>JASAUF010000324.1:1428529-2857058 GCA_030180095.1 Magnolia changhungtana | reverse complement strand
ATGGTTAACGGGATTCTCACTGGTAAGTTTGGTACCCTAGGTTCAAACATTAGCGACCAAACATGGTGAACATACATAAGACACACGGGTTACTTGACGTGTTCGGCTGGCTCGAGGGCACAACAAGTTGGGCGATATGAAGCGCAGAAGCACCTCGTGTGGCTAACCATTATCGCCAACCGAAGTACGACACGGGTTCGCCAACACATCATGTGTGGCGAAATGAATCTCAACCACAACTCCAAGCTTGATACCGGATGTCTGGACTATGGACATAGTCCCAAGCTCAATCAATTCCCAACCATAGCATGTGAAGTAAAGCATGATAAACAAGGTAATTCAAGCACACTAGCAATCAAGTTATAAAGTATGTTATAAAGCATGTTATGAAACAAGTTACAAAGCATGTTAAAAAAGCATGTTATAGAGCACTATACAAATAGGGATACAAATACATATATTTCATAAGTGAGTGGTTAGAGTAAACAACCACATGAAGGGTATCATACGTGACTCGAAGGTAGTTGAGAATCCCATCTCAGCATCTACCTAAGGCACTAACACTTAAGCATTTACACTCTCAAGCAATTTCACAAACACTTGGAATGCACTATTTCAACATACATGACGTATGTTAGAGGAATGTGTATTAGGACTGTTCTTTTATCAAACTAATATTTTATACGTATATATCATATTCATACAACAAATAATCATGACAATTACATCACCAAAATTTATACGTATGGGGTATTTTCTAGGATACCCAATTTCAACATACATAGTGTATATAAGGGAACTGGTATTACGACGATTCCTTTCGCCAAGCAAATATTTTATATGCACATAATATATTCATACAACAAGTAATCATGACAAACACCTCGCTAAAATATACATGTATACGGTACTTCTTACAATACCGTATTTTTACATACATAGTGTTTATTAGTAAACATGCATTTAGGCGAATCCTTTTGCCAAATAAGTATTTTATCCATATACCGTATATCCATATGACAAATAAACATGTCAAACACATTTCCAAAAAAAAATACGTATACGGTATTTTATACGAATACCTAGAGTATGTGAAATTCCATATTCTACAATTCTAATCGAAACAGAAAACGGAAAGCACTTTGTACATGTGCAATTGCATGCAGATCATGAATCTATCATTATTTGACATTGAAAGCGTTGAAAACCGTAACCTATACACCTAAAGTCCTCACCTTGCTTCTTGGAATCTCAATGGATCGACAAGGGTTGAGGAGCTTCCGTATTCGGGAGTTTTCTAGCCTAAAGAGTGAAATCAGTTAGTTATTTCATAACCTGTAGCCTATACACCTCAAAACAGATCGAGGGTTAGGGTTTATTACCTTAAAACGGAGTCGGTATCGCCGGGAAAGCGCCAAGGAAGGGGTGGTGCAGCCCGTGTGGTGATTTGAAACAGTAGGAGGAAGATTCTCCCACAATTCTTAAGCTTTCTCTCCCTTTTCTCTCTCTCTCTCTCTACGGTTTTATCCCAAATTCGTATGGCTATGAGAGGGGCTGTTCTAAGGCCCTTATATAGCCTAAAACCTCTCCGGAATAGACTCCAGTTCAAGGGGTACGTCTATTATAAGCATTTCAGCGTTGTTCCAGCTCAAAAGAGGGTTTCTGGCGGCCCCCCTTGAGCCAAACATCAGACTTAGGCTCACAACTCATGGATCTACATGGGGTTACATTTTCATCTCGGTCGGATTTCTAAATCACACGCGGTGGACCATTTTCAGTTCAACGGTCAGTGGGCCACGATCCGAAATTCCAAGTACATGTAAATGTTCCTGATCCGAGGTATAATTTGGTCTGATTCTGATGGTCTGGTTGCTTAATACTGATCCGCAAACAAGTGGTGCGAGATTATTATTCAAGATATTTATGTTGTAAAGAAAATAGTGGTTTTCACACTCCCTCGCTCCGGACTCAAGCGAATGGCCCTGGGACATCGTCTGGACCTGATTTCCGAGATGGTTATCGAGCCCAGTGAGGCGGTCCTAGTTCCTTAACTTCGTGTTAATCGGACTTTCGATGTGCGGTCTAGACCTAATACGGAGTTTCAATTCGTTCCCGAGAGCAGTCGGGTAATGAGTTTAATCCTAGACTTTAGGGTAACCTAGCGTCAATGATTCTACAAGTTTTGGGTCTTGCAGATCGTATTTAAAATGATTCTAACGGATTTCATGGCTAATATAGTTTAGCACTTAGTTAACTTTGTTAAATTTCTAAAAGATTTAATCCTAAGTGATTTCTGGTCGAGGTGATACTCGAGCCCTTGTACGGAAATTTACGGGTCGTTACACTAAACCTACACCTAATCCTAATCTCAACTCCCTAACCTTAACCTAAACCTAAACTTGGAAACCCAAACCTAAACCCGATCCCGAACCCGAACCCGATTTCCTAAACCTAAACCTTAACCTATTCTCAATTACCTAAACCTAAACCTTAACCTAAACCTAAACCTTAACCTAAACTTAAAACCTAAACATAAACCTAAACCTAAACCTATAACCTAAAACCTAAACCTAAAACTTGAATGTATTCTTAAATCCCTAAACTTAGACCTACACCTAATCCTAAACTTAAACTTGAAAACCCAAACCTAAACCCGATACCGAACCCGAACCCAAACCCGATTGCTGTTATAATGTATCCCAATCACATGGTAACAAACAAGAATGTATCCCTTTTAACACATGCCCCTTTTTACAAAGCTTTAATTTTTGTTGTTGTTTCTATTAAATTGAAACACTTTTTTGCATTATTTGCTCATGTTAGGTTTATTTTAATGATCAATTTTATTTTTAAAAAGTGCCCACTTTTTTGGATGAAGTTTCTACAATTCTTCATGATTCTGAATTATAATGTTTTGTTGGTTGAATATTTTTTTTATTAGATGAAAGATACAAAAAGAAAATTGTTGCTGATTTTTTTCCTTCTTTTTTTACTTATGAAGTTAAACTTTATATGTATGGATGAATGTAATGTGGATAAGATTGTTTGTGTTTGGATGGATGTAGTTTATGTTTGGATGGATTTACGTAGTTTGGGTTTAGATGGATGTGAATGTGAATGTGATGAAATATATTGTATAACAGGTGTATGAAGAATACTATAACAGGTCAAATTTGAAAATGTCCTTCAAGGGTCATAAGAGACGGTCTATAGCAGTCCTTTTAAAGGACGGTCCATGACCGTCCTTCATAAGATACGGTCCATGACAGTCCTTTTTAAGGACGGTCCATGACAGTCCGTTTAAAGGACGGTCTATGGTCGTCCTTTGAAGGCTCATAAGAGACGGTCCATGATAGTCCTTTTTAAGGACAGTCCATGACAGTCCTTTTTAAGGACGGTCCATGACTGTCCTTTTTTAGGACGGTCCATGACCGTCTTTTTTTCGTCAATAAGAATGACGGTTTTCAACCATCCTTTAAAAAATAGGACACGTCAAAATTTGACGGCCTATGTGACGGTCCATAACCGTCCTTTTTGGTCATTTGAGATGATTTTGGACCGTCCTTTTTTCACTATTTTGGCGTAGTGTCCCCTTCTTCATTTGGACGGATTGAAGATTTTGGAGAAGCAGAGTAAGGAGAAAAATTGAAGGTAGGAGAGGAAGTCCACGCAACCCATATCTATTGTGCAGGTCCGCGCAACCAGACTGCTCTGCAGTCTAAGAAGGCAAAGGACCGTTATGCTGTCGGAATGGTTGAAGTTTTCAAGCTCCTTCTATTCAAGTCTAAAGTAGAATGATCAGCAGAAGAACATATTCCTCCTAAGTCCTAGGAGATGACTGCAATCACGGACGAAATGCTACCGAATTTGATATTTGACAATTACACTTATAATATTTCCTCTATTCTAAATAATCTATCTTAGAATCAAGGGATGTTAAAAGGATGTAAATGAACTCAATACTAATAAATTGTGATGATTGCTTCAAATACTCTTTCTCTGTTATGTTTGAATAAGATAATCTCCCAAATCAAACACATTTGTTTCTTGTTCGAAACAAAATGGCGACTCTGCTGGGGAATTTATTATCTTATTTAACATTAGCAGTGAAATCATTATGAAACTTTCATCATAGTTTGGGGTCTTTCAGACACCAAAATGGTGACTCTCAATGGGAACATCCTCCCCTTCATCTCTAAGATAGATTATTTAATTCTTCAACCGCTAACTACAAACATGATTTGTGATTGAAGGTTCCTGCATCTGATTCCAACCTACTACTCATGGCAACTTCTGCAAGAGAGGTGAACTTCCGATTTATTTCGACTGGGTATATAATAGAATACACACCAAATCGAATTCCGAAGCACGTGACTCAAATCTTTACGAGTGAAAACAACATGACTCAGGAAACAGCTAGAGTGGTATTTGCATCACCTCAACCAGCGTGGGGTGATGAAGGTTGGACTGTTGTAATGACTCGTAGAACGAGAGTACAGAATGCAAGAAACTCTAGAATGAATCAGCCTTTGCTAAGAATTAGAGGGCCAATAACACGTAATGTAGTAAAAAAAATCCCGAACTCGCTCCCCCGGCAATATACCCCAAAAGAATGACCTCGTTATTGACAGTGCATGACTTCCCAATTCTGAGTGCCTCGAGAGTCAAATGGACGAGAGAGCATAAAGGAAAAGCGGTGGTAGTCAGATCGTCAATGTCCATGCCTCCCTAGGCAAGTTCATCAATATCAGTGTTACCTTAATCGATCAATGATGTCGGTAGTATAGAAAAGCCCAATGAAACCCTGTCTTCTCCCTTCTTCGTAAGTCCCATTACGTCAACATATTCTTGTTCTACCATGACTACTGCCTCGTCAAAGAGTGGGGAAGCCGCAGTACATATGGCTGGGACGAATCCAAAATGTAGAACGACTATGGAAGATCGTATTAATGAAATGGCAGAAGCCCAAAATGCATTGATGGAGGAATGCAAAAATCTTAGAGAGGCCCTGGTGACCCTTGCATGTAATGAAGCCCGGATGGTAGTTCCCCAAAGTACAATGAATGGACAAGAAAACCATTCAGACGACCTCCAACCATAGGGGGTAAGGTTAATGGGGTCCATTCCAACAGTAAGAACTATGACACAAGATGAAGTGAGACAAGTGGTTGAAGAAGCTGTTAGAGTGGAAAGAGAACACAAAATACTAGTCGTTTTAGATATTGAACGTCATATCCAAGGGAGGTAGAAGATATCCCCTTTTCAGCCAATTTCAAGCATCCGAATTTTCAAAAGTTTAACGGGGAAGGATCCCCAAAGAAACATTTAAGTTCATTTAGAGCGACGCTTGTGAGCAGGCATTTATGGAGCTGAAGGACTACCTCACATCCGCTCCTATCCTCACTTTTCCCTTTGGGAGTGATGGATTTGTTGTGTTTACCAATGCCTCGCGAGTTGGCTTGGGTGTTGTCCTAATGTAGCACGGGAAGCCGCTAGCTTATGAGTCTCGCCAACTCAAGGTCCATAAGCTGAACTACCTCACTCATGATTTGGAGCTGGCAGCAGTTGTCTTCGCACTGAAGGTGTGGAGGCACTATCTTTATGGGGTTAAGTTCGAGCTCTTCTCCGACCACAAGAGCTTAAAGTATTTATTCTCTCAATCCGAGCTGAACATGAGGCAGAGGCGTTGGATGGAGCTCCTGAAGGACTACGATTTTGATCTTCAGTACCACCCGGGCAAGGCGAACGTGGTGGCGGATGCCTTCAGCCGTCAGCCACGAGGTCTGGTGGTGCACATGATGATTTAGGAGTGGAAGATGCTTAAAGATGTGTCAGCATTCAACTTGGAGATCGGCTTACAGTCTTCTATTGTGCAGTTATCGAGCCTATCGATTGAACCCTCTCTTGTCGCAAGGGTGATCGAGGCACAACAAGCAGATGAGTTGCTGCAAAGTTATCGAGCAAAAGCAGCATCTAAGAGTCAGTCAGATTGGTAGATTGGTTCTGATGGTGGACTTCGCTTAAGAGGCCGATTATGTGTCCCGGATATTCCTGAGTTGCGCAGAGATCTTATGACCGAGGCACATCGATCGCGGTTCTCTATCTATCCTAGCTCGATGAAGATGTATCGCGATATTAGGCGTCAGTATTTTTGGGCGAGGATGAAGCACCAGATAGCCAGTTTTATAGTTGAGTGTGACACATGCCAATGTGTTAAGACTGATCATCAGAGACCCTCGGGTCCATTGCAGCCGTTGAGCAATCCGTTGTATAAGTGGGAGCACGTATCCAGAGATTTCATTATGGGTATGCCGAGGACTCGCGGTCATGACGCCATTTGGGTTTTCATCGATCGTCTGACGAAGTCGGTGCATTTCTTATGATTCGTGCGACCTGGACTTTGGACCAGCTTGCGAGTTTATTCATCGAGGAGATTATTAGACTACGCGGTGTTTCAATTTCGAACATTTTTTACCGAGACCCGAGGTTCACGTCTCAGTTTTTGAGGAGCTTCCAAATGGCAATGGGATCTGTTTTGCAGCTCAGCACCGCGTATCATCCACCGACCGAGGTCAACTAGATCCTTGAGGATATGCTTCGGGATTGCGTGATTAACTTCTCGGGTAGCTAGGATAATACCTGCGATTAGTTGAGTTCGCATACAACAACAGCTATCAGGCGACCATTGGCATAGCTCATTTTAAGGCATTATATGGTAGACCATGTAGATCTCTGAGTTGTGGACTGAGGTTAGAAAGCGGTGTCTCCTAGCTAGCGAGCTTGTATAGTAGACATCAAAGGTCATCGACATCATCAGGCAAAGGATGCACACAGCTCAGAGCCGACAGAAGAGTTTTACTGATTGTCGGCATCGTCCCTTAGAGTTTGCCATTGGGGACAATGTGTATCTCAAGGTCTCACCTATGAAGGGTGTGGTTCATTTTGGAGCGAAGGGCAAACTTGCCCCAAGATTCATTGGACCTTTCGAGATCACTGGACGCATTGATGTCGTGGCCTATCGGCTCACCTTGCCATCTCGGTTATCTGGCGTCCACAACGTTTTCCATGTCTCTATGTTGAGGAAGTGTGGGTCAGACAACATTCCCGTAATTGATTGGCAGTCATTGGAGGTTCATGAAGATGCTTCTTGCATTGAGCAGCCAGTTCGTATCCTTGATTAGAAGGAGTAGGTCCTCTGGACCAAGGTCATCCCCTTGGTGAAGGTGCAGTGGGGTCATCATAGCGTAGACGAGGCATCTTGGGAGCGCGAGGTTGAGATTCGCGAGCGTTATCCCCTTCTCTTTGATGATTGATTGTATTTTGTATTGTCTCTGATTATATATGATGCCATGATTTCTCTCCTTTTATGAGTTATGTATAGTTACGATGATAGTGTAAATTTCGAGGATGAAATATTTATTAGGAGGGGAGAGCTATAAGGGCCGTATCCTAGTCCATACCGTTCCGTAAACTCTCGTGATCCTCCCCATCAAATTCCAGCAACCCATGATCTGTAATCAGTGTTTGCGTGTGACCCTAAATCATATCCCGTAGATCTAAGTCGACTTGACCCGATACTTGTACCTTAATGACTATGCCATCGCCGCGGTTCCAACACCGCGTCTTGCCCACCGATGTGATACCCAAGCCGAAAGATGTGGGCCCGCATTTATCTCGAATAATTGCCATGTATTTACAAATCCTGAGAGAATCTCTACAACCCATCCCATCAATCGATCAAGTTAAGTCAAGTACACATCCCATCCCTAGCCCATGCTTTCTTTCTCCCCAAGACAAGAAACCTACTTAAGTCAACTCTCAAGTCAAGTACATCCATCACCCACCCATCTCCTCTCTCTTACAACTCTCTCTGTCTCTGTCTCTCTCTCCCATTCCCCAAGCACCAAGATTTTTTCAAGTGTAGCCCACTTCCTACCCCTCTCATCCCCATCCAAACCCTCTAATGTTCATCAACCTCCATCAAAGAGAGAGCCAAGGAATTTGGCATTCCATAGAACTAAGAAGATCCAACGGTGGGTGTTTTGTATGGTTGTGATTTTATTTTTGATGATGGGCCAAGTGGGGCCTACCGATTGATGGTATGGATCCCACTTTAGACCCTAGGTGTGGCTGATGGCCCACCATAATTCACATATCCATCCCATGATGGGGCCATTCTCCATAGACCTCATCATGATGTTTAATTTCCTTGTACAAAAAGGGTCATCTAGACCTTACATTTTGGTGGAGAAGGGATCTCCACTGTTGATTTTGATTGGTGGGCACACATGTAATGGGACCCACTTGATGTACGTTGTAATGCATGGAAGGGAGGGCCCACAGTGTCGGGGTCCCTCCATCATACGCGTCTCTCTCTCTCTCTCTCTCTCTCTCTCTCTCTCTCTCCCTCTCCCTGATTTTATGGCCCGCTTATGATGTATGTATTTCATCCATATTGAGCACCAAGTGGACCTAACCGGGGCCCACGTTGCAACCACCTTGCTGCCCTTTTTGGAAGGCCCTGGATGGGGGTAAACCACAAATATCAGTTTGATTCCAACCAAGTGGGCCACGTGTGTGTGGGACCCACGTGTGATGCATGGGTTTTATACGGACCGTCCATCCATGGACCCCATTAATGCATGTTGTTCAGGCCGTCCAAGGCCTGGACGCTGGCATGATATATATATATACATCACGTCTGGTGGGCCACACATGTGGGACCCACCAAGAGGATTGGCTAGTGAGTGATACATAGCTGCATAAGCTGCTGTAGCAGCGTCAGCATGTCCTGAGGACCGGTTATGATGTATATGCTGAACGGCTGGACGGTGGGTGACGCCATGATGTATATGTTTTATATCCACATCGTCCATCTGAAGGACGGTGGGACCCTACCCGTGATGTATATGATCGGTCCACACCGTCCAGCTATGATCGGTCCACACCGTCCAGATGGCTGGACGGTGGGCCACAACGTGATGTATGTGTTTTATTCCAACCATCCAGATGGCTAGACTGTAGACCACCGCTGATGTATCTGTGTGATCCCAACTGTCCAAATGGCTGGACGGTGGGCCACACCGTGACGTATATGTTATATCCAACCATTTATCAGGTGGACCACACCGCAAAAACTAGTGAGGGATTGATCATCCACCATTGAAATTCCTTGGGAGTATAAAAGTTCAGGATCAATATGATATTTGTTTTTCCTCTTGATTCAGGTCTTTATCACCTTTAGAACAGATTGGATGGAAAATAAACACTATGGTGGGCCCTGTGGAATTTTAACCGTGAAAATCATTATCACCACTACTATTTGTGGTATAGTCCAGATGATCTTTTGATCATTATATTCGCTGCTATTTATGGTGCGGCCCATGTGTTGCGGCACACCTTGAGGTATATGAGGCCCAATGTTGTGGCCCATCTTGATGTATATGAGGCCCATGTCACGCCCCGAACACGGAGACCAGGCTCACAAAATTCCCGATCGCCGAATCCGGCGCCGACAGCCTCCGTAGTACCCCATTCTCGGCTCCCGGCACCCATATACTAGGTTCCGATCTTAGGATGCTACAAGGAGGATTCTAATAACTAATTTGATTCGTAATGAGCATAACCACAAGCATAACCGACGAACAATAATCACAAGAACACCATCACAAAATCCACTATGATAAAAAACTTTTGAGTACAAGGTGTATGAAAGGGAAATACAATATACTGATAATAACAAAAACTCTAGAAGCTCGACTGCATGTTCCATCTGCGGCGAGACTATGGCTGCGTCCTAGCATCACCTGCCCGCATCAATCATGCATAAGCTTATAGAAAGCTTAGAGGGTGGTGTAAGTGTGTGCTCAATATAAGCAAGCTCAGAATGCAAGGTTAAAGTAATGTGGAAACATGTTGATGAGTACATGAATGCAGTCAGTCGTACCAAGGCTATACGGTGCAAGATATGAATACTATCGGCCATGTCAAGGCCATGCGATGCATAATGCAAGTCAAGCATGCCAATCCACCTCCACATATCAATGCAGCTTCTCACTAGAGCATCAAATCAGTACAGTTCTCAGTTTGGAAAATCACTGGGGTCTAGTACACTCTAGCCAGCTTGCGGTCCCTATCCGAACGCACAATTGGGAGAGTGGAAGAGTCACTATCTGCCTGCCAATATCGGGCCCGCCTCGTTGATAGTGGACCAATTCCTCAAGCTGGTCAAACTCAACCTAGAAGTTGTCCCCTCACTCAGGCGGGTAAGGTCACACCCCTTTCCAACCGACCACGACACAGTGGGAGACGCGGCCTACTGGTATATGGCCCTTGTGCACTCATGTATCCACTCGGTCTCGACGCTGGAGTCATCCTCTGGTACTATCAGGTTTAGGGATTTTCACCCAGGTACATCTATGGTGCCCGTAAGATAGAACGAAACATTTTCAGTATCTAACCCAGCCACCCATGATGTGTCTGTGGAGGCTTTGGCCCTGCTGTCACTAGGACATACAATAATCATGATCACACAAATGCAAGTGCATGAATCACCCTACCAAACATGCAACAATCCTGCGCGCGTCGCACGCTAATGTAGGGCAACTCCGTCTATCAGGGAGCCCATAAACAATCTGCCTAAAGGCATATGCTATGATCAGTCACTCGTCATATCAAACATACATATGATGCGTATGATCATGAATCATGAATCTATACTATACATGTTGTGTGGTGATGGGCCCTGATCAAAACGAAGATGGGCCTAGAGGGCCTACACATTACAAGTATAGGCCTATCAGTGGGCCTTAGGTAGAGTGACAATGCGAACATTTAACCAACATTATCCCTACAATGTGGGCGTCAAACCATCATTGCCCCCAAGGCATAGCCCACTATAGTTGTCAACACATAAACCATAGTAGAATCACATTATAATGGGCCTCATGCACATCCCATTGGGCCTCGACCCATGGGCCTTCAATACATCAAATGGGCCTCAAACCATGGTCTCATATATATATCAAAGTGGGCCTTAGTGGGCGGGCCACAAATACATTAAGATGAGCCTCAACAATGGCCTTAAAATAATCCCAAAATGGTTGGACGGTTTGAATGAAACTCATGGATCATGGTAGGTCCCATAGGGATGGAAGGCATAGATAAATGACATACTCCATGGTGGAGGTCCACACTGATGCAAGGTGTGGACACAATACATACATAGTGGGTCCTAAGTAGGACCCACCATAATGTTTATTTTCCACCCAACCTAGGGCCCAATATGATATTTAATTTCCATCCAAACTGGGGCCCCACATGATGTTTATTTTTCACCCAACATAGGGCCCCACATAATGTTTATTTTTCATCCAAACTACTCATAGGGTCACATGGGCCTAGAGCCCACTGTAATATTTATTTTCAATCCAACCTATTCACAAGGTCACGTGGACCTTGGGTAGGGCCCACTGCAACATTTATCTACCATTCGAACTATTCATGAGAACACGTGGGCCAGGGCCCACCATAATGTTTATTTGTCATACAACCTGTTGATAAGGTCACACGTTTAAGGGGGGGATGGGGCCCACTGTAATATTTATTTTCCATTCAACAGTTCATAAGGTCACACTGCCTGGGGCCCCTTGAAGGTGGTTCACAAATTCAGCCCATCCATTATGTACGTCCCACTTGGCTGACAGTTCAGACCAAGTTTCAGCCGCATCCAAATTTCAGGTAGGCCCCACCATGTGATTTTATATGTTTTAGGCATGTCTTCACATGATTTTTGATGGTATGGCCCACCTGAGTTCCGTATACGGCTGATTTTTGGCCGGGGCGCCTCTATCCTAAGGGCCCACCCAATGCACTGTGTTGATGATCGACACGCATCACGATGGGGGCCCACAGTTGGAGTCGTGAGGCCCATCTCGTCTGCCCAGGCAGCCTCAGGAAGCTGCCTACGTCCTCCACCACTAGCAGCAGCAGCAGACGTTGCTGCTGTTTGCTATAAATATATATATATATATAAAAGAATTTTCGCAGTTTTTCCCGTGTGGGGCCCGCATCTGAAAAATCTAACCCGGCCATTGGATTCTATGGCCTCTGATTGACGAAATGAGACCAATATGTGACATATTTTTGGCGAATAGAAGGATCAAGATGAGTTTTGATGGTAATGCCACTATTTTCTATGGTACGACCCGCCTGAGAATCAGATTGGTCTCAAATTTCGGCTCAACGTCAGAAATGAGCTGAGGAATGAAATAGACGGCTTGGATAAGCCCCATACAATAAGGTGGGGCTTGCATAAGTAGCCCATCCCAAAAGCAATTTTATTTTATTAGCTTGGAAGTACACACCCATGCAGTATAAGCACTCCATGTTGGCCACGCCCGTCCAGCATTCGGTGACGCTGGACGGCAAGGATATAAAACAAGCATCATGGTGGGCTCTGTACACTACCATGGTGGGGTCCACATGGCGTCCCACTTAGGTTTGGATCAGCTGATGTTTGTATTTTCCTTCATCCAAGTTTGGACAACAAGGTGGGCTCCACCAATGGATTGTAGTGTGGTCCACTAAATGGACAACATGGATGCAATATAATATATCATTGGGTGGGCCATCAATAATGAAATAGCGAGAGAGAGAGAGAGAGATCGGTGGAATGGAGGGTCCCCACCACTATGGGCCCCTCTTTAATCCCAAATACATACATTAAGTGGGTCCCTTAAAAAGAGAAGTAACGGTGGATCAACCACCTCTAAGCCTCCTCCTTGCTTCTTAGCCTCCTTAGCTCCTTTGATTGACTTTTAACAGTGGATGATGGACTTTTGATGGTGGGGATGGTGGATCAACGGTTGAGATGGGAGATGAGAAGGTGTAGATGGAAGATGAGAAGGTGGACCACACTTGGGAGGGAGAGGGAAGCTTGGACGTATGGAGCCTTGTTGCTTGGGAGAAAGTTTTTGAGAGAAATGGAGAGTTAATGGTGAGAGGGATAGGTGGAATGGTGGGTGTAAGGAAGGATATGGGTTGGGTTGAAAAGTTGTAAAAGAGGTATGGTTATGGTTGAATTTTGTAAAAAGGAGGAATGGTAAGAGGAGAGAGAAGTTGACTTTTGAAAAGGGAGGGATGGGTTGTTGTACCCATGGCATGGTATGTACTTGACATGATTTGATGGGACATCTCGTAGAGATTCCCTCTTAATCCGTAACGCGCGAGTTTCTTCGGAATGAATGTAGATCGACATCTTCCAGCCTCGGTATCCGTTCGGTACGTGAGTCGCAGCATTAAAATCGCGGCGATAGCGCGGTCGCCAAGGTACAGGTTTTGATTCGAACTGACTTCAGTATGCGGGACTCGGCTTAGGATCGCGTGCAAATGTTGAAAACGGGTTGAGGATTGCCAAAATTCGACCGGTAAGATCGCGGACACATACGAAATAGTACGGACCAGGGTACAGGTATTACAACTCTCCCCTCCAAATAAAAATTTCATCCTCAAAATTTGCACAATCATCGCAACTAGCCATGACACATAAAAGAAGGGGAAATAAGGCATCATCATATAAAATAGAAAACAGCATACAAGATACAACATACAATCAATCATCAAAGAGATGAGAATAGCTCTCTCGAATCTCAGTCTTGCACTCCCAAGATGTCTCATTAAAAGAATGGTGACCTCAATGAACTTTCACTAGGGGTATGACCTTAGTCCAGAGGACCTGCTCCTTTCGATCAAGGATACGAACTGGCTGCTCAATGTAAGAAGCGTCCTCACGAACCTCTAGCGGCTGCCAATCAATAACAGGAACGATGTCTGACCCACACTTTCTCAACATAGAAACGTGGAAAACGTTGTGGACACCTGCCAACTGAGATGGCAAGGCAAGCCGATAAGCCACATCACCAATGCGCTCAGTGATCTCGAAAGGTCCTATGAATCTTGGGGCAAGCTTGCCCTTAGCTCCGAATCAAACCACGCCCTTCATGGGCGAGACCTTGAGATACACATGGTCCCCTACATCAAACTCCAAGGGATGACGTCGGCGATCAGCAAAACTCTTTTGCCAGCTCTGAGCTGTGCGCATCCTCTGTCTGATGATATCAATAGCCTCAGATGTCTATTGCACAAGCTCGGGACCTAGGAGACGCCGCTCTCCAACCTCGGTCCAACAATTCGGAGATCTACACGGTCTACCATACAATGCCTCAAATGGAGCCATGACAATGGTCGCCTAATAGTTGTTGTTGTATGCGAACTCAGCCAATCGCATATGCTCGTCCCAGCTATCCCCGAAGTCAATCACGCAGGCCCAAAGCATATTCTCAAGAATCTGGTTGACCCTCTCGGTCTGGCCATCGGTCTGCAGATGATACTCGGTGCTGAGCTACAAAACAGACCCCATCGATCTCTAAAAGCACCTTCAGAACTGAGACGTGAACCTCGGGTCTCAGTCAGAAACGATCGAAACTGAAACGCCGTGTAGTCTCACGATATCCTCGATGAATAATCTCGTAAGCCGGTCCAAAGGTTAAGTCGCACAAATTGCAAGAAAGTGTGCCGACTTCGTCAGACGATTAACGACAACCCAGATGGCGTCATGACCACGCTGAGTCCTCGGCAAACCCATGATAAAATCAGTAGATACATGCTCCACTTCCACATCGGGATGCTCAACGGCTATAATAGACCAAGGGGTCTCTGATGATCAGCCTTGACACGTTGTCATGTGTCACACTCGGCCACAAAACTGGTAATCTGGCTCTTCATCCTCGCTCAAAAATACTGTCTCCTCATATCACGATACATCTTTGTTGAACTAGGGTGGATAGAAAACCGCGATTGATGTGCCTCAGTCATAAGATCTTTGCGCAACTCAGGAATATCTGGGACACACAATCGGCCTCTGAAGCGAAGTCCACCATCAAAACCAATCTGCCAATCGTCTGACTCTCAGATGCTGCCTCTGCTCGATAATCCTATAACGACTCATCTGTCTGCTGAGCCTCGATCACCCTTGCGACAAGAGAGGGTTAAATCGACAGGCTCGATAGCTGAACGATAGAAGAATGCAGACCAAAATCAAAGTCGTACTCTGCTATATCCTCAAGCATCCTCCACTCCTGAATCATCATGTGTGCCACTTGGCCTCGTGGCTAACGGCTGAGGGCATCCGCCACCATGTTTGCCTTGCCTGGGTGGTAATGGAGATCAAAATCATAGTCTTTCAGAAGCTTCATCCAGTGTCTCTGTCCCATGTTTAGCTCAGACTGAGAGAATAAGTACTTCAAGCTCTTGTGGTCAGAGAAGAGCTCGAACCTGACCCCATAGAGATAGTGCCTCCACACCTTCAGTGCAAAGACAACTGTTGCCAGCTCCAAATCATGCGTGCGGTAGTTCAACTCATGGACCTTGATCTGACGAGACGTGAAGGCTACTGGCTTACCGTGCTGCATCAGGACAGCACCTAAACCAATATGTGAGGCATCGGTAAATATAGCAAATCCATCACTCCAAGAGGGAAGAGTAAGGACAGGAGCGGACGTCAAACATTCCTTCAACTCCATAAATATTCACTCACATGCGTCAGTCCAAATAATATCTACACCCTTTCGAGTCAACCTGGTATCGGGGCAGCAATACGGGGAAACCCTCAATAAAACACCGATAATATCCCACCTGGCCAAGGAAACTGCTGATCTCGAATGCAGTCGTGGGCTGATCCCACTGACGCACTGCCTCAACCTTCGAGGGGTCCACTGCGACACCCTCCCTCCTCACCACGTGACCTAGGAATCTCACCTTCTCTTGCTAAAACTTGCACTTCTCCAACTTCACATACAGCTGGTGGGCACGGAGGGTCTGCAAAGCGATCTCCAGATGTTGCATATGATCCTCACGGGTCCTCAAATAAATCAGAATGTCGTCGATGAAGACCACAACAAACTGATTAAGATATGGACAGAAGACCTTGTTCATCAACTGCATGAAGACCGCTGGTGTATTGGTCAGTCCAAAGGACATGATCTGAAACTCAAAATGACCGTAACGCGTCCTGAAAGCTATATTCGGGATGTCCTCATCTCGGACACGAATTTGATGATAACTAGAACGTAGGTCAATCTTCGAAAAGAACTGTGCACCCTGCAGCTGATCAAATAAATCGTCTATCCTTTGTACTAGTTCTTAATTGTGACCCGGTTGAGCTCGCGATAATCCACACAGAGCCTCAACGAGCCATCCTTCTTCCTGACAAAGAGTACTGGCGCTCCCCACGGCGAACTACTCGGACGAATAAATTCCAATTCACGCAGCTCGTCCAACTGTCGCTGCAGCTCACACAACTCCATCGGTGTCACACGGTACGGGGCCTTCGAGATAGGCGCGGTACCAAGCACAAGATCAATCTGGAACTTAATATGACTGTGCGACGGTAACCCCGGAATCTCCTGGAACACGTCGAGGAAATCACAGACCACCGACAACTGATCGATATACAAGGCAATGGGCTCCTCGACTGCGCAGGTCATCAAACGAGATAATGGTTCTCCTCCGGGCTCTGCAACGAACTGAAACTATGGCAAGCCGGGTATGCAGAACGTGACTATCCTCGCAGAACAGTCTAAGATGGCGTGATACTGGGCAAGCCAATCCATGCCCAAGATAACGTCGAAGTCCGTCATCGGCAGCACAAACAAGTCAGTGGGCAAAAAGATATCACCGACTAGAATGGGGCAAGACGAACAGAAACGACCTAATACTGTGGTCTTTTCTAAGGGCGTCGATACGGTCAATCCCTCACTAGCAGACTCTGTCGGCAATCCAGCCGATCGGCAAAAATCCTCAGACATGAATGAGTCCGAAGCACCAGAATCAAATAATACTGGGGCGATGCATGAAGAGACTGGAAGTATACCCTCAACGACTCCTCATGAGGTCTGTGGGTCCTGCTGAACCGCATAAAACCTAGCCTGAGCTAGCTGGGAAGGTATCTGTCCCCTCGGAGGGTACTACTGCTGCTAATGTCACTGAGGCGCTCGAAACTGCTACCTCTGCTATTGCGATCTCGAAGGCTAGTGTTGGTGCTGCTGCTGAGGGGGCCTCGGTGGTGGAATCTTCTGTCGCTGCTCTTACGGAGGCTACTACGGTGCTCTCTGCTACTGTGGAGGCTGCTGTGTTGCTCTCGGTTGCTGTTACTGAGGTCAGGGACACTCCCACCTACGGTGTCCTACCCCATCGCAACCATAGCAGGTATCAGAAAGTTGCCTCTGAGGTAGTGCTGTTGGGGGTGCCGACGGTGCTACTGGTGCTCTGGCAGATGGGTGGCTCCTGTAACTCTGCGATCATCGGTGCTGCTGGGAGCTACTAGAGGGGTCCTGCCTCTTCTGACCCCTCCTCTGATCTCGATCGCTCTGTTCACCGGCCAACTCGGCCTCATATATCTGAGCCCTCTGCACTACTGCCTGAAAAGTCAGAAGCTCATGCCTAATAACACGGCCTCGAAGACCGTAACGTAAGTCGTTCTCGAAACGGTGGGCCTTTCGCCCCTCATCATCAACCATATATGGCACAAACCTCGATAGCACCACAAAATGGGCCGCGTACTGCGCCATGGTCATGTCCCCCTGCACCAGAGTCTCGAACTCCAGTGCTCTCTGACGACGGATATGGTCGGGGAAGTACTGCTCCTCAAATTGGTCAATACAGTCCTCCCATGTCCAGACGTAATCAGGTCCTGCGATACGGGTAACAGAGGTCCACCAATGCTCGGCCTCACCCTAGAAGAGAAATACTGCTAACCGGACTCGCTGCTCGGTCGTACATGACATGGTATCAAAGATCTTCTCCACGTCGGAGCGTCATCTCTCGCCTGCAGTCGGATCTGGCTCGCCCTAGAAACGTGGAGGATTGAGCTGTCTGAACTCTCGAAGAAGGGCACTCGCGCCCCCCTGCTCTGCCTGGGCTGGAGAAAAACTGGGCACCTGCCCTACCCACGAGCGCGCGATTACACTGTAACATCTACATCAGTAATCGCGAGGCACTCCACGAGCACGGTCGGATCCGTACCAGCATCAGGTGGAGGAACATCATCCTCAGGAAAGGGAGTAGGGATCTCTGGCAGTAGAACTGGAGGCGCGGGTGGTAAAGCTGGAGCCTCAAGTGGTGGATCGAGGTGCGCTCGGGTAGCTCTCCCGGTGGCATACCCTATGAAAAAGATAAGGCGCTAATCAATCTTGAGAATCGCGCGCTAAGGAACTCAACCGAAAGGTTACACACTCGGAACCTAATCGCCTTAAACTCATAACAAACATGTGATGCTGTTATCGGTTATTCCCAAGTTATGCTCTGATACCAACTTCTGTCATGCCCCGAACTAGGAGATTAGGCTCACAAAATTCCCAATCGCCGAATTCGGCACCGACAGCCTTCGTAGTATCCCATTCTTGGCTCCCAACACCCATATACCAGGTTTCAATCCTGGGATGCTACAAGGAGGATTTCTAATAACCAATTTGATTCGTAATGAGCATAACCACAAGCATAACCCATGAACAATAACCACAAGAACACCATCACAAAATCCACTATGATAAAAAACTTTTGAGTACAAGGCGTATGAAAGGGAAATACAATATACTGATAATAACAAAAACTCTAGAAGCTTGACTGCATGTTCCAATTACGGGGAGACTACGACTGCGTCCTGGTGTCACCTGCTTATGCATCAATCGTGCATAAGCTTATAGAAAGTTTAGAGGGTGGTATAAGTGTGTACGCAATATGAGCGTGCTTAGAATGCAAGGTCAGAGTAATGCGCGGAAACATATTGGTGAGTACATGAATGCAGTTAGCCGTACCAAGGCTATGCGGTGCAAGATATGAATACTATCGGCCAAGTCAAGGCCATGCGATGCATAATGCAAGTCAAGCATGCCAATCCACCTCCACATATCAATGCAGCTCCTCACTAGAGCATCAAATCAGTACAGTTCTCATTCTGAAAAATCACCGGAGTTTAGTACACTCTAGCCAGCTTGCCGTCCCTATCCGAACGCATAACTGGGAGAGTGGAAGAGACTTCACTAACCACCTGCTAATATCAGGTCCAGCTCGTTGATAGCGGACCAATTCCTCAAGCTGGTCAAACTCAACCTAGAAGTTACCCCCTTACTCAGGCGGACAAGGTCACACCCCTTTCCAACCGACCACGACACAGTGGGAGATGCCACCTACTGGTATACGGCCATCGCGCGCTTGTGTATCCACTCGGTCTCGACGTCGGAGTCATCCTTTGGTACCATCGGGTTTATAGATTTTCACCCAGGGACATCTATGGCGCCTGTATGCTAGAACCAAACATTTTCGGTATCCAATCCAGCCACCCACGATGTGTCTGTGGAGGCTTTGACCCTGATGTCGCTAGGGCATACAATAATCATGATCACACAAATGCAAGTGCATGAATCACCCTACCAAACATGCAACAATCCTGCGCGCGTCGCACGCTCATGTAGGGCAACTCCGCCTATCAGGGAGCCCATAAACAATCCGCCCGAAGGCATATGCTATGATCAGTCACTCGTCATATCAGACATACATATGATGCGTATGATCATGAATCATGAATCTATACTATACATGTTGTGTAGTGATGGGCCCTGATCAAAACGAAGATGGGCCTAGATGGCCTACACATTACAAGTATAGGCCTATCAATGGGCCTTAGGGAGAGTGACAATGCGGACATTTAACCAACATTATCCCTACAATGTGGGTGTCAAACCATCATTGCCCCCAAGGCATAGCCCACTATAATAGTAAACACATAAACCATAGTAGAATCACGTTATAATGGGCCTCATGCACATCCTCGACCCATGGGCCTTCAATACATCAAATGGGCCTCAAACCATGGTCTCATATATATATTAAAGTGGGCCTTAGTGGGTGGGCCACCAATACATTAAGATGGGCCTCAACAATGGCCTTAAAATAATCCCAAAATGGTTGGACGGTTTGAATGAAACTCATGCATCATGGTAGGTCCCATAGGGATGAAAGGCATAGATAAATCACATACTCCATTGTGGAGGTCCACACTGATGCAAGGTGTGGACACAATACATACATAGTTGGTCCTAAGTAGGACCCACCATAATGTTTATTTTTCACCCAACTTAGGGCCCAATATGATATTTATTTTCCATCCAAACTGGGGCCCCACATGATATTTATTTTTCACCCAACATAGGGCCCAACATAATGTTTATTTTTCATCCAAACTACTCATAGGGTCACATGGGCCTAGAGCCCACTGTAATATTTATTTTTAATCCAACCTATTCACAAGGTCACGTGGACCTTGGGTAGGGCCCACTACAATGTTTATCTGCCATTCAAACTGCTCATGAGAACACGTGGGCCAGGGCCCACCATAATGTTTATTTGCCACACAACCTATTGATAAGGTCATAGGTTCAGGGAGGGGGTTGGGGCCCACTGTAATATTTATTTTCCATTCAACTGTTCATAAGGTCACACTGACCTGGGGCCCACTGGAAGGTGGTTCATAAATCCAGCCCATCCATTATGTGCGTCCCACTTTGCTGACGATTCAGACCAAGTTTCAGTCACATCCAAATTTCAGGTAGGCCCCACCATGTGAGTTTATTTGTTTTAGGCATGTCTTCACATGATTTTTGATGGTATGGCCAACCTGAGTTCCATATATGGCTGATTTTTGGTGGGGGCGGGGGCGAGGGGGGGGGGCACTATCCTCAGGGCCCACCCAATACACGGTGTTGATGATCGAAACGCATCACGATGGGGCCAACCGATTAGAGCGATGAGTCCCGAGCGTGCAGTCCCGTAGGGCTGTAGACGCCGTCGCATCCTCCACTAGCAAAGACTAGCGAGAGACGCCGCTATTTGCTGTATTTAAAAAAAAAAGGAATTTTCACAGCTTTTCCCGTGTGGGGCCCGCATCTGAATAATCTAACCCGGCCATTGGATTATACGGCCTCTGATTGACAAAATGAGACCAATATGAGACGTATTTTGGGCGAATAGAAGGATCAAGATTGGTTTTAATGGTAATGCCATTATTTTCTATGGTACGACCCGCCTGAGAATCAGATTGGTCTCAAATTTTGGCTCAACGTCAGAAATGAGCTGAGGAATGAAATGGACGGCTTGGACCAGCCCCATACATTAAGGTGGGGCCTGCATGAGCAGCCCATCCGAAAAGTATTTTTTTTGTTAGCTTGAAAGTACACACCCATGTAGTACACGCACTCCATGTTGGCCAAGCCCGTCCAGCGTCTAGAGACACTGGACGGCATGGATATAAAACAAGCATCATGGTGGGCTCTACACACTGCCATGGTGGGGTCCACGTGGCGGCCCACCAAGGTTTAGATCAGTTGATGTTTGTATTTTCCTTCATCCAAGTTTGGACAGCAAGGTGGGCTTCAGCAATGGATTATAGTGTGGTCCACTAAATGGACAACATGGATGCAATATAATATATCATCGGGTGGGCCATCAACAATGAAAGAGCGAGAGGAAGAGAGAGAGTAATAGAGAGAGAGAGAGATTGGTGGAATGGAGGGTCCCCGCCACTATGGGCCCCTCTTTAATCCCAAATACATACATTAAGTGGGTCCCTTAAAAAGAGAAGTAACGATGGATCACCCACCTCTAAGCCTCCTCCTTGCTTCTTAGCCTCCTTAGCTCCTTTGCTTGACTTTTAACGGTGGATAATGGACTTTTGATGGTGGGGATGGTGGATCAACGGTTGAGATGGGAGATGAGAAGGTGTAGATGGAAGATGAGAAGGTGGACCACACTTGGGAGGGAGAGGGAAGCTTGGACATATGGAGCCTTGTTGCTTGGGAGAGAGTTTTTGAGAGAAATGAAGAGTTAATGGTGAGAGGGATAGGTGAAATGATGGGTGTAAGGAAGGATATGGGTTGGGTTGAAAAGTTGTAAAAGAGGTATGGTTATAGTTGAATTTTGTAAAAAGGAGGAATGGTGAGAGGAGAGAGAAGTTGACTTTTGAAAAGGGAGGGATGGGTTGTTGTACCCATGGCATGGTGTGTACTTGACATGATTTGATGGGACATCTCGTAGAGATTCCCTCGTAATCTGCAATGCGCGGTGTTTCTTCGGAATGAACGCAGACCGACATCTTCCAGCCTTGGTATCGGTTCAGTAGGCGAGTCGCGACGTTAGAATCGAGGCGATAGCGTGGTTGCTAAGGTACAGGTTTCGATTTGAGCTGACTTCAGTATGCGGGACTCGGCTTAAGATCGCGCGCAAACGTCAGAAACGGGTTGAGGATTGCCGAAATTTGACCGGTAGGATCGCAGACGCATACGAAATGGTACAGACTAAGGTACAGGACTTACAACCTATGTGTTGTGGCCTATCTTGATGTATATGAGGCCCATTGTTGAGACCCATGTGATGTGGCCCACTTGATGTTTGAGGGCCAAATGTGATGTACTTGAGGCCCAGTTATGAGGCCCGATGTGATGTATGTGGGGCCCATTATGAGATCCACTGTAATGTATGTGTTATATATACACCGTCTATCCATTTTAGGCCGTGAACCCTGCCAAATTATGTAAGCCCACCATGTATGAGTGTTGGGCCCATGCCATCTATCCATCCCCTAGATATTTGGAGGGCTGAGGGCCCCATTATGATTCTAATTCCCAAAGGCACTGCGCCTTAGACAATGGTGGTTAAAAGTCCATCGTTGTAAACCTCCCCAGGTCCCATTGTAAGCCCACTTCCACCCTTACACTATTGGGCAATCCCTAATCGTTGGGCCCTTGTTTAAGCTGGTAATACCTATTGGACTAACCCAAACTGTTGGGCCCCCATTAATGATGATACTTTCCACTGTCCTTTCAAGTGGACCCCGCCTTAGGATATATGATTTACTAGTACCTCGAATAGATTATGATAGTCTAACATGGACCATTCCATATAGACTCTATACCGATCTGCCCTTATTCTTGTAAGTGGCATACTAGGTAAGACCTTTCATTACCTGCTATGTCTGATAATCATGCTAGTGTACTTGGTTGTAAGACACACTAAGAATATACTTAGTACAACATCATGATACATGCCCATATGCATCATTTGTATACATGTTATGAGGAGTGTTTGATCATAGCATACGCCGTTGGGCTGAGACATTTACGGGACTCCTTATGAGATAGAGTGCCCCACACGATAGCGCGGTACGTGCAGGACTGATGCATGACTGGATGGTATGACTCATGCATCTCGCATTTGTGTGACATGATCACTGTACGCCCTAGAGACATCAGGGTCGTGGCCTCCACAGGCACATCGTGGATGGACGGATTGAATACTGAAAATATTGGCTTTAGTACTATGGGCACATAATATGTCCTTGGGTGAAAGTCTGAGAACCTTTTTGGTATCAGGAGATGCTCCAACATTCAGACCGAGTGGATACATGAGCGCACGAGTGTCGAATACCAATAGGCTGCGTCTCCCACTGTGTCATGGTTTGTTGGAAGGGGGTGTGGCCTTATCCTCACGAGTGAGGGGGTTGTAAGTTAGGCTGAGTTTGACTAGCTCGCAAATGGGTCTCCTATCGATGAACCCGGTATGTATTGGCAGATTACTGGTCAGGCGAATAGTGTGGTCTCTTCCACTCGTTAGGTTGTGTGGCTAGGGAGACGGTAGTCAGTGTGGACTGTACTAGACCCCGGTAATGTCCCAGAGGGGAACTGTACTGATATATGTACTTGACGAGGACTGGCATGCTTGCGTTGCCTCTCGCATATGACATTTGGCTACGTAGGCCTCGCATCGTATGGGCCTAGGTATGGCTGATAGCATTCATGCCTTACATCGCATAACTTTGGTACAATTGATAGTATTCATGGACTTACCAGCATATTTTTGCCTTACTCTGATATTGCATACTTGGCACTTGCCTTACGCACACACTTACACCACCCTCTAAGCTTTTTGTAAGCTTATACATAACCGTTGCATGTAGGTGGCGTTGGATTGCAGCAGCGCTGAGGTAGGAGCGCGTGGCAAATCATTTTGGATCTTTTTGATCACCTTGTATTTCCTTTTTCGCATTATACTCAAAATTTCTGATATAGTGGATATGGGTAATGTTGTTTTGTGACTTGGTTATGCTCCATTACAAAAAAAATCATATTGAAAATCCTCCTTGTAGGATCCCAGGATCGGAATCTGGCATATGGGTGCCAAAAGTTGAGAATGGGGCACTACGGAGGCTGTCGGCTCCAGATTCGGTGATCGGGAATTCTATGAGCTCAGTTTCCGAGTTTGGGGCATGACAACCAATCATACTGCGATACTACTGAGGATCTATGCTCTTACCTAATGCATCTTTAGAAAGCTTAAGAGTTTTACTCATAGGAGTATCAAAGTTCTTACCACTCTCAAATCCAAACTTCTTAACCAAGTTTAGAGCATACTTGGTTTAAGAAATGAAAATACCATATTTAAGTTGTTTCACTTGTAGACCTAAGAATTAATTCAATTCTCCAACCATGCTCATTTTGAACTTGGACTTTATCAACTCTACAAACTCAGTAGATAGGTTAGAACAAGTAGAGCCATAGATAATGTCATCAACATATATCTGCACTATAACTATGTGTTCATTATTTTTATTAACAAATGAAGTTTTAACAACACCCACCATAACGAAGTTATGACTTAGTAAAAAGTTAGTCAGTTTCTCGTACCATGCCATGGGAGCCTGTTTTAAACCATAGAGTGCCCTTTTCAGTCAATACACATGATTAGTATGTTTCGGGTCTTCAAAACCCTTTGGTTGTTCTACATAAACTTCTTCATGTAAATCAACGTTCAAAAAAGAACTCTTGACATCCATTTGATAAATTTTAAACTTTTTGAAACATGCAATAGATATGAATAATATGATGGATTCAAGACGAGCTACTAGGGCAAAGGTTTCATCATAATTAATCCCTTCTATCTGTGTGTACCCTTGTACAACCAGTCTTGCCTTATTTATTATTATATTCTTTAACTCATCAATTTTATTTTTGAAGATCCACTTGGTTCCAATGATATGTTTATCAGCTGGTCTAGGAATCAAATACCACACATCATTTCTAATGAATTGATTTAGTTCATCTTACATGGTTACTATCCAGTTTTCGTCAACAAGCACCTCTTTTACATTGGCCAGCTCAATTTGGGAAGTAAAACACACATAATTACGTATGTTTTCTAATTATTTTCATGTACGCACACCAGTGAGAGGGTTACCCAGTATTTGATCAGTAGGGTGATCTTTAACTAATCTAATTTCAGTGATGATTTGACTAGATGAGGAGTTAGGTTTGTTAATTATATTGACTTCATCATCTTCTGAACTTGTGATTGGTGTATTCAGGTGATCATCAATAACCACATTTATTGACTCCTAAATAACACTTGTTCTCTTATTGAGAACTCGATACGCTCTACTATTTAGAGCATACCCTAGGAAAATCCCTTCGTTACTTCTAGTGTCGAACTTCCCTAAATTTTCGCGGTCGCGCAAAATATAACACTTACTGCCAAAAACTCGAAAGCATTTAACTGTGGGCTTCTTTTTAAGTCACGGTTCATATACTGTCTTATCTTTTGATTTTCTGATATAAACACGGTTTATTATATAGCATGCAGTGTTCACGGCTTCAGCCCATAGATTTTTAGGTAATTTCATCCTATTCAACATTACATTAGCCATTTCTTGAAGCACACGCTTTTTCCTTTCAACAACCCCATTTTGTTGAGGTGTCTTAGGTACAGAAAACTCATATGATATTCCGTGATCGCTACAGAACTTCTCAAAATTGTTATTCTCAAACTCCAATCTATGGTCACTTCGAATTTTAGAGATATTCATTTCCTTTTCAGTTTGGATACACTTAAGTATCCTTTTCACTTCATCAAGAGTTTCAGACTTCTCTCTAATGAAAGCTACCCATGTATATCTGGTAAAGTCATCCACAATTACCAGAAAGTATTTCTTTCCACCTCGACTCTCCATTCTAGTTGGTCCAACAAGATCCATGTGGAGGAGTTTAAGGGGTTTAGATGTGATAAATAAGTTCACTTTCTTGTGACTACTCCTTATTTGTTTCCCGATTTGACATTCACCACAAATTTTGTCCATTTTCTTCAATTTGGGTAGACCTCTTATTAGATCGGCTTTGCTCAGTCTATATAGATTCTGGTAGTTTACATGTCCAAGTTGTTTATGCCATAATTCGGTCTCATTGATTTGGACCATGTAACATGATAATTTAGATGAGCTAGAATCACTTACAATATAACAATTTTCAGATGTTCTTCGACCATTCAATATCATACAACCTTTCTCATTAGAGATCTCACATCCTTGATTAGTGAATTTGACATTATGTTTATTATCTTAGATTTGAGAAATGCTTAAAAGATTGTACTGAAGACCTTCTACAAATAAAACATTTTCAAAAGGAGGAAGATTGAAAGGTTGAACCGTAGCTTGGCCAATAATTTTGCAATTACTCCCATCACCAAATGTGACTGACCCATCAGTCATTTTTTTTTGTAGTTGGTGAACAAATCTCTGTCACCTATCATGTGTCTAGACCAACCACTGTCTAGGTACCACTTTGATTGACTCGAAGCCTTGAAGGTGGTGTGGGCAACCAAACATGTAACCTTAGGGACCCATTTCATTATCATTTTAGGTTTTGGAACACTGTTGGTTTTCCTTCACTTGAAATTGTTATTAATTCTCACATTCAAGTTAGATTTCAGAAGCTCCTTAAGTAAATCGACAATATTCTCAGCTAAGGGGTTATAATTCTAATTTCTAAGATTGATATGGTTGATATTAGGTTTGGTAGCTTGAAAAGTTTTAGGATTTTTAAAACTATTTTGATTCAATCTTTTCCCCTTTGAGTTAGAGGACTCTCCTTTCACAAATTAAGAGTTGTAATCTTATTTTTCAGAGGCATGTTTTTATCATAGCCCAGA
Organism: Magnolia changhungtana; assembly: GCA_030180095.1. NCBI lineage: Eukaryota > Viridiplantae > Streptophyta > Magnoliopsida > Magnoliales > Magnoliaceae > Magnolia > Magnolia changhungtana. The sequence goes on along the minus strand of JASAUF010000324.1, from coordinate 2,829,974 downwards.
CCCGATCTAGCTCCACACTTTTTTGATCCGGTTAATAATTTTTCTAGTTTAGGGTCTCCCTAGGCATACCTCCAAGTATCCTTTGAACTCAAGAGGGAAGAAACTTCTAGTTTTAGTTTCTCATTTTATGATTTTAGGTTTTCAAGTTGAGATGTTTTGAAGTCTAAATCACATTTAGTTTTTTCAAAACAATCAGAAATATACGATTTTTCTAAAACTAAGTTTTCAAAATCCTCTTTTAATTTTAGAAACTTTTCTTTTTGAATTTTAAGTTTGAGAGCAATATTACAAGTCTTCCTGTATAAGGCATTGTAGGCATCCTGATGATCGTCTTCATTTTCAGGGTCACTCAAATTTTCATATTCTGATGTATCATAACTATCTATGGAAGTGACTCTGGCTAGAGTCATTAAGGCCTTAACCTCACTAGTAGATTCAAGTTCTGAATCATCCGACTTAGAAGAGGCTTCAAAGCAGGACGATTCATCCAATGTGGCCAACATGCCTTTCTTCTTTGATTTGTCCCTTTTTGGACACTTGTTTGCCAGATAATCATATTCATGACAGTTGAAGCATTGGCTATCTTTAAGTGATTTTTAATTTTTAGTTTTACCCTTTTTCTTCTCAGAGGGTTTTTGAAAATTGACTCTCTTTTTTCTTTTAAAAATCTTAGAAAACTTCTTAGCTAATAAGGTCATATCATCCTCTGAATTTTCACAATCAGAATTACTACTATTATCTTGAGAAATACATTTAGATGATTTAAGGGCTATGGACTTACCTTTAGGAGCCTTGAAATTCAACTTGTAGGTTTGTAGGGAACCAACAAGCTCTTCTACTCTCATATTATTCGTGTCTCTAAGTTTCTGAATGGCTATCACCTTGGAATTGAATCTCTTGGAAAGTGAGCGTAGAATCTTTGCACAAACTTTACTTTCTACGATGCTATCTCCAAGACCCCACATTGAGTTGACTATGTCATTCAGTTTAGTATAGAAGTTTATGAATGACTCACTTTCTTCCATATGTATTTCCTCAAATCTAGTGGTCAGGATTTGAATTTTTAACTTTTTGACAATAGTCGTACCCTCATGTGTCATTTATAAGATATCCCACGCTTGTTTTGCAATATTACAAGATATAATTCTTTTGAACTATCTGGTAATAGTGCACAAGTGATTGCATTTAAAGCTTTGGCATTGGCACTACTCTCATTTTTCTGAAGAGTACTCCACATATAATATGGTGTTTCTTTAGTGGTCATAGTTCCATCGGAGCCTAGAATTTCAAACATAGGTGGGTTCCATCTAGTCACTATGGCTTGCCACACACTCTCACCAATGGACCTCAAAAAAGATCCTCATCCTGGCTTTCCAATAGGCATAATTGGAGCCATCAAATGGTGGTGGCCTAGTAATAAATAAACTATCAAAATTTGACATATTAGGAGCCCGAGATCGCTTAGCTCAGGAAATTAATCCAATTAAATGAGCTATTAGGCTCTAATACCACTTGAAAAGGGTGAGCCTCAAGTCCGAGAGGGGGGGGGGGGGGTGAATAGAACTATGCCAAATAAAAATAAAATGCGGAAAGATAACACAGATAGCATAAATTTAAAATAACCTCAAGCGCACAAGTATTGAGAGGTTGATACAAATGTTGTTCTAAGGACAACCTTACACCAAAAACCAATGGCTTATACTAGGACAACCTGATTTCTAGAACGTTGGTAAGTATCAAAAACTCAAACTAATACAGATGTAAAGGAAATGAATCACGTTATTACAACATTCACCACATGTACATGAAATTAAATAAAACATTCAGCACATCAAATACATCACCATCATCATCATCCAAACTCCAAGAATTATAATGGTTCAGGTGTACACCAATTGTTCTCAAACAACCATCCTACTCCACTCCCAATATCCACAACCCACGTGATATTGACTTTCACTAAGAAAGAAGGTTTTTCAAGGTTCACCTTAAAACCTTTACAATTGTGTTTTCAATGGGCACGATTAAAAACCCCACACACACCTTGATTTTCCAGCTATCTCAGTCAAAACCAAAATAAAAGATTTTCTGGCAATCTTACACACCACAATGTAATAAATGAAATATACTTATCTGACGAATGATCTTCGATGTAGCTGGTAGAACTGCCTCTTTGTAGATGAAGATGTTCAATGTTTAATCTCAATGAAGAAGGGGTTCTAAGTCTAGATGAATTTTAAATTAAATTAAACCTTAGGCTACTTAGATTCAATTTCTTGGATCTCACAAAGGGTTAAATTAAAATCCCCTTTATATTAAGTAGAATGGAATCAAGAGATCAAGAAATTAAGAAACCAAAAAGCTATTAAAATGATTTATAAATACCTCAAAATAGCTTCGCAATAGTGGGGACTAATCTCTCATAGTGATGACTTGAATTGGCTTAGAATGAATGAAAAGTTCTGAGAAATGTCCTCAATTTATAGGTTACAATTCGGTTCCCTCGACTAGTCTAAGGTTCGTATCGACTGGTCCTAACAAAACCAATTTTAAAATTTTTTGGCGCGATCGGATAAAACAGACTCTCTACTGATCGAGTGGCTCGCTCGACTGGTCAAGTGGCCAGTTCGACTGGTCGATCACAGCGCTCGACTAGTCGAGTGAATAAAAATTGCGTTGCTGGACTTTGAGTCGAGCCCTACTCGACTGGTCAAGCAGGTCTACATGACCGGTCGAGCAGGGTACTCGACTGGTCGAAGACCAAACAACCTTATCTGATTTTTTGAGTAAAATTCTGAACTGGTCGAGAAAAAACCTGGACTGGTCGAGCCAGTGCCTGGACTAGTTGAATAATGATTAGGACTAGTCGAAGCAAAGCCTAAAATAAGTATTATGACCCAAATTAAATATACAATGTTTATGACCTAATCCTAAGATCTTTCTAGGGTCATATATACCTTAAATGCGAGTATTGAAATTGAAACATCGGACGCTTCGGTAGATAGGTCACTTTGAAGCACATGAAGCTTGACCTCGTACACTTGAACTTATGTCTCGAACTTGTGTCTTGAACATGTGTCTTGAGACTTGAGCTTGAACAAATGTGCTTGAGCTTTAAGCTTGAACTTGAGCTTGAACTCGAGTACTTTAACTTGTTCTAGTAGATGAACATGCACAATTGTAGCACACTCAATGTCGATGTAGATAACACGAGGCTCATCTTCGAATGAAGGTGAACTTTCCATCTATTTGAACTTAAAGGTGAACTTTCCATCTATCAAAACAAGTCAAACATTCTAAAGTGTTTTGGCACAACAAAATTTGACAATCTAGGTCGCTAGATGTACAACATAGCACTTACAGTTCTTAACCTATTAGATGTGATATCATATACCCTATATCGTATATCTAATGGGTGAGTCCAACTCAGGTGGTCCCCAAGAAGTCCGGAATCACCATAATAGGCAACACCAACAACGAACTCGTGCCAACTAGGGTGACTACTGGTTGGAGAATGTGCATTGACTACCGAAAATTGAATACCATCACTAGGAAGGACCACTTTCCTTTGCCCTTCATTGATCAAATCTTGGAAAGGCTAGCTGGTCACTCATATTATTGCTTCCTTGACGGGTATTAGGGCTACAACCAGATAGACATAGTCCTTGAAGATTAAGACAAAACCATGTTCACATGTCCCTTTGGCACCTTTTCTTACCGAAGGATGCCATTCGGACTGTGTAATTGTAACACCCTGGTGGTTCTCAAAACCCAAGGATAGCCGCTCCTCATTGAGAACTTGAGTATTACATTATAAAATGGACCATTATATATCCAATTAATAGTAAATTTTAAAGCATGAAGTAAAACAATTACTACATAAACTAAGGATATCAAGAGTAACAATAAGGGAGTTTAATATAAGGAAAGAAAAATGAAATCTCATAGTAGGAGGTTATTATTACAATTCAAACAAAATACAAAGTCTGAAGTACAAAAAAAAAGTAAATCCTAAAGTATCAATTGAGTTCCAACGACACAACAACATTCACATAGAGTTCTTCCTCGCCAAACTCCACCTCAGCTATCCTTGGAATCCCGTCATAGGGGTTTCTACCTGTTCATCATACCTGTGTCTATTTGGTGCAGCTGCATGATTGGGTGAGTGAAAACTCAATGGGATCTTCCCGCAAGGATTCATACATATCATATCATTCCAAAACAGTTTAAATCAACATATTTAAATTTCAAGGAGACTAATCATGAAACTATAAATGAATGTATGGGTGTATGAATGTATGTACAAGTCACAGATCTGGGGATGCACATCTAGCTATCGAAATAAAGGATCACCCAATGTGAACTAGTCACCCGGAAAAAGACCATGCAGACCACCCGTGGTAGATTATCTACCTAGATAAAGACATGTAAGTCAGTGTGCCCAAGGATATCTCTTGAAAAAATACGCGGGGTACGCCCGAGGAGTGTCTAGTCTCAGAAAAGCCTCATGAAAAGAAGCCCAAAGTGACCCAAATGCACAGGTTTTGTGGTTAAACTAAAGTGTTGGAACTTTCAGTAAATCAAATAGAATTTGCCTTACATTAAGCACCCGGAAAAGCTCATATGTCATGCGTGAATGTCATGTACCATGATGCTCGTGCACATTCGATAGAATTAACAAGATTACTCTCACAATCATGATCAAGACTTGTAGTCCTTTAATAGGATATCCAGCATTCAAATATGAACTCAATATAAATTCCTTTACTTTCCCAAGGTCTAAAGGAGGGCCCACATGTGATATATCAAGTGTAATTAGATTTGAGACAAGTTCATTCAACATCTTATAAAAGGTGACATTCTACACTTAGTCTTCAATGTGCAACATGTGGAATGAGATGGATTAAGGCATCAAGATTCTTATCATCATTAAGTAGAGCTATGCCCATAATTTGGGCAATTATTAGAATAACTTAGAAAGTGCAAGATCATCTAGTTACTACATATGGGTAGTAGAAATTTATATTTTAACTCATGTTCAACACAACCAAATGGGAAGAGGAGAATCATATCATTTAGTTGTATTATTCTAGGACTTTAATAAATTCAAGTTATAATGAATCTAACATATGTAAAGAGTTAATAGAGCAAACTAACTATAAGATTTCCTATCATTTAATACAACTGGTAGAAGTATACGTGTACATAGGTGATCTCAATGTGGCATAACGTGTGTAATGCAAGATTTAAAAACCATTCTACATGATTATAAATTTCAATTTAGGATTCAAGGAAACAAGAGTAACATTTACGCCATCACAATGTCTTCATGCTAATAAACTTAAACTATCTTGGAATTCCATAAAATGAAGAAGCCATGTGGGATATCCCTCACCTTTGGTGTGGACGTACTTCGCACTTCTCATCAACGACCGATTCCGAATTTAAGATGCATTGGACCTAATCCAACCTCAGTTGAACTTTAATCAATTTCTCACAAAAGGTTTATACCTAAAGGATTTAGAATATTCCACACTTAAATATAAATTTGAGTATTATCTAATGTGAAATAAGAATTACATAATAAAACTCAGTCAACTTACCTGACCCAACTGACTTGACTACTTGATCTTAGTGCGGTCCATATGAAGGAAACACTTTAAACTACACTATAGAATGAGCTTACCAAGGTTTCTTGAATCAACTTGATTACAGCGAGTCGACTCAACTCGACTCGACAGCGAGTCAAGTTCCAAACTCCACTTCTTCTCTTATTCTCCTTCTTCTTTCTTCCTTTCTACTGGGTGGTCTTGAGACACTGGACCCAACATGGCACTGACTCGCAGGACTCGAATCGAGTTGACTCGGTACAGCATGGATGACCAGCAGCCTTGACTCGGTCCCCCCCCCCCTCTCTCTCTTATCTTCTTCCCCATTCTCCCTTTTCTACTATAATGTTAGCTGGACCGGGTTAGATGCAACCAGTTCAGACTAGTCCTTGACTGCAAGATGATTCACTGAGTTGAACTACAATGACTTGATATCAGGAAAATCAAAGTCCCTCTTCTTCTCTTCCTTATCCTCCTTCTTTCCTTTCTTTTCTTTCTTTCCTTTTCTTCTTTCTTCTCTCTTATTTCTTCTTTTTCTGTTTTAGCTAGAAAACTCCAACAATACATGAACTAAACTGAGCTGACTCAGTGCTGAAGACAACTGGATGATGCTCACTCTCTCCTTCCATCTTCTTTCTCCCTTTTCCTTCTTTCTTCTTCTCCCTTTCTACTTCAACTATGGCTAGAAAGACTAGCTCCAACTCAACCAAATATTGCCCTGACTCGAGGAGACTCGGTGCAACTTAGGCGGGAAGAAGGTTGGCTCCAATGGCAGATTGCAAACAGAGCTGTGTTTCTTTGAGACCTCTGCATTGGATTGTCTGGATACATCTCTAGAAGCTTGAGGGACCCCAAAATCAAAGTTTAGATGAGTTTCTCTTGGTGGGTTTGGAGGAAGAATGGAACGGGGAGCTCGATTTTGTAAAATCTGGGAAGAACGGTAGCAGCTACCATATCTCTTATCCCAGTTAGGGTTTTTGGATTTTAATGGGATAAATAACCCCATTTGGACGCATTGGATAGTTTAGGGTGACTTCTAGAAACACGTGGATGGCTGAGATTGAGCCAGCGCATTAACGGATCCTCCTCTCGCTGATCTCTCTCTCCATCGCTTTCTATTGTAAAAGACCTAGTTTTTAAGGGCTACGATTCGACTCACTGAAGGGCCAGGATGGAAGGAGAGAATCTTAAGTGGACTGCTAGTTTGACAGACTTGAAACTGGTATTTTTGCTTTTGGAAAATGTTACACTAATGGTTAGATTCGCACCTAATTTCATATGCACGCAGATGGATACCAGCGTGCACCAAGACCTAGGGTTTGGTGGGATCCATGCTCTGAACCAGATGGACGGTTCAGATCATTAAGGATGATCAAGATGGTGGGCCACAATCGGCAACAGACGAACGGTCTGTTTGAATTTCAAGCCGGGCAGGAAAGAAGGAGAAATTTCTCTCCTTTTCGGTTTTGCTCGGGTCAACACCCGATTTGACCCAGTTTGGATCCGATGCACTGCATGTGCATAAAAGTTGTGCACATGTACAATTCATATGTGGGGTCCACATTTATGTTTTGTGGAATCCATATCGACCAATCAATTCTAAAGGTCCAACTAAGACATCTGGCCAATGATCAAACAGGTCTCTAAAGCCCAGGTGGGCTATACCAAGTGATCTTGTCTTACGTATTGATCATTAGCAATCTAACGGTTAGATATTTTCACAAGAAGGTTTAGTTAGTTGTGGATTTAGTTATTAGATCGTTTTTTTTTTTTTTAGTGTTGGATCTTTACATTGAGTGATGTTAGCCTAACCATAGGTGGACTTAATGATCTAGGCCACAAATTTTATGATGAATGTTTAATTACATTCATTTGAGGGTACTTATCATACGGAAGTGGGGTTCTAAGTAGTGCTGTTATGCGATCCAATAGTTGGATGACTTGATTATCGACAGTGGAGTTTTCTAGTTTGATTTGAGTTAGATTTTGTAGCTGATCATCTGGTTTACTTAGAGTGTTCAGAGTGGATTATAAAATCTTAGTTATTGTGGCCTGATGAACAATGGGTTTGATGATTAGGGGTTTGTTATTGACGATGGACGGTTCATTCTACTTATCGAGGAAATCAAGGTCCTAGGAAATGAATTTTCCAGATGATGTGATGGTCCTACTTGGAATTCAATGGATGAATCGATCAGTCTATGGATAACAATTGTACTAGATGGTTGGATCCATGTTAGCATGAGGTTGAACGTTTAAGTAGGCTAGATCTATGTTTACACTAAGTTATGTTTCCATAATAACACTCGTGTACTGAAAAGTATGGGGTGTTACAGTAATGCCCTCGCCACGTTTCAGCGATGCATGTTGAGTATTTTTTCTGACATGGTGGGACAATATCTAGAGGTTTTCATGGATGACTTCTCTGTCTTTGGTCTATCTTTCAGCAATTGCTTAAAAAATCTTAAATGTGTGCTGAAAAGATATGAAGAAAAGAATTTAGTACTCAATTGGGAGAAGTGTCATTTCATGGTTCGTAAGGGAATAGTCCTTGGACATATCATTTTGTCCAAGGGAATTAAGGTAAATAAAGCTAAAATTGATCTTATCTCTACCCCCACCCCCACCCCCACCCAAAAGCATACGAGATGTACGATCCTTCTTAGGACACACTGGATTTTATAGAAGATTCATAAAGGACTTTAGTCGCATCTCTCGTCCCTTATATAATTGTAACGCCCCAGATTTTTGCCAACCTGGGATTAGACGTCCTTAGGCAATGGATCAATCCTAATACAGGTTTAACTTCTTAAACGCTCAATTAAAGCCTCAAATCTCTTTTCAAACCATTTTCTTCACAAATCCCACCCTTCACTACCTTGTGCTTTCAATTTCTCAAAGCACCTTCACCCTAGACACTATCTTAAACTAGCTAAGTAGTATAACTTGGATCACTTTAGATACAAACTGCAAAGGACTAAATACTACCTCAGACGGAAATCACTTAGGATTAAATCCTTTAGAAATTTGACAAAGTTAACTAAGTGCTAAACTAGATTAGCCATGAAATCTATTTGAATCGCTTTAAATACGATCTGCAAGACCCAAAACTTGTAGAATCATTGACGCTAGGTTACCCAAAAATCTAGGATCAAACTATTACCCGGCTGCTCTCGGGAGCATCTCAAAATTTCGTATCTGATCTGGACCGCACATTGAGAGTCCGAACAATACGAAGTTAAGGACTTAGGACCGCCTCGCTGGGCTTGACTATCATCTCAAAAATCAGGTCCAGCCGATGTCCTACGGCCATTCGTTTGGGTCCGGAGCGAGAGTGTGTGAAAAACACTATTCCCTTTACAAAATAAATATCTGGAATAGTGATCTGGCACCATTCGCTTGGATCGATAAGCAACCGAGGCCGTCGAGAATCGGACAGGATTACACCCTCGGATCAGGAAAAATTTCAGGAACATTTACATGTACTTGGAATTTCGGATCGTGGCCCACCGACCGTCGAACTGAAAATGGTCCACCACGTGCGATCTGGGAATCTGATCGAGTCGAAAGCGTAATCCCACGTAGATCCATGTGTTGAGAGCTTAAGCCTGACGTTTTGCTCGAGGAGGGCCACCAGAAACCCTGTTTTGAGCTGGAAAAGTGCCGAAATACCTATAATAGTCGTACCCCTTGAACAGGAGTCTATTTCGGTGCGTTTTGAGACTATATAAGGACCTTAAACCCTCTCTCTTGGCAGCCATACGAATTTGGGATTTGAGAGAGGGAAAAGAAGGAGAATGTGTGGGAGTTGTGGGAGACTATATAAGGACCTTAAACCCTCTCCCTGTCGTTCTACCCTGCTGCTATCGGTGCTTAACCACCTCATTCTTGCCCCTTTCCCGGTGATTCCGGCGTCATTTCTAGGTAATAAACCCTAACCCTAACCTATTTGGGGGATTAAACAGTTGTAGGTTAGGAAATAGCTAACCTATTTCATTCTCTAGGTTGCCAAACTCCCGTATACGGAAGCTTAGCGAACCTATCGACTCCGTTACGATTCTACGACACAAGGTGCGGACTTTAGGTGTATAGGTTATGGTTTTCAATGCTTTCAATGTCAGATAATGATAGATTCATGATCTGCATGCAATTGCACATGTACAAAGTGCTTTCCGTTTTCAGTTTCGATTAGAATTGTAGAATTTAGAATTTCACATACTCTAGGTATTCGTATAAAATACCGTATACTTATTTTTTATGGAAATGTGTTTGACATGTTTATTTGTCGTATGGATATATGACGTATGGATAAAATACTTATTTGGCGAAAGGATTCGCCTAAATACATGTTTACTAATAAACACTATGTATGTAAAAATACGGTATTGTAAGAAGTACCGTATACATGTATATTTTAGCGATGAGTTTGTCATGATTAATCGTCGTATAAATATATTATGTGCGTATAAAATAATTGCTTGGCGAAGGGAATCGCTGTAATACATGTTTGCTTGTATACAGTATGTATGTTGAAAATGCGTATTCTAGAAAATACTGTATACGTATAAATTTTGGAGATGCGTTTATCATGATTATTTGCTGTAGTAATATATTATACCTGGATAAAATACTCACTTGGCTAAAGGATAGCCCTAATACATGTTTTGCTAACATACACTATGTATGTTGTATTAGTGTATTCTAAGTGTTTGTGAAAATGACTGAATGAGTATAGAATCCTCATTCGTGCTCGCCATGACTAATTGTCATGGATTCATGATTGTTGTATTGGCGATACCCTTTTGACGAAAGGATTTGCCCTAAATCACGCCACGGCCAATAGACACAATATATGCTAAAATGTGTGGCCCAAGTGTTTGTGGAAATGACTGAATGAATATGGAACTTGGATTCCTGCTTGCCATGACTATCCGTCGTGGGTGTACGCGTGTTATGATTGGAGCAACTCCCTAGTGAAAGGATTTGGCCTAATGCCTATGTGATCGACATATGTCATGTATGTTGATGCATGATTGTTTAAGTGTTTCTTGAAATGTCTGAATGAGTAGTAGTTAGCTATGTGTATGATCTCCTTGGATTGTTGTGTGATTAGGAATTGAACATGTATAAACTCATGCTTGTGTTGTGATTCATAACATTCTCAACTGCTTTATGATTATAACTATGTAATGCATATGTTTAAATTTATATTTACGTTGTATGATCCGTCATGGGTGATGGGGGAGCGGAGCAACGAGTGCGTCTGCAATGTACACATGACCCTAAACGGATAATACCATACCTTGATTGTATGAGTGGAATCTTGATCCATTACTGCTTTATCTATCTGCAAGTTATCATGTTTGGGGCTATGATTATAGTCCAGACAATCGGTACTGTGAATTCGTGGCTGCGATTCATTTGCCACATGAGATGTATTCGACGAACCCGAGTCGTACTTCGGTTGGCGATAGTGGTTGGCCACGCGAAGTGCTTATGCACTTCATGTCGTTCAACTTGTTGTGTGCTCGAGCTAGTCGAGCTCGTCAAGTAACCCGATCTGTCTTATGTATGTTCACCATTTTTGGTCGCTATTGCCTGAACCTAGGGTACCAAACTTACCAGTGAAATCCCTTTTAACCATGGTACCTCGATCCGCTAAGACTCATGAGCCGGGCATGGTGGTATGGGACACCGTGGTCGAGCCGGCCTCGGCCCGGGGCCACGTGCCTCCCCGTAGTGACCAGTGAGCAACCAGACTCGTGAGCTGATTATGGTGGTATGGGACACTATATTCGAGTTGTCGATACTTACGGCGAGAGCCGCGTACGGTTAGACCTGTTCTCGTGCTGACGGGCGACGAGTCCTCTGTAGTATATTCGAGTATACTCCAAGGGTCTGTGATTGGCGACGAGTCTTTTACAGCAACTAGAGTATGAGTTGAGCCGAGTACGGTGAGACCTGTACTCGAGCTGACGGCTAGTGATTGAGCCGAGTACGGTGAGACCTGTACTCGAGCTGACGGTCAGCAATTGAGCCGCATACGGTGAGATCTGTATCCGTGCTGATGGGTGACGAGCCCTTTGTGATGCCTTCGCTACGCTTCTCAAACCATAATATCGTATGAGATTAACTAGGACTGACAACCCTAGAATGGATCATGTTTGGGAATGATACAAGGGAGGTACCTTAGTTTCCCAATACTGCTGTTTGAAATGGACTAATAATAACTCGGTAATCATGATCATCATCGCACCGCATGTGCTTAGTAGATGTGGCGCACTGAGGGAGTTAAGCATTCGCGAACGTAAGATGATGTCGCATGAGGGTGGTTTGGCAAGGGCATACAGCATCATGTCATTTCATTCTCACACTTAATAAGAGTAGTTAGAATTGTTTGATTTGTACTGCTTTATCATTACTGCTTGATTGAATTGATAATATGTTAACCTATGCTTTACTGTTCCACTGAGTTGATCACTCACTCCCACGATACGGGACGGTGTTCTGAATACCCACCAGACTTTGTCTGATTGCAGATGGCGACGCTATTTCTGAGGCGAAGCCGGACTTCTATGATGACGGGAATGTTTTCTCGTATATGCTATTTTCTGGCGGCTTCGTGAGAGCCGTACCTTGATTGTCGGGGCTACAGGGATGTTGACTAGATCATACTACACAACTTGGTATAATTTACTTGTAATTATTTAACCTGGTAACTTTATCACACTCTGGAGACTCACCACAGTTTATATATTTTATCTATCTATCACAGTCTTTCGCTTGCTAATTTATTGTCTCTGGAGTATGATATTCTGTTTTGGCTTAATCTCACTCATGTTCAATGCACAAATACAGTCAACATTCAATCATCATTCATTTTGTTGCATAAGTGATGTTCTGGAACTCGGGAGTTGAGTTTATGCTCGACCCCTGATTTTCAGGGCGTTACAATAATCTACTTCAAAAGGATATTCCATATGAGTGGACTGAGCAATGCCAAGAAGCTTTCTCTAAGCTCAATGGCATATTGACTACCACACCTATTATACAGCCACTTGATTGGAATATTCCTTTTAAACTTATGTGTGATGCGTTTGACTATGCTATTAGAGCGGTGTTAAATCAAAGAAAAGAAAAGAAGCCTTATGTTATTCATTACGCAAGTAAGATGCTAAATTTGGCCCAAGTGAATTACTCTACTACGGAAAAAGAACTCTTGGCCGTAGTATTCGCTTTGGACAAATTTAGATCTTACTTGATCAGATCCAAGATCATTATCTATACCGATAATACAGTGCTAAAGTATCTTCTTTCAAAGAATGATGCTAAGCCCCGCTTGATAAGATGGATCCTCCTACTCTAAGAATTTGATTTAGAAATAAAAGATAAAAAGGGAGGAGAAAACGTAGTGGTTGATCACCTTTCGAGGCTTGACCTCCTTGATTCCCTTGAGACGACACCCATAAACGACATGTTCCCTAACGAACAACTATTTAAAGTCTCCAACTCTTCTTGGTTCACTGATACTACTAATTATCTTGCCCTAGGTTTTACACCGACACATTGGATTGCGCAAGATAAGAAAAAAAATTTCGCTGAGGTATGCAAATTCTTCTGAGATGATCCTTATTTATTTAAATATTGCCCAGATCAAATTTTAAGGAGATGTGTGCCATGCAATGAATACCAAAGTGTCATCTCCTTCTGTCACACTCAGGCATGTGGTGGTCACTTTTCTGCTAAAAAGACCACTACCAATATCCTGTAGTCCAGCTTTTATTAGCCTACTATGTTGAAGGACACTCACGAGTTTTGTAAAGCTTGTGAACATTGTCAAAAGTTGGGAGCATTGTCCCGTCGAAATATGATGCCTTTAAACCCCCATTCTCATAATCGAAGTATTTGATTGCTAGGGCATTGATTTCATGGGACAGTTCCCCCAATCTCATGATACATTTTATTAGCCGTAGACTATGTCACTAAATGGGTCAAAGCAATCTCGTGCCGGAACAATGACCATCAGACGGTCATTAAATTCTCAAAAGAAAACATTCTTTCTTGGTTCAGAATGCCTCGGGGCCATCATTAGTGATGGAGGCTCACATTTTTGCAATAGGCCATTCGTAAACTTAATGAAGAAATATTTCATAGTGAGATTAAACAAATTTTAGAGAAAATGATTAACTTTGACTGCAAGGATTGGTCAATCTGACTAACCGATGCTCTATGGGCTTAACGTAACACATTTAAAACTCCTATTGGAATGTCTCCCTTTCAACTTGTCTATGGGAAAGCTTGTCACTTACCTGTGGAGTTGGAACATAGAGCTTACTGGGCTATTAAGAATCTAACTTTTGATTTAGACAATGCTAGCTCACTGCGCAAGCTATAATTAAATGAACTAGAGGAGATCCAAAATGATGCATATGAGAACTTGAGAATTTACAAGGACAGAATGAAGGTGTTCCATGATAAGAACATCCTTTGGAAATTGTTCTTGACTAGCCAGAAAGTACTTTTATACAATTCTCTGTTACATCTTTTTTTCGAGAAAGCTCCGATCTCGTTGTTCTGACTCTTTCACTGTTACAAATGTCTATCCTCATGGAGCTGTTGAGATAGAGAATCCAAACAATGGCAATAGGTTCAAAGTGAATGGACATCGTTTAAAGCCATTTGTGGAGAAATTCGATTTAGAGGACATGTTTATACCTCTGACTGATCCGTGTACCAGGATTGATCTCCTAATCTGATGGAGGTATAGTTAGGTTTATTGCTTCCATGTTATGTTTATGATAGTTTGCTTTATGTTGCTTAGGATAGTTTGTTTTTACTATTTATGATAGTTTGTTTATACTCTGTTGAGTTTCATTTTGTGCTAACCCATTTTATGCTGAGATTCGTAGAAAAGTTTCAAAATTCCTTCTCTTAAGTACCATCTTTCCAACACCATCTCCTTTATTTTCATTGCCTCTTTTGCATTACACGCTTATTTATTGTACATTGAGGACAATGTAAAATTTTTCTGGGCGGTTGTTAGGGATTAGGTAACCTGATCAGTGTTTTCTCAGTTTTGAGCAAAAATTTTGGGAAGCAATGACTTGTGTACTTAAGAATATGTTTGGGAAGCAATGACTTGTGTACTTAAGAATGCTTTAAGTATGATAAGATAGAGATTGAATCTTAAATTGCTGGAGTCTAATAATCCAAGTAACTTACCACCTAAGTTCTTGTGCACAATTATCTTAGAGGTAGATCACAGGACACATTCAATTTATCTTCTGTAAGACATGCTAGAAGTTCTGATTGCTAGTATGTGAATCATTGATAGATGGTGAGAATCGAGTCTGGAGAATTTTATCCACCTTAAAAGAAGAAAAGAACTAGTTAAAAAACAAGAGATCGACAAAGAGGTCATGAAAAAGAATGAAAAGAATAAAAAATATGAAAAAGCATGCAAAAATAAAAGATGGGTAAAAATTGACCGTCGATATAAAATAAAAAACTGGTAAAAGAAGGAGAAGAGGATGAGTTCGGAATCAGTACTTGAGTTCAAACCGATCTTGAAGTGATGAGCATGGCTAACATTATGAAATGATAATATTTGTATGGAAAGTAACTTGATTTTCACTGAGCACATTGAAAAATATGGTATATGGACTTATACTCTGATCTGATTGACAAAGAACTTACTTGACTGGTTACCTCTGTGATTTGGCTCTAGGGTTTTCCAATCTCACATTTGTATCTTATCCCTACCCATTCAAACTTGAGTAAACAAAAGATTGTCTTCCTAAAAAGTTTTGAACTAAGAATGAAGATTATTTTTCACATATTTTGCTCGAGACTAGTAAAATGCTGGTTGGGAATTGTGTTGAGGGTCAAATATTGCATATTATGCCCCATTTATTTCATAGTTTTATAAACATAATTTGGCTTAATGGTATATTTTACATGTGTTCGTGTAACAAGGTGAATTTAAGAGCTTAGATTGAAAAGAATGCTAAAAGCATGGATTTAGTGCTCAAAAGTCACCAAGGTAAAGAATGGACTTGTGGAGACCAAGATTAAAGATTTTAAGGTCCATAGATCCAAGAAAACCAATTGGAGAAGGAAGGAAGTCGAAAAAACGAGTGTAGAAATCACAAAGACTATGCCATCGAGAACCGTTTGATGACATCGAATATCCATTCAATGACATCGAACACTGGTCGATGACATCGAATTTATGACGGAAAATCAAGTTGGTTGCTAGACATTGTTTCGACCAGAAATAAAAAGTATTTGATTCGGGGGATTATCTTATTAATAATAACAGGGAGAAATAATAAAGAAAATAATCATCAAATTTATTCATTCTAAATTCATCACATCCTCTTGATCCTTTGATTCCAAGATAGAGTTTTTATAACTAAAAGTACAAGTGTTGAATGGATCCAAATATAAAATTAGTTAGCATTCTGGCTCATGTCATTCATGTCCCCATAAGAGATGAGTTGTGCGGGTCTTTTCCACGCATGCATCTTCCTTCATTGACATAATAAAAGATGGTCAGGAATCCCTAAAGAATTTTGGAATGGCTTGAGACAATCCAAAAAGATGACATAGTGTTGCTTCATAAGTCATCCGCGCAACTCCTCGATGAGTTGCGTGGGCCCGCGCAACTCACAAGGAGTCGCATGGCTCCGCCTTCTTACTTCTCTTTCTTCTCTCTCTTCTCTATCCAATACCTGTCAGAGGCATCGGTCTTCTAGAAATTTGATCCCTCAAATGAGGGGGAGGGAGGGTTTTATAGGCTTCTGCACTTGTGGCCCCTCGAATCTTGTACTGTGGACCCCACTTCGCACCACTTCACAAGTTCTAATCTAATCGTCCCTTCAAGGAGTTGCCCGGGTTAGCAAAACTATGATGAGTTGCGCGGTCTGACGTTACTCACGTTCCAGTGCAATTCATGCTCCGTGCAACTCGTCCCCTACCCAACTCAACTCTTTATCTCTTTTGCTTCAGTTTCTTTGCCTCCTCACTTCCATTCTTTCTTCTTTAACCAATTTTCATGCCCCAACAAGTGCCCCCTTTATCCGAGGTTTGCCTGATCATCAGGTAAAATAAAGGATCAAATTATCTGCCTTAGAATCAAGTTATGCGGACCCGTGCAATTTCCCCTTCATCGGATCTCGTGCAACTCTAACAGGGCCCCAAATCGGATATAAATACTGAACTCCCAACCATTTCTTCACTTCAGAAGTTTTTTCTTCGGACCAAACCCCTTTTCTTGAAATCCACACTGCTCACTATCTGCGTAACTTAGAGTCCACGCAACTCATCTGCACTTAGTGAAATTTCATGTGTTCTGAAACTCTACCAAAATTTTCTTTGGAGCCTCAAATCTCATCCTTTCTTCTCAAAATCTTATATTTGATCTAATAGCCTCTATCCCTCACTCATGAAACATTCAAAGGCTTCATCTTCAAGAAGAAGGGGTCCTTCATTCTTTTTAGAATTTAAACAGCCTTCCCAACATACTTGGGATTGTGTAGAAATCAACGAAGAAGTCTTGAAACTTTACGACCCTTCCGCAAATGAAACAACTACCCTCCTTGTCAATCTACGACATCATCGGTCGATCTTATATAGCGAACCACTAGATCAACAAAAAAGGCTTCTTTCTGTAAATAATTGGATCACAACGGAGCCCAAAATTCTAGAAGGACATTTGGAAGAAAACAAATCTTATCAGAAAGCCGGCACGATCCATAGAATGTGATTCTCGAGCCCTTACTACTATCCTCATCAAATCTATCCCACTCATTTCTTTGAGACTGCTCAACAATGTTTCTTCAATACAAATTTACCCTGGAAGACGAAAGAATTCCTTGCAAAAGGCCTTTTATCACCTCAGGATTTCTATAATGCTTGGTCTCGAGTTATTGTTCGAAAACATACCAACGTACTAAAGAAAATCGGTCTTATCGATGCAATAATAGCTAAGTCAGAACATTTCTACAGTGAGACTACAATTTTCAGGGGTTTTCTCAATCATTGGTCTCCCATCACCAATTCATTTCATCTGCCTCAGGAAAAAATTAGTATCACCTTATGGGATCTCCTTTGTATAACGGGTCTTCCCATCATGGTGTTCACCACCCCAAGTGTAGGGTCGGGATGTGGTAATAATCTTGGTAAGACCGAGGATGAAAGAATTCCTTGCAAAAGGCCTTTTATCACCTCAGAATTTGTAACGCCCTGAAAATCGGGGGTCGAGCATAAACTCAACTCCCGAGTTCCAACGCATCACTTATGCAACAAAATGAATGATGATTGAATGTTGTCTGTATTAGTGTAGTGAACATGAGTGAGATTAAGCCAAAACAGCATATCATACTACAGAGACAAGTGAGATAGCAGGTGGAAGACTGTGATAGATAAATAAAATATATAAACTGTAGTGAGTCTCCAGAGTGTGATAAGGTTACCAGGTTAATGAATTATAAGTATAATTTCAAATTATACCAAGTTGTGGAAGTGTAATGTCTTCTATTCCAAATACCATAGCCCCGTCAATACAATACCAGGTCTTCATAGACCTGTCAGAGAGTTACATGTAGGAGAACTCCTCCTCAACATCATAGTAGTAGTATGACTCTGTTTCATAAGCATCGCCATCACTTGAAACTCAAACAAATTTGGTTGGTGTGTACAACACCGTCCCGTAACGTGGGAGTGAGTGATCAACTCAGTGGAACAGTAAAGCATAGGTTAACATGTTATCAATTCAGTCAAGCAGTAATGATAAAGCAGTACAATCAAATAATCCTAACTACTCTTATTTAATGCAAGTATGAAATGACATGATGAATGCCCTTGCCAAACCACCCTCATACGACACCATCTTACGTTCGTGACATGCGTTCATCCCTCAGTGCTCCACATCTACCAGGCACATGTAGTGCGATGATGAGCATGATTACCGAGTAGTTATTAGTCCATTTCAAACAGCAGGATTGAGAAACTAAGGTACCTCCCAAACATGATCCATTCTAGGGTCGTCAGTCCTAGTTAGTCTTATACGATGGTGTATTTCTAGGTCGCTGCAAAGGCTGCCAGGGCTGTTACGCACAATGGTTACACCACTCCCCCATCACCTTTCTAACTGTTCATCACTAAATTGATACAGGCCTAGTTCATGCTCTATACACTGCAGCAAAACTCATCACCTCACCGTAAATTTAGAGTATGCTCGAGGTCACTACAAAGGGCTACCAGGGCTGTTACACGCATTCGTTGCACCGCTCCCCCATCACCTTATCAATGTAGGTCGACACCATGAATATAGTGTCTCATACCACCATAATCGGCTCACGAGTCTGGTTGCTCACTGGTTACTACGGGGAGGCACATGGCCCCAGCGTAGGCCGATAGGTCGACCACGGTGTCCCATACCACCATGCCCGGCTCATGAGTCTTAGCGGATTGAGGTACCATGGTTAAAGAGATTTCACTGGTAAGTTTGGTATCTTAGGTTCAAGCAGAGGCGTCCAAACATGGTGAACATATATTAGACAGATCGGGTTACTTGACGAGCTCGGCTAGCTCGAGCGCACAACAAGTTAAACGATATGAAGCGCATAAGCACTTCGTGTGGTCAACCACTATCGCCAACCGAAGTACGAATAGAGTTCGTCGAACACATCTCTTGTGGCAACTGAATCTCAACCACGAATTCAGTTTCGTTGTCGATTGCCTGGACTATATAATAGCCCCAATCACATTCAATTGCAGATAGTTAAAGCAGTAATGGATCAAGATTCAAATCATACAATCAAAGTCTGATATATCCGCTTAGGGCTGCCAGGGCTGTTACACGCACTCGTTGCACCACTCCCCCATCACCCTTCACGGCTCTTATGGAATACAACATAAACATGAATTTAAACATATGCATTACACAGATAGAATTATATAATCAGTTGAGCATGTTATGAAGTACAACATAAGCATGAGTTTGTACATATTCAATTCCTAATCACACAGATATCTAAAGAAATCATACACATAGTTAAAGAAGTTGAGAATCATATCTCAACACCCTTATACATTACAATTTACTAATTACTACTCATTCAGACATTTCGACAAACACTTTAAACTACATACATGATGTGTGGTGATCACATAGGTATAAGGCCAAATCCTTTCACTAGGTAGTTGCCCCAATTATAACACGCGTGCACCCACGACAGATAGTCATGATAAGCAGAAATCCAAGTTCCATGTTCATTCAGTCATTTCCACAAACACTTGGGCTACACATTTTAGCATAAATAGTGTATATTGGCCGTGGCGTGATTTAGGACAAATCCTTTCGTTAAAGGGGTATTGCCAATACAACAATCATATATCCATGACAATTAGTCATGGCGAGCACGAATGAGAATTCTATACTCATTCAGTCATTTTCACAAACACTTAGAATACACTCTTTTAACATACATAGTGTACATTAGCAAAACATGTATTAGGGCGAATCCTTTCACCAAACAAGTATTTTATCTATATATAATATATTTATACAGCAAATAATCATGGCAAACACATTTCCAAAATTTATACGTATACGGTACTTTCTACAAATACCTAGAATATGTAAAATTCCATATTCTTCGTATTTAATCGAAACAGAAAACAGACAACACTTTGTACATGTGCAATTGCATGCAGACCATGAATCTATCATTATCTGACATTGAAAGCATTGAAAACCATAACCTATACACCTAAAGTCCGCACCTTTTACCGTAGAATCATAACGAATATGATAGGTTTGCTAAGCTTCCGTATCTGGCAATTTGGTAACCTATAGAATGAAATAGGTTTGCTAATCTCACAACTCCAAAACAGGTTAAGGTTAGGGTTTCTTACCTAGAAACGAAGTCGGTATCGCCGGAAAAGCAATGAGAATGGCTTGTAGAACAACAGGGAAAAGGGTAGGAAGGATCTCCCACGACTTTTACACTTTCTCTCTCTTTTCTCTCTTATCTCTCTAGGGTTTCTCTCAAATTCGTATGGTTGTGAGAGAGAGGGTTCTAAGGTCCTTATATAGCCTAAAAACATTCCAAAATAGACTTATGGTCAAGGTATACTTAGGTTATAACCAAAGTGATCTAGTTTCAGCTCAACGGATGACTTCTGGCTGGCCTCCTTGAGCCAAAGGTCGGACTTAAGCTCACAGACACCGGATCTAGGTATGGCTAAGTTTTCGTTTCAGTCGGATTCCCAGATCATGCGTGGCGAACCAGTTTCAGTTCAATGGGCAGTGGATCTCGATCGGAGATTCCGAGTACGTGGATATGTTTATGAAATTTTTCCTGACCCGAGGGTGTATTTGGGTCAGATTCTGACGGTCTGGTTGCTTAATACTAACCCACGAGTGACAAGTCTCAGATTACTATTTGAGATATTTATTTTATAAAGAAAATAAGTGTTTTCATACTCCTTGCTCCGGACTCAAGCGAATAGCGCTGGGACACTATCTAGATTTGATTTCCGAGATGGTTGTCAAGCCCAGCAAGGCGGTCCTAATTCCTTAACTTGGTGTTATTTGGACTTCCGACGTGCGGTCCAGATCTGATACGGAGTTTCAGGACGCTCCTAAGAGCAGCTGGGTAATGAGATTGATCCTAGATTTTAGGGTAACCTAACGTCAATGATTCTACAAGTTTTGGGTCTTGCAGATCGTATTTAAAGTGGATCAAGCGGATTTCGTAACTAATCTAGTTTCGCACTTAGTTACTTTGTCTCATTTCTAAAGGATTTAGTCCTGAGTAATTTTTGTCTGAGGTGGCACTAGGGTCTTTGTACGAATTTCTAAAGCATTGTTCTTCATCACCTAAACGTTAGGATTCGTGCCTAATATGAAAGTACTTAGAGACGTTTAAAGAACAAGCTAGTGAAAGGTGAGATTTGTGAAGGAAATGGGTTAAGAAGCAATTTTAGACTATGGGATTGAGTTCTGACAAGTTAATAAAGGTGTCAGGAGTGACCCATTGCCTAAGGACGTCTAATCCCAGGTTGGCAAAATTTCGGGATGTTACAGGATTTCTATAATGCTTGGGCTCGAGTTATTGTTCGAAAACATACCAACGTACTAAAGCAAATCGGTCTTTTCGATGCAATAATAGCTAAGTCAGAACATTTCTACAGTGAGACTGCTAGTTTCAGGGGTTTTCTCAATCACTTGTCTCCCATCACCAATTCATTTCATCTGCCTCAGGATAAAATTAGTATCACCTTATGGGATCTCCTTTGTATAACGGGTCTTCCCATCATGGTGTTCACCACCCCAAGTGTAGGGTCGGGATGTGGTAATAATCTCGGTAAGACCGAGGACGAATCCACAGGGACTGATCTTGTACGTTTCTGAAATTAACTAGAGCTATAACTAGAAGAAAATGTAATCATTATAGATTTCGTTAATTCTAAGTTTTAATTACATCCTCGTGTTTCCCTTAATTCTCAAACAAAGTAAATGAATTGAGCAATGAAAGAAAGGATAATCAATCCAATAGCGATTTTAGTGCATTTTATGTCCGTCAGAGTGATAGAGGGGTTGTGCGGGTCTAAGATCCTTTTCTTCAGTTCGACACTTGAGAGATATATACATTTAAAATTGAACTCCGAAGGGAACCCACAAAACTATAAAGCATAGGGCTATGGGGGCCTTTATTGCGTGAGCATGCAATGCACCCAACAAATCCGTGCAACACTATTCACCCACACAACACTATTCATCACGCAACACTATTCACATGCAACACTATTCATCACGCAATACTATTCACATGGCACTATTCATGTACAACACTATTCATGTAGTTCCTTCTCTCTCTCTCTGGAACTTTTGATCATGTAAATTGTTTCAACCAGAAATAAAATGTATTTGATTCAAGAAATTATCTTACTTAATATTAACAAAGAGAAAGAATAGGGAGAATAATCATCAAATTTATTCATTCAGAATTCATGACATCCTTTTAATCCTTTGATTCCATGATAAATTCTTTATAATGAAAAATACAAGTGCTAAATATATTCAAATATAAATTTTAGCAGCATTTCGGCTTATATCATTCATGTCTCCATAAGAGATGAGCTATGCGGATCTTCTCCATGTGCACATCTTCCTTCATTAATATAGTAAAGGAGTGTCAAAAGTCCCTTAAAGAATTTAGAACAACTTGAGACATTCCAAAAAATGAGCATGATACAGCCTTGTAGAGTATCTGTGCAACTCTCCCATGAGTTGCATGGGCCCGCGCAACTCACGAAGAGTGGCACGGCCCGCCCTTCTTCCCTCTCCCTCTTCTCTCTCCAATACTTGTTAGAGGTACTAATCTTTTTGGAAAATTCGATCCCTCAAATGAGGGGGTAGGGGGTATTTATAGGCTTCCACATGTGTGGGCCCTCGAATACAGTGATGTGGCGCACAACTTAACTTCTCTCTTTTTTATGCTTCATTTTAGTCTTCAATCTTCCTTCTTTGATTCCTTTCTTTAACTAAATTTTATGCTCCAACAGATGCCCCCTTGACTCGAGATTTGACTGCTCATCAAATTAATTTGAAGGATCAAAATTTATTGCCTATACACCGAGTTGCGTGGAGCCACGTAACTCCTCCCGCGCAACTCCTTCCACACAACTCCAACCAGATCCCATTAGCTATAAATACTAAACTGTAACGTGCTTGATTTCGAGGGTCGAGCAAAGCTCTACTCCCGAGATCCAGCACATCACTTATGCAACATGGATAATGATGTTTAGATTTCATCCATATTAATGAGTTAAACATGAGTGGGATTATACCAAAACAACATATCATAGTCCAGATATAATTAAATTAAGCAAGTAGAAGACTAAAACATATGTATTTAAGTATGTAAGTGTTTCACAACCTCTATAGTATGAGTATGTTACCGGGCTAAATATATACATGTATTGTTCTAAAATTGACAAAATATCAAAATGTAAATTGCCCAACTAATCCATATGTCCCTGTAATCCCGTCGAATCAACACGAGGTCCACATAGTCCCGCCTAATAGCTGAATGTAGGAGAATTCATCCTTCTCATCTATGAAGTCCAACTTCGCTGCATAGGCTTCTCCATCACTTGCATCTAAACCAGAGACTGGTTTGTGTTTTAAAACACCGTCCCTGGGTGGGTGTGAGTGATCAACTCAGTGGTACTATAAGGCGAAGGTTAACATGTTATCAAGTCAATCAAGCAGTAATAATAAGGCAATACAACAATCACTTCCTAACTACTCTTGTTAATGTAGGAATGGAGTGCAAGTAATGATGTATGCCCTTGCACATAGCTCTCTCACAAGCGACTCCGACAACCAATTTCGCATATGCCAACACTCCCTAAAGTGCACCTTTCTCGCCAAAAGCACATCCTAGCTAATGCAATACGATGCATGGTCGTGTTAGCTGAGTACTTAATAAAGCTTACTCATACAACAGGTTCGGGGAAGCTAAGGTACCTCCTTTTATATCATTAACCCAAATCGAAGGATCCATCTAGGGCTGTCAATCCTCGTTAACCACATACGATAGACAAGTTATAGGGCATCACCCCTAATGAAAAGTAGTCGATAGGTAAGTTCAAAGTTTATACTCATGGTCACTACGGGGAGGCTCGTCACCTCAGCGTAGGCCGACAGCTCGAACATAGTGTCCCATACCACCATGCCCGGTTCACGAGTCTGGGTTGCTCACTGGTCACTACGGGGAGGCTTATCACCCCAGCATAGGCCGACAGCTCGACCACGATGTCCCATACCACCATGCTCGGCTCATGAATCTTAGCAGATTGTGGTACCATGGTTGAAACGGGCTTTTACATTGGTAAGTGGTACCTTAGATTCAAGCAGTGATGTCTATACATGGTAAACACACAATAGGCCAATCGGTTTGTTTGACAAGTTCGATTAGTATGATCACATGTTGACTTAATTGACATGGAGCACATAAGCATCCCTTGTGGCCTAACCACTGTCGACAGTCATCGTGCGACCCGGATTCGTTGAGTTACTCAATGCGGCGAGACTAATTCTGTCACCCGAACAGAAACTGTTACCGATTGCCTGGACTACGTTGTAGCCCCAATCTTACTCAGATACAATAATTAGACACATGTGATAATCATATCATCATTTAACAAACAATCCAAATAGATCCCTCATTAGAGCATTTCATCATACACATTGATCATATGACCTAGCACTTGCAATTTATCCATAAATCGCGTAAACGTAATTAAAATTTCATGAAGGAAACTATACATGTGAATAAGGTGATTGAGAATTCTATCTCAATACTCTTAATAAATACAAATCATCAACATTTTCTCATTTAGACAATTTATTAAACGCTTAAGTTACACTTCACCAAATACATATACTAGATTAGTTACGACATATATTATGGCAATTCCTTACACAAAGAGGTCATCATGCATATGGTAACAATGAATCCTAGATTAATAGTCATGGAAAACTCAAATCATGTTTACATGTTCATTCAAATATTTCAACAAACACATAGGGTTCATATTTGTTCAACATAGTTCATACATGTATAATACATCCAAATCGATGTGTCTAACACAATATGGTAGCAATCAAGTCAAACATGAATCATTAGCTGTAATGCCCTGAAAATTGGGGGTCGAGTAGCAACTCAACACCCGATTTCCAAAACATCACTTATGCAACATAAATGCTTATGATTGAATGTTGTCTGTGTTAGTGCAATAATCATGAGTGAGATTATACCAAAATAGTAATTCATACTCCAGATCAAGTTATAAAATGCAAGTGGAAGACTGAAAGATGTATATAAATGTATATAAAGCCAGAAACGGTCACAATCGGTCTCCAGAGTACGAACACCTTACTGAGTCACCATATACATGTATTAGTTTCAAAATTAAAATGCCACAAAAATAGTACAATTATAATGATAAACCCTGTAGCCCCGTCATCTGAACGGCCTAAGCGAAGCCTCCAGAGAACTGCATGTAGGAGAACTCATCCTGATCATCATAGTAATCAGGCTCAGCCTCGTGCGTCTCGTCGATACCTGCATCTAAGACAGAGTCTGGTGGGTGTCCAGAACACCGTCCCGTAATGTGAGAGTGAGTAGCTAACTCAGTGGAACAATAAAGCATAAGTTAACATGTTATCAATTCAGTCAAGCAGTAATGATAAAGCAGTTTAGTCAAACAATCCTAATCACTCTTATTAATACAAGGATGAAATGTAGTCATGATGCATGCCCTCGCCAATGCTCCCTCGTGCGACACCATCTTACGTTCGTGGCATGCGTTCATTCCTCAGTGCTCCACAATGCCAGACACATGTAGTGCTATATTATAAACGTGATTACCGAGTTGTTATTAGTCCTTTTCATACAGTAGTATTGGAAAACTAAGGTACCTCCCTTATATCATTCCCAAACAATGATCCATTCTAGGGTCATCAGTCCTAGATAATCTCATACGATGATGCGGTTCTAGGTCGCTGTAAAGGGCTGTCAGGGCTGTTGCACGCACTCGTTGCACCGCTCCCCTATCACCTTATCAATACAGGCCTAGTTTATACTCTATTTACTACGGGAAGACTCATCGCCTCACCGCAAATTTAAAGTATGCTCGAGGTCACTACAAAGGCCTGTCAGGGCTATTACACGTAATCATTACACCACTCCCCATCACCAAATCAGTGTAGGCCGACAGCTCGAATACAGTGTCCCATACCACCGTATTCGGATCACTAGTCTGGGTTGCTCACTGGTCACTATAGGGAGGCACATCGCCCCAGCGTAGGCCGACAGCTCGACCATGGTGTCCCATACTACCATACCTGGCTCATGAGTCTTAGAGGATCAAGGTACCAAGGTTAAGCGGGATTCACTGGTGAGTTGGGTACCTTAGGTTCAAACAGAGGTGTCCATACATGGTGAACATACATCGGCAAATCGGGTTACTTGACGAGCTCGACTAGCATGAGCGCACGTTGAGTTGAGCGACATGAAGTGCGCAAACACTCTGTGTGGCGTAACCACTGCCGACAACTTTAGTACGACTCAGGTTCGTCAAACCCATCTTAAGTGGCGAATAAATCTCAGCCACGAACTCAAGCCTGTTACCGATTGCCTGGACTATATCATAGCCCCAATCACTAACCAGAAAGCATATAGAGTAATCAGAGCAGAATTAACTAAGTAATTCAAACATGATAACAAGTATGTTATTAAGCACCACTTAAACAAGAAATTCAAGCACATACATTTCATAAGTAAATGATTAAACTAAACAAGTCGCATGGAGGAAATCATATACATCTCTAAGGTAGTTGAGAATCCTCTCTCAACACCTACCTAAAACACTCTCTCCTAAGTATTTACTCATACAAGCATTTTCACAAACACTTAGACTACACTTATTTAACATACATAATGTATACTAGCCAAAACATGTATTAGGGCAAATCCTTTCGCCAAGTAACTATTACACACACACACACACATATATATATAGCATATACACACATTACTTAATCATGGCAAACACACTTCCATATTTTATACGTATACGGTATTTTCTACAAATATACAGAATACACTAAACGCCATAATTTGCATACGTAACTGAATCGCAAAACGAACATCGCATTTTGCATATGAAATAACACCCAGATCATGAATCTATCATTATCTGACATTGAAAGCATTGAAAACCATAACCTAAGCATCTATAGTCCGCACCTTACGCCGTAGAAGCGTAACGAAGTCGATAGAATCTCTAAGTCTTCGTCTACGGCGACACAACCTATAGCATGAATTAAGTCAGCTATCTCGCTACTTGTAATAGTCGAAACCCTAGAACAAGCTAGGGTTAGGGTTTTCTTACCTAAGAATGAAGACAGAATCTCTGGAATAACAATTAAACGGTGGTGGCTAAGCACGTATGGTAACAAGTTAGAGCAACAGGATCTTTCTCCCACTTCTCCACACTTTCTCTCTTTACTCTCTCTCTCTCTCTCACCTAGGGTTTTCTCAAATTCGTATGGGATGAGAGAGTGAGGGTTTAAGGTCCTTATATAGTCCCAGAACTCACGGAAATAGACTCAGGGCCATGGTATACTTAGGTTATGTCTAAATATGGACTGTTCCGTCTCAACAGAGCATTTCTGGAGCCCCCCCCCCTTGAGCCAAAGGTCAGACTTAAGCTCACTGACCTTGGATCTAGATCGAGTTAAGTTTTCGTTCCAGTCAGATTCCCAGATCACACATGGCGGACCAGTTTCAGTTCAACGGTAATTGAAACTCGATCAGAGCTACAAGTACACGGACATGTATGGGAAATGTTCCTTGGTCCGAGGGTGTATTTGGGTCAGATTCCGATGGTCTAATTGCTTATATTTGGCCCACAAGTGACAAGTCTCAGATTGCTTAAATTAGATTTAATTTTTAAAGAAAACCATGTTTTCTCACACTCCTCGCTCTGGGTTCAAGCGAATAGCCCTAGGACACTATTTGGTTTTAACTTCCGAGATGGTTGTCAAGCTCAGCAAGGCGGTCTTAATTCTATAGCCTCGCATTATTCGAACTTTTGATGTGCGGTCTAGATCTAATATGGAGTTTCGTGATGCTCCTGAGAGCAGCCGGGTAATGAGATTGATCCTAGATTTTTGGGTAATGTAGCGTCAACTATTCCACAAGTTTTGGGTCTTGCAGATCGTATTTAAAGTGATTAGTACGGATTTCGTATGTAATCTAGTTTACCACTAGTTAATCCTCGTCTAATTTCTAAAGGATTTGGTCCTGAGTGATTTCTGCCTGAGGTGGTACTCGGGCCTTTATACGGGATTTTTCGAGTCGTTACATTAGATGACATTGAATGTATTGAAAACCATAACCTAAATGTTTATAGTCCACACCTTTCATCGGAATACTCAATTTGGACTCAGTTCGAATTCTATGTTCCTGAAAACGGAACGTCGGGCACCGAAACAATGAAATATGTTAGCTAGTTTGTCGATTACTCTATTTGGATTTCTAAATCAAGATTAGGGTTAGGTTTTCTTACCCAAATCGTAGCCGAATTAGATCGTGTATCGAAATGGGGAGATGATTCGGTGTGTGGAGTTGTGGGAGAGAAACACTATAACAATCTCCCAAGATTTCTCTCCTCTCCTTACTCTTTTCTATTCTTTTCTCTCTTCTTTCTCCTTGGGTTTGAAGAAATTCGTATGAGAGAGAGGTGAGGTAGTATAAGGGCTATATATAGGCCCAGAAGTGATGTAAATGGCCCTAGGGCCATGTCATACTTAGGTTATATCCAAAGGGCGATTGTTTTTGACAAACAGGGCACATAGGGAAGCCCACTACATACATACGTCATAGTATAAGTTCCTGGAAAATGGATCTATGCCAGGATATGATTTCGGTGCGGTCGGATTTGCTGATCAACCATGGAGGACCCGTGTCAAATCAACAGTCGTACTTACTTGACGGGGGGTCACAAGTATACGGATATGTGCAGGGAAATTTCCTTTTCTCATGGGTGAAGTTTGGTTAGAAATTGATGATCTGAAATCCTCAATTTCGTGCATGAGCAAATGACCCAATTCACTTAAGTTTCAATACAATTTCTAAAGGTATTCGCATTTCTCACACACTTTACTCAGGGCTCAAGTCGTACGTTTCTGGACACTATTTGGGCTCGATTCCTACAATGGTTGTCAAGCCCAGTAAGACAGACATAATCCTATAGTTTCGTGGTCATCGGACTCTAGACATGCGGTTTAGGTCCGATATAAAGTTTCAAAGTGCTCTCAAGAGCGACAGGCTTTGGGGATTTCTCCTAGGTCTTTATGTAGTATTGACTCAATGGTATTAATGGTTTTAGACCTTCTCATTTGTGAAAATGGTGGCCCATGCTTAATCCACCAATTATTTAGTTTAATACTTAACTAATTTTTGCCTTAATTATGACTGGATACGGTCTTTAGGCATTTCTAGCTGAGGTGGTACTTAGGTCTTTGTACGAATTTTTTCGAGACATTACAATCTACCCCCCTTAAAGAAAACTTTTGTCCCTAAAGTTAGTATCATTTCGTACTCCTCGAGGATCTGAGGGTAGTTCTTATGGACTTCAACTTCCGTTTCCCAAGTAGCCACTTCCTCAGTGTGGTGTGTCCATAACACTTTCACGAGCGGGATCACTTTGCTGCGTAACACTTGTTCCTTCCTATCTTGAACACGCGTTGCTGCAATACATAGGTAGCATCTTTACTTAGCTGTACTTGCTCCCATTTAATAATATGGGTAGGGTCAGGAACATATTTCTTCAATATTGATACATGAAATGCATTGTGCACGCCTGCGAGTGGTGTGGGCAAGGTGAGACAGTATGCCACCACACCCACTCGGTCTAGAATTTGGAATGGGCCAATGAGTCTCAGCGTGAGTTTCCCTTTCTTGCCGAAACAAAGTACTCCCTTCATTTGGAAAACTCAAGGAATACATGGTCCCCAACTTCAAATTCCAGTTGTCGTCGTCTTGTGTCAGCGTAACTCTTCTGTCTGCTCTGGGCTGTAAGAAGCCGACGCCTGGTAATATCAATCTTCTCTAAGGTCGCCTGTAGCAAATCTGGGCCAACCAAGCTCTTCCTGCCAACTTCTGCCCAACAATGTGGAGCTCGACAAGGGCGCTCATACAAGGCTTCGTAAAGAGCCATGCCAATACTTGCTTAGAAGCTGTTGTTAGAAGAAAACTTGCATAAGGGAGACAGTCATCCTAGCTATCCTTGAAGTCAAGTACGCATGCTTGTAACATGTCTTCAAGTATTTGATTTACCCGTTTCTTTGCCCATCAGTCTGTGGATGGAACGCGGTACTGAACTTCAGTTTCACTCCCATTGCTTCTTGGATTCGAGTCTAGAAAATAAACGTGAATCGTGTGTCTCAGTCCGACATAATCTTTATAGGAACCCCATGCAGCCATACTATCTCCTTGATGTACAGCTTGGCTAGATCATCTGTTGAGTTAGAAATTCTAATCGGGAGGAAATGGGTTAATTTCGTCTATCGGTCCACAATCACCCAAATGGAGTCATGCCCCTTTCTCATCTTCGGTAACCCGGAAATGAAATCCATAGATATGAAATCCCACTTCCACTCGTCTATGGGCATGGGTTGAAGTAAACAAGGGGGCCGGCGATGCTTGGTCTTGACCTACTAGCACGTGAGCAACAGGATACAAAATCTGTTATCTAGGCCTTCATGTTATCCCACCAGTACGACGCTTCATGTCTCGATACATCTTTGTACTGCTCGGATGTATCGCCATCTTTGAATTGTGTGCGGCCTTTAAAACTTCTCTCTTCAAGTCATGGAGATTTGGGACGCATAGGCGGCCACGATATCTCAAACCTCCATCTAAGCCAATCCTCCATTCAGATTCTTCACTGTCGCTCGCACGCTCTCTCGTCTTCACTAACAGTTCATCTTCTTTCTGAGCTGTAATGATTCAATCATCGATAAATGGTTACACGTAGAAATGTGCGACACTCTCGAATAGCTCATCCATTTTAAGCTTCTGGTCGAAATCTCGCACGAATTCCACCTTATTCCACTCTTCTATCATCAGTGGGGCGGAAAATTCTATAGTTTTCTCGTGGCTCAACGCATTAGCCACAAGGTTGGCCATGCCAGGATGGTAAGAGACCTCAAACTTGAAGTCTTTCAAGGTCTCCATCCATCGGCATTGCCTCATATTCTGGTCCCTCTGAGTAAAGATGTACTTGAGGCTTTTATGGTTGCAAAAGTGCTTAAACTCCTCTCCCTAGAGGTAATGTCTCCAAAGCTTTAATGTGAAAATGACTGCCGCCAACTCCAAGTCGTGAGTGGGGTAATTCTCTTCATGTTTTCTCAATTTTCGTGATGCATAGGCGATCACCCTATCCTTCTGCATAAGTACACAACCCAAACCGACTCGAGAAGAGTTGGTGTATATAGTATATTTGACCCCTTGCTCTGATAGTATAAACACGGGTGTGGACGTCAGCTTGTCCTTTAATTCCTGAAAGGCTGCTTTTGCTTTATCGTTCCAAGCAAACTTAAGATCTTTCCGAGTGAGTTGAAACAATGGTCGGGCTATCTTGGAGAAATCCTTAATGAATCGGCGGTCATAGCCGGCAAGTCCGAGAAAACTCCTCACTTCTGTTACTGAACTGGGCTGCTCCCAGTCTTGTACCACAGTCACCTTGGTAAGGTCCATGGCGATTCCTTCTTTGGAAACCACATGTCCCAAGAACTTAACTTCTTCAGAAGTCGCATTTCCGGTATTGTGCAAATAACTAATTCTTTCTAAGAGTATCAAAGACTGCTCGCAAGTGTTCTCCATTATCCTCCGACTCTTGGAGTATATCAGAATGTCATCTATAAATACGATGACAAATTAGTATAGATACAGCCGAAACACCCGGTTCATGAGATCTATGAGTACGGTCGGTGCATTTGTAAGTCCAAATGTCATCACGAGGAACTCGTAGTGCCCGAAGCTGGTTCTGAATGCTGTTTTTTGCACATCTCATTCCTAACGCACAACTGATGATACCCGGACTGCAAGTCTATCTTAAAGAAATATTGTGCCCCCTTCAACTGGTTAAATAGGTCATCTATCCTAGGCAGAGGATACTTGTTCTTGACTGTGACGTGATTTAGTCTGCGATAATCAACACACGACTGCAGCGATCTGTATTTTCCATTATAAACAACACAGGTGCTCCCTAAGGAGATACGCTCGGTTGTATAAAACCTGAATCTAACAAATCATTAATCTATTTTCTTAATTCCTCCATTTCACACAGAAGCATGCAATACGTCGGTAAAGCTATAGGTGTCGTACCTGGCACCAGGTCAATGGTAAAGTTGATCTAGCGCTGAGGAGGTAGTCCAGGGATCGTTCTGAAAATGTCCGTGAAATCTTGGACTACTGGCATGTCCCCAAGTGTCGGACCATCAAAATTTTCCAATAAGAAAGTGTAATAATGAACACGGTAAAGACAACTGACCTGAACTAAGAAAGTGAAGGTATTGTTTTTGGGCCCATGTGTTGTCACCAATCTGGTTTCACAGTCGATCTTGCCTTTCACTTCGGTGAGCTAATCCATTCTGAGGATGACATCGTAATGATATATCGTGGTGACAATCAGGTCAATGCACACCAGCCTGCTTCCTAAGTCTATCGGTCAATTCTTTTAGAGCTTAGTGGAGTCAGTAAAAGTTCCTGTTGTTGTGACGACTCTCACCCCAACCATAAGGGTAGTGCTCAGGCCTAATCACTTAACTGTGGAGTATGTTATCATTGAAATAGTAGACCTGGTGTCTACCAACAGAAAAACTGGTGTACCTTGGATGTGGGCAGTGACTTCGAAGGCTATTGGTACTGCAAGCACAGATTCAGATGGTTCGGCTGCGAGGGCATGTACACGAGTTTGTTGAGGACGATTGGGTTACGCTGCTATAGGTCGTTGAGGTGGCCTATTTCGAAGTGTGAAAGGTTGGTTGAATGGCTGTGCTGGTGGCATAGATCGTAGAGGTGGAGCTGAAATAACATGCAGTGGCAGGCGGTTGATCTTTTGGGGCAGTGTAAAGCCGTTGTCCCTCATCTTGGTAAAATAATAGGGCTTTATATTGCCCATCTTGTTATAATAAACGCACCAAAGATTAGATCGCCTCTGTTGGACTAGTGAAGCCAGTTGTCTCAGAGGCGAATTTGCACGTGGCCTCTTGCCGAGAAATGGTCGGTTCGGTAATTTAGGCCAAGGCATCGGGCCCATTGGCATGCATGTCTGAGAGACTATCTTACCATCCTACTCAGTTCGCATGGACATGTTCACTAGCTCAGCAAAGTTGGGAATGTTAGTACAACACATCTTGGTGCGGATATCAACCCGCAGTCCCTCTAAAAACCGCCGCATTCTCATCAGCTCATTTGCTAGGATCAATGGAGTAAATCTAGTCAGCTCCATGAAATGGTTCTCGTATTCTGCCGCAGTCATTCCTCCTTGTCGGAGGTTGAGAAATTCACCCTCATTTTCATTATGGTAAGTGAGGGGGAAGTACTTTTCATGAAAACGGGTTTCGAACTTATCCCACGTCCATGTAAATCCTGAGGGAACGATTCGTAGGATGTGTTTCGAACAAGAAACAAATGCATTTTATTTAGGACTATCTTATTAAAACATAACAGAAAGAGTATTTAGAAAAATCATCATATTTTATTGATATTGAGTTCATTTACATCCTTTCAATATCCCTTGATTCTAAGATGGATCATTTGGAAAGAACATGTTATTATTAAGAGAAATGTCAAATCTTAAATCTAGCAGCCTTCCGATAGCTTTTTTGATCATCTCCTAGGACTTAGGAGGAATGTTGATTTGATTAACTGATTTCTCTTACAAGCTAATTCCTTGGGCAGAGGAGAGAGCCTGAAGAGCTTGAAGTAATGAAGATTAAACTTGAGTTCTTTCAGGACTTCCAGCAGCATTTTGATCTCTGTTTAGCATAGACCACCTAGTGACTTGGTTGCGCGACCCACGCAACTTGTTTGTTAGTTGCGCGGTCAGCACAACTAAAGAAGCGGTTGCGTGACCTGCGCAACAATGGAATTAGTTGTGCGAACCCGCGCTGTAAAGGAATTCGTTGCACAAACCCGTGCAATAGAGACTTCAATCCTCACCTTCAATCTTCTTTCGGAGCTCTGGTCTTCTCCAAAATCTTATTTATAGGCTTCTCACACGTGCCAACCCTTGATCCTTGTGCCATGGGACCCACTTTGCATCAGATCTGGACCATTCATTACAATCATTCTACTATGTATTGTACTTTCTCGAGCAACAATAAAGTTCGCTGCATGTCTCCGTGCAACAATAATGCTCGTTGTGGGTCTCTGCTTAACTGTAAAGTTCATTGTGCGTCCCCATGTAACTATAAAGTTCGTTGCGCGTCGCGCAACGTGTCACCATCCACGCAACGATGAAAAGGTTTGCGCGGTCCGCGCAACACCTTTACTTAGTATTTTTCTTTCTTTCTTCATAATGACTTTTTATGCTCCAACAGATGCCCCCTTGATCCGCTCTGTTCTCTTGAATTAAAGAATCATGATCAATTTTCATCATTTTACGATATCGTTGCGAGATCCGCGCAACGTCTGCCCGAGTACCGTACTGGACCATTTTTTTTATAAATATGTAACATCCTGAAAATCGAGGGTCGAGTAGTAACTCAACTCTCGAGTTCCAGAACATCACTTATGCAACAAAATGAATGATGGTTGAATGTTGATTGTATTAGAGTAGTGAACATGAGTGAGATTAAGCCAAAACAGCATATCATACTCCGAGACAAGTAAATTTGTAAGCGGAAGGCTGTGATAGATAGATAAAATATATAAACTATGATGAGTCTCCAGAGTCTGATAACATTACCAGGTTAAATAATTACAAGTACAATCCTAAAATATACTAAATGTGTAAGGTCCTCTAGTTAATATCCCAGAAAGTCCCGTCGATCAGGACACGGCTCACAGGAAGCCGTCAGAAGACAACCAATACAAGCAGGCATCGTAGTCATTGCAAAGGTCCAGCTTCGCCTCAGAAGTCGCGTCGCCATCTGAAATCAGATAATGTCTGGTGGGTATTCGAAATACCGTCCCGTAACGTGGGAGTGAGTAGCTAACTCAGTGGAACAATAAAGCATAGGTTAACATGTTATTGACTCAGTCAAGCAGTAATGATAAAGCAGTACAATCAAACACTCCTAACTACTCTTATTAATGCAAGTATGAATGACATGATGTATGCCCTCACCGACATACTCCCTCATGCAACACCATCTCACGCTCGCGGCATGCTTTCATCCCACAGTGCTCCACATCTTTCAGGCACATGTAATGCATGATGAACATGATTACCGAGTTTTTAATTAGTCCATTTCAAATAGCAGGATTGGGAAACTAAGGTACCTCCCTTGTATCATTCCCAAACATGATCCATTTTAGGGTCGTCAGTCCTAGTTAATATCAGACGATGGTGTATTTTCTAGGTCATACATAAGACACACGGGTTACTTGACGTGCTCGGCTAGCTAGAGCGTACAACAAGTTAAGCGATATGAAGTGCAGAAGCACTTCGTGTGGCCAACCACTATCGCCAACTAAAGTACGACACGGGTTTGCCAAACACATCATGTGTGGCGACATGAATCTCAACCACGATTCCAAGTCTGGTACCGGATGTCTGGACTATGGACATAGTCCTAAGCTCAATCAATTCTCAACCATAACATGTGAAGTAAAGCATGATAAACAAAGTAATTCAAGCACACTAGCAAGCATGTCATAAAGCATGTTATGAAACAAGTTACAAAGCATGTTAAAAAGCATATTATAGAGCACTATACAAATAGGGATACAAACACATATATTTCATGAGTGAGTGGTTAGAGTAAACGACCACGTGGAGGGTATCATATGTGACTCTAAGGTAGTTGAGAACCCCATCTCAGCACCTACCTAAGGCCCTAACACCTAAGCACTTCCTCTCACAAGCATTTTCACAAACACGTAGAGTACACTATTTCAACATACATGACGTATGTTAGAAAAAATATGTATTATGGCTATCCTTTCGCCAAGCGAGTATTTTATCCGTGTATATCATATTCATACCACAATTAATCATGACAATTACATCTCCAAAATTTATACATACACGGTATTTTCTAGAATACACATTTTCAACATACATAGTGTGTACAAGCAAACATGTATTACGGCGATTCCTTTCGCCAAATA
This sequence comes from Magnolia changhungtana, assembly GCA_030180095.1. NCBI lineage: Eukaryota > Viridiplantae > Streptophyta > Magnoliopsida > Magnoliales > Magnoliaceae > Magnolia > Magnolia changhungtana. The sequence goes on along the minus strand of JASAUF010000324.1, from coordinate 2,793,433 downwards.
AGTAATTTATTCATATATTATATAATTATACGACAAACAATCATGGCCAACACATTTCCAAAATATACATGTATACGGCACTCCTTACAATACAGTATTTCTACATACATAGTGTATATTAGTAAAACATGTATTTAGGCGAACCCTTTTGCCAAATAAGTATTTTATCCATATATCGTATATCCATACAACAAATAAACATGTCAAACACATTTTCAAAAAAAATACGTATACGTATTTTCTACGAATGCCTAGAATATGTAAAATTTCATATTTTACAACTTTAATCGAAACAGAAAACGGAAAGCACTTTGTACATGTACAATTGCATACAGATCATGAATCTATCATTATCTGACATTGAAAGCGTTGAAAACCATAACCTATACACCTAAAGTCCGCACCTTGCACCTTGGAATCACAACAAATCAGCAAGGTTTGAAGGGCTTCCGTATTCGGCAGTTTTATCGCCAAGAGAGTGAAACCGGTTAGCTATTTCATAACCTATAACCTTCACTCACCCAAACAGATCTAGGGTTAGGGTTTCTCACCTTAAAACGGAGTCGATATCGCCGGGAAAGCATCTAGGAAGAGGTGGTGCAGCCCGTGTGGTGGTCGAAAGCAGTAGGAGGAAGATTCTCCCACAAACCTCAAACTTTCTCTCCCTTTTTCCTCTCTTTCTTTAGGGTTTTATCCCAAATTCGTATGGCTATGAGAGGGGTTGTTCTAAGGCCCTTATATAGCCTAAAAACTCTCCGGAATAGACTTATGTTCAAGGTATACTTATATTGTAAACAAATCGGTGTTGTTCCAGCTCAAAAGAGGGTTTCTGGCGGCCCTCCTTGAGCCAAACGTCGGACTTAAGCTCACAACCCATGGATCTACGTGGGGTTATGTTTTTATCTCGATCGGAATCCAAGATCACATGTGGCGGACCACTTTCAGTTCAACGGTCAGTGAGCCTCGATCCGAAATTCCAAGTACATGTAAATGTTCCTAAAATTTTTCCTGATCCGAGGGTGTAATTTGGTCTGATTCTGACGGTCTGGTTGCTTAATACTGATCCGCAAGCGAGTGGTGCCAGATCACTATTCAAGATATTTATTTTGTAAAGAAAACAGTGGTTTTCACACTCCCTCGCTCCGGACTCGAGCGAATGGTCGTGGGACATCGTCTGGACTTGATTTCCGAGATGGTTGTCAAGCCCAGTGAGGCGGTCCTAGTTCCTTAACTTCGTGTTAATCGGACTCCCGATGTGCGGTCCAGACCTGATACGGAGTTTTGAGATGCTCCCGAGAGCAGCCGGGTAATGAGATTGATCCTAGATTTTAAGGTAACCTAGCGTCAATGATTCTACAAGTTTTGGGTCTTGCAGATCGTATTTAAAGCGATTCAAATGGATTTCGTGGCTAATCTGGTTTTGTACTGGCTAATCCTCACCTCATTTCTAAAGGATTTAGTCCTATGAGATTTCTTTCTGAGGTTGTACTTAGTCCTTTGTAGTTTGTATCTAAAGTGATCCAAGTTATACTACTTAGCTAGTTTAAGATAGTGTCTAGGGCGAAAGTGCTTTGAAAAATTGAAAGAACAAGGTAGTGAAGGGTGGGATTTGTGAAGGAAATGGGTTAAGGAGCGATTTTAGACTGTGGGATTCAGTTCTGACAAGTTAATAAGGTGTTAGGATCGACCCATCGCCTAAGGACGTCTAATCCTAGGTTGGGAAAAATTTGGGATGTTACAAAATATGCAGACTCAGTTCATTTATGCTATTTCCTGTTTTCTGAAGCGGAGCTCTTGCAAAAATTTTTCTTTCTCGCGCAGCGCCTTGCGTGATCCTGCGCAATAGTTACCGTTTGCATGACCCCGCACAACGAATACTTCATTCGCACAAGGTAAAAATTCATTGCGCGTGTATGCACAACATTCCTTTGTTGCGCGATCTGGCGCAACATAATTTAGTTACGCTATCCGCGCAACCAACACTTAGTGATTTCAAACTTACTTTGTTCACCTTGTACTGACTTTTCCAACTTCTTCCTTTTTCAGGTTTTAATCTCCTCTCATCATGGCTCGCACTAAGAGAACCTTCATTACTGTCCATCCTCCTACTGATCATCCATCTCACCGAGAACTTCCAAATCCTGATCCTTCCATAACACCTCAAGCTACGGAATCTCCATCGTCGCCTACTCAGCCCTTACGTAAGCGATTCAAGACGACTGTCAAGCGTCCCGCTTATATAAAGGAACCGGTTTTACCTAAGTTTGATTTCTCTCTACGTATTGAGGCATTACCATCTCCCATCCATAGGGCTATCACCTTGGGAGATCTTGAAAAGCTTCCAAAGCACGGTCTTGATTATGACTGGGACGAATGGCTGAAAATGACAACACACTATCAAATGAGCAGCCAAAGACCGCTAGCTAGAGAAGATACTCCTCCTTCTAAAACAAAGAAAGTCCGAAGAAACAAAGCCAAGGAGTTCCAAGAGAAAGTCAAGGATCACAACAGGAAGAAACTCAACAACTCCTAGGAATCAGTCTGCTCAATCTAGAGTACCATTCAGTTTGACAACCCTCATAGATGAGGCATCGTCTCAATCCCCATCAGGATCCACCATAATCATTCTATGTTAATTTACGAACCCAGGGACCATATGATCGTAGAGAGACTATCTTACTCAGAGTCTTGGTCACTTAAAGAACCAAAAATACTAGAAGGCATCCTGCGTCCACCAAGACCGAGGCAACAGATCGGCGGCATACACTCCATGATATTCCTCGTACCTTCTTATGATCTTCACAGTTTGTATCCCACTTGATTTTACGAAACGCTTCAACAACGTTTCAGCTATCGTCATCTTATCTGGAGCCTTGAAGAGTTTAGAATTAAAGGTTCTCTGACCCCTCGAAATTACTATATGGAATGGGCTACTACAGTCATGGAGAAACATGCGGATACCCTGTTGAAGATTGATATTTTTGCCGCAATCGAAGCAACATCAAAACCTTTCCATAAGGAACCTTCTATCCTGAAAGCTTCCCTTAACTATTGGTGTCCTTCCGCCAACTCTTTTCATTTCCCTGAGGGTGAAATGAGTATCACTCTTTGGGATATTCATAAAATCGCCGGTTTACCGATAATCGGGAAAATCTTCAACGAATTTGTTCCTACTAATGAAGAATTTTCCTTCGTCTCTTCGTTCGACCGTATACCTGCTATTTCAGAATCAACTACTGAACTTTTCAAGGAAATGTCTAAATTCCTAAACATCCACAAAATTCATCCCATGCAATGGCTGGCCCATTTCAGCCGAGGTTTCAAGTAATTTTCTTTCTTCTTTTAATTCTTTTCATGCTACATCTTTATATATATATATATATATATATATATAATCTTGATCTTACTTACTCACTTTTCCTCCTTTTTCAGATTTGATGGCAATCGTTCATGGGAACTTGAACGTCTTCGAAAAGGTATCAAAGGTCGTGTCGATTATTCTGTCTATGGAGAACTCACAGCATTTCTGGCTTATTGGCTGAGCATAGTAGTTCTCCCAAGTTTGAAGTTAGTAGATACCATTCGCCCATCATTGTTTGTGATAGAAGGTGTTATGGCTGAGGCAGTCAAGTATTCTCTTGCCCCTCCCGTCCTATGTTCAATCTACAGAGGCTTCGAAGAAATTGCTTGCCACATGAAGAGTCCTTCTGTCGGTTCTGCTTCAACTTTCATGCCATGGCATTATTTTCTCGGCTGGGTCGGCGTCTATTTCCTGTGGACTTTCGACGTGTCAGAAAAGGCTTATGTTCATCCTTTAAAACTCCCTTTTTGCTTCTTCCAAAAGAGGTCTATGCTGAAGAGATCTTACGACTGGGTAAAAGATGTCATTTCTTCGGATGACCAGATAAATTATTTTCATTTCGGCTTGCCTCGTTATACTAAAGACATAGAGAAGCCAAACACATCATCACTTACTACAGTAGAGAGGGGATTCTTCATATCAATCAGATCGTGCAACCTCTCATCTAGAGGAGGGACGAAATTTTGGCGAGAACCGTATTACCCCAGTCGTTTCACCCACCAGTTTGGTTTTGATCAAGCAGTGCCAGAAGATTGCGGACTGGTCACCAGAAGAATGCGAAGTTACGACACTGGCCCATTTAACTAGGCGATGGTTTGGAAACAATTGTTGGGCCAAGCTGATTCTTCCTTTATTATTCTAGGTTGTAATCGCATTCCCAAGGCATCACATAACCATATGAGATGGTGGGTGCAGCAATCTTATTTGGTTAGAAAAGGTATGTCAGTGGATAAACTCGTATAGCTTCCTCCCCCTGAACTCAAGGGCCGCATCATTGAATTAAGAGTCAATTTCATTCCAGAAATTGGTCATGCCCCCTCCTATGGTCACCGCTGCATCAGAATATCTATAGACGAACCTATCCATGAGATCAAACCCGATAACACCCTTGAAGGCTAGGTAGCATACGGTGATATTCACGAGTTTGAACAAATTCCTCTTCATCGTCCTCAAAGAGAAAGGGTTACGGAAAGCATTCCCTCCCTGCCAGAGAATATCGCCATTCTTCAAGATCAGTTGTCTTCCTCTATTCATTTTCAGCAACAGCCAACTGCTTCTCCTATTTCTAGGACTGTTCAATCACCGCAGCAGCCAACTTCTTCTCCCACAACTAGGTCTAGAGCACGCGCCCAAGCTTCTCCTCAGGAAAGGACTACTGCTACTGCCCCTTCGGAGGTAGCTACCATAGTTACTCAGCTAGAGAGCCATCAGTCTCCTTCTTCCAAAGGAAAATGAGTTATTGTTGAAGAATCGAGTGAAGAAGATTTGAGTAGTGAAGGCTCAACTTCTTCATCTGGTCATACTGCTTCCGATGAAAGTGACACGAAGGGAGAAAGCCAAGACAGTGATTATGAAGAAGGGGTAGTTAATATCGGCGACGAAGCTGAGATAGTTGCGGAAGATATTCCTACTGATGAGGGAAATATATTCTCCTCTTCTGAGGCTATTCCTGCAAAAGTTTCACCCGTCATAGGGGAAATGGAAGAAGAAGCCCTAGACTATGGGGAATACGACTATTCGCCTCGTAAGAAAATCTTGTCGTCGTTATTTACTGTTGTTCTTTTTTTTTTTTTTCTTACATGTCCTATTTCAGGCGATCATATTGCGAATACAGAGGCAGGAAATGCTTCTCCTTTGATTTTTCCCTCTGTTGCACCAACAACCTCACTGAGATTTTCAATACCTCCATGAGCAGTAGCACGCGAGATTACTTCTCCAAGGGAGTCAACTGATTTTCCCACTCATACTACTGTTGCTTCAAGTACTGAACGCAAAACAACTTTTCCAACGGAGCCAACTAATTTGCCTGTTCCCACCACTGTTGCTGCAAGTACTGAAAATAGGGCCTCATCTTTTGCATAGATGGTGGAACCTACTCCTTCTCTTGCCAGGGAAACACAGCTGCTCACTATTTCGATGCCCGCGAGAGGTAGTTCCCTTTCCTTGTTCATACTTTCCATGTTACCTGCCCATAAATCTTTTATTATAACTTTATATTTCTTATTTCTTAATAAGGGATTTACATTAAACTGGTGCAACGAGTTCTAGCTCTATTGGTACTTCATTGAATGTACTGTCATTTGAGAAGGTTTCTAAACATAAATTGGCCCTGATCAGGAATTCTGTATTGGCTATTGCTAAAATCTTCAAAGACCCTGATCAATGGTCCGATTTAGCTGTCACTTTAGATGTCTTAGATGGTGCTTCTCGGATAGCTAAGATTGATGTTTCCTCTGTACACGATGGACTCTTAAGATTTCATAATTCGATAACTACCTTGTCATCGGCTGAAACTGTAAATGTTCCTCCCGAAATCCTATAGTACAGGAAGCAACTCGTGTACTCCAAGGAGAAAGTTTCTCAAATCTCTCCCATTGTTTCTCACCATGATCAAGAACAATTATCTTTGCAAGAACAACTGAAGACTTTTGTTGACGAGAAGTCAACTATCCAGGATCGCATTATGCTTTTAAAGCAAGAAATTACACAGTTAGAGAGACAAGCTCGGAGGCAAATTTGAACATTGAAAGAGTCCAAGAAAAGATAGAGTGTAGCTATCATTCTATGGATTCTGAAAGATTCGAATTGGTAAAAAATGAAGAACTGATTGCGTCTTTAAAGGAGAAATTAGTTGATGCCCCAGATCCTGCTAGAATTATCTCAAATGGCAGATTGAAGCATGATACTGCTCAAGTTAATCTTCAAGACAATTTGCAACAATATTTGACAGCATTAGGTATCACTGGAGAGCTATAAAATGTATAACTTTGATGTATTTTGCTATTGTACATTCTTTCAAAATCATAAGGTATACTAGTAACTTATGATATTTTGATAATAATGCTTTTGTCTTATTTATGTGACATTTTGATTGGTGCATCATGATGTGTTATGGTCCTTTCATTTTATTATTATACTATATACATATATCCTTTTATGCCTTGTTAGTAAGGGCTTCCTAGATGATCCTTATCTTAATTGGCGGCACTAGGTTTTTGTTTAGTCAGTCACACACAGTTTAAGCTCTTGAGTAGTAGAGCACACACAGTTTAAGCTCTTGAGTAGTGGAGCCGGGTCTCATGTGATAGCCTTTGTAACTCTTAGGAGTTCGCTGGGCGTCTCACTGCCTAGGGAGTTCACGAACCGCGATCCATCAGAGGGGCCCAGTGAAGCTACCAGGGCGGTGAACTCGGTTGGTTTTATGCACAGGGTTGGCTGCGGTAACTCTCTAGAGTTCACAAAGCTCACAAGCCTACCTTTGGGGTACCAAAACTAGGGCCGTCAGTCCATTAATGAGTAGGTTTAAGCCCTTCCTCATGATTTAGTACTGAAATCAAACCGTAGATCTGGGGGGTCTTACATACGGTTGGCCTATCTAAAGCTCACACTGCGGCCCTTATTTTCTTCGTCTACAAGGTCGAGTTCATTCATGGGAGGGCATTTTCCTTCATTCCCCATGACGCTGCCGGAGAGCTATACAGACAGCATGGGGGTTACGCGTGACTGGCCATTTTATGACTTCTTGGCCTTTTTAGACTTTTAGTCATTGGCTTCATCAGCTGCCCGCATGGGTATGCATATGATGGCCTTCACAGGCTTTTTAGGGCCACTGGCTTCTCACCGCTGCCCGAATGGTAAAAGTGATAGGTCTTATGCGTAACTGGCTCTTTTAGAGCTTCTGGCCCTTTTAGAGCTTAATCCTTTTCAGAGCTAGCCCTTTTAGAGCTTGATCTTTTTAGGATTTGGCTTTCTTTAGGATTCAGCTCTTTTTGGGCTTGGCTGGACTGCATTAGAAGGTTTTAATAGATAATAGTAGATGCTTGTTGTTGCGAGAATGATAGCTATCTCTGACTGAGATTGATACGTCATCACCTTGCTAATATCTTCAAGGATACCCATATGTGTTATTCGCAATATATCAGCTTGGCGATGATACCAATTTCAACAGAGTTTTACATAGGTCGCTTGATGAGGATTTTTCTTTTCTTTTTGTAATGCTCATGAACACATAATCTTGATATGGTCATGAATTTCTTCTTTCTTTATTCGATGATACATATATGTAGTCTTGCCCCCTTTTGATGCAGAATCATTATGTTGATAATATTCTGGATCAAAATCAGTAGATTCTTTAGGGATGGTATCTTTTGATGAAGTGAGCATTGACTGGTACACTAATACCTTGTCCATCCTGATTTACAACTTTGTACACCCCATTGGAGTATACTTCTTTTATTACATATGGCCCATCCCATTTAGGCTCGAATTTGCCCCTTGCTCAACGGGTGACCACTATAGGTCTTTTTAACATCAGCACCATATCTCCCCTTTTGAAAGAGCAATATTTAACTCGTTTATCAAAAGTGACCGATATCCTTGCCTGATATGATTATAATCGCTGCTGGGCTGCTAGGCGTTTCTTGTCAAGCAAATCTAACTCCTTTAGCCTTATTTTTGCATTTTGATCATCTGTTATGGACGGATGCACTGCCACTCTGAGCGATGCCACTTGCATTTCAATTGGGAGGACTGCCTCTACACCGTAGACCAGTGAATATAGTGTTTTTCTTCTTATTGTACGATAAGTAGTTTTGTATGCCCATAATGCTTCTTACAAATTTTCATCCCAATCATGTTTATTCCCTGTTACTGTCTTCTTCAGTATTCTCACTATCGTTTTATTAAACGCCACTGCTAGTCCATTGGCTGGTGGATAGTAAGGTGTTGAAAACGAATGTCGAATGCTAAATTTTTGACATAACTTTTTCATGCCTCTGTTTTTGAAGAGAGTGTCATTATCTGTAACAATTTTCTTTTGAATACCATGGCGATATATTATGCTGTGTCGGATGAAATTGACCACATCTTTTTCTTTAACATTGCGTAAAGCAATTGCTTCAGTTGGAGAGATAATCTGTTACTACCAGAATATACTGCTTTCCTTTGGATGAAAGTGAATTTATAGGACTAATTACATCAAGTCCCCAAGTTGAGAAGGGCCAAGAGGCAACGAACTGATGTAGGTCTTTCGGGGGAATATGCATAAAATCTCCATGAATCTGACATTCTTGGCATCGCTTCGTATAATCTATTGTATCTTTGAACATGGTCGGCCAGTAATAACCCATTCGATGTATTCTGTGGAATAGATTTCGGCCGGCCTGATGTGCTCCACATTCACCAGAGTGTGCTTCCCGCAACATGTGGCTTGCTTCTTGTTCATCTAAGCAATGTAGCAATATTCCATTGTAAGATTTTCTATACAATACTTCACTGCATATGATGAATCTGCTCGACTGCTACTTGATTTGTTGCTTCTGTACTTGATCCTCTGGCAGGATGTCATATTTGAGGTAATCGACAAAAGGTTGACGTCAATCATCTGTCATTATTTCTAAACATGATACAGGAAGCGTTTTTATGACTTCTTCATTGGTTTCCGAAGATGCTAAGAATCTTCTTTCTTTTATAGTTACTTGGAGAGGGCTTCGATTAGGGTATGACAGGGTTGCCGCTAAGCTAGCTAAAGCATCCGCTTTTGCATTTTCAGACTGCGGTATACGCTTGATTTCTACATGACAGAACTATTCTAGCAATTGTTGTGCTTTTCGGCAATATGGCAGGAGTTCCTACTTTCTTACCTCAAATTCAGTCGTCAATTGATTTATAATCAATTTAGAATCTCTGAAGATATGCAACATCTTTATCTCCATCTATTGAGCTATTTCCATTCGAATAATGAGGACTCTGTACTCGGCTTCATTATTCATGCTTGCAGCGCCTAATGTGAAGGAGTATGGTAATAAATCACCTTGAGGAGTGATGAATATCACTCCTGCTCCCACTACTAATGTTCGAGCAGCACCATCAAAATACATTTACCATGGGTTTTGCGTCTCAGCTAGCATAACTTGTTCCTCTGGAAAGTCATCATTAATGGTTTCATATTCTGCGACAGGGTGTGTTGCAAGGAAATTCGCCACTCCTTATCCTTTTACTACTTTTGCTGGTTCGTACGTAATAGTGCATTCTGAAAGTAATAGCATCCATTTGGCCAATCTTTCAGACAACATTGGCCTTGTCATTAAAAATTTTATTGAATTTGCCCTTGAGATCAAAGTTATGTCATGGGAGAGATAATAATGTCTCAGTTTTTGTACTGCGAATATTAGCGCCAAACACTCTTTCTTGATCGGAGAGTAATTGTATTTAGCCCCCATCAATGTTCGACTTAGGAAATAAAGAGCAGTCTCTTTCCCAACTTCATTTACTTGGGCCAACAAAGCACCTAAAGACTTCTCAGCTGCAGATATATATAAAACAAGTGGCTTCCCTCTTATTGGAGCTGTTAGTACCGGCGGCTGCTTCAACAATTCCTTTATCGAGTCAAATGCATTCTGACAGGCTTGATCACGTACAAACTCTACATCTTTCCTCATTAAATGAGCAAATGGCTGACACCTTCCTGCCAGGTTTGAAATAAAACGGCAAATGTACGCCAACTTTCCTGGCAGACTTTTCAATTCCTTCAGTGTTGTTGGTGGCGGCATATTTTGAATGGCTTTAACTTTCTCTGGGTCGATCTCAATACCCCTATGCCATATAACGAAACTAAGAAATTTACCCGAGGACACCCCGAATGCACATTTAGATGGTTTCATCTTTAAATGTTTCTTTCTAAGCCTACGAAAAACTGATATCAAGTGTTCGCGATGCTCCTGGTGATTTCCTGACCTGACCACCAAGTCATCGACATAACAGTCAATATGTTTATGCATCATGTCTTGAAAGATATTTTGCATCGCTCTTTGATACGTTGCTCCGACATTTTTAAGACTGAATGGCATAACCTTATATCAATAAATTCTCAGTGGCTGATTGTTGTTGCGTCCTCATCTTCGGGTGCATTCTAATATGATTGTATCCTACGCAGCCGTTCATGAAAGACATGACAGCATATTAAGTCGTACTATCAATTAGCAACTCTGTTATTGGGAGAGGAAAATTATCTTTTGGACAGGCCTCATTTAGATCCCTGAAGTCAATGCACACTCTGACTTGTCCATTCTTCTTTTCACGGGAACAATGTTCGATATCCACCTGAGATACTTGACTTCTCTGATAAACCCGACCTTGATCAGCTTACTGACCTCTTCTTCAATCGATGGAATTAAGTCTAGATGGAATCGCCTTTGCGTTTGTTTAACTGGCCTTTTCTCTTTGGAAATATTTAATCGGTGCATTGCTACGGAGGGTTCCAAACCCGACATTTCTGCATACATCCAAGCGAAGACGTCTTTATTTTCTTTAACCAATTGAACATATTTCTGAGACTCCTGTTCAGAAAGACCGATACTATTAAATGTGTTACTTGGTTCTTTTTCTGTACACAAGTTTATTTCTTGTAGACTGTGTATCGTTGGTTGCCCTCCGTCTTCTATCTGTCTCGAAGCCATTTCAGGATGCTTAACTATTTTGTGGTCCTCTTATGATATTTGCGCGGTTGTAATCATATTCACTGATGACTCTGCCCCCAATCCTTGAAATTTTCTTCGATTTTTCCTCGTCAACCCTGAGAGGGATTTGAATTCCTCTCCCATGATTCAGCCCAGTGGGTTCTTTGCAATTAAAACCCATGTTTCTCATGATTTTCTTACTTGCTGAACTGTATTTTTCTAGATTTTGTGGTGTTAACCTACCGCGGTATACATTATTCCTTATTTCTTCTCTTGCCCTGGCTTCCACTGCAGCATGAAATTCTATTACTTCGGGGTATTTTGCACTAGCCTTGACTTGAAATCTTCCTAGAGCGGCTGAAAACGGCTTACACCTTTCAACACTTGGCAGCGGCACTATATAGTTAGACTACAAGATTTTTTATTGCTCTGGTGATAATAAGTTTAGTGGCAGTTGCCCTGGTTGTTTTAGACGCTTCGGTACGAAATTATATTTTTTCTTTGCTTCTGCATTTCTAGAAGATTCTTCCCTTTCTTCTTTAATATCGTTTACTTGAATGTCTTTCAAAACTTTGTTTTAATATTATTTCCTATTTCTTCAGCGAACCCTTTATAGTAGCTAGCGTCGGCGAAGAAAGACTCTGCTTCTATATATGGTTTTGTATCAGCCATCACCTTACACTGTATTCCATCCTTACAGTATTTGAAACATTGGTGCAAAGTTAACGGTACGATACTATATTGATGTATCCACGGTCTTCCTATAAACAAATTGTACGTTTTCACAGCATTTATAACGTGGCATATGACATTGGTAATCAATTCTCCTATTTCTAGCGTCATTGTAATCTTACCAAGCGCACGTTGCTCACTTGATTAAAGCCCTGTATCATCATTCCACTAGGGCATAGATCAGAACGGCGATAGCACCGTTTACTTATCATTGAGAGTGGTAGGAGATTTACTGTAGATCCATTATCTATCATAATCCGTTTAACCTTCTTCCCGCATATATGACCTTCTATCATCAGTGGCTGTTATGTTCTACCTCGCAGATCAAATCGTCGTTAGAGAATGAGATGACTGGTAGGCAATTTTCTTGTTCGTCGTGCCCTTCACGTCTCATCTCTGTCAGTAAAGTTTCTCTAACATTATGATCGGACAATGCTTAAGCCAAACTCTGTCGAAATTCCTTTGATAACTTAAGTGTGTCATAGATGCTTAACCGTGCCGGTATACCCTTCAGATGACTAACCACATCATAATTCACATTCCTTTCATTTCCATCATCTTTGTTCTTCTTTTCGACGACTTCTTTTCTTTCGATCCCTATTCTCTGCTTCACGGGGCTTGTCATCTTCTTTCCTGATTGCAACTAATCACTGCTACTTTCTTTGTCATTTTTTGGTCTTCTTTCTCTTTTGCTTCTTGGGTTTTTTCCTGGGTTGTGAACATGTTTACTGTTGCTCTTGTACTCTTTTCTTTTTCTTCACCGGTTACTATTTCACCCTTATCTATCAGTCGTTGTATTATGCATTTCAATGTGTAGCAGTTTTCCGTCGAATGCCCTATCAGGCGATGATAACGGCGAAAATCTCTTTCTCTGGTCTTTGTCACATCGTCGAGGCGATTGGGTTTTGGCAATTCTATCGTGCCGGCTTTTAGCAGTTGTTTCATCATAGGAACAATATCTTCTTTATCGAAATCAAAACCTTCATGAGAATTAAGCATCTAAGGCCTTTTTCCACTGTATCTATTTCTTGACTGATTTCATCCCTCTTTTCATTCTGGCCTCTTGTCTTTTGAGTCCCTTGCATCTCTGTTCTTCTTATCACGATCGACAGTATTCACATTCACCCTTCCAGATATTCTCTTAGCTATCTCGTGGTGAAATGCTGGCATTTTACTAGTCATTAATTCCAAAGCATGAGCTTTGGTAGCTAAGTCACGGAATATTCTGATATCGGCGCTAGTGAGTCTAAACGCAATTCCTGTTTCCATTGAATTCAGACACATTTTGACCTATTCCTTTTCTTCTGGCAGTTGTCTACATGAGGCTCCCAATGTTTTCCACTTGTCTATGAACTTCTCCACTGATTCTCCTTCTCTTTGTCGTATGGTGGCCAATTCTTTAATACTAACATCACGTTCTGAAGAGAAGAAGTTTGACATAAAGGCGTCCTGCATTTGCTCCCAAGTACGCATCGATCCAGGAGTCGGGCTGGAATACCACCGAAATGCTTTGTGTGTTAGCGACGACCTGAACAATCTCAACCAATACTGTGGTATCATAAAAAAATTCCCCATGCTGGTAATGAAGTGCGTCAGATGCTCCTCTGGTTAGCCTTCCCCATTAAACTTCTGAAAATCTGGATGCTTGAAGTGGGCTGGGAACGGAACATTCTCTACCTCCCTAATATATGGTGTTTGATATCTGAAGCGACTAGTATTTTCATGCTCTTTCTATTCTCACAATTTCTTCGACGACTTATCTTATATCATCTTGTGTTATAGCTCTTGCGGCGGGAACAGACCCTCGTAATCCTGCCCCTTATGGATGAGAGCCTTGAGGCCGGCTTTCTTATCCATTCATCGTAACCATCATTGGTGGAGTTGCTATCTGAGCTACGTTATGTGCAAGGGTTGTCAAGGCCTCTCTGAGGTGTCTACACTTTTTCATTAGCATTCTTTGTGCTTCTACCATCTCATTGATACAATCCTCTGCAGTCGGTATATTGCCTTGATTTGTCTCAGTCACATGTACCACAGCTTCGCCACTCTTCGATGAAGCTGTAGTTGGAGTAGGGCGAGAGTATGTAGATGTAATAAGACTTACAAAGAGAGGAGAAGATGGAGTCTCATTTGACTTTTCTACACTCTTGGAGCTATCGATCGATCGGAGCGAGACAGACATCGATGAACTTGTTGGGGGGGGGGGGGGGGCACGAATATTGGTGAACTTGCCATTAATGCTTTGCTTTTCTGCCCTTTCGTCCGTCTTACTCTCGGGGCGACCAAAGCCTGAAAGTCGCGCGAGACCAGCTGCGGAACCACTCGCTCAGGATATATTTTAGGAGGAGCAAGCTCTGGATGTTTCTTAGCTGCGTTACGCGTTATCGGCCCTCTAACTTTTGGTGAAGCCAAATTCATTTGAGAGTTTCTTGCATTCCATACTCTTGTCTTGCGGGACATCACGACAGTCTAGCCATTATTGTTGTCCGTTGACTGGGTCGAGGCAGACACAACCCTAAATGTTGCTCAAGTCATATTATTCTTACTCGTAGGAAGTCGAGTCATGTACGCAGGGGCTCGGTTTGGCACATACTCTATCAAAAATCCTGTTGAAATGAAACGAAAGCTCACTTTTCTTGTAGGAATTGCCATTGATTGTAACTTGTAGTCAAATCCTTGATAACTTCAATTAACACATCCATAGTATTTGAAGAATAAGATGATCTACCTTAGAGATGAAGGGGAGGATGTTCCCACTGAGAGTCACCATTTTGGCGTTAGAAAGACGCCAAACTATGATGAAAGTTCTCAATTATCTCAATGTTATTATTAAATAAGATAAAAAATCCCTAGCAGAGTCGCAATTTTGTTTCGAACAAGAAATAAATGCATTTTATTTGGGATTATCTTATTAAAACATAACAGAAAGAGTATTTAGAACAATCATCATATTTTATTGATACTAAGTTCATTTACATCCTTTCAATATCCCTTGATTTTAAGATGGATCATTCGAAAAGAACATGTTATTATTAAGAGAAATGTCAAATCTTGAATCCAGTAGCCTTCCGGCAGCTTCTTTAATCATCTCCTAGGACTTAGGAGGAATGTTAATTTGATCAACTGATTTCTCTTTTAAGCTAATTCCTTGGGCAGAGGAGAGAGCCTGAAGAGCTTGAAGTAATGAAGATTAAACTTGAGTGCTTTCAGGACTTCCGACAACATTTTGATCTATGTTTAGAATAGACCACCTAGTGACTTGGTTGTGCGACTTGCGCAACTTGTTTGTTGGTTGCACGGTCAGCGCAACTAAAGAAGCAGTTGCACGACCTGCGCAACAATGGAATCAGTTGTACGAACCCACGCAGTAAAGGAATTCGTTGCACGAACCTGTGCAAAAGAGACTTCAATCCTCACCTTCAATCTTCTTTCGGAGCTCTAGTCTTCTCCAAAATCTTCAATCCTCTCAAATGAAGGAGGGGAAGGGGTATTTATAGGCTTCTCACACGTGGCAACCCTTGATCCTTGTGCCATGGGACCCACTTTGCATCAGATCTGGACCGTTCATTACAATCATTCTGTTATGTATTGTGCTTTCTCGCGCAACAATAAAGTTCATTGCACATCTCCCCACAACAGTAATGTTCGTTGTGGGTCTCTGCGTAACTGTAAAGTTCATTACATGTCCCCGCACAACTATGAAGTTTGTTGCGCATCCCAGCGCAACATGTCACCATTCGCGCAACGATGAAAAGGTTTATGCGGTCTGCGCAACACCTTTACTTAGTATTTTTCTTTCTTTCTTCATAATAATTTTTTATGCTCCAATAGGATGCTATCCCACCAAAGGCTAACCTCCTTCTCAAACATATACGTAACCAACTCGACTTGCTCTACTTCAGTACAGTGCAATGGCCTCAACATCTTAGATATGCAATCCAACCAGTACTCAGCCTCCTCAAATTTATGAGTACCCATAAAAGTGGGAGGACGGAGGCACTGAAAGCACTCAAATAGGCCACTTGCAGTCATATTCCTGGCAGACTGTATTGGTGGCATCGGTGGGGCCGCGTTCATGTTCTGTGCAATGACCCCCGCTATAATGGCTAAAAACTGTTGTTATTGTTGCATCAGGAGCATCATTTATTCCAACCTGTCAAGGGGATGAGCTGCATGAGACATGTGTGGCATCAATGAAGATGCACGGTTCTGTCCCAGAACCGGTGGTGCACTCGGTGTTGACCCATTTGTAGGGTCTGTGGCTGGTTGTGATCCGGCATTGTGTCACTACTCAGACCCAAATTGGGGTCTGTTTAGCTACCACTCGGGTGAGAGGCCCCATCATTCATTCTGCCAAGTGGGAGACGTGCCATGTTCCGAGTAGTTTTGGGAGGCATTCCCTATATACAACATAGGGTGCAACATTTATAAGATTAGGATAACATCATCCACGTTTTCCATACATTCTACACATTTCTAAACAAAGAGACTTCATGCATTTCATTTAACCAAAATTTGTCACAATACACATGATGTAGCATTACATGAATTATGATAGAATGCATGTGAGCTAACTTAACAAAAAGACTTTAACACCTACTAACCTAACATCTAAACTAAGCCTAAACAAGGCTATTACAAAGGAGCAAGGAAATAACTACGAACATATAACTAGTCCTCCGATTCTAGCAAAGGCGGAGCCGCCCCCTTATCCTGCATACAATACAGGAGGGCCTTTAGGGTGCGGGACATTTTCTTAAACTTTTGCTTCAGGTAGGCTTGGTTCTCCTCTATCTTTTGTTTTAGGTGGGCCTGGTTCTCTTCAATCTTAGCCATGCGGGCTTCTAAGGCGGCCTGATCATGGTGGTCCTCATGTATAGTAGTAGGAGGTCCCTCATCTGAGTCTTAGGCCTCCTCTTCTTCCTACTCCTCTTCATCACTGCCTTCCTCTTCTTCATTTACTTCCTCTTCTCCACTGCTTTCTTCCTTTTCACTTACTTCCTCTTCTTCAGTCTCTTCTTCTATCTCATCCCCGTACGCATCAAGCCTTGCTTGGCGTTGCCTGGGGCCTATGCCCATATTGTTGAGTGTAGTTTCATTGATAAAATGGATTGGGCGAGGTTATTCATATGGAGTCTGAAGCTGAAATTTCAGCCGATCTTGCAGATGAGTCTGTCGAAAGGGAGTGAGGCATCTCCCTGAGTAGATTGTGCAATATTGATTATCTGAGTCAAGGCGAGAGTAGGAAGGCACACTTTTTCTCCCTGTCCAACTCTATACAGGAAATCCACCATGAACCGAGTACATTCTGTGCGGTTGCTCCACCTAAGATACATGTTTTACGTGCATATATGGTGGAGTAGGCAAAAATCTATGGTCATCCGACTTGATGCGAGGCTATTTCCTCGCCTCCACAGCTCAAGTTGGTCAAAAAGGAAATGAGTGCGGCGATTTCTCTCCCGCTCACTAGTGAGATTTATCTCGCTAGCATGTACAACTCCACGTTCTATTCCCATGATATGTGCCATGACATCCACATCGACCTTGGCGTGAGATCTTCTCAACGGTATGATAAACTCAAGAAGCTCCAGAGTTGGGTCCCGTATGTGAGCATAGAGACTCGTACGGTGCCTTCACTTACATGAGTTTTCCCTTCAAATATGGGACCCCACCCACTCTCTAGGAGGATGTCAATCACCAGATATAATCCAAATAATTTCTCGTCAACATGAGCTTCAAACACAACTTTGCGATCACAAAACTTACCAAGTTTGGCACCCGCCGGTAGAGACCTTTCTAACAGAATTTAAGGGTCAAGATCCCATTTTGACCTTCGATCAGCTCTTGCACATATCTCAGCATTCGTCTTCTTCCTAGAACGGCTTGGACGACTATGCCCGGCTTCATTCGGGGCCGCTCTCTTCTTTCCCATAAGGGAGAGAAGCGTTGAGATGGAGAAAATGATGGTGATTAGCTCAAAGAGAGCCATCGAGTTGGCAAAGCTTGGAGAATGAAGTGGATTGGAAGTTTAGAAGTTATGAGACATAAAAAGGTGGGTTTTGTGCTCAAATAAGTGGGAACTAAGGAAGATGGAGAGTTGTAAGGGATAGTTTTAGGGGAATGGTGGTGAATGGGTGTATAATGTAGAAGAAATGGAAGATTTAAATGTATAGAGAAGGAGATTTGAGAGAGAAAGAGAGTGGTTAATTGGTTTGGGGGTGTTTTTGGGGTAGGAATAGGGTGAAATAGGGTGAAATGAGCAAAAGGGGCAAAAAATGGGTTAAGTGGGAGGTCCCACACGTGGGAGTGGCCCCACATGGGCTGTCAGTCGGTGGTGCGCTGTTGCACCCCTCTAGGGTGTTCGGCGGTGGCTCCGCCCTGGGGTGGTGGCCACCCCCTCCCGGGGTGCCATATGTGTGTGTGGGACCCCCTAGGCCCCACCGTATTTCATGCTTTGGGTCTTTAAGCCCATACAGTCCATTTTCCTAACCGTATGCGCACATATTTGTGACTTTTTGGGTCAGTTTTGGTTTGGAATTTGTCGATTAATGATTTAGACTTGTCAACTGACAACCCAGAGGTGATTTGCATCACTGTAAGTTATCCAAGTCCCTCAAGTATTCGCTGGGAACTAACCTGCAACATTTGGTTTTGCCTGTCGGTGAAACTTAGGTTCCTAAAGTGGTTTCTAAATTCCATCGCACCCCTTCCTAAGTCAGAGTGCGTCAGGGTGCATCGTGTTACCTATAACCCAGGTCCAGTTTAATCCAAATTATGCTTTGATACTAACTTGTAATGCCCTAGATTTCGAGGGTCGAGCAAATTTCTACTCCCGAGATCTAGCACATCACTTATGCAACATGGATAATAATGTTCAGATTTCGTCCATATTAATGAGTTAAACATGAGTAAGATTATACCAAAATAACATATCATACTCTAGATATAATTAAATTAAGCAAGCGGAAGACTAAAACATATGTATTTAAGTATGTAAGTGTTTCACAACCTCCAGAGTATAAGTATGTTACGGGCTGAATATATACATGTATTGCTCCAAAATTGACAAAATATCAAAATGTAAAGTGTCCAACCAATCCATATGCCCCTGTAATCCTGTCGAATCAGCACGAGGTCTACATAGACCCGCCTGAGAGCTAAACGTAGGAGAATTCTTCCTCCTCATCTATGAAGTCCAACTCCACTGCATAGGCTTCCCCATCACCTGCATCTAAACTAAAGTTTGGTTGGTGTTTTAAAACACTGTCCCTAGGTGGGAGTGAGTGATCAACTCAGTGGTATTATAAGGCAAATGTTAACATGTTATCAAGTCAATCAAGCAGTAATGATAAAGCAATATAACAATTATTTCCTAACTACTCTCGTTAATGCAGAAATCAAGTGCAAGTAATGATGTATGCCCTCGCACAAAACTCCCTCACAAGCGACTCCGACAACCAATTTTGCATATGTCAACACTCCCTAAAGTGCACCTTCCTCGCCAAAAGCAAATCCTAGCTAATGTAATGTGATGCATAGCCATGTTAGTCGAGTACTTAATTAAGTTTATTCATACAGCAGGTTCAGGAAGCTAAGGTACCTCCCTTTATATCATTAACTTAAACTGAAGGATCCATCTAGGGTTGTCAATCCTAGTTAACCACATACGATAGGCAAGTTGTAGGGCATCACCCCTAATGAAAAGCAGTCAATAGGGAATTTCAAAGTTTATACTCGCGGTCACTACGGGGAGGCTCGTCACCTCAACGCAGGCCAACAGCTTGAACACAGTGTCCCATACCACCATGCCTGGCTCACGAGTCTAGGTTGCTCACTGGTCACTACGGGGAGGCTTCTCACCCTAGTGTAGGTTGACACCTTGACCACGGTATCCCATTCCACCATGCCCGACTCATGAGTCTTAGCAGATCGTGGTACCATGGTTGAAACGGGCTTTTACATTGGTAAGTGGTACCTTAGATTTAAGCAATGATGTCCATACATGGTAAACACACAATAGGCTAATCGGTTTGTTTGATAAGTTCGATTGGTACGATCACACGTTGACTTAATCGACATGGAGCACATAAGCACCCCTTGTGGCCTAACCACTGTCGACAATCATCGTACGACCCAGATTCGTCGAGTTACTCAATGCGACAAGACTAATTCAGCCACCTGAATGGAAACCGTTACCGATTGCCTGGACTACGTTGTGGCCCCAATCTTACTCAGATGCAATAATTAGACACATGTGATAATCATATCAGCATTTAACAAATAATCCAAATATATCCCTCATTAAAGCATTTCATCATACACATTGATCATATGACCTAGCACTTGCAATTTATCCATAAATCGCGTAGACGTAATTAAAATTTCATGAAGGAAACTATACGTATGAATAAGGTGATTGAGAATCCTATCTCAATAATCTTAATAAATACAAATCATCAACATTTTCTCATTCAGACAATTTATCAAATACTTAAGTTACACTTCACCAAATACATAGACTAGATTAGTTACGACATATATTATGGCAATTCCTTACACAAAGAGGTCATCATGTATGTGGTAATAATGAATCCTAAATTAATAGTCATGACAAACGCAAATCATGTTTACATGTTCATTCAAACATTTCAACAAACACATAGGATGCATATTTGTTCAACATAGTTCATACATGTATAATACATCGAAATCGATGTGTCTAAGACAATATGCTAGCAATCAAGTAGACATAAGTCATTAGCTGACATTGAAAGTATTGAAGACCATAACCAAAATGTTTATAGTCCGCACCTTTCGTAGGAATACTCGATTCGGACTCGGTTCGAATTCTACTTTTCCGAAAACGGAATGTCGACCACCTAAACAACGAAATAGGTTAGCTAGTTTATTAATTACTCTATTTGAATTTCTAAATCAAGATTAGAGTTAGGTTTTCTTACCCATATCATAGCTGAATCAGATTGTGTAGCGAAATGGGGAGATGATTCGGTACGTGGAGTTGTGGGAGAGAAACACTGTAACAATCTCCCAAGATTTCTCTTCTCTCCTTACTCTTTTCTCCTCTTTTCTCTCTTCTCTCTCCTAGGGTTTGGAGAAATTCGTATGAGAGAGAGGTGGGCTGGTATAAGGGCTATATATAGGCCCAAAAGTGATGAAAATGGCCCCAGGGCCATGGTATACTTAGGTTATATCCAAAGGGCGACTGTGTTTGACAAACAAGGCATATAGGGTGGCCCACTACACACATACATTGTAGTATAAGTTCCCTGACAATGGATCTATGCCAGGATGTGATTTCGGTGCGGTCAGATTTGCTGATCGACCGTGGAGGACCCGTGTCAAATCAACGGTCATACTTACTTGATCGGGACCACAAGTATACGGATATGTGCATGAAAATTTCCTTTTCCCATGGGTGAAGTTTGGTTAAGAACTGACGATAAAAAATCCTCAATTTCGTGCATGAGTGAATGGCCTAATTCACTTAAGTTTTAATACATTTTCTAAAGGTATTCGCATTTCTCACACACTTTACTTAGGGCTCAAGTTGTGCATTTCTGGACACTATTTGGGCTCGATTCCCGTGATGGTTGTCAAGCCCAGTAAAACGGATATAATACTATAGTTTCGCGGTCATTGGACTCTAGACGTGCAGTCTAGGTCCGATACGGAGTTTTAAAGTGTTCCCGAGAGTGACAGGCTCTGGGGATTTTGAAAAGGCCAAACTATATGTCATAGAAGGGGTGGGGGGGGGGGGTGAATAGAACTATGCCACACAGAGGCTTTGACACAACAAAATTTGACAACCAAATGAACATGAGACTATAACACTTACAATCTCCCCCTTTGTCTAATTTGTGACAAAACACACTCTAATAATCGAATAATAGAAATGAAAGAATCATGAACCAGTTGTCATTAAGTAGCACAAACTCATTATTTATATACTTCCCCTGAGTAGCACACATATATGAAAAATATGTGAAAAATAATGCTACCACTATCTCCATTACAGTTCCAAACAAACTTCATGAGAAATCTTCTCCCTCTTTTTGTCACAATATGACAAAGGAAGTGTAACGACTCGGAAATTTCCGTATAAAGACCTGAGTATCACCTCGATCAGAAATCACTTAGGATTAAATCCTTTAGAAATTTGATAAAGTTAACTAAGTGATAAACTAGATTAGCCATAAAACCCATTTGAATTACTTTAAATACGATCTGCAAGACCCAAAACCTATAGAATCAATGACGCTAGGCTGCACTAAAATCTAGGATCAAACTCATTACCCGACTGCTCTCAGGAGCACATTGAAACTCCGTATCGGGTCTAGACCGCACATCAGGAGTCCGAATAATATGAAGTTAAGGACTTAGGACCACCTCGCTGGGCTTGACAACCATCTTAGAAATCAAATCCAGACAGTGTCCCACGGCTGTTCGCTTGAGTTCGGAGTGAGGAGTGTGAAAACACTTGTTTTTCTTTACAAAATAAATATCTCAAATAGTAATCTGAGACTTGTTACTTGCGGACATTTTGTAAGCAACCAGACCGTCAGAATCTGACCCAAATACACCCTCGGATCAGGAAAATTTTCATAAACATATCCATGTACTTGGAATTTCAGATCAGGTTTCACTGACTGTTGAACTGAAACTGGTCTGCCACGCGTGATCTGGGAATCCAACTGAAACAAAAACTTAACTCCACCTAGATCCAAGGTTGGTGAGCTTAAGTCCGACCTTTGGCTCAAGGAGGCCCGCCAGAAGTGCTCCGTTGAGCAGAAACTAGCTCGCTTTGGTTATAACCTAAGTGTACCTTGACCTTAAGTCTATTTTAATGTGTTTTTAGGCTATATAAGGACCTTAGAACCCTCTCTCATCCAGCCATACGAATTTGAGAAAAACCTTAAGTGAGAAGAGAGAAAAGAGAGAGAAAGTTAGAGAGTTGTGGGAGGATTCTTCCTACCCTCTTTCCCTGCCACTACACAAGCTTCACCAACCCATTCTCGTCGCTTTCCCGGTGATTCCGACTTCGTTTATTGGTAAGAGACCCTAACCCTAATCTGTTTTGGGGTTGTAATGGTTGTAGGTTATGAAATAACTAACCTATTTCATTTTATAGGTTACCAAACTGCCGAATACGGAAGCTTAGCAAACCTATCGTATTCGTTACGATTCTACGATAAAAGGTGAGGACTTTAGGTGTATAGGTTACGATTTTCAACGCTTTCAATGTCAGATAATGATAGATTCATGATCTGCATGCAATTGCACATGTACAAAGTGTTGTCTATTTTCCGTTTCGATTAAAGACGTAGAATATGAAATTTTACATATTCTAGGTATTTGTAGAAAGTACCGTATACGTATAAATTTTAGAAATGTGTTTGCCATGATTATTTGCTATATGAACATACTATATATGCGTAAAATACTTGTTTGGCAAAAGGACTCGCCCTAATACATATTTTGCTAATATACACTATGTATGTTGAAATAGTGTATTCTAAGTGTTTGTGAAAATGCTTGTGAGAGTAAGTGCTTGGCTGATGGTGCCTTAGGTAGGTGTTGAGATGGGATTCTCAATTACCTTAGAGATGTATATGATTTTCTCCATGTTGGTTATTTATTTTAACTGCTTATGAAATATATGTGTTTGCATTTCCTGTTTGCATGGTGCTTTATAACATGCTTTATGACATGCTTGTTAACATGCTTGAATTACTTTGTTTCTTATGCTTTACTCCACATTCTTTAAATAAGGATTGATTTTGTTTTAGACTATGATTATAGTCCAGACAATCGGTACCTAACTTGAGTTCGTTGTTGAGATTCATTTTGCCACGTAGGATGTGTTTGACGAACCCGAGTCGTACTTCCGTTGGTGACAGTGGTTAGGCCACGTGAAGTGCTTATGCACTTCATGTCGTTCAGTTGATTGTGAGCTCGAGCTAGTCAAGCTCGTCAAGTAACCCGATTTGTCTAATGTATGTTCACCATGTTTGGATGCTACTACTTGAACCTAGGGTACCAAACTTACCAGTGAAATTCCGTTAATCATGGTACCTCTATCTACTAAGACTCATGAGCCGGGCATGGTGGTATGGGATACCGTGGTCGAGCTGTCGGCCTATGCTGGGGCCATGTGCCTCCCTGCAGTGTCCATTGAGCAACCAGACTCGTGAGCCAATTATGGTGGTATGGGACACTATATTCGAGCTGTCGGCCTACACTGATTGGTGACGAGCCCTTTGTAGTGACCTCGAGCATACTTTGAAATTGCGGTGAGGCGATGAGTTTTGCCTCGGTGTATAGAGTATGAACTAGGCCTGTATCAATTTAGTGATGAACCGTTAAAAAGGTGATGGGGGAGTGGTGTAACCATTATGTGTAACAGCCCTGACAGCCTTTGCAGTGACCTAGAAACACACCATCGTATGAGATTAATTAAAACTGATGGCCTTAGAATGGATCATGTTTGGGAATGATACAAGGGAGGTACCTTAGTTTTCCAATCCTGCTGTTTGAAATGGACTAATAACAACTCGGTAATCATGCTCATCATAGCATTACATATGCCTGGAAGATATGAAGCACTAAGGAATGCAAGCATGCTGCGAACGTAAGATGGTGTCGCACGAGGGAGTGTGTGATGAGGGCATGCATCATGACTGCATTCATACTTGCATTAATAAGAGTAGTTAGGAGTGTTTGATTATATTTCTTTATCATTACTGCTTGACTGAATTGATAACATGTTAACCTATGCTTTATTGTTCCACTGAGTTAGTTACTCACTCCCACGTTATGGGACGGTGTTGTACACACCAACCAGACTCTGTCTTAGGTACAGATGAGGTGGCAACTCAGGAGGCTGAGCCAAACTATGACGAGGACCAAGACGAGTTCTCATATATGCAGTATTTTGGTGGCTTTGACTAGGCTACCAGATCGATGAGATTTACAGGACTTATTTCCTTAGTTGTACTTTTGACATTTTGTTCATAAAACAGATATATGTATATGGTGACTCAGAATAGGTCATACTCTGGAGATTGAGATGGTTTTGTTTCTTTTACCTACATATATGTACAGTTTCAGTCTTCCGCTTGCCTTTATACAATTGATCTGGAGTATGAATTACTGTTTTGGTATAATCTCACTCATGTTTATTGCACTAACACAGACAACATTTAATCATCATTATCTATGTTGCATAAGTGATGTTTTGGAACTCGAGAGTTGAGTTGCTACTAGACCCTCGAATTTTAGGGCATTACAGGAAGGAAACAAATGGAACAGAAGAATAATCAGGAAAGTAATAAATAAGCCAAGAAATAAGTAAAAGTCCACATATCCTTAACCAGTTTAACCAAAAGTCAGTCAACCAAACAGAAGTAAAATCAATGTCAACAGACCAACAAAAGGAAAATAATATTAGAAGTAATATAGACCAACGGAGAAAATCAATCAATCAGATCCAGAAGAGGGAGCAAGATTAGATGGATCAATTTTGTGTAAACCCTTAGTAACGCGCGGCATATA
The DNA here is from genome assembly GCA_030180095.1 of Magnolia changhungtana. Classification (NCBI taxonomy): domain Eukaryota; kingdom Viridiplantae; phylum Streptophyta; class Magnoliopsida; order Magnoliales; family Magnoliaceae; genus Magnolia; species Magnolia changhungtana. The sequence continues at coordinate 2,768,092 of JASAUF010000324.1, read as the reverse complement.
CTTGAGCATATAAGCAAACTGAGATGCTTGGGTTACACGTATTTCAACCACCTGTTCCTCAAGAGAACGCAACCTCTTATCAAATCTAGAAGGCTAATAGTCTGGATCATTTCCAGAATCTGAATCAATTTCATCAAAATTATCATTCATATTAACATCGTCAGGAGGAAGATTCCTAGCATCTGCCTCGTTTACTGCTTCAGCACCACTATCACCAACATCCACTTGGCCAGAAACCAATTCCAACTTCATCTTATTAATATTTGAATTGTTAAAAATAAGATGATGGATAGGAGCCTCTCCAACAGGCATAGCCACGAGCATGTGAGTGGCTAAAACAGTCAAAAGGTAGGCAAATGGAATATCACTATGACCGGGATGGAGACGAAACTGAATAATGAGATGACAAATTAAAGAAGGCAAACGGATTTTGTTACCGGAGATAACAGAATGCAAAACACAAACCATAAAGGCAGTCAGTTCTGTTTTATTTTCAGATTGTAGATACACATTTGAAATGAAAATTCGGTGAAGAACTCTGTATCTGGGTAACAAGTATTTTGAGGGGAGCGCATTCCCTTTATGAGTCCATTGCACATTCAAATTACATAAGTCTCTAGTAAGCATGCATTTTTTTTATTCAGAGGGTTTTTCAGTTAAACAATGAATTGGAATACCCTCATCATTGACAGGAATGTCCATTAACGCTGAAATCAGATGGCGGTCAACATCAAATGGACCTTCTCTAGTAGCAATTTTAATTGTTAAATTCTCAGACGAAAAATCAGAAATGCAAGCACACATGGATTGAGCAATAGACTGGTATGCTGGCCCACCCCAAAGTAAGATGTTATGTAACACCACGTACTTTGCAGTACTCGAGTGTTATCATTTAATTTAATTTGATACAAATACGAGAAAATAATACAACCTAAATGTATATACTATGGAATGTTATCTTTATATTTTATAAATGCTTAAAGTTTCGTATTAAAATGATATGTAACTATAATCCATCTTATAGGCATATACTTGCAACAACATTAATATAAATTACGAACTATAGAATCTGTAATACATAAAAATGAAATGTACTGGAAAGATTTAATGACTGATATAAAATTTAAAGCCTAACACATATATGACCATGCAAAGAATATACAAATAATGTATATATTAATCTTTGCTTACCGATATTCATAATATATATATATATAACCGATGTATATCAAATATTGTAAAAATAATACTATCATGAGTAATAATTTTTCAATGTATAATTAAATCATAAATACCGATGTGGTACTAAACATCTTCTATAAATAGGTGTGTAAGATTTATCAAATACTTTAATGAAATTTTATATTAATTAACAATATTATGGAATACAGATATGATTTTAATTAAATATATATTTAACAGTCTTAAATTCATTCATATGTACAATATAATATTATGTATTATGAATTATATAATAATGAACATGTGATCCATAGCATGTTTATGATGGTGTATAATATTAAAACTAATATTACTTGAATAGTAGCATATGATGGTGTGCTTAGACATATATGTGATCACTTAGGACATCTTGACCATTGGTGGGTGAAATGGAACTGATCCAACCGTTGGATCAGAAAAGGTCAATGGAATAACCTGAAAATTAGGTCATGGGGCCCACCTAAAGTTTAGATCTTCTTGATTATCAGTTAGAGGCCATGCTTGGGACCCAGAAATAGAGTGAACGGAGTGGATTTCTCACAAACATCATGATGGATCCCATAGGGAGGTGCATGTGCACCTTTGCCAATGTGTTGGATGCGCACCGGACTTGTCAGCTCGGTCAAAGCGGGCTTACCTGCCCTTTCCATAAAAAGAGAGAATTCTCTCTCTCGCTGCTGTTAACAGCGGACGGACGAGTGTCCGTTTCCCTTGATCGGTGGCCCACCTTCTCGGTCCATTTGGACAATCCAAATTGTCCATCTGACAGTGGACAAATGTGCAACAAAAACCCCCGAGTCTCATAAGATTCTGCACGTGTACATGAACACAATTCAAGGTGCAAATAGGTCCCAAAAACTCAACCATTTCCAAAAATGGAAATTTGTCTTCCTTCCAGCTCAGCGATCCGCGTGCCCTCTCCCCTTTCCAATCTCAGCCATCCATCCTAGAGAGATCTCAGCCGTTCATTCCAACAGCGGTTTAGGGCTTCAAAACCACGACCGGTCCCCATTCTGCCCACTGTTTTGGTGACGGTTTCAGCCAGAGGAGATCCTTACCACTGGCTTTTGATCCGACGGTTTAGGTGGGATCAGGGCAAGTGTAAGAGGCGTGAGGATCGAGGAACGGGAGCTAACCCTCCATCTTTGCAACCGTTGCTCGAAAACCGACCGTTTTTCTTCCACCAGCGAACCCACCAACTAAACCCTCTCTAAGCTTTGATCTCTCCATTCCAGTAGCTCCCTACCACTAAACAAAAGCCTCCACTAGGATCAAATCTAAAGAAAACCTCCCCTTCTACAATCCACCATGATCATCCTCTTCATTATCGTTCTACTACACCAAGCGTCTGGGCCGAGCCAGATCTTGCTGGGTAGGCTAGGACTCAGTCCAAAGTTCCTCGAAGCTCTAAAGAAGAAAAAGAAAGAAAAATAAAGAAAGAAGGGAAGGACAGTGAGGTTGGAGACTGCTGTTGCACCTATCATGTTGTACCGAGCTACGGATGTAGTCCGTTCGAATTGGAATTCTTTCAGTCTCTCCTAACCACCCAGGCGAGAAGGAGAAAGAGGAGATGAGGGAATGAAAGAAGAAATAGAAAGGAGAAGAAAAGAAAGAAGAGAGAATGTGGGAGCTATCTCAGTTACTGCCGCACTACCCATCGCACCTTCTTTGCAAGATCTTTATGACTAACGAATCGAGTCGCCGACTCGGTTCGGGTTTGGGGCGTCTCTTCTTCTTCTTGCCGTTTAGGAGAGTAGGGAAGAGAGTGAGAGAGGAAAAGGGAAAGAAAGAAAAGAGAAAGAAGGAGGAAGGAAGAAAAGAAGGTGAGAGGGTGGCTGCCGGTTTGAGCTCAAACCGAGCTGAGTCGGGTGATTCAGGGTTGCTGTCCATCTGGGCTGGGCATGGGTTGGTCCAGTTTAGGCTTTTGGGTAGTTTAGGGAGAGAGCAGAGAAGGAGAATGAATGGAAGAAAGAGAAGGAAGAAGTGAAGAAGAAAAATAAGAAAGTGTGGGGTCTTTGGTTGCTGCCGAGTCAACTCAGCTGGGACCCATTGAGTCTAACCGAGTTAAGCTGGACTTGGGTCTAGTCCATGTGTGACTGGGCATTCCAACAAGAGAAAGAGAAAAAGGAGGGAAGGAGGAGAAGAGAGAGAGAGAGAGAGAGAGAGAGAGAGAGGAGGGCATGTGTTGAGTCGAGTTGACTCAATCGAGTTGACTAGGTGAGCCATATTTCTTTCCCATATAAATATTATTTTGGTTATATTGTTATTACCACAATCATCATTAGAATTTGTTAAGATTTTACCGGTAGTATATTTTCTATAACAATATTAGTCGTTACATATAAAGATTATCATAATTAAATATTTGAATTTTGTTTTGCCTACCTTAAATATTATCGTTAGTGATTGGAGCATGCTATTCATTTTATTATGGTATCTATTAATGCCTTGTTAACTAACATCAAGTATATTGCTAATATTAATGATCGCTTTGAAACTTTTAGTATTAATGGCATTAGTCTTTACTATAGCACTATTTATAGGAATTCTATTATTGTTATTACTTGTATTATCTAAGAAAATATTAGCTATTATGAGAATGTTGGTACATTCAAGTTCGAACTTATGAACCATCATTAATGTGAAAATTAATTGATCCATAGTATGATAATAATAATATTATTATTATTATTAATGATTCATAATTCAAATCCTAAGATCTAAGCGTTTAATTAAATTCTAGGACGAAATCCTAGACCTAGGTAATCTAAACCCTAGGCCAATACTCTTGTTGGTGTTGAGTTTTGATGTAGGTGAAGAATCTAATATCGGTATATTTTATATGAGTTTATGAACTATCATTATTAACATAGTAGCAGATATGAGTTATAACCCTAACACTAATAGTATTCTCATAATTATCAAGATTTAATTTTAACTAATATACTAAGTAGAATTCAAATCATAGAATCTAAAGCCTATAGCTAAACATTAAGATAAAACCCTAATTCTACCCTAAAAGATAACCCTAGCCTACAATCTTAAACCCTATGTGGTATGTAGAACTTAGATCTAATGGTACAAGTTCATGAATTGTGTTAGGATTTAATTCTAGAGGCGCAAGCACTTCGCGACGCTAGTAGGCGATCCCAAGTATAAGGTGATGATTCTTCCCCTTGAGCTTTCCATCTTCTCATTAGCTTAAGTTATAGTTTTTATTTAAATTCATAATGGATATCTCTCTCTTATAATCACATGTGTTAGCTGGTGGAAATGGAATTGTTATATTGCCTACTTAATGTTCATCCTGTATATTTGTTCATGCTTGAGTATTGCTTATGGACTTTAAACTGGTATATTAGTGGGAAACCCCCACCTATAAATGTACACCCATACTTGGGATGTAACCCAACTGGTTGTGATTGAAATGGACCTTTGGCTTAGAGGTTATTAAAGGGTCGTTTAAATTGACCATTGGTGTGGGCCTATTATCCAGGGTTGTTGTGTCCAATGGTTTTCAAGGATGGTCTTTTATTGCATGGTTTTGACACTCGCCATATGTGGCCTATTTTGATATCGCCCTATGTGGCTTGGTTCTGGTATTTTCTCTATATGGGTTTGATGTTTTATTTTGTGCAACCATGCGATGGTAAGCCCCATATGGCCACAAGTCGATTGGGATCCATTAAACATCCTAAGGTGGTAGCCTCATGAGCCAGGGATGGTGGAATGGGACACTATGCCTGAGCTGTTGGCCTACGCTGGGCTCTAAGCTCCCGTAGTGACCTTTGAGCTTATCTAAATTAGCTGGTTGTAAATGGACTAATAATAACTTGGCTAATCATGCATACATGGCACGTATTGTTCTGACTGGATGATATTTCCCAGGTTCGATGATTGCATGGGTGACGGCCCACTGTCCGCACGGATGAGCATCCTCGGGGCGATGATTGCATTCACACATCCATGCATTTAATAAGACTGTATTTACTCCGTTTTAGTTGTCTGGATGTTTTGTAACTATGCTTACCTAATGCGGCGGTGTGTAATCTTGAGGAGAATTCACACTGAGTTGGCCACTCATCCATCAAATATACAACCGTACAGGTAGTGCAGGTGGCTTTAGGGATGTGCATGTTCATATTTGATGAGGAGCAGGATATGATCGCTAGGGATGCATGTTCATATTTTCCTGGAGGAGTTGCGTGATCTTGCAGCTTATATTTATGTGCTTTCTGTTATTCTTCATGTATTAAATCTTGTAAATGTTGTACTTATTAAATTCAGAGGCATTGGTTTGTATAAGCCATTATGGGCAGGCTCTTGTATATTTGAATGATAATAAAATTTTCCTTTATGTCGATTTGTCCACACTACGCTCATTTGCTTACTCTGATAAAAGAAAAAAAATGTACACTCAAATTTGACCATCCTTTAAGGTTAATACTCGGGTTTTTGGGACACGGGTCATATACTCGGGTCCTGAAGATTCAGGGTGTTACAATTGGTATCAGAGCATAGTTTGGAGAAACTTGGCCTTGGGAAATGATCTTATATAAGCCTTAAATGTCTCAAGTTAGGATATTTGAAATTAGAAATTTGAACTTAGGTGAACTTCCCTTATATTTAGAAGAATGATTGTGAATATAGAAACCCAAACTTAGGTTCCCCTAGAAGTGACTTGGATGACAATATAAAATTTCATCTGAGCAAAGAACAATTTGAAATGTAGAAATTCAAAACACAGGTCCCCTTAGAAATTATTAGAACAACTATTTGAACTTAGTTGAAATCTCCTTATAGCCAAGAGAAATTGGGAATATAGGGAATTAAGATTTTAAATTCCCTAGAAAATTACTTGAATAACTGTAAAACTTAGAAGTGAACTTAGATTCCCTTAGAATCATTATATAGCCTTTGAACTTTCACTAATGTAGGAATCCCTTAGGACTAGGAAGAAATGAGAACGTAGAATTTCAAATGTTAGGTTCCCTAGAGAATTGTCTGGGTAATTGTAGAACCTAGAAATGAACTTAAGTCCCTTGAACATTTTAGGTTTGGTTATTGAACTTAGCAACAGAACTTTAATCCCCTTGAAAGCTACCAAAATTATCGTTTGAACTTAGAGATTAAATTCATGTGCCGTGGAAGGACAAATACCCACTATGATGCGATTGAGATGGAATAAGAACATTCCTTGAACTTGACTTTTGATGAATAACTTTCTTAGAAACATAGACTTGACAATTCCAAAAACCTCTTAACTATAAATAACATTGTCGCAATGGTCAGCAAATGATATGAACTTAGACTTCATAGGAAATTTCTTATCCCCTAGATTGTATGTGGGATCAAGTATAAACACTCTCTGAACTTAAGGAATCACATAAGGGATGTAACTTGAATTCCCTAATACCTCTTCTTGCATAGATATAACATTTCCCACAAGTTTCAGCATGACAAAGTTAGTTAGAGGTGAACTTATAGAATCTTAAATAAATTTTCAACCATAGGATGAGCATGTCAAGGCTAGATTTGAAACCCTGGATGAACTCAGTAAATTTCAAACTCAAACTTCCATATAGGAATTTGGCCATGGAATTTTTAAGTAGTGCACTCTGTGATCAGAGTGCGCGCTGGAAGCGTGATGGTCATTCACGCCCATTCACGTAAACTTTCGGGAGCTCTCATTGAAAATTTTGAAGATCGCATGATATTTCCCTGAAGTCTATAACAATCAGGATCACGGGTTGATGGAATCATGTTTATGCGATGTGTACGTAGTTTGTCTAAAATTCTAAGTCCTAGCAAGTCTCAATGATCTCAATGCCCTGATCAGGCAGAAGATCGAGATTTACCAGGATTAGGGATTGATATGGAAAATCCTCTGTTTTACGTAGGCAAAGGATCGATGTATCGGGCTCAAACCTACTACGACCATCTATTCGTGGTACCCTGAACGCTGAAAAAAAAAAATTGGTAATACACTTTGGGCTGCTAGGAACTATCATTAGAAGTAAAAGAAAATAAAGAGAAAGGTAAAATATTATCATTAGTGGTCGCCAAACTCTTAGTGGATGAGATGGGACATTTGATGTAGGTAAACCTTTAAACAAATCGTTAGTATTGGTTAATGCTAGAACGGTTACAAATGTTTAGTAGAGATTGATATGCTAGACTTGATGCTTAGGGATGTGGTACATTCAAATATAGCTTGATAACAGTGCAGGACGTGATTGGACAAGTGTGAAATAGAGTGCACTATTAAAATGAAATCACTTAGGGATACACGTAACAAATCTCGGGACGAGATTTCAGTTAAGGGGGGTAGATTGTAACACCCCGTACTTTGCAGTACTCGAGTGTTATCATTTAATTTAATTTGATACAAATACGAGAAAATAATACAACCTAAATGTATATACTATGGAATGTTATCTTTATATTTTATAAATGCTTAAAGTTTCGTATTAAAATGATATGTAACTATAATCCATCTTATAGGCATATACTTGCAACAACATTAATATAAATTACGAACTATAGAATCTGTAATACATAAAAATGAAATGTACTGGAAAGATTTAATGACTGATATAAAATTTAAAGCCTAACACATATATGACCATGCAAAGAATATACAAATAATGTATATATTAATCTTTGCTTACCGATATTCATAATATATATATATATAACCGATGTATATCAAATATTGTAAAAATAATACTATCATGAGTAATAATTTTTCAATGTATAATTAAATCATAAATACCGATGTGGTACTAAACATCTTCTATAAATAGGTGTGTAAGATTTATCAAATACTTTAATGAAATTTTATATTAATTAACAATATTATGGAATACAGATATGATTTTAATTAAATATATATTTAACAGTCTTAAATTCATTCATATGTACAATATAATATTATGTATTATGAATTATATAATAATGAACATGTGATCCATAGCATGTTTATGATGGTGTATAATATTAAAACTAATATTACTTGAATGGTAGCATATGATGGTGTGCTTAGACATATATGTGATCACTTAGGACATCTTGACCATTGGTGGGTGAAATGGAACTGATCCAACCGTTGGATCAGAAAAGGTCAATGGAATAACCTGAAAATTAGGTCATGGGGCCCACCTAAAGTTTAGATCTTCTTGATTATCAGTTAGAGGCCATGCTTGGGACCCAGAAATAGAGTGAACGGAGTGAATTTCTCACAAACATTGTAACGCCCTGAAAATCGGGGGTCGAGTGTAACTCAACTCCCGAGTTCCAACGCATCACTTATGTAACATGTTTAATGATATTTGAATGTTGTCTGTGTTAGAGCAGTAAACATGAATGAGATTATACCAAAGCAGTAATTCATACTCCATATCAGTTGTATAAAAGCAAGCGGAAGACTGAACTGTATATATGTGTATGTAAAGAAACAAAATAAACGTTTCATTCTCCAGAGTATGAATCCTTCTGAGTCACAATATACATGTCTGTTTATAAACAAATGTCAAAATAAACTAGGTACAATCCCTGTAAATCCCATCGGTCCCGGCAGCCTAGTCGAAGCCGCCAGCGAACTGCATATACGAGAACTCCTCCTGGTCCTCGTCATAATCGGGCTCCGCCTCCAGAATAGTCGGATCGCCTAAACCTGAGACAGAGTCTGGTTGGTGTGCGCAACACCGTCCCGTAACGTGGGAGTGAGTAGCTAACTCAGTGGAACGATAAGGCATGAGTTATCATGTTATCAATACAGTCAAGCAGTAATGATAAAGCAGTAAATCAAACACTCCTAGTTACTCTGATTAATGCAAGTATGAATGCAGTTATGATGGATGCCCTCACCGACATACTCCCTCAGGCGACACCATCTCACGTTCGCGCATGCTTACATCCCACAAGGTGCTCCACATCTTCCCGGGCACATGCGATGCATGATGAGCATGATTACCGAGTTTTTAATTAGTTCGTTTCAAACAGCAGGATTGGGAAACTAAGGTACCTCCCTTGTATCATTTCCAAACATGATCCAATCTAGTGTCGTCAGTCCTAGTTAATATCAGACGATAGTGTGTTTTCTAGGTCACTGCAGAGGTCGCTGTGGTACATTACGCACAAAGGTTACACCACTCCCCATCATCACCCCTTAAACGATTCATCACTATACGAAACAGGCCTAGTTCATACTCTATATATCGCAAATAACCCTAAGGCGCACCGCAACTTCGAATATGCTCGCGGTCATTACAAAGGGTCGCTGTGGTCACATTACGCACAAAGGTTGCACCACTCCCCATCACCTTATCAGTGTAGGCCGACAGCGCGAATATAGTGTCCCATACCACCATAATCGGCTCACGAGTTGAGTTGCTCACTGGTCACTACGGGGAGGCACGTAGCCCCAGCGTAGGCCGACAGCTCAACCACGGTGTCCCATACCACCATGCCCAGCTCATGAGTCTTAGCGGATCGAGGTACCATGGTTAACGGGATTATCACTGGTAAGTTTGGTACCCTAGGTTCAAGCATTAGCGACCAAACATGGTGAACATACATAAGACACACGGTTTACTTGACGTGTTCGGCTAGCTCGAGCGCACAACAAGTTGGACAATATGAAGCGCAGAAGCACCTCGTGTGGCCAACCACTATCGCCAACCGAAGTACGACACGGGTTCGCCAACACATCATGCGTGGCGGAACGAATCCCAACCACATCTTCAAGTCTGATACCGGATGCCTGGACTATGAACATAGTCCCAAGCTCAGTCAAATCCTAACCATAGCATGTGAAATACGGCATGATAACATGGTAATTCAAGAACACTAGCAATCATATTATAAAGCATATCATGAAACATGGTAATAAACAAATTACAAAGCATGTTCAAAAGCATGTTATAAAACATTTATGCAAATAGGGATACAAATACTTAGAGTTCATAGGTGAGTGGTTAGAGTGAACAACCACATGGAGAGTGTCATATGTGACTCTAAGGTAGCGGAGAATCCCATCTCAGCACCTACCTAAGGTTCTAACACTTAAGCCCTTACACTCACAAGTGATTTCACCAACACTTGGAATGCACTATTTCAACATACATGACGTATGCTAGAGAAATGTGTACTAGGATTGTCCCTTTACCAAACTAGTATTTTATACATATACATCATATTCATATAGCAATTAAACATGGCAATCACATCAGTAAATTTTATACGTATAGGGTACTTCCTCGTATACCCAATTTCGACATACATAGTGTTTACAAAGGAACATAGCTTGCGGCGATTCCTTTCGCCAAACTAGTATTTTAATCATGTATTGTATAATCATATATTAAATAAATATGTCAAACATTATTCCAAAAGAAATACGTATACGGTATTTCTAAAATACGTAATTTCAACATACGTCGCATTTACAAGTGAACATATATTTTGGCGGTTCCTTTCGCTAAACTAGTATTTTATTCATATATTATATAATCATACATTAAATAAACATGTCAAACATTTATCCCAAAAAAATACGTATACGGTACTTCTACGTATACCTAGAATATGTGAAATTCCATATTTCACTACGTTAATCGAAACAGGAAACGGAAAGCACTTTGTACATGTGCAATTGCATGCAGATCATGAATCTACCATTATCTGACATTGAAAGCATTGAAAACCGTAACTTATACACTTAAAGTCCTCACCTTTGCCTTTGGAAACGAAACGAATCAGCAAGGGTAGAAGAACTTCCGTATACGGGAGATTTCTAGCCTAAAGAGCGGAATCGGTTAGTCGTTACACATCCTACATCGATCCCACCTCAAATCAGACCTAGGGTTAGGGTTTCTTACCTTCAAATGAGACGGAAAACGCCGGGAAAATGCCTAGAATAGGGCGGTGTAGGCCGTGTAACAAGCCAAAGCAGGAGGAGGGAAATCGGCAACAATCTCCAAGTCTTTCTCTCTCTTTTCTCTCTCTCCCTCTAGGGTTTTCTCCAAAATTCGTATGGCTGTGAGAGGGGCTGTTCTAAGCTCCTTTTATAGCCACAAACATTACGAATTTAGACTCAGGTTCAAGGGGTACTGCTAATATAGGATTTTCGTCGCTTTTCTAGCTCAAAAGGGAAGTTCTGGTGGCCCTCCTTGAACCAAACGTCAGACTTAAGATCACCATCGATGGATCTACGTGGGATTACGTTTTTGACTCGATCGGATACCCAGATCGCACGTGGCGGACCACTTTCAGTTCGACGGTCAGTGGGCCATGATCAGAAATTCCAAGTACATGTAAATGTTCCTGAAATTTTTCTTAATCCGAGGGTGTAATTTGGTCGATTCGACGGTCAGGTTGCTTATCTTGACGCGTCAACGAATGATGCCAGATCACTATTCCAGATATTTATTTTGGCATGGGAATAGTGTTTTTCACACTCCCTCACTCCGAATCGAAAAAAATGGCCATGGAACATCGGATGGAGCTGATTTTTGAGATGATTGTTAAGCCCAGTGGGGCGGTCCTAGTTCCTTAGCTTCGGGTTAATCGGACTCCCGATGTGCGATCTAGACCTAATACGAAGTTTCGTTTCATTCCCGAGAGCAGACGGGAAATGATTTTGGTTCTAAACTTTAGGGTAACCTAGCGTCAATGATTCTGCAATTTTTAGGTCTTGCAGATCGTATTTAAAGCGATCCTAACGGATTTCACGACGAATCGAGTTTAGTACTTAGTTAACTTTGTTAAATTTCTAAAGAATTTAATCCTACGTGATTTCTGGTCGAGGTGGTACTCGACCCAATGTACGGAAATTTTTCAGGTCGTTACAAACATCATGATGGATCCCATAGGGAGGTGCATGTGCACCTTTGCCAATGTGTTGGATGCGCACCGGACTTGCCAGCTCGGTCAAAGCGGGCTTACCTGCCCTTTCCATAAAAAGAGAGAATTCTCTCTCTCGCTGCTGTTAACAGCGGACGGATGAGCGTTCGTTTCCCTTGATCGGTGGCCCACCTGCTCGGTCCATTTGGACAATCCAAACCGTCCATCTGACAGTGGATAAATGTGTAACAAAAACCCCTAAGTCTCACAAGATTCTGCACATGTACATGGACACAATTCGAGGTGCAAATAGGTCCCAAAAACTCAACTGTTTCCAAAACTGGAAATCTTCTTCCTTCCAGCTCAGCGATCCGTGTGCCCTCTCCCCTTTCAAATCTCAGCCATCCATCCTAGAGAGATCTCAACCGTTCATTCCAACAGCGGTTTAGGGCTTCAAAACCACGACCGGTCCCCATTCCGCCCACTGTTTTGGTGACGGTTTCAGCCAGAGGAGATCCTAGCCACTGGCTTTTGATCCGACGGTTTAGGTGGGATCAGGGCAAGCATAAGAGGCGTGAGGATCGAGGAACGGGAGCTAACCCTTCATCTTTGCAACCGTTGCTTGGAAATCGGTCGTTTTCCTTCCACCAGCAAACCCACCAACTAAACCCGCTCCAAGCTTCTATCTCTCCATTCCAATAGCTCCCTACCACTACAAAAGCCTCCACTAAGATTAAATCTGAAGAAAACCTCCCCTTCTGCAATCTGCCATGATAGTCCTCTTCATTACCGTTCTACTACACCAACCACCTGGGCCAAGCCAGATCTTGCTGGGTAGGTAGGGACTCAGTCCAGAGCTCCTCAAAGCTCTAAAGAAGAAAAAGAAAGAAAAAAAAAGAAAGAAAGAAGGGAAGGACAGTGAGGTTAGAGACTGCTGCTGCACTGAGCCACGGACGTCGTTCATTCGAATTGGGGTTCTCTCAGTCCCTCCTGAGCACCCAGGCGAGAAGGAGAAAGAGAAGATGAGGGAATGAAAGAAGAAATAGAAAGGAGAAGAAAAGCAAGAATAGAGAATGTGGGAGCTATCTCAGTTGCTACCACACTACCCACTGCACCTTACTATTGTACTGCGAACCGAGTCGCTGACTCAGTTCAAGTTTGGGGCAGGTCCTGCTGCGGCTGGCCAGGGAAGGAGAGCAGGGAAGAAAGTGAGAAAGGAAAAGGGAAAGAAAGAAAAGAGAAAGAAGGAGGAAGGAAGAAAAGAGTGTGAGAGGGTGGCTGCCGGTTTGAGCTCAAACCGAGCCGAATCATCAGCCGAGTCGGGTGAGTCAGGGTTGCTGTCCATCTAGGTTGGGCGTGGGTTGGTCCAGTTCAAGATTTTGGGTAGTCTAGGGAGAGAGCAAAGAAGGAGAATGAATGAAAGAAAGAGAAGGAAGAAGAGGAGAAGAAAAATAAGAAAGTGTGGGGTCTTTGGTTGCTGCCGAGTCAACTCGGCTGGGACCCATCGAGTCTAATCGAGTTAAGCTGGACTTGGGTCTAGTCCATGTGTGGCTGGGCATTCCAGCAAGAGAAAGAGAAAAAGGAGGGAAGGAGGAGAAGAGAGAGAGTGAGAGAGAGAGAGAGAGAGAGAGAGGAGGGCATGTGTTGAGTCGAGTTGAGTCAACCGAGTCGACTAAGTGAGCCATATTTCTTTCCCATATAAAGATTATTTTGGTTATATTATTATTACCACAATCATAATTAGAATTTGTTAAGATTTTACCAGTAGTAGATATTCTATAACAAAATTAGTCGTTACATATAAAGATTATCATTATTAAATATTTGAGTTTTGTTTTTCCTACTTTAAATATTATCGTTAGTGATTGGAGCATGCTATTCATTTTATTACGGTAACTATTAATGCCTTATTAACTAACATCAAGTATATTGCTAATATTAACGATCGCTGTGAAACTTTTAGTATTAATGGCATTAGTCTTTAGTATAGCACTATTTGTAGGAATTCTATTATTGTTATTACTTGTATTATCTAAGAAAATATTAGCTATTATGAGAATGTTGGTACATTCAAATACGAACTTATGAACCATCAAATACGAAAGTATTTTCTCTAAATGGGTTCGATGTTTTATTTTGTGCAACCATGCGATGGTAAGCCCCATATACTGAATATGATTTGCCACAAGTCGATTGGGATCCATTAAACATCCTAAGGTGGTAGCCTCATGGGCCAGGGATGGTGGAATGGGACACTATGCCTGAGCTATCGGCCTACGCTGGGCTCTAAGCTCCCCGTAGTGACCTTTGAGCTTATCTAAATTGGCTGGTTGTAAATAGACTAATAATAACTTGGCTAATCATGATTACATGGCACGTATTATTCCGAATGGATGATATTTCTCAGGTTCGATGTTTCCGACTGGATGATATTTTCCAGGTTCAATGATTGCATGGGTGATAGCCCACTGTCCGCACGGATGAGCATCCCCGAGGCGATGATTGCATTCACGCATCCATGCATTTAAAAAGACTGCATTTACTCCGTTTTGGTTGTCTGGATATTTTGTAATTATGCTTACCTAATGCGGCAGTGTGTAATCTTGAGGAGAATTCGCAATGAGTTGACCACTCATCCATCAAATATACAACCATACAGGTAATGTAGGTGGCTTTAGTGATGTGCATGTTTAGATTTGATGAGGAGCAGGATACGATCGCTAGTGATGCATGTCCGTATTTGCCTAGAGGAGTTGCATGATCTTGCAGCTTATATTTATGTGCTTTATGCTATTCTTCATGTATTAAATCTTGTAAATCTTGTACTTGTTAAATTCAGAGGCATTGGTTTGTATGAGTCATTATGAGCAGCTTCTTGTGTATTTGAATGATAATGAAATTTTCCTTTATGTCGATTTGTCTACACTACGCTCATTTGCTTACTCTGATAAAAGAAAAAAAAATGTACACTCGAATTTGACCATCCTTTAAGGTTAACACTCGGGTTTTTGGGACACGGGTCATATACTCGGGTCATGAAGATTCGGGGTGTTACATGTTATCCCATCCTACAGCTTGGAGAATAAAAAGAATACCAGAAGGAGCAATATGTTCAATACAGACAGACCATTCAACAATGACTTTGCACATACGCAAATCCCGTACATCAGAGGGATCATCCTCAGGTGAACGAAGATAGCGCCTAGAGATAGAGTTGATCTAGAAGAAGATGGACCACAGGTAGTTTTCTTTTTCCCTCTAGCATTCTTTATCAGTATGAAAATTAAAGGATCAAGTAGATGTGAAAAGGGGGTTTTGGTAGATCAGATTTTCAAGAAAAAGCTCCAAAATTGCAATGAATCTCAAAATAGATTACTCTAAGAGTGAAAATGAAGTAATAGGAAATAGAATCTACAAGAGAAATACAAATGAAGCAATAACCTAAAAGATCTAGAAAGGTGGGTACGACTAGTCGTGCCTCAGCTCGTTGGAGAGGAAAAAATAAATGAAGAAGATGAGATTTCTCCAAATTTAAAAGGTTTCAATGTAATACACGACTAGTCGAGGACCGTTCTCGACCAGTCGTACCATGACTGGTCGAGCACTTGCTCGACTGGTCGTGTACCTATAAAAACAGACATATTTCATAAAAATTGGAATTTTAAACTAGTAAATTGTCAAATATATATACATAATGATACAAATATGCATGAATAATCAATTTATAATGCACATACTAAGAACAAATTTCAATTTATTAAACCTGCTTTTGTCGAGCAGTGTAACACCCCGGATTTTTGCCAACCTGGAATTAGACGTCCTTAGGCAATGGGTCGATCCTAACACTTTATTAACTTGTCAGAACTGAATCCCACAGTCTAAAATCGCTCCTTAACCCATTTCCTTCACAAATCCCACCCTTCACTACCTTGTTCTTTCAATTTTTTAAAGCACTTTCGCCCTAGACACTATCTTAAACTAGCTAAGTAGTATAACTTGGATCACTTTAGATACAAACTGCAAAGGACTAAATACTACCTCAGACGGAAATCACTTAGGATTAAATCCTTTAGAAATTTGACAAAGTTAACTAAGTGCTAAACTAGATTAGCTACGAAATCCATTTGAATCGCTTTAAATACGATCTGCAAGACCCAAAACTTGTAAAATCATTGACGCTAGGTTACCCTGAAATCTAGGATCAATCTCATTACCCGGCTGCTCTCGGGAGCATCTCGAAACTCCGTATCGGATCTGGACCGCACGTCGGGAGTCCGAATAATACGAAGTTAAGGAATTAGGACCGCCTCGCTGGGCTTGACAACCATCTCGGAAATCAAATCCAGATAGTGTCCCACGGCTGTTCGCTTGAGTCCGGAGCGAGAGAGTGTGAAAACACTTTTTTCTTTCCAAAATAAATATCTTGAATAGTAATCTGAGACTCGTCGCTTGCGGATCAGTTTTAAGCAACCAGACCGTCAGAATCTGACCAAATTACACCCTCGGATCAGAAAAAATTTCATAAACATTTACATGTACTCGGAATCTCCGATCGAGATCCACTGACCGTTGAACTGAAACTGGTCCGCCACGCGTGATCTGTAAATCCGACTGAAACGAAAACTTAATAGAACATAGATCCGGTGTCGGTGAGCTTAAGTCCAACCTTTGGCTCAAGGAGGCCTGCCAGAAGTCCTTCGTTGAGCTGAAAAAGTTCCGCTTTGGTTATAACCTAGGTGAACCTTGTCTAGAAGTCTATTTTGGTGAAGTTTTAGACTATATAAGGACCTTAAACCCTCTCCCATTTCAGCCATACGAATTTGGATTTGAGAGAGAGAAAAGAGAGAGAAAGTGTGGGAGATGTGGGAGGAACTCCTGCTACTATTCCCTGCCGCTATTCAGGCTCCACCGCCTGATTCTTATCGCTTTCCCGGCGATTCCGGCATCCTTTCTAGGTAAGAAACCCTAACCTGTTTTAGGGTTGTATAGGTTGTAGGTTATGAAATAGCTAACCTGTTTCGTTCTCTAGGTTGCCAAACTCCCGTATACGGAAGCTTAGCGAACCTATCGACTCAGTTACGATTCTACGACACAAGGTGAGGACTTTAGGTGTATAAGTTGCGGTTTTCAACGCTTTCAATGTCAGATAATGGTAGATTCATGATCTGCATGCAATTGCACATGTACAAAGTGCTTTCCGTTTTCTGTTTCGATTAGAATTGTAGAATTTGGAATTTCACATACTCTAGGTATTCGTATAAAATACCGTATACATATTTTTTATGGAAATGTATTTGACATGTTTATTTGTCGTATGGATATATGATGTATGGATAAAATACTCATTTGGCGAAAGGGTTTGCCTAAATACATGTTTACTAATATACACCATGTATGTAGAAATACGGTATTGTAAGAAGTACCGTATACGTGTATATTTTAGCGATGTGTTTGTCATGATTAATTGTTGTATAAATATATTATGTGCGTATAAATTAATTTCTTGGCGAAAAGAATCGCCGTAATACATGTTCGTTTGTAAATACTACGTATGTTGAAATTGTGTATTCTAAAAATATCGTATACGTGTAAATTTTGGAAACGCAATTGTCATGATTATTTGCTGTATGATTACGATATACGCGGATAAAATGCTAGCTTAGCGAAAGAATAGCCCTAATACATGTTTTACTAATATACGTCATGTATGTTGAAATAGCATACTCCAAGTGTTTGTGTAAATCCTTGTGAGAGTGAATGCTTGGATGTTTGCACCGTAGGTCGGTGCTGAGATGGAATTCTCGACTACCTTCGAGACATATAGGATTTCCTCCATGTGGTTGTTTACTACAACCACTCACATATGATGTATATGTATTTGTATCCCTATCTGTATAGTGCTCTATTACATGCTTTATAACATGCTTTATGACATGCCTCCTAGCATGTTTGTGTTACTTTGTTTAACATGCTTAACTCCACATGCTATTGATGAGAACTGTTTGAGTTTGGGACTATGTCTATAGTCCAAACATTCGGTACCAGACTTGAGATTGTAGCTGAGATTCATGTCGCCACAATGGATGTGTCTGACGAACCCGAGTCGTACTTCGGTTGGCGATAGTGGTTGGCCACACGGAGTGCTCTTGCGCTTCACATCGCCCAACTTGTTGTGCGCTCGAGCTAGTCAGGCTCGTCAATTAACCCGATATGTCGAATGTGTGTTCACCATGTCTGGTCATTACTGTTTGAACCTAGGGTACCAAACTTACCAGTGGCAATCCCGTTAACCTAGGGTACCAAACTTACGATGGTACCTAGGGTACCAAACTTACGATGGTACCTAGATCCGCTAAGACTCATGAGCCGGACATAGTGGTATGGGACACCGTGGCCGAGCTGTCGGCCTATGCTGGGGCCATGTGCCTCCCCATAGTGACCATTGAGCAACCCAAACTCGTGAGCGGAATACGGTGGTATGGGGCACTTTATTCGAGCTGTCGATACTTACGGCGAGAGCCGAGTACGGTGAGACTTGTACTTGTGCTGACGGGAGACGAGTCCTTTGTAGTATCTTCGAGTATACTCCAAGGTCTGTGATTGGCGACGAGTCTTTCACAGCAACTAGAGTATGAGTTAAGCCGAGTACGGTGAGACTTGTATTCAAGCTGACGGCTAGTGATTGAGCCGAGTACGGTGAGACCTGTACTCGAGCCGACGGTCAGCAATTGAGCCGCATACGGTGAGATCTGTATCCGTGCTGACGGGTGACGAGCCCTTTGTGATGCCTTCGCTACGCCTCTCAAACCATAATATCGTATGAGATTAACTAGGACTGACGACCCTAGAATGGATCATGTTTGGGAATATTACAAGGAAGGTACCTTAGTTTCCCAATACTGCTGTTTGAAATGAACTAATAATTACTCGGTAATCATGCTCATCATCGCACTGCATGTGCCTGGTAGATGTGGAGCACTGAGGGATGGACGCATTCGTGAACGTAAGATGATGTCGCATGAGGGTGGTTTGGCAAGGGCATACATCATGTCATTTCATACTTGCATTAAATAAGAGTAGTTAAAATTGTTTAATTGTACTGCTTTATCATTACTGCTTGACTGAATTGATAACATGTTAACCTATGCTTTATTGTTCCACTAAGTTGATCACTCACTCCCACGATACGGGACGGTGTTCCGAACACCCACCAGACTTTGTCTGATTGCAGATGGCGACGCTACTTCTGAGGCGGAGTCGGACTTCTATGATGACGAGAATGTTTCCTCGTATATGCTGTTTTCTGGCGGCTTCGTGAGAGCCGTGCCTTGATTGTCGGGGCTACAGGGATGTTGACTAGATCACACTACACAACTTGGTATAATTTAAAATCATACTTGTAATTATTTAACCTGGTAACTTTATTACACTCTAGAGACCCACCACAGTTTATATATTTTATCTATCTATCACAGTCTTCCGCTTGCAAATTTAACTGTCTCTGGAGTATGATATGCTGTTTTGGCTTAATCTCGCTCATGTTCATTGCACTAATACTGATCACATTCAATCATCATTCATTTTGTTGCATAAGTGATGCGTTGGAACTCGGGAGTTGAGTTTATGCTCGACCCCCAATTTTCAGGGCGTTACAAGATGGTATCAAAGCATGATTTGGATTAAACCGGACCTGGGTTATGGTCACACGATGCACACTGACGCACTCTGACTTAGGAGGGAGCGACGGAATGTAGAAACAGTCTTAGACATCCCTGTTCCGTCTAACGGCTAGTTCACTGAAAACGAACGCCGAAATCGAGTCTGTATTCAACCATGGTCGCACGGGTCGACCTTAAAACATTCCTAGGCCGTCTATTAATGAGTCTAGATTACAATCCACTTCACCCTAACTGTTGACCATCGGTAGAATAAGGGATGAACGTGATGAGGATAACTACTCCAAATCCCCGGAGCTTCTCTAGACTCCTCACAGAGACTTCTCGAATCCATGAGGAAAGAAAAGCAGAAAATAGAAATAAATTCTAATAAATTCGAAATTGATTAATGAATGACAAAAAAAATGAATTTACAACCCTTTAAATGGGAATACCAAGTAATGGGAAGGAAATCAGAAACAAACTACAACTAAAACTCCTAGGTTGTGATGTCTACTAGTGCTTGCTAGAGGCTTTCGACCAAAAATAGTAAGTGTCCTATTTGACTTCACCAAACCATTCTCCTAATTATTCTAAGCTCTTTACGCGATGAGCGCAACTCCTAAAGCCCAACAGATGAAGAGTAATCAAACAAAAATTACTATTTTAGTAAAACGAAATTAAAACAGGGAAATGACTGTCAATCGGAGGCTTTTTTCACAATTCCGGGCTGCGCAACCCAGCGTTGCTGGGTTGGTTGGCTTCATTAGCTCGTTCTACCCCAAATTCATATATTTTACATCAGATAACTCATTTGAGATTGCAAGATACATCCGATTTGACCCGAAACGACTCGAAACGGAGTCGGGGGCCACACGCGTCAATCTGGGGGGGAAACAAGTGGACCCAAGGTGCATTTGGCACCTTGGGTTGGTGGTGGACACAACCCCGCTGCGGCGGCATGGCGCCGGGCAAGGCGGACCGCACCGCGCCGCGGTCAGGTTGATCCGGTCGGGTCCAGCCGGGTCTGGTCATGGTCGGCTCGACCCCTGGGCTTGTGTGGTGCATGCAAAATTATGGGGGGACCCCCATTTTGCATCGTTTTGCCCTTCTCTCTCTCAAATGCCCCTCCAAGTCCCTTTTCTCTTTTCAACTTGCTGTTTTCCCTCTCAAACCTTCCCCTCTAATCACTCATTTCATCATTTCCTGCCCAAATCATCCTCCTCCAACGTTTACAACATAACCTACCCCCTACCCTCTCCGTTCTCTCTCATTTGGGCTTTTACATGCCCCATTTGTGACTCAAAATCGTGTAGCCTTCTAACCTATCTCATTTCTCCCTTTTACCTTCTTCATTCCCTGCCTTTTTGGCCTTTACAATCCTTGTTGAGGCTCAAGTCCATAGAGAACCAAAAAACTCCAGCCCCCGTTTCCCCTTATTCTCATTTTCCATGGCTCTATCCGAGCTCATCCAAATGTTGTCTTGTAGTTTGCATGGGCTACTGTCTCAGGGTGGTTATGTTTTCATGTTGATAGGTGTAGTAGTTGGTAAAATGTTTTAGATGTTTGAGAACATTTAGGGCCTGTTCGGCCAAATTGCATTAGGTGAGTTTATGGTGGATAGAATTGTAAAAGTAATAATAAATGTATGTGTAGGGTATGGTCCCTAGATTGGTGTATCCCATGTTTTCCAACACCATGTTTGGAGTGTATGGAATTAGAAGTACATCTCGAGTTTTCCTATTACACTTAGAAATTCCACATCCTGGGATTTGGAACTCTCACCTCACGCTTTCCCACACAAGACTCATTTTCCAAAGCCTATGATATTAATTTTAATCCCCACCCACCCTCCTACCAAACATGTCATTCCCAATCCTGAGGAAGGATTAGTAATACAGTTCCATTTAATACAACTTAAGACCACTGGCCAAATAGTGTTGAAGTGATAAAGTCCCTTAATATACATTAACCCACCACACTCTGACAGTTTAAGCTTTTAGAGTAAATGGTTATTTGACAAATAGACCCTAGAGATTTGAACCTAGAGTGGTGCTCCTAGAATTCGATAGACCTAACCGTATAGGAAATCCAACAAATTAATAATGTGAACCCCAGGATCTTCTTAGTGAGTATGAACATGTGTGGAATGCTCGAGCGTCAAGTGCAGGCAACTCAATTCCAATTGGACAACTTTGACCCTAAGTGATAAAACTCTTCCTTGTATTAGAAATTATGTGAAATCATCTAGCGTATGAGCATAGACTTTGGACTACACCTATGGTTTTCTGCTACTCCTAAATTAAGACTAGACTACTGATTAGGCTAAGGAAAGTAAAAAACTAATTAATTATGCTAAGCTAATCGAATAATAGACTTAGTTATTTGGCTTAACCGACTCAGACCCACTACACAATTTTCTTTCCGTGTTGGCCCGACCATTTACAACTAAAAGTTTATAATTTTGTCCTTGAAAAGTGTTAGGAGTATATAGCTGATAGAGACTTTATCTTTTAGGCCTAAGGAATTGCCTAAATGGGCAACAGTCAGTTAGGAATTAGGTCCCAAATCACATGCCATGTCGGCATACATATTGTGCTTATGAACGTAAAAAGATAGCCTGCCTATTAAGCTAGACATGATTAAATAGGATAAGTCTGGACCGCGACAAAAAAAAAAAATCCTTGGTAGACTTAGGCATCTTGCCTCAAACTCACACCCATCCGTGATAGCCCCTTTATATAATCCTAGGTACCAAGACTGATGTAGTAGGAGACCGCATCTCATTTCATGTCAAGGATAGGTTATAAATTACACCTTGTTCCGATGTACGGAGCAGGACCTAAATCTTAAGCCTTGAGGGTGAAAATAAAATTTTAAGGGGGGTAGAACATTATGAGCCCAATCTGGTTAGGTCACCTATTGCATCTCTTTGATCTGGGTGGCGCAGCGGAAGCGTGGTTGACCCTACTCCACTGGCCCAGGATCGAAACGGTGCTCGTTAACATACGCACATTATAGAAGCCCTAGCAAGTTCTAATATGAGAAACCGATTTAGCATGATCTAGAAAGATTTGATTCACCATTTCCTTTGACATAGATAATAACGAGGACTCTCTTAGACTAAGACCTAAAGGGCAACCTTAGAATAAACAATTTGAACCTTTAAATGATGGACATTCCCTACGTTTCTAGAGTGATCGGACTACGGAGTTATTGAAATATACAACTGCGAAACATTCGCGGCTTGACCCAATTCTCAATCCTGGGCGACTACCAATGGACTCATTGCTTGGCCGAGCAGAAGACCAGGATCCACCAGGATTCGGAAGTGATACGATGAGCTTCCTACCCTGGCCCGGTAGATGATCGATGTATCGGTATCGAGCCCACTATTACCGTCTCTCCGTGTTGGTCAAATAATGAAAACAATTATCTTACTCTAAATTGGTGGGAATTATCGTCAAGACTCCAAATAGGTAAAGAAATAAATTGTAGCAAACCATCAGGGTATGAGAAATGGATAAAGAAATAAGTTTTAAGGGGGGTAGACTAAAATGAACCAGCTAGTACATACCCTATCACGTGTAGAAACTTGGAACCAATAAGTCTTAGGCAAATAAAATAATAGAAATCTTCCCTTATTACCCTTAGCCAATTTCGGGGACGAAATTTTGTTTTAAGGGGGGTAGATTGTAACACCCCGGATTTTTGCCAACCTGGAATTAGACGTCCTTAGGCAATGGGTCGATCCTAACACTTTATTAACTTGTCAGAACTGAATCCCACAGTCTAAAATCGCTCCTTAACCCATTTCCTTCACAAATCCCACCCTTCACTACCTTGTTCTTTCAATTTTTCAAAGCACTTTCGCCCTAGACACTATCTTAAACTAGCTAAGTAGTATAACTTGGATCACTTTAGATACAAACTGCAAAGGACTAAATACTACCTCAGATGGAAATCACTTAGGATTAAATCCTTTAGAAATTTGACAAAGTTAACTAAGTGCTAAACTAGATTAGCTACGAAATCCATTTGAATCGCTTTAAATACGATCTGCAAGACCCAAAACTTGTAAAATCATTGACGCTAGGTTACCCTGAAATCTAGGATCAATCTCATTACCCGGTTGCTCTCGGGAGCATCTCGAAACTCCGTATCGGATCTGGACCGCATGTCGGGAATCCGAATAATATGAAGTTAAGGAATTAGGACCGCCTCACTGGGCTTGACAACCATCTTGGAAATCAAATCCAGATAGTGTCCCACGACTGTTCGCTTGAGTCCGGAGCAAGAGAGTGTGAAAACACTTTTTTCTTTCCAAAATAAATATCTTGAATAGTAATCTGAGACTCGTCGCTTGCGGATCAGTTTTAAGCAACCAGACCGTCAGAATCTGACCAAAGTACACCCTCGGATCAGAAAAAATTTCATAAACATTTACATGTACTCGGAATCTCCGATCGAGATCCACTGACCGTTGAACTGAAATTGGTCCGCCACGCGTGATCTGTAAATCCAACTGAAACGAAAAATTAATAGAACGTAGATCCGGTGTCGGTGAGCTTAAGTCCAACCTTTGGCTCAAGGAGGCCCGCCAGAAGTCCTTCGTTGAGCTGAAATAGTTCCTCTTTGGTTATAACCTAGGTGAACCTTGTCTAGAAGTCTATTTTGGTGAAGTTTTAGACTATATAAGGACCTTAAACCCTCTCCCATTTCAGCATACGAATTTGGATTTGAGAGAGAGAAAAGAGAGAGAAAGTGTGGGAGATGTGGGAGGAACTCCCTGCTGCTGTTTCCTGCCGCTATTAAGGGTCCACCGCCTGATTCTTATCGCTTTCCCGGTGATTCCGGCGTCGTTTCTATGTAAGAAACCCTAACCCTAACTTGTTTTAGGGTTGTATAGGTTATAGGTTATGAAATAGCTAACCTGTTTCGTTCTCTAGGTTGCTAAACTCCCGTATACGGAAGCTTAGCGAACCTATCGACTCCGTTACGATTCTACGACAAAAGGTGAGGACTTTAGGTGTATAGGTTGCGGTTTTCAACGCTTTCAATGTCAGATAATGGTAGATTCATGATCTGCATGCAATTGCACATGTACAAAGTGCTTTCCATTTTCTGTTTCGATTAGAATTGTAGAATTTGGAATTTCACATACTCTAGGTATTCGTATAAAATACCGTATACGTATTTTTTATGAAAATGTATTTGACATGTTTATTTGTCGTATGGATATATGATGTATGGATAAAATACTCATTTGGCGAAAGGGTTCGCCTAAATACATGTTTACTAATATACACCATGTATGTAGAAATATGGTATTGTAAGAAGTACCGTATACGTGTATATTTTAGCGATGTGTTTGTCATGATTAATTGTTGTATAAATATATTATGTGCATATAAATTAATTTCTTGGCGAAAAGAATCGCCGTAATACATGTTCGCTTGTAAATACTACGTATATTAAAATTGTGTATTCTAGAAATATCGTATACGTGTAAATTTTGGAAACGCAATTGTCATGATTATTTGCTGTATGATTATGATATACGCGGATAAAATGCTAGCTTAGTGAAAGAATAGCCCTAATACATGTTTTACTAATATACGTCATGTATGTTGAAATAGCATACTCTAAGTGTTTGTGTAAATCCTTGTGAGAGTGAATGCTTGGATGTTTGCACCGTAGGTCGGTGCTGAGATGGAATTCTCGACTACCTTAGAGACATGTAGGATTTCCTCCATGTGGTTGTTTACTACAACCACTCACATATGATGTATATGTATTTGTATCCCTATCTGTATAGTGCTCTATTACATGCTTTATAACATGCTTTATGACATGCCTCCTAGCATGTTTGTGTTACTTTGTTTAACATGCTTAACTCCACATGCTATTGATGAGAACTGTTTGAGTTTGGGACTATGTCTATAGTCCAAACATTCGGTACCAGACTTGAGATTGTAGCTGAGATTCATGTCGCCACAATGGATGTGTCTGACGAACCCGAGTCGTACTTCGGTTGGCGATAGTGGTTGGCCACACGGAGTGCTCTTGCGCTTCACATCGCCCAACTTGTTGTGCGCTCGAGCTAGTCAGGCTCGTCAATTAACCCGATATGTCGAATGTGTGTTCACCATGTCTAGTCATTACTGTTTGAACCTAGGGTACCAAACTTACCAGTGGCAATCCCGTTAGCCATGGTACCTCGATCCACTAAGACTCATGAGCCGGACATGGTAGTATGGGACTGTAACGACCCGTAAATTTCTGTACGTTGGTTTGAGTACCACCTCGACCAGAAATCAATTAGGATTAAATCCTTTAGAAATTTAACAAAGTTAAATAAGTACTAAACTCAATTAGCCATGAAATCCGTTGGGATCGCTTTAAATACGATCTGCAAGACCCAAAACTTGCAAAACAAGTGACGCTAGGTTACCCTAAAGTTTAGAACCAAACTCATTTCCCGGCTGCTCTCGGGAATGAAACGAAACTTTGTATTAGGTCTAGATCGCACATCGGAAGTCCGATTAACACGAAGCTAAGGAACTAGGACCGCCTCACTGGACTTGACAATCACCTCAAAAATCAGGTCCATCCGATGTTCCACGGCCATTCGTTTCGATTCGGAGCGAGGGAGTGTGAAAAACACTATTCCCATCCTAATAAAAATATCAGGAATAGTGATCTGGCATCGTTCGGTTGCACGTCAGTATTAAGCAACCTGACCGTCAGAATCAGACCAAATTACACCCTCGGATTAAGAAAAATTTCAGGAACATTTACATGTACTTAGAATTTCTGATCGTGGCCCACTGACCGTTGAACTGAAAGTGGTCCGCCACGTACGATCTGGGAATCCGATCAAGTTGAAAACGTAATCCCACGTAGATCCATAGATGGTGAGCTTAAGTCTGACGTTTGGCTCAAGGAGGGCCATCAGGACCTCCCTTTTGAGCTGGAAAAGTGACGAATATCCTATATTAGCAGTAACCCTTGAACCTGAGTCTATTTTCAGAATGTTTTTGGCTATAAAAGGAGCTTAGAACAGCCCCTCTCACAGCCATACGAATTTGGGATTAAAACCCTAGAGAGAGAGAAAAGAGGGAGAATAGCTTGGGATTTG
Source organism: Magnolia changhungtana (assembly GCA_030180095.1). Classification (NCBI taxonomy): domain Eukaryota; kingdom Viridiplantae; phylum Streptophyta; class Magnoliopsida; order Magnoliales; family Magnoliaceae; genus Magnolia; species Magnolia changhungtana. The sequence goes on along the minus strand of JASAUF010000324.1, from coordinate 2,741,230 downwards.
TGGGAGATCTTCCTCCTACTGCTTTGGGTTGTCACACGGCCTACACCGCTCCATTCCAGGTGTTTTCCCGGCAGTTTCCATTCCGTTTGAAGGTAAGAAACTCTAACCCTAGGTCTGATTTGAGGTAGGATCGTTGTAGGTTATGTACAGGCTAACCGATTCCGCTCTTTAGGCTAGAAAACTCCCGTATACGGAAGCTCTACTACCCTTGCTGATTCGTTGGAATTCCAAGGGCAAAGGTGAGGACTTTAAGTGTATAAGTTACGGTTTTCAACGCTTTCAATGTCAGATAATGATAGATTCATGATCTGCATGCAATTGCACATGTACAAAGTGCTTTCCGTTTCCTGTTTCGATTAACGTTGTAAAAATTGGAATTTCACATACTCTAGGTATACGTAGAAATACCGTATACATATGTTTTTTGGAAAAATGTTTGACATGTTTATTTAATGTATGATTATATGATATATGGATAAAATACTAATTTGGCGAAAGGAATCGCTGAAATACATGTTCATGTGTAACTGCTACGTATGTTGAAATAGTGTATTCTAGAAATACCGTATACGTATTTTTTTGGAAAATGTTTGACATGTTTATTTAATATATGATTATATAATATATGGATAAAATACTAGTTTGGCGAAAGGAATCGCCAAAATACATGTTCCCTTGTAAATGTCAAGTATGTTGAAATTGTGTATTCTAGAAATACCGCATATGTGTAAAATTTGGAAGTGTAATTGTCATGATTATTTGTTGTATGAATATGGTATACGCGGGTAAAATAACCGCTTGACGAGAGAATAGCCCTAAAACGCGATTTGCTAACATACGTCATGTATGTTGGAATGGCGTACTCTAAGTGTTGTGTAAGTGCTTGTGAGTGTAAGGGCTTGTGTATTAGTGCCTTAGAAAGGTGCTGATATGGAATTCCTGACTCCCTTAGAGACATGTAGGATCTCCTCCATGCGGTGGTTCGCTAGAACCACTCCCTTGTAATGTGTACGTAATTGTATCCCTATGTGGATAGTGCTTTACTACATGCTTCACAACATGCTTTACAACATGCTTTACATCATGTTTTGCTTCATGCTTTATACCATGCCTGCTAACATGCTTGTATTGCTTGTTTATCATGCTTTACTCCACATGCTATTGATGAAAACTGTTTGAGTTTGGGACTATGTCTATAGTCCAAACATTCGGTACCAGACTTGCGGTTGTGGCTGAGATTCATATCGCCACAACGGACGTGTCTGGCGAACCCGAGTCGTACTTCGGTTGGCGATAGTGGTTGGCCACACGGAGTGCATTTGCGCTCCATATCGCTCAACTTGTGGTGCGCTCGAGCTAGTCAGGCTCGTCAAGTAAACCGAAATGTATTGTGTGTTCACCATGTTTGGTCGCTACTGCTTGAACCTAGGGTACCAAACTTACCAGTGGCGATCCCGTTTAACCATGGTACCTCGATCCTCTAAGTCGCATGAGCCGGGCATGGTGGTATGGGATACCGTGGTCGAGCTGTCAGCCTACGCTGGGGCCATGTGCCTCCCCGTAGCGACCATTGCGCAACCAAAACTCGTGAGCCGAATACGGTGGTATGGGACACTGTATTCGAGCTGTCGATACTACTGCGGCGAGAGCCGAGTATGGTGAGACCATTGCTCGTCTTGACGGGCGACGAGTCCTCCGTAGTATCATCGAGTGTACTCCAAGTGTACTGTGATTGGCGACGAGTCTTTCACAGCAACTAGAGTATGAGTTGAGCCGAGTACGGTGAGACCTGTACTCGAGCTGACGGCTAGTGATTGAGCCGAGTACGGTGAGACCTGTACTCGAGCTGACGGCCAGCAATTGAGCCGCATACGGTGAGATCTGTATCCGCGCTGAAGGGTGACGAGCCCTTTGCGATGCCTTCACCATGTTTCTCAAACCATAATATCGTATGAGATTAACTAGGATTGACGACCCTAGAATGGATCATGTTTGGGAATGATACAAGGGAGGTACCTTAGTTTCCCAATACTACTGGTTGAAATGGACTAATAAAAACTTGGTAATCATGAGCATCATTGCACCGCATGTGCTTTGTAGATGTGGTGCACTAAGGGAGTGAGCATTCGCGAACGTAAGATGATGTCGCTTGAGGGTGGTTTGGCAAGGGCATACAGCATCATGTCATATCATTTTTGCACTTAACAAGAGTAATTAGAAATGTTTGATTTGTACTGCTTTATCATTATTGCTTGATTGATTTGATAGCATGTTAACCTATGCTTTATTGTTCCACTGAGTTAGCTACTCACTCCCACGTTACGGGACGGTGTTTGCAACACCCACCAGACTCTGTCACAGGTGTAGATGGCGCCTTGGTTCAGGAGCCGGAGCCCGACTTTGAAGAGGATCAGGAGGAGTTCTCCTTTATGCAGTACTCTGACGGCTTTGCTTAGGCCGTCTGCATCGCGGGATTTTCAGGGCCTCTCTTGAGGATTGTATTTTGATTTTTTTTTGATTTAGAAACAATACATGTATATTGGTACTCAGTTAGCACTCATACTCTGGAGTTCATAAAATTTTGTTACTTTACATACTTTGAATATAAAATTTCAGTCTTCCGCTTGCCTTTATACAATTGAACTGGAGTATGATTTACTATTTTGGTATAATCTCATTCATGTTTATTGCTCTAACTCAGACAACATTTAACCATCATTGTGTATGTTGCATAAGTGATGCGTTGGAACTCGGGAGTTGAGTTCATACTCGACCCCCGATTTTCAAGGCGTTACAAGTTGGTATCAACGCATGATTTTGATTAAACTGGACCTGAGTTATGTCCCCACTATGTACGCTGACATGTTACAACCTAGGAGGGTGCGGAAAAATGTAGAAACAGTCTTAGGGTCTCCCGATTTCACCGTTTGGCAAAATTCATTAAAAATGAACACGTTGATCGAGTCTGTACTCGATCCTGACCGCACATACAGACTCTAAATCACTCCTAGACCGTCTATTGACGTGTCCAGGTCACTATCCACCCAAAATTAGGAAAAATCACATTGGTTCAAAAATTTTTTTGGAACTAACCGTTCTGGAGCTGAACTGAGTTCGGGGGCCCCCACTTTAATCCATCAAGGTTCTAGATTGAACCAGGGTGCATTTGGCACCCTCGACACATGGCAAACAGGGCCCCACCGCGGTGGCGCGGTTCCGGCCAAGTCCGACCGCGGCGGCGCTGCGGCTCGGACGGCGGACCACGGTCCGGTCAGTTTTCCGGTGAGATTCCAAACATGAGGTTGGCCGGCCTGACCCCCTCTACCCCCTGGCACGTGCCATTTTGGCAATGGGGTGGGTTTTAAAGGGCTGGAGCACCCTTCTTGCTCATTTCACCCATTTTCCAACACCCTCACACCCATTTTCGATTTTTCTCAAAAACCCATCCTCCAAACCTTCAAATCTTCCATTTTCTTCCATAACTCACACACCCCAACCTTCCACAACAGCCCTAGCTTCCTCCTTTCCCCATTTTCTCAAGTTGGAGCTCTCATACCCCTCCTTGGAGCTCAAAAATCGGGTAATCTACTAACCCATTCCATTCTCTTCTTGTTTCTCCTTCATTTCCTACCTCTAGTGCTCCTTCCACACCCATTGGATTGTTGTTTGTGGAGGATCAAAGAGATCAGCCCCTTGTTCCCCCATTTTGGCAATTTTCCATGGCCCTCCTTGGTGTGGTGGCTACCATTTTTTCCATTTCCTCCATCCTATCTCTCATGGGAAAGAGGAAAACCGCGGCCGATGACGCCGGCCCAAGTAGGCCAGCCCATTCCCGAAGAAGACCCGATGTTGGGGCCGGCACAAGCACCGTGTGGGAGTTTAGGTCGAAGCGAGACCTGGATCCTGACCATCCCGCCAGAAATGCTTATCCGATAGGCATCGAATACGGGCGCTTCGCGGGCCGCAAGGTTGTGTTTGAAGCTCATGTGGATGAAAGAATGTTTGGCCTACACCCGATGATGGACCACTTGGTGGATATCGGATGGAATTCTATTTTTGAAGGCGAGTCTCCCGCATGTGAGAACACGGTTCGCACTTTCTACGCTCACATCGTGGACTCATCAGTAGAGCCTCTTCAGTTTACTGTCTCTGTGAGGGGCATAAGGCTCACAATCACTGTGGATGAGGTGGTTCGAATCACGAAGATCCCGCTTGGTCAAGTGCATCCTAGTGATGACTTCTCTAGAAGTGCGCGGGAAAGGGATCGTCGCACGCGATTTCTCTGTGGTCGCCGGGTTACTTGGAAGCGAGAAAATTGTATTGCGGCGACAAAGATGACCGAAGACTTCCGTTTACTCCATCACATTTTCACATACAATGTATACCCACGGTGGGGTAACCGCACGGAGTGTACTCGGGTGATGGTGGACTTTCTGTACAAGATGGGACGCGGGGACAACATATGCCTACCCACATTCATCCTATCCCAGATAGTTCATGTTGTTCGTTCTGCCAGGAATGATCTTTCGATCCCATTTGGCCGTCTGATCTGCAGGATGGCTCGTGATGTCGGCTATAGACTCAACATGGAAGACCTTGCACCAGTCTGAGTCATAAATGAGGCGACACTTAAGAATATGAAGATCGGCCCTCAACAGCGGCAAGCACGACTCGACGAGTCTGGAGATGAGTCGGATAGCGCCGGTGAGGAGAGTGTTGACCTCCAGGCTGAGAGTGATGAGGAGCGTGGTGATGACATACAGGAAAAAGAACCTGAGGCTCAGGACACTGAGGAGAGTTCACCTCCTGCGGCTCAGGAACAGGGTGTGAATCGGGATGCTTTTGATGCACGTTTAGCCCGTCTCGAGGAGGGTCAAGCCGCCCTGTAGCAAGAAGTTAGACAAGTTTGGGCTGAGCTTGGTGAGACCCGAGCCAAGCTTGAAGAGACCGAAGCCTACATGAAGAGGAGCTTTAAGAAGGTGTCTCGTACGTTGAAGGCCATTTTGTGCTGTGTGCAGGACAAGAACGCTCCTCCTCCACCGCCTACTTCGGATGCTTAGTCATCCATGTTGTATGTTGTGTTTGCTTTGGTTATCGCGATAGGCGGTTTATGTTTTCATGTAGATGAAGTAGTAGATAGTAACATGTTTTGGGTGTTTGATGTAGTGGATGTATTGGCTATGATGTGAATTCTGTCGTGATTCATGTAACTCTGTATTCCATGTATTATGACAATTTTAGGTAGCAGCACAGTGCTCGTCGACCTTATTGTTGCTCCGCTATGGCACTACGACGTTATACTTGGCATGGATTGGCTCGCCAAGATGAGGGCGGAGATAGATTATGATGCTCGGATCGTGACTGCCTATGGACCTGACGGCGCAGCTTTCACGTTCCCAGTGCAGGTTAGTTGGCCCTGTCGAGTTGATTGTTATGCTGTTTTACTTGTGCCGATTGATGGTCCGACACTGGAGGGTACGCCAGTGGTTCGGGAGTTTGTTGGAGTCTTTAAGACTATCCCTGGTTTACCTCCTCGGCGTGAGATTGATTTTATGATTAACCTTACGCCTGGTGCGACGCCCATCTCGTTGCCGACTTATCGTATGCCTCCATGTGAGATGGAGGAGCTGCGGAAACAGATTGACGAACTTGTAGAGAAAGGTTTTATTCGACCTAGTGTGTCTCCTTGGGGAGCACCTGTGTTGTTCGTGAAGAAGAAGGACGGGTGGCTACGGTTGTGTATTGATTACCATAGGTTGAACCAGGTCACGGTGAAGAACAAGTATCCTTTGCCCAGGATTGATGATCTGTTCGATCAGTTGACGGGGGCGAAGTATTTCTCGAAGATTGACCTTCAGTCAGGGTATCACCAGTTGCACGTGAGAGAGGAGGACGTGCAGAAGACAGCCTTCAGGACGTGCTTCGGGCACTATGAGTTTTTGGTGATGTCGTTCGGTCTGACGAACGCACCAGCCGTGTTCATGGATCTGATGAACCGGGTATTTCGGCCCTTCCTTTACCGATTCGTCATCGTCTTTATCGATGACATCTTGATATACTCCACGAGTCAGGAGGAGCACGAGGAGAACCTGCGAGCAGTATTGGGTACGTTGGAGAAGAATCAGTTGTTTGCGCAATACAAGAAGTGCGACTTCTGGTAGGAGGAAGTCAAGTTCCTGGGACATGTAGTGTCCAAGGATGGGATAGCAGTGGACCTTGCTAAGGTAGCCGCGGTTCAGGATTGGCAGCAGCTTGAGTCGGTTACTGAGGTGAGGAGTTTCTTTGGTCTGGCTGGGTATTACAGACGTTTCATTCGGGATTTCTCGAAGATCGTCAGGCCATTGTCTCAGTTGACTCGGAAGGACCTGAAGTTCGCCTGGAATGAGAAGGTGGAGGCAGCTTTTAAGGAGCTGAAGGACAAGTTGACGTCCGCCCCTGTGCTAGTATTGCTAGAGCAAGGGGTGAAATACAGGGTGTATACTGACGCGTCTCACGTTGGTTTGGGTTGTGTGCTGATGCAGAAGGATAAGGTGATTTCGTATGCCTCGAGACAATTAAGGAAGCACGAGGAGAATTACCCTACACATGACACAGGTTGGCGGTGTCATCTTTGCATTGAAGCTCTGGAGACATTACCTCTACGGTGAGGAGTTCGAGCTTTTCTGCGACCACAAGATCCTTAAATACATATTCACACAAATGGATTTGAATATGAGACAGTATACGATGGATGGAGACCTTGAAGGACTTCAAGTTCGAGGTTTCCTACCATCCTGGCAAGGCGAACCTTGTGGCAGACGCGCTGAGCCGCAAGAAGGCGATTGCTTTTGCGGCACCGCTGATGATAGCCGAGTGGGACATGATGGAGTTTGTGCGGGACTTCGAGTAGAGACTCATTGTCGAGGAGCCTTTTGAGTGTGTTGCGCATGTTCGGGTGCGGCCACTTATTGACGACAGGATTATTGAGGCCCAAGAGGGTGATATACGGCTGTCTGAGCTTCAAGAGCAGGCTAGCGACGCCGTGGACTCCGAGTAGAGAGTTGGTTCTGATGGGGGTTTACGATTCCATGGCCTCCTATGTGTTCCTGATGTGGCTGACTTGAGACGCGAGCTTCTCGAGTCCGCCCATAACTCGAAGTTTGCGATGCATACTGGTAGCACGAAGATGTACCAGGATATGAGACGGACGTATTGGTGGGATAACATGAAGGCCCACATTGCTGAGTATGTGTCTCGATGTCTGACGTGCCAGCAGGTTAAGGCAGAACATCGCCGACCTCCTGGACTACTTCAGCCCATGCCTATAGTGGAGTGGAAGTGGGACTTCATCTCCATGGACTTCATATCAGGGTTACCGAAGACGAGGAAGGGGCACGATTCCATTTGGGTGATTGTGGACCGGTTGACCAAATCGGCCCATTTCCTCCCTATCAGAGTTACGAACTCTGCAGACTAGCTGGCTAGATTGTACATCAGGGAGATCGTCCGTCTGCACGGGGTTCCTTTGGAGATCGTGTCGGACAGAGACACGCGGTTCATATCTATCTTCTGGACTCGTATCTAGGAGGCGATGGGTGTGAAGTTGAAGTTCAGTACGGCGTTTCATCCTCAGTGATGGGCGTGACGGAGCGGGTGAATCAGATTCTGGAGGATATGTTGCGAGCATGTGTGTTGGACTTCAAGGACAGCTGGGATGACTGCCTTCCGTACGCAGAGTTCGCCTACAATAACAGCTTCCAGGCGACTATTGGCATGGCCCCATATGAGGCTCTATATGGTCGACCTTGTAGGGCACCGCACTGTTGGGCAGAGGTTGGCGGGCATAGTTTGATTGGCCCAGAGTTGGTACAAGCGACTACAGAGAAGGTAGACATTATAAGGCGTCGATTACTCACAGCGCAGAGCAGGCAGAAGAGTTACGCCGATACGAGGCGACGACCGCTGGAGTTCTAGGTCGGGGATCATGTGTTCCTTCGAGTTTCCCCTATGAAGGGAGTCCTTCGGTTTGGGAAGAAGGGGAAGCTCACACTGAGGTTTATCGGTCCATTTCAGATACTGGATCGAGTGGGTGATGTGGCATATCGTCTCGCGTTTCCCACACCACTTGCGTCGGTACACAACATATTTCATGTGTCTATGCTGAAGAAGTACGTTCCCGATCCTTCGCACATCATCAGATGGGAGCAGGTACAGCTGAGCGAGGATGCTACATATGAGCTGCGCCCGACGCGTATCCTTGATAGGAAGGAGCAGTTACTACGTAGCAAGGTCATCCCACTTGTGAAGGTGCTTTGGACACATCATTCCGAGGAGGAAGCTACCTGGGAGACAGAGGCCGAGGTCAGAAAGAACTACCCTCAGATTCTCAAGGACTACGAAAAGGTATAAATTTCGAGGACGAATTTTTTTGTTTAAGGGGGGTAGATTGTAACGACCCGTAAATTTCCGTACATTGGTTCGAGTACCACCTCGACCAGAAATCAATTAGGATTAAATCCTTTAGAAATTTAACAAAGTTAACTAAGTACTAAATTCAATTAGCCATGAAATTCGTTGGGATCGCTTTAAATACGATCTGCAAGACCCAAAACTTGCAAAACAAGTGACGCTAGGTTACCCTAAAGTTTAGAACCAAACTTATTTCCCGGCTGCTCTCGGGAATGAAACGAAACTTTGTATTAGGTCTAGATCGCACATCGGAAGTCCGATTAACACGAAGCTAAGGAACTAGGACCGCCTCACTGGACTTGACAATCATCTCAAAAATCAGGTCCATCTGATGTTCCATGGCCATTCGTTTCGATTCGGAGCGAGGGAGTGTGAAAAACACTATTCCCATCCTAATAAAAATATCAGGAATAGTGATCTGGCACCGTTCGGTTGCACGTCAGTATTAAGCAACCTGACCGTCAGAATCAGACCAAATTACACCCTCGGATTAAGAAAAATTTCAGGAACATTTACATGTACTTAGAATTTCTGATCGTGGCCCACTGACCGTTGAACTGAAAGTAGTCCGCTACGTGCGATCTGGGAATCCGATCAAGTCGAAAATGTAATCCCACGTAGATCCATAGATGGTGAGCTTAAGTCTGACGTTTGGCTCAAGGAGGGCCACCAGAACCTCCCTTTTGAGATGGAAAAGTGATGAATATCCTATATTAGCAGTAACCCTTGAACCTGAGTCTATTTTCGAAATGTTTTTGGCTATAAAAGGAGCTTAGAACAGCCCCTCTCACAGCCATATGAATTTGGGATTAAAACCCTAGAGAGAGAGAGAGAAAAGATGGAGAATAGCTTGGGATTTGTGGGAGACCTTCCTCCTACTGCTTTGGGTTGTCACACGGCCTACACCGCTCCATTCCAGGTGTTTTCCCGGCAGTTTCCATTCTGTTTGAAGGTAAGAAACTCTAACCCTAGGTCTGATTTGAGGTAGGATCGTTGTAGGTTATGTACAGGCTAACCGATTCCGCTCTTTAGGCTAGAAAACTCCCGTATACGGGAGCTCTACTACCCTTGCTGATTCGTTGGAATTCCAAGGGCAAAGGTGAGGACTTTAGGTGTATAAGTTACGGTTTTCAACGCTTTCAATGTCAGATAATGATAGATTCATGATCTGCATACAATTGCACATGTACAAAGTGCTTTCCGTTTCCTGTTTCGATTAACGTTATAGAAATTGGAATTTCACATACTCTAGGTATACGTAGAAATACCGTATACGTATTTTTTTTAGAAAAACGTTTGACATGTTTATTTAATGTATGATTATATGATATATGGATAAAATACTAATTTGGCGAAAGGAATCGCTGAAATACATGTTCATGTGTAAATGCTACGTATGTTGAAATAGTGTATTCTAGAAATACCGTATACGTATTTTTTCGGAAAATGTTTGACATGTTTATTTAATATATGATTATATAATATATGGATAAAATACTAGTTTGGCGAAAGGAATCGCCAAAATACATGTTCCCTTGTAAATGTCAAGTATGTTGAAATTGTGTATTCTAGAAATCCCGCATATGTGTAAAATTTGGAAGTGTAATTGTCATGATTATTTGTTGTATGAATATGGTATACGCAGGTAAAATAACCGCTTGGTGAGAGAATAGCCCTAAAACGCGATTTGCTAACATACGTCATGTATGTTGGAATGGCGTACTCTAAGTGTTGTGTAAGTGCTTGTGTGTGTAAGGGCTTGTGTATTAGTGCCTTAGAAAGGTGCTGATATGGAATTCCTGACTCCCTTAGAGACATGTAGGATCTCCTCCATGCGGTGGTTCGCTAGAACCACTCCCTTGTAATGTGTACATAATTGTATCCCTATGTGGATAGTGCTTTACTACATGCTTCATAACATGCTTTACAACATGCTTTACATCATGTTTTACTTCATGCTTTATAACATGCCTGCTAACATGCTTGTATTGCTTGTTTATCATGCTTTACTCCACATGTTATTGATGAAAACTGTTTGAGTTTGGGACTATGTCTATAGTCCAAACATTCAGTACCAGACTTGCAGTTGTTGCTGAGATTCATATCGCCACAACGGACGTGTCTGGCAAACCCGAGTCGTACTTCGGTTGGCGATAGTGGTTGGCCACACGAAGTGCATTTGCGCTCCATATCGCTCAACTTGTGGTGCGCTCGAGCTAGTCAGGCTCGTCAAGTAAACCGAAATGTATTGTGTGTTCACCATGTTTGGTCGCTACTGCTTGAACCAAGGGTACCAAACTTACCAGTGGCGATCCCGTTTAACCATGGTACCTCGATCCGCTAAGTCGCATGAGCCGGGCATGGTGGTATGGGACACCGTGGTCGAGCTGTCGGCCTACGCTGGGGCCATGTGCCTCCCCGTAGTGACTATTGCGCAACCAAAACTCGTGAGCCGAATACGGTGGTATGGGACACTGTATTCGAGCTGTCGATACTTACGGCAAGAGCCGAGTACGGTGAGACCTGTGCTCGTGCTGACGAGCGACGAGTCCTTTGTAGTATCATCGAGTGTACTCCAAGTGTCTGTGATTGGCGACGAGTCTTTCACAGCAACTAGAGTATGAGTTGAGCCGAGTACGGTGAGACCTGTACTCGAGTTGACGGCTAGTGATTGAACCGAGTACGGTGAGACCTGTACTCGAGCTGACAGCCAGCAATTGAGCCGCATACGGTGAGATCTGTATCCGCGCTGACGGGTGACGAGCCCTTTGCGATGCCTTCACTATGTTTCTCAAACGATAATATCGTATGAGATTAACTAGGATTGACGACCCTAGAATGGATCATGTTTGGGAATGATACAAGGGAGGTACCTTAGTTTCCCAATACTGCTGGTTGAAATGGACTAATAAAAACTTGGTAATCATGAGCATCATCGCACCGCATGTGCTTTGTAGATGTGGCGCACTGAGGGAGTAAGCATTCGCGAACGTAAGATGATGTCGCTTGAGGGTGGTTTGGCAAGGGCATACAGCATCATGTCATATCATTTTTGCACTTAACAAGAGTAATTAGAAATGTTTGATTTGTACTGCTTTATCATTACTGCTTGATTGATTTGATAGCATGTTAACCTATGCTTTATTGTTCCACTGAGTTAGCTACTCACTCCCACGTTATGGGACGGTGTTTGCAACACCCACCAGACTATGTCACAGGTGTAGATGGCGCCTTGGTTCAGGAGCCGGAGCCCGACTTTGAAGAGGATCAAGAGGAGTTCTCCTTTATGCAGTACTCTGACGGCTATGCTTAGGCCGTCTGCATCGCGGGATTTTCAGGGCCTCTCTTGAGGATTATATTTTGATTTTTTTTTTTTTTTAGAAACAATACATGTATATTGGTACTTAGTTAGTACTCATACTCTGGAGTTCATAAAATTTTGTTACTTTACATACTTTGAATATAAAATTTCAGTCTTCCGCTTGCCTTTATACAATTGAACTGGAGTATGATTTACTATTTTGGTATAATCTCATTCATGTTTATTGCTCTAACTCAGACAACATTTAACCATCATTGTGTATGTTGCATAAGTGATGCGTTGGAACTCGGGAGTTGAGTTCATACTCGACCCCCGATTTTCAGGGCGTTACAGGGACACCGTGGCCGAGCTGTCGGCTTATGCTGGGGCCATGTGCCTCCCCGTAGTGACCATTGAGCAACCCAAACTCGTGAGCCGAATACGGTGGTATGGGACACTGTATTCGAGCTGTCGATACTTACGGCGAGAGCCGAGTACGGTGAGACCTGTACTCGTGCTGACGGGCGACGAGTCCTCTGTAGTATCTTCGAGTATACTCCAAGGTCTGTGATTGGTGACGAGTCTTTCAGAGCAACTAGAGTATGAGTTGAGCCGAGTACGGTAAGACCTGTATTCGAGCTGACGGCTAGTGATTGAGCCGAGTACGGTGAGACCTGTACTCGAGCTGACGGTCAGCAATTGAGCCACATACGGTGAGATCTGTATCCGTGCTGACGGGTGACGAGCCCTTTGTGATGCCTTCGCTACGCCTCTCAAACCATAATATCGTATGAGATTAACTAGGACTGACGACCCTAGAATGGATCATGTTTAGGAATGATACAAGGAAGGTACCTTAGTTTCCCAATACTGCTGTTTGAAATAAATTAATAATTACTCAGTAATCATGCTCATCATCGCACTGCATGTGCCTGGTAGATGTGGAGCACTGAGGGATGGACGCATTCACGAACGTAAGATGATGTCGCATGAGGGTGGTTTGGCAAGGGCATACATCATGTCATTTCATACTTGCATTAAATAAGAGTAGTTAAAATTGTTTAATTGTACCGCTTTATCATTACTGCTTGACTGAATTGATAACATGTTAACCTATGCTTTATTGTTCCACTGAGTTGATCACTCACTCCCACGATAAGGGACGGTGTTCCGAACACCCACCAGACTTTGTCTGATTGCAGATGGCGACGCTACTTCTAAGGCGGAGCCGGACTTCTATGACGACGAGAATGCTTCCTCGTATATACTGTTTTCTGGAGGCTTCGTGAGAGTCGTGCCTTGATTGTCGGGGCTATAGGGATGTTAACTAGATCACACTATACAACTTGGTATAATTTAAAATCATACTTGTAATTATTTAACCTGGTAACTTTATTACACTCTGGAGACCCACCACAGTTTATATATTTTATCTATCTATCACAGTCTTCCGCTTGCAAATTTAACTGTCTCTGGAATATGATATGCTGTTTTGGCTTAATCTCACTCATGTTCATTGCACTAATACCGATCACATTCAATCATCATTCATTTTGTTGCATAAGTGATGCGTTGGAACTCGGGAGTTGAGTTTATGCTCGACCCCTGATTTTCAGGGCGTTACAAGCAGTTTAGTGAAAATCTTGGCAAGTTGAGTCTCGGTCGGAATATATTCCCAAGATATTATTTTATCTTCCACTAATTCACGAATATGGTGATACCTAATGTCAATGTGCTTGGTACGTGAATGTTGAATTGGGTTTTTTGATATATTTATAGCACTAGAATTATCACAATATAATATCATTGATTCCTGTGCAATTCCATAATCGCTTAACATACGTTTCATCCAAACAAGCTGAGTACATGCATTTCCTGCCGTGATGTATTCAGCCTCAGCAGTTGAGAGTGATATAGAACTCTGCTTCTTGCTAAACTAAGAAACCAAACAGTTTCCAATATAGAAACAACCACCACTGGTTGATTTTTTGTCATCAATATTACCAGCCCAATCAGCATCTGAGTACCCAGCCAATTGTACACTAGTATCATATGGATACCAGAGACCCATTTTAGCAGAACTTGCGACATATCGCATAATCCACTTAATAGCAGATAGATGTGACTCTTTAAGATGAGACTGATATCTAGCACAAATCCTAACACTTAAAGCAATATCAGGTCTACTAGAAGTTAAGTAAAGTAGACTACTAATCATACTGCGATATAATTTAGGGTCTATATTTTTACCTGTAGAGTCCTTTGAGAGTCTTAAAGTTGTACTCATAGGAGTATCAAAATTCTTACCATTCTCAAATTCAAACTTTTTAATGAAGTTCAGAGCATATTTGGTTTGAGAAATGAAAATGCCATCTAGCTGTTGTTTTACTTGCAACCCTAGGAAATAATTTAATTCCCTAACCATGCTCATTTCAAACTTAGATTTCATTAAATCTGTAAACTCAACAGTCATGTTAGTACAGGTAGATCCATAAATAATATCATCAACATATATCTTAACCATTAAGATATCATCTTTGTGTTTCTTAACAAAGAGCATCTTATCGACACTACCCATTTAAAAATTATGAATTAGTAAAAACTTAGTCAATTTTCCATGCCCTGGGAGCTTGTTTTAGACCATATAGAGCTTTTTAAAGATGGTATACATGATCAGTAAACTTAGGGTCTTCAAACCCTGTAGGTTGTTCTACATACACTTCTTCATGAAGATCACTATTTAAGAAAGCACTCTTTATATCCATTTGATAATTTTTAAATTTTCTAAAGCATGCAATGGATATAAAAAGTCTGATTGATTCAAGGCGAGCAACTAGGGCAAAGGTTTCATCGTAATCAATGCCTTCTATTTGAGTGTACCCTTGTACAACCAGTCTTGCCTTGTTTTGAATTATATTACTAAGTTCATCAGACTTATTTTTGAAAATCCACTTAGTTCCTATAATGTGTTTATCTTTAGGTCTAGGAACAAGATACCAGACATCATTTTGAACAAATTGATTAAGTTCTTCCTGCATAACTATTATCCAGTTTTCATCAGAAAGAGCTTCTTTTACATTTACCGGTTCAACCTGGGATGTAAAGCACATGTAATTGCATATGTCTTCTAGTTGTCTACGAGTGCGCAAACTAGTGAGAGGGTTTCCAAGAATTTGAGCGGTTGGATGATCTTTAACAGTCCTTAATTTAGAATTGTTTTGACTTGCTGAAGTATCGGATTTGTCAATTAGAAGAACTTCATCATTATCTGAACTTGGGGCAGGTGTATTCAAATGATCGTCTATGACCACATTAATTGATTCTTGAATAACACTGGTCATTTTGTTTAGTACACAATATGCACGACTGTTTAAAGTGTATCCTAAAAAGATTCCTTCGTCACTTTTTGTGTCAAACTTTTCCAGATTTTCACGATCACGCAAAATATAACACTTGCTACTAAAAAATCGAAAGTATTTGACAGTAGGCTTTTTATCGAACCATATTTTATAAGCGGTTTTATTATTAGATTTACATATATAAACCCGATTAATAACATAGCAGGCGGTATTCACTACTTCAGCCCAAAATAACTTTGATTAATACTTTTCCTTTTTGAGTTTGAGGTTTTTCCTCTCACAAACTTAAGAGTATTCTTCTGATTAGAAGGTATATTTTTATCATAGCCCAAACCGGATCTGTCGCCACATTTTCTAGATCTAGATAAAAGTTTTTCAAACTTCGGATCTCCTTGGGCATACCTCAATGTATCCTTTGAACTCAAAGTGAAGAGTTTTCAAGCTTAAGTTTGTCATTTTCAGATTTAAGATTTTCAATCAGGGAGGTTTTGAATTCTAAATCACATTTAGTCTTTTCAAAACAATCTGAAATATGGGATTTTTCTAAAACAAGAGACTCAAAATTATTGTTAAGTTTTAAAAACTTTTCTTTTTGAAGTTTTAGTTTTACGGCAATTTTACAACTTTCCTTATATAGGGCATTGTAAGCATCTTGAAGATCTTATTCATTTGCATGATCACTATTCAGATTTTCTTCACTAGTTGAATCATCATGATCTGAAAAAGTAAACTTGGCTAGAGTCATAAGGGCCTTAACTTCATTGCCTAACTCAGTTTCAGAATATTCTGATTCATAAGAGGCTTTAGTGCTAGACGATTCATCTCAAGTAGCCAACATTCCTTTCTTTTTAGGTTTATCTTTTTTAGGACATTTGTTTGTTAAATGCCCATATTCTTAGCAGTTGTAACATTGACTATCTTTCAAAGATTTCCAAGTTTTAGATTTAGGTTTAGATCTTTTCTTATCATTTAATTTTTGAAAATCAACCATCTTTTTACTTTTGGAAATCTTGTAAAACTTTTTCGCTAAAAGAGCCATATCGTCTTCAGAATTTTCTAAATCGGAGTTTTCTTGAAAAATATGTTTAGAAGACGTAAGGGTTATAGAATTACCTTTAGGAGCTTTAAAAGTTAACTCGTAGGTTTGTAAAGACCCAACCAACTCTTCTACCCTCATATTGTCCGTATCACGAAGTTCCTGGATCGCGGTTACCTTCGAGTTGAATCGTTCAGGAAGTGAGCGTAGTATCTTTACACACACTTTACTTTCTGGGATTTTATCACCAAGACCCCACATAGAGTTTACAATGTCATTCAATCTTGTATAAAATTTCATAAACATTTCATTTTCCTTCATATGAATTTCTTCAAATTTGATTGTGAGGAGTCAGAATTTAGATTTGTTGACAATTGAAGTACCCTCATGTGTCATTTCTAATATATCCCAAGCTTACTTTGCATTATCACAAGGGATGATTCTTTTGAACTCATCTGGTGATAGTGCGCAAGTGATTGCACTTAGTGCTTTTACATTGGCACTACTCTCACTTTTCTGAAGTGTGGTCCATGAGAAAAATGGTGTTACTCTCATTGATTTTAAACCATCGATACCAGTCACTATAGTGGTAGGTGGGTTCCATTCAGTCACTGTGGCAAGCCACACGCTCTCATCCATTGATTTGAGGAAAATCCTCATCCTGGCTTTCCAATAGGCATAGTTGGAGCCATCAAAGAGTGGAGACCTAGTGACTGAAAGGCTATCAAAATTTGACTTCTTATATATAACTTAGATCGTTAGCTCAGGAAATGAATCCAAGAATAAAGCAATTAAAATTAACTATTAGGCTCTGATACCACTTGAAAAGGCCAAGCTATATGTCCTAGAGGGGGGGGGGGGGTTGGGGTTGGGGGGGTGAATAGGACTTATAAACAAATAAATAAAAGATAGTACTTTAAATAAATCAATGAACATAAATGTAAAGCAACCTTAAATAAAGAGCTTGATACTACTATTGTTCTAAGGACAACCTTTGAACCATAAAAACTAAGGGTTTATGGCAGGACAACCTCACTAGAACAAATTGAATATCAAAACTCAAACAGAAAGGAAATAAAGGAAATAGCAAGAAATAAATTCTAAACTATTACAACATTTCCCACTTTGCTTGAAATGTCAATTTTATAGCATTCACATTCACATATACATTCCACAAATCTGAATGATTAAAGATATAGAAATTAAGTAAACATTCAAATCACAAAACACACTGATATATGGTGGTTCACCTGTGTGTTCCCCAACTGTTAAACAATGGCCACACAGCTTGCTACTCCACTCCTAATATCCTCACACAGGGGATATCAGTGTTCACTATGAAAATAGGTTTCATAGGTTCACCTAAAACCTTTACAATTGTGTTTTTTAAATGGTCTTATACAATTCAAAAACCCCACTTCTGAGTTTTTCTGGCTCTCCTCAGATAACCATACAAATTGAGATTTTTCTAGCTTAACCTCAAACAAAACCAAAAGATGGAAATTTACAATAAAGTAAAATACCTGGATTTCTCCTTTTGTAGCATCCCAGAAGAACCAATCAGAGTAGAAGTTTGAATGTAGAAGTTCAATGTCCAATACTCACTTTAAAATGGTTCTAGGTTCTAATTGATTTTAAATTAAACCAGTTGGGCTAGCTAGATTTGATTTTGATTCCAAGAAGAATGAATACAACATTCCTCTTTTCAATTCAGATTAGAATATAGAAACAAAATCAAATCATAAATCTAACAAAAGAGAATATAAAATATGCACAGAGTAGCTTAAAATGAACACTAACTTATCTCAGAGTGATGCCTTGAATTTTCTTGAAATTGAGTTATAAATTCTGAAATCCGTGCTCTATTTATAGTTATAGACATCGCGTCTATGACTGGTCGTGTGACTACCACGGCTGGTCGTAGGTCGAACTACAATTTGAAATTTTAAACGCAATCTAGTAAAACCGTTCCACAACTCATCGAAGGAAGTCCACAACCGGTCGTGTGCACTCTACGACTAGTCGTGAACCACCCATGACTTGTTGTGAGACATAAAGTTTAGTCGCTAGAGTTTGAGTCAAAGATGTAGGACTGGTCGAAAGATGAGTCGTGACCATTCCTATACTGGTCGAACAGTCTCCAGGACTGGTCATATAATAACCAAAAAATTCTAAAAAATTGAAACAACTTAGGACTGGTCTTGGAATTTCTTGGACTGGTTGACCCAGTGCTAGGACTAGTTGAACAAGGTCCAGGACTAGTCTTAGAACAGACCAAATTCATGTAAAAAAGATTCATCTTAAATTATGTATACAAAATGACCTACCCTAAGGTCAAACTAAGGTATATCATACCTGGGACATGAAGTATGAACATTGAAACTTCATTTTATCAGATGATGGTTAACCTTTGAACCTTATAAAGCTTGAGATCTCTACATGGTGTAACTTGATCTTGAGATCTTTTACAGCTGGAAATTTAAACTTCATCTTGAGTTACACTTGAGTATTGAACTACACTTGAGTATTGAACTACACTTGAGTTTTGAACAAACACTCTTCTTATCAATGTAGCTCTGAACATTGATGCTTACAGAAGAGGACAAAATACATGACCTTGCATTTCTTAAAGTCGATTACCGTACTTGACTTGAAGCATTGTGATGTCGTGTCTTGAATCATATATATATCAACGTACAAACACAAGACACAGATAGAGGTTTTGGCACAACAAAATTTGACAACCAAAGGAGCATGAGACCATAGCACTTACAGATTTCTCCTAGGTCTTTATGTAGTATTGAGTCAATGGTATTAATGGTTTTAGGCCTTCTCGTTTGTGGAAATGGTGGCCCATGCTTAATCCATTGATTATTTAGTTTAGTACTTAACTAATTTCTGCCTTAATTATGACTGGATACGGTCCTTATGCATTTCTGGCTGAGGTGGTACTCGAGTCTTTGTACAGATTTTTTCGAGACGTTACATCAACCCCCCAATCATTTGTTTACTTTTAGAATTTTCCTTCAGCCTGGACCCCTTTCCGCGCAACTCATTGTCCGCGGTACTCAACCTGTCGCACAACTTAAAATCCTTAGCCTGTCTGGCTACTTAGAGTCCACGAAATTTTCTGCACTTAGTGCAAAATTCCCTATTCTTAAACTCTACCTAATTTTTGAACTTTCCAGCCTATCCAATTCTCTGATCCTTCAGACTTAGCTAATTCTCTAATCCTCTCATAATGGCTCGTACAAAAAGAACTTATCACCTTGTAAGTGCTCCAACCGACCAACCCTCTCATGCCAGCCTTCCCTCCTCTCCAACTTGCTCTCAAATTCCTGAATCTTCTTCTCCTATTCCTATGCCTTCTTCTATTCCTGGACCCACTTCCTCTTCCGTTGCACCTTCTTCAATTCCTGAACCTACTTCTTCCCCTCTTACTCATGAAGAACGGCCAAAGAAAAGAATTTAAGTAACCAAGAAGCAACCTACCTATATTAAAGAACCCATTCTGCCAGTTCTTGATTTTTCTGATAGAATGAAGACACTTTCTTGGCTGATATGCCAAGCCATCATCGCTGGAGATATAGCTGGACCTCCGAAACATGGTCGAGGGATCGACTGGGAAACATGGCTAAAATCAACAGTCAATCTTCATACTGATATCACTCAATCTCCTATTAGAGAAGATACACTGCTGCCATCCTTCTCTGAGAAGAATCGGAAGAAATTGAAAGATCAAGAGCTTCAGGGGAAAATTAAGGAGCATAAGAAAAGAAAGCTTCAGAATTCTCGGGATACTGTAAAAGTCCAAGACGGTATCATAAAATTCAACAGTCCTTTCAGGAATGAACTGATAGTAATCCCTCTGAACATTCGTCGTCATTTGTCTATCCTTCAGAGCAAACCCACGGATCAGATGAATCAAAGTAGAATGATGTACACCCAGAACTGGTCTATGAAAGAACCTAGGATGCTGGAAGGCATCTTGTCAGAGAGAGGATCAAAACAGCAGGTCAGTGACATCCATCCTATGCGGTTTCTCATTCCTTGCTACAACCCCCACGAGCCATTTCCCACAGCCTTCTACAAAACAATACGTCAACACTTCAGGGATAGAAGATCGTTGTGGGGAAATGAAGAATTCCGTACATGTGGTTTCTTGTCCTCACGTAAATATTATGTTGACTGGGCCAAAGCCATCCTCAATAAACACTATGCTGCACTGATGGAAGTTGGCCTTTATGGGGCTATTGAAGCCACTTCTGAATATTTTCACAAGGACCATATGGTCTATAAGGGATTCTTAGCTATTGGTGTCCTACCACCAATTCCTTCCACCTACCTGTCTGCGAGGTTAGCATCACTCTTTGGGACCTGCACAGAATGGAAGGACTACCTATAACAGGTCACTTTTATGATGAATATATACCCGGGAATGAAGAGTTCTCACATTTTTCACCTTCTAAAAGGCAAGCATTAGTATCCGATGCCTCAGTTGAACCATTCAGAGAAATGTCTAAATTTCCTGACATCAAGAAGATTCCCCCAATTTCTTTGGCTGGCTCACTTTTCTCAGGAGCTACGGTATATTTCTTTGCCTTATATCATGACTTTATACCTTTAACTAATACTCATCTAACTTACTCTTCTTCTTTTTGTAGATTTAAAAACAGTCATTCTGACGACTTGGAGAATGCTCATCGCAAAATAAGGAATCCTCCAGAATATACTCCCATGGGTGAATTAGCAGCCTTCCTTGCATATTAGCTCAGCATCGTCGTGCTTTCAAGCTCCAAATGGGCCAATGCCATTAGACCTTCTATTTTTGCTGTCGCGGGAGGACTAGCGGAGGGTCAGAAATATTCACTGGCACCCCCCCAATTCTTTGTTCACTATATATGGCTTTTGGTGATGTTGCTACTCATTGTCAGAACCCATCTATCGGAGTCAGCTCGGCATTCACACCATGACACTATTTTTTTGGGTGGCTAGGTGTTTACTTTCCTTGGACGTATGATGACCGAGAAAAAGCCTACATTCATCCTTCACGAATTCCATTGTGTCATTATCAGAAGAGAGTAATTCTGAAAAGAACGTATGAGTGAGTGATCGACATAATCGAGTCGACTGATGCCATCGACTTTTATCAATTCTCATTCTCTCAGTATATTATGCATCATGAGACTTTTGATGACAGGAAACTTCCTCCAGCTGAACATGCTTTCTTTATTTCGATAGGGTCCAACAGTCTGCCATTGCGGGAAGGCAGTGAATTCTGGAGGGAACCCTACTACCCAAGCAGGTTCGCGCGACAATTTGGGTATGATCAAACTGTTCCTGAGCATCCTGAAGTGGTGACCCACACTATGAGAAGCTATGGTGTATGACCCTACAATTGGGGATTAATTTGGAGGTAGTTGCTTGCAGCGTGAATTAATTCGAAATTCATCATTCCCGGCTTCGAATGTTTTGTTCACACAATATATTCATGGATGAGATGCTAGGCACACCGATCTTTCCTAATTCGTCACTATATGTCAGTGGATTCTTCCATATGGATACCTGCTCCTAGAATCAGAAAGCGTAACATCGTAGAAAGAGTAGGACATACTATCGAACGAGATCATGCCCCCGCTCATAATGAAGCCTATGTAAAAATTTCTTTAGAAGAACCAATTTGTGAGATTGAGCCTGCTAACACCCTTGAGGGTTGGATTGCCCATGGATTCCCCTTTACATACTTGAAGGCTCAAAGAAGGCATACTGGCAGGGAAGATACTACCACAGATGTTGCCGACATTTCTCATATTCCTGCACCAACAGATCCCATTCAAACTCCAATAAATGCTGGACCCTCTGAACTTCAAACGACTCCGGTGGCTGCTGGACCCTCCGAACTCCAAACAATATCTCCATCTGTTCTTTGACCACCGTCTACTCACAGAAATTCGTCATCCCCTATCACTAGATCACAAACTCGGGCTAGGTCTTCTGCATCTCCTGAGATTATCATTGCGGAAGATCCCATCCTTGCCAAGAAGAGACAATCTTCGCAGAAAGGGAAACAAGTGGTCATTGAAGAACCAGTCTTGGATTCATCATCATCTTCATCATCATTAGAAAAAGAAGGTGAAGAATCCTCTTCTAGTGATTCTTATTCTAACGGAAGTGAGTCATCTTCTGGCGGCTCAGGGGAAGAGGATGAATTGAATACAAATGAAGAACAAGAAGGAGAAGAAGGAGAAGGAGAGGTAGATGTGGACGATGATGATCAAATCGTCACAACCACTGAATCTGACGAAGAGGTCCTTCAAGAGGACGTTATTCCCCATATCACATCTGCAAGAGTTGATGAAGAGGAAGAGCCTCTCAACTACGGGGAGTATGAAGATATACCCAGAGTTGACTTGACTATATTGTTCAGCAGCAATTATTCTCCCCTTCCACGCACAATACTTTTGGATCCTCCGGCTAATACTACAACAGTTTCAGAGACTCTCCCAACATCCACATGCATGATTCAAACTGTCATGACCGCTCCTTCTTCTAGAAAACGCTATGCTAGAATAGCTAGGACATCTCTTGAGCTTCTAGTTAAAACTAACAGAGTAGCTCATGGGATAATCTTCCCGACAGAGCCAATTGATGTTGCTACTCCAACTACAGTTGTGTCTAGCACCGAAGCCATTACACCTTTTACTGACATGGCTTCAGACATGCCTGGCCCATCTTCTCTTCCCGAAGAAATGCAGCCTGTAAAGACACCAATCCCTACTCCAATGATTTCAACGGCTGCAGGTATACTTTATTCCATCCCCATATTTGATACTAGTATTCTGCAATTCATCTTCTAATTCTTGCTCTCTTTCATATATGTTTCGCAGTTCGCCCCGTTTCCAGTGGTTCCAGAGGAGGAATCAGCTCTAACTCCTTAAAGAAGATTCCTCCTCTTGCACTAATTTTGTTGAAAAGTTCTCTATCAGTGGCTATATATATTTTCAAAGATCCCACGCAGCAGCTGAATTTGGAAATAGTACTGGCTTCCCTAGAAAATGCTCCAAGGATAGCAAAGATTAACATCTCTCCCTTGTGTGAATCTTTGTCTCACTTCTACGAGACATTTTACAAATTAGGAGCTGCTCAAGACATGACTGTCGCTCCTAAGATTCTTAGTCATAAAAAAAGAGTTATCGCAGCTTAGAGATAAAGTTTCCATGGTAGAAATAACAATTTTTGGGTATGATAAAGAATCCAGCTCACTCGAAGAGCCGGTGAGAGCTTCCAAGCATTCTTCGTTGATCATAAGTGAGAAGATCTTGAGCCTTAAACAACAAATCTCTGATTTGGAGGCCCAACAGCATGAAGCCAATTTGAGGACCAACAAGCTTGAAGCCGATATAGAGGACTAACAAGCTTGAAGCCGATATTGAGGTCAATAGGCAAATAGCTAATTTGGAATGATCAGAGATTTTAAAGGGGGAAGCAGCAATAATTTTCTTGGAGCAAGAACTGAACGATGTTCCTGATCAGGTTAAGCTTATCGTCAACACTGAGCTGAACAATGGAGCTGCAGAAGTGCAATTAAAAGAGGATTTTCGACGATACATGCTTGCATTAGGAATGCCAGAAGATATATGAATTTTCTTTTATGCTTGGTGTCACTTTCATATTTGTTCTTTAATATCATGAATGAATTTTGATAATTCAGAAATTTCATGAATATATGAGAAATGATCAATTCTTGCAATCATAATTTTGTATGATATCTTTGATTGTAAGCATGATGTTGCCTATACGTTTTCTTTTTATAGGCAGTGCTAAATTTTTATTTTAGTTAGTTTTCACACATAATTTAAGCTCATGACTAGTGGAGCAATCATAGTTTTTTAGACTCATAAGTAGTTGGAGTCAGGTCTTACGCAAATGGCCACTTTAACTCTCTAGAGTTCAATGGGATTATCGCGGCTGGGGAGTTCACTGTAACAACTCAGATATTTCTGTACAATGGCGTGAGTACCACCTCGACCAGAAATCACTTAGGATTAAATCCTTTAGAAATTTGAGAAAGTTAACTATGTGCTAAACTAGATTAGCCATGAAATCTATTTGAATCACTTTAAATACGATCTGCATGGCTCAAAACTTGTAGAATCATTGACGCTAGGTTACCCTAAAATCTAGGATCAAACTCATTACCCGACTGCTCTCGGGAGCACATTGAAACTTCGTATCAGGTCTAGACAACACATCGGGAGTTCGAATAATATAAAGTTAAGGAATTAGGACTGCCTCACTGGGCTTGACAACCATCTCGAAAATCAAATCCAGACAGTGTCCCACGGCTGTTCGCTTGAGTCCGAAGCGAGGAGTGTGAAAACACTTGTTTTTCTTTACAAAATAAATATCTCAAATAGTAATCTGAGACTTGTTACTTGCGGACATTTTGTAAGCAACCAGACCATCAGAATTTGACCCAAATACAACCTCGAATCAGGAAAAAATTCATAAACATATCCATGTACTTAGAATTTCAGATTGGGTTTCACTGACCGTTGAACTGAAAATGGTCCGCCACGCATGATCTGGAAATCCGACTGAAACGAAAACTTAACTCCACCTAGATCCAAGGTTGGTGAGCTTAAGTCCGACCTTTGGCTCAAGGAGGCCCCCCAGAAGTGCTTCGTTGAGCTGAAACTAGCTCGCTTTGGTTATAACCTAAGTGTACCTTGACCTTAAGTCTATTTTAGTGTGTTTTTAGGCTATATAAGGACCTTAGAACCCTCTCTCATCCAGCCATACGAATTTGAGAAAAACCTTAAGTGAGAAGAGAGAAAAGAGAGAGAAAGTTAGAGAGTTATGGGAGGATTCTTCCTACCCTCTTTCCCTGCCACTACACAAGCTTCGCCACCCCATTCTCATCACTTTCTCGGCGATTTCGACTTCGTTTATAGGTAAGAGATCCTAACCCTAATCTGTTTTGGGGTTGTAATGGTTGTAGGTTATGAAATAACTAACCTATTTCATTCTATAGGTTACCAAACTGCTGAATACGGAAGCTTAGCAAATCTATCGTATTCGTTACGATTCTACAATAAAAAGTGAGGAATTTAGGTGTATAGGTTATAGTTTTCAATGCTTTCAATGTCAGGTAATGATAGATTCATGATCTGCATGCAATTGCACATGTACAAAGTGCTGTCGGTTTTCCGTTTCGATTAAAGACGGAGAATCTGGAATTTTACATATTCTAGGTATTTGTAGAAAGTACCGTATACGTATAAATTTTAGAAATGGGTTTGCCATGATTATCTGCTATATGAATATATTATATGTGGATAAAATACTTGTTTGGTGAAAGGATTCGCCCTAATACATGTTTTGCTAATATACACTATGTATGTTGAAATAGTGTATTCTAAGTGTTTGTGAAAATGCTTGTGAGAGTAAGTGTTTGGATGATGGTGCCTTAGGTAGGTGTTGAGATGGGATTCTCAACTACCTTAGAGATGTATATGATTTCTCCCATGTTGATTGTTTAATTTAACAGCTTATGAAAATATGTGTTTGTATTTCCTGTTTATATGGTGCTTTATAACATGCTTTATGATATGCTTCTTAACATGCTTGAATTACTTTGTTTAATATGCATTACTCCACATGCTTGAATAAGGATTGATTGCGTTTGGGACTATATTTATAGTTCACACAATCGGTACCAGACATGAGATCGTGGTTGAGATTCATTTCGCCACGTAGGATGTGTTTGACGAACCTGAGTCGTACTTCCGTTGGCGACAGTGGTTAGGACACGCGAAGTGCTTATGCACTTCATGTCGTTCAGTTGATTGTGCGTTCGAGCTAGTCAGGCTCGTCAAATAACCCGATATGTCTAATGTATGTTCACCATGTTTGGACGCTACTGCTTGAACCTAGGATACCAAACTTACCAGTGAAATCCCGTTAACCATGGTACCTCGATCCGCTAAGACTCATGAGCCGGGCATGGTGGTATGGGACACCATGGTCGAGCTGTCGGCCTACGCTGGGGCCATGTGTCTCCCCGTAGTGACCAGTGAGCAACGAGACTCGTGAACCAATTATGGTGGTATGGGACACTATATTCGAGCTATCTGCACTGATTGGTGACGAGCCCTTTGTGGTGACCTCAAGCATACTCAGCATTTGCGGTGAGGCGACGAGTTTTGTCGCAGTATATAGAGTATGAACTAGGCCTGTATCAATTTAGTGATGAACCGTTAAAGAGGTGATGGGAGAGTGGTGTAACGAATGCTTGTAATAGCCCTGACAGCCTTTGCAACGACCTAGAAACACATCATCGTATGAGATTAACTAGGATTGACAACCCTAGAATGGATCATGTTTGAGAATGATACAAGGGAGGTACCTTAGTTTCCCAATCTTGCTGATTGAAATGGACTAATAATAACTCCGTAATCATGCTCATCATCGCATTGCATGTGCCTGGAAGATGTGGAGCACTGAGAAATGCAAGCATGCCGCGAACGTAAGATGGTGTCGCACGAGGGAGTGTGTGGTGAGGGCATGCATCATGACTGCATTCATACTTGCATTAATAAGAGTAGTTAGGAGTGTTTGATTATACTGCCTTATCATTATTGCTTGACTAAATTGATAACATGTTAACCTATACTTTATTATTCCACTGAGTTAGCTACTCACTCCCACGTTACGGGACGGTGTTGTACACACCAACCAGACTCTATCTTAGGTACAGATGAGGTGGTGACTCAGGAGGCTGAGCCGGACTATGACAAGGACCAGGATGAGTTCTCGTATATGTAGTATTCTGGTGGCTTTGACTAGGCTGCCGGATCGACGGGATTTACAGGACTTATTTCCTTAGTTATACTTTTGACTTTTTGTTCATAAAATAGATATATGTATATGGTGACTTAGATGGGTTCATACTCTGGAGATTGAGATGGTTTTGTTTCTTTTACCTACATATATGTACAGTTTCAGTCTTTCGCTTGCCTTTATACAATTGATCTTGATTATGAATTACTGTTTTGGTATAATCTCACTCATGTTTATTGCACTAACACATACAACATTTAATCATCATTATTTATGTTGCATAAGTGATGTTTCGGAACTCGAGAGTTGAGTTGCTACTCGACCCTCGAATTTCAGGGTGTTACAAGTTGGTATCAGAGCATGATTTTGATTACATCGGACCTGAGTTATGTTCCCACGACATACGCTGACACCTTTTGACATAGGAGGGTGCGAGAATAATGTGGAAATAGTTTTAGGCATCCCAGTTTCATCCAACGGCAAAGTTCACTGAAAATGGTAGCTGAAAACGAGTCTGTACTCAACCCTGCTCGCATGGGTCGACCTTAAAACACTCCTAGGCCATCTATTGACGTGTCTAGATCACAATGCACTCTATCCCAATCATTAAAACTCGGTAAATACAAGTTTACCTCAGAAATTTCGCGAAACTACCCGAAACGGAGCAAAACGAGATCGTGGGCGTATCCACGCTTGTCCAGGAGCACCCACGGTGGGACCCACATCATTTTTGGGACTAGGGGTCACGAGGACCTTGCCCAAATGGCGAGGCATCGCCAGACCCTCCAGAGAGTGGTGAGGATCTCGCCCGGTCGGCGAGGCCTCGCTGGATTTCGAGCACCGCCGGGCGGGCCGATCGTGTTTGGGGGTCTAATAAACCCCTTGACATAGGTCCCGTCCATTTCCTCCCTCCCAAACCCCTACTTCCTTCACAAACCTTCCCTCTATGCCCTCTTTCCTCTCTAAACTTGCTGCCCTCTCTATCAAATTGCCCTTTCGACCATCCAATCTGCTATTTTCGATCACAACCAATCCATTCCCATCGTCCACAGCAGTCCCTTCCTCCCTACCCTCTCCATTTCTCTTATTTAAGCTCTCACACCCCCATTTGAAGCTCAAAAATCGTGTGAGCTTCCTCACCCATCTTATCTCTCCACTTTCCTCCTTCAATCTCTATCATTTGGGCCTCTACAATGTCTGTTGAGTCCCAAGTCTGTGGAGAACCAATCCTCCAGCCCTCTTTCTTTCCATTCCTTCCCTTTTCATGGTCTTTCTCGCAATTGTTTCAGCCATTTTCTCCATCTTCACCATCCTTTCTCTTATGGGAAAGAGAAAGGGTACCGCTGATGAGGCTGGACCTAGTCGCCCTACACATTCAAGGCGGCCGAGAGGCACCGCCGCTAGCTCAAGCATTGCCCGAGAATTTCGAATGAAGTGGGATCTTGATCCCCGGATCCCTGCTGAACGAGCTCAGTTTGCGGCACTACCTCATGGAGTTTATGAGGACTACAGGGTTCTCTTTGAAGCCCAGGTGGATGGACGACTCTTCGGTGAATACTACTTGTTCGAGCAAGTGGAGGCACCCACTGGGGTCGCGTCAATCCTCTTACTGTCCGAGCCTTCTACGCCAACATTCGTGAGCCTACACTGGAACCTTTACAGTTCCGGCTCTCTTGTGGTGTGGGTTTGTTTGCCACGGTTGATGTTAGACTGATTGTGCGGCTTATGGATATGCCCCTTGGCGACGTACATGCTAGTAAGTAAAATCTGGGAAGTGCACGTGAAAGGGATCGTCGCACATGTTACCTTTATGGTGGCCGACTGGTTGAGTGGCAGCCGAACAAAAGCCTGCTAGCATCCCATATGTCGGACGACTTCCGCCTACTACATCACATCTTCACATACAACCTCTACCCAGACACAGTAATCGTAACGAGTGCACGCGACTCATGGTAGACTTTTTGTACCAGGTGGGGCAGAGGGCAAACTTGTGTGTGCCTACATTCGTGTTACGACAGATTATGAGTACTGCACGCTCCACTAGGAGCTCTGATTCGCTTCCCTTCGGCCGACTCATATGCAGGATTGCACGAGAGTTTGGCTACGGTCTGGGGGTAGAAAGGCCAGTACCGATTCACTAAATCAATGAGAGTACTCTCCATCAGATGGAACTCGGGGTACGGCGACGACGGGCCCGACACGAGGAGAGTGAGGATGAAATAGAGAGCGAAGAAGACGAGAGTGAGAATGGGAGTGAAGCTGAAGAAGAAGAAGAGGAACCTGAGGCTCAGGACACTGAGGAGAGCTCTCCTCCTGGAACACCTGAGCCGGATGCTGCTCAGGGAGCAAGGGACACTCGTATAGCCCGACTTGAGGAGGGTCAGGCTGCCCTATGACAAGATGTTGTCGATCTTCAGGCCTTTGTGAACAACAAGTTCAAGAAAGTAACTCGCACGTTGAAGGCCATCCTGTGCTATGTACAGGACAAGGATGCCCCTCCTCCATCTCCAGACTCGGATGCATAGCCATCCATACTGATGTCTTGTAGTTGTTTTGCTTACCGCTTTCGACAGTTTATGTTTTCATGTTGATGGATGTAGTAGTTTGTAGTATGTTTTTGTAGTAGTTGAAGCGTGGTTGTATTAGCTCCCCTGCATCTTCTGTCATGATTCATGTAACACTGTATTCCATGTATTATGACAATTTTGGTAATGAAATGCATACAACCTCTTTTACTATGATGTGTATGGAATGCTTAAGTGATTACGTATTGTGTTACCATGCTTTATCTCACAAGCGATGTACCCTATGTTGTATAGGGCATGCCACAGAGATCTACGAGGAGCACGGCATCCCTCTTACTCACTGACTCGATGAACCAAACTCCTTCCCACAGGGGTGGTCCTACGAGCCCGGGTTCTGGCTCAGATCAGCCTTCTACTTGTCCTACTAGTGGTTTGCCACCTTATACACCCCTGGTTCGCGAGTAGAACTGGGCATCCTCTTCGACGCCGTATAAGCCGCAGGCTGCTCCGCTTATTGATAGGTTTGAGCAGTTGATGTTGATGATGCATCAGCAGCAGATGCAGCAGCAACAACAGCACCAACAGCTTATGGCTACTATTTCTGAGGCCTTGTCTCAGGGTGGGAGTGCGACTCTACCTCCGACATCTACACGCCCTACCGAGACTGTCGAGCCTCCTGCTCAGTTTGAGGATGTGCCTCTGCCCACACCTGTTGCGTACCCTACTGGAGATGTGGGTACTCGTGGTCTACTCGAGCGATTCCAGCGCTTGATGCCTCCGACTTTTACAAGTTCTCACAGACCCGAGGAGGCTGATTATTGGCTAGACCGCATCTCGAAGATACTGAAGATGCTGCATTGTTTTGAGGCTGAACATGTTGAGTTGGTCGCCTTCATATTCGAGAAGGAGGCTAACTTATGGTGGGACAGCATACTGCGGACCATCGCAGTGGGATATGTGTGGACCTGGGCAGCATTTGAGTTCCCTTTTCACGAGAAATATTACCATCAGGCCTACCAACACGAGAGGGAGAACGAGTTTCTGTGCCTCAGATAGGGAGGCATGACAGTCACTGAGTATGAGCATCGCTTTCCAGAGTTGGGCCGCTTTGTCTCGACTATACTTGCTGATGAGCGGATGCTGATTCGACGCTTCACTGAGGGATTGCGACCTGACATCCGATCGAAGATGTGCTGTGTCCGTATACCATCCTATGCGAAGTTGATCCATATGTCCATTCAGGCATAGCAGGATGTGGACCGCTTGACACGCTCACGTGGTGCTATGGTTACGAGACCACGACCTGATGTTCACGGTAGGCCTCTCCTTGGTAAGAGGCCTCATGCTGACTCACCTCCCAGGATCGCAGCGCCAGTGGCTCCATTGAGGCACCCCATTGTGACCTATACATACTGTGAGAAACAGGGTCATCCTGTTAGGAGCTGTTTTGTGCGGATGATGGATAGCGGGTTCTCTCCGCCGCAGATGATTGATGGTTCTCGCCCACTGGCTATATCGACTCCACCACTTCGGATAACACCTGCACATCCGTCCTTCAGACCACCCGCACCTCATTTTCAGCTGCCTCAACGGTCCATGGTACCTCAGCCTGACCAGCCGCAGCAGGCGCGTGTTCATGCGCTTATAGCAGAGGAACCAGAGACTGCACCTTCTGTGCCTATGGCCTTTGAGGTCATTACACACGTCCAAGGTACTCCCGTCTTCTTACTAGTGGACACTGGGTCCACTACCTCTATGGTTTCATGCACGGCAGTCAAGCGACTAAGTTTAGTTACTGCTCCTACGAGAGGAGTGAGGGTTATCACTGCTACAGGGACTTACTCTGAAGTTACTCGTATGTGTGAGGGCTGCCCGATAGACTTGGGTGGCAGAGTGATACTAGTTGACCTAATCATCGTCCCCCTATTCCATTACGACGCTATCTTCAGTATGGATTAACTCACTGAGATACGAGCAGAGATCGACTGCGAGACTAGGGTGGTGACTGCCTATGGACTCGATGGCACGACCTTTACTTTTCCCGTTCAGGTCAGTCATGCTACTCGGTTGCGATGTTACGCTTCTTCACTAGAGGCTACTGATGTTCCGATGCTCGAGGATACGCCTATAGTTCAGGCTTTTACAGATGTGTTTGCACTGATTCCTAGGTTGCCACCTCGGCGCGAGATCGACTTTACCATTAATCTTACGCCCGGTGCGACACCCATCTCTTTACTGACATATCGCATGCCTCCATATAAGATGGAGGAACTGCGGAAATAGATTGACAGGCTAGTAGAGAAGGGCTTTATATGACCTAGTGTGTCTCCCTGGGGAGCACCTGTACTGTTTGTGAAGAAGAAGGATGGTTCACTATAGTTGTGTATTGATTACCGTAGGTTGAACCAAGTTACCATGAAGAACAAGTATCCTTTGCCCAGGAGAGATGATCTGTTTGATCAGTTGAAGGGGGCAAAGTATTTCTCGAAGATCGACTTGCAGTCAGGGTACCACCAGTTGCGTGTCAGAGATGAAAACGTGCAGAAGATAGCTTTCAGGACCTGTTTTGGGCATTATGAGTTCCTGGCGATGTTGTTTGGTCTTACGAACGCACTGGCTGTGTTCGTGGACTTGATGAACAGGGTATTTCGACCATTCTTATAACGATTCATCATCGTATTCATTGATGACATCCTGATATATTCCACGAGTCGGGAAGAGTACGAGGTGCACCTGAGAGCGGTGTTGGATGCCTTGAGGAAGAACCAGTTGTTTGCGCAGTATAAGAAGTGCGACTTCTGGCAGGAAGAAGTCAAGTTCCTGGGACATGTGGTATCCAAGGATAGGATAGCTATGGACCTTGCTAAGGTAGTCGCGGTTCAGGATTGGAAGCAGCCTAGCTTGGTTACCGAGGTGAGGAGTTTTCTTGGCCTGGCAGGGTACTATCGACGCTTCATTTGGGACTTCTCAAAGATTGCCAGGCCGTAGTCACAGTTGACGCGTAAGGATTTGAGGTTTGCCTGGAATGAGAAGGCAGAAGCAACTTTTCAGGAGTTGAAGGATAAACTGACATCCGCCCCTGTGCTAGTATTGCCAGAGTAAGGGGTCAAGTACACTATATATACTGATGCTTCTCGCGTTGGTTTGGGTTGTGTCCTTAGGCAGAAGGACAGGGTGATTGCGTATGCCTCGAGACAATTAAGGAAGCACGAGGAGAATTACCCTACACACGACCTTGAGTTGGCAGCAGTCATCTTTGCATTGAAGCTCTGGAGACATTACCTCTATGGAGAGGAGTTCGAGCTTTTCTGCGACCACAAGAGCCTTAAGTATATATTCACGCAGCGAGACTTGAATATGAGGCAGCGCAGATGGATGGAAACCTTGAAGGACTTCAAGTTCAAGGTTTCCTACCATCCTGGCAAGGCCAACCTTGTGGTGGATGCGTTTAGCCGCAAGAACGCTATTACATTTGTGGCTCCGAATAATCGGAATGCCTTACTTGTCAGAGAATATCCGAATAATCGTAGGCAATATTGTGGCATCGTGGAGAAATTTCTCATGCTTGTGATGAAATGCATCAAATGTTCCTCTGGCGATCCGTCCTCGTTAAACTTCTGAATGTCTGGATGTTTGAAGTTAACTGGAAAAGGGACATCTTCTACTTCCCTTGGATACGGAATTTTATATCTGAATCGGCTACCATTCTCATGCTCCCTTTCTATCCTGACAGCTTCCTGAACAACTTGTCGTACTTCCTCTCGAGTTATGGTTCTCATCGCTGGAGTGGATCCGAATGATCCTACCCCCAGTGGCTGAAAGCCTTCAGGTTTATGTTCCTGTCAATTCGTCGTACCCATCATTAGAGGAGTCGCTATCTGGGCCACATTGTGCATGAGAGTTATCAAAGCCTCCCTGAGATTTCTACACTCTTTCGTCAATTCTCTCTGTGCTTGTGCCATTTCATTCATTCGGTCTTCCATGGTTGGCATAGTTCCCTGATCTATTCTGGCCATGTGTACTATAGCTTCCCCACTTCTTAATGAAGCTGTAGTCAAAGTAGGATGAGAATATGTTGATGTGATGGGGCTTACAAAGAGGGGAGTCCTATTCGATTTTCCTATACTTCCACTGTAACTAATTGATCGAGGTGATACAGAAGTAGGTGATCCTATGAATAGCGCCTTTCCTTTTTGCTCTTTTGTCCATCATACTCTTAGAGCGATTAAAATCGGGAAGTCACGCGATCGTAGCTGCAAAACTGTTTGCCCAGGATATATTGCAGGAGGGGCTAATTCGGGATTCTTTTTTACAGCATTTCATGTTATTGGTCCCTGGCCCTTGGCGAAGGTAAACCTGTTCTGAAGCTCCTTGTATTTCGAGCTCTTGTCCTTCAAGATGTCACGACACTCCAGTCCTCATCACCTTCCGGTGCTCAAGGTGAAGCAGACATGACTCCAACCGTTGTTCGAGATAAGTCATTTTTGCTTACGGGAGACTGGATTTCATGCCTCGGAGACTGGTCTGGTATGTATTCCACTAGGAATCTAGTTGTAGTGAAATAGAAATTCACCTTTCTTATAGAGATTGCCATCGATTGTAGTTTGCAGTTTGCAGTTTGATCTTTTCACCTTCAATACAAAACATAGAATTAAATTATAATTACTATTCGAAGGATAACGTAATCTATCTAAGAGATGAAGGGGAGGATCTTCCCATTGAGATTCGCCATTTTGGCGCCGAAAGATGCCAAACTGCAATGAAAGTTCTATAATACTCTCAATGTTAATATTAAATAAGATCATATTCCCCAGCAGAGTTGTCGTTTTGTTTCGAACAAGAAACAAATGCATTTGATTTGGGGGAATTATCTTATCTGAACATAACAGAGAAAGTATATGAAGAACAATCATTATGTTATTAATACTGAGTTCATCTACATCCTCTAATATCCCTTAATTCTAAGATAAATCATTTAAAATATAGGAATTGACAAAGTTCAAATGTCGAATCTGAATATCAAATTCGGCAGCATTTCGACTTGTGCTTTGATCATCTCTAGGAGGAATGCTGTGCAGGTCTAATCATCTGATCTTCCCTTTTCGAGCTTATCCCTTATATAAAAGGAGAACTTGAAGTGATGAAGATCAAACTTGAGGTTTTCGATAGCATTTCGGCCCGTTTCATCATTGGCTGTATAACAGCCTAGTTGCATGGTCCGCGCAACCAACTTCTCTCCCTTCTCCTACCTTCAACTTCCTCTGGAGCTCTGACCTTCTTCCAAAATTCTTCCGACCCCCAAATAAGAGGGGGAGTGGGGTATTTATAGGCCTCGACACGTGTGAACTCTCGATCTTTATGTCATAAGGCCCACCTTATATCAAATCCAACCATCCATAATAGACTGCTTTTGATCTTGGCTGCACGACCTGCGCAACACATGAAGTTGTTTGCGCGACCCACACAACCATCTATTTATTTGCTCATCTCTTCAAGTTGTTCGCGCAACCGGCATAACACATGAAGTTGCTTGCGTGAGCCGCGCAACCAATTATTGATCTGCGCGGTCTGCACAACCACTTACTATGATACTCAATTTTCTGCTTTCTTTCTCATTTCTTCATTTCTCATCAAATCTTCTATTTCTTCAATCTTCTTTCATCTTTTTGGTGCTCCAACAAGCTATCTTCTGAATTGATATACCATTGATGAATCGGGTATTTGACAGGCATATTGATGTAGATTTGTCTCCACAATAAATATACTTATATTACGGCTTCATATCTAGATTGTGATGATTATCTCAATTAGGATCGTAAGCCATCATAAGATCGAGAAAATGATGGTAATAAGGAAAATCACTTTCTCTTATCAGCTTCATTTTATTTAGGCATTTAGGCCATAGCAACTCAACTTTATCTACTATTAGCAATTGGTTTATCATACGAAGCATGCCATCTTCTTCAAATATGTGTGCCCCCAAAATTCTCCTTTGACCAATGGATTCTTTTACCAGTTCATCTTCTTGGTGATAAGCAAAAGCTCGGTCATTCGGACCGATTTTTCTAACAAAAGATTTTAACAATTTGCTCAGAGATATTGTATTTATAGCTGCCCTTCTACATCGCTCACCATCCTTTTTCAGAACTATTTCTCCTTATTTTATCATTCTCTACAATATATTTTTTAGTGTGAAGCAATCTTCTGTATGATGCCTTAGCCAACAGTGGTAATGACAATAATTCTTCTCTTTAGTCAATTCAACCTCTTCTAGATATTTTGGCGAGGGCAACTTGATAGTTCCACCCGCTAGTAGTTGTTCAATCATCGGCAACACATCTTCTTTATCAAAAGCATATTCTTTATGAGAATCATATGAACGCGGTCATTTATCATTTTTATAATCCATTCATCGATCTGAGTCTTTCCTTCTTGTTTCCCGTTTATCACCAAAAGTGTTTTTCTTTTTCTCTTGATCGACAGTATTTACTATTGCCCCTGTTCGGTCCTCACTTTTCTATTCTGATTTGAAATGCTGGCATCTTCTTAGCCATCAGTTCCAACGCATATGCTTTAGTTGTTAGGTCTCAAAAAGTCCTTATGTTAGCACTGGTGAGTCTAAATGCGATCCCTGTCTCCATAGAGCTTAGACACATTTTAACATGTTCTCTTTGTTCAGGTAATTGTTGGCACGACACTCCTAAAGTTTTCCATCTGCTAATAAATTTCTCCACTGGTTCATTTTCTCCCTACATTATAGATGCTAATTCTGGAATACTGACATCATGATCCAACAAGAAGAAATTTGACATAAATGCATCTTGCATCTGTTCCCAAGTTTGTATCGATTCTAGTGTCATGCTAGAATACCATCGAAATGCCTTACCTGTCAAAGAAGACCGAACACCCGCAAGCAATATTGGGGGATAGTGGAGAAATTACCCAAAGACGTGATGAAGTGCATCAAATGTTCGTCTGGGGATCCATCTCCGCTAAATTTTTAAAACTTAGGATGCTTGAAGTTAATTGGAAAAGGTATGTCTTCCACCTCTCTTGGATATGACGTCCGGTATCGAAACCTTCCTATGTTATCGCACTCCATTTCCATTCTAACAGCTTCTCACTTCTTCTTGGGTGATTACCATCGCCATGGGAGTGGATCCATGTGATCCCACTCTTGGTGGTTGAAAATCTTTGGGTTGTTGTTCTCATTCATTTATAGTAGCCATCATTGGAGGTGCTATTATCCAGGCTATGTTATGCGCGAGAGTAGCCAAGGCCTCCCGGAGGTTCCTGCATTCTTCCATCAATGTTTTATGTGCTTGGGCCATTTCAACCATGCGATCCTTAGTAGTAGGCGGCTGATCTTTACTTATCCCAGCCATGCATACTGCGACTTCTCCGTTCCCTAACAAAGCAGTCATTGGAGTGGATCGGGAATACGCTGGTGGGATGGGGCTTATTAAAAAGAGATTTTTATTTGATTCTTCGATACTTCCATAGAGCTCGACTGATTATGATATAACTTGAGGTGACACGCTTTGAGGCGATACATAGACTGGTGACTTTCCATGGGTGATTTTCCCTTCTGTTTCTTCGTCCATCGGGGATTTATAGCGGGCAAAGCCAAGAAATCTTGCGGTATCGGCAAGGATGAAGATTTTCCAACGTATATTGCTGGGGGAACGAGTTCAGGATTTTTCCTTGCCACATTTCGTGTCACCGATCCTCTGGTTTTTAGCGTCGATGGACTTATCCTAGCAGTTGTGATATTTCGGGCCTTCGATCTTTGGAATGACACGACGATCCAATCGTTTTTGTTTTCTTGTGCTATCGAAGAGACTGTTATGACTCCGACGGTGACTTGAAACTTGTCTTTTCCGTTCGTTGCAAGCTGTTTCTGATGGACTAAGGGCTAGTTACAGACATATTCCACCACGAATGCTATGTGTGTGAAGTAAAAAACCATTTTGCTTGCAACAGTTGCTATTGATTGCAACTTGGATGTATGTGTCGTATTGTAATTTTGTCAGCAAACATAAACAATATTAATTAGTATCTATTTACAAATACACTCTATCCTAGAGATGAAAGGAAGGACGTTCTCGTTGAAAGTTGCCATTTTGGCATCTTATAAGGCACCAAACAATGATGAAATTCTCCAAATTGTTTCTAAGTCAATATCAAGTAAGATAACATCCCCAGCAAAGTCATCATTTTGTTTTAACCAAAAACGAAATGTATTTGATTCGGGAAATTATCCTGCTTAATAGTAACAAAGAGAAAGAATAGAGAGAATAATCATCAAATTTATTCATTTTAAATTCGTCACATCCTTTTAATCCATTGATTCCAGGATAAAGTCTTTATAATGAAAAATACAAGTGCTGAATAGATTCAAATATAAAATTTAGCAGCATTCCAGCTCATATCATTTATGTCTCCGTAAGAGATAAGTTGTGCGGATCTTCTCCATGCACACATCTTCCTTCATTAATATAGTAAAGGAGTGTTGAAAGTCCTTTAAACAATTTAGAACAACTCGAGGCATTTCGAAAAGTGAGCATGATACGGCCTTGTAGAGTATCTGCGCAACTCCTCCATGAGTTACGCGGGCCGAGGAGTTGCGCGGGCCTACGCAACTCACAAAGAGTGGCGAAGCCTTGCCTTCTTCCCTCTCCTCTTCTATTTCTAATACCTGTCAGAGGTACTGATCTTCTAGAAAATTTGATCCCTCAAATGAGGGGGTAGGGGTATTTATAGGCTTCCCCACGTGTGGGCCCTCGAATCTCGTGCTGTGGACCCCACTTCACATCTTTTAATCTAACCATCCCTTTGGAGAGTTGCGCAGGTCGGCACAACTATGATGAGTTGCGCGCTCCTGCGCAACTCACTCCCAGCGCAACTTGAGATCCGCACAACTTAACTTCTCTCTTTATTATTCTTCATTTTAATCTTCAATCTTCCTTTGATTCCTTTCCTTAACCAAATTTTATGCTCCAACACAAATGAGAGGGGGAGGGGGTATTTATAGGCTTTCACATATGTGAGGCCTCGATTTATGTGTCGTAGGCCCCATCCCGCGCAACACTATTCACCCGTGCAACTATTCATCTTGTATGACTATTCATCCGTTCAACTATTCATCAAGGCACTATTCATCCATGTAAATATTCATCCCACACAACTATTCATTGTGGCACTATTCATTATAGCACTATTCATCTGCGTAACTGTTCATCCCGCGCAACTATTCATCTCACATAACTATTCATTACGACACTATTCATCATAACACTATTCATCCCGGCAAATTTTCAAAAGAGGGAAGATAGAGAGGGCCATGTAATGGGCAGGGATACTGTAAGTACTATGATTTGATTCCTCTTTGATGATCAAATTTTGTGTGTCAAAACTTCTTCGTATGTCGTGTGTTTATATCTTGATAAATTTGTTCGAGACACCTCGTCAACACATGAAGTCTAACTTAAAGAATTCTTCAAGCTTCATGATAGTTCAAGCTACAATGTAGAAGATATTAAGAGAGAACTCAGGGTCAAGACTCAAGTTCAAGTGCAAGTCGAAGTTCAAGATTCAAATCTAAATGCGGGACTCAAGTACAACTTAAAGTAACATTGAAGCTTCTGAAGTAGTCAAGCTACATCAAGAAGAAATCAAGCTTCGTAAAGATCAAAGTCTAAGCAAATGAAGTGTTTAATGTCCATACTTCATGTTCCGGGTTTGATAGATCATAAGATTGACCTTAGGGTAGGTCACTTTGGATACATAATTCAAATGAATATTATTACATGATTTTGGTCTACTCTAAGACCAGTCCTAGACCCTGTTCGACCAGTTCTAGCATTGTCTTGACTAATCTAGGAAGTTCTAAGACCAGTCCTAAAATTGTTGTAATTTATCAGATTTTTTGGTTCGCCTACGACCAGTCCTGCAGTCTGCTCGGCCGATCGTGAGATGGTCTCGACTCGACCTTCGACCAGTCGTAAGGCTTCGACTCAAACTCCAGTAACTAAATCAATTGTTGCACGACCAGTCATAGAGGGGTCTCGACCAGTCGTGGACTGCTTTCGACCAGCCGTGGACTGCCTACAACCGGTCGTACAACGGTCTAATGCGATCGCGCTAAAAAATTCAAAAATTAGTTTATTCTAAGACTAGTCGTGGTGACTCTAGGACCAGTCGAAGATGAACTTCTTCAGCTATAAATAACACACGAATTTCAGAGTTTTTCATTAAAAAATTAAGTGAATTCAAGGCTCCACTCTAAGATAAGTTTGTGTTTATTTTTAAGCTATTTTGTGCATAATTTCTCTATTTTTGATAGCTTATTTAATTTGATTTTGTTTCTGTATTCCAATCTGATTTGAAAAGAGGAATTGACTTATTCCTTCTTTTTAGAATCAAAATCAAATATAGCTACGCCCAACTGGTTTAAATCTAAAATCAATTAGAACTTAGAACTATATTAAAGTGAGTAGTGGACATTGAACTTCTATATTAGAACATCTACTCCAATTGGTTCTTCTAGGCAGCTACAAGAGGAAAAATCCAAGTATTTTACAATTTTGTAAATTCCATTCTATTTTGGTTTTTTGTTTGGGATTCGCCAGAAAAATCTCAATTTGTGTGGTTATCTGAGGAAAGCCAGAAAACTCAGAAGTGTGGGTTTTTAAATTGTGTAAGCCCAAGTTAAAAAGACATAATTGTAAAGGTTTTGGGTGAACCTGTGAAGACCTATTTGATAGTGAACGCTAATATCCCCTATGTGAGGATATTAGGAGTGGAGTAGCATTCTGTGTGGCTGTTGAAGAACAGTTGGTGTACACACAGGCGAACCACTATAACTCTTTGTCTTATGGATTGAATGCTTACTTAAATTTCATATCATTTATCATTCAATTTTGTGGAATGTACGTGTGGATGTGAATGTTGTAACAATTTACATTTCAAGCAAATTTGGGGAGTGTTGTAATAAGTTAGATCTTTATTTCTGCACTTTATTTCAAATCCTTGTTATTCAGTTATTTCTATTCAGATTGAGTTATTGATTCAAAAGACGTTCTAGAAATAAGGTTGTCCTACCATAAGCCCTTGTTTATTATGGTGTAAGGTTGTCCATATAACTAAATTTATATCAACCTCTCAATACTTATTTGTTGCTATTGATTTGATTACAGCATTGTAGATTGATCTATAATTGTAAGTCTATCTATTTAATTTTATTCCGCTGATTTTATCTTAATTTGGCATAGTCCTATTCACCCCCACCCCCCCCCCCCCCCCTCTAGGACATATAGCTTGGCCATTTCAAGTGGTATCAAAGCCTAATAGCTCGTTCTTATTGTTTTTTTCTTTGGATTTATTTCCTGAGCTAACGATCTAAACTATATTATTAAGATGTCAAATTTTGATAGTCTATCAGTCACTGGGCCTCCACCCTTTGATGGCTCCAACTATGCCTATTGGAAAGCCCGAATGAGGATCTTCCTCAAATCAATGGATGAGAGTGTGTGGCAAGCCACAGTGACTGAATGGAGCCCTCCTACCATTGAAGTAACTGGTATCAATGGATCAAAAATAATGAGAGTAACTCCGTATACTTCCTGGTCCACACTTTAGAAAAGTGAAAGTAGTGCCAATGCAAAAGCACTAAATGCAATCACTTGCGTACTATCACCGGATGAGTTCAAAAGAATCTTATCCTGTGATACTGCAAAGCAAGCTTGTGATATATTAGAAATGACACACGAGGGTACATCAACTGTTAAAAAATCTAAAGTCCAACTCCTCACAACCAAATTTAAAGAAATTCATATGGAGGAAAGTGAAATGTTTATGGACTTTTACACAAAATTAAATGACATTGTAAACTCAATGTGGGGTCTTGGCGATAAAATTTCAGAAAGTAAAGTATGTGCAAAGATACTGCGCTCACTTCCTGAACGGTTCAATTCTAAAGTTACTGCGATCCAGGAACTTCGTGATACAGACAATATAAGGGTAGAAGAACTAGGTGGTTCTTTACAAACCTATGAGTTAAACTTTAAAGCTCCTAAAGGTAAATCTATAGCTTTGAAATCTTCTAAAAATGTGTCTGAAGAAAACTTAGATTTAGAAAATTCTGAAGATGATATGGCTCTTTTAGCAAAAAAATTCTATAAAATTTTCAAAAGACAAATGAAAAGAAACGATCCAAACCTAAGTCCAAAACTTGGAAGTCTTTGAAAGACAGTCAGTGTTACAACTGCCAAGAGTATGGGCATCTAGCAAACAAATGTCCTAAAAAGGACAGACCCAAAAGGAAGGGTATGTTGGCTACTTCGGATGAATCATCTGATTCTGAAGCCACTTCTGAATCAGAAAATTCTGAAACCGAGTCGGGCAATGAAGTTAAAGCCCTCATGACTCTAGCCAAGTTTACTTTTTCAGATCACGATGATTCAACAAGTGAAGAAAATTTGAATAGTGATTATGAAAATGAAGAAGATCTTTAAGATGCTTATAATGCCTTATATAAGGAAACTTGTAAAATTGCTGTCAAACTTAAGCTTCAAAAAGAAAATTTTTCTAAACTCAAAGAATGTTTTGAAACTCTTGTTTTAGAAAAATCACATATTTCAGATTGTTTTAAAAAATCAAAATGTGATTTCGAATTCAAAACCTCCTTGATTGATGATTTGAAATCTGCAAATGAGAAACTTAAAAATGAAGTATCTTCTCTTCTGAGTTTGAAGGATACATGGAGATATGCCCAGGGTGATCCAAAGTTAGAAAAATTATTATCTGGATCAAGAAAATGTGGCGATAGATCCGGGTTGGGCTATGAGAAAAATACATCTCCTAAACAGAAGTATTCCTCTCCCAACTTTGTGAAAGAAGAAGCTTCTAACTCAAAAGGAAAGAGTACTTGTCAAAATTTTTCTAAAAATACAAAAACTTTTTAAAAACCCAAAAGCAACTATTTTAGAAATCAGAATAGAAATCCTCTTGCTGAAAAAATAATTGATTTACTTAAGGAGCTCTTAAAATCTAACTCAGTAGGTCATTCTTACAACATCAGACAAAAGAAGAGCAACTATGTTCCTAAACCCAAAACAGTTATGAAATGGGTTCCTAAAGTTGCCTGATTGGTTGCCCACACTGCGTTCAAAGCAACAAGTCATTCAAAATGGTACCTAGACAGTGGATGTTCCAGGCACATGACAGGTGACAAGGCTTTATTCACCGATCTAAAAGATATGACTGATGGATCAATCACATTTGGTGATGGTAGCAACTGCAAGATTATTGGCCAAGGTACGGTTCAACTTTATAATCTTCCCTTATTTAAGAATGTTTTATATGTTGAGAGATTAAAACACAACCTGTTAAGCATATCTCAAATATGTGACAACAACCATAGTGTTAAATTTTCTAATCAAGGTTGTGAGATTATAGATAAAAAGGGTTCTGTAATATTTACTGGTCGCAGAACTTCTGAAAATTGCTAGATAGTATACAATGGAAGCTCATTTAATCAAACGTGTTACATGATCCATACTGATGAGACAAAATTATGGGATAAACGCCTTGGACATGTACACTACCGAAATTTGTACAGATTGAGCAAAGGAGAACTAATTAGAGGTCTACCTAAAGTGCAAAAAGTAGACAACATATGTGGTGAATGCCAATATGGTAAACAAACAAGGAGCTCCTACAAAAAGGTGAACTCCAATACCACATCTAGACCACTTGAGCTTCTCCATATGGACCTTATAGGACCAACCAGAACAGAAAGTGGAGGTGGCAAAAAATACATCTTGGTCATCGTAGATGATTATACATGATACACTTAGGTTTCATTTTTAAGAGACAAATCAGAAACTCTTGATGAAGTGAAAAATATTATCAAACGGATCCAAACTGAAAAATGTTCTCAAGTCAGTAGGATCCGAAGTGATCATAGATCCGAGTTTGAAAATATCAGTTTTGAGAAACTCTATAGCGATCAGGGAATATCACATGAATTCTATGTGCCCAAAACTCCCCAACAAAATGGTATTGTGGAAAGAAAAAATAGAGTGCTTCAAGAAATGGGAAATGTTATGTTAAATAGCATGAAGCTCCCTAGAAATTTATGGGCTGAAGCAGTGAATACCGCCTACTACATTATCAACCGTGTTTATATTTGCAAATCTAATAATAAAACAGCTTATGAAATGTGGTATGAGAAAAAGCCTACTGTCAAATATTTTCAAATTTTTGGCAGTAAGTGCTATATTTTACGTGACCGTGAAAATCTGAGAAAGTTCGACACTAAAAGTCATGAAGGGATCTTTTTAGGATACCCTTTAAATAGTCGTGCATATCGTGTTCTGAATAATAGGACCGGTGTGATTCAAGAGCCAATAAATGTAGTAATTGACGATCACTTGAATACACCTTTCCCTAGTTCAGATAATGATGAAGCTCTTATATATGAAAAACCAGATACTTCATCAAGTAAAACTAATCCTGAATTAAGAACTGTTAAAGATCATCCAACTGATCAAATTCTTGGAAACCCT
This sequence comes from Magnolia changhungtana, assembly GCA_030180095.1. Classification (NCBI taxonomy): domain Eukaryota; kingdom Viridiplantae; phylum Streptophyta; class Magnoliopsida; order Magnoliales; family Magnoliaceae; genus Magnolia; species Magnolia changhungtana. The sequence goes on along the minus strand of JASAUF010000324.1, from coordinate 2,697,149 downwards.
CTCATTGGTGTGCACACTCATAGACAACTAGAAGATATATGTAATTACGTGTGTTTTACATCTCAGATTGAACCTGTAAACGTAAAAGAAGCTTTTTCTGATGAAAACTGGATAGTTTTTATGCAGGAAGAACTTAATCAGCTTGTCAGAAATGATGTCTGGTATCTAGTTCCTAGACCTAAAGATAAACACATTACTAGAACAAAATGGATTTTCAAAAATAAATCTGATAAATTGGGAAATATCATTCGAAACAAGGCAAGACTTGTTGTGCAAGGGTACACACAAATTGAAGGGATTGATTATGATAAAACTTTTGCCCCAGTTGCTCGCCTTGAATCGATCAGACTTTTCATATCTATTGCATGTTTTAGAAACTTTAGAATTTTTCAAATGGATGTGAAGAGCTCCTTTTTGAATGGCGACTTACATGAAGAGGTATATGTTGAACAATCGACTGGGTTTGAAGACCCTAAGCGTACCAATCATGTATACCTCCTTAAAAAGGCTCTCTATGGTCTGAAACAAGCTCCTAGAGCATGGTATGAAAAATTGACTAAGTTCTTACTAAGTCACAAGTTTCAGATGGGTAGTGTCGATAAGACGCTCTTTGTTAAGAAACATAACGATGATATCTTAATTATTCAAATCTATGTTGATGATATAATTTATAGATCAACTTGTACTAACATGACTGTTAAGTTTATAGATCTAATGAAATCTGAATTTGAAATGAGCATGGTTGGTGAATTAAATTATTTCCTAAGGTTGCAAGTAAAACAGCAATCTGATGGAATTTTTATTTCACAAACTAAGTATGCATTACACTTAATTAAGAGATTCAGATTTGAAAATGGTAAGAACTTTGATACTCCTATGAGTACAACTCTAAGACTCTCAAAAGACACTATAGGTAAAGATGTAGATCCTAAATTGTATCGTAGTATGATAGGTAGCTTACTTTACCTAACTGCAAGTAGACCTGATATTGCTTTAAGTGATGGAATTTGTGCTAGATATCAGTCTAATCCTAAAGAATCTCACTTAACTGCTGTTAAACGAATTATTATATATATCGCAAGTTCAGTTAATTTGGATCTTTGGTATCCCTATGATACTAGTATTCAATTGGCTAGGTATTCGGATGTTGATTAGGCCGGAAATATAGATGATAGAAAATCAACCAGCGGTGGTTGTTTTTACATTGGAAACTGTCTAGTTTCTTGGTTTAGCAAGAAGCAAAGTTCCATATCACTCTCAACTGCTAAGGCCAAATATATTGCAGCAGGAAATGCATGTACTCAGTTGGTTTGGATGAAACGTATGCTGAGTGATTATAGAATCGCTCAAGACTCGATGGTGTTATACTGTGATAATTCCAATGCAATAGACATTTCAAAAAACCCAATCCAGCATTCATGTACTAAGCACATTGATATTCGGTTTCATTATATTCATGAATTAGTGGAAGAAAAAATAGTATCTTTAGAATATATTCCTACCGAGACTCAGCTTGCTGACATTTTCACTAAACCGCTCGACAAAAGCAAGTTTAACAAATTAAAATTTGATCTTGGTATGTGCAATTTTAAATGATTGATCATGCATATTTGTATCATATTGTATATAATGTTAATATATTTAAATTTCAAAATTCTATGAAAATTGCATATTTTTTTTCCTTGTCTAAGACCGGTCGAGAACGTGCTTGACCAGTCTTGCTATGACCGGTCGAGTATGTCACAAGACCGGTCGTGCGCGTGGTGATCCTTTTAATTTGGGGAAAACTTGTTTCTTCTTCATTCTAACCCTCCTCACCAACGAGCCGAGCTTCAACTAGTCGAACCCTTGTGTTCGATTCCTCCAGGTTAGAGTGATTTTTCTTATTTTCTTGGAGAATCTTAATCTTCACTCTTAATTTTCTTGCTCATTGTTGTCTATTTCATATAAATCTTCAACTTTTTGGGTTCTTCTTCCTTTTTGTTGAATCTAGAGAAAATCATCTCTATTTTCTTGAACTTTCTTTCATTTCTTCAAGAATATGGAATCTAGAGGTAAAAAGAAAATTCATATAGGTGCTTCTTCTTCTTGTACAAATGCTATCACTAGACGTCATCTTAGAGATCCTGAAGATGATCCACCACATGTTCGAGACTTGCGTATGCGCAATGTTATTGTTGAAAAAGTTGTTAGTTTAAATCATATTGCTCCTTACGGTATCCTACCTCTCCTTTAATCTGTAGGATGAGAAAACATTTTACGCTGGGGCGGGCCGGCATACCAGTCCATAGCACAGGCCATGGTTGCATGCATATCTGACTTTTCTGCTGAGCAACTAACTTTTACTATTGATACTAGAGAAGGGCAGTTTCATGTTGATCGACACTTAATTTTTGGCCTTATGGATATTCAAGTAAATGATGATGGTGTTCATCCTAGTGCACTTGGTGAGAAAGTATCAGAATCAGAAAAACGTATTTTTACTAGAGCATTGTGTAACATGAATGCAACATGGACTACAAATGAAAATGCCCTTAAAACCAGATACTTGTTACCCAAATACAGAGTTTTGTATCGTATCTTCACTTCTAATCTGTATCCCCACTCTGGAAACAAGACTGAGTTGACTTTGTTTATGGTTCGTATTTTGTACTCTATCGTTACTGGTGCTAATATCTGTTTGTCCTCCTTGATTTGTTCCTCTATCATTCAAATTCGTAGTCATCCTGGTCATGGTGATATTCCATTTGGATATTTGTTAAATGTATTAGCCACTCACATGTTAATCGCTATGCCTGTCGATGAGGCTCCTATCCAACACCTCATATTTAATAATTCCAACCTGAATAAAATGAAGTTGGGTTTGACTCCTGGTCAAGTTGATGTTGATGCGGGTGATGCTGCTGCTGAAGCTGAGATGGGTGTCGAAGGTGATGAGTTGCCGGCCGATGATATTGACATAGATGATATTTTTAATGAAATTGATTCTGATTCTGGAAATGATCCAGACTTTAAACCATCTGATTTCAATGCACGTCTTAGTGCATTAGAGGAAAAGGTAGAACAGATGAATGTTGGCCACAATCAACAATTTAAAAATATGCACAAATATTTTAGGCGCTTATAGAAGAGCCTTCATCAAAGTGATCCTAACATTCCTGCTCCATCTTCTGGTTCCGATTGAGAATGTTTAATCTTTGGTTTGTAACAAGTTTACTAAGTTTCTTTCCTTGGTTGTGTGGATTACTGTCTTAAAACATCACTTGTTAACTCTTTTAATATGTACTCTGACTCACCTTCTTACTTCTTTTGATTTGTTCTTCACTGTGCACTTTTTATCATTCTATCTTTCTGAGTTGCTATCTCTATTTTTGTCTTTCATATCCTATCTTTGTTTCTTCCTTTGTCATATTTTGACTAAAAGGGGGAGAATGTGTGCATTCTATTATGGAGTATGATCGATACGATGTATACTGATATGATGTATACCTACTCAGAGCGAGTTGAGGTGTATTAACTCAGGGGGAGTTGAGTTGTCTCAGTTGCTTATTTTATGACAACTGGTGCATGATTCGTTATTATATAATGTGATGCTTATCTTATTGAAGTATGAGAAGTGTTTTGTCACAAATTTGACAAAGGGGGAGATTGTAAGTGCTATGATTTGATTCCTCTTTGATTGTCAAATTTTGTGTGTCAAAACTTCTTCGTATGTTGTCGTTTATATCTTGATAAATTTGTTCGAGACACCTCGTCAACACTTGAAGTCTAGCTCAAAGAATTCTTCAAGCTTCATGATAGTTCAAGCTACAATGTAGAAGATATTAAGAGAGAACTCAGGGTCAAGACTCAAGTTCAAGTGCAAGTCGAAGTTCAAGATTCAAATCTAAATGCGGGACTCAAGTACAACTTAAAGTAACATTGAAGCTTCTGAAGTAGTCAAGCTACATCGAGAAGAAATCAAGCTTCATAAAGATCAAAGTCTAAGCAAATGAAGTGTTCAATGTCCATACTTCATGTTCCAGGTTTGATAGGCCATGAGATTGACCTTAAGGTAGGTCACTTTGGATACATAATTCAAATAAATATTATTACATGATTTTGGTCTATTCTAAGACCAGTCATAGACCCTATTCCACCAGTCCTAGCACTGTCTCAACCAGTCTAAGAAGTTCCAAGACCAGTCCTAAAATTGTTGTAATTTATCAGATTTTTTGGTTTGCCTACGACCAGTCCTGGAGTCTGCTCGACCGGTCGTGAGATGGTCTCGACTCAACCTTCGATTAGTCGTAAGGCTTCAACTCAAACTCCAGCAAATAAATCAATTGTTGCATGACCAGTCGTAGAGGGGTCTCGACCAGTGGTGGACTGCTTTCGACCAGTCATGGATTGCCTACGACCGGTCGTACAACAGTCTGATGTGATCGCGCTCAAAATTTCAAAAATTAGTTTATTCCAATACTAGTCGTGGTGACCCTAGGACCAGTCGAAGACGAACTTCTTCAGCTATAAATAGCACACGAATTTCAAAACTTTTCATTAAAAAATTAAGTGAATTCAAGGCTCCACTCTGAGATAAGTCTGTGTTTATTTGTAAGCTATTTTGTGCATAATTTCTTTCTCTTTTTGATAGCTTATTTAATTTGACTTTGTTTCTGTATTCCAATATGATTTGAAAAGAGGAATTGACTTATTCCTTCTTCTTGGAATCAAAATTAAATATAGCTACGCCCAACTGGTTTAAATCTAAAATCAATTAGAACTTAGAACCATATTAAAGTGAGTAGTAGACATTGAACTTCTATATTCGAACGTCTACTCCAATTAGTTCTTCCGGGTAGCTACAAGAGGAGAAATCCAGGTATTTTACAATTTTGTAAATTCCATTCTATTTTGGTTTTTTGTTTGGGATTCGCCAGAAAAATCTCAATGTGTGGTTATCTGAGGAGAGCCAGAAAACTCAGAAGTGTGGGTTTTTAAATTGTGTAAGCCTAAGTTAAAAAGACACAATTGTAAAGGTTTTGGGTGAACCTGTGAAGACCTATTTGATAGTGAACACTAATATCCCCTGTGTGAGGATATTAGGAGTGGAGTAACATTCTGTGTGGCTGTTGAAGAACAGTTGGTGTACACACAGGCTAACCACTATAACTTTTTGTCTTGTGGATTGAATGCTTGCTTAAATTTCATATCATTTATCATTCAATTTTGTGGAATGTACGTGTGGATGTGAATGTTGTAACAATTTACATTTCAAGCAAATTTGGGGAGTGTTGTAATAAGTTAGATCTTTATTTCTGTACTTTATTTCAAATCCTTGTTATTCAATTATTTCTATTCATATTGAGTTATTGATTCAAAAGACTTTCTAGAAATAAGGTTGTCGTACCATAAGCCCTTGTTTATTATGGTGTAAGGTTGTCCTTAGAACTGAATTTGTATCAACCTCTCAATACTTATTTGTTGATATTGATTTGATTACAACATTGTATATTGATCTATAATTGTAAGGCTATCTATTTAATTTAATTCCACTGATTTTATCTTAATTTGGCATTGTCCTATTCACCCCCCCCCCTCTAGGACATATAGCTTAGCCATTTCAGATACCTATTTTGGATCTTTGATACGCAACAAACCAACCTTATATCGACTCGTGTATTTTTTGTACCCCAACAGATGCCCCCTCGATCCTTCTTTGACTATTTTACGAAATCAAATGGAGGATCGATCTTCGTCTGGGCAAAAATTCTTACACGTCCGAGAAGGATCGCTTGAAAGGAGATCTTCAATAGTCGAGTTCGAATGGAAGAATGAATGATCGTGCTTGAACAGAAGATAAATGATCATGCTTGAACAGAAGACTAAATGATTATGCTCGAATGAAAGACTAAATGCTTGAGCTCAAATGAAAGATTGAATGATCACGCTCGAATGGAAGACTGAATGCTTGCACTCGAATAGAAGATTAAATGATCGCGCTTGAATGGAAGACTGAATGCTTGTACTCGAACGGAAGACTGAATGATCCAGCTCGAACGGAAGACTAAATGCTCGCAGTCAGAAGCACCGAGTGAATGCCTTAATAGGAGATGATAATGACAGCAGCAAAAGAACTTTGTCTTCATAGCGGTCAATCAGATAGAACTCCTTTTTTATGAACAGGGCATAATTGCATCATCCACAGTTTTAATTCGCTTATTAACGCAATTCTTTTTTCATCGAAACTTACCATACAACAGCTGTGGTGACTCCATCTTTAAGTAACTTAATCAGAGAATTGTCCTTTAATACTACTCCTACTGCAACAATCTCTTTGGTCAGCTTCGGCAACTCTTTCTTTGCACTCCATGACCAAGGAATTGTTCTTTAATGTTGTTCCTACTGGAACAATCTTCAAGTATATCTCCTTTATTCATGGTCCGCATAATCTAAGATTTCGAATGATAATATTTCCTGTTAAATTAATAGAAATTAGTATTTCATAACTTTTCAATGAAGTATTGATAATTTTGAAATATATTAAAAGCTTTAAAATAATTGTAATATATTGACAATTCATAAATAATCATAATGTATTGATGACTTTGGAGTATCTAGAATGTATGATGGTTTGAACTACAGATTCCCATCATTTGCAATGTTCCTTTTTATTTGCAATGTGCTCTTCATTTACGACATTCCCTTTATTTACCAAATTCTCTCTATTTGTGATATTCTCTTGATTTTCGATATTCTCAATATGACAATGATTTTATCATTTCATCTTTGTGCTTGTTAGCGTGCTCTACATTGCATTTATTGTATTCTTTACTTTAGTTATGCCAATTTTGGATCACCTCTTGAGGTGTTGGAGCAAATATAACTTGGACTGAAGACACTTTGACTGGACTTGACTTTGACTTGACATTGAAAGTACCTTAGTTTGTCAATTAGTGTGAGTGTTGAGTCAGCTAGACTACAGAGCCTCATAGGAAGATCAATTCAAAGTGTCTACCTCAACCGGATGTGTGCAAACTCACCACAGGTAAATCTAAGCCTCACATCCCATTTTCCAAAACACCAGGTACATAAAACCCTTAAAACAAACTAGAACATCATAGGGTTTTTAAGTTAAGAAAACCTTTTTCAAAATAGGAAAATTCTCTAAGTTTTCTTACTTTGTCAATTCTATCGATACACATCTTAATATGATCAACTTGCGTTGTCGATGTCCTTGATACCTAAAAGATATTATCGATATGTAACGCCCTGAAAATCGGGGGTCGAGTGTAACTCAACTCCCGAGTTCCAACGCATCACTTATGCAACATGTTTAATGATATTTGAATGTTGTCTGTGTTAGAGCAGTAAACATGAATGAGATTATACCAAAGCAGTAATTCATACTCCAGATCAACTGTATAAAAGCAAGCGGAAGACTGAACTGTATATATATGTATGTAAAGAAACAAAATAAACGATTCATTCTCCAGAGTATAATCCATCTGAGTCCATATACATTTCTGTTTATAATCAAAAAGTCAAAAATAACTAGGTACAATCCCTGTGGAACCCATCGATCCTGGCAACCTAGTCGAAGCCGCCAGCGAACTGCATATACGAGAACTCCTCCTGGTCCTCGTCATAATCGGGCTCCGCCTCCAGAATAGTCGGATCGCCTAAACCTGAGACAGAGTCTGGTTGGTGTGCGCAACACCGTCCCGTAACGTGGGAGTGAGTAGCTAACTCAGTGGAACGATAAGGCATAAGTTATCATGTTATCAATACAATCAAGCAATAATGATAAAGCAATAAATCAAACACTCCTAGTTACTCGATTAATGCAAGTATGAATGCGGTTATGATGGATGCCCTCACCGACATACTCCCTCGGCGACACCATCTCACGTTCGCGCATGCTTACATCCCACGTGCTCCACATCTTCCCGTGCACATGCGATGCATGATGAGCATGATTACCGAGTTTTTAATTAGTTCGTTTCAAACAAATAGGGATTGGGAAACTAAGGTACCTCCCTTATATCATTTCCAAACATGATCCAATCTAGGGTCGTCACCCTAGTTAATATCGACGATGGTGTGTTTTCTAGGTCACCGCAGAGGCTTCCAGTGGCACATACGCACAAAGGTTGCACCACTCCCCATCACCCCTTAAACGATTCATCACTATACGAAAACAGGCCTAGTTCATACTCTATATATCGCGGCGAACCCTAAGGCACGCCGCAACTTCGAATATGCTCGCAGTCACATCAAAGGGTCGCTGTGGTCATTACGCACAAAGGTTGCACCACTCCCCATCACCTTATCAATGTAGGCCGACAAATAGCGAATATAGTGTCCCATACCACCATAATCGGCTCATGAGTTAAGTTGCTCACTGGTCACTACGGGGAGGCACGTAGCCCCAGCGTAGGCCGACAGCTCGACCACGGTGTCCCATACCACCATGCCCGGCTCATGAGTCTTAGCGGATCAAGGTACCATGGTTAACGGGATTATCACTGGTAAGTTTGGTACCCTAGGTTCAAGCATTAGCGACCAAACATGGTGAACATACATAAGACACACGGTTTACTTGACGTGTTCGGCTGGCTCGAGCGCACAACAAGTTGGGCGATATGAAGCGCAGAAGCACCTCGTGTGGCCAACCACTATCGCCAACCGAAGTACGACACGGGTTCGCCAACACATCATGCGTGGCGGACGAATCCCAACCACATCTTCAAGTCGATCTGGGATGCCTGGACTATGAACATAGTCCCAAGCTCAGTCAAGTCCTAACCATAGCATATGAAATACGGCATGATACATGGTAATTCAAGGACACTAGTAATCATGTTACAAAGCATATCATGAAACATGGTAATAAACAAATTACAAAGCATGTTCAAAAGCATGTTATAAAACATTTATGCAAATAGGGATACAAATACTTAGAGTTCATAGGTGAGTGGTTAGAGTGAACAACCACATGGAGAGTGTCATATGTGACTCTAAGGTAGCGGAGAATCCCATCTCAGCACCTACCTAAGGTTCTAACACTTAAGCACTTACACTCACAAGTGATTTCACCAACACTTGGAATGCACTATTTCAACATACATGACGTATGTTAGAGAAATGTGTACTAGGATTGTCCCTTCACCAAATTAGTATTTTATACATATACATCATATTCATACAGCAATTAAACATGGCAATCACATCAGCAAATTTTATACGTATAGGGTACTTCCTCGTATACCCAATTTCGACATACATAGTGTTTACAAAGGAACATAGATTGCGGCGATTCCTTTCGCCAAACTAGTATTTTAATCATGTATTGTATAATCATACATTAAATAAATATGTCAAACATTATTCCAAAAGAAATACATATACGGTATTTCTAAAATACGTAATTTCAACATACAGCGCATTTACAAGTGAACATATATTTTGGTGGTCCCTTTCGCTAAACTAGTATTTTATTCATATATTATATAATCATACATTAATTAAACATGTCAAACATTTATCCAAAAAAAATACGTATACAGTATTTCTACGTATACCTAGAATATGTGAAATTCCATATTTCACACCGTTAATCAAAACAGGAAACGGAAAGCACTTTGTACATGTGCAATTGTAAGCAGATCATGAATCTACCATTATCTGATATTGAAAGCGTTGAAAACCGTAACTTATACACTTAAAGTCCTCACCTTTGCCTTTTGAAACGAAACGAATCAGCAAGGGTAGTAGAACTTCCGTATACGGGAGATTTCTAGCCTAAAGAGCGGAATCGGTTAGTTGTTATGCAACCCACATCGATCCCACCTCAAATCAGACCTAGGGTTAGGGTTTCTTACCTTCAAATGGGACGGAAAACGCCGGGAAAACGCCTAGAATAGGGCGGTGTAGGCCGTGTAACAAGCCAGAGCAGGAGGAGGGAAATCAGCAACAATCCCCAAGTCTTTCTCTCTCTCCCTCTAGGGTTTTCTCCAAAATTCGTATGGCTGTGAGAGGGGCTGTTCTAAGCTCCTTTTATAGCCACAAACATTACGAAATTAGACTCAGGTTCAAGGGGTACTGCTAATATAGGATTTTCGTCGCTTTTCCAGCTCAAAAGGGAGGTTCTGGTAGCCCTCCTTGAACCAAATGTCAGACTTAAGCTCACCATCGATGGATCTACGTGGGATTACATTTTTGACTTGATCGGATACCCAGATCGCACGTGGCGGACCACTTTCAGTTTGACAGTCAGTGGGCCACGATCAGAAATTCCAAGTACATGTAAATGTTCCTGAAATTTTTCTTAATCCGAGGGTGTAATTTGGTCTGATTCTGACGGTCAGGTTGCTTAATACTGACGCGTCAACGAATGATGCCAGATCACTATTCCAGATATTTATTTTTGGGTGGGAATAATGTTTTTCACACTCCCTCGCTCCGAATCGAAACGAATGACCATGGAACATCCAATGGAGCTGATTTTTGAGATGATTGTTAAGCCCAGTGGGGCGGTCCTAGTTCCTTAGCTTCGGGTTAATTGGACTCCCGATGTGCGATCTAGACCTAATACGATGTTTCGTTTCATTCCCGAGAGCAGACGGGAAATGAGTTTGATTCTAGACTTTAGGGTAACCTAGCGTCACTTGTTCTGCAAGTTTTGGGTCTTGCAGATCGTATTTAAAGCGATCCTAACGGATTTCATGGCTAATTGAGTTTAGTACTTAGTTAACTTTGTTAAATTTCTAAAGGATTTAATCCTACGTGATTTCTGGTCGAGGTGGTACTCGACCCAATGTACGAAAATTTTCAGGTCGTTACACGATATGAGGACAAAATACGTCCAACAACCACATACTTATCTGGACGAAATTATCAATGCATCAATATACTCTCGATATCATCGATATTCAAATCTCGAGTCCATCGAAGGTGACTTGATAATATTGACAGGCAGATCTCCGGTGCCTCTGTTTTCCCTTAAGAATATTATATGCGCATCGATATATCGAAGCCTCCTCGATACTATCGAAATTCAAATCTCGATGATATCAGAAGGCTCTTGATGATATCGGTCATGGGCGCCAAGTTTTTCCAGCAAAATATTTCAGGATTGTTAATATATGATCGAGGGTCACTCGATAGAATCGATATTCAAATATCGATGATATCGGTACTGTTTCGATGACATCGAACAAGGACATAGACTGTCTAGCAAGCTTAATGAGAAATCCGTTGGATTTATCGATGCCTCAACACAGTTATCGAAACCATCGACATTCAAATTTCAATGATATCGAAGGTCCCTCGATCATTCTTGTAAACCTGAAATATTTTAAGTCAAGTCTTTCTCATTTTCAAATGTCGATGAATTGACACTAGTATCGATAGACTTAGAGTTCGAAATTCGATGACATCGATACTTATTTTGATTCCATCGACCAGCTGGCATGAGGTTTCAAAAGCGTATGAGATTTGAGTTTGTATCATCGAGCGGACCACTGATGCTATCGAGAGTATACGCTCAATGATATCGAACCCACTCGATGATATCGAACTCTGTCATAAATGTGACCGTTTTATATCCGTTGGAACCTTTTGCCTATATAAAGAGGACTTGTCTATTGTTACTCGTAGAAAAAGAAGAGAGTGCTTTTGAGTGTTTTACCTTAGATCATACACCTAAAGCCCTTTCTCTCAGGGAAGTTCATCCTCCAATCCACTCTCATCATTGATATTCAATAGAGTGGATTGGGGAATGAACTATCTCATTTAAGGATCCTCCAACTACTACCTTAATGGCAAATCATTAAGCTGGGATGCCTTAAATGCATAATCGAAATAACTTTATCTTCCTTATAAGAAAACTTTTTATAAAGTAGGACTCCGTTTTAACCTTGATCCAACCTGAAGCCTCGTATTGGTACATTATCTGTGTTACGGATCAAGGAAGCCAAAGACTCTTCATCAACAAGGAGGAGATCTTTTTCAACATACTGAATGGGACTCATCCACTTATTTGTAAGTTATTAGAGTCCAGAGGACACTTGTGATCATTCATTTTTAGGAGTGGGTCTAAGGTGTTTCTCACCCTTGCAAGCCCTCGTAGAAAGCCTCCGGCGGGAGTGTACGTGGTGGTTACGTAGTGTTGACCCTTGCTCTATGGAGAGTATAAACTTCCGATTGAAGGTGAACCTGTCTAAAATCTTAGGTTCGAGGTGAACCGTGTGAAACCTCAGTTAGGGTCTTATGGAAGATCCTTAGTCAATTTGCCTAAAAGTGGGTGTGTTGTGTTGACTCTTGCCCGTGAGAGCATAAACAGTCAGCGTCAGTGTGGGTTGTAAAGGTTGAAGGTGAACTTAATTTAAAACCTTAGGTTTGAGGTGAACCGTTGTGAAACCTCCTTAGTGAAATCCAGTACACTCAAGGGTTGAGTGCGGTTACTGGGAGTGGAGTAGACAAGTAGTCGAACCACTATAAAAATGACTGTGTTTGATATTGCTATTCTTTGGTTTGTGTGATTCGCTTTAATATTTTCATATCTGAATATCTGAGATCACATCTTACACACATACACAGTCATATCTATCATAAACTAGTTTCTATATTGATTACTTCTTAAATAGTTTGTGATTGAATCCTCTACAGGGCTTAGAAGCCAATAAAGTTATTTTTGAGTAATCTTAATATGTACTTATTATTAGGATTAGTGTAATAGGATTTTAAATAAACCATAAAAACTTTAAAAAGTTCTATTCCCCCCCCCCCCCCCGTCTAGGACATAATGCATATTCATACTTTAACTAAAGTGGTCTTCACCGTTATTTCAGACATAACTTTGACTTGACTTGACTAGGCTTAAGGAGCAATTATAGTTTACCGCCGATTTCAGACTGGGCTCAATGAGCAATTATAGTTTACCGCTGATTTTGGGGTAGGCTTAAAGAGCAATGGCTTTGCATGGTGATAATATTTTAGAGCTTTAGATGAATCTTTCAAACTTTTGGAGCTTTATTTAGAGCTTTGTTGCTATTGCTTGTAATAATATTTCAAATCAGTGATCATTGGCAATGTATATGAGGCAATAATTCTTTAGTAATGATTCTTTTAGTTGACTGATATAATATTCTGTCGTAAGAGTGATATAAGATGGCTATCGCCTTGTTCTTATTGCCAATAATCGTCGCTTGCTAAAGATAGTATATGGACTCGCGACTTTGATAGAGCTTCAGGTGATAATATGCTTATTGTAGCTATTATATAATTGTTGCCTCATCTGCCTCCTTTTGATTGGATGAGATTTTCTTTGAGAATCTTTATAATCAAAACTTCTTTACCTTTTGAGAATAGGAAATTTAATAGGATGAATATCCGCAGGGATTCCGATGCCTTGTTCATTCTAATTCATGGCCTAATAAGTCCTTCAATAGGCCGCAATATATTGCCTATCTTGAAGAATATATATTGAATCTTTTTGTATTTTGATTAACATTATAAGCCTAATAATTAGCGATAATTTGGATATAATTGTCGCTTAATAAGTCTTTATAGATAACTGGCCAGGGCTCAGAGATAGTCGGTGGTAATTCGTAAATGTTTTGCGATAACCTTTTCAGAATATATAACTTCGAAGATACTTTTGAAGGTTACAGCAATAATCCAAATGCATTAATAATCCTGTGCTTGAGTGTCGATATATAATAACTCAATCGTGGTAATGATTTTGGCTCCTGTGTCGACCTGTAAAAATTGATATCGACAATTATCATATCAGGAAATCAACAATTAACTTTTTTGAGATTAGGTAGATTGGAAATTTTGCACAGATGTTCGAAAGAATATTTAGAAATTGTATCTTTATCTAGTATCTTTATGGTACTTTGACTGAGGTAGCTTAATTTCTCCTGTAGACAATAGTTGATTCATCATAGGAAGTATATCCTCTTTTGCGAATGCCCATTTCTTTTGGATCTTACATTGTCTGCATTTTTCATATATCATTGTATGAACTTTCTAATTTTCTTTGCCACTATTTCTTTCTTCATTCTGATAATCTTCTTTATTTTCTTCTTTACTAGTGGCATTGGCTGTCGTTTCATAACGATTATGGTATAGTGACTTTATGTAAAAGGCAGACACTTTTTTCAACCATCTTTTCACAAGTATGAGCCTTGGTAGCAAGATCACGAAAGGTCTGTATATCTACGTTAATAGGTTAGATGCCTCTTCTGGTCTTATACCTTCCAAGCATAGCTTAACTTAATCTGATTTTCCCAGAAGATATTGACATGATGCCCCCAAGTCTTTCCATTGACTGATGAATTCGTAAACAAATTTATCTTCTTGTTGGCGAACAGAGACGAATTCAGTCAAACTGACTTCTTGTCGAAAGAAAAGAAGTTTTCCACAAAAATACTCTGCATTTGTTCCCAAGATGAATAAATCCTGAGATTAAAGTTGAATACCATCTGAAGGCTTTCCCTATTAAAGAGGACCCAAATAATCGCAAACAATATTGAGGAACTCTAGAGAAATTTTCCATCATTATTATGAAGTGCACCATATGTTCTTCTAGTGACCCGTCCCCATTAAACTTCTAAAAATATGGGTGTTTGAAATCAGTGGGAAATGACATTTCTTCTATTTCAGTAGAATATGGTGTCTGATATCGGAACCTTTTATTTTGATCTTTTTCCTTCTCTAGATGAATGGTTTCAATGACCACTTGTAGAATTTCTTTACACGTTATGTTCCAAGTAATATTAGGTGCCGATCATTGAAATCTAACCACTAGTGGTTGTAGCATTTTTACTTGTGGTTCAATGTTATTCACGGCAGTCACTATTGGAAAATTAGGGACTTCTTCAGCAACATGCTTATCTAGTGAAGGCTAATTAATATCTGCCGACAAGTTTTTGTTTCTTTATACTTCGATTATTTTGATATTGAAGGAGGAAGAGATCCCTGTATTGCTAATGAATTGTCGTTCGATTCAAAACTAGCGTATTGCCGCTTCGAAGGATCAACTGACTCGAATCGCAATATCCTTGATGCATGAGTTCATGCTAAATTCTTTGAGGGAGGTGTTGTAAGCGAACATTCGCTTGTCATAATGACTTTTCCTTTATTCTTTTGAATTCGTAATGATTATGTGGAAGATGTCTTTACAGTTATAGTTGGTGGTACTGGAAGAGATTTGAGAATGATGGGCTTTTCAGTCCTTCTCAAATGAAATGATTGCATGATTGAGGTGAAGCTGCGCCTCAAGACATTTCGCATAATCGACCCTTTAATCATACTTAGCGGGATGGTACTCCTTATGGGAACTGATCGAACCCTTCGTCTTTTGGATGTTATTATCATCTATCCTTCATCGTCTTTCTGAGTTACTGGTGAAGCAGAAACCATTCCGGACATCACCTGACATTGCCTATCTGTAACACCCCGTACTTTCAGTACTCGAGCATTACCATGTACTCTAACTTAGTATAAATACAAGCCTAGATTAAATGAACATTCATGTTCATCCTCATCTAAATCTAACCCTTGATAACAATCCCCATTCATATAAAAAGCTATCTATCTATCAATTTCCTAGGCGAATCACCTTACCACCAGAGATACTTATTTTTAGGATCCCAGTTCACTAATAGACAAACCTAACTGCACATCATCTGATGTAAGGCCTAGATTAATGGACCTACTACTCGCCAGGACTGTGATATCCCATCAGTCAAGTTGTTAATTGAGTTACATAATGTAGATTATTTGATACAACACAGACTATTGGGTTCCCCTTGAACAGTTCTTAGGACTCCTTAGGACCGAGTCGATCATAGCTGATAAAGATCCGACTATGTGAATCAGATTTGAAACCCATCCAACCATCAGGTAATAAGATCAATCCTTAGGTCGTAATTTGACAGCCCTAGAAAGCAATAAAGTAATCCAATGTGGATTGTGGAAGACTCTGACAGTAAATCATCTTAACACTTAGGCCCAAACTCACCGTATCCACCATTCATCAAGTCTATGACATCTTGTTCAATGAGCAGATGTTAGATCATGTGGATCTGACTACTTGATGGTAACATTAACTGATCATGTGCACCTAGATTAGGTAGGAGACCTTTAGGACCGTTGGTCATTATCAGTGAATCAATCGGACTGTTAAACCCCCGTTAAGGAGAACTAGGATCCTATATGAACCTTAGAGATTAGATTTAAGGATGATCTAACCATCGAGTGTATGGAAACCCCCAAATATGAGCCAAGAGTCATGTGGAGAGGCCCACCTGTGGTATAGATATGCCCCATCGCTGCTTAAGTGTCCCACAACATGATTCAAATAAAATCAAATATGTTTATAATAAAGTAACAAAATTTTATATCTTTCGGGTAGTAAAATTCACAATAGAAACATACAAATGACCCTCAGGGCCATTTTAACCGTTGATGTTCAATTTGGGATTAATTTAACCACCAGAACGATGATATCGTTAGTTAAAGGTCAAGATTTGGTTGGCATTGTAAGTGTTATGATCTCATGCTCCTTTGATTATCAAATTTTGTGGTGCCAAAACCTCTTGTGTGCCAAAATTTCTATCTATGTGTCTTGTGCTTGTATGTTAATATATATATATATATATGTGATTCAAGATGACATAACAATGGTTCAAGACATGTACGGTGCTTGACTTCAAGAAATGCAAGGTTATGTACTTTGTCCTCTTCCGTATGCATCAATGTTCAGAGCTACATCGATAAGAAGAGTGTTTGTTCAAGACTCAAGTACATTTCAAGACTCAAGTGCAACTCAAGTTGAAGTTTATATTCAAGCTGTAGAATATTCAAGATCAAGCTACATCAAGTAGATATCTCAAGATTCAAAAGTTAACCATTATCTAAAAGAATGAAGTTCAATGTTCATACTTCATGTTCCAGGTATGATAGACCTTAGTTTGACCTTAGGGTAGGTCATTTTGTATACATAATTCAAGATAAATCTTTTTACATGAAGTTGGTCTATTCTAAGACTAGTCCTGGACCTTGTTCGACCAGTCCTAGACCTGGTTCGACCAGTCCAAGAAATATCATGACCAGTCCTTAGTTGTTGAAGACTTTTAGAATTTTTTGGTTATTCTTCGACCAGTCCTGGAGACTGTTCGACCGGTTGTAGGGATGTCACGACTCGTCCTTCGACCAGTCCTAAAACTATGACTCAAACTCCTACAATCAAATATGGTTTTCTACGACCAGTCTTGGTCAACTTCGACCAGTCGTAGGTGGTCTACGACTAGTCGTAGAATCCTAAGACCAGTCGTAGAACTGATTTTTCAGATCGTGCTTAAAATTTCAAAATGCCGTTGGAGCTACGACCAGTTGAAGGGTTCCTAAGACCAGTCGTAGACGAATTTTAGAGTTTTATATCGATTAATTTGAGAAAATTCAAGCCTCTACTCTGAGATAAGTTGTGTTCATTTTTAAGCTATGTTGTGCATATTTAATATTCTTTTGTTAGTTTTTCTTATT
This sequence comes from Magnolia changhungtana, assembly GCA_030180095.1. Lineage (NCBI taxonomy): Eukaryota > Viridiplantae > Streptophyta > Magnoliopsida > Magnoliales > Magnoliaceae > Magnolia > Magnolia changhungtana. Next base: position 2,679,614 of record JASAUF010000324.1, on the reverse strand, counting down.
TGATTTTATTCCTATATTCCAATATTATTTTGAAAAGGGGAATTACTGTATTCCTTCTTCATTAGAATCAAAATCAAATAGAGCTATGCCCAATTTAGTTTAATTTAAAATCAATTAGAAACTAGAACCATTTCTAAGTGAGTATTGAACATTGAACGTTGATTCGAACTTCTACTCTCATTGGTTCTACCGGGCTACTACAAAAGAAGAAATCCAGGTATTTTACATTTATTGTAAATTCATTATTTTGGTTTTGTTTAAGATTCGCAAGAAAAATCTCATTGTGTTGGTTATCTGAGGAGAGCCAAAAAAACTCAGAAAGTGTGGATTTTTGGATTGTGTAAGCCCAAGTTAAAAAGACACAATTGTGAAGGTTTTAGGTGAACCTGTGAAGCCTATTTTAATAGTAAATGCTAATATCCCCTGTATGAGGATATTAGGAGTGGAGTAGCAAGCTGTGTGGCTGTTGTTTAATAGTTGGTAAACACACAAGCGAACCACTATATATCGGTGTGTTTTATGATCTGAATGCTCTTTGAATTTCCATATCTTTAATCATTCAGATTTGTGGAATGTATATGTGGGTGTGAATGTTGTAATCTTTACATTTCAAGTAAAGTGGGGAATGTTGTGATAGTTTAGAATTTATTTCCTTTATTTCCTTTCTGTTTGAGTTTTGATATTCAATTTGTTCTAGTAAGGTTGTCCTGCCATAAACCCTTAGTTTTTATGGTGCAAAGGTTGTCCTTAGAACAACGTTAGTATCAAGCTCTTTTTAAGATTGCTTTACATTTCAGTTCTTTAATTTATTTAAAGTACTATTCTCTATTTTTATAAGGCTATCATATTTCAATTCCGCTGTTAACTTTTAATTTGGCACAGTCCTATTCACCCCCCCCCTCCCCCCCCCCCTCAAGGACATATAGCTTGGCCTTTTCAAGTGGTATCAAAGCATAATATATCATTTTTTAAATCTTTATTCTTGGATTCATTTCCTGAGCTAACGATCTAAGCTACATATAAGATGTTAAATTTTGATAGCCTTTCAGTCACTAAGCCTCCACCCTTTGATGGCTCCAACTATGTCTATTGGAAAGCTAGGATGAGGATTTTCCTCAAATGAATGGATGAGAACGTGTGGCTTGCCACAATAACTAAATGGAACGAACCTACCACTAAAGTGACTGGTATCGATGGTTCAAAATCAATGAGAGTAACACCATTTTTCTCATGGACCACTCTTCAAAAAAGTGAGAGTAGTGCCAATGCAAAAGCACCAAATGCAATCACTTACACACTATCACCAGATGAGTTCAAAAGAATTATATCCTGTTATACTGCAAAGCAAGCTTGAGATATATTAGAAATGACACACAAGGGTACTTCAATTGTAAAAAAATCTAAAGTTCAACTCCTCACAACCAAATTTGAAGAATTTCATATGGAGGAAAATGAAATGTTTATGGACTTCTAAACTAGATTAAATGGCATTTTAAACTCTATGTGGGGTCTTGGCGATAAAATCCCAGAAAGTAAAGTGTGTGTAAAGATACTACGCTCACTACCTGAACGGTTCAATTCTAAGGTAACCGCGATCCAGGAACTTCGTGATACAAACAATATGAGGGTAGAAGAGTTGCTTAGGTCTTTACAAACCTATGAATTAAATTTTAAAGCTCCTAAAGGTAAATCTATTGCACTTAAATCTTCAAATGTATTTCTCAGGATTCTGATTTAGAAAATTCTAAAGATGATATGGTCCTTTTTGCTAAAAAGTTTTACAAGATCTTCAAAAGTAAAAAGAGGGTTGATTTTCTAAAATCAAATGATAAGAAACGTTCTAAACCAAAATCTAAAACTCGAAAATCTTTGAAAGACAGTCAATGTTACAACTGCCAAGAATATGGGCATCTAGCAAACAAATGTCCTGAAAAGGACAAACCTACAAAGAAAGGAATGTTGGCTACTTGGGACGAATCTTCTGGCACTGAAGCCTCTTCTGAATCAGAAGATTCTGAACTCGAGTCGGGCAATGAAGTTAAGGCCCTTATGACTCTAGCCAAGTTCACTTTTTCATATCATGATGATTCAAGTAGTGAAGAAAATCTGAATAGTGATTATGAAAATGAAGAAGATCTTCAAGATGCTTACAATGCCCTATACAAGGAAAGTTGTAAAATTGTCGTTAAACTAAAACTTCAAAAAGAAAAGTTTTTAAAACTTAAAGAAAATTTTAAGTCACTTGTTTTAGAAACATCCCATATTTCAGATTGTTTTGAAAAGACTAAATGTGATTTTGAATTCAAAACCTCCCTGATTGAAAATCTTAAATCTGAAAATGACATACTTAAGCTTGAAAACTCTTCACTTTTGAGTTCAAAGGATACATGGAGGTATGCCCAAGGAGATCCGAAATTTGAGAAACTTTTATCTAGATCTAGAAAATGTGGCAACAAATCCGGATTGGACTATGATAAAAATATACCTTCTAAACAGAAGCATACTCCTCCTAAGTTTGTGAGAGGAGAAACCTCTAACTTAAAAGAGAAAAGTATTAATCAAAGTATTTCTAAAAATGCTAAAACTTTTCAAAAACCTAAAAGCAATTATGTCAAGTATAAAACTCAAAACCAAAACCCATTAGCTGAAAAAATAGTTGATTTGCTTAAGGAGCTCTTAAAATCTAACTCAGTCGGTCACTCGTACAAAAATTAAAAATACAAGAAGACCAACTATACTCCTAAACCCAAAACAGTAATGAAATGGGTTCCTAAACTTACTTGCTTGGTTGCCCACACTGCTTTCAAAGATAAAAGCCATTCGAAGTGGTACTTAAACAGTGGATGCTCAAGGCGTATGACAGGCGACAAGGCTTAATTCACCAATCTTAAAGATATGACTGATGGGTCAGTCATATTTGGTGATAGTAGCAATTACAATATTATTGGTCAAGGTACGGTTTAATTCTATAACCTTCCCTTATTTAAGAATATTTTATATGTTGAGGGGCTAAAACATAACTTGTTAAGCATATCTCAAATATGCAATAATAATCACAGCGTGAAATTTTCTAATAAAGGTTGTAAAATCTTAAACAAAAAGGGTTTTGTAATATTAACTGGTGGCAGGACTTCTGAAAACTGCTATATTGTAAGCGATGGTAGCTCATCTAATCAATCGTGCTACATAGTCCATACCGGTGAAACTGAATTATAACATAAACGTCTTAGACATGTACACTATCGTAATTTATACAAATTGAGCAAGGGAGAACTAATAAGAGGTCTACCTAAATTACAAAAAGTAGACAAGATATGTGGTGAATGCCAGTATGGCAACCAAATAAGGAGCTCTCATAAAAAGGTGAACTCCAATGCCACATCAAGACCACTCGAGTTTCTCCATATGGATCTTATAGGACCTACCAGGACGAAGAGTCAAGGTGGCAAAAAATACATCTTGGTAATTGTGGATGATTTTTTTAGATTCACTTGGGTAGCCTTCTTAAGGGATAAATAAAAAACCTTTGATGAAGTTAAAAGTATTCTCAAACAGATCCAAACTGAAAACGGTTCTTAAGTTTGTAAGATCCATAATGATCATGGATCTGATTTTGAGAATAGTAGTTTTGTGAAATTTTGTAATGATCAGGAAATATCACATGAATTCTCTACACCCAAAACTCCTCAACAGAATGGAATTGTGGAAAGGAAAAATAGAGTGCTTCAAGAAATGGGAACTGTAACGTTGAATAATATGAAGCTCTCAAAAAATCTTTGGGCTGAGCAGTGAATATTGCCTGCTATGTTATTAATCGGGTTTATATATGTAAATCTAATAATAAAACCGCTTAAGAAATGTGGTTCGATAAAAAGCCTACTGTCAAATACTTTCGAGTTTTTGGTAGCAAGTACTATATTTTGTGTGACTGTGAAAATCTGGGAAAGTTTGACACAAAAAGTGACGAAGGAATCTTTTTAGGATACTCTTTAAATAGTCGCGCATATCGTGTACTGAACAAAAGGACCGGTGTTATTCAAGAATCAATTAATGTGGTCATAGATGATCATTTGAATACACCTGGCCCAAGTTCAGATAATGATGAAGTTCTTCTAATTGACAAAACTGATACTTTATCAAGTCAAAACAATTCTGAATTAAGGGCTGTTAAAGATCATCCAACCGTTCAAATTCTTGGAAATCCTCTCACTAGTGTGCGCACTCATAAACCACTAGACGACATGTAATTACATGTGCTTTACATCTCAGATTGAACTGGTAAACGTAAAAGAAGCTCTTTCTGATGAAAACTGGATAGTAGTTATGCAGGAAGAACTTAATCGTTTGTTCGAAATGATGTCTGGTATCTTGTTCATAGACCTAAAGATAAACACATTATAGGAACTAAGTGGATTTTCAAAAATAAGTCTGATGAACTTGGGAATATAATTCGAAATAAAGTAAGACTGGTTGTACAAGGGTACACTCAAATAGAAGGCATTGATTACGATGAAACCTTTGCTCCAGTTGCTCTCGTTGAATCAATTAGACTTTTTATATCCATTGCATGTTTTAAAAAATTTAAAATATATCAAATGGATGTAAAGAGTGCTTTTTTGAATGGTAATCTACCTGAAGAAGTATATGTTGAACAACCTACAGGGTTTGAAGACCCTAAGTTTATTGATCATGTATACTGTCTTAAAAAAGCTCTATATGGTTTAAAACAAGCTCTTAGAGCATGGTACGAAAAATTGACTAAGTCTTTACTAAGTCATAATTTTCAAATGAGTAATATCGATAAGATGCTTTTTGTTAAGAAACATAACGATGATATCTTAATGGTTCAGATCTATGTTGATGATATTATTTATGGATCAACTTGTACTAACATAACTATTGAGTTTACACATTTGATGAAATCTAAGTTCGAAATGAGCATGGTTGGGGAATTAAATTATTTCCTTGGATTGCAAGTAAAACAACAACCAGATGGCATTTTCATTTCTCAAACAAAATATGCCCTGAACTTAAACAAAAAGTTTGGATTTGAGAATGGTAAGAATTTTGATACTCCTATGAGTACAACTTTAAGACTCTTAAAAGGCTCTACAGGTAAAAATATAGATCTTAAATTATATCATAATATGATTAGTAGTCTACTTTACTTAACTGCTAGTAGACCTGATATTGTTTTAAGTATTGGGATTTGTGCTAGATATTAGTCTGATCCTAAAGAGTCACATCTATCTGCTGTTAAGCGGATAATGCGATATGTCGCAAGTTCTGCTAAAACGGGTCTCTAGTATCCATTTGATACTAGTGTTCAATTGACTAAGTATTCAGATGTTAATTAGGCTGGAAATATTGATGACAGAAAATCAACCAGTGGTGGTTGTTTCTATATTGGAAACTGTTTGGTTTCTTGGTTTAGTAAGAAGCAAAGTTCTATATCGCTCTCAACTGTTGAGGCTGAATACATCGCAGTAGGAAATGCTTATACTCAGCTTGTTTGGATGAAACGTATGTTAAGCGATTATGGAATCGCACAAGAATCAATGATATTATATTGTGATAATTCTAGTGCTATAAATATATCAAAAAACCTAATCCAACATTCACGTACCAAGCACATTGACATTAGGTATCACTATATTCATGAATTAGTGGAAGATAAAATAATATCCTTAGAATATATACCGACCGAGACTCAACTTGTCGACATTTTCACTAAACCGCTTGACAAAAGCAGGTTTAATAATTGAAATTTGATCCCAGAATATGCATCCTAAATTGATTATTTATGCATATTTGTATCATAGTGTATATATATTTGATAATTTATTTGTTTAAATTTCAATTTTTTATGAAAAATGCATGTTTTTGTGTTTTCACGACCAGTTGAGAACGTGCTCGACTAGTCATGTAGCGCATTGGAATCTTTTAAATTTGGGAAAAATCTCATCTTCTTCATTTCCTTTTTTCTTCTCCCCAATGAGCCGAGGCATGACTAGTCGTACCCACCTTCCTAGATCTTTAAGGTTAGTGCATCTTTTGTGTTTCTCTTATAGATTCTAGTTCCTATTACTTCATTTTCACTCTTGGAATAATCTATTTTGAGTTTCATTGTAATTTTGAGATTTTTTCTTAAAAAATCTGATCTAGCAAAACCCATTTTTCACATCTTTTGTATCTACTAGATCCTTTGATTTTTATATTGATAATGGATGTTAGAGGGAAAAAGAAAGCTTCCCGTGGTCCATCTTCTTCTAGATCAGCTCCTCTCGCTAGGCGCCATCTTCATTCACCTGAGGTTGATCCCTCCGATGTACAGGATTTGCGTATGCGCAATGTCATTATTGAACGGTCTGTCTGTATTGAACATATTGTTCCTTTTGGTATGCTACCTATACTCCAAGCTGTAGGATGGGATAACATTTTACATTGGGGTGGGCCTGCATACCAATCTATTGCATAGGCCATGTTTGCATGTATCTCAAAGTTCTCTTTTGACAATTTAACTTTTAAAATTAATACTAGAGAAGGTCTATTTGAAGTTGACCACCATCTAATTGCAGGGTTAATGGATATATCTGTTAATGAGGAGGGTATTCCTATTCAAAATTTATCTGAAAAACCCTTCGAATCTGAAAAGCGTATGCTAACTAGAGATTTGTGTAATATGAATGTGCAATGGACTCATAAAGGGAATGCACTCCCCGCAAAGTACTTATTATCCAAATACAGGGTACTTCACAGGATTTTTGCTTCTAACCTGTATCCTTTTTCTGGTAATAAGACTGAATTAACTGCCTTTATGGTTAGTGCTTTGCACTCTATTATTTCTGGTTCTAAAATTTGCCTTCCTTGATCTGTCATTCCATTATTCATTCTCGTCTCCATTCAGGTTATAGTGATATTCCTTTTGCCTATCTCTTGACTGGTTTAGCTACTCACATACTCGTGGCTATGCTTCTTAGAGAAACTCCCATCCATCATCTTATTTTTAACAATTCAAATATTAACAAAATGAAATTGGAATTGGCTCATGACCAAGTGGATGTTGGTAGAGCTGAGGCTAGGGATGAAGAAGTTAGTGATCTTCCTCCTGACGATGTGGATATGGATGATATTTTCAATGAACTTGAATCTGATTCTGGAAATGATCCTAATTTTAAGACTTCTAATTTTGATGCTTATCTTCATGCTTTAGAAGAGAAGGTAGAGAATATGAATATTGCTCATGATCTTCAGTTTAAATATATGCGAAATATCTTAGGCGCTTGAACAAGGGAATGCATAATCTTGATCCTACCATTCCTGCTCCTTCAGGATCCGATTAAGTGTTTTCATTCTTGATATGTAATAACTTTCTCACTTATGTTGGATTGTGCACTTTATTTGGTTTGATGACTTTTTAGTTATACAAGTAACTGGATTGTGAACGTTTACTTTCTTATATATTGTCGAGTTACTTCATCTATTCCTCCAATAATTATCCTTAACTTTGTTGCTTCCTTTGTCATATTGTGACAAAAGGGGGGAGAAGGTTTGATTGCTTATGGATATGAGTAGTTATATTTTGGATGTGTACTGCTACTCAGGGGGAGTATAGTATATAAATAATGAGTTTGTGTTACTCAATGACAACTGGTGCATGATTCGTTAATATGCATGTTGTGCTTTTCTTATTGAAGTATGTTTTGTCACAAATTTGATAAAGGGAGAGATTGTAAGTGCTATGGTCTCATACTCCTTTGATTGTCAAATTTTGTGGTGCCAAAACCTCTTGTGTGCCAATACTTTTATCTGTGTTGAAATAGCTGTGAAGACCGCTTTAGTTGAAGTAGGAATCTGTCAATATGTCCTAGTGGGGGGTGAATAGGACTTTTTAAAGTGTTTACGGTTTATTTAAAAATCCTATCACTCTAATCCTATCATGTATGCAATTTTCGGGATTACTCAAATGTAACTCTACTGGCTTCTAAGCCAAGTAGAGGATCTAATGACAAACTAATCAAGATATAACAATATGCAACTTAGTCTATGTTAGATGTGACTGTGTGTGTGTGTAAGATGTGATCAGATATATGAATATGAATGCATTGACATGAATCACACATAGAGAAAAGCAATCACAAACACAATCATTTTATAGTGGTTCGACGATAAGTCTACTCCACTCCCGGCTGCCGCACTCAACCCTTGAGTGTACCGAATTTCACTAAGGAGGTTTCCCAGGGTTCACCTCAAACCTAAGGTTTTAAATCAGGTTCACCTTCAACCTTTTCATAGGTTTTACGCATTTTACCTCAAACCCAGAGTTTTACTAGTTCACTCCTAACCAGATGTTTATGCTCTCCATAGATCAAGGGTCCACACAACACACCCAGGGGATTTTACTCGGTTCACCTCTAACCCTGGAGTTTCACTGGTTCACTCCCAACTAGATGTTTATGCTCTCTATAGAGCAAGGGTCCACACAACGCACCCACAATGTACACTCCCGCCGGAGGCCTCCTACGAGGGCTTCAAATGGTGAGAACCACTTAAGACCCAATCCTATAAAGGAATGATCAAAAGTGTCCTCTTTGACTCTAGATACTTACAGATAAGTTGACGAGTCCCGTTACACATAACGCCGAAGATCCCCTCCTCCTTGTTGACGAAGAGTCTTCTTCTCCCTTAATCCGCAACACAAAAGATATATCAAGACTAGGCTTGAGGTTGGGTCAAGGTAGAGTGGAATCCTACTCTCTAAAGATTTTCCTATAAGGGAGGTAGAGTAGTTCCACTCTTATGCATTCAAGGCATCCCAGCATAATGATTTTCCATTAAAGTAGTAGCTGAAGGATCCTTGAATGCGGAAGTTCATTCCCCAATCCCCTCTATTGAATATCAATGGTGAGGGTGGATTGGAGGATGAACTCCCTTGAGAGAAAGGGCTTTAAGTATAGGATATAAGTTGAAACACTCAAAAGCTCTCTCTACTTTCTCTCCCAGCAACAAAAGACAAGTCCTCTATAAATAGGCAAAAAGTTTCAATGGATATAAAATGGTCACATTTATGACAGAGTTCGATATCATCAATCAGGTTCGATAACATCGAGCGTATACTGTCGATAGCATGATGGTCTGCACGATGACTCAGAGTTGATGTCATACGCTTTTGAAACTCTTTGCCAATTGGTCGATGAATCGAAGCTATTGTCGATGTCATCGAATTTCGAACTCCGATTCCATCGATGACAGGTTCGATCCATCAACACTTGAAAAATGAGAGAGACTTGACTTTGAGATATTTCAGGTTTTCATAAATGATCGGGAGAACCGTTGAGGTCATCGGAATTTGAATGTTGATGACATCGAGATCAGAGTCGAGGCATCGATAAATTCAGCTGATTTATCTTTAAACTTGCTGGATAGATTATGGCTTCATTTGATGCAATTGATCTGGTGTCGAGATCATCGATATTTGAATATCAATTAAATCGAAGGGCCCCCAATCATAGTTAAAAATAACCTGAAATAACTGCTGTAAGAAATGTGTGCCCACTGTTGATATCATCGATGGACCTCCAATCTTATCGATACTTGATTTCAGATCATATCGGACGGTCATCGATATATCGAAGGAATTTGAGATTTTCATTAAAAAACAGGGGCACCGGAAATCAGCCTGTCGATCTTATCGAGCCACTCTCGATGGTCTCGAGATTTGAATATCGATGATATCGATGTGTATCGATACATCAATAATTCATCCAGATATATTGTGAAGTTGCTGGACATATTTACTGCTTTTATCGATGATATCGATAGGTGTATGGATATATCGATAAATCTGTCCAGATGAATATTTAGTTGCAGGACATTTTGGTCCTCTTATCGATAATATCGTTAAGGTATCGAGGACATCGACAGTGCAGGTTGATCATATCAAGGGTGCTTCGATAAAATCGACAGAGCAAGAAAAACTTAGAGATTTTCCTATTTTGCAAAATGTTTTCTCACCATAAAACCCTAAGATGTCTATCTTGTTTTAAGGGTTTTAATCACCTGGTGTTTTGGGACATGGGATGTGAGGCTATGATTTACCTATTGCGAGCTTCCACACATCCAGTTGAGGCAGATGCTTGAAATAATCTTCCTATCGAGTTCTGCAGCCAGTCTGACTCACCACACACGTAATTTGACAAACCAGGGCACTAGTAGGTGCACTTTCAATCTCCCCCTTTGTCAATTACGTGACAAAATACCCAAAACACCCTAGAACACTTCTAGACACACCCTAAATTGTGTGTATATGCATTTACACAATTTTATAATGTTTTCTAACCCATGTACATATTCTAGAAGTATTTGCTCCCCCTTACTTCAAAACTCTCCCTTTCTTGGTGTTGCTGCTCCCCCTAACACCTGCAATACATTAGATATACAATTTTTCGCTTGGGGTGTTTTGAATTGTTCTCCCCCTTTTTGTCAGTCATTGGCAAAGGCATAGCGAGTGATATTGACTGAAGAGTAAAGTACGTGAGAGAACATGCATGTAAGATACAAATGAATAATGATCAAAATATTATAAGAAGTCATTTGTGGTCAGAACAAGTGTATGCATATTAGTTTAAGGAAAGCAGTGAGAACAGTAAATCAATTAAGCATTAAACACATTATATGCATTCCATCAGACAAACCAGGGGTCAGAATATAGCATTAATGATAAGAATTCTATTCAGCCATCGAAAAACCAAAACTGCCCCAAACGGCAGTAAATCTCAGACCAATAATTGTTTAGACAACCACAAAAGATACTGCTCCACACAGCAGTTAACCAAGAACAAACAAGCCCATATATGGGCACCCAATAACATCCATCAATATTAGCCCATCTGTGGGCATATACAACCAAAAGCGGAAAAAAAAATGCATATCTTAGAGGGTTGTCATACACACCAGTGATAACGAAGAACATCCAAAAAGATATTGATGTTCAAACGTGGAGATAAAAGTAAAGTGTGTATGATAGCATGCATGACCCAGCCTTACAGAGTAGAGTGAGATGGCATCGAGTCATCCCGTCGGCATGTCAGCAGATCTACCAGCTGTTGTACAGATTGTTGCACTTTCTGGACGACACGCTCCAAGACTGTCAACTGCTCACGTACAGAGTGAATATCTCTCCGGATTGCCCCGATTCTGTCCATTTTGAACCTATTTGCATGTCCGGGTATTGACGTAGATGGGGCTAGATTGGGTCGAGATGATTCATCTCCTGTCCTCTCAGTTTCCTCCCAACGAGGATCACCAACACTTTCAGCTCCATATCCTTGAATGCCTTCTTCCTTGTACTCGTGGTATTTCAGGTCCATTTTCCGAATGTTCTTTGCATTAAAGACATGAACAGGAAATACAGGATCAGTGGTAGGTGGAAAACCAATTCTTTGACAGATCCTGTTTATGATCCATGGATATGGAAAATGCAGATCTCTGGATGTATGTGTTACATTTACCAACTGGTTGACGATCAGTGTCGGAAGGCAAACCTTTGTCCCATTTGCAACAGAGTATACAATCATGACCATAAGATCCGTGAGATCAGATCTATTTGTACTCCTTGGATACAGATTTGTAGTGAAGATCCCATACATAACCCGAAAGTGGGGTTCCATGTACCAAGATTTTAAAGTGTTCCCCTGGTACCAGGGAATATCTCTATTGTTACACAGGTACTTGGTTATAATGGAACGGACCTCATGAAGATCGAGATCTAAGTCGGGAAGTGCTTCTGGTGTCATCTGTACATTAAGAATGTCAGCCAGTGTGGCAGGGGTGATGAACGCATCGTCACCATCCAGAGAGACCATGAACGAAGGAGGATCAGATACCGGAGAGTGACACGTAGCAAGGAAATTGCGCATTTGCTCGAGTTGACAAGGCCCTCCGAAATCTAGGATGGGCAACCAACCAACTGCAGTGAACAAGGGTTCTAAATTGTACGGTGCTAAACAGACCTTGTCCACTTTTCTCTCATAGATTAGCTTCCAACCGGTATATTTCACTGGATGTGAGGGCTGCCTAGCCAGAGGAGGAGGAGGTGCTGGAGAATCGGTTTGGGGCCCACCACCCGAAGTCTGTGATCTTTGACGTGTGGGGATCCCACTTTCCGGGGTCCTCGCTCTTTCTCTAGATGTGAGGACTTTTTGTCAGGTAGTTCTTGAAGATTCCCCCTGTCTGGACGCTATCCCTTTGTCATTTCCCATATAGACAAAATAAGAGTTTGGGAAACATGACAAACACTTGACAAAATCGAAAATACCTAAAAGAGAAATTGAGCTTTTATAGTATAGAAAGGTATTACCCGATTTGTGGAGGGATTTCGGTTAGTCCGTCGTGGCTCTTAGTAATTTGGTCGAGTGTATTGAGCACAGAAAACGACCGATAGACACACAAAAAATAATCCCTTTTTCGCTCCGCAGACTTTTATCGGGCGCCATCTGTTGATAAGATCGATCATTGTTTTGATAATATCGAGAGGTTGCTTATCGATATCATCGAGTCTGTCTTCGATATCAATTTTTAGCCATCTGACTGTTCATATCCTAAAGAGGTGTCGATAATATCGATCTTCTTATCGATGAATGATTACTGTATGCCCTAGTGACATCAGAGTCGTAGCCTCCGCAGACATATCATGGATGGCTAGATGGGACATCAGAAATGTTTAGTTCGAGCATCAGGCTGCCATAGATGACCCTGGGTGAAAATCTGTAAACTCTTGGTACTAGAGGACACCCCAACATCAAGACCGAGTGGATGTACATGAGTGCCCGATTGCCGAAAACCAGGAGGCCGCGTCTCCCACTGTATCATGGTTAGTTGGGAGGGGGTGTGGCCTTACCCGCCTGAGGGAGTAAGCATAGCTAGGCTGAGTTTGACCAACTCGAGGAATGGGTCTACTATCGATGAGCCGGGTAGGTATTGGTGGACTACTGGTCAGGCGGATAGTGAGGTCTCTTCCACTTGCCAGTTGTGGCTTGATGGGGCGGCAGGTGGCGTAGAGTGTACTAGACCCCGGTGATGATCCCAAAAAGGAACCGTACTGATATGTGGACTTATTGAGTAGGAGTTGCATACTCATGCACTCATTTCATTCACTATCCACTCGGGCTGGTGGTGCGCAACTAATTGTTGTGTACCTTCGCATGACCAGGATTTCGGTTGGGCACGTGACTAACTTGAGATCAGGAGTTCACCACATTGAGTATGACTATCCAAATTTAGGTATGGGACTGGTTTGGATAGAAGTCCCTTGTGATGGACCCCATAACCTGCGATACTACGTACTATCATCCCGACTTCACTCCAGCTTGGTCATTCCATTCGCACCGTATATTACATTGCATCTACATTACTTAGCATTTTGGGTTGCCATGTTTATGCATTGATATGGCCATTAGTACTCATGCCTTGCATTACATAGCCTTGGTATGACTGATGACACTCATAGACTTAGCAGTATATTTTCGCTTATTTCGATATTATATGATTTATGGCATTGTATCCTCGGCATCTAATATTTGGCTCACTTTGACTCATCAATTGCTTAACTAATTTGCATTGTGTACCCTGATATTGTATGAATCATGGACTTGTCAATACTTCCGCTTACTCTGATATTGCTTACTTAGCACTTACCCTGTGCACATACTTTCACCACTCACTAAGCTTTCTATAAGCTTATGCATGATAGATATGTGCAGTTGGCGTCAGGTTGCAACAACATTGAGCTTGGAGCGTGCAGCGGACTTATGGAGCTTTGATTTTTGACATATGTATTTCCCTTTCAGCACTGTATTCAACTGTTTATATTAGTGGATATGTGATGATGATGTTGCCTTTGTGACTTGGGTAAACTTGTGGTTATGCTTATTATGAGTTAAATGTACATTGAAAAATCCTCCTTGTAGGATCCCAGGATCGAAATATGGTGTATGGACGTTGGGAGCCGAGAATGGGGTACTACGGAGGCTTTCGGCACGGGATTCGGCAATCAGAAATTTTATGAGCCTGGTCTCCTTGAGCAATCAATATATTACGGTCTTTTCTGGATAGTTGGTTCTCCTCAGGTGTACCTTTGTGTATTTTTCCAGGTGACTAGTTCTCTTAGGGCAACCCTTTATTTCGACAGCGGGATGTGCATCCCTAGGTTGATGATGCATTCACGCATCCATGCATTTAATAGGAATGCATCATATATTGTTTTGTATGCCTTGCCATGTCTTTATAACTATACTTACCTAATGTGACAGTGTGTACTCTTGAGGGGAATTCACACTGAGTTGGCCACTCATCCATCAAATATATAACTGTACAGGTAGCACAGGTGGCCCTGATGATGTTCATGTTCATATTGGTAAGGAGCAGACTATGGTTGACAAGGGTGCATGATTATATTTGCTAAGGGCTACTACAGGATTTCACAACTCAAGATTGTCGAAATTTACTTTGTTTCACATGTAATGTTATTTCATTTTGTATTTGTAAGAATGGAGACATTGGTTTGTATAAGTCATTATGGACACTCTCTTGTATCCTCTAAATGAAATTAAAAATTTCCCTTATGTTGATTTGTCCATTCTACGCTCATTTGCTTACTCTGATGAAAGAAAAAAAAAGTATGAAATTTGGTTCACTATAAGTTAACACTTAGGTTTTTGGGAAACGGGTTGTGTACTCGGGTCCTGAAAATTTGGGATGTTACACTATCCTTGATCACAGCTGATTTTACTTTCTCTGATACTTTCTGTAGCAGTGATCTCATATTGTCAATGTAATCCACTGTGAATCCATTAGGTGTGAAGTAAACAACTACGTCAGCTAGGAGAAAAGTCATTGTGGTTGTGTAAAGACAAAATACCTGTTATTCGAAATAGAGTATTAGTTATTTTAATTAATTAAAACTTTACTTTGTTTTAAAGATGAAAGGGAGGATGTTCCCGTTGAGAGTCACTATTTTGGCGTCTGTACGACGCCAAAAAGTGATAAAATTCCTCTAAATAGTTTTTAAGTTATCGTTGAATAATAACAATCCCCAGTAGAGATGCCATTTTGTTTCGACAAGAAACAAATGCATTTCATTTGGGGAATTATCATTCAATAATAACAAACAAAATAGATAAACATTCATCATTATAGATTTCGTTAATTCTGAGTTTTAATTACATGCTCGTATTTCCCGTGATTCTGAAACAAAGTACAATGAATCTGTGCAATGAAAGAAAGGATAATCAATCCAATAGTGATTTCGGTAGTATTTCAGTGCATTTTCTATCCGTCAGAGTGTTGTGCGGGTTCAAGATCCTTTGCTTCGGTTTGACACTTGAGAGATATATACATCGAAAATTGAATTTCAAAGGGAACCCACAAAACTACAAAGCATATGGTTGTGGAGGCCTTTATTGCGTGAGCATGCAATGCACCCAACAAATTTGTGCAACACTATTCACCCATCCAATACTATTCATCACGCAACACTGTTCACGCATAAGACTATTTATCACACAACACTATTCATCACGCAACACTGTTTACGCATAAGACTATTCATTGCGCAACACTATTCACACTGTTCCTTCTCTTTTTGGACCTTCCGATCATGTAAATGAGAGGGGGAAGGGGCATTTATAGGTTTTCATATGTGTGAGACCTCGATTTATGTGATGCGGGCCCCATTCCTCGCAACACTATTCACCCGCATAACTATTCATCCGCACAATTATTCATCCCGCACAACTATTCATCCTCGCAACTATTCATCCCACGCAACTATTCATTATGGTACTATTCATTACAACACTATTCATCCCAAACAACTATTCATCCTGCACAACTATTCATCACAACACTATTCATCCCACATAACTATTCATCCCGCATAACTATTCATCCCGTGCAACCATTCATCACAGCACTATTCATCATGACAAATTTTTCAGAGAGGGATGATAGAGAGAGGGCCGCGTAATGGGCAGGGCTGCCTATCTTGAAGCCTTGATGCACAACAAACCAAACTCATATCGACTCGTATATTTTTTGTGTCCCAACAATCACTTCTTATTTTGACCACAGATAACTCTTTTAAATTATGAATACGTTTTAAAATTTGTCTGACTTCATCAAGAGTATCTAATTTTTCTTTTATAAAGGCTACCCATGTATATTTACATCTAGTGTGGTCATCAACTACAACCAGAAAATATTTCTTTCCACCTCTACGCTCCATTCTAGTTGGTACGACTAAGTCCATATGGAGAAGTTTAAGAGGTCTTGCCGTGGCTATGGAGTTCACTTGCTTGTGACTACTCCTAATTTACTTGCTAATTTGACATGCGCCACAAACTTTTTCTATCTTTTTTCAATTTAGGTGGGCCACGTAAGTGATCTCTTTTGCTCGATTTATATAAATCTTTATAATTTACATGTCCAAGACGTTTATGCCATAGTTCAATCTCGTCTGTTTAGTCCATGTAATATGAATGGTTTGTTGAGCAAGAGTTATCAATTATATAGCAATTTTCAAATGTTCTGCAACCATTTAATATTACACTTCCTTTCTCATTTATAATCTCACATCCGTGATCTGGAAATTTTACACTGCTTATTATCACAAAATTGAGATATGTTCAAAAGATTATGTTTTAATCCTTCAACATATAGCACATTTTCGAAGAGAGGCAAGTTAAGAAGTTGTACATTACCTTGGCCAATTATCTTGCAGTTGCTTCCATCTCCGAATGTAAATGAGTCGTCATTTATTTCGTTGATGTTTAAGATTATCGCCTCATCACCAGTCATGTGTCTCGAACATCCACTATCAAGGTACCATCTTGAATGGTTAATAGCTTTGAAAGTTGTATGGGCAAGAAGACACTTAACTATTAGAACCCATTCATTGCGGTTATAGGTTTAGGAGGATCTCTTGTTTTTCGTTGTATTTGGGAGTTAGGATTTCTCATTTTTCTATATACTCCTGTCTTATCCGAGTTAGATTTCAATAGCTCTGTAAGCAAGTCCACAATTTTTTCAACTAAGGGAGGTTTATTATACCTTTGATGTTTATAGCTGATGACATTATTATTTATTTTAAAGACATGAAACAGTTTTAAGTTTTTAAAATATTCTTTTTACAATTGGAATCTCTTTAAGTATTTCCTTTAGAGTTCAAGGATTCTCTTCTTACAAAGATAGAAGTAGAATCCTTGGCTTTTAAAGAGTTATTTTTAATATAACCTAGACTAAACTCGTCACCACATCTCCTTGATGAGGTTAACAATTTTTCAAGTTTTTTATCGCTAATGGCATATTTTCAAGTATCATTTGAACTCTGAAGGGAAGAAACTTCAAGTTTTAGTTTCTCATTTTCTATTTTAAGTTTTTATAATTTAAAAGATTTAAAACTTAAATCTAATTTTATTTTTTCAAAACAATCGAAAAAATGAGATTTTTCTAAAAAAACTTTTTCAAGTTCTACTTTTAGTTTAGCATAATTTTCTTTTAAATTTTCAATTTGACAGCAATCTTACAACTCTCCCTGTATAGGGCATTATAAGCATCTTGAAGATCGTCTTCCTTTTCAAGGTCACTTCTTAAAGTTTCATAGTCAGACATATCACAGCTATCTGAAGAAGTAACTCTTGCTATCGTCATAAAGGCTTTCAAATCGTTAGTATTTTCTTGGTCTGATTCATCAGATTCAGAATTAGTTTCAGACTCTGATGATTCATCCTAAGTAGCTATCATGCCTTTTCTCTTATACTTATCCATTTTAGGATATTTAGAAGCTAAGTGCCCATATTCATAGTGTTCACAACCCCAAGTGTAGGGTCGCAATTGTCATGCCCCAAACTCGGAAACCGGGCTCATAAAATTCCTGATCGCAGAATCCGGTGCCGACAGCCTCTGTAGTACCCCATTCTCGGCCCCCAGTGCGCATACGCCAGATTCCGATCCTGGGATCCTACAAGGAGGATTTTCCAACCTACATTTATCTTATAAGAAGCATAACCATAGGTTTACCCAATTCACAAAGGCAACATCTTCATCACATATCCACTAATATAAATATTGAATACATTGCTGAAAGGGAAATACATGTCAAAAATCAAAGCTTCAAAAGTCCGTAGCATGCTCCAAGTTCAACGCTGCTGTGACTTAACGCCACCTGCACGTATCTATCGTGCATAAGCTTATAAAAAGTTTAGAGGGTGGTGAAAGTGTGTGCATAAGGTAAGTGTCGAGTATGCAATACAATGCCATAAATCATACAATATCGGAATAAGCAGAAATACTGACATGGTCATGAATCATACGATATCAGAGTAAGCAAAAATATTGACAAGATCATGAATGCCATCAGTAGTACCAAGGTTATGCGATGTAGGCATGAATGCTAATGGCCATATCAATGCAAAAACATGGCAACCCAAAATGCTAAATGCTGCAAATGCAATGCAATATGTGGTGCGAATGAAATGACCAAGCTGGAGTGAAGTTAGGATGATAGTACGTAGTATCGCATGCTATGGGGTCCATCACAAAGGACTTCTATCCAAACCAGTCTCATACCTAAATTTGGATAGCCAAACTCAATGTAGTAGACTCCTGATCTTAGGTTAGTCGCACGCCCCAATCGAAATCATTGTCATTACGAAGGTACACAACAATTAATTGTGCACCACCAGCCTGAGTAGATAGTGAATGAATGAATGAATATGCAACTCTTGATCAATAAGTCCACATAACAATACCGTACATCTCTGGGATCATCACCGGGGTCTAGTACACTTAATGCCAGCTTGCCGTCCCATTAAGTGCACAATACAACTGGGTAAGTGGAAGAGACCTCATTACCCCATACCAATATCGGCCCGGGTCATCGATAGCGAACCCATTTAGGAGCTGGTCAGACTCAGCCTAGCTATACCTACTCCCTCGGGCGGGTAAGGCCACACCCCCTCCTAACCGACCACGACATAGTGGGATATGCGGCCTACTAGTATACGGCCCTCATGCGCTCATATATATTTACTTGGTCTAGACGTTGGGGTGTCCTCTGGTACCAAAAAGGTTTAGAAATTTTCACCCAGGGCCATTTATGGCAGCCCGATGCTAGTAACAGATTTCTGGTGTCCCATCTGGCCATCCGTGACATGACTGTGGAGGATACGGCCCTGATGTCGCTAGGGCATACGACAATCACCATCACACAATGCGGGATGCATGAGTCATGCAGTCCAATCATGCATCAATCCTACGCATACTGCGCACTCATGTGGGATAACTCCGCCTATCAGGGAGTCCCATAAACCACCTACATATGGCACATGCAATGGTTAAACACATCTCATAACAAACATGCAGATGATGCGTATGGGCATGTATCATGATGTTATATTGTCACATACTCATAATCAATATCAATAACCAACCTCGATAATCGGCATCGACAATCGACCTCGACAATGTGGACATTTAATCAACATTACCCCCAAGGAGTGGCCCACATAGAGCCTAACGTATAGTGGAATCATGGCCTCACAAAGGGCCTAATATATAACACCATAGGCCCCACTCAAGGGCCTAATATACATCACGATGGACTCCATCGCCTGGCCTACAAATACATCGCAATAGGGCTCATCACATAGGCTTAATATAAATCACAATGGGGCTTCAACATGGGCTGAATACACATCACAATGGGCCTCAAATATGGGCCGCATATACATCACATTGGGTCTCGTCAATCGACCTTGGCAATCAAAATAGGCCTCGATGGTCGGCCTCCATAGTCGGAATCTGCCTCAACAATCAAAATTAGCCTCGACAATCAGAATCGGCTTGGATGATCAGCCTCAATAATCAGAATCGACCTCAACCATCAGAATCGGCCTCGACAATCAGAATCAACCTCAATAATCAGCCTCAACAATCGGGATTAGCCTCAACAATCGGAATCGGCCTCAACAATCGGAATCAGCCTCGACAATCGGAATCGGCCTCAATAATTGGCCTTGATAATCAGAATCGGCCTCGATAAACGGAATCGACCTCGACAATCGGAATCAACCTCGATAAACGGAATTGGCCTCGACAATCGGAATCGGCTTCAACCATCAGCCTCAACAATCAGAATCGGCCTCGATAATCAGACTCGACCTCAATAGTCAAAATTGGCCTCAACAATCGGAATTGACCTTGATAAACGGAATTGGCCCTGACAATCTGAATCGACCTCGACAATCTGAATCGGCCTCAACAATCTTAATCGGCCTTATAAATGGAATCGGCCTCGATAGTAGGAATCAGCCTCGATAAATGGAATTAACCTCGACAATCAGAATCAGCCTCAACAATCAGCCATGACAATCAGAATCGGCCTCAACAATCAGCCTCAATAAACAAAGTCAGCCTCGACAGTCGGAATCGGCCTCAATAAATGGAATCAGCCTCGACAATTGGAATCGGCCTCGACAATCAGAATCGGCAAGAATGGGCCTAATAAGGACTAAAGGAAGGTCACAATGTGGTCATTCAACCATCATTGCCCATCAATGTAGACATTTAACCAACATTGCTCCCAAGGAGTGGCCCACATAGGGCTAAACATATAGTGGGCCCATGACCTCCCATAAGGGCCTAATATACATCGCCATGGGCACACTCTTGGGCCTCAAATACATCACAATGGGCCACATGCATGGGCCTCAATTATATAACAATGGGCCTCATCATATGGGCAAAAAATACATCACAATGGGCCTTACCAAATGGGTCGAAAATACACCACAATGCACCTCATCAAATCGGGCTGCAATATAACACATCATCAAGGTAGGTCCCTAGACAGTGTGAATATAGAATACGTACACCAAGGTGGGGCCCATCACATAGGCCTAATACGCATCATGATGGGCCGCATCAAATTGGGTTGCACCATAACATCACTTTCGATATAATCTGATCAAAAGGTCACATAGACCTGAATTAGAGGGAAAATAAATTTCACATTGACCAAGAACTTCTGCATTCCTAAAAGGGTTTCAATGGTGGGTGTTCAATGCTCCACAGTTTCTGCAGTGTGGTCCACCTGATAGATCTGCCTCATTTTTAGTCTCAGGCCATAAGACGAGCTGACAGCTTGGATGGACGGTTTGGATGTAACACATACATCATGGGAGGGCCCACCATCCCATCTGGATGGTGCAGGTAAAAGATATACATTACGGTGGTACCCACCGTCCAGATGGATGGTGAGGACAAAACATATACATCACAGTGGTCCCCACCATCCAGATGGACGGTGGGATGAAACACATACCATGGTGGGACCCTCAAAGCCTGACCGTCCAGATGATGGACAGTCTAGATAGACAACTTATACATCAAGGTGGGTTCCACGTAGGGGTACATCGGATATAATATATAAATTATATTATAATATATATATAATAAAATATATAATATATAATGTCTTATATAGCCCAGTGTCCAGACGGACTGTGTGGATTTAAAAAATGCATAAACCAAGGTGGGTCCCACCCCCCACATGTGTCACACATGTGGGGTGGGCCCATGTCTCCAAATGGATGAACGGTATTGATAGGAGGTGTAGAGAGAGGTGGGTCCCACTGTCCTGCTGTGTGGATGGTGGATATACACACGACATCATGGTGGGGACCCATGACCTGGATGGTCAAGATCAGACCCCCATAACTTGTTGACGTCAATCACAACAACTAAATAGCTGGTGTGAAGTACACCAGCCAATCTACTTCTAAGCAGTGGGTCCCCACTAACCTGGACGATGGGATAAAACTCGTACATAGTGGTTGGTCCACACGTCCTACGTGTGGACGGCTTGGATATAACACATACCTCAACGGTGGGTCCCACACAAATGGACCATGCTGATATAAAACATACATCATGGTGATCCCATGCGAGGATGGTGTGGATCCAAAACATACATCATGGTGGGGCCACATACCTACGGACGTTAGCAGCTGCTGCTGCTGCTGTAGCAAAGCAGATGCATGGCTTGGATGAAATCCACATCATGGTGGGTCATGTCCAGATGGACGGATGGTTGATACAACACATTCATCATGGTGGGGCCACATACCTGCTGACGTCGGGTAGCAGTGGGTCCCTCCATTCCAAACGGACAGACGGTTTGGATATACAACAAATACATCTAAGTGGGTCCCAAAACATGTGGACGACGTGGATCCACATGTTCATCAGGTGGACCGCAATAGGAGAGAAAAGGAGAGAGAGAGAGAGAGAGAGAGAGTGAGAGATAGAGAAGAAGAGAAAGATCGGTGAGAAAGGGAGGGACCCTGCCGGTATGGGCCGTCCCTATACATGAATACATCAAGATGGGTCCCACATATGTGGGCCCTCAAATCACAAAATCAACAAATAGAAGTACCCACCATTCGATCTTCTTGGTCCGATGGAACCCTTAGCTCTTAGGCTTCAACTTTGACGGAGGATGATGAAGTTTGGAGGGTTATGATGAAAGACGTGGGGGTAGGAAGATGGGCCACACCAAGCCCTTCTCATGGAGAGCTTGGACGATTGGGTTACTTGAAGAATGAGAGAGAGATGAGAGAGAGAGAGGTGTAAGAGAGAGAGGGATGGGTGAGTGATGGGGAGTGATGGGTGAGTGAGTGATGAATGTGTACTTGTGTAGGAGAGAGTGTTGACTTTTGGGGAGGGTTATTGTACTTGGGGATGGGATGGAGTGATGGGTTGTACTTTGATTGATTGATGTAATGTGTCATAGAGATTCTCTCTGAATTGCAACGCGCGGTGTTTTCCTCAAACTGAACGCATGCCCATATATCTTGGCCCGAGTATCGCCTCAGTGGGCAAGACGCGACACTAGAACCGCGCCGACCGCGCAGTCGTACTAGTACAAGTCTCAGGTCGAGTTGACTCAGATATGCAAGACTCGGCTTAGGATCGCATGCAAACATCGATTACAGGTCGCGAGGATCGTAGGAGTATACAGAATGGTAAGAAATAGGATACGGGTCTTAAAGCAATGTAGTAATAATCTCAACATGACTGAGGTTGAATCCATAGGGACTAATCTCGTACATTTCTAAAAGTAACTAGAATCAGAACTAGACGAAGATCTAAAACTAAATCTAAATAATTGGAAGAGTAATTGTGAATATTGTAGATTGAAACTTGTAAATTTAAAAGTGGAACTAGGGTGCCAAGGATGCACTTATAGCTATCAGGATGTTTTCCTTCTTTGATTCAAGGAACACAATTGGAATCGCAGTCTTATCCTATCTAATTGGAAGATATATCAATAAAATGAAATTTGAACTTTCATTGACCTAATTCTCAATGGAGGAGAATTGTGAGAGTTGGAAGTGATTCCATCACCCTACCATGATAATGAGATTATGGAGAACAACAAGATTTACTAATCCTACAATCACAAATAAGAAAAGAAGATACTCAAAGTTATCGCAGATTTATTGTAATTTAAGTCACAACAAACCATTAAAAATTGAAAGTATTCCTTAAATATCAAATTAGAATCAAAGAAGTTCAACAAGAACAAGAATTAAAATAAGAAAAACATCCCAACACACTACAAGCTTCACCTCTTAGTCCTAGCTAAGAGGTTTAGCTAACCATATAAATGATTGGATCTAAACCCATGAAAGAAAGCATTAAAAATAGTAAAGAAAAGAAGAAAAACTCTTTGGAGGCTCCTCCACCCTTTGGCTCTCCTCCTTGAAACCCTAGATATCCTTAGAAGTCTTTAGGAAACCCATATTTATAGCCTTGTCCATTTAGATTCGCAAAATCGCCTCAATTTTGCACAGTCCGCATAACTCTGCGTAACACCTTTGATGTCATCGAAGGTAACTTGAATCCGGAAGTCGGTCTTTTTTGCATTACTCACTGCGTAACTTTTCATGTCATCGAACCTGCCTTCGATGTCATCGAACTTCCTTCGATGTCATTTAAGCTCAGATTCTATGAATTGCTGCACTAATTTCTGCACTTCATTCCTTCTCCACTTGGTTTTCTTGAATCTAGGGGTCTTGAAATCTTCAATCTTTGCCTCCAAAGATTAATTCTTTGCCTTGGTGATTTGAGCATCAAATCCATGCTTTTAACATTCTTTTCAATCCAAGCTTTTAAAGTCACTTTGCAACATAAACATGTATAAAATATACCATTAAGCATTATCATGTTCATAAAACCAAGACATAAATGGGGGGAAAATATGCAATATTTGACACTCAACACACTCCCCAACCAGCATTTTTCTAGTCCCGAGCAAAACATGCGTGAAGTACTTCTCAGTTCTCAATGTCCAAATCCTTTCTCAATAATCAATCTTTTGTGCAACCAAGTATGAATGAGTAGAATTAAGGCGAGAAAGTGGGATTTTGAAAACCTAGAGCCGAATCATATAAGCAATTAATCAAATAGGTTCTTTATCGATTAAATCAGAGCTTAAGTTCATATATCAAGTTCTTTAATGTGCTCAGTGAAAATCAACTTCTCATAAGAATACTATCATTTCGTAGTGTTAGCCATGCTCACCATATCAATATTAGTTAAAAACTTAAGTACTGATTCTGAGCTTATCCCATTTTTCTTCTTTTTCCAGTTTTTGATTTTATATTGATGGTCTTTTTCCATTCATTATTTTTTTCAGACTGTACATTATTTATCGTTCTTTTCAATATAGTCTTTTCACCATTCATGACCTTTTTGTCGATCTTCTGTTTTTTAACTGGTTCTTTTCATCTTTTTAAGGTGGATAAAATTCTCCAGACTCAATTCTCAACATCTATCAATGATTCTCATGCTAACAATCAGAAATTTTAACACATGGAAAGCAATTTGAAGTGTCTTGTCACTTAGATTAACATGATATTCAAACTTTCTCTTAATCAATTGAGTGCAAGAACTATAAGTGATTAATTACTTAGTTGATCTAACTCCAACAATTCAAAATTCAATCTCTATCTAATCATACTCAAAACATTCTTAAGCGCATAATTATCATTTTCCAAACAGATATCAACTTGAAACATTAAAAATTTCAAAAAACATTTGCTCAAAACCAAGAAAGCACTAATTTGTTTACCTAATTGTTTCAACCAGAAACGAAAAGCATTTAATTTGGAGAATTATCTCACTCAATAATGATAAAAAAAGAACTAAGAGAATAATCATCAAATTTATTCATTCTGAGATCCTTACATCCTTTTGATCCTCTGATTTTGAGATAGAATTTCTAGAAAATATAAAAGTGCAAGTATTAAATAGGCTCAAATATAAATTTCGGCAGCATTCTGGCTCATATCAGTCATGTCTCCAAGGGAGATGAGTGTATTCTGGCTCAAATATAATACACTCCCTCTCCCTCTCTCCATCTCCAATACTTGTCAGAGGCACTGGTCTTCCGAACATCTCATCCTTCAAATGAAGGGGGTAGGGGGGTATTTATAGGCTTCTTCATGTGTGGGCCCTCGAAACCTGTACTGTGGACCCCATTTCAAATCTCTAACTCATATATTTATGAAGAGTTGCGCAGCCCAGTGCAACCAGACAAGTTCACGGACCTGCGCAACTTAGTCTCTGCGTAACTCATGACCCGCGCAAGTCACATTCCCTTCACTTCTATGCTCCATTTCATTCTCCATTTCTTCTTCTTAAAGCCTCTTTCCTTAACCAAATTTTATGCTCCAACAGTTGCCCCCTTGATCCGAGATTTGACCACTCTAGGTCAATTTGAAGGATTAATTTCCTTCTCAGGGTTTTGAGATGCGTGGGTCCGTGCAACTCGCAACAAGTCCTATTGGTCTATAAATATCAAAACTTCTAGCCATTTCTTACTTCAAAATTTTTCTCTCTGTGCCAAACCCCTTTTTTGCACAACTCGCCCGCGCAACTTGGCCGCATAACTCCCCAACACTTAGTGTGAAAAACCTTTGTTCTGAAACTCTGCCAAAATTTTCTTAATTTCCCAAACTTAACCAATTTCTCTAGACTCTTTTAGCCATGGATCGCACTAAGAGAAAATTTCGATTCATAGAAGTACCTACAAATCAACCTTCCCACACAAGTCTTCCAGGCTCTTCTTAAACTCCCGAACCTCCTCCAGCTCCTCCAGCTCCCACACCATCTTTTACAGCTCCGATAACCACTTCTTCCCCTCCGACACATGAAGACCACTCAAGGAAGCGAATCAAGGTGACTAAGAAATGTCCCACTTACATAAAGGAGCTAGTCCTGCCCATCCTTGAATTTTTTGATAGACAAAACATTGTCTTAGCCAATATGCTAGGAAATCATTTCCAAAGAACTAGCGGGGCCTCTAAAGCAAGGTCGTGAAATTGATTGGGAATCTTGGCTGAAACTAACAGCCAATTTGTGCACCGACATCATCTGATCTCCCATGAGAGAAGATACACCACCCCTATTAAGAGATCGAAGAATCAGGAACTTCAACAGAAAATCGAGCATAAGAAGGAAAAACTCCCGAACACTTAGGATACTGTGAAGGTCCAGGATGGCTATATCAAATTCAATAGTCCTTTTAGGAATGAGTTAATAACAATCCCGTTAAATATTCAACGTCATCTGTCCATCCTTCAAAGTGATTCGAAGGATTGAACGATTCAGAGCCAAATGATGTACACTCCAAACTAGTCGATGAGAGAACCTAGAATGCTAGAAGGCATTCTGTCAGAAAAGGGATCGAGATAGCAGGTTAACGAAGTCCATCCCATACGATTTCTTATCCCTTGTTAGAGTCCGCAGGAGATATTTTCCACAGCTTTCTACGAAACGGTGCGCCAACGTTTTAGAGAAAGAAGATCACTATGGGGCAATGATGAATTCTATACACGCGACTTCTTAACATCACGCAAGTACTATACTGACTGGGCCAAGGCCATCCTTAACAAACATTCTGCAATGTTGATGGTGGTCGGTCTTTACGGTGTGATTGAAACTACCTCAAAGTATTTCTACAAAGATCATATGATCTATAAAGGGTTTCTCAGTTATTAGTGTTCCACCACCAATTCTTTCCATTTGCCCCTCGGTGAAGTCAGTATCACCCTGTGAGACCTACATAGAATGGCGGGACTCCCCATAACGAGTCGCTTCTTCGATGAGTACATTCCCACCAGCAAGGAATTTTCGCACTTCTCCTCTTCCAAGCGACAAGCATTAGTACCAGATGCTTCTGTCGAACTCTTTAGGGAAATGTCTAACTACACTGATATCAGAAAGATCCCCCACTTCCTCTAACTAGCTCACTTTTCCCAAGAGTTGCGATATATCTTCTTTCTTCTCTCTCTCTCTCTCTCTTTTTCTCGCATCATGATTTCACGCACTTTACTAATATCGTTCTCATTCATACCCTTCTTCTGTTCTAGGTTTAAGAATAGTCATTACGATGAATTGGAAAATGCCCGCTGTAGGGTGAAAAATCCTTCAGAATTCACGCCCAAAAGAGAATTAGCAGCTTTCCTGGCGTACTAGCTCAGTATCGTCGTACTACCAAGTTCTAAATGGGCCGACACTATCAGACCTTCTGTATTCGTCGCCACAGGAGGACTGGTGGAAGGACAAAAATACTCACTAGAACCCCCCGTACTCTATTCACTATACCGGGCCTTTGGCGACATCGCTACGCGTTGCCAGAATCCATCCGTCGGGGCCAGCTCAGCGTTTACTCTGTGGCATTATTTTTCTGGGTGGTTAGGTGTATATTTCCCATGGACATACGACGACCCCAAAAAAGCTTACGTCCATCCCTCACAACTTCCATTATGTCGTTATCAGTGGAGAATAATTTCGTAGAGGATGTACGAGTGGGTGGTCGACACAATCGAGTCAATGAATACTATCAACTTCTATCAATTCTCATTTTCTTAATATATTGTGGATCATGAAGCTACTGACGATGAAGATCTTCCTCTGGCCGAGCGAGCCTATTTCATCTTGATAGATCTAATAGCCCACCTTTACGAGAAGGTAGTGAATTTTGGAGAGAACCCTACTATCCAAGTAGGTTTGCGCGGCAGTTTGGATACGATCAGACCATCCCCGAACATTCTGAAGTGGTGACTCGTACCATGCAGAGTTGCCGCATAGATTCTTACAATTGGGGGCTAGTTTCGAGACAGCTACTCGTAGCTCGAATCAACTCTAAGTTCATCATTCTGGGTTTTAGATGTTTTGTCCACACGACTTATCCATGGATGCGATGGTGGGCGCATCAATCATTCCTCATTCACCGATGCTTACCGATAGATTCGCCTATATAGATCCCCGCTACTCAGATTACGAAACACAATCCCATGGAGGGAATAGGCTACACCATTAAATGCGATCATGCCCCCGCTCCTGGCGAAGTGTGTATAAATTTTTTTTGTGGAAGAGCCCATTCGTGAGGTGAAGCCCGCCAACACTCTCGAAGGTTGGATCGCTCATGGGTTTCCCTTAACGCACTTCAAGACTCAAAGGAAACATGCTGGCAAGGAAGATGCGCCTGCAGACGCCATCGAAATGCCCCACGTCTCTGCTCCACAGACCCTACTCCCGTTCCAGAGGCTGCCGGTCCTTCAGAACCTCAAGAGGTGACTCCATATGTTTTGCCATAGTCATCTGCTTGCCGAGATTCCTCATCACCTGTGACTAGCTCACAAATATGGGCGAGGTCTTCCGTATCCCCGATAATCGTTGCCATAGAAGCTCTCGCCTCTACCAAAAAAGGCAATCGACAAAGAAGGGGAAGCAAGTAGTCATTGAGGAACCATCTCTAGACTCAGCATCATCTTTGTCATCCTCAGAAAAAGAAGACGAAGGATCCTCCTCTAGTGATTCCCCTCCTACTGACCATGAGTCATCTTCCAATGATTCAAAGGAAGAGGATGAACTGAATGCAAATGAAGAGGTGGGTGAAGAAATAGAAGCAGCGAAAGAAGGAGAAGTAGATGTGGATGAGGCAGAAGAACGAGAGGTAGATGTGGGTGATAATGAAAGAATCGACGTAACTACGGAGATCGATGAAGAGATTCCACAAGAAAACATCCCCCCTGCTACTGCTTCGGGTGTTAACAAGGAAGAAGAGCCCCTCAAATACAACAAATATGAAGACACAGCCGGGGCTGACTTAACTTTGTCATTTAGCAGCAACTACTCTCCTCTCCCACGTGCAGCATTTTCACACTCTCCAGCTAATGTCACAATGCCTCCAGAGACTCTTCCAGTTCCCACGGGCTCAACTCAGGTTGCTCTACCTATTCCTACTTTCGGCAAGCATTTTGTTGTTCACAACCCCAAGTGTAGGGGTCGTGATGTAGTAATAATCTCGGTGAGACCAAGGTCAAATCTACAGGGACTAATCTCTTGAGTTTTATAAAAGCAACTAGAAGAAGAACTAGAAAAAGATGAAAACCTAAATCTGGAATATTTGAGAGTAATTATGAGAGATTTAATGAAAAACTTACAAAATTCAAAGGTGGGAAACTAGGGTTTCCAAGGATCCACTTGTAGAGATCAGGGAGATCTATACTTGATTCAAGTCACACGATTGGAATCGGAGTCCCATCCTATCCAATTGGAAGATATCTCAGTAAAATTAAATCCGAACTTCCTTTGACCTAGTTCTCAATGGATGAGAGGTGTGAGAATTGGAAGTGATTCCATCACAAAACCATGCCCAAGAGACAAGGCAAACAACAGGATTTACCAATCCCATAACCAATCTAGGAGAATTGTGAAAGTTAGGGATGATTCCATCATCCAACCATACCTAAGGGATGATGAAGAACAGCAACATTTCCTAATTTCAAAATTTCAATACATGAAAAGAACATACTCAAAGTTATCACAGATCTATTGTAATTTGAGTCACAACAAACCATTAAAAACTGAAAGTATTCCTTATAATCAAAATAGAATCAAAGAGAGTTCAATATAAATATGAATCAAAGCAATAGAAGCATCTCATCATGCTACAAGCTTTAAAGGTTTATCCAACCATAGACATGATTGAACTAGTATTTCGAACAAGAAACAAATGTATTTGATTTGGGAGATTATCTTATTCAAATATAACAGAGAGAGTGTATGAAGAACAATCATCGTATTATTAATATTGAGTTCATTTACATCCTCAAATATCCATTGATTCTGAGATAGATTATTTAAAATACAAAAATTGATAGAGTTTGAATATTAAATCTAAATATCAAATTCGGCAACATTTCGACTTGTGATTTGGTCATCTCTCTAAGAGGAATATTATGCGGATTCGATCATCTGATCTCTTTCTCTTGAGCTTATATCTTTGTGCAAAAGGAGAACTGAAGATCGATGATTTCAGCAGCATAACAGCCTTTAATCATTATTGTCCACGTAATAGCTCTTTTGCACGGACCCGCACAATCGATTTCATTTGCATGACCCCGCACAAACACTTGTCTTCTGTACCTTCAGTCTTCTCTTCTTTTCCTGAGCTCTAATCTTCTTCCAAAATCTTCAATCTGCTCAAATGAGAGGGGGAGTGGGGTATTTATAGGCATCTACACTTGCGAACCCTCGATCCTTTTGCCATGGGGCCCACCTTATATTAGATCTAACTGTTCATTCAAATCAACACATCCTCCTTGCGCCGCTCACACAACTGCTATGATTATTTGCACGGACCCGCGCAACCAATATGATTTGCGCGCAATCACATGATTATAAACTTCAATTCTCCTTTACTTACCCATTTCTTATAATTTCTTTCTTTTTGATCTTTTCTATCTTTCATATATATATATATATATATTTGTGTCTCAACAGATGCCCCCTTGATCCTTTCTTTGTTCTTTAGAATTAAAGAATCAGGTTCAATCACATCCTTTAATTCCTAAAACTGTTTGCACGGACTCGTGCAAAGGGTTGCTCGAGTACCGCACTAGGGCCATACTCCCTATAAATATCTGTGGTCATCCTTCATTTCCCATTCTCTATCTTTTAACGAAAATCAGCTCCTTTGATATTTCCCCATGCAATCGATTTCGTTTACGCGACCACACGTAACAAACCTTCTGTTCGCGTAAGGCACCAAGGCGTTGCGTTGCTCCGCATAACTGACTTTGTTTGCACGACCCCACACAAAGGACTCCTTGCATAAGTTTTCCAGACTTAGATTTTTTAGACACTTTCAGAACTTAGCCCTTTCATTATGGCCCGCACTAAAAGAACTTATCGCGTCGTGGATCCTCCCACTGCACAACCCTCTCACCAGGATTTGTCAAATCCTTCATCTGCTCGTGCTACTGAATCATCACCGTCTCCTGATCAACAGTCGAGCAAGCGCTTTAAGACTACTAGAAAATGCCTCACCTACATAAAGGAGCTTGTACTCCCTACTTATCATTTCTCAGACTGGATCTCTTCACCACCATCTCCTATCATAGGGTTATATCTCTTGGTGAGACTGAACGACCACCGAAACACGGCCACGACTTCGACTGGGATGAATGGCTAAAGACAACGACTCATTTGCCGATAATGAGTTAAAAACTGCCACTGAGGGAAGACACTCCACCGTCTAGATCAGAGAGCATAATAAGAAGAAACTCCAAAATTCCTAGGAAGGAATCTGAGTCATTGAGGGTATTATGAGTTTTGATAACCCTCATAAACAGGGTATAATGATAATCCCTCTATGCCTTCATCACCACCAGTCCATTCTGAATTGCAAGCCTTCAGACCAAATGGATGGGGAAAAATTGGCCTACATAGAATCCTGGTCATCAACAGAACCAAAAATCTTGGAAGGGGTCTTGCTATCAAAGAAGCCAAGACAACAAACCGGCGACGTCCATCCAATGATCTTCCTTACTCCCTCTCATAATCCACACGCCCTATTTTCGACCCATTTCTACGAAACACTCCATCAGCAATTCAGGGATCGTGAATCACTTTGGGGCAGAGAAGAGTTCAGAACTAGAGGCCTCTTAACATCGCGCGACTACTACTCTGACTGGGCGACAACAATTTTGGCCAAGCATTCTAAAGCGTTGAACAAGATCGACCTATATAATGTAATAGAGGTCACTTCTCATCATTTCTATAGGAAAACCTCTATCTTGAAAGTTTCCTTAATTACTAGTGTCCCACTGCCAACTCCTTCCATTTTCCAGTAGGCGAGATGAGCATTAGCCTCTAGGATCTTCATCAAATTGCTAGTCTTCCATTGACCGGAAAATTCTATGACTAATTCGTACCCACCAACGCAGAATTGGCGTTCATTTCTTCACCCGGCCGAGAGGCCTCGATTTCGGAAACAACCATATAACTTTTCAAGGAGATGTCTAAGTTTCCCAACATTCACAAGATCTCACCACTGCAATTGCTTGCCCATTTCACTAGGGCCCTTCGATAATCTTCTTCTTCATAAACCAGTTATTTTCATTACATCTTCATTTCTATACTTCTCATTATATGTTATCTTTCTCTCCCTTTTCTTAGATTCAACGATTACCATTCACAAGAGTTGACAAGTCTCTGCGAGAAGATAACAGAGCATCCAGATTATAGTGTCGATGGAGAACTTACTGTTTTCCTCATTTATTGGCTGAGCGTGGTGGTTCTTCCGAGTTTAAAATGGGCAGATGTTATTCTCCCTACAGTTTTTGTTGTTGTTAGTGCCATGGCGGAAGGCCACAAACATTCTCTTACCCCTCCTGTCCTATGCTCGATTTATAGGGCTCTCGAAGAAATAACATCTCATGTAAAGAATCTCGTTGTCGGTACTTCTTCCATTTATACTCCCTGGCACCACATCTTGGGCTGGCTAAGTGTTTACTTTTCGTGGACTTTTGATACTATGAAGAAGGCATATGTTCACCCTTCACATCTCCCACTATGGTTCTTTCAAAAGAGGGCTATGGCTAGAAGATCATACGATTGGGTTGTTAACACCATCTTAGACACTGTTAAAATAGATTTCTTCTAGTTTTGCCTATATCGCTAGAAAGAGGTACATATAGGGTAGACACTGGATCACTTACTTTAGGAGAGAGAGAATTTTTCCGTTCAATTCGATCATGCAACCTCTTATTAAGAGAGGGAATAGAATTTTGGAGGGAGCCTTATTATCCAAGCCGGTTTGCTTGCTAGTTTGGTTTTGATCAAGCCGTGCCAGAAGACTGCTGATTAGTAACAAGAAGAATGCGCAGCTATGGAACTGGCCTATATAACTGGGTGATGTTATGGAGCAGTTATTGGGTGGTTGAGTTAAATCTACTTTTATAATTCTGGATAGTAATCGCATCACTCGCGCTTGTATGGTCACATGAGGTGATGGGTGCATCAATCATATCTTGTTAATAAATGCTTACCTGTGACTGAGCCAATCTGGATTTCACCGCCGAAGCTTAAAGGCTGTAAACTTGAAGAAGGAATAAGCTTTATATCAGAGACAAGCCATGCCCCCTTTCCCGGTCATCTCTACAAGAAAATATGCGTGGATGACCTGATTCGCAAGTGAAAACTGCTAATACTCAAGAAGGTGGATAGCTCATGGGGTTGTTATGGACTTTGAAAAAGTCCCACTAGATCGTTCTGAGAGAGTAGTTGAAGAGGTGGTGGAAATTCCTTCTTCTACTCAAGAGAATGTTACTGTATCTCAAGATAATCTGGTTCTTGCTCCTTCTCCTCGACCCATTCATCCCAATCCATCTTCTCCAATGACGAAGTCTCGTACCCGTTCTCAGGCTTCTCCTCCTTCTCTTCAAGAAGGAGTTGTTGCCTTAGCCTCTCCAATCCCAATCGACAAAGGCCTTCGATCAGGAAGCAGTAAGATTTCCCCTTCCAAAGGGAAACAAATCATAATTGAAGAAATAGAGGAAAGAGAACTAGAGGAAGAAAGCTCAGCCTCGTTGTCTGAAGGTACTACTTCTGTTGAATATAACACTGAGGAAGATGACGAAGAAGCTGATGACGGTGATGATGATTTTGAAGGAGAGTGAAAAGGGTGAGCTCCAAGTCTTAGAGGGGGGGGGGGGGTGAATAGGACTATGCCAAATAAAAATAAAATGTGGAAATATAACACAGATAACGAAAATATAAAGCAACCTCAAATGCATGAGTATTGAGAGGTTGATACAAACGTTGTTCTAAGGACAACCTTACACCAAAAACAATTGGCTTATGGTAGGACAACCTGATTTCTAGAATGTTTGTGAGTATCAAAAACTCAAACTGAAATAGAGGCAAAAGAAATAATCCTATCTATTATAACATTCACCACAAAAGCATAAATAAATTACAACGTTCACACACATAAACAAATACAACCATCCACCACAACTCCAGGAATTATTGTGGTTCGTGTGTGTACACCAACTGTTCAAAAACAGCCACACAACTACTCCACTCCAAATATCCACACCCATGGGATATTAGCTTTCACTAAGAAAGAAGGTTTTCCAAGGTTCATCTTAAAACCTTTAAAGATGTGTTTTTCAATAGGCTTACACAATAATAAAAAAACCCACACCGAGATTTTCCTGGCTAATCTCAGTCAAAACCACAAATAGAGATTTTCCTGGAATTATAATGATTTTCCTTGAGCTTGAATTAGAGACTTGATCTTGAGCTTTAACATTAGCTTGAACTTTAAGCTTGAGGATTGATGTAATGATGCACTTGAGCTTGAGTACCTCGACTTGATGAACTTCAACTTGTTGTAGTTGAACATGCGTACTTGTAGCACATATAACATCGATGTAGATAACAACATGCTCATCTTCGAATGAAGGTGAACTTTCCATTAATTTGAACTTAAAGGTGAACTTTCCATCTATTAAAACAAGTCAAACATACTGAAGTGTTTTGGCACAACACAAGGTGCTAGATTTACAACTTAGCATTAACAATCTCCCGCTTTGTCAAATTGTGACAAAACCAACTTACAGAAGATTAACCTATTCTAATACACAGATTCACTTAGTTCAAACAAAATCTAACAACCACAAAACTCCCCCTCAATCAACTCCCCTTCAACTTAAGCTCAGTAGAGACCTGTATTAAGAGATACATATACATTTCCAAAAAAATCTTTTTCCACATAGTACATGTATACATCCACATCTCTACATCCCATTTAAATAACCACATTAAGCAATAAAAATCAAATACCCAATTTCTCCCCCTTTTTGTCACAAAATGACAAAGGAAGAAAACATAAAAATATGTGAATGTGGTAGCTAATAAGTGAAGAGAGAAAGAAAGAGTGTGAAAGTTAGCAATTTAAACCATAATAAAAGAAGTATCAACATCAAACAAACTTAAACATGTCCAACATTCAGAGTCACCAAGCACAATTGTCACGCCCCAAACTCAGAAACCGGGCTAACAAAATTCCCGATTGCCAATCCTGGCGCCGATAGCCTCCGTAGTACCCCATTCTCGGCTGTCGGCACCCATACACCTGGTTTCGATCCTGGGATTCTACAAGGAGGATTTCAAACATGTTTTTATTCGTAATAAACATAACCATAAGCATAACCCATGAATAATATCCACAATAACACCATCACAAAATCCACTATGATAAAAAAACTTTGAGGTACAATGCGTATAAAGGAAAATATAAGATAATGATAACAGAAACTCCTGAAGCTCGACTACACGCTCCTACTGCGACGAAGCTACGACTACGTCTGACGTCACCTGCACGCATCAATCGTGCATAAGCTTATAAAAAGCTTAGAGGGTGGTGTAAGTATGTGCGTAATATGAATGTGCTCAAAATGCAATGATAGAGTAATGCAGAACTATATTGATGACTATATGAATGCAATCGGTCGTACCAAGGCTATGCGGTGCAAGATATGAATGCTATCGGCCATATCAAGACCATGCGATGTGAGATGCAACTCAAGCATGCCAATCCACAAATCAATGCAGCTCGTCACTAGAGCATCAAATATTAGTACAGTTCTCATTCTGGATAATTACTGGGGTTTAGTACACTCTAAATGGTACTGCCCCTTTCTCAGGCAAGCAGCCCAAGTGAGCGTAAGAAATCTCATTATCCGCATGGCCAATAGTTTGCCAATACCTATCCGCACGTCAATAGTGGACCCATTCACGAGCTGGTCAAACTCAGCCTAGCAATGCCTCCTATGCTCGGACGGGTAAGGCCACACCCCTTTCCAACCGACTACAACATAGTGGACAACGTGGCCTCCTGGTATTCGGCCTTTTTGTGCTCATGTATCCACTTGGTATCGACGTTAGAGTCATCCTCTAGTACCATCGGGTTTAGGGATTTTCACCCACGAACATCTATAGCACCCCGATGCTAGAAACAGTATTTTCGGTATCCAATCCGGCCACCCACGATGTGCCTGTGGAGGCCACAGCCCTGATGTCACTAGGGCACACAGTAATCACAATCACACAAATGCAAATGTGCAAGAGTCACGCAGTCCAATCATGCATCAATCTTGCGCATACCGTATGCTCATGTGGGATAACTTTGCCTATCAGGGAGTCCCATAAACAACCTTTACTATGGAATATGCAATGGTCAATCATATCACATAACAAACATACAAATGATGTGTATGGGCATGTATCATGATGCTATGCTATCACAATCTCATAATCGGCGACGGTAGCCGGTATCGGCAATCAGCACCGATAATCAACCTCGGCGCGAGGCGGGTTCCATAGATTGATGGCTGATGATGGACCAATTAAAATCAATGGGGCCCAAGCGTCTGGGTTAACCTGCGAGAGAATGATGAGGAAAGGCCTAACCATGCTTAAGAGAAGGTCACAATGTGGACGTCTAACCATCATTGTCCATCAATGTGGACCTTTAACCAACATTGTTCCCAAGGAATGGTGCTTATAGGGTCAATCATATAATGGGTCCATAGTCTCATACAAGGGTCTAATGCATATCATCATGGGCCTCGCTTATGAGACATATACGCATCACATTGGGACTCACTCATGGGCATATATATATATATCACATCGGGCCATATCAAATGGGCCGATCAAATGGGCCGAATTAAATGGGCCGAGTCAAATAGGCTGAGTCAATTAGGCTGAATTGAATGGGTTGAATCGATGGGCCGAATCAAATGGGTCGATTCAAATGGGCCAAGTCAAATGGGCTGAGTCGATTGGGCTGAATCGAATGGGCCGAATCGATGGGTCGAATCAATGGGCCGAATCAAATGGGCCGAGTCAATTGGGTCGAGTCAATGAGCCGAGTCAATTACACCATTCATCCATCGTTAGAGTTCATTTTAGAGTAAAAAAAATCATATCCAAAGGATCATCTGGACCATACCACAATGGCAGTGGTGATAATGATTTCCATAGTTAAATTTCTAGTGGGCCCACCATAATATTTATTTTCCATCTAGTCTATGCATAAGGTAACGAAGACCAGAAATGGGAGGAAAACAAATATCATATTGGATCAAAACTTTATAACCCAAGGGGGTTTCCATGGTGGACGTTCAAACCCACTGTTCTTTGTAGTGTGGTCCACTTGATATCAGGATCTGCCTCACTTTTTGTCTCAATCCTTGAGACGAGTTACCAAATCGATAGACGGTTTAGATATAACACATACCTTAGCGGGGCCCACAGAACTTGCTACCATCAATCCAACAGCTATTCAACTGGTGGATGGATGGTTTGAACTTGTACATATATCAAAGGGCCTCATGCAGGGACGTAAAATGGATGGCTTGGAGAATACATCCATCAAGGCAGGTCCCACCGTCCAAAAACGTTGGACGGTGTGGATTTACAACACATACATCATGGCCACATCTAGAGGTTGGATGACTTGGATAAAACACCCACATCGTGTGGGGTCCATGAATACGTCAGATGGGTGGACGGTTTAAATATAACACGTGCATCATGGTGGGGCCATGTTGCACCTCACACATCACCAAGGTGGGCCCCACGCCCACACACAGATGGTTGGTAGGGATACAACATACGCATCATGGTGGCTATAGAAAGCTCCTACTCGTCTCAACAATATGGGTGGATGATTTAGATATTAAGCCAGCTGCATTGTCCAGCAACTGGACGGTGCAGATAACACCATACCCACCTCTAGTGTGTGTGTGTGTGTGTGTGTGTGTGTGTGTGTGTGTGTGTATACACCAAAGGCAGAGATTGCCCAGACCCATCTGGACAGTGATGGTTTACATATTAAAGGTGGGTCCCACGTGGGAGTGGCCCACCATAGTATTATATATATATATGTATGTATGTATGTATGTATATACATACGTGTGTGTGTGAGAGAGAGCTTAAAGGTGTTAGCGTCCCAGATGGACTGCCTGGATGAAATACATGTCATGGTGGTCCCATGATCTGAACGGTGTGCATTCCACACATGCCATCGAGGAAGATCTCACCATTCAGCGTTCTGGATGGTGCAGATACAATAGTTAGATCAGGGTGGCCTCATAGAACTTACTGACGTCAATAGTAGCACCTTGCTACGTGGGATGCCCCTATCCAATTATTTCCATCCCACCGTCCATAAATGGATGGTGAGGATAAAATACATATATCCAGGTGGGCCCACATCAGTGTGGTCCACTGGAGTTTTGGATCTGTTGATTGATATATATATATATATATTCCCTTCATTCAGCGTCCTAAATGAATAGTGTGGACAGAACACAAATCAGGGCCCCACCGACAAAACATCTAAACGGTTCGATGGCATGGATGGAAAGCATACATCAGGTGGGCCGATGGCTTGTACGGTGTGGATCAAGTGCGCCACACCTATCACGAGAGAGAGAGAGAGAGAGATCGTGATGAGGAGGAGGGACCCCACCACTATGGGCCCTCCATTTCTTACATTGCATACTTTAAACGGGTCCCACCACATGTGGTCCCAAAAAATTAAAATTTAACGGTGGATTACCCACCTATCTGCATTCTCCTTTAGTTCCTTGGACTCGTATGCTCCATGCCTTCGATTTTGATGGAGGTTGATGAAGAATGAATGGTTGAGATGGGAGATGAGAGGTTGAGACACACTGAGCTTTGGGAAGAGCTTGGACGTTGGGTGTTTGCTCATGGGAGTTAGAGAATTGTTAGAGAATAAGAGAGAGAGAGGAATGATGGATTGATAAGGAATGGTGGAATGGGTGTTGTAAGGAATGGGGATGGGAAGGTATGGGTTTAGTTAAAAATTGTGTAAAGGAGGGATGTGTAGGGAGAGAGAGAGAGAGAGAGAGAGAGAGAGAGAGAGTTGACTTGTGGAAAGAGGGAGTGGGTGTTTGTACTTAGGATAGGGTGAGGTGGCGTTGAGGCAAGGTGGTGTACTTGACTTGATTTAATGTAACAGGTCGAAGAGATTCTCTTAGAATTTGCAATGCAAGGCGTATCTTCAGAACGAATGCGGGCCCACAACTCCTAGCCTGGGTATCAGATTGGTGCACGAGTCACGGTGTTGGAACCATGGCAACGGCGCAGTCGCTAAGGTACAAGTTTTAGGTTGAGCCGACTTCGGTATGGAGGATTCAACTTAAGATCGCGCGCAAACGTTGGATACAGGTCGAGGGTTACCGGAATTCGACTGGAAGGACCACGGAAGCCTATGGAACGGTACAGACAAGGATACGGGTCTTACAACAGTAAAGTTAAGTATTACAAGCCCAACAAAAGTAAACAAACTAATCAAAACTAGATGAAGAGGGAGATGGAATGGATAGATCAATCTGGTGTAATCCCTTATTTATGCGTCCAAAATATTTACGCATACACTTCATTTGTTTATCTTGGGAAATTTTCAGTCCATCCACCTTCTCTTCTAGTGAGCAAAGGCGCTCATCAGAACTAGAAGGCTGAAAATCAGGATTAGCCTCAACATCATCAGATTTTAATTCATAAAAATATCTTCCATATTGGCTTCAGTTGGTAGCGCATCTTCCTCTCCAACTTCTTCTCTATCTTCTCTAGCATCCCTATGAGTTTGACCAAGTGCTAACCTCAAATTCATTTTGTTGAGATTTGAGTTGTTGAAAGGTAAATGAGAAGTAGGAGCTTCTCCAGGTGGCATGACCACACAACAGTGTAAAGAAAGAGTGGTCATCAAATAAGTGAAAGAAATATCACTATGCCCTGGATGAAGTCGAAATTGGATATTGAGATAGCAGATCAATGAAGGAAGACACACTAGAATTCTAGATACAAGAAAATGAAGAATACGCACCATGAAGGTAGTCAATTCAGCCTTGTTACCAGGTATATGTTGGAAATAAAAATATGATGTAATACTCTGTATCTGGGCAACATCTAGTTGGCCCGGAGCGCATTCCCGGAACTCCATTCCGAGTCCATGTTGTAGAAATTTCTGGTTAATAAACAACTTTCTGACTCATTCAATTTTTCAGCCAATGTTGAAATGGGAATTCCTTCATCATTCACTAGAATGTCCATCAACCCAAAAATCAAGTGACGA
This sequence comes from Magnolia changhungtana, assembly GCA_030180095.1. Lineage (NCBI taxonomy): Eukaryota > Viridiplantae > Streptophyta > Magnoliopsida > Magnoliales > Magnoliaceae > Magnolia > Magnolia changhungtana. Next base: position 2,639,020 of record JASAUF010000324.1, on the reverse strand, counting down.
TCTACTTTATATGAACCTTCTCTAAACATTATATTGAAGGTCAAATCTTCAATAGATACATCATTTATGCATGCATACATAGCTTGCGCAATGGAGCGGTATGCCGGTCTGCCTCAATTTAGAATGTTATACCATCCTACAACAACAAGGAGGGGAATAATATTAAATTGAACAAGATAGTTAGCATTGACGGTCCTCTCAACAATAATGTTGAGGAGACAGATATCCCGCACATATTCTAGGTCCTCTTTGGGAGGTCGAAGAATACGCATCAAAATGGAGCAAGAAGAAGATGCTCGAGTAGGTTTCTTCTTCGGTCTACCTTCCATTGTAAGAGTAAACAAGGAAATGTAAGAAAGGATTTAAGGGTTTTAAACCTAACATATTTTTAAGAAGAAAACCCAACAAACCACAATGAAACTTGAAATAAAAGTAAGATTCAAGCAAGATGAGACCAAAAGAGCCTTAATCCAAAAGGAAATCGAAAATGGACCACTTACTTGTAAGAATAGAAGGTGGGTTCGACGGGTCGGAGAAGGGACTTGAGAAGAAGAATTGGAGAAAAAGTGATTTTTCACCCTAAAAAGGGATTTGGCCCGCGCACCACGACTGGTCGAGTGCATGCTCGACCGGTCGTGCTATGACTGGCCTAGTATGTGCTCGACTGGTTGTGAGAGCACAAATATACATATATTTTTATTTTTCTAAATTTTTAAAATGAAATAAAATCACACAAAAATACATAATAATACAGGCATGTAATCATGAACATTTCAAGAAGAATTACTCATACCAATATCCAATTTTAATTTGGAAAACCTATTCCTGTCAAATGGTTTAGTGAATATGTGAGCAAGTTGGTTTTCAGTCTGCACATAGTCTAAAGAAATAATTTTCTCTTCCACTAATTCTCGAATATAGTGATACCTAATGTCAATATATTTGGTATGAGAATGCTGGATGGGATTCTTAGAGATATTGATTATGCTAGAGTTATTGCAATATAGAATCATTGTGTCTTGCACAATCCCGTAATCGTTCAACATTCTTTTTATCCACACAAGCTGAGTGCAGGCATTTCCAGTTGCTATATATTCAGCCTCAACTGTGGATAGAGATATGGAACTTTGTTTCTTGCTATGCTAGGAAACCAAACAGTTCCCAACATAAAAGCAACCACCACTAGTGGATTTTCGATCGTTTGCATTCCCAGCCCAATCAGCATCCGAGTATCCAGCTAATTGAACATTAATATCAAGTGGATACGTGGATACCATAGACCTAAATTAACTGTACTTGTGACATACCTAATAATCTTCTTGACAACAATCAGGTGGGATTCCTTAGGTTCAGATAGATATCTAGCACAAATTCCTACACTGAATGCAATATCAGGTCGACTCGTAGTTAAATATAACAGACTGCCAATCATACTGCGATACAACCTAAGATCTACGCTCTTACCTGTTGCATCTTTAGATAGCTTAAGAGCTGTACTCATAGGAGTATCAAAATGCTTACCACTTTCAAAACCAAACTTCTTAACCAAGTTTAGAGCATACTTGGTTTGAGAAATGAAAATACAGTCTTTAAATTATTTTACTTGCAGACCTAAGAAGTAATTCAGTTCTCCAACCATGCTCATTTCGAACTTGGAGTTCATCAACTTTGCAAACTCAGTAAACAAGTTAGAACATGTAGAGCCATAGATAATGTATCAACATATATCTGTACTATAAGTATGTGTTCATTAATTTTCTTAACAAATAAGGTTTTATCAACACTCCCCATAACGAAGTTATGACTTAGTAAAAACTTGGTCAGTTTCTCGTACCATGCCCTGGGAGCTTGTTTTAGACCATGGAGTGCCTTTTTCAGGCGATACACATGATCTGTGTGTTTAGGGTCTTCAAAACCCTTTAGTTGTTCTACACAAACTACTTAATGTAAATCACCATTCAAAAAAGCACTCTTAACATCCATTTGATAAATTTTAAACTTTTTGAAACATACAATGGATATGAATAATCTGATGGATTCAAGACAAACTATTGGGGCAAAGGTTTCATCATAATCGATCCCTTCTATCCGTGCGTACCCTTGTACAACCAGTCTTACCTTGTTTCTTATGATATTCCATAACTCATCAGTTTTATTTTTAAAGTTCCCCTTGGTTCTAATGATATGTTTATCAGCCGGTCTAGGAACCAAATACCGCACATCATTTCTAATGAATTGATTCAGTTCATCGTGCATAACTATTATCCAGTTTTCATCAACAAGCGCCTCTTTTACATTGGCCGGCTCAATTTGGGAAGTAAAACACACGTAATTACATATGTTTTTTAATTGTTTTCGTGTACGCACACCAGTGAGAGGGTTACCTAGTATTTGATCAGTGGGATGATCTTTAACTGATCAAAGTTCAGTGTTGATTGACTAGATGAAGAATCAGGTTTATATATAAAATTGATTTCATCATCTTCTGAACTTGGAGGTGGTGTATTCAGGTGATCATCAATAACAACATTTATGGATTCCTGAATGACACCGGTCCTCTTGTTAAAAACATGATATGCTCGACTGTTTAGAGCATACCCTAGGAAGATCCCTTCATCACTTTTAGTGTTGAACTTCCCTAAATTTTTGTGGTCATGCAAAATATAACACTTACTGCCAAAAACTCGAAAGTATTTAACCGTGGGCTTTTTATTAAACCACAGTTTATATGTTGTTTTATCTTTTGATTTTCTGATGTAAACACAATTAATTTTCACAGTTTCAGCCCAAAGATTTTTAGGTAACTTCATGCTATTTAACATAACATTGGCCATTTCTTGAAGCACACGGTTTTTCCTTTCAGCAACCCCATTTTGTTGAAGTGTCTTAGGTGCAGAAAATTCATGCGATATCCCGTGATCGCTACAGAACTTCTCAAAATTGCTATTCTCAAATTCCGATCCATGATCACTTTAGATTTTAGAGATATTTATTTCCTTTTCAGTTTGGATACGCTTAAGTATCCTTTTTCACTTCATCGAGAGTTTCAAACCTCTCTCTCATGAAAGCTACCCATGTATTTCTAGTAAAGTCATCCACAATTACCAGAAAGTATTTCTTTCCACCTCGACTCTCCGTCCTATTAGGTCCAACGAGATCCATGTGGAGGAGTTCAAGGGGTTTAGATATAGCAAAGGAGTTCACTTTCTTGTGACTACTCCTTGTTTATTTTCCGATTTAACATTCGCCACAAATATTATCCAATTTCTTCAATTTGGGTAGACCTCTTATTAGATCGGCCTTGCTCAGTCTATATAAATTTCGGTAGTTTACATGTCCAAGGCGTTTGTGCCGTAACTCGGTCTGATTGGTTTGGACCATGTAACAAGATAATTTAGACGAGATAGTATTACTTACAATATAGCAATTTTCAGATGTTCTTCGACCATTCAATACCACACAACCTTTCTCATTAGAAATCTCACAACCATGATTAGTGAATTTGACACTATGTTTATTATCACAGATTTGTGAAATACTTAAAAGATTATACTTAAGACTTTATATGAATAAAACATTTTTAAAAGGAGGAAGATTGAAAAGTTGAACCATACCTTGGCCAATTATTCTGCAGTTGCTCCCATCACCAAATGTGACTGATCCATCAATCATTTTTTCGTAGTTGGTGAACAAATCTTTGTCGCCTGTCATGTGTCGAGAGCAACCACTGTCTAGGTACCACTTTAATTGACTTGAAGCCTTGAAAGTGGTGTGGGCAACCAGACAAGTAGCCTTTGGGACCCATTTCATCACCATTTTGAGTTTTAGAGCACTGTTGATTTTTCTACGCTTGTAGTTATTATTAATTCTACCATTCGAGTTAGTTTTCAGAAGCTCCTTAAGTAAATCAACAATATTCTCAGCCAAGGGATTATAATTGCAATTTCCAAGATTGATATGGTTGTTATTAAGTTTGGTAGCTGAAAAAGTTTTAGAATTTTTAAAACCATTTTGATTCAAGCTTTTCCCTTTTAAGTTGGAGGACTCTCCTTTAACAAACTTAGGAGTAGTAATCTTACTTTTTAGAGGTATGTTTTTATCATAACCCAGAACCAATCTATCTCCACATTTTCTTGATCCAGTTAGTAATTTTTCAGATTTAGGGTCTCCCTGGGCATACCTCCAAGTATCCTTTAAATTGAAGAGAGAAGAAACTTCCATATTTAGTTTCCCATTTTTTGATTTTAGGTTTTCAAATTAAGATGTTTAGAAATCTAAATCACATTTAGTTTTTTCAAAACAATCAGAAATATGCGATTTTTCTAAAACTAAGTTTTCAAAATCCTCTTTTAACTTTAAAAACTCTTCTTTTTGAAGTTTAAGCTTGACAACAATCTTACAACTCTTCATGTATAGTGCATTGTATGCATCCAGAAGATCGTCTTCTTTTTCAGGGTCACTCCTCAGATTTTCATATGTAGATGTATCACAACTATCTGTGGAAGTGACGCTAGCTAGAGTCATTAGGGCCTTGACGTCACTTGTAGATTCGGGTTCTGAATCATCCGACTCAAAAGAATCTTCAGAGGAGGACGATTCATCCCATGTGGCCAACATGCCTTTTCTCTTTGGCTTATCCCTTTTAGGGCACTTATTTGTCAAATGCCCATATTCATGGCAGTTGAAGCATTAGCTGTTTTTTAGTGATTTCCAATTTTTAGTTCTACTCTTTTTTTTTCAGAGGGTTTTTAAAAATCAACTCTCTTTTTGCTTTTGAAAATCTTATAAAACTTCTTGGCTAATAAGGCCATATCATCCTTTGAGTTTTCAAAATCAGAATTGTTAGTATTATCATGAGAAATATATTTAGATGATTTAAGGCATATTGGCTTACCTTTAGGAGCCTTGAAATTTAATTCGTAGGTTTGTAGAGAACCAATAAGCTCTTCCACCCTCATATTATCCATGTCTCAAAGTTCCTGAATGGCTGTCACCTTAGAATTGAACCTCTCTGGAAGTGAGTGCAGTATCTTTGCACAAACTTTACTTTTTGAGATGTTATCTCCAAGACCCCACATTGAGTTGACTATGTCATTCAGTTTAGTATAGAAGTCCATGAATGATTCACTTTTTTCCATACATATTTCCTCAAACCTAGTGAGGATTTGAAGTTTTGACTTTTTTACAATAGTCGTACCCTCGTGTGTTATTTCTAAGATATCCCAAGCTTGTTTTACAGTATCACAAGATATAATTCGTTTGAACTCATCTGGTGATAGTGCATAAGTGATTGCATTTAAAGCTTCGGCATTGGCACTGCTCTCATTTTTCTAAAGAGTAGACCACATATAATAAGGTGTTTCTTTAACAGTCTTAGTTCCATCGGTGCATAGAAATCAGACGTAGGTGGGATCCATCTAGTCACTGTGGCTTGCCACACGCTCTCATCGATGGACCTCAACAAGATCCTCATACTGGCTTTCCAAGTAGGCATAATTGGACCCATCAAATGGTGGTGGCCTAGTAATAGAAAGGATATCAAAATTTGACATATTAGGAGCTCGAGATCGCTTAGCTCAAGAAATTTATCCAAAGGAATGAGCTATTATGCTTTGATACCACTTGAAAAGGGCGAGCTCCAACTCTTAGAGGGGGGGAGGGGAGGGGGGGGGGGAATAGGACTATGCCAAATAAAAATAAAATGCAGAAATATAACACAAATAAAAGAAATATAAAGCAACCTCAAATGCACAAGTATTGAGAGGTTCATACAAACGTTGTTCAAAGGACAACCTTACACCAAAAACCAATGGCATATGGTAGGACAACCTAATTTCTAGAACGTTTGTGAGTATTAAAAACTCAAACTGAAACAGAGGAAAAAGAAATAATCCTAGCTATTACAACATTCACCACAAAAACATAAAATAGATTACAACATTCACACACATAAGCAAATACAACCATCCGCCACAACTCTAAGAATTATAATGGCTCGTGTGTATACACCAACTGTTCAAAAGCAGCCACACAACTACTCCACTCCCAATATCCACACCCACGGGATATTGGCTTTCACTAAGAAAGAAGGTTTTCCAATGTTCACCTTAAAACCTTTATATATGTGTTTTTCAATGGGCTTACACAATAAAAAAAATAAATCCACATTGAGATTTTCTTGGTTGATCTCAATCAAAACCACAAATAAAGATTTTTCTGGCTGAATCTCACAAACCAAAAATACAAAAAATAAAATCAATACTTATCTGAAGAATGTTCTTCGATGTAGCCAGTTGAACTGCTTCTTTGTAGATGATAATGTTCAATGTTCAATCTCATAATAGAAGGGGTTCCAGGTCTAGATGAATTTTAAATTAAATCCAACCTTAGGCTACTTGGATTCAATTTCTTGGATCTCACAAAGGGTTAAATCAAAATCCCCTTTTTAAATCAAATAGAATGGAATTAAGAGATCACAAAATTAAATAACTAAAAAGATATTAAAATAAATACTAAATACCTCAAAATAGCTTCTCAATAGTGGGGGTTTATCTATCAGAGTGGTAGCTTCAATTGGATTGGAATGAATGAAAAATTCTAAAAAATTTTACTATTTTTAGGCTGCAAATCGGTTCCCTCGACTGGTACCAGGTTTGGCTCGACTGGTCCTAGCCGAACAACATTTCAAATTTTTTGGCACAATCAGATAAAACAGACCCTCGACTGGTCGAGCGAATAAAAATCGCGTTGTTAGAGTTCGAGTCGAGTCACACTCAACTGGTCGATCAAGTCTCAACGACCGGTCGAGCAGGGTACTCAACTGGTCGAGGACCTAACAGAAAATTCTGAAAATTTGAATTTAAATCTGACTGGTCGAGAAAAACCGTGGATTGGTCGAGCCAATGCCTAGACTAGTCGAACCAAGACTAGGACTAGTTGAAGTAAAGCCTAAATTACATACATTGATACAAATTAAATATGCAATGATAATGACCTAATCCTAAGGTCTTCCTAGGGCCATGTATACCTTAAATGTGAGAATTGAAATTGAATCATCAGTTGCTTTGGTAGATAGGACACTTTGAAGCACATGAAGCTTGACCTTGAATTCTTGAACTTGTCTCGAACTTGTGTTTTAAAACTTGAGCAAAAGTACTTGAGCTTGTTCTTGTGACTTGAGCTTGAAGTAGTGTACTTGAGCTTGAATTAGAGACTTGATCTTGAGCTTTAACATTAGCTTGAACTTTAAGCTTGAGGATTGAAGTAATGATGCACTTAAGCTTGAGTACCTCGACTTGATGAACTTCAACTTGTTGTTGTAGTCGAACATGCGTACTTATAGCACATATAACGTCGATGTAGATAATACCACGCTCATCCTCGAATGAAGGTGAACTTTCCATCAATTTGAACTTGAAGGTGAACTTTCCATCTATCAAAACAAGTCAACCATACTAAAGTGTTTTGGCATAATAAAATTTGACAACACAGGGTGTTAGATTTACAACTTAGCACTAAAAGAGAGGTTAATATCGATGATGAGGATGATGTTGATGTTGAAGGCACTTTTACTAGAGAAGAACATCCTCCATCCACTACTAGAGTTCTTCTTGACGCTAGTATTCCTACAAAGACTCCAACAACGATAGAAGAGGAAGATGATGAACCATTAGATTATGGAGAATATTGATATTCACTGTGAAAGAAATTTCTTGCAATCTTATCTTTTTACTTTTTTTTACAATGGTTATTATCGTGATTTTCTTATTGTTGTTACTTTATTCTAGGTACTCTTGCTATTGACACTAGAACTGGTGATACTCCTAAAGATCTTCCCCCCATTACACCATCACCCCCAACAAGAATCACCTTAACCCTCTAGTTGCACCAAAGGTGGTGGCTCGCGGGATTATCTTCCTAGTAGAGACCACTGATCTTCTAACTCCAACTACTGGGGATTCGAGCATGGAGGCCAGAGCGCATTCCTTTGCTGATTTGTTGGGAGTTGGCCCTTTTTCGGTCAAGGAATTCAACCCCTTACTGTACATATTTGAAATGGCGAAGCTATATGTCCTAGAGGGGGGGGGGGGGGGGGTGAATAGGACTATGCCAAATTAAAATAAAATCAGCGGAATAAAAATTAAATAGATAGCCTTACAATTATAAATCAATTTACAATGCTTAAATTAATTCAACCTCAATCAATAAGAGTTGAGAGATTGATACAAATTCAATTCTAAGGACAACCTTACACCATAATAAACAAGGGCTTATAATAGGACAACCTTATTTCTAGAACGTCTTTTAAATCAATAACTCAAGCAGAATAGAAATAACTGAATAACAAGGAATTGAAATAAAGTGCAGAAATAAAGATCTACGTTATTACAACAATCCCCACACTTACTTGAAATGTAAATTGTTACAACATTCACATCCACACATATATTCCACAAAATTGAATGATAAATTATATGAAATTTAAGCAAGCATTCAATCCACAAGACAAAGAGTTATAGTGGTTCGCCTGTGTGTACACCAACTGTCTTTCAACAGCCACATAGAATGCTACTTCACTCCTAATATCCTCACACAGGGGATATTAGCGTTCACTATCAAATAGGTTTTCACGGGTTCACCAAAACCTTTACAATTGTGTCTTTTTAACTTGGACTTACACAATTCAAAAACCCACACTTTTGAGTTTTCTGGCTCTCCTCAGATAACCACACAAATTGAGATTTTTCTGGCGAATCCCAAACAAAAAACAAAATAGAATGAAATTTACAGAATTGTAAAATACCTGGATTTCTCCTCTTGTAGCTGCCCAGAAGAACCAATTGGAGTAGATGTTCGAATATGGAAGTTCAATGTCCAAAACTCACTTTACAATGGTTCTAAGTTCTAATTGATTTTAAGTTTAATCAACTTAGGGCTGGCTGTATTTTATTTTGATTCCATGAAGAAAGAATTAAGAATTTCCCCTTTTTCTAATTAGATTGGAATGTAAATCAAAATCAAATAAAAATTAGCTAATAAAAGGAAATAGATTTATGCACAATATAGCTTAAAAACAAACACAGACTTATCTCAGAGTGGAGCCTTGAATTGACTTAAATATTTCAATGAAAAACTCTGAAATTCGTTTGCTATTTATAGCTGAACAAATTCATCTTCGACTGGTCCTAGGGTCACTACTACTGGTCTTGGAATAAACTGATTTTTGAATTTTTTAGCGCGATCGCATCAGACCATTGTACGACCGGTCGTAGGTAGTCCACGACTGGTCGAAGGCAGTCCATGACTAGTCGACACCCCACTACGACTGGTCATGCAACAATTGATTTAGTTGCTGGAGTTTGAGTGGAAGCCTTACGACTGGTCAAAGGTCAAGTCAAGACCATCTCACGACCAGTCGAGCAGACTCTAGGACTGGTCATAGCCGAACCAGAAAATCCGATAAATTGCAACAATTTTAGGACTGGTCTTGGAACTTCTTAGATTGGTCGAGACAGTGCTAGGACTGGTTGAACAAGGTTTAGGACCGGTCTTAGAAAAGACCAAAATCATGTAATAGAATTCTAATGAATTATGTATCCAAGGCGACCTACCCTAAGGTCAATCTAAGGTTTATCATACTTGGGACATGAGGTATGGACATTGAACACTTCATTTGCTTAGACTTTAGTCATTACAAAGCTTGAGTCTTGAGCTTGAGTTCTTCTTCATGTAGCTTGATTTCTTCACTAGCTTTGAAGTTAATGTCACTTGCACTTGAGTCCCGTACTTATATATGAATCTTGAACTTCCACTTGGACTTGAACTTGAACCTTGACACTGAGCTCATCTTCAATATCTTCTACATTGTAGCTTGAACTCTCATAAAGAATGAAGAATTCTTTGAACTAGACTTCAAGTGTTGACGTGGTGTCTCATATAGATTTATCAAGATATAAACACAAGACATACAAAGAAGTTTTGACACACAAAATTTAACAAACAACGAGGAATCAAATCATAGCACTTACAATCTCCCCCTTTGTCAAATTTGTGACAAAACACTTCTCATAATTCAATAAGATAAGCATCACATTGTACAATAACGAATCATGCACCAGTTCTCATATAGAAATAAGCATAAGCATCAACCCCTTTAGACAACTCAACTCCCCCTGAGTTAGTACACCTCAACTCCCTCTGCGTAGGCATATACCCCTTATCATATCAACCACAATCATAATCCATAAAATTCTACACCAAATTCTCCCCCTTTTGTCAAAATATGACAAAGGAAGAAGCAAAGATAGGATATGAAAGACAGAAAATAGAGATAGCAACTCAGAAAAAAAAAATTCAGAGTTAAGAACAAGACAAAAGAGGTAAACAAGGTGAGTCAGAGTACATGACAAAAGAGTGATTAAGTGAAGTTTAAAACAAGCAGCCCCACAACTAAAGAAGTTAAATTAGTAAAGCTAATATAGACCAAGATTCAACAAACTCAATCTGATCTAGAAGAAGGAGAAGGTATATTAGGATCACTTTGATGAAGGCTCTTCTATAAGCTCCAAAAATATCTGCGCATATTTTTAAATTGTTGATTGTGACCAACATTCATCTGTTCAACCTTTTCCTCTAATGCACTTAGACGTGCATTGAAATCAGATGGTTCAAAGTCTGGATCATTTCCAGAATCAGAATCAATTTAATTAAAAATATCGTTCGTGTCAATATCATTAGGAGGCAACTCGTCACCCTCGACACCATTATCAGCTTCAACAGCAGCTACACCTACATCAACATTAACTTGACCAGGGGCCAGATCCAACTTCATTTTATTCAGGTTGGAATTGTTAAATATGAGGTGTTGTATAGGAGCCTCACCAACGGGCATAGCAACTAACATGTGAGTAGATAACATATTCAACAGATATCCAAATGGAATATCACCATGACCAAGATGACTACGAATTTGAATGATAGAGGAACAAATAAAGGAGGGCAAACAGATATTAGCACTAGTAATGATAGAGTACAAAATACGAACCATAAACAGAGTCAACTCAGTCTTGTTTCCAGAACGGGGATACAGATTAGAAGTGAAGATAGGATGCAAAACTCTGTATTTAGGTAACAAGTATCTCGTTTTAAGGGCATTTCCATTTGCAATCCATGTTACATTCATGTTACACAATGCTCAAGTAAAAATACTTTTTTCCGATTCTGACACTTTCTCGGCGAGTGCACTAGGATGAACACCATCAACATTTACTTGAATATCCATAAGGCCGAAAATTAAGTGTCGATCAACATGAAACTGCCCTTCTCTAGTATCAATATTAAAAGTTAGTTGCTCAGCAAAAAAAATCAGTTATGCATGTAAAACCATGGCCTGTGCTATGGACTGGTATGCCGGCCCGCCCTAGCGTAAAATGTTTTCCCAACCTACAGATTGAATGAGAGGAAAAAGTTCGAAAGAAGTAATATGATTTAAATCAACCGCTTTTTCAACAATAACATTGCGCATACGCAGGTCACGTACATGTGGAGGATCATCTTCAGGATCCCTAAGATGACGTCTAGTGATTGCATTTGAACGAGAAGAAGATGCACCTCTATGACTTTTCTTTTTACCTCTAGATTCCATATTCTTGAAGAAATGAAAGAAAGTTCAAGAAAATAGAGATGGATTTCTCTAGATTCAACAAAAAAAAAAAACCAAAAAGTTGAAGATTTATATGAAATAGATAGCAATGATCAAGAAATTTAAGAGTAAAGATTAAGATTCTCCAAGAAAACAAGAAAAATTACTCTAACTTGGAGGAATCGAACACAAGGGTTCGACTAGTCGAAGCTCGGCTCATTGGTGAGGAGGGTTAGAATGAAGAAGAAAAAAGTATTCCCCAAATTAAAAAGATCACCGCGCGCATGACCGGTCTTGAGACATACTCGACAGGTTGTAGCAAGACTGGTCGAGCACGTCCTCGACCGGTCTTAGACCAGAAAAAAAATATGCAATTTTCACAGAATTTTAAAATTTAAACATATTAACATTATATACAATATGATACAAATATGCATGATCAATCATTTAAAATTGCACATTCCAAGATCAAATTTCAATTTGTTAAACCTGCTTTTGTCGAGCGATTTAGTAAAAATGTCAGCAAGCTGAGTCTCGGTAGGAATATATTCTAAAGATACTATTTTTTCTTTCACTAATTCACGAATATAATGAAACCGAATGTCAATGTGCTTAGTACGTGAATGCTGGATTGGGTTTTTTGAAATGTTTATTGCACTAGAATTATCACATCATAACACCATCGAGTCTTGTGCGATTCCATATCATTAAGCATACGTTTCATCCAAACCAACTGAGTACATGCATTTCCTGCTGCAATATATTCGGCCTCAGCAGTTGAGAGTGATATGGAACTTTACTTCTTGCTAAACCAAGAAACCAGACAGTTTCTAATGTTAAAACAACCACCGCTGGTTGATTTTTTATCATCTATATTTCCTGCCCAATCAGCATCCGAATACCCAGCCAATTGAATACTAGTATCATAGGGATACCAAAGACCCAGATTAACTGAACTTGTGATATATCGAATAATTCGTTTAACAGTAGTTAAGTGAGATTCTTTAGGATTAGACCGATATCTAGCATAAATGTAAACACTTAAAGCAATATCAGGTCTACTTGCAGTTAGGTAAAGTAAGCTACCTATCATACTACGATACAATTTAGGATCTCCATCTTTACCTGTAGAGTCTTTTGAGAGTCTTAGAGTTGTACTCATAGGAGTATCAAAGTTCTTACCATTTTCAAATCCGAACCTCTTAATCAAGTTCAATGCATACTTAGTTTGTGAAATAAAAATTCCATCAGCTTGTTGTTTTACTTGCAACCCTAGGAAATAATTTAATTCACCGACCATGATCATTTCGAATTCAGATTTCATTAGAACTGCAAACTCAACAGTCATGTTAGTACAAGTTGATCCATAAATTATATCATCAACATAGATTTGAACCATTAAGATATCATCGTTATGTTTCTTAACAAAGAGTGTCTTATCAACACTACCCATCTGAAACTTGTGACTTAGTAAGAACTTAGTCAATTTTTCATACCATGCTCTGGGAGCTTGTTTTAGACCATAGAGAGCCTTTCTAAGGCGGTATACATGATTGGTAAGCTTAGGGTCTTCAAAGCCAGTCGGTTGTTCAACATATACCTCTTCATGTAAGTCACCATTCAAAAAGGCGCTCTTCACATCCATTTGAAAAATTCTAAACTTTTTAAAACATGCAATAAATATTAAAAGTCTGATCGATTCAAGGCGAGCAACTGGGGCAAAAGTTCATCATAATCAATCCCTTCAATTTGCGTGTACCCTTGCACAACTAGTCTTGCCTTATTTCAAATGATATTTTTCAATTCATCAGACTTATTTTTGAAAATCCATTTTGTTCCAATAATGTGTTTATCTTTAGGTCAGGAACTAGATATCAGACATCATTTCTGACAAACTGATTAAGTTCTTCCTGCATAGCTACTATCCAGTTTTCATCAAAAAGATCTTCTTTTACGTTTACCGGTTCAATCTGAGATGTAAAGAACACGTAATTACATATGTCTTCTAGTTGTCTACGAGTGCACACACCAGTGAGAGGGTTTCCAAGAATTTGATCAGTTGAATGATCTTTAACAGTTCTTATTTTAGAATTAGTTTCACTTGATGAAGTATCTGGTTTTTCATATATAAGAAATTCATCATTATATGAACTAGGGGCAGGTGTATTCAAGTGATCGTCAATTACAACATTTATTGACTATTGAATCACACCGGTCATGTGGTTCAGAACACGATATGCACGATTGTTTAAAGAGTATCCTAAAAAGATCCCCTCGTCACTTTTAGTGTCGAACTTTCCCAGATTTTCACGGTCACGTAAAATATAGCACTTGCTGCCAAAAACTCGAAAGTATTTGACAGTAGGCTTTTTCTCAAACCACATTTCATAAGTTATTTTATTATTAGATTTACAAATATAAACACGGTTGATAATGTAGCAGGCAGTATTCACTGCTTCAGCCCATAAATTTCTAGGGAGCTTCATGCTATTCAACATAACTTTCCCATTTCTTGAAGCACTCTATTTTTTCTTTCCACAATACCATTTTGTTGTGGAGTTTTGGGCGCAGAGAATTCATGTGATATTCCCTGATCGCTACAGAGTTTCTCAAAACCGCTATTTTCAAATTCGGATCCATGATCACTTCGGATTTTACTGACTTGAGAACATTTTTCAGTTTGGATCCGTTTGATAATATTTTTCACTTCATCAAGAGTTTCTGATTTGTCTCTTAAAAATGAAACCCAAGTGAATCTTGTATAATCATCTACGATGACTAAGATGTATTTTTTGCCACCTCGACTTTTCATTCTGGTAGGTCCTATAAGATCCATGTGGAGAAGCTCGAGTGGTCTAGATGTGGTATTGGAGTTCATCTTTTTGTGAGAGCTCCTAATTTGTTTACCGTACTGGCATTCACCACATATTTTGTCTGCTTTTTGCACTTTAGGTAGACCTCTAATAAGTTCTCCTTTGCTCAATCTTTATAAATTTCGGTAGTGTACATGTCCAAGGCGTTTATGCCATAATTCTATCTCATTGGTATGGACCATATAACACGATTGATTAGATGAGCTACCGTTGCTTACAATATAATAGTTTTCAGAAGTTCTGCGACCAGTTAATATTACAGAACCCTTTTTATCTATAATCTCACAACCTTGATTAGAAAATTTAACACTATGGTTGTTGTTGCATATTTGAGATATGCTTAACAGGTTGTGCTTTAGTCCCTCACCATATAAAACATTCTTAAATAAGGGAAGATTATAAAGTTGATTCGTACCTTGGCCAATAATCTTGCAGTTGCTACTATCACCAAATGTGATTGACCCATCAGTCATATCTTTTAGATCGATGAATAAAGCCTTGTCACCTGTCATGTGCCTGGAACATCTACTATCTAGGTACCATTTTGAATGGCTTGTTGCTTTGAATGCAGTGTGGGCAACCAAGTAGGCAACTTTAGGAACCCATTTCATAACAGTTTTGGGTTTAGGAACATAGTTGGTCTTCTTTTGTCTGATGTTGTAAGAATGACATACTGAGTTAGATTTTAAGAGCACCTTAAGTAAATCAACTATTTTTTCAGCAACAAGATTTCTAATCTGATTTTTAGAATAGCTGCTTTTGGGTTTTTGAAAAGTTTTTGTATTTTTAGAAAAATTTTGACAAGTAATTTTTCCTTTTGAGTTAGAAGCTTCCCCTTTCACAAAGTTGGGAGAAGTATACTTCTGTTTAGGTAATGTATTTTTTTCATATCCCAACCCAGATCGATCGCTACATTTTCTTGATCCGGATAATAATTTTTCTAACTTTGGATCACCTTGGGCATATCTCTATGTATCCTTCAAACTTAGAAGAGAAGATACTTCATTTTTAAGCTTCTCATTTTCAGATTTCAAATAATTAAGCAGGGAGGTTTTGAATTCCAAATCACATTTTGATTTTTCGAAACAATCTGAAATTTGTGATTTTTCTAAAATAATAGTTTCAAAACATTCTTTGAGTTTAGAAAACTTTTCTTTTTGAAGTTTAAGTTTGATAGCAATTTTACAACTTTCCTTATATAAGGCATTATCAGCATCTTGAAGATCTTCTTCATTTTCATAATCACTATTTAAATTTTCTTCACTTGTTGAATCATCGTGATCTGAAAAAGTAAACTTGGCTAGAGTCATGAGGGCTTTAACTTCATTTCACGACTCGGTTTCAGAATTTTCTGATTCAGAAGAGGCTTCAGAATCAGACGATTCATCCCAAGTAGCCAACATACCCTTCCTTTTGGGTCTGCCCTTTTTAGGACATTTGTTTGCTAGATGCCCATACTCTTGGCAGTTATAACACTGACTGTCTTTCAAAGCTTCCAAGTTTTGGACTTAGGTTTGGATCGTTTCTTTCCATTTGTCTTTTGAAAATCGACCCTTCTCTTACTTTTGAAAATCTTATAAAACTTTTTCGCTAAAAGAGCCATGTCATCTTCAGAATTTTCTAAATCTGAGTTTTCTTCAGACAAAATTTTAGAAGATTTCAAAGCTATAGATTTACCTTTAGGAGTTTTAAAGTTTAACTCATAGGTTTGTAAAGAACCAACTAGTTCTTCTACCTTCATATTATCCGTATCACGAAGTTCCTGGATCGCGGTTACCTTAGAGTTGAACCGTTCAGGAAGTGAGCGTAGTATCTTTGCACACACTTTACTTTCTGAAATTTTATCGCCAAGACCCCACATTGAGTTTACAATGTCATTTAATCTTGTGTAAAAGTCTATAAACATTTCATTTTCCTCCATATAAATTTCTTCAAATTTGGTTGTGAGGAGTTAGACTTTAGATTTTTTGACAATTGAAGTACCCTCGTGTGTCATTTCTAATATATCCCAGGCTTGCTTTGCAATATCACAAGATATGATCCTTTTGAACTCATCTGGTGATAGTGCGCAAGTGATTGCATTTAGTATTTTTGCATTGGCACTACTCTCACTTTTCTGAAGTGTGGACCAAGATGTATAAGGAGTTATTCTCATTGATTTTGATCCATTGATACCAGTTACTTCAATGGTAGGAGGGCTCCATTCAGTCACTGTGGCTTGCCACACACTCTCATCCATTGATTTGGGGAAGATCCTCATTCGGGCTTTCCAATAGGCATAGTTGGAGCCATCAGGGTGGAGGCCTAGTGACTGATAGGCTATCAAAATTTGACTTCTTTATATAGCTTAGATCGTTAGCTCAGGAAATAAATCCAAATAAAGAACAATAAGAACGAGCTATTTTGCTTTGAAACCACTTGAAATGGCCAAGCTATATGTCCTGGGGAGGGGGGGGGGGTGAATAGGACTATGCCAAATTAAAATAAAATCAGGGAATAAAAATTAAATAGATAGCCTTACAATTATTGATCAATTTACAATGCTTAAATTAATTCAACCTCAATAAATAAGAGTTGAGAGATTAATACAAATTCAGTTCTAAGGACAACCTTACACCATAATAAACAAGGGCTTATAGTAGGACAACCTTATTTCTAGAACGTCTTTTCAATCAATAACTTAAGCTGAATATAAATAACTGAATAGCAAGGAATTGAAATAAAGTACATAAATAAAGATCTACGTTATTACAACAATCCCCACACTTGCTTGAAATGTAAATTGCTACAACATTCACATCCATACATACATTCCACAAAATTGAATGATAAATTATATGAAATTTAAGCAAGCATTCAATCCACAAGACAAAGAGTTATAGTGGTTCGCATGTGTTTACACCAACTGTCTTTCAACAGCCACACAGAATGCTACTTCACTCCTAATATCCTCACACAGGGGATATTAGCGTTCACTATCAAATAGGTTTTCACGGGTTCACCCAAAACCTTTACAATTGTGTCTTTTTAACTTAGGCTTACACAATTCAAAAACCCACACTTCTGAGTTTTCTGGCTCTCCTCAGATAACCACACAAATTGAGATTTTTTTGGTGAATCCCAAACAAAAAACAAAATAGAATAGAATTTACAGAATTGTAAAATACCTGGATTTCTCCTCTTGTAGCTGCCCGGAAGAACCAATTGGAGTAGACGTTCGAATATGGAAGTTCAATGTCCAAAACTCACTTTACAATGGTTTTAAGTTCTAATTGATTTTAAGTTTAATCAACTTAGGGCTAGCTGTATTTTATTTTGATTCCGTGAAGAAGGAATTACGAATTTCTCCTTTTTTTAATCAGATTAGAATGCAAATCAAAATCAAATAAAAATTAGCTAACAAAAGGAAATAGATTTATGCACAATATAGCTTAAAAACAAACACATACTTATCTCAGAGTGGAGCCTTAAATTCACTTAAATTTTTGAATGAAAAACTACGAAATTCGTGTACTATTTATAGCTGAACAAATTCATCTTCGACTGGTCCTAGGGTCACTACGACTGGTCTTGGAATAAACTGATTTTTGAATTTTATAGCGCGATCGCATCAGACCGTTGTACGACCGGTCGTAGGCAGTCCACGACTGGTCGAAGGCAATCCACGACTGGTCGTGACCCCACTACGACTGGTCGTGCAACAATTGATTTAGTCGCTGGAGTTTCAGTCGAAGCCTTACGACTTGTCGAAGGTCAAGTCGAGGCCATCTCACGACCGGTCGAGCAGACTCCGGGACTGGTCGTAGCCGAACCAGAAAATTCGATAAATTGCAACAATTTTAGGACTGGTTTTGGAACTTCTTAGACTGGTCGAAGTCTAGGACTAGTCTTAGAAAAGACCAAAATCATGTAATAGAATTCTAATGAATTATGTATGCAAAGTGACCTATCCTAAGGTCAATCTAAGGTTTATCATACCTGGGACATGAGGTATGGACATTGAATACTTCATTTGCTTAGACTTTGATCATTACAAAGCTTGAGTCTTGAGCTTGAGTCCTTCTTCATGTACCTTGATTTCTTCACAAGCTTTGAAGTTAATGTCACTTGCACTTGAGTCCCGTACTTATATTTGAATCTTGAACTTCCACTTGCACTTGAACTTGAACCTTGACACTGAGCTCATCTTCAATATCTTCTACATTGTAGCTTGAACTCTCATGAAGCTTGAAGATTTCTTTGAACTAGACTTCAAGTGTTAATGTGGTGTCTCATACAGATTTATCAAGATATAAACACAAGACATACAAAGAAGTTTTGACACACAAAATTTGACAAACAACGAGGAATCAAATTATAGCACTTACAATATTTCTGCAACATGTATATCTATCATTTGCTCTATCAATATTTTTATACCCCTTAACCTTATTCTAATTTCCTTCCATTTTTATATTTCAGGAACTCCTCTTCGTAGCGGTATAGCAAGCTCTGACTCTTTAGCCACTGTATCTGATATATTATCTTTTGAGAAGGTTCCTACACATAAATTGATTTTGTTGAGGAATTTTATATCAGCGATAGTTCACATTTTTAAAGATCCTGAGCAGTGGTTAGATCTGGATGTTGCTATTGAAATCTTGGAAAGCACTGTAAGGATGACGAAGATTAATATTTTCGTCCTACGCGATTCTCTTCTCACGTTTCGTGATTTAATCATTTCTTTGGCATCAACAGAAAATGTTGAAAAGGCCAAGCTATATGTCCTAGGGGGGGGGGGGTTGAATAGGACAACGCCAAATTTAAAATAATTACAACGAAATTGAATAAAGAGATAGTCAAATAAAATAAATCAATTCACAATGCTGAAATGAAAAACAACCTCAATTAACAAGTATTGAGAGGTTGATACAAAAGTTGTTCCAAGGACAACCTTACACCAAAAACTAAGGTTTATGGTAGGACAACCTTATTTCTAGAAAGGTCTTTGTATCAAGAACTCAAACCAAAGAGGAATAAATATATTCAAACTATACTGGGGAATAAAATACAATCTCAAATATTGATTGTTTTAAGGACAACCATGCACTATAAAAATGGCAGGGCAACCTTACTAGAACAAGAAGAGAAACTGAAGCTCAAACAAACAAAGGAATAGCTAGAGATAAATTGTGGAAATATAAGTCTAAACTATTACAACATTCCCCACTGAGCTTGAAATAAAATAATTACAACATTCACATCCACATACATTCCACAACTGAATAATCAAAGACAGGAAAATGAAGCACACATCCACACAACACAAAGAGTTATAGTGGTTTGCCTGTGTGTACGCAAACTGTTCAACAACAGCCACATAGAATGCTACTCCACTCCTAATATTCTCACACAGGGGATATTTCACTATCAAATAGGTTTTCACAGGTTCACCCAAAACCTTCACAATTGTGTCTTTTTCAAAGGGCTTACACAATTCAAAAACCCTCACTTCTGAGTTTTCTGGCTCTCCTCAAATAACCAACAACTTTGAGATTTTTCTGGCCTACCCTCAAATAAAACCAAAATACAGTAAATTACAAAATGTAAAATACCAGTTTTTCTTCTTTGATGTAGCAGCCCGGAAGAACCAAGTCGGAGTAGAGATTTGAATGTCAAAGTTTAATGTCCAATACTCACTATATAATGGTTCCAAGTTCTAATAGGTTTTAAATTAAAACACATGGGCTAGCTTTAATTGATTTTGATTCCAGAAAAAAGGAAAACAACACTTCCTCCTTTCAGATCAGATTGGAATACAAAAAACAAAATCAATTAAAAAAGCTAAAGAAAGAAAAATATTAAATATGCACACTTATCTTAAATGGAGCACAGACAAATCTCTCAGAAGACCAAATTAAGTTAGTTTGATTTTCTTATTTTATTATGAGATTCATTCTCTATTTATATGTGAGTAAACCACGTCTTTGACTGGTCTTAAGTCGCTACGACTAGTCGTAGGACCAACTGATATTTGAAAATTTGAGCGCAATAGGATAAGGCAGTTTCGCGACTGGTCGTAGGTAGTCTACGACTGGTTGAAGGACACCTTCGACTGGTCGAAGGTTTCTCACTACTGGTCGAAGCAAGTCAAGTTTCATCGCTGGAATTTGAGTCGTAGGTCTACGATGGGTCGAACAAGCAGTCGACACTATTCATACGACTAGTCGAACAAACTCCAGGACTAGTCGAAGCTTAACTAAAAATTCTGAATTTTTTCAACAAACTAACGACTGGTCCAAGCAAATCTTAGACAGATCGAAATAGTGTTAGGACTAGTCGAACAAAGACTAGGACTAGTCTTAGAACAGTCCAAACTCACTTATATAAAACATATGGATTATGTATCTAAAATGGCCTACTCTAAAGGTCAACCTAAGGTCAATCATACCTCAATAGTGAAGTAAGGACATTGAAACTTAAAGATGAGTGACCTTGAGCATAATGAAGCTTGAGCTTGAGATCTTGATGTAGCTTGAACTTGAAGGCTTCTAGAAATCTTGAGTCTTGAACTAAGTCGAACATTCACACATTCTTGAGTCTTCTTGACTTGTGAACATAGTTTGTCTATTAAAGTTGATATTGTGAGACTTTTGACTTGACATATCATGAGTAGAGCTCTGTTCTTCACATATGCAAGTTTCATATCAAGATATATGCAATGTCTTTTGCACCACAAATTTGATAATATAGTAAAGCTATCAACTATAGCACTTACAATCTCCCCCTTTGTCAAATTAGTGACAAAACACACTTACAGGATATATTTCATAAAACATAATATTTGAATCATGCACCAATCAATAACGAATCATGCACTAGTTAATATCAACCGACACATATACATAAGCATGAAATCAATTCAACATATATTCTCTGCAATCTCTGCACCTACTCCCGTTGAATATAACATATATCACATATATCCAATATACTCCCCCTGAGTATAATATACATACATATATATATATATATATATATATATATCCATTAACCATTAACCATCCATTCATTCTCCCCCATTTTGGCACAATAGGACAAAGGAAGCACAAAATAGATGTTTGAGGAGAAATAATTAAAAAAGATATAGGAGAGGTAACAGGTCAAGATATGAGAAAATAGCATAAGCAACACACATAATACAGAAAACTGAACTAAATCAAAGATAGCTACAATCTCAAAAACTAGTTAATCTAGTACAAGAGAAATAAAGTTATTACAGACTGGTACACATAAAAGAACTAATCTGAACCAGATGAAGGAGCAGGAATGGAAGGATCAAGTTGATGCATGTCCTTGTTCAAGCGCCTAAGATATTTGCGCATATACTTGAATTGTAAATCATGGGCAACAGTCATGTTTTCCATCTTAACATTCATATTATCAACCTTCTCCTCCAAATCATGCAAACGTGCATCAAAGTCTGATGGTGCATAATCAAGGTCATTTGCAGAATCAGAATCAAGTTCTTCAAAAATTTCATCCATGTTAATATCATCAGAAGGAAGATCAGCAGCTTCTTCCTCATGTTCAGCTTCACCACCAACATTACTAACCCCTTGACCAGGAAGCATATCCAGCTTTATCTTATTAAAGTTAAAATTATTAAATATAAGATGATGGATAGGGGCTTCTTCAACTGACATGTCGACTAACATATGCTTAGCCAACACAGTCATCAAATAAGCAAAAGGGATGTCACAGTGACCTGGATGGAGTCAAAACTGAATAATGTAGTGACAAATCAAGGATGATAAACAAATATGTGCACCTTTGGCAACGACATGCAGAACACGAACTATGAAAAGCGTCAATTCAGATTTATTGCCAGATCGAGGATACAAGTTAGACACAAAGATTTTGTGAAGAATTCTGTATTTGGGTAACAAAAACTTTGAGGGGAGTGCATTCCCTTTATGTATCCATCGAGCATCCAAGGTGCATAAATCTCTAGTGTGCATGCGTTTTTTAGTGACTGAGGGTTTATCAGATAAGTTATAGATAGGAATGCCCTCATCATTCACAGGAATATCCATAAAAGCTGAAATCAAATGACGATCAACGTCAAATGGTCCTTATCTTATGGCTATTAAAAAAGTTAAAATTTTCAATTAAAAATTATTTATACACGCAAACATAGATTGTACAATGTACCGGTATACTGGCCCACCCCAATGCAATAAGTTATCCCAACCTATAGTTTGAAGAATGGGAAGGATATCAAATGAGGCAACATGATTAACATCAACTCAATGTTCCACAATAACATTTCACAATCTGATATCCCGAACATAAGACGGATCATCATCGGAGACCTGAAGATGACGCTTAGTAAGAGGAGTAGATTTGGAAGAAGATGGACCACGGGATGTTGTCTTTCTACTTCTAAAAGCCATTTACAACAAAGATTTCAAGGAAACAAACAGTTGCAAAGGATTGAGAAGTGGGTTTTCTAAAATCAGATTTTGGAAAAGAAAAAACTCTGAATCTCAACAAAACTTGAAATAGACAACTTCAAGAAGAAACTAGAAACAAACTTGACACAAATCCACAAGAAATAAGCAAATGGAACACTAACCTTGAAGGATTTGGAAGGTGGGTTCGACTGGTCGGGCATCGGCTAGTTGGAGAGGAAAGTTAAAATAAGGAAGAAATGAAAATTTTCCCAATTTAATCCAACACCGTGATCTACGACTGGTCGTGGTTATCTTCGACCAGTCGTGCCACGATAGGTCGAGGAAATCCTCGACTGGTTGAACATCACCAAAAATATGATATCATGTATATATAAAAAATTAAATTTTAATCTAGCAAATATATATTCTATGATACAAATAGGCATAAATAATCATTTTAAAATGCACATGCCCAGATCAAATTTCATTTTGTTAAACCTGTTTTTATCAAGCGGTTTAGTGAAAATGTCAGCACGTTGATTCTCGGTAGGGATATTTTCCATAAATATAACTTTTCTTCTACTAATTCACGAATATAATGAAATCTAATGTCAATGTGCTTAGTACGAGAATGCTTAATTGAATTTTTTGAAATATTTATGGCACTAGTATTATCACAATATAATAACATAGAATCCTATTTAATTCCATAATCACTTAACATACGATTCATCCAAACAAGCTGTGTACACGCATTACCAGCTGCGATATATTCAGCTTCAACAGTTGAAAGTGATATAGAACTTTGTTTCTTGCTAAGCCAAGAAACTAAACAGTTTCTAATTTAAAAACAACCACCACTGGTAGATTTTTTATCATCAAGATTACCAGCCCAATCAGCATCGGAGTACCCAGGTAATTGAACAAAAGTCTCGTGAGGATACCAGAGACCGAGATTAACAGTACTTGCGACATATCGCATAATTCATTTAACAACAATTAAATGCGATTCTTTAATATAAGATTGATATCTAGCTCAAATACCAACACTTAAAGCAATATTAGGTTTACTAGCAGTTAAGTAAAGTAAACTACCAATCATACTCCGATATAATTTCGGATCCACATTTTTACCTACAGAATCTTTTGAGAGTTTCAAGGTTGTACTCATAGGAGCATCAAAATTCCTACCATTCTCAAATCTAAATCTCTTAATCAAATTCATAGCATATTTAGATTGAGAGATGAACATTCCATCAGGTCGTTGTTTTACTTGTAAACCAAGGAAATAATTCAATTCCCCAACCATGCTCATTTCAAACTGAGATTTCATCAAATTTGCAAACTTAATAGTCATGTCAGTACAGGTAGATCCATAGATAATATCATCAACATAGATTTAAACCATTAAGATATCGTCGTTAAGTTTCTTAACAAACAATGTTTTATCAACACTTCCTATTTGAAAGTTATGACTGAGTAAAAACTTAATCAATTTCTAGTACCATGCTCTTGGAGCTTGTCTTAGACCATAGAGAGCTTTTTTGAGACGGTATACATGATCAGTAAACTTAGGGTCTTCAAACCCTATAGGTTGGTCAACATATACTTCTTCATGTAAATCGCCATTTAAAAAAGCACTCTTTACATCCATTTAAAATTTTTTAACCTTTCTAAAGCATGCCATGGATATAAAAAGTCTGATTGATTCAAGACGAGCAACTAGGGCAAAGGTTTCATCATAATCGATACCTTCAATTTAAGTGTATCCTTGAACAACTAATCTTGCCTTGTTTCGAATGATATTCCCAAGCTCGTTAGACTTATTTTTAAAAATCCACTTTGTTTCGATAATATGTTTATTTTTGGGTCTAGGAATAAGATACCAGACATCATTTCGAACAAATTGATGAAGTTCTTCTTGCATAGCAACTATCCAGTTTTCATCAGCAAGAGCTTCTTTTACGTTAGATGGTTCTATCTAGGATGTAAAACATACGTAATTGCATATGTCCTCAAGTTTTCTATGGGTACGAACGCCAGTGAGAGGGTTTTCAAGAATCTATGTGGTTGGATGATCTTTAACAGTCCTCAGTTCAGAATCAATTTGATTAGATGAAGTATCAGGTTTATCAATTATAAGAACTTCATCATTATCTAAACTTGAGACAGGTGTGTTTAAGTAATCATCAATGACCACATTGATGGACTTGAATCACACTGGTCCTTTTGTTCAGAACCCTATAAGCTCGACTGTTTAAAGAATATCCTAGAAAGATCACTTCATCACTCTTCGTATCAAACTTTCCCAGATTTTTACGATCTCGTAAAATATAGCACTTGCTGCCAAAAACTCGAAAGTATTTGACAGTAGGCTTTCTATCGAACCACATTTCGTAAGCCGTTTTATTATTACCTTTACAAGTGTAAACACGGTTAATGATATAACAAGCTGCATTGACTGCTTCAGCCCAAAGATTCTTAGAGAGCTTCATGCTATTCAACATGACATTAGCCATTTCTTAAAGCACTTTATTTTTCCTTTCCACTATTCCATTTTGTTGTGGAGTTTTGGGTGGTGAGAATTCATGTAATATTCCCTAGTCGCTACAGAACTTCTCAAAACCGCTATTCTCAAATTCAGATCCATGATCACTGCGAATCTTACTGACTTGAGAACCTTTTTCAGTTTGAATCCTTTTGAGAACTTTTTTTTACTTCTTCAAGGGTTTCGGATTTGTCCCTTAAGAAAACTACCCATGTATATCTGGTAAAATCATCTACAATTACCAAGATATATCTTTTGCCACCCCGACTTTCCGTCCTTGTAGGTCCTACAAGATCCATATGGAGAAGCTCGAGTGGTCTTGATGTGGTATTGGAATTCACCTTTTTGTGTGAGTTCCTTGTTTGTTTGCCAATCTGGCATTCGCCACATATTTTATCAAATTTTTATAGTTTGGGTAGATCTCTGATAAGTTCTCATTTACTCAATCTATATAGATTTTGGTAGTGTACATGTCCAAGAAGTTTATGCCATAAATTAGCACTACCAAAAAAATGACCAAAGGCTACGGACCAGACTAGCTTTTAGTTACAGATATAAACCGTAGCTATATTGCTACGGCTTAAAACCGTAGCTAAAAGTAACCACCTTCACGCGTTCATCTAGCCTGGGATAGCCTATAAGGGACTCTACGAGGCCCATTAAAATTTGTGTGCTCCATCTGATACGTCTATCCATTTTGAAAGAGAATGTTAGGGCAGGATCCTAAAAAAGGAAGTAGATTGAATGCTCAAGTGGACCACATGTCAGGAAACAGTGGAGATTAATACCTACCATTGATTGATGGTGTGGTTCAATTGGACATTTGATTTGCCTAGATGCTAGGGTCATTTCCTATAAAAAAAATTTACAAAATTAATGGACGGAGTGGATATATCAAATGCATCAAGATGGACCCCACAAAACCCTTGAAAAATCTGTTCATCAAGATCCCGCCAGACGTGTGAATGTGGAGGGGCTACAACGGATGATACAATGGCTACGGCTAAGGGGCTTTTAGCTATGGTTTTAAACTGTAGCAGGGCCGTAGCAAGTACAAAATGCGGAAATCATGCTCTCCTTTTTCTTTTCCCCATCATGAAATGTTTCACTTTCCCTCCCCTCCTTGGGGAAAAACCCCAAACCCTCTCACGTCCGACCCTTTCTCTCTCACTCTCGATCTCCCACGACTCCTCTCTCTCTCTCTCGCTCTCTCTCTCTCTCTCTCTCTTCCAGCCCCATTTCAACCATATCTCCGTCTCTCTCCCACATTTTTTTCTAGGGTTCCATTTTCAAAACCCCGATTGCCCAATTCCAGCTCTCTCGTTTCTCCAACTCCATTCCATATATAGGGTTTCTTTCAGAAATGACATTCAACTAACAGTCCATGGAATCGCATCGGCAGCCGTCCCACCAAAGATGACAGAAAAAGCAGAGCACGGTAGCGCCAGCGGTGCTAGTTTCCGCATCCTGCAGCCCAATCTCGACCCTAAATCGAACTGAGCCGTTGACTCGCCAAGAACCTCGAAGACTATCTTCTTAAGATCTGTTCCAGAGAAATCACGGCTGAAGATGAAGGCGGCCACCCCTCCGTGAATTTTGCCGAAGGTCCCGTTCTTATTCGCATCCCCTTTGTTCTTATTGCTTTTTCCATGATTTCTCATTCCGTCAAGGGGGGTCTTTTGAAAATTTTTGTTTTCCTATTTTATAGCTGCTCTGCTTATTTAAGGTTCGATTCAGGTGTATAGTCAGAAAGTGGAATATCTATATTCTTTGGTTTTGCATGCGTTGGAGTTCATTTCTCAGAAGAGGTTTGAATTCTGACTGTTGTTCTGTTTCCTTTTTTTTAAAAAAAAAATTCATATTCAATTAGGTGCAAATGTATAGAAGGATTCCAAACATTTATTTGAATAATTCCCTGGTTGAACTGTTTTGAATATTGATTTTGGGAAGGAAAGGGGATCGGTTAATGCACTTTCCATTTTTCTGTGTTGCCCCAAAAACAGTGGAATGGTGTGTATGCAACCGCAGCTCACCCAGACACCCATTTTTCATATGTATGCACAAGAAAATGACCAAATGGGGTCCACTTAATTACATGTGGCAAGAATTCCTATCTAAGTAGTTTTTATATGCATGATTTTATTTTAGAAACTCTATTATGAATATTTCCTTATTTGATTACTATAGTATCTTAGAAAGTCCAGCTGCATTAGGAGGCTTTATTTGTTGCCCCTGGAAAGTGTAGTCACCTCCATAAATATGGCTCGTAGTAACACACTAATTAGAATGAAGTTTTTGTAGCTTTGTTTTTTTCATGGTAGGAGTATTGGAGATGGGATTATTCTGTTGACTCTAGTACAAGGCTGAAGGTTTGCTGCCTACTGGTGATGTGCTCAGTTTCTTTGGTTCTTCAAGTTTCTTCTTACATATGAATTTTACTGTCTGTTATCACTGTCTTACCATCTTCCCTTCATGAATTCTATGGTACTTTGCTCAAGTTTGATAAATCTGCTCATGCACGCACATATTTCAATCTAACTGTTTAAATTTCTGGTCCTACTGCAGATATAGCCAAGACTAAATATCACCTATAGATGTTATCAGGCCCCATGCAGTACAAGCTAACAGTGGTGAACTTTGACTATTCCAGACAATTGGAAATCTACATTGCAAACAATCCAGGCTTCAATAAGTGAAAGTTTTCTAATTCAGTGAATAGGTGATGGTGAACAATACGATACCACTGATTTTAAACCTCACTTGCAACATTGGTGCAACTCAAAACCTCATACAAGAAAAATATAGGATCTGAATCAAAAAGTTACAGAAAATAAACCAAATTTTGTTTATAAACTGCCTTCTAACTTTTCTTATTCAAAACAACAACTAAACTCTCCTCAACAAACTCTAATATGCTTCTAAAGAGAGAAAATGTTGATTTACAACTAACCGGTAAAGAGGATGAATCAAGAAGTATCAACTATAGGGCAACAAAATCTGATTCACCCAATAAAAATAAAAAAATAAAAAACCAGAGGGGTAGAGAAACTAACAATTAACAAATAACCTAGATTCTTCAAGTCCATTGGCATACCCATATTGCATATGACATGATGGATATGACTATGAGTATGATGCAACCTGTTTAATTTCTTCTATTTATTTGTTTTGCCCTCTTTTTTTATTTATTTTTATTTTTTAATACCCGTTTGGCTACACCAATATTGTATGTGTTTGGGAGTCTTGAAATCGTAGTCCGGTGGAATTGATTTCATCTAGAAATTTCTATCACATTCACATCAACAAGTGGAATTGCGATTTTGGTTCCCTTTGAAGGAAAAGGAATAGTCCTCTTTATTGCTGAATCTGCTTTCCTTGCATTTCCAAACATGATGCCTTTTTAATGCAGGGCCCCTTCCGTCCAATTTCCCATAGATGGATTTTATGAAAAATTCCCAGAAGACAACCATTTCTATATCATTTTGTCCTGTCTTGAGAGATCTAACCCTCAACAGAGTAATGAGCTCCTTCTCATAACCTATCATGTTTCTTTTGAAATAGGAGTCCAAACAATTTGGTTACTGACTGTCTCATAGCTGTTAATCTTTCTGAACTGATATATAAGTTGTAAAGGCTGCTGAACAATCTACCTATCCTCCCAAAACCTGTTCAAATGCAACCTTAATGTAGACTTCAAGTTGGCTTATATGTGCTTTTTTAATTTCTACTAAATGATTTTCTGGTAATGAGAAGATGAAACTGTTGGGAGGTTGTCTGTGGTAAATCACGCACCTAATGTAATTTAATATAATGGAAAGCATAGGAGTCCATGATGTTATGAGCATTTTATTCACAATGAGCATGGCTACATCCATGTTGGTGAGTTTGAAATGATTTTTTTCTTAGAGATGGGTTTGGCGGTAATTTTATAAATTTTGTAGCATTTGATTTGTTGCTTTCTCATTTTTATTCATTTTCTAGATGGGATTAATTTTTGTTTTATATGCATTTGGTCTAAAAATGTTGGATTTTTTGTTTTTTGTTTTGGTCACCATATTAATTCAATGCAACAAATAACATAAACTGCTCTTCTTAACTTTTCTCATCATTTTCTTCTTTATTCAACTTTGTTTATTACTCTCTTATTTGAATTTGATGTGGATATTTTTTATAACATCCCGAATTTTTCCCAACCTGGGATTAGATGTCCTTAGGCGATGGGTTGATCATAACACCTTATTAACTTGTCAGAACTGAATCCCACAGTCTAAAATCGCTCCTTAACCCTTTTCCTTCACAAATCCCACCCTTCACTACCTTGTTCTTTCAATTTTTCAAAGCACTTTCGCTCTAGACACTATCTTAAACTAGCTAAGTAGTATAATTTAGATTACTTTAGATACAAACTGCAAAGGACTAAATACTACCTCAGACGGAAATCACTTAGGATTAAATCCTTTAAAAATTTGACAAAGTTAACTAAGTGCTAAACTAGATTAGCCATGAAATCCATTTGAATCGCTTTAAATACGATCTGCAAGACCCAAAACTTGTAGAATCATTGACGTTAGGTTAACCAAAAATCTAGGATCAAACTCATTACCCGACTGCTCTCGGGAGCACGTTGAAACTCCGTATCTGATCTGGAACGCACATCGGGAGTCCGAATAATATGAGGCTAAGGACTTAGGACTGCCTCTTTGGGCTTGACAACCATCTCAGGAATCAAATCCAGCCAGTGTCCCACGACTGTTCGCTTGAGTCCGGAGCGAGAGTGTGTGAAAACACTTGTTTTCTTTAAAAATAAATATCTTAAATAGTAATCTGGCATCTCTCGTTTGTGGATCAGTTTTAAGCAACCAGACCGTCAGAATCATACCAAATTACACCCTCGGATCAGGAGAAATTTCATACACATTTACATGTACTCAGCATCTCCGATTGAGATCCGCTGACCGTTGAATTGAAACTGGTCCGCCACGCGTGATCTGGAATCCCGACCGAAACGAAAACTTAATAGAACGTAGATCCAGCGTTAGTGAGCTTAAGTCCGACCTTTGGCTCAAGGAGGGCCGCCAAAAACCCTCTTTTGAGCTGAAACAATACTGATTTGATTATAATGTAAGTATACCTTGAACATAAGTCTATTTTGGTAAATTTTTAGGCTATATAAGGACCTTAAACCCTCTCTCATGGCAGCCATACGAATTTGAGATTGAGAGAGAGAAAAGAGAGAGAAAGTGTGGGAGCAGTGGGAGATCCTTCTTGCCACTCTTCCTTGCCACTCCACGAGCTCCACCGCTCCGTTCTCATCGCTTTCCCGATGATTCCAGCCCCATTTTTAGGTAAGAAACCCTAAGCCTAACCTGATTTGGGGCTTGGGTGGTTGTAGGTTATGAAATAGCTAACGTATTTCGTTCCATAGGTTGCCAAACTGCCGAATACGGGAACTTAGCAAATCTATCAACTCCGTTACGATTCTACGACACAAGGTGAGGACTTTAGGTGTATAGGTTATGGTTTTCAACGCTTTCAATGTCAGATAATGATAGATTCATGATCTGCATGCAATTGCACATGTATAAAGTACTTTCAGATTTCTGTTTCGATTAAAGATGCAAATTATGGAATTTCACATATTCTAGGTATTCGTAGAAAATACCGTATACGCATATTTTTTGGAAATGTGTTTGACATGATTATTTGTTGTATGAATATATGATATATGGATAAAATACTTATTTGGTGAATGGATTCGCCCAAATACATGTTTTACTAATATACATGATCCATGCATATCGTAGGGCATACTCCCTGTATTTCCACTATCTTCCTTTCAATTGCTGCCTTATATGTTTTAAGAAAATTAAGCAGCCTGCTCGCCTTTGTCTTCTCAGTGTTCGAAACTGTCCTGTCAGGAGGCGTCTCAGAGGGATGAAGAGGTTTCACTTTCGCTCTCCACTTTTCAGTCTCCAATATAGGAGTAGAGTCGAGCAATGCATTGACTTCATGGATGGGACTATCAATGTCAAAATCCATGCCCGATTGTGCTAAGCAGATCTCAAGAGGATCTTCAAACAATGTACAGAAGGAGTCCTGCACAAGGCTCTCGATCATGTCCACTTCAAATATGTCATCCAAATCTGCGGATTGTTGTCCTGCATTAAAAACATTGAGTTTAATATTCATGTTACCAAAGGACAATTTCATAACTCCATTCCTGCAATTGATAATAGCATTAGATGTAGCCAAAAATGGACGACCCAAAATGACTGGGATCTGACTATGAAGATTCTGGACAGGCTGAGTATCTATGACTATGAAATCCACTGGAAAATAAAATTTATCAACCTGAATTAACACATCTTCAATAACACCCCGGGGCACTTTGACAGATCTATCAGCTAGTTGTAATGTTACCTTAGTCGGTTTCAACTCGCCAAGTCCTAGCTGCTCATAAACCGAATAAGGTAACAAATTAACGCTCGCCCCCAAATCAAGTAATGCCTTCCCGATCTTATGATCTCCTATGCCGCAAGAAATGGTGGGAGCTCCTGGATCCCTAAATTTCGGAGGTGTGTTATGTTGAATCATGGAGCTGAGCTGCTCTGCAATGAAGACCTTCTTATGAACATTCTGCTTACGCTTTTGAGTGCATAAATCTTTCAGAAACTTAGCGTAAGCAGGGACTTGTTTAATAGCGTCAAGCAATGGGATGTTGACTTGCACTTTTTGAAACACATCCAAGATTTCATCAAAATTATTTCTTTTCTTTATTGGTGCCAGACGTTGAGGAAAAGGTGCTTTGGGCACGTACGGTGGCACATTAGTAGCTCTTGGAGAGTCAGAGGGCTTTTGGACTTTGGATGCATTGGTGTGTCCCTCTGCTTCATCTTGATCTTCTGTTTTAGAATTTGAATCATCCCCAGGCATCTCTATTCTGTTATCAATGCTTGCATGACCTAAGGGTAATGATTGATTTGGCGTGCTCATGATATTGCCTTTGGTTGGAATTAGAGCCAATCTCATACTGTCCCTTTGGGTTAGCCTCAGGTTGGCTAGGGAACTTACCCTTCTCTCTCTCACTCAATGTGGCAGCTAGTTGACCCATTTGTATTTCCAGCTTAGCAATGGATTGTGCATTTGCATGTAAGCTTTCTGGTTAGCCAATGGGTTTGTTGGGTATCTTTTTGGAATTGGAGAGAACTCTGCATGAAAAGATGAAGTGTATCCTCGAGAGATGGGTTCCTTGATTGTGTAGGCAGTTGTTGATATTGCGGAATTTGTTGACTGCCAACTTGGAGGTGCGGTTGCATGGGAGGATTTCCAGATGGTCCTCCTTGATGTGGTCCTTTTGTCCAAGAAAAATTTGGATGCCTAGCCCACCCTGGGTTGTATGTGTTTGAGTAAGGATCATTCCCAGGTTTTTGAAAAGTGTTCATAGCATGAACTTGTTCGAGAGAGAAGTTCGGGGATCTTTGCCCCATGGACAAGACTCAAGCGGACTAGAACATGTGGCACATGCCTCCACTTGAGTTTGTTTGTGGAGGTCCATTATTTAATACGAGCATTAACTTTCTTTGTCGGGTTATCAAGTTTGGCACACAACTCGCACGACTCCTATCTCATATATACCACCTCTCTTTTGTGGTTGGGAACTTCTTTCACCTCTATCGAATAGTCCCATTCCTGGGAGTTTTCACACAAGGCTTCAAAAAATTTCCATGCTTCGGTATCGCTTTTGGTCATGAAGGACCCTCCACTGGTGGCATCAACCATGCGACGGTTCTGGGGTGTCAGACCATCATAAAAGTATTGCACTTGTTGCCACTTCTCAAAACCATGGTGAGGACATTTAAGAAGCAAGTCCTTCCATCTTTCCCAACATTCATGAAAGTGCTCGCCCTCTTTTTGTGTGAAGTTAGTAATTTCTCTACGGAGGGCATTAGTTTTGTGAACGGGGAAGAACTTATTTAAGAACTTCTTAGACAGTTGGTCCCATGTAGTGATAGTTCCAACTTCTAGAGAATTCAACCATGCTTTCGCCTTATCCTTCAAAGAAAAAGGAAACAGACGTAGGCGGATTGAATCGTCTGAGAAGTTTTGGAACTTAAAAGTGGAGCAAATGTCTAAGAATTCTTTCACATGATGATATGGGTCCTCCTTGTCCAATCCATAAAAGGATGGCAACAATTGTTTGACTCCAGGTTTCAGTTCAAAGTGTGCTGCCGTAGTGGTTGGCAACACTATGCATGAAGGCGCATTAAATTGGACAGGAGCTGAATAATCTTTGAGAGCCTTAACTTCAGTCTCATTCGCCATTTCAACAGAATTATTTTTCAATCTTTAAAACGAGTTAAAACTATGTAAGTAAGAATGGGAAGAAAGAACCCGGAAAAGGAGATGAATGATGTCAGAAAATTTTAGATGTTCCTCCTTCACTTAGTAGCTTCCTTCCTCAATTCCTGTAAACAAAAAAAAAAAACAAATTAGGTTTCCTAAAATAATGATAGAAAATTCCTAAGCAACGATTAATTTCTAAAAATAAAATAAAAATAAAATAAAATAAAAACTTTAACCTAAGTTAGTAAAATCCTGAGACTATGAATTATGATAAGAGAGAATCCTAAATTCAATTTGGAATGAAACAGTCCCCGGGACGCGCCAAAAACTTGTTCACTCCCCAAGTATAGGGTTGTGATGTAGTAATAAACTCGGTAAGATCGAGGTCAAATCCCACGAGGACTGGTTGTCACAATTCAAATATATGATTCTTCTTAACTAATCCAATGAATAATGAACTAAACTATTAAGCACAATTTTAGGAAAAACAATTAAGAATAGGGAAGAAAATTCAATCAGAGAGAAAGCACTAGGACTTTCGAATCCACCCCTAATTATCCTAACCCTTGTTTTGTCTGTTGATTCACCTTGATCTAGATTGATACCACTTAAATAGAGAAAGCACAATCTGTGTCCTAAATCGGGCATACAGACTGTCTAATTCCTTTAAGCAATGCCATGAATAACAAATTCCATGTCCTTGGTCGGGCACATGGAATGTACATTCATTAAAGCATCCTGTTTCTTCCTCTATAGGAAACCCGTTCTTGATCGACACAAGCACTGTAATAAGCATCCAAACAACATCCATCTATATACCTTGATCAAGTTCATAGATGGAGAAGTATGGAATTTAAACCCATAAAGCCCACTTAGAGAAAAAAAACAAATTAATTAATATTCAAATTAAATCAACCAATACAAGAGCTGATCAAATTAGGGGCTTCATCTCAGCCCTAGCTGAGAGATTAGTTACCCATAAAATCCATAAAAAAATATTAAATAAAATTCATAAATTAAAACTCCAAACCGAACAATCTCTCTCTCTTTCTCCTTCTCTTTCTTCTCTCCCTGGCTCTGGATCTCCAATTCTCTGGATCTGAATGCCTTTCCCACGTCCAAAACTTTCCTTTTATAGCTGCTTTGGATGGTGGAATCGGTGGCGAGTCGTGAGACGGACTCGAAGTGCAGATTTTCGCAACCGTGATCGCTGGGCCCCACAGAGGTATTTTCTGGAAAATCCACCCCGTCCATTGGATTCAGGACGAAATTTCAGTCAAGAATGGGTGGTTTTGAAGGTCCATTAACGTGGCCCACAGAAGAAATCTCAAAAAGATCAAATTTGAACGTCACCGGGTAGCCCTTTTGTGGCCTCTGTACCGCACACGTGTGTACGCATGGGAGAGGAATGTTAGCATGGTTTTGTAGTATTCGTGGCCCTCTACACGATGGATGGCTCGGATCGGCCGTACGGTTAACGGGTGGGGCCCACAATAATTCACAAAATGAGCCAGCGGAAGACGCTACGCGGACGCCAAACCGGCGCTGCGTTGATGGTGGGGCCCATTCCGCAACGTCTTTGAGAAATCCACTCCGTCCACTGAGATGGGAACGGAAAATCGGTCGGGAATGCATATTTTCGAGTGATATTTGTGGTGGCCAACAGAGTTTTGAACTCGCCGTCCGACCTGCGTTTGAAAGGCTGGAGCCTGATCTATACTTTCAATTGGATTTTTGACACCTAGGCAATGGTGATGAACGCCCCAGGAAGCGGACGGACGGCTTGGATTGTCCATTTGGACACAAGGTGGGCCCCACAACCAAGAGCCGGCGATCGTGCTTTGCGGACGCTGGAGCGATCTTTCGGAAATTGAAGACGGGCGCGGGTCAGTGCCCGCGCTGACCGTCCGGTCTGCCCGGTGCGCAGCCGGTGCACCTGCACACGGTGTACTCTCCCCATACATAGGGCCCACCGAGATATTTTTGGAAAATCTGCACCGTCCATCCTCTTTCTCATATTATTTCCGCCGTCAGGACCAAATTTGAGGCAGTTCCAAATATCAGGTGGGTCCCAAATTGTAGATTAACGGGCTGATCTATCCGTTGGACCACTTCCCAAGATCTGCAAGGGCTGAAATTTAATATGTACGGTTAATTTATGGCCCCCATCACATGTATGAAGTTTCGAACTGATCGGATGGCGGAAACCATGTGATCTTGCATTCTGGACCCTTTTCGGGCCCCTTTGTCGTGCTTTCCTCAGATCCCAGGCGTGTAAAATCTTCACTATCGGTTTTCTGGAGTCCATCCCGTCCTCTGGTAATTTTGGAGCATTAAATTCATGCTTTTAATATCATTTTTCAATCCATGCTTTTTATTTCATCCTGCGATAAAACACAATTAATTTTTGACATTAGGTGTTATGATTTACATAAGATCGTGCAATATCTAGGGTCTGATATGCAATATTTGACCCTTATCAATACACTATGTATCCAAATACTGTATTGTAGAAAGTACTGTATACATATGTATTTTAGGGATGTGTTTGCCATGATTATTTATTGTATAAATATACTATATATGCGTAAATTATTTGCTTGGCAAAAGGACTCGCCCTAATACATGTTTGCTAACATACACCAAGTATGTGAAATAGTGTATGTTAAGTGTTTGTGGAAATGCTTGAGTGAGTAAGTGTTTGGATATAGATGCCTTAGGAGGGTGTTGAGATTGGATTCTCAACTACCCTAGCGACATGTATGATTACCTCCATGAAGTTGATCACTTAAAACCGCTTACTTGCAATACATGTGTTTGTATTTCTATTGATGTAGTGCTTTACAACATGCTTTATATCCTGTTTTATAATATGCTTGTAACATGCCTACTAGCATGTTTGAATTACTTTGTTTATCATGCTTGAATTACTTTGTTTATCATGCTTTGCTCCGTATGCTATGGATGACAATTGATTATGTTTGGGGCTATGATTATAGTCCAGACAATCGGTACGAGATTGGAGATCGTGGTTGAGTTTCATGTCGCCACGTGAGATGTGTTTAACGAATTCGAGTCGTACTTCGGTTGGCGATAGTGGTTGGCCACGCGAAGTACTTATGCACTTCATGTCGTTCAACTTGTTGTGCGCTCGAGCTAGCCGAGCTCGTTATGTAACCCGATTTGTCTAATGTATGTTCACTATGTTTGGTCGCTACTGCTTGAACCTAGGGTACCAAACTTACCAGTGAAAACCCTTTTAACCATGGTACCTCGATCCGCTAAGACTCATGAGCTGGGCATGGTGGTATAGGACACCGTGGTCGAGCTGTCGGCCTACGCTGGGGCCACGTGCCTCCGCGTAGTGACCAGTGAGCTACCAGACTCGTGAGCCGATTATGGTGGTATGGGATACTATATTTGTGCTGTCGGCCTACATTGATAAGGTGATGGGAGAGTGGTGCAACGTATGCAAGCAACAGCCCTGGCAGCCCTTTGTAGTGACCTCGAGCATACTCTGAAATCGCGGTGAGCTTTAGAGTTTGCCGCGGTATATAGAGTATGAACTAGGCCTGTTTCTGTATTGTGATGAATCGTTTAAGGGGTGATGGGGGAGTGGTGTAACCTTTGTGCGTAACAGCCCTGGCAGCCTCTGCAGTGACTTAGAAAACACACCATCATCTGATATTAACTAGGACTGATAACCCTAGAATGGATCATGTTTGGGAATGATACAAGGGAGGTATCTTAGTTTCCCAATCCTGCTGTTTGAAATAGACTAATTAAAAACTCGATAATCATGCTCATTATGCATTGCATGTGCCTGGAAGATGTGGAGCACTGTGGGATAAAAGCATGCCGCGAGCGTGAGATGGTGTCGCATGAGGGAGTATGTCGGTGAGGGCATCCATCATACCTACATTCATACTTGCATTAATAAGAGTAGCTAGGAGTGTTTGATTTTACTGCTTTATCATTACTGCTTGACTGAGTTGATAACATGTTAACCTATGCTTTATTGTTCCACTGAGTTAGCTACTCACTCCCACGTTACGGGACGGTGTTTGCAACACCAACCAGATTTGTTGAGTTTCAGGTGATGGCGATGCTTATGAAGCAGAGCTGGACTACTTCTATGATGAAGAGGAGTTCTCCTATCTGTATCTCTCTGATAGGTCTATGAAGACCTGGTATTGTATTGACGGGGCTATGGTATTTGGGATAGGAGACATTACACTTCCTCACATTAGGTATATTTTAGAACTGTACTTGTAATTAACTAACCTGGTAACTTTATCACACTCTGGAGACTCACCACTATTTTTTTTTTGTATTATATATATCTATCACAGTCTTCTGCTTGCAATTTAATTGTCTCTGGAGTATGATATGCTGTTTTGGCTTAATCTCATCATGTTCAATGCACAAATACAGTCAACATTCAATCATCATTCATTTTGTTGCATAAGTGATGTTTCAGAACTCGGGAGTTGAGTTTATGCTCGACCCCCGATTTTTAGGATGTTACAGATGGTATCAGAGCATGATTTGGATTAAAACGGACCTGGGTTATGGTCACATGACGCACACTGATGCACTCTGACTTAGGAGGGAGCGACGAAATGTAGAAACAGTCATAGGTATCCCGACTTCACCAATTGGCGAAGTTCGCTGAAAACAAACGCCGAAATCGAGTCCGTATTAACCATTGGTCGCACGGGTTGACCTTAAAATATTCCTAGGCCATCTATAGATAATTCTAGATTACAATCCACCTCACCCCAACCGTTGAAAATCGTTAATAAGAGTGATGATGTAACTATTCCGAATCCTCGGAGCTTCTCTGGACTCCTCATAGAGACTCCTCGAGTCTACGAGAAAAGAAAGCAGAAAGTAAAAATAAATTCTAATAAATTCGAAATTGATTAATGAATGACAAAAGAAAAATGAGTTCACAACCCTTTAAATAGTGTGCAAGGTTTTCGGCCAAAAATAGTAAGTGTCCTATTTGACTTCACCAAACCATTCTCCTAATTATTCTAAGCCCTTTACATGATGAGCACAACTCCTAAAACCCAACGGAGTAAGAGTAATCAAACCAAAACTACTATTTTTAGTAAAACGAAATTGAAACGGGGAAACGACCGTCAATCGGAGGGGTTTTTCACAATTTCAGGCTTCGCAACCCAGCATTGCTGGGTTGGTTGGCTTCATTAGCTCGTTTTACCCCAAATTCATATATTTTATGTTAGATAACTCATTCCAGATTGCAAGATACGTCCGATTTGAATCGAAATAACTCGAAACGGAGTCGGAGGCCACACGCGTCGATCCGGAGGGGAACCAAGTAGACCCAGGGTGCATTTGGCACCTTGGGAGGTTGGGGAACATCACCCAACTGCGGCGACAGCACGCTGACCAAAGTGGACCGCGGTGAAACCGCGGTCAGGTTGGGCCGGGCTGGTCGGGCCAGTGCTGGTTTGGTAGGCCCGACCTCTACATATGTGTGGTGCGTGCGAAATTGTGGAGGGACCCCTATTTTGCGTTGTTTTTCTCCCTCTCTCTCAAACGCCCCTCTAAGCCCTCCAAGTTGTTGTCTCTCTCTCAACTCTCCCTTCCAATCACTCAATCTGCAAATTTCGACCACAATCCATCCATCTCCATCAGTTACAACAATCTCTACCTCCCTACCCTCTCCGTTTTCTCGCATTTGAGCCATTACACCTTTCGTTCGTAGCTCCAAAACATGTAACCTCTCTACCCAACCCATCTCTCCATTTTTCCTTTACAAAACCTTGTCTATTGGGCCTCTACGACGTCTGTTGAGACTCCAATCCGTGGAGAACCAAAAAACTCTAGCCCCTCATTTCCCCTTATCCTCATTTTCCATGGCTCTATCCGAGCGTGTATGGCCATTTTCTTGGAGGCCTAATCATCCATACTATGTTTGGTTTGGGATGTAGGCAGTTAAACGTAAATCCCATGTATTCCTTTCAAATTACACTTATAAATTCATCATCATGGGGTTTGGAAATCCCATCTCACACTTTTCCAACACCAGACTCATTTTTCAAAGCCTATACCATTAATTTTAATCTCCACCCACCCTCCTACCAAACATGTCATTCCCAA
The DNA here is from genome assembly GCA_030180095.1 of Magnolia changhungtana. Lineage (NCBI taxonomy): Eukaryota > Viridiplantae > Streptophyta > Magnoliopsida > Magnoliales > Magnoliaceae > Magnolia > Magnolia changhungtana. Next base: position 2,599,048 of record JASAUF010000324.1, on the reverse strand, counting down.
TCCTGAGGTAGGATTAGTAATATAGTCTCATTTAATACAACTTAAGACTACTGGCCAAATAGTGTTGGAGTGGTAAAGTCCCTTGATATACATTAACCCACCACACTCTGATAGCTTAAGCTTTTTGAGTAAATGGTTGTTTGATACATAGGCCCATAGAGTTTGGACCTAGAGTAGTGCTTCGACAGACCTGACAGTATAGGAAATCCAACCAATTAAGAACGTGAACTCTAGAACCCCCTTAGTTGGTTTGAGTATATGTGAAGTGCTCAAGCGTAACTACATTCATGTTCGGGCAACTCAATTTCAAACAAACAAACAATTTTCTTTATTAGAAAGGGTATAAAATCATCTAATGTATAAGCATAGACTTTAGATTACACCTAGGGGATATCGCTACTCCTAAATTAAGACTAAACTACTGGTTAGGCTAAGGAAAGACAAATTAATTATGCTAAGCCAATTAAATGATAGACTTAGTTAGTCGGCTTAAGTCAGTTGGAGCGAGACCCTTTTGTGTCAAGGATAGGTCCTAAATTATACCTTGTTTCGATGTACGGAATAGGACATAAATCTTGAGCCTTGAGGGTGAAAATAAATTTTTAAGGGGGGTAGAACATTATGAGCCTAATCTGTTTAGGTCACCTATTGCATCTCTTTGATCTGGGTGGCGCAGCGGAAGCATGGTGGACCCTACTCCACTGGCCCAGGATCGAAACTGTGTTTGTTGAATACGAACATTATAGAAGCCCAGGCAAGTTCTGCTATGAGAAACCATTTTAGGATCATCTAGTAAGATTTGATTCACCACTTCCTTGGACATAGATAATATCACGGCTTCTCTTAGACTAAGACCTAAAGGGTAACCTTAGACATAGACAATTTGAGCTTTTCAATGATGGACATTCCCTACGTTTTTAGAGTGATCGGATTACAGAGTTACTGAAATATACAACTGCGAAACATTCGCGGCTTGACCCAATTCTCAATCCTGAGCGACTACCAACGGACTCACTGCTTGACCGAGCAGAAGACCAGGATTCACCAGGATCCGGAAGGGATACGATGAGCCTTCTACCCTGGTCAGGTAGATGATCGATGTATCGGGATCAAGCCAACCATTACCGTCTCTCCGTGTTGGTCAAACAGTGAAAACAGCTGTCTTACTCTAAATTGTTGGGAGTTGTCGTCAAGACTCCAAATAGGTAAAGAAATAAATTGTAGCAACCCATCAGGGTATGAGAAATGGATAAAGAAATAAGTTTTAAGGGGGGTAGACTAAAATGAACCAGCTAGTACATACCCACCACGCGTAGAAACTTGAAATCAATAAAACTTACGCAAAAGAAATAATTAAATCTTTCCTTATTACCCTTAGGCAATTTCGGGGATGAAATTTTGTTTTAAGGGGGGTAGATTGTAACATCCCAGATTTTTCCCAACCTGGGATTAGACATCCTTAGGCGATGGGTCGATCCTAACACCTTATTAACTTGTCAGAACTGAATCCCACAGTCTAAAATCGCTCCTTAACCCATTTCCTTCACAAATCCCACCCTTCACTACCCTGTTCTTTCAATTTTTCAAAGCACTTTCGCCCTAGACACTATCTTAAACTAGCTAAGTAGTATAACTTGGATTACTTTTGATACAAACTGCAAATGACTAAATACTACCTCAGACGGAAATCACTTAGGATTAAATCCTTTAGAAATTTGACAAAGTTAACTAAGTGCTAAACTAGATTAGCCATGAAATCCATTTGAATCGCTTTAAATACGATCTGCAAGACCCAAAACTTATAGAATCATTGACGCTAGGTTACCCAAAAATCTAGGATCAAACTCATTACCCGACTGCTCTCGGGAGCACGTTGAAACTCCGTATCTGATCTGGACCGCACATCGGGAGTCCGAATAATATGAGGCTAAGGACTTAGGACCGCCTCATTGGGCTTGACAACCATCTCGGAAATCAAATCCAGCCAGTGTCCCACGGCTGTTCGCTTGAGTCCGGAGTGTGAGTGTGTGAAAACACTTGTTTTCTTTAAAAATAAATATCTTAAATAATAATCTGGCATCTCTCGTTTGTGGATCAGTTTTAAGCAACCAGACCGTCAGAATCATACCAAATTACACCCTCGGATCAGGAGAAATTTCATACACATTTACATGTACTCGGCATCTCCGATCGAGATCCGCTGACCGTTGAACTGAAACTGGTCCGCCACGCGTGATCTGGAATCCCGACCGAAACGAAAACTTAATAGAACGTAGATCCAGCGTTAGTGAGCTTAAGTCCGACCTTTGGCTCAAAGAGGGCCGACAGAAACCCTCTTTTGAGCTGAAACAATACCGATTTGATTTTAATGTAAGTATACCTTGAACATAAGTCTATTTCGGTAAATTTTTAGGCTATATAAGGACCTTAAACCCTCTCTCATGGCAGCCATATGAATTTGAGATTGAGAGAGAGAAAAGAGAGAGAAAGTGTGGGAGCAGTGGGAGATCCTTCCTTCCACTCTTCCTTGCCGCTCCACGAGCTCCACCGCTCCGTTCTCATCGCTTTCCCGGCCATTCCAGCCCCATTTTTAGGTAAGAAACCCTAAGCCTAACCTGATTTGGGGCTTGGGTGGTTGTAGGTTATGAAATAGCTAACGTATTTCGTTCCATAGGTTGCCAAACTGCCGAATACGGGAGCTTAGCAAACCTATCAACTCCGTTACGATTCTACGACACAAGGTGCAGACTTTAGGTGTATAGGTTATGGTTTTCAAAGCTTTCAATGCCAGATAATGATAGATTCATGATCTGCATGCAATTGCACATGTACAAAGTGCTTTCCAATTTCTGTTTCGATGAAAGATGCAAATTATGGAATTTTACATATTCTAGGTATTCGTAGAAAATACCGTATACGTATATTTTTTAGAAATGTGTTTAACATGATTATTTGTTGTATGAATATATGATATATGGATAAAATACTTATTTGGTGAATGGATTCGCCCAAATACATGTTTTACTAATATACACTATGTATGTACAAATACTGTATTGTAGAAAGTACTGTATACATATGTATTTTAGAGATGTGTTTACCATGATTATTTATTGTATAAATATACTATATATGCGTAAATTATTTGCTTGGCGAAAGGACTCGCACTAATACATGTTTGCTAACATACACCAAGTATGTGAAATAGTGTATGTTAAGTGTTTGTGGAAATGCTTGAGTGAGTAAGTGTTTGGATATAGATGCCTTAGGAGGGTGTTGAGATTGGATTCTCAACTACCCTAGCAACATGTACGATTACCTCCATGAGGTTGATCACTTAAAACCACTTACTTGCAATACATGTGTTTGTATTCCTATTGATGTAGTGCTTTACAACATGCTTTATATCCTGCTTTATAATATGCTTGTAACATGCCTACTAGTATGTTTGAATTACTTTGTTTATCATGCTTGAATTACTTTGTTTATCATGCTTTACTCCGCATGCTATGGATGACAATTGATTGTGTTTGGGGCTATGATTATAGTCCAGACAATCGGTACCAGATTGGAGATCGTGGTTGAGTTTCATGTCGCCACGTGAGATGTGTTCGACGAACTCGAGTCGTACTTTGGTTGGCGATAGTGGTTGGCCACGCGAAGTGCTTATGCACTTCATGTCGTTCAACTTGTTGTACGCTCGAGCTAGCCGAGCTCGTCATGTAACCCAATTTGTCTAATGTATGTTCACCATGTTTGGTCGCTACTGCTTGAACCTAGGGTACCAAACTTACCAGCGAAAACCCTTTTAACCATGGTACCTCAATCCGCTAAGACTCATGAGTCGGGCATGGTGGTATGGGACACCGTGGTCGAGCTGTCGGCCTACGCTGGGGCCACGTGCCTCCCCGTAGTGACCAGTGAGCAACCAGACTCGTGAGCCGATTATGGTGGTATGGGACACTATATTCGTGCTGTCGGCCTACATTGATAAGGTGATGGGGGAGTGGTGCAACGTATGCGAGCAACAAATGTACACACGACCTTGTAGTGACCTCGAGCATACTCTGAAATCGCGGTGAGCTTTAGAGTTTGCCGCGGTATATAGAGTATGAACTAGGCCTGTTTCTGTATTGTGATGAATCGTTTAAGGGGTGATGGAGGAGTGGTGTAACCTTTATGTGTAACAGCCCTGGCAGCCTCTGCAGTGACCTAGAAAACACACCATCGTCTGATATTAACTAGGACTGACGACCCTAGAATGGATCATGTTTGGGAATGATACAAGGGAGGTATCTTAGTTTCCCAATCCTGCTGTTTGAAATGGACTAATTAAAAACTCAGTAATCATGCTCATTATGCATTACATGTGCCTGGAAGATGTGGAGCACTGTGGGATGAAAGCATGCCGCGAGCGTGAGATGGTGTCGCATGAGGGAGTATGTCGGTGAGGGCATCCATCATACCTGCATTCATACTTGCATTAATAAGAGTAGCTAGGAGTGTTTGATTTTACTGCTTTATCATTACTGCTTGACTGAGTCGATAACATGTTAACCTATGCTTTATTGTTCCACTGAGTTAGCTACTCACTCCCACGTTATGGGACGGTGTTTGCAACACCAACCAGATTTGTTGAGTTTCAGGTGATGGCGATGCTTATGAAGCAGAGCCGGACTACTTCTATGATGATGATGAGGAGTTCTCCTTTCTGTATCTCTCTGATAGGTCTATGAAGACCTGGTATTGTATTGACGGGGCTATGGTATTTGGGATAGGAGACATTACACTTCCTCACATTAGGTATATTTTAGAATTGTACTTGTAATTAACTAACCTGGTAACTTTATCACACTCTGGAGACTCACCACTATTTTTTTTGTATTATATATATATCTATCATAGTCTTCCGCTTGCAATTTAATTGACTCTGGAGTATGATATGTTGTTTTGGCTTAATCTCATCATGTTCAATGCACAAATACAGTCAACATTCAATCATCATTCATTTTGTTGCATAAGTGATGTTCCGGAACTCGGGAGTTGAGTTTATGCTCGACCCCCGATTTTCGGGATGTTACATTTTTTTAGTAACTTTTGCTATTCTTTATTACTGTTTGATTAGAGTAGTTTGTAATTGTACTTATTAGATCTTGGGGCCGCCAAAGTTTTGGATCAAGCTGATATTTGTGTTTTCCCTTCATCCTAGTTTGTGTGACCTTATGAACAGATTGAATGGCTAAAAAAACATCATGGTGGTAGTCGGAAGTTAATTTCCGAAGTAACTGAAGTTTGGAGCTCATCTCTTTGTACCAATGATATGGAAGTTAATTTCAGTTTCCATTATTTCCACTCTATTGAACTTTAGTTGTTGAAATTTCAAAAATTGTGGTTTTGAATTTAATTAGGGTGTCGGAAGGAAAAGACAATCAGTAATAAAAGCATCTAAAGAAGTCTACCTCCCATGAAGAAAGAGAACAACATGGTTCATTTCTTGTTCTTTAGACCATGATTCATTTTTGCATCATTTTGCAAATGCTACGATTTCAAATCCCATATTTGCATAAAAAATCTGGAAAAACAAAATCTTCTTAATTAGTTGAAAATTTGCCCATGTATGGAAGCATTCATAGTTAGATAGCAATTCCTTAAAGTGTATAGAGTAGACCTTTCATTGTTTCAAGTTGACTGGAAAAACACTGCTTTATATCAAGCTTGCAGTCATGCCAATTGCCATGATGATTAGCAACAACAGGTGCCAAAATGTTCTTTATCTAGAAATTCTGCTTTATCTCAAGCATGCAGTCATGCCAAGTGCCATGAGGATCAACAACACCAGGTGCCAAAATGTTCTTTCTCTAGAAATTATGTTTTATATCAAGCTTGCAGTCATGCCAAGTGCCATGAGGATCAGCAACACCAGGTGCCAAAATGTTCTTTATCTAGAATGCTACTCAATCCTAAGTACATACAACATACTGGCTCATCTATGAGCAATCCTCCACAAATCTGATTATGCAACCAAGCTAAAGCAGGCCCCAATTGCGATGTCTAGGCAGTTAAACTGTCTAGGCAGGCCCCAATTGCGACCAAGCTAAAGTAGGCCCCAGTAGCTCTCAAACTATAGTTAACCTGTCTTTTATTCTCTAGTTTGTGATTGTTGTAGATGATTAAAATGGTGATGAAGAAGTAGATCTTATCATGGAAGCATCTCTTACAAGTTTGAAGTCATTTCTTAAGGGTGATGTTGTCTATTGAAAATGACTAGTATTTTTATATTGTTGAGATCCATCCACCTTTAAACTTTCATATGTGCCATTTGTGTGGTGGAATAATTGTCCCAACTTATTGAGTTGTGGCAATACAAGTTGTTTTCTAGCCTTTTTCTCAAAGGTTTTTGCTAAGACCATGCATGGGTGCCCATGATGCATAAGGTACTCATTCCCCAGCTTCTAGAAATGAATCATCATCATCATCAACATCTATAATCAATTTTTAGCAATTGGTTTAGGTTTTTGAAGCTATGCATAAAGTTTGAGAAATGGATGATTTTGACTTTTCTGCTTTGCTAAAAAATATTTTTCATGTAGTACAGCTGCTAGGAATCCTAGTTTTTGAAAACAAAAGAGAACAATTATAAATCCGGATTTGAATCTAAATCATAGGATTCAAATCATATAATTGTAGGATTCATCTAGATAAAAGAGATTCAAGATGGAATTCAAATCATTCTGCTTAAGTTCAGCTCAAATCATAAGTTGTAAATCAACTATGATCACAAGTGATTGATTTGTTTAGCCAAGTAAGCATGAAAAAATAATAATAACGATTTCTAGTTCCTGTAATGAAGAGAGTGGCCCTTAAATTGCAGTCAGGTCTCTTTTTAGTCTAACTTAAATCTAGTGGACTTGCAATTTGGAGCCTAATCCATCATAAATAGAACTTAGTTTTTCTACTTAGACCAATAATTGCCAATTCCATATAATAGTGCATCCAAATGGTATTTAAGTATATCACCATAAAACATATTACTAAAATTTAGGCTTGGGATAGTTAAGTGGTCTAAAGAAACTGACAGTTCCATAGAACATTGATAGGACAGTCATGATAAGGGTCATCTTGGACTTCGAAATTGGTTCCCACGAATCTTGAAATGCTAAAAAAAATACCTGTACTTGATCTTTGGGCTGGACATTCATTTCTGACGCGGGACATGCATTTCTGATAGTGTAGTTTGTGAATTTGATTTAAGAATAGTCTCTACTAGTTTTGAAATTCTATTAATTGCTTCTTCAGGGAAATCTTCAATTGAAAGATTTTGATATAAAAAAAGCAGCAGGTGGGGTCTCTAGGAGAGCCGTTCAGAGGACTTTCCAGACTATTGTAACCAAAAATTTCCTTGAAATCCATCTCTTTTGGGCCGGGAAAGGGACTTGCTGTATACCTAATCAAGGTACTTTTGGTCCATCCATTTCGGCTATCAATGTCACTCCAGGTAATATATCCAGGACTGAATATTAGAATTAAATTATGCAAATTTCTAACCGTTTTATACTAACAGATGAATGTCCATATCCTTTTTTTAAAAAAAAAATTATTTATTTAGATTTCATACCGACTGTTAGAAGTCCGCCAGGTTGGGGAAAGAAAAGCAAGACTGGTTTGATCATTGGGATTGTAGTTGGTGTTGGCGCTCTGAGCTTTATATCCATTTTCGCAGTTTTTATCTGGAGATGCAGGAGAAGGGGTATTGATGAAGATGAAGGTAACGCCAATATTGCTAAATTAGGGTGCATTTGGATGCTCAACTGAAGTGGATTGCAATTCATTCAAATCATTGCAGAGGAATGACCAAAGTTGGGGGTGATGCCGTAATTGCAATTCCATGTATACCAACTTGAAATGGTCGCAATTGCAATCTTGACACTAACCATACTTGGTCACTTTCTGTTTTATTGAAATGGATTATTACGATTCAATTCAACTGAGCATCCAAACACAACCTAATCAATATGCATTGAAACTCCAACTCAGACACTTGTAACTCAATTGGCGGAATATAGTCTTCCGTCTCATGATTGGCATTCTTAGGCCATGTTCAAACGTCCAGGAGGGTAGGATTTCATTCCACCCAGGTCGACATCCGCAACATTTCAAACATGACCTAAAACATCCTAGATATTGAATTGGGGCAGAAAAAGTGGACAATTGCTACTCTCTATACTGGAGTTTCCATTTTCTCTGTTGTCTCGAACACTCAATGGAATTGATGAACATCTGGTTTGCCAAAATATCCATTATGATTGTGATTTAGGGTACATCCAAACACACCCTTAGGATGTGCTTGGATGCACAATTGAATCATATTGCAATGATTAGTTCAGTGGACGGGAAATGGAAAAATGATAAAATATTCATATTAATGGAATATTATTGAAATTGCAATACATTAATTTTGAGGTTGGACTTGAAAGGAGAGCAACTGATTGTCGTTACGGTCTGGTTATTTCATCAGGACTCAACTGAATGCTCACAATTCAATTGGTTGTGCATGCAAACACAGCCATACAATTTTGATTTTAGTGAAGCTGATGTTCAAAAATAGAGATTGTGCATGCATGCATTGATTAAGTATACAATATGATCCAAATCTTCCTTTGTATTTGAATTTGCAGAGTGTCTAATCATGGTTGCCAAAGCAAACAGTTTCAGTTATTCTGAACTAAGGGCTGCAACAGAGGACTTCAGTCCGGCAAATAAGTTGGGAGAGGGAGGATTTAGGCCCATTCATAAGGTACCTTTTTGTGTTTGATCTGAAATAAAAAAGAAACGGAAATTTAAGAACTAAGGATGTGTTCGGAAGTTTCCACTTTTGTTAGTAAAACGGGTTCGACTCAAATCACAAATGAGAAAAGAATGGGTTTGTAATTCTAGTACATTATTATCTCACTTGGTTTGGGTTGGCACAGGAAAATGCAAACTGCGTTAAGTCAGATTTCTTTTACACTCTATTGCTGCCCCAAATTGCAATTGGGTTTGCCCATTGCCCATTCTCTATTCCAAAAGCGAAGCTTCCAAATGCACCCTGACATTTAAACACCTTTCAAGCTCTTTTTAGAACTTTTTATATTATTGCTAAAGAAATTTGTGAGGGGAAAAAAATGTGAATCATAGCATGTGTATACCCATGCCACATGAGCTGACTCAATCATCCGGTGAGCCATGCTTGTGCTAGGAAAATGGACAAAAACCACCAACTACTGCATGTTTGGCATAGGAAAATTAATGGACAGAAAACCACCAACTACAGCATGTTTGGCATAGAAAAATTAATGGACAGAAAACCACCAACTACAACATGTTTGGCATAGGAAAATGGACAAAAAACCATCAACTGCAACATGTTTGGCATAGGAAAATCTCCTAGTTTGGAACATCTTATCCACCTATCGTACATGTGACCTAAGTTGAAACTTGATTGTGTACATGATTCCCATTCACCACTAATGGATGGTTGGATATCTAGGAACAGAGTCTCATTAGAAACGAGAATGCCTAAATCTTGCTGTAGAATTATTTTAACTACTCCAATTTTATCTTTGTTAATTATAGTTTTTGCTGCAAGTTGTGAAATGTGAGTTGCTGGTTGTCCCTGCAAGAGAATTACCATATGAGGAATGTCCAACCTATCTCTCTAGTTCCCAATCAGGTAAATTTAGAACCACCTGCTTTCTAATTCCCAGTCAGGGTGAAAGAAAAACATCGCTACCTACCGGAGTATACTGTGCATTGGACTCTGGCTCCTAGTCCTGCTTCTTACCTATTTCTTTTTCTTTTTTGCCTACTATCTAATTACCTAAATTTCCTTCTATGTAGTTATATTTTAATCCTGCTAGTGTGAAAATGTTGAGCAACCTGAAGGTATATATTGTTGACATATGAATTGTCTTTAACATTTTGCATTTTAGCATAACTGTTGTACACTTGTTGTATGTTGATGAAGTTTGGTTTTGTAGTATGAAAGCAATGCGCGGTTTGTGAGGTGGTCAACCATGTTTAGTAAACTTTCGGATCAAAGCAAAGCTGAGAATAGGGTGTTAATTGATGGAAAATTGATAACCAGTAGAGGCACATCCATGGAGTTCTCGCTTGCGATTGTTGAGAAGCTATCTGGCTACGAGAAGGCACTGGATCTTGCTCTCAATGAGAACTTTAAATAGACATATAACTATTATGTTGGTATTGTACTTTTATCAATGGATTAAAATGAATGATTGTATTTGATTGAATGAATGAATGATTGTATTTGATTGAATAAATAAATGATTTAGCCATGAAGTATTTATCTATATTAGCTGATATGAGCTGATCTATCAGGTCATGTACTACAATGGTAAGAGATGCCATTATCATATTTTCTTAAATTATTTTTTTAAAAAAAATAGGCAGTTGCTACGGCTATTAGCCGTAGCCCTTTATCTGGAAACCGTAGCCGTTTCTAATTTCATCCTATTGCTAGGGATCTTGCTCCACTTTTAGCTACATGTATTATCCGCGGCTGTATATACTTTAAGGCTACGGAAAGTATTGCTACGGCTTTAATCCGTATCTATTGTCTTTATGGCTACGGATTAAAACCGTAGCCATATCTTTAAGACCTATGGCTATGGTACCAATGGCTACGGTCGTGCTACGGACTATAAACGTAGCTATAGGCCTTTAGCTACGGCTTTTATCCGTAGCCTTTTCTCAGTTTTTTGGTAGTGTAGTATTGTCTGTATAGATCATGTAACAAGATTGACTAGTTGAGCTGGATTCACTTACAATATAACGGTTTTCAAACATTCTACGTCCAGTTAAAATTACTGAACCCTTGTTATTTAGAATATCATAGCTTTGATTAGAAATTCTTACACTATGGTTATTATCGCATATTTGAGATATGCTAAGTTATGTTTTAGGCCTTCAACATATAAAACATTTTTGAACAAAGGGAGGTTATGAAGTTGAATCGTACCTTGGCCCATAATCTTGTAGTTGCTTCCATCACCAAATGTGATTGAACCATCAGTCATGTCTTTGAGATCAGTGAATAAACCTTTATCACCAGTCATATGCCTTGAGCATCCACTGTCTAAGTACCACTTCGAATGGCTTGTAGCTTTGAAAGTTGTGTGGGTAACCAAGCAAGTAACTTTATGAACCCATTTCATTACTGTTTTGCGTTTAGGAGTATATTTGGTCTTCTTGTATTTGTAATTTTTGTACGAGTAACCCACTGAGTTAGATTTTAAGAGCTCCTTAAGCAAATCAACTATTTTTTCAGCTAAAAGGTTTTGGTTTTGATTTTTGTAATTGATATGGTTACCTCTGGTTTTGAAAGATTGAAAAGTTTTAGAAAACTTTTGACTTGAACTTTTCTCTTTTGAGTTAGAGGATTCTCCTTTTACAAACTTGGGAGGAATATTCTTCTGTTTAGGAGGAATATTTTTGTCGTAGCCCAAACCGGATCGATCGCTACATTTTCTTGATCCAGTTAATTTTTTTTCTAATTTAGGATCACCTTGGGCATACCTCCATATTTCCTTTAAACTCAAAAGGGAAGAGACTTCAAGTTTAAGTTTATCATTTTCAGATTTCAGATTTTCAATAAGGGTGGTTTTGAAATCTAGATCACATTTGCATTTTCCAAAACAATCTGAAAGATGAGATTTTTCTAAAACAAGAGACTCAAATCTTTCTCTAAGCCCTGAAAACCTTTCTTTTTGAAGTTTTAGTTTTACGGCAATTTTACTACTTTCCTTGTATAGGGCATTATAAGCATCTTGAAGATCTTCTTCATTATCATGATCACTATTCGGATTTTCTTCACTAGTTGAATCATCATGATCTGAAAAAGTGAACTTGGCTAGAGTCATAAGGGCCTAAACTTCATTGCCCGACTCGTTTTCAGAATATTTTGATTCAGAAGAGGCTTCAGTGCTAAAAGATTCATCCCAAGTAGCCAACATTCATTTCTTTTCAGGTTTGTCCTTTTTAAGACACTTGTTTGCTAGATGCCCATATTCTTGGCAGTTGTAACATTGACTATCTTTCAAAGATTTCCAAGATTTAGATCTAGATTTAGATCTTTTCTTATCATTTGATTTTTGAAAATCAACCTTCTTTTTACTTATGAAAATCTTGTAAAACTTTTTCGCTAAAAGAGCCATATCGTCTTCGGAATTTTCAAAATCAATTTTTTCTTGAGAAATACATTTGGAAGACTTAAGCGCAATAGATTTACCTTTAGAAGCTTTAAAATTTAATTTATAGGTTTGTAAAGAACCAACTAGTTCTTCTACCCTCATATTGTCTGCATCATGAAGTTCCTGGATTGCGGTTACCTTAGAATTGAACCGTTCAGGTAGTGAGCGTAGTATCTTTACACACACTTTACTTTCTGGGATTTTATCGCCAAGACCCCACATAGAGTTTACAATGTCATTTAATCCAGTGTAGAAGTCTATAAACATTTCATTCTCCTCCGTATGAATTTCTTCAAATTTGGTTGTGAGGAGTTGGACTTTAGATTTTTTTATAATTGAAGTACCCTTGTGTGTCATTTCTAATATATCCCATGCTTGTTTTGCAGTATCACAAAATATAATTCTTTTGAACTCATCCGGTGATAGTGCACAAGTGATTGCATTTAGTACTTTAGCATTTGCACTACTCTCACTGTTTTGAAGTGTGGTCCATGAGAAAAATGGTGTTACTCTCATTGATTTTGAACCATCGATACTAGTCACTTCAGTGGTAGGTGGTTCCATTCAGTCATTGTGGTAAGCCACACATTTTCATCCATGGATTTGAGGAAGATCCTCATCCCAACTTTCCAATATGCATAGTTAGAGCCATCAAAGGATGGAGGCCTGGTGACTGAAAGGCTATTAAAATTTGACATCTTATATATAGCTTAGATCATTAGCTTAGGAAATGAATCTAAATAATAAAGTAATTAAAACAAGTTATTAGGCTCTGATACCACTTGAAAAGGCCAAGCTATATGTCCTAGAGGGTGGGAGAGGGGGGGGGGGGGGGTGTGAATAGGACAACGTTAAATTTAAAATAATTATAACAGAATTGAATAAAAAGATAACCAAATAAACTAAATCAATTCACAATGCTAAAATGAAAAACAACCTCAATTAACAAGTATTGAGAGGTTGATACAAAAGTTGTTCAAAGGACAACCTTACACCAAAAACCAATGTTTATGGTAGGACAACCTTATTTCTAGAAAGGTCTTTGTATCAAGAACTCGAACCAAAGAGGAATAAATATATTCAAACTATACTGAGGAATAAAATGCAATCTCAAATATTGATTGTTCTAAGGATAACCATGCACCATAAAAATGGCAGGGCAACCTTACTAGAACAAGAAGAGAAACTGAAGCTCAAACAAACAAAGGAATAACTAGAGATAAATTGCTGAAATATAAGTCTAAACTATTACAACATTCCCCACTGAGCTTAGAATAAAATGATTACAACATTCACATCCACATACATTCCACAACTGAATAATCAAAGATAGGAAAATGAAGCACACATCCACACAACACAAAGAGTTATAGTGGTTCGCCTATGTGTACACCAACTGTTCAACAACAGCCGCACAAAATGCTACTCCACTCCTAATATCCTCACACAGGAGATATTAGCGTTCACTATCAAATAGGTTTTCACAGGTTCACCCAAAACCTTCACAATTGTATCTTTTTCAAAGGGCTTACACAATTAAAAAACCCTCACTTCTGAGTTTTCTGGCTCTCCTCAGATAACCAACAACTTTGAGATTTTTCTGGCTTAACCTCAAATAAAACCAAAATACAGTAAATTACAAAATGTAAAATACTTATTTTTCTTCTTTGATGTAGCAGCCCGGAAGAACCAAGTCGAAGTAGAGATTTGAATGTCAAAGTTCAATGTCCAATACTCACTATATAATGGTTCAAAGTTCTAATAGGTTTTAAATTAAAACACATGGGCTAGCTTTAATTGATTTTGATTCTTAAAAAAGGAAAACAACACTTTCTCTTTTCAGATCAAATTGGAATACAAGAAACAAAATCAATTTGAAAAGCTAAAAAAGGAAAATATTAAATATGCACACTTAGCTTAAATGGAGCACAGACGAATCTCTCAGAAGGCCGAATTAAATTAGCTTGATTTTCTTATTTTATTATGAGATTTGTGCTCTATTTATAGGTGAGTAAATCACGTCTTCGATTGGTCTTAAGTCGCTATGACTGGTCCTAGGACCAACTGATATTTGAAAATTCGAGCGCGAAAGGATAAGGAAGTTTCATGACTGGTCGTAGGTAGTGTACGACTGGTGGAAGGACACCTTTGACTGGTCGAAGGTTTGTCACGACTAGTCGAAGAAAGTCAAATTTTATCGCTGGACTTTGAGTCGTAGGTCTACGACGAGTTGAACAACCAGTCGACATTGCTCATACTACTAGTCGATCAGACTCCAGGACTGGTCGAAGCTTAACTAAAAATTTTGAACTTTTTCAACAAACTTATGACTGGTCCAGGAAAATCTTAGACAGAATGAAACAGTGCTAGGACTAGTCGAACAAAGACCAGGACTAGTCTTAGAACAGACCAAACTCACTTATATAAAACGTATGGATTATGTATCAAAAATGGCCTACTCTAAAGGTCAACCTAAGGTCAATCATACCTCAATAGTGAAGTAAGGACATTGAAACTTAAAGATGAGTGACCTTAAGCATAATGAAGCTTGAGCTTGAGATCTTGATGTAGCTTGAACTTGAAAGCTTCTAGAAATCTTTAGTCTTGAACTAAGTCAAACATTCCCACATTCTTGAGTCTTCTTAACTTGTAAACATAGCTTGTCTATCGAAGCTGATCTTGTGAGACTTTTGACTTGACATATCATGAGTAGAGCTTTGTTCTTCACATATGCAAGCTTCATAACAAGATACATACAGTGTCTTTTACACCACAAATTTGACAATATAGTAAAGTTATCAACTATAGCACTTACAAATGTCACCATTGCTCCTGAGATATTAGAATATGGAAAACAACTAACTCTTTCCAAAGAGAAGGTTTCCCTCATCACTTCTATTATTTCTGAGTTTAACCAAGAACAGTCAACTTTTCAGGAACAGTTGAAGGCTTGTGCTGATAACAGAACAATTATTCAAAGTCGCATAGCTCTTTTGAAGGATGAAATATTGCAATTGGAGTTGAAAGACCATACAGAAGAATTAACTATGAAGGAGATTGAAGAGAAGATGCGAATCAGTATTCAATCTGCTGATGCTGAAAAACCTGAATTAGGAAAAAATGAAGAGATAATCGTATCTCTAAAGAGCAAGTTATCTGGATTTCTAGATCAAGCAAAGATTGTTCTTGAAGAATAATCAAAACACATCGTAGCTCAAATTCAATTCAAGGAAGATTTGTAGAAATATCTGGGAGTATTAGGAGTTACAGATGAGCTATAAAGAAATTTTTTTTGTTTTGTTTTGTTTTTTTTTAAAACATGAAACCTCTTTTGATTTTCAGCTTATATTTAATGAAGGCATCGTGATATTTTGAGATAGTTTATATATTCATAAATTTCTGAATCATAATTCATTTCAAGCATGTTTATTTATGTATTTGTTTAACATGATATCCAATGAAAGTTTAAGATAAAATTAACAATATATTATGATTGTTAGTATGGGATTTCCTATATGATAATTTTTTTTTATTGGTGGAACTAAGTTTCAATTTAATCAGATAGAAACACAGTTTAAGCTATTGAGTAGTGGAGCAACACAATTTAAGCGCTTGAGTAATGGAGCAACGCAGTTTTTTTGACTCTTGAGTGGTGGAGTCAGGTCTCACGTGATTGGTCTCTATAACTCTTATGAGTTCACTGAACTTTTCACAGCCTGGTGAGTTCACAAACTGTAATCCATCAGAAGGGCCCAGTGAAGCTACCAGTACCGGGGTCATCAGCTAGGTTGGATTTACGCGTAGGGTTGGCCACAGTAACTCTCTAGAGTTCACGGGGGTACCAAATCGAAGGCCGCCAGTCCATCGATGAGTAGGTTAAAACACTTTCTCATGAGTTACTATTGAAATCAAGCTAGGAATCTGGGGGGTCTTATGCATGGTTGGCCTATCTATGGACAGTGTCCAAAGAGCGCACACTGCTACCCGCATTTTCTTCATCTGTAAGGTCGGACCTATTCACGAGAGGGCAGTTTCATCCGTGCCCGGTGACGCTGTCGGAAAGCTATACAGACAACATTAGTCTCACGCTTGATTGGCCATTGAGGACTTTTTGGCCTTTTAAGGCTTTCAGTCGCTGGCTCCATCCGCTACCCGCATAGGTATGCATATGATGGCCTAGACGGGCTTTTTAGGGCCACTGGCTTCTCACTGCTGCCCGAATAATAATGGCGATAGGCCTTATACGTAGTTGGCCGTATCGGTTTGGGTAGGCTGCCCTAAATAGTAAGCTACCATCGCTGTCATGATAATAATAAATGTCTTGATTGATACATCACCATTGCTGATAATGTCTTTAACGATATTCATGCTATGCTCATAATAGTATATCAGCTTGGAAATGATACCAATTTTAGCAAGGTTTAGTGCAGCTTGTTTGATGACAACAACGATGGTTACTCTCTTTTTTAATCGCTGATATGTAATCTTGATATGCTTGGAACTCCTTCTGTATTCAATTATCTGAAGAAGAATACATGACTTCACTTGTTCTTTCCCCCTTTTGATATAGAAGCATTATTCTGATAATCTTCTGGATCAAAATTGTAATTATCCTCATGAACGATATCTTTTGATGAAGCAAGCATTGACCGGTATACTGATACCCTATCCATCTTGATCTACGACTCTCTATGCTCCATTGGAATATACTTCTTTTATTATGTATGGCCCATCCCATTTGGTCTCGAACTTTCCCTCTGTCCTATGGGTGACCACTATCGGTCTTTTCAACATCAGTACCATATCTCCTTTCTTAAAAGAGCGATACTTGACCTTTTCATCAAAGGCAGCCGATATTCTTACCTGATATAACTGTAATCGTTGCTGAGCTACCAATCATTTTTCATCGAGTAGGTTCAGTTATTCTAGCCTTATTTTTGCATTTTCATCGTCGGTAGACCGATGCACTACCACTCTAAGTGATGCGAGCTATGTTTCAATCGAGATAACCGCTTCTACACTGTAAACCAATGAATATAATGTTGCCCTTGTTACTGTTCAGTGGGTAGTCCTGTAAGCCTACAATGCTTCTTGCAACTTTTCGTCCCAATCATATTTATTTCTAGTCATTATCTTCTTCAGTATTTTCATAATCGTCTTGCTGAACGCCTCTACTAGTCCATTGGCCGGTGGATAGTAAGGTGTTGAAAACGAGCCGTGAATGTTGAACTTTTGACACAACTTTTCCATGCCTCTATTCTTGAAAGGGGTACCATTGTCAGTAACAATTTTTTTTCGGGATACCGTGGCGATATATTATTGCATGTCGGATGAAATTGACAACATTTTTTTCTTTGATATTATGCAATGCGATCGTTTTCGTCCACTTGGAAAAATAGTTTGTTGCTGCCAATATATATTGCTTTCCTCCGGAAGAAGATGGACTTATAGTGCCAATAACATCGAGCCTCCAAGCGGAGAAAGGCCAAGAAGTAACTGTCTGATGGAGATCTTCTAGGGGTAGATGTATGACGTCTCCGTGAATCTGCCATTCCTAGCATCGCTTCACATATTCTATTGCATCTTTAAACATTGTGGGCCAATAATACCCCATTCGATGTACTCGATGGAATAAATTTTGATCGGCCTGATGCGCCCCTTATTCTCCGAAGTGGGCTTCTCATAAAATTTGACTTGCTTCTTGTTCATCCAGACATCGTAGCAGCACTTCATTGTAAGATTTTTTGTACAATACTTCACTGCATATGATGAACCTGCTTGATCTCTGTTTGATTTGTTGTCTTTGCGCCTTATCTTCCAGCAAGATACGATATTTAAGATAATCTATGAAAGGCTGACGTTAATCGTCTGTTGTCACTTCAAAACATGATATAGGGAGTACCTCAATGACTTCTAAAGAGGGTAAGAACCTTCTTTTCTCTATAGTTACTTGAAGCGGGCTTTGATTCAGACAGGACAGGGCTGCTGTCATTCTAGCTAAAGCGTCTGCCTTCACATTTTCACATCGCAGTACAAGCTTAATTTCAACTTGATAGAATTGCTCCAGTAGCTGTTGTGTTCTTCGACAATACAGCAAGAGCTCTTGTTTTCTTATTTCAAACTCGATTGTTAGCTAATTTATGATCAATTTAGAATTGTTGAAAATCTGCAACGATTTGATCTTCGTTTCCTAAGCTATTTTCATCCCATTGATGAGAGCTTTATATTCAGCTTTATTGTTTGTGCATGTGATACCTAATGTGAAAGAATAAGGTAACGGGTCATCCTGAGGAGTAGTGAATATTATTCCTGCGCCTGTTCCTGATGCTCGAGAAGCACCATTAAAATACATTTACCACGGGTTTTGCGACTCAGTTACCATAAACTGCTCATTGGGAAAATCATCGCTGATGTTTTCACTGTCCATTATGGGATGCGCTGCAAAGAAATCCACCACAGCTTGCCCCTTTACTGCTTTCATTAGCTCATAGGTAATCGTATATTCTGAAAGTAACAACATCCATTTGGCCAATCTTCCTGATAACATTGGCCTTTTCATTAAAAACTTTATCGGATCTGCCCTCGAGATTAAAACTATATCATGGGAAAGGCAATAATGTCTCAACTTTTGTACTATAAATATCAGCGCTAGGCATTCCTTCTCGATCGGAGAATAATTGCATTCTACGCCTATTATAGTTCGGCTCAAATAATAAAAAGTTGTTTCTTTTCCATCTTCATTTACCTACTCCAATAAGGCCCCCAATGAATTCTTGGCTGTAGATGTGTATAAAATAAAAGGCTTAC
The DNA here is from genome assembly GCA_030180095.1 of Magnolia changhungtana. NCBI lineage: Eukaryota > Viridiplantae > Streptophyta > Magnoliopsida > Magnoliales > Magnoliaceae > Magnolia > Magnolia changhungtana. The sequence goes on along the minus strand of JASAUF010000324.1, from coordinate 2,579,993 downwards.
CTATCACAGGGGCTGCTAATACTGGTGGTTGTTTCAGCAATTCCTTTACTGAGTTGAACACATTCTGACATACTTTGTCCCATACGAACTTTGTTCCTTTCTTCATCAAATGAGAAAATGGCTGACATCTCTCTGCTAGATTCGAAATAAAACGGCGAATATACACTAGTTTAGCTTGCAAACTTTTCAACTCTTTCAACATTTTCAAAGGTGGCATATCTTAGATGGCCTTAACTTTCCCTGGATCAACTTCGATTCCCCTATGGCTGATGACAAAAGCGAGAAATTTTCCTGACGATACTCCAAAAGCACATTTAGCCGGATTCATCTTTAGTTGTTTCTTTTTGAGTCGACGAAAAACTGATGTCAGATGCTCTAAATTTTCCTCATGATTATTCGACCTATTCACCAAATCGTCCACATAACACTCTACATGCTTGTGCATCATGTCTTGAAAGATGTTTTTAATTGCCCTTTGGTATGTTGCTCCAGCATTCTTGAGACCAAATGGCATAACCTTATAGCAATATATTCCCAATGAAGTTCTTAATGCTTTTGCTTCTTCGTCTTTGGGAGCCATTCTAATTTGGTTGTAGCCGGTGTAGCCATCCATGAAGGACATGACATCATATTACATTGTACTGTCGATTAACAACTTGGTGATTGGCAACGAAAAGTCGTCTTTTGGGCAAGCTTCATTTAGATCTCTGAAGTCAACACAAACCATGATCTACCCACTTTTCTTCTTTACTGGGACAACATTCGATATCCACTTAAGATATTTGATCTCTCTAATGAACTCGACTTTTATTAGCTTGTTTATTTCTTCTTCTATCAGAGGAACCAGGTCCGGATGAAATCGCCTTTGCACTTGCTTAATCGGTCTTTTGTCTTTAGAAATGTTCAATCGATGCATCGCTACTAAGGCCTCTAAACCTGACATTTCCGTAAATATCCAAGCGAAGACGTCTTTGTTCTCTTTCAAGAGTTGGGCATATTTTTCGGCTTCTTGCTCGAGAAGGCCAGCACTTATGAACGTTTTCTGTGGCTCTTCTTCTGTGCCCAGATTTATTTCTTGCAGACTATCAATCGTTGGTTGTGAAAAGACCAACCTATATGTCCTAGAGGGGGGAGCGGGTGAATAGGACTATGCCAAATTAAAACTTTAACAGTGGAATTTATATGAATAAAGAAAAGATAACACTTTAAACAAATCAAAGTATGGAAATGTAAAGCAACCTCAAAATTCTAGTCCTGAGAGGTTGATACAAATGTTGTTCTAAGGACAACCTTGCACCATAAAAACCAAGGGTTTATGGCAGTACAACCTTAATATAATGGTTTAAGTATTAATATCTCAAACTGCAGAGGAATAAAAAGTAAATAGCAAGAATCGAAGTCTAAACTATTACAACATTCCCCATAATTCTTTAAATGTAAATATTACAACATTCATATCCACATATACATCCCACAAACTTGAATGATAAAAGATATAGAAATTAAATCACACATCCACAAAACACAAAGAATTATAGTGGTTCGCTTGTGTGTACACTAACTGTTAAACAACAGCCACACAGCTTGTTACTCCACTCCTAATATCCTCATACAGGGGATATTAGCGTTCACTATGAAAATAGGTTTTTCTCTGGTTCACTTAAAACCCTCACAATTGTGTCTTTCTAATGGGCTTACACAATTCAAAAAATCCCACTCTAAATTTTCTGGATCACCTCATATAAACCAAACAATGAGATTTTTCTGGCTTAATCTCAAAAGAAACCAAAAACAGAAGTTTTACACAAATGTAAAATACATGGATTTCTCCTTTTGTTGCAGCCCGGAAGAACCAAATCAGAGTAGAAGTTCGAATAGAAGTTCAATGTTCAATACTCACTTTTAAATGGTTCTAGATTCTAAATTGATTTTAAATTAAATCAAGTTGGGCTAGCTTTATTTGATTTTGATTCCAAGAAGTGGAATATCATAATTCCTCTTTCAAATCAAATTGGAATGCAGAAATAAAATTAAATATAAAAAGCTAATAAAAAGAGAATATTAAATATGCACAATCTAGCTTAAGAAGACTACAAACTTATCTCTCAGAGTGATTGTAACGCCCCGGATTTTTGCCAACCTGGAATTAGACGTCCTTAGGCAATGGGTCGATCCTAATACCTCATTAACTTGTCAGAACTGAATCCCAAAGTCTAAAGCCGCCTTTGAACCCATTTCCTTCACAAATCTCACCCTTCACCACCTTGATCTTCCAATTTTTCTAAGAACTTTCAACCTAGACACTATCTTAAACTAGCTAAGTAGTATAACTTGGATCACTTTATATACAAACTACAAAGGTCTGAGTACCACCTCGACCAGAAATCACTTAGGACTAAATCCTTTAGAAATGAGACAAAGTAACTAGGTGTGAAACCAGATTAGCTACGAAATCCATTTGAATCGCTTTAAATACGATCTGCAAGACCCAAAACTTGTAGAATCATTGACGCTAGGTTGCCCTAAAATCTAGGATCAAACTCATTACCCGGCTGCTCTCGGGAGCATCTTGAAACTCCGTATCAGATCTAGACCGCACGTCGGAAGTCTGAATAACTCGAAGTTAAGCAATTAGGACCGCCTCGTTGGGCTTGACAACCATCTCGAAAATCAAGTCCAGACAATGTCCCACGGCCATTCGATCGCGTCCGGAGCGAGAGAGTGTGAAAACACTTGTTTTCTTTAAAAATAAATATCTTGAATAGTAATCTGGCATCTCTCATTTGCGGATCAGTTTTAAGCAACCAGACCGTCAGAATCAGACTAAATTACACCCTCGGATCAGGAAAAATTTCATACACATTTACATGTACTCGGAATCTCCGATTGAGGTCCGCTGACCGTTGAACTGAAACTGGTCCGCCACGTGTGATCTGGAATCCCGACCAAAATGAAAACTTAATAGAACATAGATCCAGCGTTAGTGAGCTTAAGTCCAACCTTTGGCTCAAGGAGGCCCGCCAGAAGTCCTCCGTTGAGCTGAAAAAGTGACGAAATACCTATATTAGTAGTAACCCTTGAACCTGAGTCTGTTTTGGGGAATTCTTAGGCTATATAAGGACCTCAAACCCTCTCTCATGGCAGCCATATGAATTTGAGATTGAGAGAGAGAAAAGAGAGAGAAAGTGAGGGAGATGTGGGAGGAACTCCCTGCCGTACTTCCCTGCCGCTCCACGGCCTACACCGCCTCTTTCCAGGCACTTTTCCGGCGGTATCCACTCCGTTTGAAGGTGAGAAACCCTAACCCTAAGTCTGATTTGAAGTAGATAGGCTATAGGTTGTGAAAAGGCTAACCGATTTCACTCTTTAGGCAAGAAAACTCCCGAATACAGAAGCTCACTAAACCTTACAGATCCGTTGTGATTCCAAGGGCAAAGGTGCGGACTTTAGGTGTATAGGTTATGGTTTTCAACGCTTTCAATGTCAGATAATGATAGATTCATGATCTGCATGCAATTGCACATGTACAAAGTGCTTTCCATTTTCAGTTTCGATTAGAATTGTAGAATTTGGAATTTCACATACTCTAGGTATTCGTATAAAATACCGTATACGTATTTTTTATGGAAATGTGTTTGACATGTTTATTTGTCGTATGGATATATGACGTATGGATAAAATACTTATTTGGCGAAAGGATTCGCCTAAATACATGTTTACTAATAAACATTATGTATGTAGAAATACGGTATTGTAAGAAGTACCGTATACATGTATATTTTAGCGATGTGTTTGTCATGATTAATTGTCGTATAAATATATTATGTGCATATAAAATATTTGCTTGGCGAAGGGAATCGCCGTAATACATGTTTGCTTGTATACATTATGTATGTTGAAAATGCGTATTCTAGAAAATACTGTATACGTATAAATTTTGGAGATGCATTTATCATGATTATTTGCGGTAGTAATATATTATACATGGATAAAATACTCACTTGGCTAAAGGATAGCCCTAATACATGTTTTGCTAACATACACCATGTATGTTGTAATAGTGTATTCTAAGTGTTTGTGAAAATGACTAAATGAGTATAGAATCCTCATTCGTGTTCGCCATGACTAATAGTCATGGATTCATGATTGTTGTATTGGCGATACCCTTTTGACGAAAGGATTTTCCCTAAATCACGCCACGGCCAATATACACTATATATGCTAAAATGTGTGGCCCAAGTGTTTGCGGAAATGACTGAATGAATATGGAACTTGGATTCCTGCTTGCCATGACTATCCGTCGTGGGTGTACGCGTGTTATGATTGGGGCAACTCCCTAGTGAAAGGATTTGGCCTAATGCCTATGTGATCGACATATGTCATGTATGTTGACGTATGTTTGTTTAAGTGTTGCTTGAAATGTCTGAATGAGTAGTAGTTAGCAAATTGTAATGTATAAGGGTGTTGAGATATGATTCTCAACCTCTTTTAACTATGTGTATGATCGCCTTGGATTGTTGTGTGATTAGGAATTGAACATGTATAAACTCATGCTTGTGTTGTGATTCATAACATGCTCAACTGCTTTATGATTATAACTATGTAATGCATATGTTTAAATTTATATTTACGTTGTATGATCCGTCATGGGTGATGGGGGAGCGGAGCAACGAATGCGTGCAACAGCCCTGGCAGCCCTAAACGGATAATACCAGACCTTGATTGTATGTGTTGAATCTTGATCCACTACTGCTTTGTCTATCTGCACTTGATTGTGTTTGGGGCTATGATTATAGTCCAGACAATCGGTACCCGAATTGGATTTGTGACTATGATCCATTTGCCACGTGAGATGTGTTCAACGAACCCGAGTTGTACTTCGGTTGGCGATAGTGGTTGGCCACGCGAAGTGCTTATGCATTTCATGTCGTTCAACTTGTTGTGCGCTCAAGCTAGCCGAGCTCGTCAAGTAACCCGATCTGTCTAATGTATGTTCACCATGTTTGGACGCTACTGCTTGAACCTAGGGTACCAAACTTACCAGTGAAATCCCTTTTAACCATGGTACCTCGATCCGCTAAGACTCATGAGCCGGGCATGGTGGTATGGGACACCGTGGCCGAGCTGTCGGCCTATGCTGGGGTCAAGTGCCTCCCCATAGTGACCATTGAGCAACCAAACCTCGTGAGCCGAATACGGTGGTATGGGACACTGTATTCGAGCTGTCTATACTTACGGCGAGAGCCGAGTACGGTGAGACCTGTGCTCGTGCTGACGGGCGACGAGTCCTTCGTAGTATCTTCGAGTATACTCCAAGGGTCTGTGATTGGTGACGAGTCTTTCACAGCAACTAGAGTATGAGTTGAGCCGAGTACGGTGAGACCTGTACTCGAGCTGACGGCTAGTGATTGAGTCGAGTACGGTGAGACCTGTACTCAAGCTGACGGCCAGCAATTGAGCCGCATACGGTGAGATCTGTATCCGCGCTGACCGGTGACGAGCCCTTTGCGATGCCTTCGCTATGCTTCTCGAACCATAATATCGTATGAGATTAACTAGGAATGACGACCCTAGAATGGATCATGTTTGGGAATGATACAAGGGAGGTACCTTAGTTTCCCAATACTGCTGTTTGAAATGGACTAATAATAACTCGGTAATCATGATCATCATCGCACCGCATGTGCTTAGTAGATGTGGCGCACTGAGGGAATTAAGCATTTGCGAACGTAAGATGATGTCGCATGAGGGTGGTTTGACAAGGGCATACAGCATCATGTCATTTCATTCTCGCACTTAATAAGAGTAGTTAGAATTGTTTGATTTGTACTGCTTTATCATTACTTGCTGGCTGAATTGATAACATGTTAACCTATGCTTTATTGTTCCACTGAGTTGATCACTCACTCCCACGATACAGACGGTGTTCGAACACCCACCGTACTTTGTCTCGATTGCGTGATGCGCGACGCTACTTCTGAGGCGGAGCCGGACTTCTATGACGACGGGAATGCTTTCTCCTATATGCTATTTTCTGGCAGCTTCGTGAGAGCCGTACCTTGATTGTCGGGGCTACAGGGATGTTGACTAGATCATACTACACAACTTGGTATAATTTACTTGTAATTATTTAACCTGGTAACTTTATCACACTCTGGAGACTCACCACAGATTTTATATATTTTATATATCTATCACAGTCTTCCGCTTGCTAAGTTATTGTCTCTGGAGTATGATATTCTGTTTTGGCTTAATCTCACTCATGTTCAATGCACAAATACAGTCAACATTCAATCATCATTCATTTTGTTGCATAAGTGATGTTCTGGAACTCGGGAGTTGAGTTTATGCTCGACCCCTGATTTTCAGGGCATTACAGTGATGCCTTGATTTTACTTGAGTTTGATTATTAAAACTCTAAAAATCGTGCTCTATTTATAGTTGCAGAAATCACGTCTACGACTGGTCGTGAGGACACTACGACTGGTCGTAGGACCAACAACATTTTGAATTTTTAAGCGCGATCGGATAAAACCATTTCACAACTAGTTGTGACAAGTCCACGATTGGTCATGTGGAACCTGGAATGGTTGCTGGAGTTTGAGTCGTAGCTGATGGACTGGTCATGAACGAGTTATGCACCGTTCACACAACCGGTCAAGCAGTCTCCAGGACTGGTTGTAGCTCAACCAAAAAATTCTGAAAATTTGCAACAACTTAGGACTGAACATGAAATTTCTTAGACTGGTCGAGCCAGTGTTAGGACTAGTCGAACAGAGTCCAGGACTAGTCGAAGAATAGACCAAACAAGTATAAAGTAATTTAATTTGAATTATGTATTCAAAATGACCTACCCTAAGGTCAATCTAAGGTCTTCCATACATTTACCATGATATATGAACATTGAACCTTCTTTTCTTCAGATGATAGAATATCATATAAGTTCATGAAGCTTGTACTTGAGATCTTTTAAAGCTTGACTTTAGAGTACTTGATTGTTCTTCACCTTGAGTTTGATCTTGCATATCTTGAACGAGTTCTTGACTTGTAGCATTGTCAATATCCCACTTTGTACATCTTTGTTTTTGAAGTAGATCTTTGTCCTTATGCATGTGATGTATTGCCTTGAACAAATATATCAATGTGCTACACAAGACATAGATTGTGGTTTTGGCATAACAAAATTTGACAATCAAAGGGGCAAATAACCATTGCACTTACAGGCTGCCCCCTATCTTTTATTTGTTTCGGAGCCGTCTTAGGGTGTTTAACTATTTCAGAATCTATTTCTGGTAACTGATCGACTATAACCATGTTCACTGACGATTCTGTCCCCAATCCTTGAAAATTTTCTCTTTTTTTCTATCCGACTCCAATAGGGATCTGGATTCCTCTCCCGTGATTTAAGTCGGTGGGTTCTTCGTAATCAAAACCCATGCTTTTCATGATTTTCCTGCTTGCTGGACTATATTTCTTAAGATCTTGAGATGTCAGCGTCCATAGTCCACATCATTTTTGGCCTTTTCTTCTATCTTGGCTTCTGAAGTGGTGTAAAATTCAATCGGTTCCAGGTACTTTGCACTGGCTTTGACAAGAAACCTCTCCAGAATAGCCAGGAATGGCTTATTTGTTTCAACATATAGTAATGGCATTGTATAATTTGACTGTAGGACTTTCAACTGTTCAAGCGATAATAACGTAAATGGAGGCTGTCCTGGTTACCTCAGATGTTTCGGTACAAAATAGAATTTCTTTTTTGCTTTCGCAATTCTAGACGATCTGGTCTTTTCAGTTTCTTCTCTCATTACCTACATATGGGGACTCCCCAGGGCTTTGTTCTCATCATTCTTCCTCTCTTCTTTTCTGGCAAATTCATTGTAATAACTAGCATCTACGAAGAAGGCTTCAACTTCTGTATATGGCGTTGCATCGGCAATCACTTTGTGTTGCATCCCATTTTTACAGTACTTAAGACATTGATGCAGTGTAGAATATATAATGCCATATTGATGCATCCATGGTCTTCCCAAGAGAAGATTGTATGCTGTCACTACATTGATGACATGAAAAATAACATCAGTAGTTAATTCTCCTATTTCCATTGTGACTGTAATTTTACAGAGCGCGCGTTGCCCATATTGATTAAAGCCCTGTATCATCATTCCACTAGGGCATAGATCAGAACGACGGTAGCCTAATTTATTCAGCATTGTTAACTGTAACAAATTCACTTCAGACCCATTGTCAAGCATAATCCACTTTACTTCTTTACCACAGATATGGCCCACTATCCTCAGTGGCTTATTGTGTCCTATATCACAGGTTAGATCATCATCGGAGAAGGAAACCACTACCATGCAATCCTCTTGTTCTTTGTGTTCTTCATTTTCCATTTCCACAAGCAATGTTTCTCTGATATCACGGTCGAATAACGCTTGAATCAGGCTTTGTTGAAAGTCCTCTGATAACCTTAGTGTGTCATAAACACTTAACCAAGATGGTATACCTTTCAGATGACTTATTACATCATAAGTCACTTTTGCTGCTTCATTCTTTTTCTTCTCTTTTATCACAGTCATACTGATCCTTGACGATCTCTATTCTTGTGGCTCCAGTTTTCTGCCTCAGGGGACTTGCCATTCTTTTTCCTGATCGCAGTGTGATTACTACAGCCTTTCCTGTCATCTTATGATTTTCTTTCCCTGTTCTCTCATAAGTATTTTCTTAGGCTGTTAGTATATTCACTGTTGCCTTTATATCTTTTTCGTTTTCTTTTCCATTCAATATTTCACCCCTATTTATCATTCTTTATATTATGGATTTTATCGTGTAACAATTTTCAGTCGGGTGTCCTACCAAAGGATGATAGCGGCAGAAATCCCTTTCCCTTGTTTTTGTCGCATCTTCGGGGCGCTTGGAAGGAGGCAATTCTATCGTACCAGCTTTCAGTAGTTGGTTCATCATAGGAACCACATCTTCCCTGTCTAACGCAAATCCTTCATGAGAGTTAAGTGATCTGGACCTTTTTCCACTGAATCTGCTTCTAGGACGGCTCGACTCTTCCTTTCGTTCCATCCGTTTCTCTCCTGATTCTTTTGTATCATGGCTTCTTTTCTCTTGATCCAGGGTGTTTGTGATCAATCTATTAGGTCCTCTCCTTGCCGTTTTGTAATGAAATGTTGGCATTTTCCTAGTCATCAGTTCTAGGGCATGGGCTTTGGTGGCTAAGTCGCGGAAAGTCTTGATATCAGCACTGGTAAGTCTAAATGTGATTCCTGTTTTCATGGAGTTTAAGCACATCTTGACCTGCTCTTTCTCTTCCGGTAGTTGTCTACAAAAATCTCCCAATGTTTTCCATCTATCTATGAACTTCTCCACAAGTTCCCCTTCTTTCTACCGTACTGAAGCTAACTCCGTAATGCTGACGTCACGTTCTGATGAGAAGAAGTTTGACATAAAGGCTTCCTGCATTTGTTCCTAAGTGCGCATTGATCTAGGGGCCAAGCTAGAATATCAGAGAAATGCCTTACTTGTCAAGGAAGAACCGAACAATCGAAGGTAATATTGTGGTACCATAGAGAAGTTTCCCATGCGGGTAATGAAATGCATCAGATGTTCTTCAGGCGATCCATCTCCATTAAATTTCTAAAAATTCGGCTGCTTAAAATTGACTGGAAAAGAAATGTCTTATACCTCTCTAGGATACGACGTTCTATATCTAAATCGACTGACATTCTCACGCTCTCTTTCTATTCTGACAATTTCGTCCACGACTTATCGCATTTCCTCTTATGTTATCGCTCTCGTTGTGGGGGCGGATTCGAATGATCCTGCTCTTGGTGGTTGGGGATCTTTCGGTTGTGGTTCTTGTCCATTCATGTTACCCATCATTGGAGGAACTACTATCTGGGCCACATTATGCACGAGAGTTGCTAAAGCTTCTCAGAGATTTCTACATTCTTCCATTAACGTTCTCTATGTTTGCGCCATCTCGGCCATACGATCTTCGGCAGTCAGCAGGGGTCCTTGACTTATCTCGGCCATATGTACGGTTGCTTCTCCACTTTTTGATGAAGCTGTAGTTGGGGTAGAGTATGAATATATCAATGTAATGGGGCTTATGAAAAGAGGAGTTTCGTTGGACTTTCCACTACTTCCATAACAGTCAGTGTACTGGAGCGATAATAGAGTTGGCGAGTTTACGAGCAGTGCTTTACCCTTCTGCTCTCTTGTTTGATGACCTCTCATGGCAGGCAGGGCCGAGAAATCATACGATGTTAGTGGAGGAACTGATTTCCCAGGGTATAACGCGGGAGGAGCTAATTTGGGATTTTTCTTATCTGCATTTCGCATTACTGGTCCTCTGATTCTTCATGAAGGTGAATTCATTCTGGCTGTTACTGCATCTCAGACCTTTGTCTTTCGAGATGTGACAAAAATCTAGTCTTGTTCACTTTCTTGCGCCATGGGCGAAGCAAATATAACTCCAGTCATAACTGAAGGTTTGTCACCCTTACTTGCAGGAGATCGAACTTTACGATCTGATGATTGGCTTGCTGCATGCTTCACTACGAACCCCGTTGCAGTAAAATAAAAATTCACTTTCTTCGCTGAATTTGACATTGATTATAAGTTGCAATTTTCTCTTCTTACCTTTAGGATAAAACATAAAATTGTAATTAGTATTTGAATGATAAAGTAATCTATCTGCGAAATGAAGGGGAGGATGTTCCCACTGAGAGTCGCCATTTTGACATCAGAAAGACGCCAAACTACGACGAAAGTCCTGTAACCTTCTCAATGTTAATATTGAATTAGATAAGTAGTCCCCAGCAGAGTTGCCATTTTGTTTCGAATAAGAAACAAATGTATTTGATTTGGGAGATTATCTTATTCAAATATAGCAGAGAGAGTATATGAAGAACAATCATCGTATTATTAATATTGAGTTCATTTACATCCTCGAATATCCCTTGATTCTGAGATAGATTATTTAAAATACAGAAATTGATAGAGTTCAAATATTGAATCTGAATATCAAATCCAACAGCATTTCGACTTGTGATTTGGTCATCTCTCTAAGAGGAATATTATGTGGATTCGATCATCTGATCTCTTTCTCTTGAGCTTATATCTTTATGCGAAAGGAGAACTGAAGATCGATGATTTCAATAGGATAACAACCTTTAATCATTACTGTCTGCGCAATAGCCCTTTTGCTCGGATCCGCACAATCGATTTCGTTTATACGACCCCGGGCAAACATTTGTCTTTTGTACCTTCAGTCTCTTCTTCTCCTAAGCTTTAATCTTCCTCCAAAATCTTCAATTTACTCAAATGAGAGGGGGAGTGGGGTATTTATAGGCCTCCACACATGTGAACCCTCGATCCTTATGCCATGGGGCCCACCTTATATCAAATCTAATAGTTCATTCAAATCATCACATCCTCCTTATGCGGCTTGTGCAATTATTATGATTGTTTGTGCGGACGCGCCAGACCAATATGATTTGCGCGGACCCGTATAATCACATGACTACAAAACTTCAATTCTCCTTTACTTACCTATTTCTTCTAATTTGTAACGCCCTGAAAATTGGTGGTCGTAGCAACTCAACACCTGGGTTCCAAAACATCACTTATGCAACATAAATGCTTATGATTGAATGTTGTCTGTGTTAGTGCAATAATCATGAGTGGGATTATACCAAAACAGTAATTCATACTCCATATCAAGTTATAAAACTCAAGCGAAAGACTGAAAGATGTATATAAATGTATATAAAACCAAAAACGGTCACAATCGGTCTCCAGAGTATGAAAACCTTACTGAGTCACCATATACATGTATTAGTTTCAAAATCAAAATGCCAAAAAAAATGGTACAACTATAATGGTAAACCCTGTAGCCCCGTCATCTGAATGGCCTAAGCGAAGCCTCAAGAGAACTGCATGTAAGAGAACTCATCCTGATCATCGTAATAGTCAGGCTCAGCCTCCTGCATCTCGTCAACACCTGCATTTAAGATAGGGTCTGGTTGGTGTGTACAACACCGTCCCGTAACATGGAAGTGAGTAGCTAACTCAGTGGAACGATAAAGCATAGGTTAACATGTTATCAATTCAGTCAAGCAGTAATGATAAAGCAGTACAATCAAGCACTCCTAAATACTCTTATTAATGCAAGTATGGAATGCAGTCATGATGCAGTGCAAGTATGGAATGCAGTCATGATGCAGTGCAAGTATGGAATGCAAGTATGATGCACTCCTAAATACCCTCGCCTACACTCCCTCGTGCGACACCATCTTACGTCCGCGACATGCTTTCATCCCTCAGTGCTCTTCAACCCATGGCACATGCAGTGCTATGTTATGAGAGTGATTATAAAGTTGTTATTAGTCCTTTTCATACAGCAGTGTTGGGAAACTAAGGTACCTCCCTTATATCATTTCCAAACAATGATCCATTCTAGGGTCGTCAGTCTTAGATAATCTCATACGATGGGCTGTTACACGCACTCGTTACACCACTCCCCCATCACCCTACATGGCTAATCATCAAATCAGTACAGGCCTAGTTGTACTCTCGTTGCTACGGAAGGGTTGTCTCCTTTACGTCGGCTCAGAGTACGCTCGAGGTCACTACAAAGGGCTGTCAGGGCAGTTACATGGAATCGTTGCACCACTCCCCCATCACCAAATCAATGTAGGCCGACAGCTTGAATACAGTGTCTCATACCACTGTATTCGGCTCACGAGTCTGGGTTGCTCACTGGTCACTACGGGGATGCACATCGCCCTAGCATAGGCCCACAGCTCCACTACGGTTCCCCATACCTCCATGCCCGACTCATGAGTCTTAGCGGATCAAGGTACCAAGGTAAAGCGGGATTCACTGGTGAGTTGGGTACCTTAGGTTCAAACAGAGGCATCCATACATGGTGAACATACATCGGCAGATCAGGTTACTTTACAAGCTCGACTAGCACGAGCACACATTGAGTTGAGCGACATGAAGTGTGCAAACACTCCGTGTGGCCTAACCACTGCCGACAACTTTAGTACGACTCGGGTTCGTCAAACCCATCTTAAGTGGCGAATAAATCTCAGCCACGAACTCAAACCTGTTACCGATTGCCTGGACTATATTATAGCCCCACTTTCACTTCATTCCAACTGGTAATCATAAGAGACAGTCAAAACAATAATGAACAAATAATTTAATTCGTACAAGCATGTGAGCATGTTGAGAAATGTAACACAAACATGATTTGCACACACATTCATTACACGAATAAAACAGACATCATAATGTATCGTACATGGAGGAAATCATATACATAATTAACGTAACCGAGATTCATATCTTAGCCCTCATACAAAACTACTATTAGTAATACTTAGCACATTCAGACATTTCTACATATACTTAGACTACATACATCATCATACATGATGTTTGTGGTTTACACATATATGAGGTCAACTCCTTTCACTAGGGAGTTGCCCCGTAAACCATATGCATATACCCACAACGGATGATCATGGCGTGCACGAATCCGGGTTCTATATTCATTTAAGCATTTTCACAAACACTTGGGCTACACACTTTATCACATATAGTGTGTATTTGCCGTGACGTGATTTTAGGGCAAGTCCTTTCGCTAAGGAGTTGTCGCACATGTATTAAGCATATAATCACGAAAAATAAACATGTTAAATCCAAATTCCAAACGTATTCAAATATTTCAACACATACATAGAATACACTATATTACACATAGTTCATATATAACTAAAACAAGAAACAGACGACGCATTTTGTATGTGAAATAGCACCCATAACAAGAATAAATCATTAACCGACATTGAAAGCCTTAAAAACCATAACCTATATATCTAAAGTCCGCACCTTCGTCGTAGAAGCGTAACGAAGTCGAAAGAATCTCTAAGTCTTCGTTGATGGCGGCCCAACAACCTATAGCATGAAATAAGTCAGCTATCTCGCTACTTATAACAGTTGAAACCCTAGAACAAGTTAGGGTTAGCATTTTCTTACCTAAGAACGAAGACCGAATCGCCGGAATAATGATTAGATGGTGGTGGCTAAGCACGTATGGTAGCAAGTTAGAGGAACATGATCTTTCTCCCACTTCTCTCACACTTTCTCTCTATTTACTCTCTCTCTCACCTAGAGTTTTCTCAAATTCGTATGGAATGAGAGAGTAAGGGTTTAAGTCCTTATATAGGCCCAGAACTCACGGAAATAGACTCAAGGCCATGGTATACTTAGGTTATGTCCAAATACAGACTGTTCCGTCTCAACGGAGTACTTCTGGAGTCCTCCCTTGAGCCAAAGGTCAGACTTAAGCTCACTGACCTTGGATCTAGGTCGAGTTAAGTTTTTCTTCCAGTCAGGTTCCCAAATCACACGTGGCGGACCAGTTTCAGTTTAACGGTCACTGAAACTCGATCAGGGTTACAAGTACACGGACATGTATGGGAAATGTTCCCTGATCTGAGAGTGTATTTGGGTCAGATTCCGACGGTCTGATTCCTTATATTTGGCCCGCAAGTGACAAGTCTCGGATTACTTAAATTAGACTTAATTTCTAAAGAAAACCATGTTTTCTCACACTCCTCGCTCCGGGCTCAAGCGAATAGTCCTGGGACACTATCTGGTTTTGACTTCCGAGATGGTTGTCAAGCCCAGCAAGGCAGTCTTAATTCTATAACCTCGTATTATTTGGACTATCGATGTGCAGTCCAGATCTGATACAGAGTTTCGTGATGCTCCTGAGAGCAGCCGGGTAATGAGACTGATCCTGGATTTTTGGGTAATGTAGCGTCAACGATTCCATAAGTTTTGGGTATTGCAGATCGTATTTAAAGTGATTAGTATGGATTTTGTATGTAATCTAGTTTAACACTAGTTAATCCTTGTCTAATTTCTAAAGGATTTGGTTTTGAGTGATTTCTGCCTGAGGTGGTACTCGGGCATTTTTACGGGATTTTCCGTGTCGTTACAATATACCACCCTTAAAAAAAAATTTCATCCTCAAAATTAGTACCTTTTCGTACTCCTCGAGAAGCTGAGGGTAGTTCTTTCTGACCTCAGCTTTTGTCTCCTAGGTAGCTTCCTCTTCTGTATGATGCGTCCACTATACGTTCACGAGTGGAATCACCTTATTGTGTAATACCTGCTCCTTCCTGTCTAGGATACGCATCGGACGCAGTACATACGTAGCATCATCGCTCAACTGCACCTACTCCTAATGGATGATGTGTGAAGGATCAGGGATGTATTTATTCAGTATAGATACATGAAATACGTTGTACACGCCCGCGAGTGTTGTGGGCAAAGCGAGACGATATGCAACCACTCCCACTCGATCAAGTATCTGGAATGAGCCAATGAACCGTGGCGTAAGCTTCCCCTTCTTCCCAAACCAAAGGACTCCCTTCATAGGGGAAACTTTGAGAAATACATGATCTCCAACCTCAAACTCAAGTGGTCGCCGCCTCGTATCGGCATAACTCTTCTATCTGCTCTGGGCCGTCAAGAGTCGATGTCTGATAATGTCGATCTTCTCTGAGGTCGCCTCTACTAATTCTGGGCCAACCAAACTGCGCTCGCCAACCTCTACCCAGCAATGCGTTGCTCTGCAAGGGCGCCCATACAAGGCCTCATAAGGAGCCATGCCAATACTTGCCTGAAATTGTTGTTGTAGGCGAACTCTGCGTACAGGAGGCAGTCATCCCAACTGTCCTTGAAGTCTAAAACACAAGCCCACAGCATATCTTCTAAAATCTGATTCACTTACTCTGTCTACCCATCGGTCTGAGGGTGAAACGCGGTACTGAACTTCAACTTTACACCCATCGCTTCCTGGATACTAGTCCAGAAGATAGACGTAAATCGCGTGTCACGGTCCGACATGATCTCTAAGGGAACTCCATGCAGACGCATTATTATTTTGATGTACAACCTAACCAAGTTGTCTGCAAAGTTCGTCACTCTGATAGGGAGAAAATGAGCCGATTTGGTCAACCAGTCCATGATCACCCAAATAGAGTCATAACTCTTTTCTCGTCTTTGGTAGCCACGAGATGAAGTCCATAGAGATGAAGTCCCACTTCCATTCAGCTATGGGAAGGGGCTGAAGGAGTCTAGGAGATCGGCAATGCTCGGCATTGCCTGCTGACACGTGAGACAACGGGAAACATACTCTGCTATATGACCTTCATATTGTCCCACCAATACGACCGCTTCATATCCTGATACATCTTCGTGCTACCAGGATGCTTCGCAAGCTTCGATCTGTGGGCAGTCTCGAGAAACTTCTGTCTCAAGTCCTGAATATCTGGGACGCATAAGCGGCCATGGTATCGTAGGCCCCCATCTGTGCCAACTCTCCAGTCGGAGTCCACATCATCACTAGCTTACTCTCGAAGCTCAGACAACCGCTCGTCGCCCTTCTGGGCCTCAATAATCTGGTCATTAATAAGTGGTCGCACCTAAATGTGTGCGATACTCTCGAATGGCTCCTCCACTGTGAGTTTCTACTCGAAGTCCCGCACGAAATCCAACATATCCCACTCTGCTATCATCAGCAGAGCGGCAAATGCTATAGCCTTCTTGCGACTCAACGCGTCTGCCACAAGGTTGGCCTTACCAGGATGGTAGGAAACCTTGAACTTGAAGTCCTTTAAGGTCTCCATCCATTGGCGCAGCCTCATATTCAAGTCCCGCTGAGTGAATATATACTTAAGTCTCTTGTAGTCACAGAAAAGCTCGAACTCCTCTCCGTAGAGGTAATATCTCAAGAGCTTCAATACGAATATGACCGCTGCTAACTCAAGGTCATGCGTAGGATAATTCTCCTCGTGCTTCCTTAATATTCTCAAGGCATACGCAATCACCCTGTCCTTCTACATAAGGACACAACCCAAACCAACGCGAGACGCGTCAGTGTATATAGTGTACTTAATCCCTTGCTCTGACAATACTAGCACAGGGGTAGACGTCAGCCTGTCCTTCAGTTCCTGAAAAGCTGCTTCCACCTTCTCATTACTGGCGAACTTCAGATCCTTTCGCGTCAACTGTGACAACGGTCTAGCTATCTTCGATTAGTCTCGAATGAATAGTCGGTAATAGCCTGTCAGGCCCAGAAAACTCCTCATGTCAGTAACTGAACCAAGCTGCTTCCAATCCTGAACTGCGAGTACCTTAGCTAGGTCGACTGCTATCCCTTCCTTGGACACTACATGTCCCAGGAACTTGACTTCCTCCTGCCAAAAGTCACATTTCTTATACTGCGCGAACAACTGGTTCTTCCTCAAAGTATCTAGGACTTCCTGTAAGTGTTCCTCGTGCTCTTCCCAACTCGTGGAGTATATCAGGATGTCATCTATAAATACAATGACGAATCGGTATGGAAATGGCTGAAATACCCGGTTCATCAAGTCCATGAACACGGCCAGTGCGTTCGTAAGACCAAACGATATCATAAGAAACTCGTAATGCCCAAAACAGGTCCTGAAAGCTGTCTTCTGCACGTCTTCATCCCTGATGCGCAACTGATGATACTCTGACTATAAATTAATCTTCAAAAAATACTTTGCCCCCTTCAATTAATCAAACAGGTTGTCTATCCTAGGCAAAGGATATTTGTTCTTCACGGTCAACTAGTTCAACCTGCAGTAATCAATACATAACCGTAGCGACACATCTTTCTTCTTGACAAACAACACAGGTGCTCCCCAAGGAGACACACTGGGTCGTATGAAGCCCTTCTCTACTAGTCCATCAATCTGTTTCCTCAATTCCTCCATCTCACATGGAGGCATGCAATACATCAGTAATGAAATGGGTGTCGCACCAGGCGTAAGATCAATGGTGAAGTCGATCTCGCACCGAGGAGGCAAACCAAGCATCATCTCAAACACATCCGCAAAATTCTGAACTATGGGCGTATCCACAAGCGTCTGACCATCAATATTCTTCAGTGAAGAAGCGTAACATCTCAATCGAGAAACGTGATTGACCTAAACAGGAAAAGTAAAAGTCGTGCCCTCCAGTCTGTGGACTGTAACCATCCTAGTCTCGCAATCGATCTCTGCTCGCATCTCAGTGAGCCAGTCCATACCAAAAATGACGTTGTAGTGAACTAGGGGGACAATGATCAGGTCAACTAGTATCGTTCTGCTACCTAAGTCTATCGGGCAGCCCTCACACATACTAGTAACATCAGAGAAAGTCCCTGTGGCAGTGATGACCCTCACTCCCTTCGTAGGAGCAGTATCCAAACCCAGTCGCTTGACTGCCATGCATGAGATCATAGAGGTAGTGGACCCTGTGTTTACCAATAAGAAGAAAGGAATACCTTGGACGTGTGCAGTGACCTCAAAGGCCATAGGTGATGAAGGTGTTGTCTCTGGCTCCTCTGCTGTAAGTGCATGAATCCGTGCCTGCTGAGGTCGGTTGGGTTGAGGCACCATAGGTCGCTGTGGTAGCCTAAAACGAGGTGCAGGTGTTCTGAAGGATGGATGTTCAGGTGCTGTCCGTAGTGGTGGAACCAATAAAGCCTGAGGGCGAGAACGATCAATCCTCTGTGGTGGTGAAAACCCGCCGTCTCTCATCTGTGCAAAGCAACTCCCCGCAGGGTGACCCGGTTTCCCGCAGTAAGAACAATTCACACCTAGACGCCTCATCGGAACTACTGACGCCGCAATCCTAGGATGAGAGTCAATACGAGGCCTCTTGCCGAGGAATGGGCTACTTTGGATATCTGGTCGTGGCCTAGTTACCATAGGGCCACGAAAGCGTGTCAGTCTCTCTACATCCTGCTCTGTCCGCATAGACATATGTACCAGTTTGGTATAGGAGAGTATGTTGACATATCATATCTTCGACCGAATGTTAGGTCGCAAGCCCTCAGAAAAACGTCATATCTGCATCTGCTCTTCAGCAAGAATCATAGGGACATGTCTGTCCAACTCAGTAAATCGATGCTCGTACTCGGTAAATATCATGCCTCCCTGCCTGAGGCACAAGAACTCATTCTCTCTCTTATGTCGGTAGGTCTGAGGGTAGTACTTTTCGTGGAAACGAAATTCAAAAGCTGCCTAAGTCCATATGTAGCCAACTGCGACTGTCCGTAGGACACTATCCCACCACATACTGGCCTCCTTCTCAAACATAAAGGTGGCCAACTCAACCTGCACTAACTCGGTATAATGCAGCATCCGTATCATCTTGGAGATGTGGTTTAGTTAATATTCAGCCTCCTCGGGTCTGTGAGAACCCGTAAAAGTAGGAGGCCTCAAGTGCTGTAATCGCTCAAGAAGGCCACTAGTACCCAAATTCCCCGTAGGGTATGCAGCAGGTGCAGGCGGAGGCATATCCTCAGATTCAGCTCGCTATCATGCACCTCGCCAAGGGGCACATTCAGAAGCCAAGATATCAATCTGACATCAACTGTGGTCAACCGATCCCTTTCACATGGGATCTGGAATTGCAGGGGTTCAAGCGTAGGCTCGTGAATGTTGGCATAGAAAGCTCGGACAGTGCTCGCCTTGGTACGAGACCTGTCATCAAATAGTGGACCCCAATGGGCCCCTTCCAAGAAATCGAACAACGGATATTCCCCAAAGAGCCGCTCATCCACCTGAGCTTCAAAAAGGACCCTACGGTCCTCATAAACTCCACGAGACGGCTCCGCCAACAGAGCCCTTCCAGCAGGAGCTCGAGGATCGAGATCCTGCTTCATCAGAAACTCCCAATTGGTGCTTGTGCTCGCGAAGGTGCCTCTCGGCCTCCTTGAATGCGTAGGGCGACTAGGCCTGGCCTCATTCACGGCCCCCTTTCTCTTTCCCATGAGAGAAAGGACGGTGAAAATCGAGAAAATGGCCGCAATGAACTCAAAGAGGGCCATGGAAAGTGAAGATAAGGGAGAATAGGGGCTGAAGTTTTTGGTTCTCCATGGATTTGAGCCTCAACAGAGGTTGTAAAGGCCCAAATGACAGGGATTAAAGAAGAGAAGTGAAGAGATGGGATGCGTTAGAGAGCTTACACGATTTTGAGCCACAAATGAGGGATGTAAGAGCTCAAATGAGAGAAAATGGAGAGGGTAGAGGGGTAGGTATTGCTGTAAACGATGGAGGTGAGTGGGTTGTGACAGAAACTGACGGATTGGGTGATTGAAGGGGAGGTTTGAGAGAGAAAATAGAAACTTTAAGGGAAAGGGAGAGCTTGGAGGTGTGTTTTTTGAAGGAGGGGTGTGTTTGGGGGTGTTTTAGTCGATGGCCCACACACCAGGGGGTCACCCTAGCCCCCAAACATCATCGGCCCGAGCTGCCCGCCCGGCCGGGCTCGCCAATCCCTGGATAAGTTGGCGAGGACTCGCCATTTCGACGAGGCCCTCCTGCCCGCTAGGCCCCAAAAAAGTATGGGGCCCACCCTGAGTCCCTCTAAAATGATGTGGGTAGGCCCCCGACTCCGATTTGCTTTGTTTCGGGTCCTTTCGGGTGGTTTCTGATGCACAGCTGTATCTGTACATTCTTAACGGCTGGGATGGGGTGATTTGTGATCTACACTCATTGTTTGACGGTTTAGAAGTAGTTTGGGGTCGACTCATGCGATCATGGATAAGTATGGAACCCATCTTGGCGACCGTTTTCAGCGAACTTCTCCAATTGGCAAAATCGGGATACCTATGACTTTTTCTATGTTTTTCTCGCACCCACCTAAGTCGAAAGGCGACAGCGTATATCGTGTGAACATAACCTAGGTCTGGTTTAATCCAAATCATACTCTGATACTAACTTGCAACGCCCTGAAAATCGGGGGTCGAGTAGCAACTCAACACTTGAGTTCCAAAACATCACTTATGCAATATAAATGCTTATGATTGAATGTTGTCTGTGTTAGTGCAATAATCATGAGTGGGATTATACCAAAACAGTAATTCATACTCCAGATCAAGTTATAAAACATAAGCGGAAGACTGAAAGATGTATATAAATGTATATAAAGTAAGAAACGGTCACAATCGGTCTCCAGAGTATGTACACCTTACTGAGTCACCATATACATGTATTAGTTTCAAAATTAAAATGCCAAAAAAAATGGTACAACTATAATGGTAAACCCTGTAGTCCTTTCATTTGAATGGCCTAAGCGAAGCCTCTAGAGAACTGTTATTAATTCAGTCAAGCAGTAATGATAAAGCAGTACAATCAAGTACTCCTAAATACTCTTACTAATGCAAGTATGGAATGTAGTCATGATGCATGCCCTCGCCTACACTCCCTCGTGCAACACCATCTTACATCCGCAGCATGCTTTCATCCCTCAGTGCTCTTCAACCCGAGGCACATGCAGTGCTATGTTATGAGAGTGATTACCAAGTTATTATTAGTCCTTTTCATACAGCAGTGTTGGGAAACTAAGGTACCTCCCTTATATCATTCCCAAACAATGATCCATTCTAGGGTGGTCAGTCCTAGATAATCTCATACGATGGTGCGGTTTTTGGTCACTGCAAAGGGCTACCAGGGCTGTTATACGCACTCGTTACACCACTCCCCCATCACCCTACATGGCTATCATTAAATCAGTACAGGCCTAGTTATACTCTCGTTGCTACGGAAGGGTTGTCGCCTCTACGTAGGCTCAGAGTACGCTCGAGGTCACTACAAAGGGTTGTCAGGGCTATTACATGGAATCATTGCACCACTCTCCCATCACCAAATTAGTGTAGGCCGATAGCTCGAATACAGTGTCTCATACCACCGTATTCGGCTCACAAGTCTGGCTTGCTTACTGGTCACTAGGGTAGGCACATCACCCCAGCGTAGGCCGACAGCTCGACCACGGTGGCCCATACCACCATGCCCGGATCATAAGTCTTAGTGGATTAAGGTACCAAGGTTAAGTGAGATTCACTGGTGAGTTGGGTACCTTAGGTTCAAACAGAGGCGTCCTTACATGGTGAACATACATTGGCAGATCAGGTTACTTGACGAGCTCGACTAGCACGAGCGCACATTGAGTTGAGCGACATGAAGTGCGCAAACACTCCGTATGACTTAACCACTGCCGACAACTTTCGTACAACTCAGGTTCGTCAAACCCATCTTAAGTGGTGATTAAATCTCAGCCACGAACTCAAACCTGTTACCTATTGCCTGAACTATATCATAGCCCCACTTTCACTTCATTCCAATAGGTAATCATAAGAGACAGTCAAAATAGTAATGAACAAATAATTCAATTCGTACAAGCATGTCAGCATGTTGAGAAACGTAACACAAACATGATTTGCACACACATTCATTACACAAATAAAACAGACATTATAATGTATCGTACATGGAGGAAATCATATACATAATTAAGGTAACCGAGATTCATATCTCAGTCCTCATACAAAACTACTGTTAGTAATACTTAGCACATTTAGACATTTCTACAAACACTTAGACGACATACATCATCATACATGATGTATGTGGTTTACACATATATGAGGTCAACTCCTTTCACTAGGGAGTTGCCTTGTAAACCACATGCATATACCCACGACGGATGATCATGGCGTGCACGAATCCGGGTTCCATATTCATTTAAGCATTTCACAAACACTTGGGCTACACACTTTATCACATATAGTGTGTATTTAGCATGACGTGATTTTAGGGCAAGTCCTTTGCTAAAGAGTTGTCGCACATGTATTAAGCATATATTCATGACAAATAAACATGTTAAGCACAAATCCAAATTCCAAACGTATTCAAATATTTTAACACATACATAGAATATACTATATTACACATAGTTCATATATAACTAAAACATGAAACGGACGACGCATTTTGCATGTCAAATAACACCCATTACAAGAATAAACCATTAACCGACATTGAAAGCCTTGAAAACCATAACCTATACGTCTAAAGTCTGCACCTTACGCCGTAGAAGCGTAACGAAGTCGATAGAATCTCTGAGTCTTCGTCTATGGCAGCACAACAACCTATAGCATGAATTAAGTTAGCTATCTCGCTACTTGTAATAGTTAAAACCCTAGAACAAGTTAGGGTTAGGGTTTTCTTACATAAGAACAAAGACAAAATCGTCGGAATAACCATTAGACGATGGTGGCTAAGTACGTATGGTAGCAAGTTAGAGCAACAGGATCTTTCTCCCACTTCTCCCACACTTTCTCTCTCTTTACTCTCTCTCTCACCTAGGGTTTTCTCAAATTCGTATGGGATGAAAGAGCGAGGGTTTAAAGTCCTTATATAGGTCCGGAACTCACGAAAATAGACTCAGGGTCGTGGTATACTTAGGTTATGTCTAAATACGGATTGTTCCGTCTCAACGGAGCACTTTTGGAACCCCCCTTGAGCTAAAGGTCGAACTTAAGCTCACTGACCTTGGATCTAGGTCGAGTTAAGTTTTTGTTCCAGTCGGGTTCCCAAATCACACGTGGTGGACCAGTTTCAGTTCAACGGTCACTGAAACTCGATCAGAGTTACAAGTACACGAACATGTATGGGAAATGTTCCCTGATCCGAGGGTGTATTTGGGTCAGATTCCGACGGTTTGATTGGTTATATTTGGCCCGCAAGCGACAAGTCTCAGATTACTCAAATTAGATTTAATTGCTAAAGAAAACCATGTTTTCTCACACTCCTCGCTCCGGGCTCAAGCGAATAGCCTTGGGACACTATTTGGTTTTGACTTCTGAGATGGTTGTCAAGCCCAGCAAGGCGGTCCAAATTCTATAACCTCGTATTATTCGAACTTTCGATGTGCGGTCCAGATCTGATACGGAGTTTCGTGATGCTCCCGAGAGCAGCCGGGTAATGAGATTGATCCTAGATTTTTGGGTAATGTAGCGTCAATGATAACACAAGTTTTGGGTCTTGCAGATCGTATTTAAAGTAATTAGTGCAGATTTCGTATGTAATCTAGTTTAACACTGGTTAATCCTCGTCTAATTTCTAAAGGATTTGGTCCTAAGTGATTTCTGCCTAAAGTGGTACGCGGGCCTTTATACGGGATTTTACGAGTCATTACATAATTTCTATCTTTTTGATCTTTTTTATCTTTCATATATAGATTATATGTCTTAACAAATAGAATCTCTTAAGAAAAGCATAAAAACAACTAAGGAAAGGGAAGAAAAAACTCTTCAAAACGGCTTCTCCACGCTTGTGCTCCACTCCTCAAATCCTAGATGATGCCTAAGGATGCCCTAGGGACCCCTATTTATAGTTTTGCAACTTAAATTTTCGCACTGAGTTGGAAAAATCCCGAAACCGCTTCAAATTTCTGCACTTTGTGTGCTGTCCGTGTAACCTTGAACTAGTCGAGGAAATCCTTAGACTAATTAAGGGCACCTTTGACTGGTCAAGGATTTTCTTCATCTAGTCGAGGTTGACCTTGTAAGTGCTATGGTTTCTATCTCCTATAATTGTCAAATTTTGTAGTGCCAAGACCTCTCTTGGAATTTGTGTCTTGTGTAGCTCATCTATGTAATGAAGGCTGTGCATCACTCAAGAATAAAGATCTTTACTTCAAGAAATGCAAGTTTACATGTTCATATTCAAGTACAACATCAAGTGTGTGTTCAATGTACAAGATTCATAGTTCAAGAAGCTCCAAGTCAAGATAAAGTCTTTTAGTTTCATCCTCAAGCTCAAGATTCAAGATATTTTAAGTTCAAGCTTCTTAAAGTTACAAATTCAAGTTTCAATATATTTCAAGTTGAAGCTTCAAATGGTCTCAAGTTCAAGCTTCATCATGTGTAAAAATCTCAAGCTTCATGAACTTCAAAGATCAACTATCAACCAAAGGAAAAGAAGTTTTAATGTTCATACATCATGTATAAGGTATGAATGACCCTAGATTGACCTTAGGGTAGGTCATTTTGAATACATAATTCAAGTAGATCATTTTATAAGTGAATATACTAGTTCTCGACTAGTCTTGGACTCTGTTCAACTAGTCCTAGCACTAGCTCGACCAGTCCAAGGAATTCCTCGACCAGTCTTAAGTTTGTTACAAATTTTTAAAATTTTTTGTTAAGCCTCGACCAGTCCTGAAGACTGCTCGACCGGTCATGTGAACAGTGCTCGACTCGTTCTCGACTAGTCTTGCAGCCTCGACTCAAAGTTCAGCAACTAAATCTGGTTCCATACGACCAATCGTGGAGGTCCCTCGACCAGTCGTGCAGGGCCTACGACCAGTCGTGGAACGACTTTCTCTTATCGTGCCCAAATTTTAAAAATCCGTTGGTCCTATGACCAGTCGTGCAGACCACAGGACCAGTCATGAACGTGATTTCTTCACTTATAAATAGAGCATGAATTTCAGAGTTTTTCATTCAATTCATGCTAAATCAATACGCCACTCTTAGAGATAAGCTAGTCATCTTTTTAATCTATATTGTGCTCATTTAATATTCTCTTAATTTAACTTTATTATATTTGATTTTGTTTTCTATATTCAATTCATATTTGAAAAAGCGATTGAGACTTCCCCTGTTCTTGGAATCAAAATCAAATAGAGCTAGCCCAAATGGATTTAATTTAAAATCAATGTAGAATCTATAACTATTTCATAAGTGAGTGTGGACATTGAACTTCTATGTTGAACTTCTAATCCGATTTGGTTCTTCCGGGCTACATCAAAAAGAGAATATCTAAGTATTTTACATTTTTGTAAATTCCTTTATTTTTGGTTTCATTGAGATTGTGCCAGAAAAATCTCTCTGTTTTGGTTTATCTGAGGTGATCCAGAAAACTCAGAGTGTGAGGTGTTTGAATTGTGTAAGCCCACTTGAAAGACACAATTGTGAGGGTTTTAGGTGAACCTGAAAAAACCTATTTTCATAGTGAACGCTAATATCCACTGTGTGAGGATATTAGGAGTGGAGTAGTTGTGTGGCTGTTTTTCTAAACAGTTGGTGTGCATACAAGCGAACCACTATAATTTTTGGTCTTGTGGATTGAATGTTTATTTCTTTTTGTAGATGGTTGTAAGTTCCCTTTTTGCATTTGTGGAGAATATTATAATTTCATTTATGCAAGTGAGGGAATGTTATAATAGCTTATATTTCTTTTCTTACTATTAATTTCTTTATTCCTCTATATCAGTTTGAAATTTTGATACACAGACCTTTATAGGAATCAGGTTGTCCTACCATAAAACTTGGTTTTTGGTATAAGGTTGTTCTTAGAGTAACATCTGTATCAATCTCTCAATACTCGTACATTTGAGGTTGTATTTAATTTCAGTATTGTGAGATTATTTTTGTGCTATCATTATTTGTTTAAATTCTGCTGTTAAATTTTAATTTAGCATAGTCCTATTCACCCCCCCCCCCCTCTAGGGCATATAGCTCGACCTTTTAAGACCTGATTTTAGCAATTTTAGTTACTGGAGTTCGAGTCGAGGTAACTCTACTGGTTGAGCAGAGTCCACGATTGATCGAGTGTATGTAGGACTAGTCGAGCCGGAGCCAGGACTGGTAGAGGATCACGTAAATTCAGTCCAAAACTCCGATTTTCTTCTTTCTTGACTTGATTTTCTTGGATCTTCAGTATGTGCATTTTTCGTTCTTGGTCTTGGTGATTCTTGAGCATTAAATTCATGCTTTTAACATCCTTTTTAATCCAAGCTCTTGAATTCACCTTACACCACAAACATGATTAAAATAGAACATTAAGCATTATCATGTTCATAAAACCAAGGAATAACTGAGGTCTAATATGCAATATTTGATCCTCAACACAATTCCCAAGCAGCACTTTTCTATTCCCGAGCAAAGTATGCGAAAAATAAGTTTAATGCGCAATGTTCAACCTTTTTTAGAAAATAATCTTTTGTGTATTAAGTATGCATGAGTAGACTCCATATGAGAAAGTGAGTTTTCGAAAACCTAGAGCTGAACCATAGAAGCAACCGACAAATAAATCCTTTATCTAATTAGGTCAGAGCATAGTTCGCATATCCAGTTTTTCAACGTGCTCAGTGAAAATACTATCTTTTCATAATGTTAGCCAAGGTCATCACTTCAAGATTGGTTAAAAACCCAAGTACTGATTCTGAAGTTATCCCATTTTCCTTCTTTTTCTAGTTTTTTATTTTATATCGATGGTCATTTGTATTTATTCCTCTTCTTTAGACATTACATTCTTTTTAAAGACATTTTCAATTCCTCTCAAAAGATGTTGTCATTTTTCATTATTTATGACTTCGTTGTCGATCTCCTTTTTTTAAACTGGTTCTTTCTTCTTTTTAAGGTGGATAAAATTCTCCAGACACGGTTCTCAATATCTTTCAATGATCATCATACTAACAATTGGAAATTATATTACTATTCATAGAAAATAATTTGAATAACATAATATTCGAACTTACTCTTAATCAATTAAATGTAAGGACCATAAGTGATAAGTTACGTAGTTGTTCTAACTCTAAAAATTCAAAATTCGATTCCTATCTTATCACCATACTCAAAACAGTCTTAAATACATAACTTATCGCTTTCCAAACAGATAAACATTGAAAAATTTTCAATTTTTTTGCAAAGTTTGCTCAAAACTGAGAAAATACTGATTAGGTAACCTAATCTCCCATCTCCAACCTAAAATCTACATTGTCCTCAATGTAAAAGAAATAAGCAAGATCTAAAAAACAAACAACATAGTTGAAAAAGAAGTGATGGAAAGATAGTACTAGATGAAGAGATTTGGCTGCTTTTTCCAAAGGATCTTAGTGTGAAGGTGAAAGCAAACTATGCATAAAGCTGACTATCCTAAAACGGCATAAAGCAATAAACCTAACTACACCTCCGTCAGACTAGAAGATCAATCTTGATAAACAGGATCATTCAGAGGTATGGACATGTCATCTGAATCAAATTTTTCAACAAATGGCTTTCGTCAATGTCCATTTACTTTAAATTCATTGCCATTGTTCGGATTCCGAATCTCGACAGCCCCATGAGGATAAACATTAGTAATAGTGAAAGGACCGATTCAACTGGATCGGAGTTTACTCGGAAAGAGATGTAACCGAGAATTGTACAAGAGAACCTTTTGACTTGGTGTGAATGATTTTTGAAGAATGTGTTGGTCATGTGTAACGCCCTGAAAATCAGGGGTCGAGTAGCAACTCAACTCCCGAGTTCCAAAACATAACTTATGCAACATATATGCTTACGATTCGATGTTGTCAGTATGAGTACATTAATTAGGAGTGGGATTATAACAAAATAGTAATTCATACTCCAAATCAAGTTATAAAATGCAAGCAGAAGACTGAGAAATATAAATAAACGTATGTAAGTCAAAAGATCAGAATCGGTATCCAGAGTATGAATATAACATTGAGTCACTGTGTACTTGAAATATTACATGTGATGTTACAAAAGTCAAAAGTATCAAATAGTTCAACTGACATAAAACCCTGTAGCCCCACTGAACAGGAGAGCCTATGCAAATCCATCAGAGAACTGCATGTAAGAGTGCTCATCCTGATCGTCGTAATAATCAGGCTCCGCCTCGGGAGTCACGCCATCATCTGAAATCAAAACAGAGTCTGGTTTGGTGTTTAAAACATCGTCCCATAACGTGGAAGTGAGTGATTAACTCAGTGGAACAATAAAGCATAGGTTAGCATGTTATCAATTCAGTCAAGGAGTAATGATAAAGCAGTAAATCATACATTCCTAAGTACTGTTGTTAATGCAACAATAATATGGATGTCTGATGCATGCCCTCGCCTACGCTCCCTCAACGACTTTATCTCACGTTCGCATGCGACAACACTGCCTCAGTGCTCGACCTGCAACCCCTGAACGCACGTGTAATGCGGTGCATGCAGATGATTACCAAGTTCTTATTAGTCCTTTTCATACAAAAGGATTGGGAAACTAAGGTACCTCCCTTATTTCATTTCCCAAACAATGATCCATTCTAGGGTCATCAGTCCTAATAAATTTCATACGATGTTGCGGTTCTAGGTCGCTGCAAAGGGCTCTTCACTAATCAGTGCAGACCTAGTTTATACTCTAGATGCTACGGAAAGGCTCGTCGCCTCTATGTAGACTCAAAGTATACTCGAGGTCACAACAAAGGGCTCATCACCAATCGGAGTAGGTCGACGGCTCAAATATAGTGTCCCATACCACCGTATTCGGGTCACGAGTCTGGGTTGCTCACTGGTTACTACGGGGAGGCTCGTCGCCACAGCGTAGGCCGACAGCTTAACCACGGTGTCCCATAGCACCATGTCCGACTCATGAGTCTTAGCGGATTGAGGTTCCAAGGTTAAACGAGATTTCACTGGTGAGTTTGGTACCTTAGGTTCAAGCAGTAGCGTCCATACATGATGAACATACAATGACACATCAGGTTACTTGACGGGCTCGACTAGCACGAGCGCACATTGCATTGATCGACATGAACTGCATAAGCACTTCGTGTGGCCTAACTACTATCGACGACCAACACACGACTCGGATTCATCAAACATGTCCTACATGGCGAATGAATCTCAGACACAACTTCAAACCTGTTACCGATTGCCTGGACTATAACATAACCCCAATCACATTCAAACCTTAACTAGGAAACATGTATAGTAGTCAAAGCAGAATTAACAAAGCAATTCAACATGTGAATAAGCATGTTATAAAACACAATATAAACAAGAAATACAAACACATACATTTCATAAGTAAGCGATTAATTTAAATAACTTACATGGAGGAAATCATATACATCACTAAGGTAGTTGAGAATCCTATTTCAACACCTACCCTAAGTATTATCATCTAAGTAGTTACTCTTACATGCATTTTCACAAACACTTAAAATACACTTATTTAACATGCATAACGTATATTAGCCAAAACATATATTAGGGTGAATCCTTCGTCAAGTACGTATTACACACATCTATAGCATATACATACAATAATTTATCATGGCAAATGCACTTTCATATTTTATACGTATATGGTATTTTCTACAAATATACAGAATACACTAAATGCTATAATTTGCATACGTAACTGAATCGCAAAACAAACATCGCATTTAATATGTATAATAACACCCAGATCATGAATCTATGATTATCTGACATTGAAAGCTTTGAAAACAATAACCTAAGCGTCTAAAGTCCGCACCTTATGCCGTAGAAGCGAGTAACGGACTCAGTTTAACACCAAGTCTTTATCAACGGCTAGAACGACAACCTATGACATAAAATAGGTTAGCTATTTCATCACTTACACTTATCGAATCTCTAGATCTGATTAGGGTTAGGATTTCTTACTCGAAAACGGAATCAGAATGGCTGGAAAAGCGATACAGTTATGGTGGATAGGCACGTAGGATAGCAGGGATCGATCCCTAGGAAGGACACTAACTTCTCTCTTACTTTCTCTCTCTTTACTCTCTTCTCACTCCTAGGGTTTTCTCAAATTCATATGGTATGAATGAGAGAGGGTTTAAGGTCCTTATATAAGCCTAAAACCGATGGAAATGGCCCCAGGGCCAAAGTGTACTTAAGTTATGTCCAAAGGGCATCTGTTTCAGCTCAACAGAGCATTTCCGGAGCCCCCCTTAAGGCAAAGGTCGGACTTAAGCTTCCTGACTATGGATCTAGGTCGAGTTAAGGTTTCATTCCAATCAGGATTCCAGATCACACGTGGCAGACCAGTTTCAGTTCAACGGTCACCGGAACTGTACCAGAGTTACAAGTACACCGCCATGTGTATGAAATTTTCCCTGATCTGAGAGTGTATTTGGGTCAGATTCTGATCGTCTGATTGCTTATATCAGGCCTGCAAGTGACAGGTCTCAGATTACTTAAATTAGATTAAATTTCTAAAGAAATCCTCTTTTTCTCACAGTCTTCACTCTGGGCTCAAGTGAATAGCCGTGGGACATAATCTGGAGTTGATTTCCGAGATGGTTGTCAAGTCCAGTAAGGCGGTCCTAAATGCTTAATCTAGTGGTCATCAGACTTTCGACGTGCGGTCCAGATCCGATACAGCGTTTCAATGTGCTCCCAAGAGCAACTGGGTAATGAGATTGATCCTAGATTTCAGGGTAACCAAGCGTCACTGATTCTACAAGTTTTGGGTCTTGCAGATCATATTTAAAGTGGATCAAGCAGATTTCGTAGCTAATTCAGTTTAACACTTAGTTAACTTTGTCTAATTCCTAAAGGATTTGATCCTGAGTGATTTCTGCCTGAGGTGGTACTCGGGTCTTTTTACGAAATTTTTTAAGACTTTACAATCTACCCCCCTTAAAGAAAAATTTCGTCCTCAAAATTAGTACCTTTTTATACTACTCGAGAATCTGAGGGTAGTTCTTTCTGACCTCGGCTTCAGTTTACCAAGTAGCCTCTTCCTCTGTCTGATGTGTCCATAGTACCTTCACAAGTGGGATGACCTTGCTACGCAATACTTGCTCCTTCCTGTCTAGGATACGTGTCAGATGCACTACATATGTAGCATCCTCACTGAACTGCACTTACTCCCATTTGATGATATGGAAAGGATCAGGAACGTACTTCTTTAACATGGAAACATGAAACACGTTATGCACACCCGCAAGTGGTGTGGTCAAAGCAAGACAGTATGCCATCACACCCACTCGGTCAAGTATCTGGAAAGGCTAATGAACCGGGGCGTAAGTTTCCCCTTCTTGCCAAACCGAAGGACTCCGTTCATGGGGCAAACTTGGAGGAATACATAGTCTCAACCTCCAACTCAAGCGGTCGCCACCGCGTATCGGCATAACTCTTTTATCTGCTCTGTGCTGTAAGGAGTCGACGCCTAATATCATCGATCTTCTCCGAGGTCGCCTGTACTAACTCTGGGCCAATCGAACTGTGCTCGCTGACCTCTGCCCAATAACGCGGTGCTCGGTAAGGGCGCCCATACAAGGCCTCGTAAGGAGTCATACCAATACTCGCCTGAAAACTGTTATTATAGGCGAACTCTGCATACTGAAGACAGTCATTCCAACTATCCTTGAAGTCCAAAACACAGGCCCACAGCATATCCTCCAAAATCTTATTCACTCTCTCCATCTGCCCATCGGTCTGTGGGTGGAATGTAGTACTGAACTTTAACTTCACACCCATCACTTCCTGGATACGAGTCCAGAAGATATATGTGAATTGCGCGTCTCTCTCCATCACAATCTCTAAGGGAACTCCATCCAAACGCACTATCTCTTTAATGTACAACCTAGCCAACTCGTCTATAGAGTTCGAAACTCTGATCGGAAGGAAATGAGCTGACTTTGTCAACCGGTCGACGATCACCCAGATTGAATCATGTCCCTTCCCCGTCTTTAGCAGCCCTGATATGAAATCCATAGAGATGAAGTCCCACTTCCATTCATCTATGGGCATAGGCTGAAGCAGTCCAGGAGGTCGGCGATGTTCAGCCTTGACCTACTGGCATGTGAGACAACGGGAGACATATTCAGCTATGTGGAGCTTCAAATTATCCGACCAATATGACCGCTTCATGTCCTGATACATCTTCGTGCTACTAGGATGCATTGCAAGCTTCGATCTGTGGGCAGCCTCGAGAATCTCATGTCTCAAGTCATAAATGTCTGCGACTCATAGGCTCCCACGGTATCGTAGGCCCCCATCTATGTAAACTCTCCACTCGGAGTCCTCGTCATTGTTAGCTTGCTCTCGAAGCTCAGATAGTCGCGCATCGCCCTTCTGGGCCTTGATAATCCTGTCATCCATAAGTTACCGCACCCGAATGTGTGCGACACTCACGAATGGCTCCTCCATGGTGAGTTTTTGCTCGAAGTCCCGAACGAACTCCACTATGTGTCATTCCTCGACCATCAGCGGAGCCGCAAATACTATCGCCTTCTTGCGGCTCAACACGTCCGTCACAACGTTGACCTTGCCAGGATGGTAGGAAGCCTCAAACTTGAAGTCTTTCAAGGTCTCCATCCATCGATGCTGCCTCATATTCAAGTCCCACTGAGTGAATATATAGTGAAGGCTCTTGTGGTCGCAAAAAAGGTCGAACTCCTCTCCGTAGAGGTAATGTCTCCAGAGCTTTAATGTAAAGATGACGGCTGCTAGTTCCAAGTCGTGCGTAGGGTAATTCTCCTCATGTTTCCTTAACTGTCTCGAGGCATATGCGATCACCCTATCCTTCTGCATAAGGACACAGCCCAACGCGTCAGTGTATATGGTATACTTGACCCCTTTCACTGACAATACTAGCACAGGGGCGGACGTTAGTCTGTCCTTCAGCTCCTGAAAAACTTATTCTGCCTTTTCATTCTAGGCAAACTTTAGAACTTTCTATGTCAACTGAGACGACGG
Source organism: Magnolia changhungtana (assembly GCA_030180095.1). Lineage (NCBI taxonomy): Eukaryota > Viridiplantae > Streptophyta > Magnoliopsida > Magnoliales > Magnoliaceae > Magnolia > Magnolia changhungtana. The sequence goes on along the minus strand of JASAUF010000324.1, from coordinate 2,546,588 downwards.
TCTGGCTATCTTCGAGAAATCCCGAATGAATCGTCGATAGTAGTCCGCCAGACCAAGAAAACTTCTCACCTCAGTAACTGAACTTGGCTGCTTCCGGTCCTGAACCGCGGCTACCTTGGCAAGGTCAACTGATATCCCTTAGACACCACATGTCCCAGGAACTTGACTTTCTCTTTCCAGAGGTCACACTTCTTGTACTGTTCAAACAACTGGTTCTTCTTCAGCGTATCTAAGACGGCTTGTAGGTGTTCCTCGTGCTCTTCCCAACTCCCAGAGTATATCAGGATGTCATCGATAAACACGATGACAAATAGGTATAGAAATGGCTGAAATACCCGATTCATCAAATCCATGAACACGTCCGATGCATTCGTAAGACCGAATGACATCACAAGAAACTCGTAATGCCCAAGACTAGTCCTGAAGGCCGTTTTCTACACGTCCTCTTCCCTGAGCGCAATTGATGATACCCTGACTGTAGATCAATCTTCGAGAAGTAGCGCGCCCCTTTCAACTGATCAAACAGATCGTCTATCCTGAGCAAAGGATACTTACTCTTCACGGTCAATTGATTCAACCTACGATAATTAATACATAATTGTAGCGATCCATCTTTCTTCTTGACAAACAACACAGGTGCTCCCCAAGGTGACACACTGGGTCGTATGAAGCCCTTCTCTATGAGTTCGTCAATCTATTTCCACAGTTCTTTCATCTCACATGGAGGCATCTGATACATAGGTAATGAAATGGAGGTCGCACTGGGCACAAGATCAATAGTAAAATCGATCTCGCGCTGAGGAGGTAATTCAGGGATCGTCCTGAACACATCTGAAAATTCCCGAGCTAATGGCATGTTTTCTAACGTCGGCCTATTAACATGCTCTAATAAAACTGCGTCACATCTAACACGACATGTCCAACTAACCTGTACTGGAAAAGTAAAGACCGTGCCGTCAGGTCCGCTGGCTGTCACAACCCAATTATCGAAATTAATCTCTGCCTTCATCTCGGTGAGCCAGTCCATATCGAGGATAATGTCGTAGTGCCATAATAGAATGATAATGAGGTCAACAAATACTGTCCTGCTACCCAAGTCTACTGAGCAACACTCACACACCCGTGTGATATCCGAAAAAGTCCTAGTAGCAGTAGTGAATTTCACGCCCTTCGTGGGAGTAGTATGTAAAGCTAGACGCTTAACTGTCGCACATGAAATGATGGAGGTAGTGGACCAGTGTCTACCAATAAGAAGATAGGAGTACCTTGAACATGTGCAGTGACCTCGAAGACCATAACTGCTGTCTCTGGCTTTTCTGTTGTAAGTACATGAACACGTGCCTGCTGTGGTCGATTGGGCTGAGGCACCATAGGTCGCTGAGGTGGCCTGAATCAAGGTGCGGGGGGTCGAAAAGATGGATGTGTAGGGATAGTACGCAGGGGTGGTGCTGAAATAGCCTGGGGACGAATACGATCGATCTTCTACAACGGCGAGAATCCAAGTCTCTCATACACGCGAAGCAGCTCTCCATTGGGTGGCCTGGCTTCCCACAGTAGGTACAAGTCATGCCCGATCGCCGCATTGGAATTGGTGGCATTAAATTCCTGGGAGGAGAATCTGCACGAGGCCTCTTGCTGAGGAATGGCCTGCTCAACATATCTGGTCGAGGCCTAGGGACCATAGACCCATGAGTACGTGTCAACCGATCCCCGTCTTGCTCGGCACGCATAAACATGTCTACCAGCTCAGCATAGGAGGGTATGCTGATACAACACATCTTCCAGCGAATATCAGGGCGTAGGCCCTCAGAAAAGCTCTGCATCTGCATCTGTGCGTCGGCAAGGATCGTAGGAACATAGCAGCCCAACTCCATGAACCGATGCTCATACTCAGTCACTGTCATGCCTCCCTGTCTGAGGTGCAAAAACTCATTCTTGTTCTCGTGCCGGTACGTCAGGGGATAATACTTCTCGTGAAAGCGGAACTCAAAATCTGTCCAGGTTCAGATATAGCCAACCACAATAGTCCGCAATACACTATCCCACCACAGGCTAGCCTCCTTTTCAAACATAAAGGTGGCCAACTCGACCTGCTCCTGCTCGGTACAATGCAACATCCTCAGCATCTTGAAGATGCGGTCGAGCCAATATTCTGCCTCCTCAAGTCTGTGAGAACCCGTAAAGGTAGAAGGCCTCAAGTGCTGGAATTGTTCGAGGAGGCCACTAGTACCCAGATTCTCTGCAGGGTATATAGCAGGTGCAGGGGGAGGCACACCCTCATCCTGATCAGAAGGCCTCACTGTCTCAGCAGGTCCAGATGGTGAAGGTGGAGCAGCACTTCCACCTTGAGCTAGGGCTCCTGCAATCGTAGCCAAGAGCTGCTGGTGCTATTTCTGCATCATCATCATCAACTGCTCCAACCTATCAACAGGTAGGGCAGGCTCAGGCACATACTGCATCGAAGATGACTCAAGGTTCTGCTCACGAACCGATGGTGTGTACGGTGGCGGTCCAACTACATGACCAAGAGAAGGCTGAGACTCAGGTATCGTCTCACGAACAGAGCCCAATCCGGAGTCCGTATGACCATCCCTTTAGGGAGGTGCCTGATCCATTGTATTAGTGAGTGTAAGGCGTGTCGTGCTCCACGTGACCCTCCGTGACATCCCCTATATGACACAGGGTGCAACTCAGGTCAGATTCAACAAACACACAAACTTATTATGCAGCATTCATACACAACTTAAAGCAACTTCATGCATTTCATTTACCAAAATTTGTCACAATACATGGAATACAAAGTTACATGAATCATGACAGAAAATGCATGCGAACTAATACAACCCAAGCTTTAAACACTGAAATAACTACCACACTACTAGATCTAGCAACCAGAACACAAACATAACCTAAAGCAGTATCCAAAACAAGCTGCAGAACAACGCCATGAATGCCTAGGCATCCGAATCTGGTGAAGGAGGAGGGGCACCCTTATCCTGCAGACAGCACAAGATAGTCTTCAGCGTATGAATCATTTTCTTGAACTTGTGTTTCATAAGGCCCCGAAGATCCATAATATCCTGCCTTAGGACCACCTGTCCCTGGTGTAGGGCAGCATGATCCTCCTCAAGTCGAGCTATACGAGCATCCCTAGTAGCTCGGTCGGTGTCCTACTCCGATGGTGTAAGAGGGGAGCTCTCCTCTGTATCCTGGGCCTCTTCCTCTTCCTCGCTCTCTTCCTCTTCTATTTCAACTCCGCCTTCTTCCTCACTTTGCTCTTCTTTACTCTCTGTCTCATCCTCACTCTCCTCAAGTCGAGCTTGTCGTTGTCGTGGCCCAATTTCCATCTGATTGAGAGTGGTCTCATTGATGAAATGTTGTGGCACTGGAAGTTCTGTGCCCAAAGTGTAGTCGAACTCGCGTGCAATCTTGCATATAAGCCGGCCGAAGGGGAGCGAATCAGTCCTTTTGTTCGAGTGTGTGGTCAGAACGATCTGTCGCAGAACATATGTAGGCAAGCATAACTTCTCACCTAGCCCCGCTTGTACAGAAAATCTACCATCAAGTGCGTGCACTAACTCCGATTGCTCCACCTGGGGTAGAAATTAAACGTACATATATGGTGGAGTAGGCAGAAATCATCCTTCATGTTTGACGCCAGGAGGCTACTATTCGGCTACCATTCAACTAGTCGACCACAAAGGAAATGTGTACGGTGATCCCTTTCACGTGCACTCCTCAAATTCGTCTCGCTCGCGTGAACTTGGCCAAGAGGTAACCCCATGAATCGCGCTATCAGGCCAGTGTTAATTATGGCCTCCCAACCTCGTCCTGAGGGAATCTTGAACTACAAGGGATCCAGCATCGGCTCTTGAATGTGGGCATAGAATGCACGGACAGTACCCGCATTTGCACAATATATTCCCTCGAACATAGGGCCCCAACCGGCCTCATTCAGGCACTCTAACAGCAGATACTCGCCAAAGAGTCGCCCATCCACATGAGCTTCAAAAAGGATCCTGCGACCCTCATATCTTCCAAGGGAGAACTCTACCAGCAAAGTTCATGGGAGAGGAGCCTAGAGATCGAGGTCCCATTAGTGCGCATCTCACGATCAATGCCCGTGCTTGCGGTGGCGCCCCGCGGTCTTCTCGAACAAGTAGGGTGGCTAGGCCCAGCTTCGTCCGTGGCACCCTTCCTCTTTCCCATGAGGGAAAGAATGGTGGAAAATGAGAAAATGTCTGCAATAACTTCGAAGAGGGCCATAGAGAAGGTGAAGAAAAGAGGAAAAGAAGACAGAGTCGTTGGATCTCCATGACTTTGAGCCTCCAAAGAGCATGTAAAGGCTCAAATGACAGGGATTAAAGAAGGAAAATGAAGAGATGGGATGGCTAATGGGTTTACACGAGTTTGAGCCTCAAATGGGGGGTGTAAAAGCCTAAATGAGAGAGAATGGAGAGGGTAGGGGGGTATGTATTGTTATGAACAATGAAGGTGTATGGGTTGTGACAGGAAATGACAGAATGGGTGATTGAAGGGATGATTTTTTTGAAAAATCAGAAGTTTGGGGAAGAAAGGAAAGCTTGGGAGGGTGATTTGTGAAGGAGGGGTGTGTTTGGGAGGGTTTTAACCAAAAAACGCTGGATAGGTGGACCACACTAGACCCAAATGTCATCGGCCCGAGCGGCTGGCCTGGCCTGGCCTGTTCGCCGGCCAGGCCTCGCCGAACCGGCGAGCCCCTCACCGGTCTCTAGACTGTTTGGTGACGGCTCACCCATGGGGCAAGGTCTTCCTGCCCCCTAGGTCCCAAAAAGGTGTGGGGTCCACTCTGGGTCCCCTTAGATTTGCGTGGTTAGGCCCCCCACTCCGTTTTGCTTCATTTTAGGTCCTCTCGGGTATTTTTCTGATGCATAGCTACATCAGTACATTATTGAGGGCTGGAATGGGGTGATTAACTGTCTAAACCCATCGATAGATAGTCTCGGATAGGTCCAAGGTCACCTCAAGTGATCACGGAGGTGCACAGACTCTATCTCGGCGATCGATTTCGATGAACTTCGCCAATTGGTGAAACTGAAAAACCCTACTTTTGTTTTTAGATTTTTCTCGCGCCCACCTAAGTCGAAATGCGTTAGCGTAAGGTGTGTGACCATAACCCAGGTCCGGTTTAATCTAAATCGTGCTCTGATACAAACTTGTAACGCCCTGAAAATCGGGGGTCGAGTAGCAACTCAACTCCCGAGTTCCAAAACATCACTTATGCAACATATATGCTTATAATTCAATGTTGTCTGTGTTAGTGCATTAATCATGAGTGGGATTATACCAAAACAGTAATTCATACTCCAGATCAAGTTATAAAACGCAAGTGGAAGACTGAGAAATATAAATAAACGTATATAAGTCAAAAGATCAGAATCGGTATCCAGAGTATCAATATAACACTGAGTCACTGCGTACTTGAAATACTACATGTGATGTTATAAAAGTCAAAAGTATCAAATAGTTCAATTGAGATAAAACCCCGTAGCCCCGCCAAACAGGAGAGCCTATACGAATCCATCAGAGAACTGTATATAAGAGTACTCATCCTGATCATTGTAATAATCAGGCTCCACCTTGGGAGTCACGTCATCATCTGAAATCAAGACAGAGTCTGGTTTGTTGTTTAAAACACCATCCCGTAACGTGAGAGTGAGTGATCAACTCAGTGGAACAATAAAGCAAAGGTTAGCATGTTATCAATTCAGTCAAGCAGTACGTACATTCTTAAGTACTGTTGTTAATGCAAGAATGGTATGGATGTGTGATGCATGCCCTCGCTTATGCTTCCTAAGCAACTTCATCTCATGTTCGCTCATGACAACACTACCTCAGTACTTGACCTGTAACCCCTGAACGCACGCGTAATGCAATGCATGCATATGATTACCAAGTTCTTATTAGTCCTTTTCATACAACAGGATTAGGAAACTAAGGTACCGCCCTTATTTCATTTCCCAAACAATGATCCATTTTAGGGTTGTCAGTCCTAGTAAATCTCATACGATGTTGCGTTTCTAGGTCGCTGCAAAGGGCTCATCACCAATCAGTGCAGGCCTAGTTCATACTCTAGATGTTATGGAAAGGCTCGTTGCCTCTACGTAGACTCAAAGTATACTCGAGGTCACTACAAAGGGCTCGTCACCAATCAGAGTAGGCCGACAGCTCGAATACAGTGTCCCATACCACCGTATTCAGCTCACGAGTCTGGGTTGCTCACTAGTCATTATGGGGAGGTTCGTCGCCAGAGCGTAGGCCGATAGCTCGACCACGGTATCCCATACCATCATGTCCGGCTCATGAGTCTTAGCGGAACGAGGTACCAAGGTTAAACGGGATTTCACTGGTGAGTTTGGTACCTTAGGTTCAAGCAGTAGCGTCCATACATGGTGAACATACAATGGTACATCGGGTTACTTGACGGGCTCGACTAGCATGAGCACACAGTGCATCGATCGACATGAAGTGCATAAGGACTTTGTGTGGGCTAACCACTGCCGATGACCAACACATGACTCGAGTTTATCAAACACGTCCTACGTGGTGAATGAATCTTAGCCATGACTTCAAACCTGTTACCGATTGCCTGGACTAGAACATAGCCCCAATCACATTCAAACCTTAGCTAGGAAGCATGTATAGTAGTCAAAGCAGAATTAACAAAGCAATTCAACATGTGAATAAGCATGTTATAAAACATAATATAAACAGGAAATACAAACACATACATTTCATAAGTAAGCGATTAATTTAAACTACTTACATGGTGGAAATCATACACATCACTAAGGTAGTTGAATCCTATCTCAACACCTACCTTAAGTACTATCATCTAAGTAGTTACTCTTACAAGCATTTTCACGAACACTTAAAATACACTCATTTAACATACATAACATATATTAGCCAAAACATATATTAGGGCGAATCCTTCGTCGAGTAAGTAGTACACACATCTATAGCATATACATACAGTAATTTATCGTGGCAAACACACTTTCATATTTTATACGTATATGGTATTTTCTACAAATATACAGAATACATAAACGCCATAATTTGCATATGTAACTAAATCGCAAAATAAACGTCACATTTTGCATGTACAATAACACCCAAATCATGAATCTATCATTATCTGACATTGAAAGCTTTGAAAACAATAACCTAAGCGTCTAAAGTCCGAACCTTATGCCGTAGAAGCGAGTAACGGACTTAGTTTAACACCAAGTCTTTATCAACGGCTAGAACGACAACCTATGACATAAACTAGATTAGCTATTTCATCACTTACACTTATCGAATCTCTAGATTTGATTAGGGTTAGGATTTCTTACTCGAAAATGGAATCAGAATGGTGGGAAAAGCGATACAGTTGTGGTGGATAGGCACATAGGATAGCAGGGATCGATCCCCAGGAAGGACACTAACTTCTCTCTTACTTTCTCTCTCTTTACTCTCTTCTCTCTCCTAGGGTTTTCTCAAATTCGTATGGTATGAATGAGAGAGGGTTTAAGGTCCTTATATAGGCTTAAAACTGATGGAAATGGCCCCAGGGCCAAAGTATACTTAAGTTATGTCCAAAGGGCATCTATTTCAGCTCAACGGAGCATTTCCAGAGCCCCCCTTGAGCCAAAGGTCAAACTTAAGCTTCCTGACTATAGATCTAGGTCGAGTTAAGGCTTTGTTCCAATCGGGTTTCCAAATCACACTGGCGGACCAGTTTCAATTCAACGGTCACCGAAACTCGATCAGGGTTACAAGTACATCGCCATGTGTATGAAATTTCCCCTGATCCGAGGTTGTATTTGGGTCAGATTCTGACGGTCTGATTGCTTATATCAGGCCCGCAAACGACAGGTCTCAGATTACTTAAATTAGATTGAATTTTTAAAGAAATCCTCGTTTTCTCACACTCTTCACTCCGGGCTCAAGCGAATAGCCGTGGGACACAATCTGGAGTTGATTTTCGAGATGGTTGTCAAGTCCAGCAAGGCGGTCCTAAATGCTTTATCTCGTGGTCATCGAACTTTCGACGTGCAGTCCAGATCCGATATGGAATTTCAATGTGCTCCCGAGAGCAACTGGGTAATGAGATTGATAATAGATTTCAGGGTAACACTACCAAAAAACTGGGCAAAGCCGACGGACTTGGGGTGGTTTCGGCTACGGCTAAAATCCGTCGAAAATTCCGACGGCTAAAATCTGTAGCCAAAAGTATCTCAATCTGTAGCTAAAAAGTATTTTTGAATGGTGCACCTCCAAACGCCACTTTAAGCCTTTTTTGTGGTTCAACCGAGATTTATTTAGAACTTTTTTTTGTCATAATTCTTAAAAGAATATTTAGAAATGTATGTATGGTGTGGATGAAGCAAAAAGATCATGGTGGGGCCCATAGAGCCCTACCAAATCCTATGTTGAAGGTACCATTTTTTAACTGTAATTTTGTGTGAGTTTTACATTTTTTGTAAAAATGTGGTGATCGTTTATATCAATAGTGGTAATGATATAGAGTTATCCAGACCAACCAAATAATGGGTCTAGTTGTAGATGGGTAATATATTATATTTTATTATATAAAAATATCGTAACCATCCAGTACATGGTCCATTACATGTATGGTTGGTAATAATGTGTATGTTATAAATGATGGCAAACCCATAATTAACGGATTTGAAAGTTTCTCCTCATTTCAGATGAGGGATTTCTGAACGCACGACTCTTCCTCTTTTGAACGAGCGATCTTCCTTGCCAGAGCTTCCCTCTTTCGAACGGCGTAATCTTCCTTGCCAGAGATCTGAATCCTCGAAGATTCATCTCAAATAGGTGAGCTTCTCTCGAAATCGCCTATTTTCCTCGTCGATTGTTCCTCTTCTTGTTGTTTTTATTCCAAAATCCCTTCCATCTGTCATTGCCCATGATTTTGATTGTGTGACCAACTGATGAGTGGATCGGCGTGATTTCGGCTGTGGCTCCCACCTTTTGTACAGGTTCAGATGTACTATGCATAAGATGTTGGCTGGAGAAAACTGGGTAGCATGGTTAGCTTACCGCGCTATGGTTGCATGTGATTGATCGTATTCCCTTACAATTCATTATGATATTCTGCTCACCAATTTCTGCAGGGAGGCTTATAACCTCACATCTTTACCTTGTGGTCCACCATTAATGGCCGAACTTTGATCCTTCTGCTCAGCAATTTCTCCAGGCCTGGTTCTGTTATGAAGGAGTGGACTAGGTTTCTAACCACGTTAAGGTTCCAACTATCAAAAACCTACTTGGGAGATCACCAGGGCATGGTGCAACATACGTGATCTTCTTCTTGTTGCATAATCAATTATTAAATTCCAACCAGATGAAGCATATAAAACCCTCCACAGAATCCGCAAGAGTGAGAGATACATGCTGCCATTGGATGGGGGGTCCCATTGCATATGTGCCACTGCATAAAATGAGGTCTGTTCATCAGGTGGGCCACATGTGCATGTTGAGCGTGTTATGGGTCCTTCTAACAACTATCCATCATTGTCATACATGCTAGTCCCACCTGATGACTAAACACATGAGTAGAAGCCACTGCACATACATGGTGGAACCTACTTGTTGAACAGTCTACAGGTACATGTTTAAGAATGCCATTGTATACTTTCATGGATGGTTAAGTGTTTTTATGTTTGGACACTAACTTCTCATTATGATGATTAATGCTTAGGAAACAGTTGTTAGCATGGCATTGCTAGTTGCAATTTTTGGAGCTGCCTCAGGGGGTTGGACTAATAATGTGTGTATGGGTGTAAGAACGCTACCCTTCTTGCTAATGTAGTTTTTGTTGTTGGATCGATTGTCATGTGTCCTGCACCAAATCCTTATGTTCTTATATTTGGAAGATTCCTGGTGGACTTAGGTGTTGGTGTTGCATCTATGACTGCTCCCATTATATTGCTAAAGCATCCCCATCTGAGATAAAGGAAGGACTAGTAGCCATTTGATTATGTAGCCATTAAAGCTAGATTTTATGACATAGGTATGCATGCGTCCTATTGAGAGACTTGATGGTCATGTTATGTTGTTCATGAACTCTGGATTTATCTTTATTATTATTGTTTTTTCTTTTTTTTTTTCTTTTTTTCTAAATCTTCTCAATACAGGGATTAGGGCTGGATTGGAGTCTATGACAGCAACTCCAATGGCTTGGGAAGGGTCAATAAATCTCAAGATATGTTCTCGCTGAACACTACATCTTCTTTTAAGTTTTGCATGATTTTTGCTTTCAGAAAGGATGTTTCTTGGACTCAACAAAGATCTTTTATAATGTCACAGGTTTAGAGTTTCCAGCAAGCTCAAGACTGTCTTCTACCCATGGGTATTACTTCTGAAAATGTCGCTCATTGTTATGGTGTAACACACCAGGATCAAGATCAGGCTACTATGAGTTTTGTAGATGTAAAATTCATTCTTTGATGTTAGAATGTAGTTTCAATGTAATATCTAATGCCTTGAAATGCATCACCAGGTCGCATCCCATAAGAAGGCAGCTACTGCGACTGCTTCTGGTAAATTCGAAGATGAAATCATCCCTGTGACCACAAAGGTGAAATTCAAGGTACAAATCATCTAAGGGTGTCTTCGAATTTGAATGACCAATTTACTTTATACATTGTGACCCATGTGAGTGAAACTGCCAATTTTCAAGGTACAAATCATCCAAGGGTGTCTTGGAATTTTTCCAAAGTTCTCTTTAGAATTATTTTTCATTTCCGTTTTGGATGAATTGTTGAAAAGAAAACAGCCCATCATACTCCTCTGAGGGTCCTTACTCATGTCTCGGTGGTAGACTCACAAGAGTCTCAACATCAGTGAAAGTTTGCATTCTGTATTGTTTTGGTAGATGTTATTATTCAGAAGAAAATAATTTAGTTTTATCAATTGTATTATGAAGTTTATCACCTCGGGATGACTTGAATTGTTGCTTTCAATGGCCAAGAGGAATCTTTGGTTGGAGTTTAGTTTCATGTAGTTCAAAAGGAAACTGACATCTGCAGGCCTGTTGAAGCTTGGTACTGATTTGAGGCCTCAACTTGAATTTCATGCATTAGACTAGTTCTCCTGAATTTCATGAAGTCATGTAGACGAATTAACAAGTTTCCATATAACTATTGCGCTTGAAGTTTTAGGCAATTCTCCTCCATCTTTATCTTTCATGCTACTCTAGAACAAAACACGTTAAGGTCGACTGTACTTTGCAAGATAAAAAATGTTTTTGAATGGATTAATCATTCTAGTTATGTTCCTTTTGAAGAATGCTTATTGGAAAAGTATTACATTTAGAAAAGCACCTTGTTTGGAGCTTTTGCCGATTGTTTTATTAGAAAGAAAAATATATTAGAGTGACCCTTTCTGCGCTTTGTGTAGATGGACTACTTTGCATCTCTCAAGCCTGTCGAATGGGATTTCTGTTCCAGATCTTCACACTATCAGGTATAGGTTAGGATTTAGGTGGAATTTGCATACAACTAAGAGTGATGCCTCTCTAGGATTTGATTTTGAGGTGAGGCTCATTGGAGGACATGGGGATAGCCATAATCTTCTGTAGCGTCAAAGCTACAAAGTTGTTGGACGTATGAAGATCGTCAGTTATATAAACTTATACTGGGATTAATATTCTTCAACAAGATGATGAAACCACTGAAGAATATTTTGCAAATCTTAACTGAAAATGGTTAGAGTTGGATAGCTCTCTAACACATCTCTTTGATATGGATGATATGAAGAAACAAACACAACTTCAACTCTTCAAATTCCTTTTTAGCCTTCACTCTACTTCGAACTGCAGCATGCACAGCTTCTTGTGATGGAATCGTAACCCCTCCCTAGGAACTATCTACAACTATCTACTTTGAGCTTCTTGCAGATCGTGGCTTTTGCTTTCGGGATTCTATATTATGGATTTTTTTCATCCCAGGTGGTGCCTGAGAAGACCAACACATGGCACGTCATCAGAAGGTGCAGTTTTATACATATCCATGGTCTATAGTATAATTAAGCAAAAATAGACTTCTGTAACTAGGGCATGTTAATTCTTTGAAACTGTCTGGTGTTGATCCATGTCCATGTCCACTCCACTCTCAAACATGATTCACATAAAAAAGCAAATATCTTTTATCTTTTCAATAGCATCCACCAGGTGGGTCGACTAGAAGATGTTCTAGCCCATAAATCAGTGGTTCACAATGTTAAAAGTAGGTAGGTGGGCTTAGAAAACTTCACCAAGGTTTCTTCACCAGTACGATTTTTTTTCACGAATCGCAACCCACGATTAATGAACCGACCACAGTTATTGGGCTAGGGCATCTTCATATGTTATGATGGATGGATTGGAACTGGTAGCTATGTGTCATGTTGACACATATGGTGGCATCTGCATGAGCTACCTTGTACATGCATGCAGGTGTAGCAAAGCTATCAGACTTAATTCTTACTTTATTATTTATCTTTCAGGATTTTTTACATATAAATAAGTGCAATACTCTATTCGAGTATAATACTTCATTATTTTAAATATTTTAATGGAAAAATTGGCAAATCTTACTTTTAAAGTTCACTACATCTGACACCTGTATTTATGTCTAAGTGTGGACCTTGTCCAAGTTGCATAGAACCAGAACCATGCAGGGAGTAGAAAACGGAAAAATGGTCAACCACTTATTTTTGAATATTTGAAAGGGAGTTATTTGATACTGTGGCTGGGTATGACACTTCATACACAATCACATATAAATGGCATATGTGACATGTATTTACATATAAATGGTATATGTGACATGTATTAACTCGAATAAACTGACTAGATTGTGGAACCTACTGTTTCTGACTTCCAATCCAACAATCAAATTGGTTGAACAAATCTGTCCTCTTATCTGTGCGTGTTTTTCTTCTCTCTCCAACACCCACCCACACCACATTGGTACTCAATCTCAAAGATATGAGAGTTGAAACAGAGTTGTCTGCCATATGGATTCTTGTTTTTTGAAATAAAACAATTCAAAGTATGTCATTTTAATTGACCAATAAATGTCCACCAATCTCATGGTCAAATAATTAAATAAGTGTAATTTTTTGTCATTGATACATCAAAATTGAGCCCACATTTTGGACAATTTAATTTAAATTACATGTGAGCCAGATATGCAATTTTCAGGTTTTATCTAAATGCCTACTACCATCCATCACACTCATGTTTGTTTGTTTGTTTTTTAGGTGCAAGGAAACAAAGATGCCTTCATTAGTCAAGCTGAAGTTGAAGTCTCGAGGCTCTCCAATGTGGGTAATATTTTGATCCTCGTCTTCCTTTCACCTTGTTTCTTTCTGAATATTGTGTACTGTAGTCTGTTTGGGATAACTGGAGGCTAGAAGTAGCTAGACTCGACCCTTGTTTTGGTGAACAGAATTTCTCCAAGTTCAGACATAAAAGTTAAAAAGTGACTACTTCATAGTAGATGCACCTTTTGTTGATTGGTTGGATATCACATTACATGCTTAATATAGTTTCAGTTCGTGAGTTTGATGTAGGTCCACCTGTCCTATACAAACTGGTCCTCTATTTTTTTATCTCAATAAAAGAATCAAGTGTGAAATATATAAAACAATCATTAAAATTGTTGCGAGACAACTTCATTAGGCTTTAAAATCGTGTTGGATGCACATTTTTCTTTTGGTTCAAGAGTCTTTTTAACTAAAATGGAGCATGAAGTTCATTAGAAGTCAGTCCTTAACTGAATCTTTGAAGGATTGCAATCCCATCAGTCTGCAATTTTAGGTTGAACTTACATTTACCAGAAGCAGGAGTTGGTGCAGTTGTAGAAGTGGCCACAAAAAGTATAACATATTAACATGAATTCTTTCAACGCCCAAAGTTTCTGAGGGTCATGATATTTGAGATGCTGGGGGCAGGGCTATTTGGGATTGAATCATTCTGCTCTGCTCAAATTGAATCTTGAAATCCAAAACATAAATGACCTTCATTGTAATTGCAACTTTTATCTTTTTTGTGCATTTTACGTTGGCATTGAGTGTGCATGAAGTCATTTGTGGATTGTTTGCATTTAAAAGTGAATATGTTCTTTCTGGTGGCATTTCTTGGAAAGTGTCCACTAGTTCTTGGCTGGCACATGCATCCATATGCTTGTGTTGTGCTGTAAGGGTGCAGGCTGTGTTTCCTAGCAACTTTTAGCTCACAACCAGAACAAGCCTAGCTACCTCATTGACCAGGTTGCCTGTTTGTGATGATAGGTGATTAACTGGAATTCAAGCCATCAAATGGATGTGTTTGCAACATTTGAGCTTCTAAAAGATTTTCTCATGACTATTATGAAAGGTGATATGTTTATCTTGTCTGCAATTAGTAACATAATTACTCGTGTATTTGTCCAATGAAATGCATTTGGAATGGGTAGGATAATCTTTTTGTTGTGCTCAAGTTTATATTTTGTTGCTATTACTACTATGCTTTTATTAATGCATTTGGAATGCATTTAGAATGGTTAGGATCATCAGTTTTGGATATGTGCGTTGATTAGGCAATTAATTATTATTATTATTATATATATATTTTTTTAATTTATGAGAAACGCCAACGGCTTTTCGCCGTCGATAATGCCGACGGTTTTTTCTGTCCTTCACAGCCGTCGGAAATGCCGACGGTTTTAGCCGTCGTAGACGGTGATGGCTAAAACCATCGCTCTCGCCATCAGAAATGCCGATGGCTAAAATCTGTCGCCGAGCAACGCCCACGCCCCTTTTCCTGATGGACTGTCCGATGGCTAAAAGTCATCGGGGAAGGTCAATGCTAACGGTTTTTAGCCGTCGGCGTTACCCTATTTTTTAGTAGTGTAACCTAGCGTCACTGATTCTACAAGTTTTGGGTCTTACAGATCGTATTTAAAGTGGATCAAGTGGATTTCGTAGTTAATTAAGTTTAGCCCTTAGTTAACTTTGTCTAATTCCTAAAGGATTTGATCCTGAGTGATTTCTACCTGAGGTGGTATTCGAGTCTTTGTACGGAATTTTTTGAGATGTTACATCATGAAACACTTTCATCCCATCCTTGTAAATTCTCGCATTCTCATACACATCATTCCAGATTTCTTCAAGTTCATTCAATTGAAGTTTGCATAGCGAGCCAGCATTGTCCAGATTAAAATTTAAAATTTTGATCACCCAATAGGCTTTATGTTCCAACTCTACAGGCAGGTGGCAACCCTTCCTATAGACAAGTCTAAAGGGAGACATTCCAATAGGGGTCTTAAATGCGATACGGTAAGACCATAAGGCACCGGTCAATCAGATTGACCAATCCTTACGGTCATGGTTAACCGTCTTTTCCAAGATGTGTTTAATTTCCCTATTGAAAATCTCAGTTTGTCCACTTGTTTGTGGGTGGTATGGAGTACTCACTTTGTGAGAGATACCACATTTCTTTATTAAGTTCATAAATGGCCTATTACAAAAATGTGAGCCCCCATCACTAATGATGGCTTGCGACGTTCCGAAGCGAGGAATGATGTTCTCTTTTAAGAATTTAATGACTGTTTGATGATCATTATTCTGGCAAGGAATCGCTTTGACCCATTTAGTGACATAGCCTACGACAAGCAAAATATATAAATTCTCAAAAGATTAGGGGAATGGTTCCATGAAATCAATGCCCCAGCAATCAAATGTTTCAATGATCATAATGGAGTTTAGAGGCATCATATTTTGATGGGACAATGCTCACAAGCTTTGTAAAACTCATGAGTGTCCCTGAACATAGTGGGCCAGTAAAAGCCATACTACAGAATCTTGGCCATGGTCATTTTAGCAAAAAAGTGACCACCATAGGCCTGAGAGTGACAGAAGGAGATGACACTCTGGTGTTCATTGTTTGGTACACATCTTCTTAAGATTTGGTCTGGGTAATATTTTAAATAAATATGGATCATCCCAGAAGATCTTATTAACCTTAGCGAAGAATTTTTTCTTATCTTGCGCAGTCCAATGTGTCGCCGTGAAACCTATGGCAAGATAATTAGCAATATCAGCAAACCAAGGTGAATGGGAGACTTTAAACAATTGTTCGTCAGGGAACACGTCATTTATATGTGTCGTCTCAATGGAATCAGATAGATCAAGGTGGGAGATATGGTCAACCACTATGTTCTCTACTCCCTTTTTATCTTTTATTTCCAAATCAAATTCTTGGAGTAGAAGGATCCATCTTATCAGGCGGGGCTTAACATTATTCTTTGAAAGAAGATACTTAAGTGCCGCATGATGCATGATCTATGTAAATGGTGATCTAGGATCCGATCAAGTAAGACCTAAATATGCCCAAAGCGAATACTACAGCTAAAAGTTCATTCTCCATAGTTAAATAATTCACTTGGGCAAGATTTAGGGTTTTACTTGCGTAGAGTATACTATAGGGCTTCTTTTCTTTTCTCTGGCTTAAAACTGCCCCAAGAGCATAGTCAGATGTATCACACATAAGGTCAAAGGAAGGCTCCAGTTGGGTGGCTTCATGATAGGTGCAGTGGTTAACATGCCCTTAAGCTTAGTAAAAGCTTTTGGGCATTGTTTAGTCCACTCGTATAGTGCATCCTTTTGAAGTAGATTACATAGAGGATGAGAGAGATGACTAAAGTCCTTTATGAATCTCCTGTAAAAATCGGCGTGTCCTAGGAAGGATCGCACGTCTCGTATGTTCTTGGGTAGAGGTAAGTTAGAGATAAGATCAATTTTAGCGTTATCTACCTCAATTCCCTTAGACGAGATGACATGTCCAAAGACAAATCCCTTGCGAACCATGAAATGACACTTTTTATAATTGAGTACCAAATTCTTTTCTTCACATCTTTTTAGCATACATTTAAGATTCTCTAAGCAATCGCCGAAAGATGGACCAAAGACAGAGAAGTCATCCATGAAGACCTCTAGATGTTGCCCCACCATGTCAGAAAAATACTCATCATACATCATTGAAAAGTGGCGGGGGCAATGCACAGTCCGAATGGCATCCTTTGGTAAGCAAAAGTGCTAAAGGGACATGTGAATGTAGCCTTTTCTTGATCTTTAGGGGCTATCTCTATCTAGTTGTAGCCTGAATATCTATCAAGGAAACAATAGTACGAGTGACCAGCTAGCCTTTCCAAGAGTTAATCAATGAAAGGCAAAGGAAAGTGGTCCTTCCTCCTGACGGTATTCAATTTCCTATAGTCAATGCACATTCTCCAACTAGTAGTAACTCTAGTTGGCACGAGTTCATTATTAACATTGGCTATGATGGTGATTACGGACTTCTTAGGAACCACCTGAGTTGGGCTCACCCATTGACTATCGAATATAGGCAATATGATACGCACATCTAATAGTTTAAGAACCTTGGCCTTAACCACTTCATTCATTTTAAAATTTATTCTATGTTGTGGTTGTCGTGAGGTCTTCGCATTATCCTCGAGATAAATGCGGTGAGTACAAATCGAAGGGTTAATTCCCTTGAGGTCCACAATCGACCATCCAAGGGCTCCTTTGTGCTCAATGAGAGTAGAGATGAGCATATTCTTATGTTCTTACTCAAGGTGGGAAGAAATCACCACCGGGTATTTCTCATCTTGACCTAAATAGACATATTTCAAATCAAAGGGCAAAGGTTTTAGGTCAATCTTCCATGCATTGAGGTTAGACGGTATAGGCACTACATCAGTTTGGGACAATTCTTTAAATTGTGGCCTCCACTGGTTAACTTCAAGTACCGGCACAGTATCAAGCATGGCACCCATATCCCTAATCATGTCATCATCGAAATCATGTGAGTGGGCCAGACACGTCTCTAAAGGGTCAAAGGATAAGGTCATCAAAGTTCTATCTTTCACGAAATAATCAATCATGTTAATGTCATGAAAATTGTCATCATCCTCTAACTGTTTACCTGTGTTGAAAAAGATATTCAACTCTAATGTCATATTCCCAAAAGACATACTCCTAACCCCATTCCTGCAATTAATGATTGCGTTTGAATTGGCAAGGAATGGGCGACCAAGAATGACAGAAATTTGAGTGCTCATGTTACTGATGGGTTCCATATCCAAGATGATAAATCTACCAAGTAGTAAAATCTGTCAACTTAGACTAACACATCCTTAATTACCCCTCTCGGTACATGAACTGAGCGTTCAGCAAGTTGTAAAGTGGTTAGGGTGGGTTTCAATTCACCTAAATCTAACTATTTGTAGACCGAGTATGGAATTAGATTTACACTTGCTCTGAAGTCAAGAAGTGCTTGCTTAATCCAGTAGTTCCCAATTACGCAAGCGATAGTTGGGTTACCAGGATCCTTGTACTTTTTTGGCACATCTTGCTTTAGGATGGCACTCACTTTTTCAGTTAAAAAGATTTTCTTTTTGATAATTTACTGTCTTTTGGTCATACCCAAGTCTTTCAGAAATTTAGCATATGAAGGTATTTTTTTACGACATTAAGTAGAGGAATATTGGCTTTCACTTGTTTCAACACCTCTAGAATGTCCTGAGAGTTAGAGAGAGGTTTTGGTGCAACCAACCATTCGGGGAATGGGGTAATCGGCTTGCATTGAAGTTTCAGTTCCAATTCTAGTGGAGCAGTGCTAGGTTTATTATCGTTGTCCTCTTCTGGGTCCTTAGGCTTTTCAGCCCTAACAGGAATAGTTTTGCCAAAGGTCTTCCAACTCCTAAGAGTGGTGATAGATTTAACTTTCTCCATCTGATTTGAACAGCTTGGATTAGTTATCTCGTATTGCAATTTAGGATTGGGGAGAGGTTGAGTAGGAAGCATCCCCCTTTTTATAACCGTAACATATGAATCCGTCTTTTGCATTTATTTTAAAAGTCTTATATTGCTTGAGTAAGCTCTTGAGTTTGTGTGGAATTTTGAACTAGTTCTTCTTGAAGTTTCACTCTATTTGGAATTTGATTAAAGAAACCTTGAGGGGTAGTAGTTTGTCCATTCCTCCAACTGAAGTTTGGATGATTTCTCCAATTAGGATTGTATGTATTGGAGGTAGGTCCATTGAAAGGTCTTTGGTAATTATCCACGGCATTGGATTGCTCATTCAACACCTCTTAAAAGGTAAGTATTGTTGGACAATTTTCAATTGCGTGAACGTTGCAAGCACAAATACCGCAAACAGTTTCCTTAACCTTATCCTTCTTTAGTTCCATGACCTCGAATTTTCTTATGAGATTACACACTTTAGCATTAATATCATCATCCTCTTTCAGAAGGTATAATCCAACCCTCTCCTTTGATTGAGTGGGCCTAGAAGTGGTGCTTGATTTTGGGTAAGTGTCCCATGATTGTGTGTTTTCAACAAGTCTATCTAAGTAGTCCTACACATCATCAACATTCTTATTCATGAATTCCCCATTGCACATTTGTAAGTGCTATGTTGTAATTCGAGCACCCGATATTGTCAAATTTTATTGTGCCAAACCACTTAGAGTCAATATCTTGTTATGATAAGATGGCAACTTCAAGATCACCATCGTCAACTCTTTTACATTTTTAAGTTGAAGAACTTGGCCAAAGATCCAACACAAGCTTAAGTACAAGAACACGAAGTCTATCTTAAGCTCAAAGCTCAAGTTTAAGTCCATTACCTCTAGCTCAAGTCGTAAGTACTCAGGCTCATATTTCAAGATCGTTACCTCAAGCATAAGATCACAAGCTCAAGCTCAAGCTCAAGAATACGAGGTCAAGCTTCATGTGCTTCAAGATAAATGAGTTACCGAAGCGAACAATGTTTCAATATTTCATACTCACATTTAAGGTATGGATGACCCTAGATTGACCATAGGTTAGGTCATATTAATTGCGTATTGAATTTGGGTCAATGCATAAGTTTATAAGCTTTTTCTTTGACTAGTCCTAGTCATTGTTCAACTAGCTCAAGCACTGACTTGACCAGTCTAAAGTGTTTCTCGACCAGTCCAAGATTTGTTGAGAATTTTTTAGAATTTTTTGTTGTGGCTCGACCAGTCATGCATACTGCTTGACCATTCAAGGGAACAGTCTCGACTAGTCGAACAGGGCTTCACTCGAACTCCAGCGACTTAATTTTTATTCACTCGACTAGTCGAGTGCATTGCTCAACCAGTCGAGTAACGGGTTTATCTTATCACACCAGAAATTTTGAAAATTGGTTGGTGCTTCGACTAGTCGAACCGACCCTTAGGCCAGTCGAGGGAACAAAATTTTTACCTATAAATAAAAGACGTTTCTCAGAATTATTGACTAATTCCAAGCCTAATCAAGCAATCACTCTGATAGATAAGTCCCTGCAATTGTGAAGCTATTACTTATTCATTTTAAATTCTTTTTATAGTTTTTTGTATTTAATTTTGTGATCTCTTTATTTAACTCTATTGTGTTAAAAAGGGGAATTGTGATTTACCCATTTGAGATCAAAATCAAATCAAGCTAGACCAGGTTAATTTAATTTAAAAATCATTTAGACTTAGAACCCTTTCATTTGTAAGATTAGACATTGAACATCTACGTTTACATCGAATTGGTTCTACTGGGCTACATCGGAAGAAGAACTTCAAATAAGTACAATTTTAATTTCTGCATTTTTGGTTTGTGAGATTCAGCCATGAAAAACTCGTTGTGAAGGTTTGAATGTGAACATTGGAAAACCTTATTTCTTAGTGAAAGCCAATATCCCATGGGTGTGGATATTGGGAGTGGAGTAGTTGTGTGGTTATTTGCGAATAGTTGGTGTACACACACAAACCACTATAATTCTCAGAGTTTGGATGATGGTTGTGATGTATGTGTGGTGCTGAATGTTGTAATTTTTCTTTATGCGCTTGTGGTGAATGTTGTAATAATTTAGTTTATTTCCTTTGCCACATTCTCAGTTTGAGTTTTTGATACTTACCAATGTGCTAGACAGAAAAGGACGAGCTGTAAGTCCTAGAGGGGGGGGAGTGAATAGAACTATGCTAAATTAAAAAATAAATGTGGAATACAAAGATAGATAGCACAAATAAGAACAACCTCAAATGCATAAGCCTTGAGAGCTTGATACAAACTGAGTTCTAAGGACAACCTTACACCAAAAACTAAAGGCTTATGGTAAGACAACCTGTCACGCCCCAAACTCAGAAACCGAGCACACAAAATTTCTGATCACCGAATCCAATGCCGATAGCCTTCGTAGTACCCCATTCTCGGCTCCTAGTGCCCATACGCCAGATTCCGATCTTGAGATCCCACAAGGAGGATTTTCCAACTTACATTTATCTCGTAAGAAGTATAACCACAAGTTTACTTAAATACAAAGGCAACATTATCATCACATATCCACTAATATAAACAGTAAAATACAATGCTGAAAGGAAAATTTACAGATATAAAAAATCAAAGCTCCAGAAGACTGCGGCACGCTCCATGCTCAACGCTGCTGCGACCTAATGCCACCTGTAAAGTGCACCTAGCCCTGGTTTTTCAAGTTACGTGAATGATGGGTCAGACTGTCTATAGAGCTCGATAGAAAGATTATTTCAAGCGTCTGCCTCAACCGGATGTGTAGAAGCTCGCAATAGGTAAATCATAGCCTCATATCCCATGTCCCAAAACACCAGGTGATTAAAACCCTTAAAACAAGATAGACATCTTAGGGTTTTTGTGGTGAGAAAACTTTTTCAAAATAGGAAAATCTCTATGCTTTTCTCACCTTGTTGATCTTATCGAAACACCCTCGATATGATCGACCTGCACTGTCGATGTCCTCGATACCTTAACGATATTATCGATAAGAGGACCAAAAATGTCCAGCAACTAAATATTCATCTGGACGGATTTATCGATGTATCGATACACCTATCGATATCATCGATAAAAGCACTAATTATGTCCAGCAACTTCACAACATAATTGGACGAATTATCGATGTATCGATACACATATCGATATCATAGATATTCAAATCTTGAGACCATCGAGAGTGGCCGATAAGATCGACAGGCAGATTTTCGGTGCCCCTTTTTTTCAAAGAAAATCGTAAAATTCTTTGATAGCATCGATGCTCTTTTGATATGATCTGAATTCAAATACCGATAACATCGGAGATCCATCGATGATATTGATTGTGGGCATGCATTTCTTACAACAGTTATTTCAGGTTGTTTTTAACTATGATCGGGGGCCCTTCGATTTAATCGATATTCAAATATCGATGATATCGACACCAGATCGATTGCATCGAATAAAGCCATAAACTGTCCAGTAAGTTTAAAGATAAATTAGCTGGATTTATCGATGCCTCAACTCTGATCTCGATATCATCGACATTCAAATTCCGATGACCTCGACGGTTCCCCCAATCATTCATGAAAACCTGAAATATCTCAAAGTTTAGTCTCTCTCATTTTTTAACTGTCGATCGATCGAACCTGTCATCGATGGAATCAGAGTTCGGAATCTGATGATATCGATAATAGCTTCGATTCATTGACCAATGGGAAAGGAGTTTCAAAAGCGTATGACATCGATTCCGAGTCATCGAGCAGATCATCGATGCTATCGAGAGTATACGCTCGATGATATCGAACCTGCTCGATGATATCGAACTCTATCATAAATGTGACCATTTTATATCCGTTGGAACTTTTGCCTATTTATAGAGGATTTGTCTTTTGTTGCTATAAGAGAGAATAGAGAGAGCTTTTGTGTGTTTCAACTTACATCTTATACCCTAAGCCCTTTCTCTCGAGGGAGTTCATCCTCCAATCCACCCTCACCATTGATATTCAATAGAGTGGATTGGGGAATGAACTTTCGCATTCAAGGATCCTTCAGCTACTACCTTAATGACAAATCATTGAGCTGGGATGCCTTGAATGCATAAGATTGGAACTACTTTACCTTCCTTATAGGTAAAACCTTTAGAGAGTAGGATCCATCTTAACCTTGACCCAACCCTAAGCCTAGTATTGGTATATATTTTGTGTTACAGATCAAGGGAGCAGAAGACTCTTCGTCAACAAGGAGGAGGAGGTCTTTGACATTGTGCTTAACGGGACTCATCAACTTATTTGTAAGCATCTAGAGTCCAAGAGGACACTTGTGATCATTCCTTTATAGGATTGGGTCTTAAGTGGTTCTCACCCTTTGAAGCCCTTGTAGGAGGCCTCCAGCGGGAGTGTACGTTGTGTGGACCCTTGCTCTGTGGAGAGCATAAACCATTAGCTAATCATGCTTTGATAGATATGCCTGTTGGAGAAGGTTCTATTACTCTTCGTCCATTTAACAACTCTAGTATCAATAAGATGAACTTGGACTTGGCAATTGGTCAAGTTGATAGGAATGTTGGAGGAGATGAAGAAGCTGAAGAAGCTGACGCTTTACCTCAAGAAGACGTTAATATGGATGATTTATTTAATGAACTTGAATCAGATTCTGAGGCTGACTTTGATTATCAGCCTTCTGGTTTCGATGAGAGGTTGTATTCTATAGAGGAACAGGTGGCTTAGATTCATGTAACCCAGGATTCTCAATTTTTTTATGTGTGCAAATATATGAGGTGCATTAATAAGGGTTTACATCAAATTGATCCATTTATTCCTGCTCCCTCTTCAGGTTCTGATTAGTTTCGTTTTGATTTGTATCTTTAATAACTTTATTCTCACTCTTTTCTTTATGACTACTTAAATAATGTTGTTTAACCTCTTATCTATTCAGTTTAGATACTTTGTTTTATTTAATTTGGATGAGTAGTTATTGATTCTACTTGCTCTCTTGTTATCTTCTTTTATCATTATTCGCTTCCTTTGTCATGTTGTGACAAAAAGGGGGAGAATGTTGTTAAAAATAAGGATAATGATATGATGATGATAAAATATGGCTAATATTTTTACTTTTTTTTTTTTTTGCAGAGAGTAGTGGGTTAAGGGGGAGAGTTGATTATTGTGCACGATATCATAATATGTTTGTACAATGTATTGTTTGAATATCTATTGCATATTGTAATTTTAGTTTTGTCACAAATTTGACAAAGGAGGAGATTAAAAGTGCTATGTTGATAAACCCTAAGTATTGTCAAATTTTGGTGTGCCAAACTAATTCAAGTTTATATCTTGATTTATATCAATCTTGTGCATCTGTTCACATTGAATCTTCGATGTTCATTCTGTTCACGCCGAATCTATCTTGCCTATATCTATGACGAACTTACCGATATCTTTAAACTGGAAGAAAGTGAAGACTTTCTTATATCGAATGAAGATAGAGTTTTCAAGAACATCGCGGTTCAACATCTGGAACCAAAAAAGTCCAAGAACTCAAGACCTAGTTGAAGATCATGTTTGGTATGTCGAGTTCAAACTTTGAAGATCGCAAGAATTAAAGCTACTGAAGTGATTGATATATTAAGTGTTTATATGTTCTATCTCACAATTAAGGTATTATTGACCTAGATTGACCTTAGATCATGATTAGAACATCTCATGCTTTTGGTCGATCATTTTGGTTATTTTATAAGTGTAAAACTCTATTCTTTCGACTAGCCCTAGCACTGGCTCGACCAGTCCTAGTATTTCTTTGACTAGTCCAGGATTTGTTATGAATTTTCAGAATTTTTTTGTTGGTATACGACCAGTCCTGGAAACTGCTCGACCAGTCGTGTGAATAGTGCTCGACTCATTTTTCAGTGTGTAATCTGAACTCACACGACCAGTCGTGTGGTGTCCATGGCCAGTCGAGCAAGCTACTCAACCAGTTGTGGGATCCACAAGGCCAGTCGTGTAATTGAAAAATCTTATTGTGCCAGAATTTTTGAAAATCTGTTTGCATAAGGCTAGTCGTAGCTAACTAAAGGCCAGTTGTGAGAACTGATTTTTCACCTATAAGTAGTGCTCGAATTTCAGAGTTTTCTATTCAATTCTTATCATTCTTAAGCAATCACTTTGAGTTTATTTTGAGTACATTCTAAGCTGTTTTGTGCATATTTTAGATTCTTTAAAGTAGCTCTTGTAATTTGATTTTGAATCCATATTCCATTCTTATATTGAAAAGGGATATTTGATTTACCTTTCCTTGAGATCAAAATCAATATAAAGCCCTTGTTGATTTAATTAAAAATCATTTAGACTTAGAACCTTATACACTTATGAGACTGAACGTTGAACATCTACATAGTCATCAAGTTAGTTCTACCGGGCTCCTTCAGATTCGTCATACAAATAAGTTTTTACTCTTTCTGTAATTCAATTCCTTTTTGGTTAGTTAGATTGTTCCAGAAAATCTCTATTTTAATTTTTCTAAGGTGATTCTGAAAACTCTGAATGTGGGGTTTTTGAATTGTGTAAGCTCACTTGAAAGACACAATTGTGAAGGTTTTAGATGAACCTTAAAAAACCTATTTTGATTAGTGAACGCTAATATCCCAAGGGAGTGGATATTAGGAGTGGAGTAGTTGTGTGGCTGTTGTTTAACAGTTGGTGTACACGCAAGCGAACCACTATAATTCTGTGTTTGGTGGATGTGTGGTTTATTTCTTTATCTTTTATGATTTAAGATTGTGGGATGTATTTGTGAATGTGAATGTTGTAACCTTTAAATTTCAGCATTGTGTGGTGAATGTTGTAATATATTAGACTCTATTTCTTTCATTTCCTCTTTAGTTTGAGTTTTTTATACTCACCCACATTCTAGTAAGGTTGTCCTACCATAACCATTGGTTTTTGGTGTTAGGTTGTCCTTAGAACCAAGTTTGTATCAACCTCTCAATACTTGAATTTTGAGGTTGTTATTTCCTTTGGTTATTTGCAATTTATTTGGCTATCTTGTTGTCTTTATTCTACTTATTAATTTTTATTTGGCATAGCCTATTCACCCCCCCTCTAGGATATTATGCTCGGCCTTTTCAGAGGTCACGACCCTAATGTCGCTAGGGTGTACAGTGGTCATATCACAAAATGTGAGATGTATGAGTATTACCATTCATTCATGCATCAAACCTGCATGTATCATGCACTCTTGTGGGGCAACTCCATCTCTTAGGGAGTCCCATAATAATCTGCTCAATAGCATGTGTTATGATCAATCACTCCTCATATCAAGCATACATATGATGCGTATAGGCATGGATTATAGAGCTATACTAAGCATGTTATACAATGATGATGTACTCTCCTCATGTCAAGGATGGGCCTAGACGGTCTACTCATATCGACGTTTAACCATCATTGCCCATCAATGTGGACATTTAACCAACATTGCTCCCAAGGAGTGGCCCTCATAGGGCTAAACATATAGTGGGGCCCATGCCCTCACATAAGGGCCTCACATACAACATAATAGGAAGCATCACAAGAGCTCAATATACATCACAATGGGCCTCACACGAGGGCCTAATATACTTCTCAATGGCTTTATCATACGGGCCTCGTACATATCACAATGGGTCTCACCACATAGGCCTCATATACATCACACTGGGCCTCATCATATGGGCCTCGCATATCACAATGGGCCGTGTCCAATGGGCCTCATATACATCAAGTGGGCCGCATCGCATGGGCCACATATGCATCATATCGAGCCTCATCAAATGGGTCATAATACATCACATTGGGCCTCATCAATGGGACATAAATGCATGGCATTGGGCTACATCCATGGGCCTTAAATACATCACATTGGGCCTCATATATGGGTTTCAAAAACATTACAATGGGCCTCTCAGATGGGCCCAATATACATCACAATGGGCCGCATCTCATGGGCTTCATGTCCATCACAATGGGCCGCAACAATGGGCCTCATAAACATCAAAATGGGTCACATCACATGGGCTTCATATACAACATGTTGGGCCTCACACAAGGGCCTCATATATGTCATAATGGGCCTGATGGGGCAGCCATACGGTCCAAAAATAAATGGATAGCATGAATATAAAACATATACAACATGGTGGGCCTGAAAACTGATGAATGGCAAGGATAAAACATATATCATGGTGGGCCTGAAAACTGATGGACGGCAAGGATAAAACATATGCATCAAGATGCAACCCACGTGATGGACGGATGGATAGTCCACAACATCAAGGTGGGCAGCACGTCCAGCAGTCTGGACGGTGTGACTAAAACATATACACAAAGATGGGATTTCCACCATCCCAGATGCTGGATGGTGGGGATGAACGGTCTGGATATCACACACACCCCATGATCAGACCCTCTTACTGACGTTAATACCACAACTATATAACTGCTGTAAACGTACACCAACCAACCCATTGCCAGCCATGTGGGTCCCATGTGGGCCCACCATAATATACATATATAAAAATATATCTATATATATACTATTATTATATTATTATTATTATTTCTTTAAAACAATCCCGCGTCTAGGCCCTGGACGACCTGGATGCAATTATATACATCGAGGTTAGCTGGGTGAGGTACCAGCCAATCAGCTCTCAGGTGGGTCCACATGTGTGGGACCCACCAACTTTGGATGGACAGTTTGGAGATGCACATACACCGTGGTGCCCACCAAGCTTGCTGACGTTTGTGTAGTGGGCCCACCAGATGGACGACTGGGATGAAATACCTATATCAAGGTGGGTCCCATCGCACATGTGCAGCACATGTGGGGTGGGCCCCACACGTCAAAAATGAACGGGCGGCTATGAATGAAACTCATATATCATGATGGGTTCACAGAACTTACTGGCGTCAAGACAGCAGCACTTTGTTGCATGGGACCCACCGTCCCAACCTGACAAACGGTGTGGATATTCAATACATCATGGTGGGCCCCACCCCACACGTGCAGCACATGTGGGTGGGTCCCACGTCCTGCAATGGAGGACAGCATGGTGAAACACATACATTATGGTAGGGCCTCACCGTCCTGGGGTTTGGATGGTGATCCAGATGGGCTGCTGGGCTGGCTGGACCGACGGTATGAAAGTTATATACATCAGGTGGGGTCCACATGGGTGGGCCACTCCACTCGGATCAAGCTAATATTTGTATTTTTCCCTACGTCCAGGGCTGTCCAAAATGGACAGCAGGGTAGTTGTCAAGGTGGGTTGCAATATGGGACAGGGCGGATAAGATCCATGATCATCATGGCTGGGCCATCATATAAGGAAAAAATGGAGAGAGAGAGAGAGGAAGAGAGAGAGAGAGAGAGAGACATTGGTTATAGGAGGGGCCCTGCCACTATGGGCCCCTCTTACACTACAATACATGCATGTGATTAAGGTGGGCCATTGGCCATACCTAGGGACCAAGATGGGATCCTCACCATTGATTGGTGGGTCCCACTTGCCATATTCAAGAAAATGAATGGATCTATCTAAAGAACACCCACCATTGGATCTTCTAGGCTCCTTAAAATGCTAAGCTCCTCGGCTTCCACTTTGATGGTGGGAGATGAAGATTGAAGGGTGGTGATGAGAGTTGAGGGGGTAGGAAGTGGGCCACACTTGCTCTCCTCTTGGAAAGCTTGGACGCCCACCCTTGTTTCTTATAAAAAATGGTGGAGAGAATGAGAGAGAAGAAATGTAAGGAGAGAGGGATGGGTGATGGATGAAGTGATGGGTGATAGGTGATGGGTGGTATGGGTTGTGTAAGAGAGTGACATGAGAGGCATGGGTTGTGTTGACTTTTGGGTGAGAGAGGGATGGGTGTTGTACTTGATTGATTGATGGGATTGATTTGATAGATTGTAGAGATTCTCTTTTCGGATTGCAATGC
The DNA here is from genome assembly GCA_030180095.1 of Magnolia changhungtana. Lineage (NCBI taxonomy): Eukaryota > Viridiplantae > Streptophyta > Magnoliopsida > Magnoliales > Magnoliaceae > Magnolia > Magnolia changhungtana. Next base: position 2,517,753 of record JASAUF010000324.1, on the reverse strand, counting down.
ACAATGTTTTCTTGAAATAAATGTGGGCCCACAACTCCTGGCCTAGGTATGGCATCAGCGCACGAGATGAAGCGTTGGAACCACGACGACGGTGTGGTCGCTAGGGTATAAGCCTCAGTTCGAGTTGACTCTGATATATGAGATGCGACTTAGGATCGCGCGCAAATGCCGATTACAGGTCGTAGTTTGCCGGAATTCGATAGGGAGGATCGCGGGAGTCTACGGAACAGTACAGACTAGGATACAGGTGTTACAGCTCTCCCCTCTTAATAAAAATTTCATCCTCAAAATTTATACCACATTACAACCAATATAGAGCTCATAAGGGAAGGAAATCCTATCACTATAGATATAATCAGAACACAACATACCAACATAATCAAACACCTAAGAGATGGGGATAACGCCCACGAATCTCAGCCTCTTGCTCCCAAGATGCCTCATCAGCACTATAATGACCCCACTGATCCTTGGATCCCGATTAGAAATGATTGAAACTGGAATACTATGCAACCTCACAATCTTAACAGTATGGAGCTATGTTAGAAAGTCTTTAAGTTATTCGAACTCGGGAATCTAATCATTCTAAATTCTCAACAATCATACAGTGAAGGGTAGTTATCAAAAGATATGTGATCTTATCCTCAGGTATTCCTAAGTTATGATCTAATGCCAACTTCTATCACACCCCAAACTCGAAAATCGAGCTCACAAAATTCTCGAACACCGAATCCAGTGCCGATAGCCTCCGTAATATTTCATTCTCGGCTCCCAGAGCCCACACGCCAGATTCCGATCCTGGGATCCTACAAGGAGGATTTTCCAACTTACATTTATCTCGTAAGAAGCATAACCACAAGTTTACACAAATTACAAAGGCAACATCATCATCACATATCCACTAATATAAATAGTTGAATACAGAGCTGATAGGAAAATATACGTATATCAAAAATCAAAGATCCATAAGACCACTGCACGCTCCAAGCTAAATGCTGCTGTGACCTAACGCCACCTTCACGCATCTATCATGCATAAGCTTATAGAGAGCTTAGAGGGTGGTGTTAGTGTGTGCACGAGGTAAGTGCCAAGTATGCAATATCAAAGCAATGCGAAAACATGTTGGTAAATCCATAAATACCATCAGCCTTATACAGGCTATGCAATACAGAAGCATAGTAAACCAAATGCTATGTGCTAAGGATGCAATTCAATATTTGGTGCGAATGAAATGACTAAGCTGGAGTGTGAAGTTGGGATGATAGTACGTAGTATCACAGGCTATGACGTCCATCACAAAGGACTTCTATCCAAATGTAACGCCCCGACTTTTCAGGACCTTAGTACATGACTCGTTTCCCAAAAACCCGAGTGTTAACATTAAAGGATGGTCAAATTCGAGTTTATTTTTTTTAACTCTATCAGAGTAAGCAGATGAGCGTAGAATGGACAAAAAGCATAAAGGAAAATTTTCATTTATATTGAGAATATACAAGAGGTTGGCCATAATGACTTACACAAACCAATGTCTCCATTCTTACAAATTCAAAATGAAATAACATTACATGTGAAATAAAGTAAATTACAAAAATCTTAAGCTGTGGAATCCTCTAGCAGCCCTTAGCAAGTATAATCATGCACCCTTGTCAACCATAGCATGCTCCTCACCAATATGAACATGAACATCATCAGGGCCACCTGGTTACCTGTACGATTGTATATTTAATGGATGCGTGGCCAACTCAGTGTAAATTCCCCTCAAGATTACACACCGTCACATTAGTTAAGAAATAGTATAAAACATCCAAGCAGCCAAAACAAAGTAAATGCAATTTTATTATATGCATGGATGCATGAATGCAATTATTGTCCGGGGTAAAACATCCAGACGAATATTGGAGTCGTCACCCATGCAATCATCGACCCAGGTAAAACATTCAGACTGTATGTGCCCCGGGTGAAACATCTAGACAGGCATTAGGCTCATCACCCATGAATATAACTGGTCATCAGCGCAACACTCAGCGTAATCGCATGGGCATGATGATTCAAGTCATCATCATAAATCGAAAGACTGGTCACTAGCGCAACATTCAACGTAATCGCATAGGCATAATGATCCAAGCCATCGTAAATGTCATGTATGTATGATTAGCCAAGTCATTATTAGTCCATTTACAACCAGCTAATTTAAATAAGCTCACGGTCACTACCGGGAGCACATGGCCGTAGGCTAACTGTACGGGCATAGTATCCCATGACCACCATCCTCAGCCCATGAGACTACTATTTTAGGATGCTTAATGGAAATCCATTGACTAGTGGCCAATCATATTACAGTATATGGGGCTTACCATCGCATGGTTATACGGTATAAAACATCAAACTCATATAGGGAAAATATCAAACAAAACCACGTAGGGCGAGTATCAAAATATGCCACATATGGCGAATATCAAAACTATACGATAAAGACCATCCTTAAAAACCATTGGACACAACAACCCTGGATGGTAGGCCCACATCAATGGTTAATTTAAACCACCATTCAACAACCACTAAGCCGAATGTCCATTATGATCACAACTAGTCGGGTTACATCCTAAGTATGGGTGCACATTTATAGGTAGGGATTTTCCACTGATGTACCAGTTTAAGTTCCATAGGCAATCCACAAATAATTCATGAACAAATATACAGGATGAACATTAAGCAAACAATATAACAATTCAACTTCCACCAGCTAACACATGTGATTATAAGAGAGATATATCAATTATAAATTTAAATAAAAACTATAACTTAAGCTAATGGAAAGATGGAAAGCTTAAGGGGAAGAAATCATCACATTATTTGTCGAATCGTCAACTAATGTCGTTAGGAAGTGCGCACACCCTTAGACTTGGATCCTACATCGACTCAGTAGCTTGACTCGATAACTTGACAACGCCCCCAGCTTGATGAAGTCACGAGTTAACTTATGAGGTTGATGAATAGAGGCTGACTCAACCCAATCAGATTCGATTCTTTACAACATGAGAAGTGCATTAAGTCGATGACTCATTAGCTCAACAAAGCAATGAAAGTAACGGACTCGACTCAGTTCCGAGTTCAAGAATGAAGAGTCAGCCAAAATCGAGTTTCCACTTATGTAGTTGGATGAGTTAATACCACACTTGGTTGTTGCTCTAAGTGGACTTTCGACTAGGTTACTGTAAGTGCTATGGTTTCCTATTCCTTTGGTTGTCAAATTTTATGGTGCCAAAAACACAATCTATGTCTTGTGTAGCATGTTGTTTCATATGATCAAGACACTGCATCTTTGCTTCAAGTCAAGAATGAAGAACAACTTCAAATCATTTCAAGAAATGCAAGTACAAACTACAACGAAAGAAGTGATATTGTTTAAGACTCAAGTTAGTGTACAACTCGAGATGAAGTACAACTCAAGAACGACAAATCCAAGCTTTTGAAGATCTCAAGTTCAAGTTACATCTTGTAGAGGTCTCAGGTTTCATAATCTTCAAAGGTCAACCATTATATGAAGAAATGAAGTTTCAATGTCCTTACTTTACATTCAATGTATGAATGACCTTAGATTGACCTTAGGGTAGGTCATTTTGTATACATAATTCAAATTAAATCTTTTTATAAGTATTTGGTCTATTCTAAGACTAGTCCTGGTCTCTATTCGACTAGTCCTAGAACTAGCTCGACTAGTCCAAGAAATTCCAAGACCAGTCTTAAGTTGTTGCTAATTTTTAGAATTTTTTGGTTGCGCTTCGACCAGTCCTGGAGTCTGATCGACCGATCGTAGGAACAGTGTCGACTCATTCACGACCAGTCTTGCAGCTATGACTCAAACTCCAACAACCTTTCCTGGTTCCTCATGACCAGTTGTGGGTTGGTCACGACCAGTAGTGGAGGCCTCACGACCAGTCGTGGACACCCTACGACTAGTCGTGGAGCGATTTTATTTGATCGCGCTTAAAATTTTAAAATGCAGTTCGACCTAGGACCAGTCGTGGTGGCCACATGACCAGTCGTAGATACAATTTCTGCTTCTATAAATAGAACACGAATTTCAGAGTTTCTCAATCCTAATTTAAGTAAAATCAAGGCATCATTCTGAGATAAGTTTGTATTAATTTTTAAGCTACGCAGTGCATATTTAATATTCTTTTTTGTTAGCTTTTGTCAATTTGATTTTATTTCTATATTCCAATCAGAATTAAAAAGAGGAATTGATGTATTCCTTCTTAGTAGAATCAAAATCAAATAGAGCTAGCCCATCTGGTTTAATTTAAAATCAATTAGAACCTAAAACCATTTCAAAGTGAGTATTAGACAATTGAACTTCTATATTTGAACTTCTACTCCGATTGGTTCTTTCAGGCTACTACAAAAGGAGAAATCCAAGTATTTTACTATATTGTAAATTTCCTATAAGGACTCAAAAATTTTCATATAAAGACCCGAGTACCACCTCAGGCAAAAATCACTCAGGATCAAATCCTTTAGAAATTAGACAAAGTTAACTAAGTGCTAAACTAGAACACATACGAAATCTGCACTAATCACTTTAAATACGATCTGCAAGACCCAAAACTTGTAGAATCATTGACGTTAGGTTACCGTAAAATCTAGGATCAATCTCATTACCTAGCTGCCTCGGGAGCACATTGAAACTCCGTATCACATCTGGACTGCACATCGAAAGTCTAAATAATACGAAGTTATAGAATTAGGACCACCTTGCTGGGCTTGACAACCATCTTGGAAGTCAAAACCAGATAGTGTCCTTGGGTTATTCGCTTGAGCCCGGAGCGAAGAGTGTGAGAAAACATGGTTTTCTTTAGAAATTTAATTTAATTTAAGTAATCTTAGACTTGTCATTTACGGGCCAAATACAAGCAATCAGACCATCAGAATCTGACCCAAATATACCCTCAGATCAGGGAACATTTCCTATACATGTCCGTGTACTTGTAACCCTGATCGAGTTTAGGTGACCGTCGAACTGAAACTGGTTTGCCATGTGTGATCTGGGAACCCGATTGGAATGAAGACTTAACTCGACCTAGATCCATAGCCAGTGAGCTTAAGTCCGACCTTTGGCTCAAGGGGGGGTTCTAGAAGTGCTCCGTTGAGATAGAACAACCTCACTTTGGCTATAACCTAGGTATACTATGACCCTGGGTCTAATTTAGTGAGTTTTAGGCCTATATAAGGACCTTAAACCCTTTCTCATTCTCACCATACGAATTTGAAAAAACCCTAGGAGAGAGAAGAGAGAAAAGAGAGGGAAAGTGTGAGAATAGTGGGAGAAGCTTCCTGATACGCTATCTTGCCGATTTACGTGCTTAGCCATCATCTTCTAATCACTTTTTTAGCGATTCTGACTTCATTTCTAGGTAAGAAAACCTTAACCCTAACCTGTTTTAGGGTTTCTATTGGTACAGGTAGTGAAGTAGCTAACTTACCTTGTGTTATAGGTCGCCGTATCGACGTTGACGAAAGCGTAGAGTTTCTATTAAGTTCGTTACGCTTCTACGGCATAAGGTGTGGACTTTAGACGTATAGGTTAAGTTTTCAAAGCTTGCAATGTCAGATAATGATAGATTCATGATCTGGGTGTTATGGTACATGCACAATGCGATGTTCGTTTTGCGATTCAGTTACATATGCAAATTATGACATATTGTGTATTCTGTATGTTTGTAGAAAATACCGTATACGTACAAATTTTGAAAGTGTGTTTGCCATGATAAATTACTGTATGTACACGCAATATATATGTGTAATACTTACTTGGCGAAAGGATTCGCCTGAATACATGTTTTTGCTAATATACGTTATGTATGATAAATAAGTGTAGAAAATGCTTGTAAGAGTAAGTACTTAGATGATTGTGCTTTAGGTAGGTGTTGAGATAGGATTCTCAACTAACATAGAGATGTGTATGATTTCCTTCATGTAAGTTGTTTAAGTTAATTGCTTACTTATGAAACGTATGTATTGTATTTCCTATTTATATTGTGCTTTATAACATGCTTGTTAACATGTTTGAATTACTTTGTTAAATCTGCTTTGACTGTTATACATGCTTTCTGGTTACGACTTGAATGTGATTGGGGCTATGTGATAGTCCAGGCAATCGGTAACAGGTTTGAAGTCGTGGCTAAGATTCATTTCGCCACGTAGGACATGTTTGACAAACCCGGGTTGTATGTTGGTCGTCGGTAGTGGTTAGGCCACACGAAGTGCTTATGCACTTCATGTTGATCGATGCAATGTACGCTCGTGCTAGTCGAGACCGTTAAGTAACCCGATCCGCCATTGTATGTTCACCATGTATGGATGCTATGCTTGAACGTAAGGTACTAAACTTACCAGTGTAACCTCGTTAACCTTGGTACCTCGATCCGCTAAGACTCATGAGCCGGGCATGGTGGTATGGGACACCGTGGTCAAGTTGTCAGCCTACGCTGGGGTTATGTACCTTCCCGTAGTGACTAGTGAGCAACCCAGACTCATGAGCCGAATACGGTGGTATGGGACCTATTTTCGAGCTGTCGGCCTACACTGATAAGGTGATGGGGGAGTGGTGTAACGATTGTGTGTAACAGCCCTGACAACCCTTTGTAGTGACCTCGAGCATACTTTGAATCTGATGAGAGGTGACGAGCCTTCCCGTAGTAAACAGAGTATAAACTAGGCTTGTATTGATAAGGTGATGGGGGAGCAGTGTAACGAGTGCGTGTAACAGCCCTGACAGCCCTTTACAGAGTGACCTAGAACCATATCATCGTATGAGATTATCTAGGACTGACGATCCTAGAATGGATCATTGTTTGGGAATGATATAAGGGAGGTACCTTAGTTTCTCAATACTGCTGTATGAAAAGGACTAATAACAACTCGGTAATCACGCTCATAACATAGCACTGCATGTGCCTGGCGTTGTGGGGCACTGAGGGATGAACGCATGCCACGGACGTATGATGGTGTCACACAAGGGTGATTTGGCAAGGGCATGCATCATGACTGCATTTTATACTTACATTAATAAGAGTATTTATGAGTGTGTGATTGTACTGCTTTATCATTACTGCTTGACTGAATTGATAACATGTTAACCTATGCTTTATTGTTTCACTGAGTTAGCTACTCACACCCACGTTACGGGATGGTGTTCTGGACACCCACCAGACTCTGTCTTAGATGCAAGTATCGATGAGACGCAGGAGGCTGAGCCTGATTACTATGAAGATCAGGATGAGTTCTCCTACATGCAGTTCTCTAGAAGCTTCGCTTAGGCCATTCAGAAGATGGGGCTACAGAGTTTACCATTATAGTTGTACCACTTTTTTTGGCACTTTGCTTTTTAAAACTAATACATGTATATGGTGACTTAGTAAGATGTTCATACTCTGGAGATCGATTGTGACCGTTTCTGGCTTTATATACATTTATATACATCTTTCAGTCTTCCGCTTGCGTTTTATAACTTGATCTGGAGTATGAATTATTGTTTTAGTATAATTCCACTCATGATTATTGCACTAACACAGACAACATTCAATCATAAGCATTTATATTGCATAAGTGATGTTCTGGAACTCGGGTGTTGAGATGCTGCTCAACCCCCGATTTTTAGGGCGTTACATTTCCTTCATTTTGATTTTTGTGTGAGATTAAGACAGAAAAATCTCAATCTAGTGGTTACCTGAGGAGAGCCAGAAAACTCAGAAAGTAGAGTTTTTTGAATTGTGTAAGCCCATTTGAAAGACATAATTGTGAAGGTTTTAGGTGAACCTGTGAAACTATTTTCATAGTGAATGCTGATATCCCCTGTGTGAGGATATTAGGAGTGGAGTAGCAAGCTGTGTGGCTGTTGTTTAATAGTTGGTGAACACACAGGTGAACCACTATAATTCTCTGTGGTTTGAATGTTTATTTAATTTTTATCTTTTACCATTCAAAGTTGTGGAATGTATGTGTGGATGTGAATGTTGTAATATTCACATTTCAAGCATTGTGGGAATGTTGTAATAGTTTAGAATCTTAATTCTTGCTCTTTTCTTTATTCCTCTTCAGTTTGAGATATTGATACTTATATTGTTCTAGTAAGGTTGTCTTGCCATAAGCCCTTGGTTTTTATGGTGCAAGGTTATCCTTAGAACATCATTTTGTATCAGCCTCTCAATACTAGAATATTGAGGTTGCTTTACATTTCCGTACTGTGATTTATTTAAAGTACTATCTTTCAGTTATTTGTTTATAAGGCTATCTTATTGTTTAATTTCGCTGGTATAATTTTAAATTTGGCATATTCCTATTCCCCCCCCCCCCCCTCTAGGACATATAGTTAGGCCTTTTCAAGTGGTATCGGAGCCTAATAGCTCGGTTTTATTGTTATTTGGATTTATTTCCTGAGTTAATCGATCTAAGCTATTTATAAGATGTTAAATTTTGATAGCCTTTCATTCACTAGGCCTCCACCATTTGATGGCTCTAATTATGCCTATTAGAAAGCTATGATGAGGATATTCCTTAAATTCATGGATGAGAGTGTGTGGCTAACCACAGTGACTGAATGGATCCCTCCTACCACTGAAGTGACTGGTATCGATGGATCCAAATCAATGAGAGTAACACCTTATTTTTCTTGGACCACTCTTCAGAAAAGTGAGAGTAGTGCCAATACAAAAGCACTAAATGCAATCACTTGCAGACTATCACCGTATTAGTTCAAAAGAATTATATCCTGTGATACTGCAAAGCAAGCTTGGAATATTTTAGAAATGACACATGAGGGTACATCAATTGTCAAGAGGTCTAAAGTCCAAATCCTCACAACTAAATTTGAGGAAATACATGTGGAAGAAAATGAAATGTTTATGGACTTCTATATCAGATTGAATGACATTGTAAACTCTATGTGGGGGTCTTGGCGATAAAATCCCAGAAAGTAAAGTGTGTGCAAAGATACTACTCTCACTACCTGAATGGTTCAACTCAAAGGTGACTGCGATCCAAGAACTTCATGATACGGATAATATGAGGGTAGAAGAATTAGTTGGGTTTTTACAAACCTACGAGTTAAATCTTAAAGCTCCTAAAGGTAAAGCTATTGCCCTTAAGTCTTCTAAATGTATTTCTTAAGAAAATTCTGAAGATGATATGGCTCTCTTAGTGAAAAAGTTTTACAAGATTTTCAAAAGTAAAAAGATAGTTGACTTTCAAAAATCAAATGATAAGAAAAGATCTAAATCTAATTCTAAAACTTGGAAATCTTTAAAAGATAGTCAATGTTACAACTGCTAAGAATGTGAGCATTTAGCAAATAAGTGTCCTAAAAAGGACAAACCTAAAAAGAAAGGAATGTTGGCTACTTGGGATGAATCTTCTGGCACTGAAGCCTCTTCTGAGTTAAAAGATTCTGAAACCGAGTCGGGCAATGAAGTAAAAGCACTTATGATTCTAACCAAGTTCACTTTTTCAGATCATGATGATTCTACTAGTGAAGAAAATCTGAATAGTGATCATGAAAATAAAGAAGATCTTTAAGATGCTTACAATACCCTATACAAGGAAAGTTGTAAAATTGTTGTTAAACTTAAACTTCAGAAAGAAAAGTCCCATATTTTATATTGTTTTGAAAAATGCAAATGCGATTTAGAGTTCAAAACCTCCCAAATTGAAAATCTGAAATCTTAAAATGAAAAACTTAAACTTGAAATCTCTTCACTTTTGAGTTTAAAGGATATATGGAGGTATGCCTAAGGTGATCAACAATTAGAAAAACTATTGTCTGGATCAAGAAAAAATGGTGACCGATCCGGTTTGGGCTACGATAGAAATATATCTCCTAAACAGAAGAATACTCCTCTCAAGTTTGTGAAAGGAGAGTCCTCAAACTCAAAAGAGAAAAGTTCTAATCAATTTTTTTTAAATGCTAAAACTTTTTAAAAACTGAAAAGCAACTATATCAACTATAAAAATCAAAACCGAAACCCTTTAGCTGAGAAAATAATTGATCTACTTAAGGAGCTCTTAAAATCTAACTCAGTGGGTCATTCTTACAACAACTACAAACATAAGAAGCCCAACTATACTCTTAAACCCAAAACAGTTATGAAATGGGTTCCTAAGGTTACTTGCTTGGTTGCCCACATGGCTTTTAAAGCTTCAAGCCATTCAAAGTGGTACCTAGACAGTGGATGCTGAAAAGGCCAAGCTATGTCCTATAAGGGGGGGGGGGAATAGGACTGTGCCAAATTAGAATTTAATAGTGAAATTCAATCGAAAATAAGATAGCCTTATAAACAAATAAATAAAAGACAGTACTTTAAATAAATCAATGAACAAAAATGTAAAGCAACCTTAAATAAAGAGCTTAATACTAAAGTTGTTCTAAGGACAACCTTTGCACCATAAAAACCAAGGGTTTATGGCAGGATAACCTTACTAGAACAAATTGAATATCAAAACTCAAATAGAAAGGAAATAAAGGAAATAGTAAGAAATAAATACTAAACTATTACAACATTCCCCACTTTGCTTGAAATGTAAATTTTACAACATTCATATTCACATATACATTCCATAAATCTGAATGATTAAAGATACAGAAATTAAGTAAACATTCAAATAAAAAAACACACCGATTTATAGTAGTTCGCCTGTGTGTTCACCAATTGTTAAACAACAGCCACACAGCTTGATACTCCACTCCTAATATCCTCACACAGGGGATATCAGCTTTTACTATGAAAATTGGTTTCACAGGTTCACCTAAAACCTTTACAATTGTGTCTTTCAAATGGGCTTACACAATTCAAAAACCCCACTTCTGAGTTTTTCTAGCTCTCCTCAGATAACCACACTAATTAAGATTTTTCTGGCTTAACCTCAAACAAAACCAAAAGATGGAAATTTACAATAACGTAAAATACATGGATTTCTCTTTTTGTAGTAGCCCAAAAGAACCAATCAAAGTAGGAGTTTGAATGTAGAAGTTCAATGTCCAATACTCACTTTAAAATTGTTCTTGGTTCTAATTGATTTTAAATTAAAGCAGTTGGGCTAGCTACATTTGATTTTGATTCCAAGAAGAAGGAATACAATAATTCCACTTTTCAATTTAGATTGGAATATAGAATAAAATCAAATACACAAAGTTAACAAAAGAGAATATAAAATATGCACAAAGTAGCTTAAAATGAACACTAACTTTTCTCAGAGTGATGCCTTGAATTTTCTTTAAATTAAGTTGTAAATCTCTGAAATTCGTGCTCTATTTATAGTTGCAGACATCGCGTCTACGACTGGTCAGGTGGCCACCATGACTGGTCATAGGTCGAATTGCATTTTGAAATTTTAAGCGCGATCTGGTAAAACCGTTCCACGACTGGTCGAAGGTAGTCCGCGACCGGTCGTGTGCACTCTACGACTGGTCGAGAACCACCCACGATTGGTCGTGAGACATAAATTTTAGTCAATGGAGTTTGAGTCGAGGATCTAGGACTGGTCGAAAGATGAGTTGTGACCATTCCTACGATTGGTCGAATAGTCTCCAGGACTATTCGCAAAATAACCAAAAATTTTCAAAAAATTGAAACAGCTTAGGACTAGTCTTGGAATTTCTTGGACTAGTCGACTGTAACATCCCAGATTTTTGCCAACCTGGGATTAGACTTCCTTAGGCAATGGATCAATCCTAACACAGGTTTAACTTCTTAAACGCTCAATTAAAGCCTCAAATCCCTTTTCAAACCATTTTCTTCACAAATCCCACCGTTCACTACCTTGTGCTTTCAATTTCTCAAAGCACTTTCGCCCTAGACACTATCTTAAACTAGCTAAGTAGTAAAACTTGGATCACTTTATATACAAACTACAAAGGCCCAGGTACAACCGCAGACAGAAATTTCTCAGGACTAAATCCTTTAGAAATTAGGCGAGGATTAGCCAGTGTTAAACTAGAGTGCCTGTGAAATTAGTACCAATCACTTTAAATACGATCTGCAAGACCCAAAACTTGTAGAATCATTGACGCTAGGTTACCCTAAAATCTAGGATCAATCTCATTACCCAGCTGCTCTCAGGAGCACGTTGAAACTCCGTATCTGATCTGGACCACACATCGGGAGTCCGAATAATACGAGGTTAAGGACTTAGGACCGCCTCACTGGGCTCGACAACCATCTCGGAAATCAGCCCAAGGCAGTGTCCCACGGCTGTTCGCTTGAGTCCGGAGCGAGGGAGTGTGAAAACCACTCTTTCCTTTACAAAATAAATATCTTGAATAGTGATCTGGCACCATTCAGTTGCGGATCAGTATTAAGCAACCAGACCGTCAGAATCAGACCAAATTACACCCTTGGATCAGGAAAAATTTCATACACATTTACATATACTCGGCATCTCCGATCGAGATCCGCTGACCGTTGAACTGAAACTGGTCCGCCACGCGTGATCTGGAATCCCGACCGAAACGAAAACTTAATAGAACGTAGATCCAGCGTTAATGAGCTTAAGTCCGACCTTTGGCTCAAGGAGGCCCGCCAGAAGTCCTCCGTTGACCTGAAAAAGTTCCGCTTTGGCTATAACCTAGGTGAACCTTGTCCAGAAGTCTATTTTGGTGAAGTTTTAGACTATATAAAGACCTTAAACCCTCTCCCATTTCAGCCATACGAATTTGGATTTGAGAGAGAGAAAAGAGAGAGAAAGTGTGGGAGATGTGGGAGGAACTCCCTGCTGCTATTCCCTACCGCTATTCGGGCTCCACCGCCTGATTCTTATCGCTTTCTCGGCGATTCCGGCGTCGTTTCTAGGTAAGAAACCCTAACCCTAACCTGTTTTAGGGTTGTATAGGTTGTAGGTTATGAAATAGTTAACCTGTTTCGTTCTCTAGGTTGCCAAACTCCCGTATACGGAAGCTTAGCGAACCTATCAACTCCGTTACGATTCTACGACACAAGGTGAGGACTTTAGGTGTATAGGTTGCGGTTTTCAATGCTTTCAATGTCAGATAATGGTAGATTCATGATCTGTATGCAATTGCACATGTACAAAGTGCTTTCCGTTTTCTGTTTCGATTAAAATTGTAGAATTTGGAATTTCACATACTCTAGGTATTCGTATAAAATACCGTATATGTATTTTTTATGGAAATGTGTTTGACATGTTCAATTGTCGTATGGATATATGATGTATGGATAAAATACTCATTTGGCGAAAGGGTTCGCCTAAATACATGTTTACTAATATACACCATGTATGTAGAAATACGGTATTGTAAGAAGTACCGTATACGTGTATATTTTAGCGATGTGTTTGTCATGATTAATTGTTGTATAAATATATTATGTGCGTATAAATTAATTGCTTGGCGAAAAGAATCGCCGTATTACAAGTTCCCTTGTAAACACTATGTATGTTGAAATTGGGTATCCTAGAAAATACCCTATACGTATTTGCTGATGTAATTGTCATGATTATTTGCTGTATGAATATGATGTATACGTATAAAATACTAGTTTGGTAAAGGAACAACCCTAGTGCACTTTCCTCTAACATACGTCATGTATGTTGAAATAGTGCATTCCAAGTGTTGGTGAAATTGCTTGTGAGTGTAAGTGCTTAAGTGTTAGAACCTTAGGTAGGTGCTGAGATGGGATTCTCAACTACCTTAGAGTCACATATGATACCCTCCATGTGGTTATTTACTCTAACCACTCACCTATGAAATATATGTATTTGTATCCCTATTTGTATAGTGCTTTACAACATGCTTGGGAACATGCTTTGTAACTTGTTTTATTAACATGCTTTATAACATGATTGCTAGTATTCCTGAATTTCCTTGTTTATCATGTTTTACTCCACATGCTATGGATGACAATTGATTGTGCTTGGGGCTATGATTATAGTCCAAACAATCGGTACTAGATTGAAAATCGTGGTTGAGTTTCATGTCGCCACGTGAGATGTGTTCGACGAACTCGAGTTGTACTTCGGTTGGCGATAGTGGTTGGCCACGCGAAGTGCTTATGCACTTCATGTCGTTCAACTTGTTGTGCGCTTGAGCTAACCGAGCTCGTCATGCAACCCGATTTGTCTAATGTATGTTCACCATGTTTGGTCGCTACTGCTTGAACCTAGGGTACCAAACTTACCAGTGAAAACCCTTTTAACCATGGTACCTCGATCCGCTTAGACTCATGAGCCGATCATGGTGGTATGGGACACCGTGGTCGAGCTGTCGGCCTACGCTGGGGCTACGTGCCTCCCCGTAGTGACCAGTGAGCAACTTAACTTGTGAGCCGATTATGGTGGTATGGGACACTATATTCGCGCTGTCGGCCTACATTGATAAGGTGATGGGGGAGTGGTGCAACCTTTGTGCGTAATGTGACCACAGCGGCCCTTTGTAGTGACCGTGAGCATATTCGAAGTTGCGGTGCGCCTTAGGGTTCGCCGCGATATATAGAGTATGAACTAGGCTGTTTACGTATAGTGATGAATCGTTTAAGGGGTGATGGGGAGTGGTGCAACCTTTGTGCGTAACGACCACAGCGACCTCTGCGGTGACCTAGAAAACACACCATCGTCTGATATTAACTAGGACTGACGACCCTAGAATGGATCATGTTTGGGAATGATACAAGGGAGGTACCTTAGTTTCCCAATCCTGCTATTTGAAATGGATTAATTAAAAACCCGGTAATCATGCTCATCATGCATCGCATGTGCCTGGAAGATGTGGAGCACTGTGGGATGTAAGCATACCGCGAACGTGAGATGGTGTCACATGAGGGAGTATGTCGGTGAGGCATCCATCATACCTGCATTCATACCAGAGTAACTAGGAGTGTTTGATTTACTGCTTTATCATTACTGCTTGACTATATTGATAACATGTTAACCTATGCTTTATTGTTCTACTGAGTTGATCACTCACTCCCACGATACGGGACGGTGTTCCGAACACCCACCAGACTTTGTCTGATTACAGATGGCGACGCTACTTCTGAGGCGGAGCCGGACTTCTATGACGACGAGAATGCTTCCTCGTATATGCTATTTTCTGGCGGCTTCGTGAGAGTCGTGCCTTGATTGTTGGGGCTACAAGGATGTTGACTAGATCACACTACACAACTTGGTATAATTTAAAATCATACTTGTAATTATTTAACCTGGTAACTTTATCACACTCTGGAGACCCACCACAGTTTATATATTTTATCTATCTATCACAGTCTTTCGCTTGCAAATTTAACTGTCTCTGGAGTTTGATATGTTGTTTTGGCTTAATCTCACTCATGTTCATTGCAATAATACCGATCACATTCAATCATCATTCATTTTGTTGCATAAGTGATGCGTTGGAACTCGGGAGTTGAGTTTATGCTCTACCCCCAATTTTCAGGGCGTTACAAGATGGTATCAGAGCATGATTTGGATTAAACCGGACCTGAGTTATGGTCACACGATGTACTCTGACGCACTCTAACTTAGGAGGGAGCGATGGAATGTAGAAACAGTCTTAGGCATCCCTACTCCGTCCAACGGCTAGTTCGCTGAAAACGAACGCCGAAATCGAGTTCGTATTAACCCTTGGTCGCACGGGTCGACCTTAAAATATTCCTAGGCCATCTATAGATAATTCTAGATTACAATCCACCTCACCCCAACCGTTGACAATCGGTAGAATATAGGATAGGTGTGATGAGGATAACTATTCTGAATCCTCGGAGCTTCTCTGGACTCCTCACGGAGACTTCTCGAATCCATGAGGAAGAAAGCAAAAAATAGAAATAAATTCTAATACATTCGAAATTGATTAATGAATGTCAAAAGAAAAATGAGTTCATAACCCTTTAAATAGGGATACCAAGTCATGGGAAGGAAATCAGAAATAAACTACAACTAAAACTCTTAGAATTCCCGATTTACTATAGGGTCGTGATGTCAACTAGTGTGAAAGGTTTTCGGCCAAAAAAAAATAGTAAGTGTCCTATTTGACTTCACCAAACCGTCCTCCTAATTATTCTAAGCTCTTTACGCGATGAGCGCAACTCCTAAAGCCCAACAGATGAAGAGTAATCAAACAAAAATTACTATTTTAGTAAAACGAAATTAAAACAGGGAAATGACTATCAATCGGAGGCTTTTTTTCGTAATTCTGGGCTGTGCAACCCAGCATAGCTGGGTTGGTTAGCTTCATTAGCTCGTTCTACCCCAAATTCATATATTTTATGTCAGATAACTCATTCCAGATTTCAAGATATGTCCGATTTGACCCGAAACGACTCGAAACGGAGTCGGGGGCCTCCCCACTTAAATATAAAGGGACCCAGGGTCGAACCAGGGTGCAATTGGCACCTTAGGACCATGGGGAACATGGCCCCACCGCGGTGGTGCGGCTCCGGCCAAGGCAGACCGCGGCGGCGCAGCGGTCAGGGCGGTGCGCCGCCGTCCGGTGGCTCGGCTGGTGGTGGGCCGGGCCTGGGACTGGTCGGCCCGACCTCCCCTACCCCCTGGCACGTGCGGTTTTGGCTGGGGTTTGGGATTTTGGGGGCTGGAGCACCCCTCTCTCTCACATCTTCCCTTCCAAACGCCCTCCCCTTTTATTTCTGATTTTTCCCTCAAATCCTTCCTCCAATCTTTCAATCTACTATTTTCAACCATGATTCACCCACTTCCATCGTTTACAGCCACACCTACCTTCTACCCTTTCCGTTTCCCTCATTTGGACACTCACACCTATTCGAAGCTCACATTCGTGTAAGCTCTCAACCCATCCCATCTATTCATTTTTCCTCCTTCAATCCCTGTCAGTTGGGGCCTTTGCAATCTCTGTTGAGGCTCAAGTCTGTGGGGAACCAGAGAAATCAGCCCTTGTTCTCCCCTTTTCTTCACTTCTCTATGGCCTTCACAATCTCCAAATGATGGGACATTTGGGGCCCGTTCAATCAACTACATTAAGTGGGATTAGGTGGATAGAATTGTAAAAGTAACAATAAATCTATGTGTAGGTATGGTCCCTAGATTGGGTGTATCCCATGTATTCCGACATCATGTTTAGAATGTACGCAATTAAAAGTAAATTCCGAGATTTTCCTTTCCCATAACACTTAGAAGTTCATTACCTTGGGATTTGGAACTCCCATCTCGCGCTTTCCCACACAAGGCTCATTTTCCAAAGCCTGTACCATTAATTTTAATCCCCACCCACCCTCCTACCAAACATGCCACTCCCAATCCCGAGGTAGGATTAGCAATGCAGTCCCATTCAATACAACTTAGGACCACTGGCCAAATCACGTTGAAGTGATAAAGTCCCTTGATATACATTAACCCACCACACTCTGACAGCTTAAGCTTTTGGAGTAAATGGTTGTTTGACAAATAGGCCTTAGAGTTTTGGACCTAGAGCGATACTCCTAGTTTTTGACAGACCTGACCGTATAGGAAATCCAACAAATTAATAATGCAAACCCCAGGATCTTCTTAGCTAGTGTGAGCATGTGTGAAATGCTCGAGCATCAAGTACAGACAACTCAATTCCACTTAGACAACGTTTGACCCTACACGATGAATAATTTCTTATATTAGAAATGATCTGAAATCATCTAGTGTGTAAGCATAGACTAATAGATTACCACTACTCATAAATTGAGACTAGGCTACTGGTTCTACTACGGAATGTAAAAGACTGATTATGCTAAGATAATTGCAAGATAGTTGAAAGATGAACTTAGTTAATAGGCTGGATTAGGTTGGAGTGAGACCTCACTCCTTCGTCGGACCCCTTAATACTCATAGGCTCCTTTAATAATTCTTAGAAAAGTTGTTTGATTAGTAACTATACACGCTCAGTATCCCTTTGATTTAATATTAGGTCAAATCAATACACCCCTTAGAATCGCTTTCTCAAGGACTTAGTACAATGGGAACGCGGAGTAGAGAAACTACATTTAAGCGAGGTATTCGCGGTTTGAATCGAATTCTCAATCCTGGTAGTGACCAATGAACCCTATGCTCTGATCAGGCAGAAGGTCGGGATCAACTAGGATTAAGAAATGATATGACAATTTTCTGTCCTAGCTAGGCAGAAGATCCATGTATCCGACTCAGACCCATTACACAACATTCCTTCCGTGTTGGCCCAACCACTTGCAACTAAAAGTTTATAATTTTGTCCTTGAAAAGTGTTAGGAGTATATAGCTGATAGAGACTTTGTCTTTTAGGCCTAAGGAATTGCCCAAATGGGCAACAGACAATTAGGAATTAGGTCCCAAATCGCATGCCATGTCGGCATACATATTGTGCTTATGAACGTAGAAAGATAGCATGCCTATTAAGCTAGACATGATTAAATAGGATAATTCTGGACCGTGACAAAACTCCTTGGTAGAATTAGGCATCTTGCCTCAAACTCACACCTGTCCCTGCAATCAACTACAATACCCAACATTCTTTAGCTCATTTCTGTAACCACAGGTATCAATGCCATAGTACACATTGTCGATGAAAGTCAGACCAATGTATTTCCCATTTCATGTCAAGGATAGATCCTAAACTACACCTTGTTCCGATATACGGAGCAGGACATAAATCTTGAGCCTTGAGGGTGAAAATAAAATTTTAAGGGGGGTAGAACATTATGAGCCCAATCTAGTTAGGTCACCTATTGCATCTCTTTGATCTGGGTGGCGCAGCGGAAGCATGGTGGACCCTACTCCACTGGCCCAGGATCGAAACGGTGCTCGTTAACATACGCACATTATAGAAGCCCTAGCAAGTTCTACTATGAGAAACCGTTTTAGGATGATCTAGTAAGATTTGATTCCCCATTTCCTTTGACATAAATAATAACGAGGACTCTCTTAGATTAAGACCTAAAGGGCAACCTTAGAATAGACAATTTGAGTCTTTCAATGATGGACATTCCCTACATTTCTAAAGTGATCGGACTACGGAGTTACTGAAATATACAACTGCGAAACATTCGCGGCTTGACCCAATTCTCAATCCTGGGCGACTACCAATGGACTCACTGCTTGGCCGAGCAGAAGACCAGGATCCACCAGGATTCGGAAGTGATACGATGAGCTTCCTACCCTGGCCCGGTAGATGATCGATGTATCGGGATCGAGCCCACTATTACCGTCTCTCCGTGTTGGTCAAACAATGAAAACAGCTATCTTACTCTAAATTGTTGGGAGTTGTCGTCAAGACTCCAAATAGGTAAAGAAATAAATTGTAGCAACCCATCAGGGTATAAGCAATGGATAAAGAAATAAGTTTTAAGGGGGGTAGACTAAAATGAACCAGGCTAGTATATACCCTACCACGCGTAGGAACTCGAAATCAATAAGTCTTAGGCAAATGAAATAATAGAAATCTTTCCTTATTACCCTTAGCCAATTTCGGGGACGAAATTTTGTTTTAAGGGGGGTAGATTGTAACATCCCGGATTTTTGCCAACCTGGGATTAGACGTCCTTAGGCAATGGATCAATCCTAACACAGGTTTAACTTCTTAAATACTCAATTAAAGCCTCAAATCCCTTTTCAAACCATTTTCTTCACAAATCCCACCCTTCACTACCTTGTGCTTTCAATTTCTCAAAGCACTTTCGCCCTAGACACTATCTTAAACTAGCTAAGTAGTAAAACTTGGATCACTTTATATACAAACTACAAAGGCCCAGGTACCACCGCAAACAGAAATTTCTCAGGACTAAATCCTTTAGAAATTAGGCGAGGATTAGCCAGTGTTAAACTAGAGTGCCTGTGAAATTAGTACCAATCACTTTAAATACGATTTGCAAGACCCAAAACTTGTAGAATCATTGACGCTAGGTTACCCTAAAATCTAGGATCAATCTCATTACCCGTCTGCTCTCGGGAGCACGTTGAAACTCCGTATCTGATCTGGACCACACATCGGGAGTCTGAGTAATACGAGGTTAAGGACTTAGGACCGCCTCACTGGGCTCGACAACCATCTCGGAAATCAACCCAAGGCAGTGTCCCACGGCTGTTTGCTTGAGTCCGGAGCGAGGGAGTGTGAAAACCACTCTTTCCTTTACAAAATAAATATCTTGAATAGTGATCTGGCACCATTCGGTTGCGGATCAGTATTAAGCAACCAGACCGTCAGAATCAGCCCAAATTACATCCTCGGATCGGGAGAAATTTCATACACATTTACATGTACTCGGCATCTCCGATCGAGATCCGCTGACCGTTGAACTGAAACTGGTCCGCCACGCGTGATCTGGAATCCCGACCGAAACGAAAACTTAATAGAACGTAGATCCAGCGTTAGTGAGCTTAAGTCTGACCTTTGGCTCAAGGAGGCCCGCCAGAAGTCCTCCGTTGAGCTGAAAAAGTTCCGCTTTGGCTATAACCTAAGTGAACCTGGTCCAGAAGTCTATTTTGGTGAAGTTTTAGACTCTATAAGGACCTTAAACCCTCTCCCATTTCAGCCATACAAATTTGGATTTGAGAGAGAGAAAAGAGAGAAAGTGTGGGAGATGTGGGAGGAACTCCCTGCTGCTGTTCCCTACCGCTATTCGGGCTCCACCGCCTGATTCTTATCGCTTTCCCGGCGATTCCGGCGTCGTTTCTAGGTAAGAAACCCTAACCCTAACCTGTTTTAGGGTTGTATAGGTTGTAGGTTATGAAATAGCTAACCTATTTCGTTCTCTAGGTTGCCAAACTCCCGTATACGGAAGCTTAGCGAACCTATCAACTCCGTTACAATTCTACGACACAAGGTGAGGACTTTAGGTGTATAGGTTGCGGTTTTCTACGCTTTCAATGTCAGATAATGGTAGATTCATGATCTGCATGCAATTGCACATGTACAAAGTTCTTTCCGTTTTCTATTTCGATTAGAATTGTAGAATTTGGAATTTCACATACTCTAGGTATTCGTATAAAATACCGTATACGTATTTTTTATAGAAATGTGTTTGACATGTTTAATTGTCGTATCGATATATGATGTATGGATAAAATACTCATTTGGCGAAAGGGTTCGCCTAAATACATGTTTACTAATATACACCATGTATGTAGAAATACGGTATTGTAAGAAGTGCGTATACGTGTATATTTTAGCGATGTGTTTGTCATGATTAATTGTTGTATAAATATATTATGTGTGTATAAATTAATTGCTTGGCGAAAAGAATCGCCGTATTACAAGTTCCCTTGTAAACACTATGTATGTTGAAATTGGGTATCCTAGAAAATACCCTATACGTATAAAATTTGCTGATGTAATTGTCATGATTATTTGCTGTATGAATATGATGTATACGTATAAAATACTAGTTTGGTAAAGGGACAACCCTAGTGCACTTTCCTCTAACATACGTCATGTATGTTGAAATAGTGCATTCCAAGTGTTGGTGAAATTGCTTGTGAGTGTAAGTGCTTAAGTGTTAGAACCTTAGGTAGGTGCTGAGATGGGATTCTCAACTACCTTAGAGTCATATATGATACCCTCCATGTGGTTATTTACTCTAACCACTCACCTATGAAATATATGTATTTGTATCCCTATTTGTATAGTGCTTTACAACATGCTTTTGAACATGCTTTGTAACTTGTTTTATTAACATGCTTTATGACATGCTTTATAATATGATTGCTAGTGTTCCTGAATTTCCTTGTTTATCATGCTTTACTCCACATGCTATGGATGACAGTTGATTGTGCTTGGGGCTATGATTATAGTCCAGACAATCGGTACTAGATTGGAGATCGTGGTTGAGTTTCATGTCCCCACGTGAGATGTGTTCGACGAACTCGAGTCATACTTCGGTTGGCGATAGTGGTTGGCCACGCGAAGTGCTTATGCACTTCATGTCGTTCAACTTGTTGTGCGCTCGACCTAGCCGAGCTCGTCACGTTACCCAATTTGTCTAATGTATGTTCACCATGTTTGGTCGCTACTGCTTGAACCTATGGTACCAAACTTACCAGTGAAAACCCTTTTAACCATGGTACCTCGATCCGCTAAGATTCATGAGCCGGGCATGGTGGTATGGGACACCGTGGTCGAGCTGTCGGCCTACGCTGGGGCTACATGCCTTCCCGTAGTGACCAGTGAGCAACTTAACTCGTGAGCCGATTATGGTGGTATGGGACACTATATTCGCGCTGTCGGCCTACATTGATAAGGTGATGGGGGAGTGGTGCAACCTTTGTGCGTAACAGCCACAGCGACCCTTTGTAGTGACCGCGAGCATATTCTGAAGTCGCAGTGCGCCTTAGGGTTCGCCGCGATATATAGAGTATGAACTAGGCCTGTTTCTGTATAGTGATGAATCGTTTAAGGGGTGATGGGGGAGTGGTGCAACCTTTGTGTGTAACAGCACAGCGGCCCTCAGCGGACTGGAAAACACACCATCGTCTGATATTAACTAGGACTGACAACCCTAGAATGGATCATGTTTGGGAATGATACAAGGGAGGTACCTTAGTTTCCCAATCCTGCTGTTTGAAATGGATTAATTAAAAACTTGGTAATCATGCTCATCATACATCGCATGTGCCTGGAAGATGTGGAGCACTGTGGGATGTAAGCATGCCGCGAACGTGAGATGGTGTCGCATGAGGGAGTATGTCGGTGAGGGCATCCATCATACCTGCATTCATACTTGCATTAATCAGAGTAACTAGGAGTGTTTGATTTACTGCTTTATCATTACTTCTTGACTGTATTGATAACATGTTAACCTATGCTTTATTGTTCCACTGAGTTGATCACTCACTCCCATGATACGGGACGGTGTTCTGAACACCCACCAGACTTTGTCTGATTGCAGATGGCGACGCTACTTCTGAGGCGAAGCCGGACTTCTATGACGACGAGAATGCTTCCTCGTATATGCTATTTTCTGGTGGCTTCGTGAGAGTCGTGCCGTGATTGTCGGGGCTACAGGGATGTTGACTAGATCACACTACACAACTTAGTATAATTTAAAATCATACTTGTAATTATTTAACCTGGTAACTTTATCACACTCTGGAGACCCACTACAGTTTATATATTTTATATATCTATCACAGTCTTCCGCTTGCAAATTTAACTGTCTCTGGAGTATGATATGCTGTTTTGGCTTAATCTCACTCATGTTCATTGCAATAATACCGATCACATTCAATCATCATTCATTTTGTTGCATAAGTGATGCGTTGGAACTCGGGAGTTGAGTTTATGCTCGACCCCCGATTTTCAGGGCGTTACATCGACCCAGTGCCAGGACTAGTCAAACAAGGTCTACTACTAGTCTTAGAACAGACCAAATTCATATAAAAAAGATTCATCTTGAATTATGTATACAAAATGACCTACCTTACGGTCAAACTAAGGTCTATCATCCTTGGGACATGAAGTATGAACATTGAAACTTCATTCTATCAGATGATGGTTAACCTTTGAACCTTGTAAAGTTTGAGATCTCTCCATGATGTAGCTTGATCTTGAGATCTTCTACAGTTGGAAATTTAAACTTCATCTTGAGTTGCACTTGAGTCTTGAACTGCACTTGAGTTTTGAACAAACACTCTTCTTATCGATGTAGCTCTAAACATTGATGCTTACAGAAGAGGAAAAAATACATGACCTTGCATTTCTTGAAGTCGATTACCGTACTTGACTTAAAGCATTGTAATGTCATGTCTTGAATCATATATTTATCAATGTACAAACACAAGACACAAATAGAGGTTTAGGCACAACAAAATTTAACAACCAAATGAGCATGAGACCATAGCACTTACAATCTCCTCCTTTATAAAATTTGTGACAAAACACACACCAATAATCCAATAATATAAAAGAAAGAATCATGAACCAGTTATCATCAAGTAGCACAAACTCATTATTTATATACTCCCCCTAAGTAGCACACATATATGAGAAATAATGAAAAATAATGCTACCACTATCTCCATTACAGTTCTAAACAAACTTCATGAGAAATCTTCTCCCCCTTTTTGTCATAATATGACAAAGGAAGGAAACAAATGGAACAGAAGAATAATCAGGAAAGTAATATATTGATAAACAAGTCAAGATATAAGTAAAAGTCCACATACCCTTAACCAGTTTAACCAAAAGTCAGTCAACCAAACGGAAATAAAATCAATGTCAACAGACCAACGAAAGAAAATTAGTATTAGAATTAATACAGACCAATGGAGAAAATTAATGAATCAGATCTAGAAGAGGGAGCAGGATTAGATGGATCAATTTCATGTAAACCCTTAATAACGTGCCGCATATACTTGCGCATATAAGTAAACTGAGATGCTTGGGTTACACGTATTTCAGCCACTTATTCCTCAAGAGAACACAACCTCTTATCAAAGCCAAAAGGCTGATAGTCCAGATCATTTCCAAAATCTGAATCAATTTCATCATAAATATCATCCATATAAACATCGTCAGGAGGAAGATTCCCAGCATCTGCCTCATCTCCTGCTTCAGCACCACTACCACCAACATCCACTTGGCTAGAAACCAATTCCAACTTCATCTTGTTAATATTTAAATTGTTAAAAATAAAATGATAGATAGAAGCCTCTCTAACAGGCATAGCCACGAGCATGTGAGTGGCTAAAACAGTCAAAAGGTAAGCAAATGAAATATCAGTATGACAGGGATGGAGACGAAACTGAATAATGAAATGACAAATTAAAGAAGGCAGACAGATTTTGTAACCGGAGATAACAGAATGCAAAACATGAACCATAAAAGCGATCAGTTCTGTTTTATTTCCAGAACGTGGATACACATTTGAAATGAAAATTCAGTGAAGAACTCTGTATTTGAGTAATAAGTATTTTAAGGGGAGCGCATTCCCTTTATGAGTCCATTGCACATTCAAATTACATAAGTCTCTAGTGAGCATGCGTTTTTCTGATTTAGAGGGTTTTTTAGTCAAACAATGAATTGCAATACCCTCATCATTGATAGGAATGTCCATTAACGCTGAAATCAGATAGCGGTCAACATCAAATGGACCTTCTCTAGTAGCAATTTTAATTGATAAATTCTTAGATGAAAAATCAGAAATGCAAGCACACATGGATTGAGCAAGAGATTGGTATGCTGGCCCACCCTAAAGTAAGATGTTATCCCATCCTACAGCTTGGAGAATAGGAAAAATGCCAAAAGGAGCAATGTGTTTAATACAGACAGACCGTTCAACAATAACTTTATGCATACGAAAATCCCGTACATCAGAGGGATCATCCTCAGGTGAGAGAAGATAGTGCCTAGAGATAGGAACTGATCTAGAAGAAGATGGACCATGGGTAGTTTTCTTTTTTCCTCTAGCATCCATTATCAATATGAAAATTAAAGGATCAAGTATATGTGAAAAACGGGTTTTTCTAGATCAGATTTTTTAAGAAAAAGCCCTAAAATTACAATGAATCTCAAAATAAATTACTCCAAGAGTGAAAATGAAGTAATAGGAACTAGAATCTACAAGAGAAATACAAATGAAGCACTAACCTTGAAGATCTAGAAAGGTGGGTACAACTAGTCGTGCCTCGGCTCGTTGGAGAGGGAAAAAGAAATGAAGAAGATGAGATTTTCCCCAAATTTAAAAGGTTCTAACGTGATACACGACTGGTCGAGGACCATTCTCGACCAGTCAAGCACTTCCTCGACTGGTCGTGTACCTATAAAAATAAGCATATTTCATAAAAATTAAAATTTTTAACCAACAAATTGTCAAATATATATACATATTGATACAAATATGCATGAATAATCAATTTAGAATGCACATACGGAGATCAAATTTCAATTTATTATACCTGCTTTTTTCGAGCGGTTTAGTGAAAATGTCAGCAAGTTGAGTCTTGGTCGGAATATATTCCAAAGATATTATTTTATCTTCCACTAATTCCCGAATATAGTGATACCTAATGTTAATGTGCTTGGTACGTGAATGCTGAATTGGGTTTTTGGATATATTTATAGCTCTAGAATTATCACAATATAATATCATTGATTCCTGTACAATTCCATAATCGCTTAACATACGTTTCATCCAAATAAGCTGAGTACATGCATTTCCTGCTACGATGTATTCTGCCTCAGCAATTGAGAGTGATATAGAACTTTGCTTCTTGCTAAACCAAGAAACCAAACAGTTTCCAATATAGAAACAACCACCACTGGTTGATTTTTTGTCATCAATATTACCAGCCCAATCAGCATCTGAGTACCCAGCCAATTGAACACTAGTATCATATGGATACCAGAGACCCATTTTAGCAGAACTTGTGACATATCGGATAATCTGCTTGACAGTAGATAGATGTGACTCTGTAGGATTAGACTGATATTGTAACGACTCGTAAATTTCCGTACAATGGCTTGAGTACCACCTCGACCAGAAATCACTTAGGATTAAATCCTTTAGAAATTTGACAAAGTTAACTAAGTGCTAACTAGATTAGCCATGAAATCCATTGCAATCATTTAAAATACGATCTACAAGACCCAAAACTTGTAGAATCATTGACGCTAGGTTACCCTAAAATTTAGGATCAAACTCATTACCCGACTGCCCTCGGGAACATATTGAAACTTCGTATCAGGTCTGGACCGCACATCGGGAGTCCGAATAATACGAGGTTAAGGACTTAAGACCGCCTCACTGGGCTTGACTACTATCTCGAAAATCAGACCCAGACAGTGTCCCACGGCTGTTCGCTTGAGTCCGGAGCGAAGGAGGGTGAAAACACATAATCCCTTTACAAAATAAATATCTAGAATAGTGATCTGAGACTTGAAACTTGCGATCAATTTATAAGAAATCAGACCGTCAGAATCTGACCCAAATACACCCTCGGATCAGGAAAAATTTCAGAAACATTTACATGTACTTGGAATTTCGGATCAAGGCCCACTGATCGCTGAACTGAAACTGGTCCGCCACGCATGATCTGGGAATCTGACTAAGAAAAAAAACTTAACTCCACGTAGATCCATGGTCGGTGAGCTTAAGTCCGACTTTTGGCTCAAGGAGGTCCGCCAGAAGTCCTCCGTTGAGCTGAAACAATGCCGTTTTGGTTATAACATAAGTATACCTTGAACTTAAGTCTATTTCAGAGAGTTTTTAGGCTATATAAGGACCTTAGAGTACCCTCTCTCACAGCCATATGAATTTGGAAAAAACCCTAAGTAAGAAGAGAGAAAAGAGAGAGAAAGCTAGAGAGTTGTGGGAGAATCTCCCTGCTGCTGTTTTCAGTCACCACACGGGCTGCACCACCCCTTTCTTATCGCTTTCCCGGCAATACCGACTCCGTTTTAAGGTAAGAAACCCTAACCCTAAATCTATTTTGGGGTGTGAAGGTTATAGGTTATGAAATAGTTAACCAGTTTCACTCTTTAGGCTATAAAACTGCCGAATACGGAAGCCTAACGAACCTAGCTGATTCGTTGCAATTCTACGGTGTAAAGTGAGGACTTTAGGTGTATAGGTTACGGTTTTCAACGCTTTTAATATCAGATAATGATATATTCATGATCTGCATGTAATTGCACATGTACAAAGTGCTTTCCGTTTTCTGTTTCGATTAAAGTTGTAGAATATGGAATTCTACATATTCTAGGTATTCGTAGAAAATACCGTATACGTATATTTTTTGAAAATGTGTTTGACATGATTATTTTTTGTATGGATGTACGATATATGGATAAAATACTTATTTGGCGAAAGGATTCACCCAAATACATGTTTCACTAATATACACTATGTATGTAGAAATACTGTATTGTAAA
The DNA here is from genome assembly GCA_030180095.1 of Magnolia changhungtana. Classification (NCBI taxonomy): domain Eukaryota; kingdom Viridiplantae; phylum Streptophyta; class Magnoliopsida; order Magnoliales; family Magnoliaceae; genus Magnolia; species Magnolia changhungtana. The sequence continues at coordinate 2,489,909 of JASAUF010000324.1, read as the reverse complement.
AAGTACCGTATATATGTATATTTTAGAGATGTGTTTGCCATGATTAATTGTTGTATAAATATATTATGTATGCGTATAATACTTTCTTGGCGAAAGGATTCGCCCTAATATATGTTTGATAACATACACTATGTATGTTGAAATAGTGTATGTTAAGTGTTTGTGGAAATGCTTGAGTGAATAAGTATTGGGATGTTGATGCCTTAGGAGAATGTTGAGATGGGATTCTCAACTACCTTAGAGACATGTATGATTACCTCCATGAGGTTGGTTACTTAAACCGCTTACTTTTATAATATATGTGTTTGTATTCCTATTTATGTAGTGCTTTACAACATGCTTTATAACATGCTTTATGACATGCTTACTAATATGCTTGAATTACTTTGTTTACCATGCTTTACTCCACATGCTACTAATATGGTTTGATTGAGTTTGGGACTATGTCTATAGTCTAGACAGTCGGTACTAGACTTGAGATCGTGGTTGAGTTTCATGTCGCCACGTAAGATGTGTTTGACGAACCTGAGTCGTATGTCAGTTGGCGACGGTGGTTAGGCCACGCGAAGTGCTTATGCACTTCATGTTGTCTAATTGATTGTGCGCTCGAGCTAGTCAGGCTCGTCACGTAACCCGATATGTCTAATGTATGTTCACCATGTTTGGTCGCTACTGCTTGAACCTAGGGTACCAAACTTACCAGTGAAATCCCTTTAACTATAGTACCTCGATCCGCTAAGACCCATGAGCCGGGCATGGTGGTATGAGACACCGTGGTTGAGCTGTCGGCCTACGCTGGGGCCACGTGTCTCCCCGTAGTGACCAGTGAGCAACCAGACTCGTGAGCCGATTATGGTGGTATGGGACACTATATTCGTGCTGTCGGCCTACATTGATAAGGTGATGGGAGAGTGGTGCAACGAATGCGAGCAACAGCCCTGACAGCCCTTTGTAGTTACCTCGAGCATACTTTGAAATCGCGGTGAGCCTTAGAGTTTGTCGCGGTATATAGAGTATGAACTAGGCCTGTTTCTGTATAGTGATGAATCGATAAAGAAGTGATGGGGGAGTGGTGTAACCTTTGTGTGTAACAGCCCTGGCAGCCTTTGCAGTGACTTAGAAAATACACCATCGTCTGATATTAACTAGGACTGACGACCCTAGAATGGATCATGTTTGAGAATGATACAAGGGAGGTACCTTAGTTTCCTAATCTTGCTGTTTTGAAATGGACTAATTAAAAACTTGGTAATCATGCTCATCATGCATTGCATGTGCCTGAAAGATGTGGAGCACTGAGGGATGAAAGCATGCTGCGAACGTGAGATGGTGTAGCACGAGGGAGGGTGTGGTGAGGGCATCCATCATACTTGCATCCATACTTGCATTAATAAGAGTAGTATGAGTGTTTGATTTTACTGCTTGACTGTATTGATAATATGTTAACCTATGCTTTATTGTTCCACTAAGTTAGCTACTCGCTCCCACGTTACGGGACGGTGTTGCGCACACCAACCAGACTCTGTCTCAGGTTTAGATGAGCCGACGACTCAGGAGGCGGATCCTGATTATGATGAGGACCAAGAGGAGTTCTCATATATGTAGTACTCTGACGGCTTCGACTAGGCTGCCAGGATCGATGGGTCTTACAGGGATTGCTACTTAGTTTAATTTTTGACATTTTGTTCATAAAACAGACATATGTATATGATGACTCAGATGGGTTCATACTCTGGAGAATGAAATGATTTTTGGTTTCTTTACATACATATATATACAGTTCAGTCTTCCGCTTGCCTTTATACAAATGATCTGGAGTATGAATTACTGTTTTGGTATAATCTCACTCATGTTTATTGCTCTAACACAGACAACATTTAATCAGCATTATTTATGTTGCATACGTGATGCGTTGGAACTCGGGAGTTAAGTTACACTCGACCTCCAATTTTCAGGGCGTTACAGATATCTAGCGCAAATCCCAACACTTAAAGCAATATCAGGTCTACTAACAGTTAAGTAAAGTAGACTACCAATCATACTGCGATATAATTTAGGATCTATATTTTTACCTGTAGAGTCCTTTGAGAGTCTTAAAGTTGTACTCATAGGAGTATTAAAATTCTTACCATTCTCAAATCCGAACTTTTTTATTAAGTTCAGAGCATATTTGGTTTGAGAAATGAAAATGTCATCTGGTTGTTGTTTTACTTGCAACCCTAGGAAATAATTTAATTCCCCAACCATGCTCATTTCAAACTTAGATTTCATTAAATCTGCAAACTCAACAGTTATGTTAGTATAGGTAGATCCATAAATAATATCATCAACATATATTTGAACCATTAAGATATCATCTTTATGTTTCTTAATAAAGAGCGTCTTATCGACATTACCCATTTAAAAATTACTACTTAGTAAAAACTTGGTCAATTTTTCATACCATGCCCTAGGAGCTTATTTTAGACCATATAGAGCTTTTTTAAGATGGTATACATGATCAGTAAACTTAGAGTCTTCAGACCCTGTAGGTTATTCTACATACACTTCTTCATGGAGATCACCATTTAAGAAAGCACTCTTTACATCCATTTGATAAATTTTAATTTTTCTAAGGCATGCAATGGATATAAAAATTCTGATTGATTCAAGGCGAGCAACTGGGGCAAAGGTTACATCGTAATCAATGCCTTCTATTTGAGTGTACCCTTGTACAACCAGTCCTGCATTGTTTCAAACTATATTACAAAGTTCATCAGACCTATTTTTGAAAATCCACTTAGTTCCTATAATGTATTTATCTTTAAGTCTAGGAACAAGATACCAAACATCATTTCAAACAAACTGATTAAGTTCTTTCTGCATAGCTACTATCCAATTTTCATAAGAAAGAGCTTCTTTTACATTTATCGGTTCAATCTGGGATGTAAAGCACACGTAATTACATGTCTTCTAGTTGTCTATGAGTGTGCACACCAGTGAGAGAGTTTTCAAGAATTTGAGCGGTTGGATGATCTTTAATAGTCCTTAATTCAGAATTGTTTTGACTTGATGAAGTATCGGATTTGTCAATTAGAAGAACTTCATCATTATCTAAACTTGGGGTAGGTGTATTCAAATGATCGTCTATGACCACATTAATTGATTCTTGAATAACACCGGTCCTTTTGTTTGAACACGATATGCACTACTGTTTAAAAAGTATCCTAAAAAGATTCCTTCGTCACTTTTTATGTCAAACTTTTCCAGATTTTCACTGTCACGCAAAATATAGCACTTGCTACCAAAAACTTGAAAGTATTTGACAGTAGGCTTTTTATCGAACCCCATTTCATAAGTGATTTTATTATTAGATTTACATATATAAACCCGATTAATAACATAGTAGGAAGTATTCACTGCTTCAGCCCAAAGATTTTTAAGGAGCTTTATACTATTCAACATTACAGTTCCCATTTCTTGAAGCACTCTATTTTTTCTTTCCACAATTCCATTATATTGAGGAGTTTTGGGTGCCAAGAATTCATGTGATATTCCCTGATTGTTATAGAATTTCTCAAAACTGTTATTCTCGAACTCAGATCCATGATCACTACGGATCTTACAAACTTGAGAACCTTTTTCATTTTGGATTCGTTCGGGAATCCTTTTAACTTCATCAAGGGTCTTTTATTTATCCTTTAAGAAGGCTACCCAAGTGAATCTAGAAAAATCATCCATGATTACCAAGATGTATTTTTTGCCACCTCGACTCTCCGTCCTAGTAGGTCCTATAAGATCCATATGGAGAAGCTCGAGTGGTCTTGATGTGGCATTGGAGTTCACCTTTTTGTGAGAATTCCTTGTTTGTTTGCCATACTAGCATTCACCACATATCTTGTCTACATTTTATAATTTAGGTAGACCTCTTATTTGTTCTCCCTTGCTCAATCTGTATAAATTATGGTAGTGTACATGTCCAAGGCGTTTATGCCATAATTCTGTTTCATCGGTATGGACTATGTAGCACGATTAATTAGATGAGCTACCATCGCTTACAATATAGCAGTTTTCAGAAGTCCTGCGACCAATTAATATTACAGAACCCTTTTTCTTTAAGATTTCACAACCTTCATTAGAAAATTTCACGTTATGATTATTATCACATATTTGAGATATGCTTAACAGGTTGTATTTTAGCCACTCAACATATAAAACATTCTTAAATAAGGGAAGTTTATAGAGTTGAACTGTACCTTACCCAATAATCTTGCAGTTGCTACCATCACCAAATGTGATTGACCCATTAGTCATATCTTTAAGATCGATGAATAAAGCCTTATCGCCTGTCATATACCTTGAGCATCCACTGTCTAAGTACCACTTCGAATGGTTTGTGGCTTTGAAAGCAGTGTGGGCAACCAAGCAAGTAACTTTAGGAACCCATTTCATTATTGTTTTAGGTTTAGGAGTATAGTTGGTCTTCTTGTATTTGTAATTGATGTACAAGTGACCCACTGAGTTAGATTTTAAGTGCTCCTTAAGCAAGTCAACTATTTTTTCAGCTAAAGGGTTTTGGTTTTGAGTTTTATAATTGACATAATTGCTTTGAGGTTTTTGAAAAGTTTTAGCATTTTTAGAAAAACTTTGATTAATACTTTTCCCTTTTGAGTTTGAGGTTTTTTCTCTCACAAACTTAGGAGGAGTATTCTTTTGATTAGAAGGTATATTTTTATCATAGCCCAACTCGGATCTGTCGCCACAATTTCTAGTTCCAGATAAAAAGTTTTTCAAACTTCGGATCTCCTTGGGCATACCTCCATGTATCCTTTGAACTCAAAAGTGAAGACTTTTCAAGCTTAAGTTTGTCATTTTCAGATTTAAGATTTTCAATCAGGGAGGTTTTGAATTCTAAATCACATTTAATCTTTTCAAAACAATTTGAAATATGGAATTTTTCTAAAACAAGAGACTCAAAATTTTCTTTAAGTTCTAAAAACTTTTCTTTTTGAAGTTTTAGTTTTACGGCAATTTTACAACTTTCCTTGTATAGGGCATTGTAAGCATCTTGAAGATCTTCATTTTCATGATCACTATTCATATTTTCTTCACTAGTTGAATCATCATGATCTGAAAAAGTGAACTTGGCTAGAGTCATAAGGGCCTTCATTGCCCGACTCAGTTTCAGAATCTTCTGATTTAGAAGAGGCTTCAGTGCCAGACGATTCGTCCCAAGTAGCCAACATTCCTTTCTTTTTTAGGTTTGTCCTTTTCAGGACGTTTTTTTGCTAAATGCCCATATTCTTGGCAGTTGTAACATTGACTATCTGTCAAAGATTTCCAAGTTTTAGATTTAGGTTTAGATCTTTTCTTATCATTTGATTTTTGAAAATCAACCCTCTTTTTACTTTTAAAAACCTAATAACACTTTTTCGCTAAAAGAGTCATATCGTCTTCAGAATTTTCTAAATCAGAGTTTTCTTGAAAATTATGTTTAGAAGACTTAAGGGTAATAGATTTACCTTTAGGAGCTTTTAAAGTTAACTCATAGGTTTGTAAAGACCCAACCAACTCTTCTACCCTCATATTGTCCGTATCAAGAAGTTCCTGGATCACGGTTACCTTCGAATTGAACCGTTCAGGAAGTGAGCATAGTATCTTTGCACATACTTTACTTTTTGGGATTTTATCGCCAAGATCTCACATAGAGTTTACAATGTCATTCAATCTTATATAAAAGTCCATAAACATTTCATTTTCTTCCATATAAATTTATTCAAATTTGGTTGTGAGGTGTTGGACTTTAGATTTTATAAAAAATGAAGTACCCTCGTGCGTCATTTCTAATATATCCCAAGCTTGCTTTACATTATCACAAGAGATGATTCTTTTGAACTCATCTGGTGATAGTGCACAAGTGATTGCATTTAGTGCTTTACATTGGCACTACTCTCACTTTTCTGAAGTGTGGTCCATGAGAAAAATGGTGTTACTCTCGTTGATTTTGAACCATCGATACTAGTCACTTCAGTGGTAGGTGGGTTCCATTCAGTCATTGTGGCAAGTCACATGCTCTCATCCATTGATTTAAGGAAAATCATCATCCTGGCTTTCCAATAGGCATAGTTGGAGCCATCAAAGGGTGGAGGCCTAGTGACTGAAAGGCTATCAAAATTTGACATCTTATATATAGCTTAGATCATTAGCTAAGGAAATGAATTTAAGAATAAAGCAATTAAAACAAGCTATTAGGCTTTGATACCACTTGAAAAGCCAAGCTACATGCCCTTGAGAGGGGGGGGGGGGGGTGAATAGGACTATGCCAAATTAAAATTTAACAGCGGAATTCAATCGAAAATAAGATAGCCTTATAAATAAATAAATAAAAGACAGTACTTTAAATAAATCAATGAACAAAAATGTAAAGCAACCTTAAATAAAGAGCTTAATACTAAAGTTGTTCTAAGGACAACCTTTGCACCATAAAAACCAAGGGTTTATGGCAGGATAACCTTACTAGAACAAATTGAATATCAAAACTCAAATAGAAAGGAAATAAAGGAAATAGTAAGAAATAAATACTAAACTATTACAACATTCCCCACTTTGCTTGAAATGTAAATTTTACAACATTCACATTCACATATACATTCCATAAATCTGAATGATTAAAGATATAGAAATTAAGTAAACATTCAAATAAAAAAACACACCGATTTATAGTAGTTTGCCTGTGTGTTCACCAATTGTTAAACAACAGCCACACAGCTTGCTACTCCACTCCTAATATCCTCACACAGGGGATATCAGCTTTTACTATGAAAATTGGTTTCACAGGTTCACCTAAAACCTTTACAATTATGTCTTTCAAATGGGCTTACACAATTCAAAAACCCCACTTCTGAGTTTTTCTAGCTCTCCTCAGATAACCACACTAATTGAGATTTTTCTGGCTTAACCTCAAACAAAACCAAAAGATGGAAATTTACAATAACGTAAATGTAACGCCATGAAAATCGGGGGTCGAGCATAAACTCAACTCCCGAGTTCCAGAACATCACTTATGCAACAAAATGAATGATGATTGAATGTTGATTGTATTTGTGCATTGAACATGAGTGAGATTAAGCCAAAACAGAATATCATACTCCATAGACAATAAATTAGTAAGCGGAAGACTGTGATAGATATATAAAATATATAAAATCTGTGGTGAGTCTCCAGAGCGTGATAACATTACCAGGGTTATAAATTACAAGTACAGTTCAAATTATACCAATGTGTAAGTGTAATGTCTTCTATCCCATGTACCATAGCCCCATCAATACAAGTACTATGTCTTCGAGAGACCCGTCGAGAGAGTTACATGTAGGAGAACTCCTCCTCGACATCATAGTAGTAGTCCGGCTCTGCTTCAGGAGTAGCGTAGCCATCTGCAATCAGACAATGTTTGGTGAGTGTTCGAAACACCGTCCCGTAACGTGGGAGTGAGTGATCAACTCAGTGGAACAATAAAGCATAGGTTAACATGTTATCAATTCAGTCAAGCAGTAATGATAAAGCAGTACAAATCAAACAATTCTAACTACTCTTATTAAGTGTGAGAATGAAATGACATGATGCTGTATGCTCTTGCCAAACCACCCTCATGCGACATCATCTTACGTTCGCGAATGCTTAACTCCCTCAGTGCGCCACATCTACTAAGCACATGCGGTGCGATAATGATCATGATTATCGAGTTATTATTAGTCCATTTCAAACAGCAGTATTGGAAAACTAAGGTACCTCCCTTGTATCATTCCCAAACATGATCCATTCTAGGGTCGTCAATCCTAGTTAATCTTATACGATATTATGGTTCGAGAAGCATAGCGAAGGCATCGCAAAGGGCTCGTCACCCGTCAGCGCGGATACAGATCTCACCGTATGCGGCTCAATTGTTGGCCGCCAGCTCGAGTACAGGTCTTACCGTACTCGGCTCAATCACTAGCCGTCAGCTCGAGTACAGGTCTCACCATACTCGGCTCAACTCATACTCTAGTTGCTGTGAAAGACTCGTCGCCAATCACAGACCCTTGGAGTATACTCGAAGATACTACGGAGGACTCGTCGCCTTCAAAGACGAGTACGGGTCTCACCGTACTCGGCTCTCGCCGTAAGTATCGACAGCTCGAATACAGTGTCCCATACCACCGTATTCAGCTCACGAGTCTGGTTGCTCACTGGTCACTACGGGGAGGCACGTGGCCCCAGGGTAGGCCGACAGCTCGACCACGGTGTCCCATACCACCATGCCCGGCTCATGAGTCTTAGCGGATCGAGGTACCATGGTTAAAAGGGATTTCACTGGTAAGTTTGGTACCCTAAGTTCAGGCAGTAGCGACCAAACATGGTGAACATAAATAAGACAGATCAGGTTACTTGACGAGCTCGGCTAGCTCGAGTGCACAACAAGTTGAACGACATGAAATGCATAAGCACTTCGCGTGGCCAACCACTACCGCCAACCGAAGTACGACTCGGGTTCGTCGAACACATCTCACGTGGCAAATGAATCGCAGCCACGAATTCAATTCTGGTACCGATTGTCTGAACTACAATTATAGCCCCAAACATGATAACTTGTAGATAGATAAAGCAGTAATGGATCAAGATTCAACTCATACTATCAAGGTATGGTATTATCCGTTTAGGGTCGCTGTGGTCATTTGTTGCACGACGCACTCGTTGCTCCGCTCCCCCATCACCCATGACGGATCATACAACGTAAATATAAATTTAAACATATGCATTACATAGTTATAATCATAGAGTAGTTGAGCATGTTATGAATCACAACACAAGCATGAGTTTATACATGTTCAATTCCTAATCACACAACAATCCAAGGATATCATACACATAGTTAAAAGAGGTTGAGAATCATATCTCAACACCCTTATACATTACAATTTGCTAACTATTACTCATTTAGACATTTCAAGAAACACTTAAACAAACATACATCAACATACATGACATACGTCGATCACATAGGCATTAGGCCAAATCCTTTCACTAGGGAGTTGTCCCAATCATAACAAGCGTACACCCACGACGGATAGTCATGGGAAGCAGGAATCCAAGTTCCATATTCATTCAGTCATTTCCGCAAACACTTGGGCCACACATTTTAGCATATAGTGTATATTGGCCGTGGCGTGATTTAGGGAAAATCCTTTCGTCAAAAGGGTATCGCCAATACAATAATCATGAATCCATGACAATTAGTCATGGCGAGCACGAATGAGAATTCTATACTCATTCAGTCATTTTGACAAATACTTAGAATACACTATTACAACATACATGGTGTATGTTAGCAAAACATGTATTAGGGCTATCCTTTAGCCAAGTGAGTATTTTATCCATGTATAATTTATTACTACAGCAAATAATCATGATAAATGCATCTCCAAAATTTATACGTATACAGTATTTTTTAGAATACGCATTTTTAACATACATAATGTATACAAGCAAACATGTATTACGGCGATTCCCCTCGCCAAGCAAATATTTTATACGCACATAATATATTTATATGACAATTAATCATGGCAAACACATCGCTAAAATATACGTGTATACGGTACTTCTTACAATACCGTATTTCTACATACATAGTGTTTATTAGTAAACATGTATTTAGGCGAATCCTTTCGCCAAATAAGTATTTTATCCATACGTCATATATCTATACGACAAATAAACATGTCAAACACATTTCCTTAAAAATACGTATACGGTATTTTATACGAATACCTAGAGTATGTGAAATTCCAAATTCTACAATTCTAATCGAAACTGAAAACGGAAAGCACTTTGTACATGTGCAATTGCATGCAGATCATGAATCTATCATTATCTGACATTGAAAGCATTGAAAACCATAACCTATACACCTAAAGTCCGCACCTTTTGTCGTAGAATTGTAACGGATCGACAAGGGTTGAGGAGCTTCCGTATTCGGGAGTTTTCTAGCCTAAAGAGTGAAATCGGTTAGCTATTTCATAACCTGTACACCTCAAAACAGGTCTAGGGTTAGGTTTTATTACCTTAAAACGGAGTCGGTATCGCCGGGAAAGCGTCTGGAAAGAGGCGGTGCAGCCCATGGAGCGGCAGGGAAGTACGGCAGGGAGAAGCTCCCACTTCTCCCTCACTTTCTCTCTCTTTTCTCTCTCTCAATCTCAAATTCGTATGGCTGCCATGAGAGAGGGTTTAAGGTCCTTATATAGCCTAAGAATTCTCCAAAACAGACTCCAGGTCAAAGTATACTTATATTATAACCAAAGAGGACCTGTTTCAGCTCAACGGAGGACTTCTGGCGGGCCTCTTTGAGCCAAAGGTTGGACTTAAGCTCACTAACGCTGGATCTACGTTCTATTAAGTTTTCATTTCGGTCGGGATTCCAGATCACGCGTGGCGGACCGATTTCAGTTCAATCGGCACGGATCTCGATCGGAGATTCCGAGTACATGTAAATGTGTATGAAATTTTTCCTGATCCGAGGGTGTAATTTGGTCAGATTCTGACGGTCTGGTTGCTTAATACTGATCCACAAACAAATGATGCCAGATCACTATTCAAGATATTTATTTTGTAAAGGAAATGGTGGTTTTCACACTCCCTCGCTCCGGACACGATCGAATGGCCATGGGACATTGTCTGGACTTGATTTCCGAGATGGTTGTCGAGCCCAGTGAGGCGGTCCTAATTCCTTAACTTCGAGTTATTCGGACTTCCGACGTGCGGTCCAGATCTGATACGGAGTTTCGATGTGCTCCCGAGAGCAGCCGGGTAATGAGATTGATCCTAGATTTTAGGGTAACCTAGCGTCAATGATTCTACAAGTTTTGGGTCTTGCAGATCGTATTTAAAGTGATTCAAACGGATTTCGTAGCTAATCTGGTTTCACACCTAGTTACTTTGTCTCATTTCTAAAGGATTTAGTCCTAAGTGATTTCTGGTCGAGGTGGTACTCAGGCCTTTGTAGTTTGTATATAAAGTGATCCAAGTTATAGTACTTAGCTAGTTTAAGATAGTGTCTAGGGTGAAAGTTCTTAGAAAAACTTGGAAGATCAAGGTGATGAAGGGTGAGATTTGTGAAGGAAATGAGTTCAAAGGCGGCTTTAGACTTTGGGATTCAGTTCTGACAAGTTAATGAGGTATTAGGATTGACCCATTGCTTAAGGACGTCTAATCCCAGGTTGGCAAAAATCCGGGGCGTTACAGTAAAATACATGGATTTCTCTTTTTGTAGTAGCCCAGAAGAACCAATCGGAGTAGGAGTTTGAATGTAGAAGTTCAATGTCCAATACTCACTTTAAAATTGTTCTTGGTTCTAATTGATTTTAAATTAAAGCAGTTGGGCTAGCTACATTTGATTTTGATTCCAAGAAGAAGGAATACAATAATTCCTCTTTTCAATTTAGATTGGAATATAGAAACAAAATCAAATACACAAAGTTAACAAAAGAGAATATAAAATATGCACAAAGTAGCTTAAAATGAACATTAACTTTTCTCAGAGTGATGCCTTGAATTTTCTTAAAATTGAGTTGTAAATCTCTGAAATTCGTGCTCTATTTATAGTTGCAGACATCGCGTCTACGACTGGTCAGGTGGCCACCATGACTGATCATAGGTCGAATTGCATTTTGAAATTTTAAGCGTGATCTGGTAAAACCGTTCCACGACTGGTCGAAGGTAGTCCGCGACCGGTCGTGTGCACTCTACGACTGGTCGAGAACCACCCACGATTGGTCGTGAGACATAAATTTTATTCAATGGAGTTTGAGTTGAAGATCTAGGACTGGTCGAAAGATGAGTTGTGACCATTCCTACGACTGGTCGAACAGTCTCCAGGACTATTCGTAAAATAACCAAAAAATTTCAAAAAATTGAAACAGCTTAGGACTAGTCTTGGAATTTCTTGGACTAGTCGACCCAGTGCCAGGACTAGTCAAACAAGGTCTACTACTAGTCTTAGAACAGACCAAATTCATATAAAAAAGATTCATCTTGAATTATGTATACAAAATGACAAGACAACCTTACTAGAACAAATTGAATATCAAAACTCAAACAGAAAGGAAATAGTAAGAAATAAATTCTAAACTATTACAACATTCCCCACTTTGCTTGAAATGTAAATTTTACAACATTCACATTCACATATACATTCCATAAATCTAAATGATTAAAGATATAGGAATTAAGTAAACATTCAAATCACAAAACACACTGATATATAGTGGTTCTCCTGTGTGTTCACCAGCTGTTAAACAACAGCCACACAACTTGCTACTCCACTCCTAATATCCTCACACAGGGGATACCAACGTTCACTATGAAAGTAGGTTTCACAGGTTTAGCTAAAACCTTTACAATTGTGTCTTTCAAATGGGCTTACACAATTCAAAAACCCCACTTTTGAGTTTTTTTGGCTCTCCAAAGATAACCACACAAATTGAGATTTTTCTGGCTTAACCTCAAACAAAACCAAAAGATGGAAATTTACAATAAATTAAAATACTTGGATTTCTCCTTTTGTAGCAGCTCGGAAGAACCAATCAGAGTAGGAGTTCGAATGTAGAAGTTTAATGTCCAATGCTCACTTTAAAATGGTTCTAGGTTCTAATTGATTTTAAATTAAAGCAGTTGGGCTAGCTAGATTTGATTTTGATTCCAAGAAGAAGGAATACAACAATTCCTCTTTTCAATTCAGATTAGAATATAGAAACAAAATCAAATACACAAAGCTAACAAAAGAGAATATAAAATATGCACAGAGTAGCTTAAAATGAACACTAACTTATCTCAGAGTGATGCCTTGAATTTTCTTGAAATTGAGTTATAAATCTCTGAAATTCATGCTCTATTTATAGTTGCAGACATCACGTCTACGACTGGTCGTTTGGCCACCACCACTGGTTGTAGGTCGAACTGCATTTTAAAATTTTAAGCGCGATCTAGTAAAACCGTTCCACGACTGGTCGAAGGTAGTCAACGACCAGTCGTGTGCACTCTAGGACTGGTCGTGAACCACCCACGACCAGTCGTGAGATATAAATTTTAGTCACTGGAGTTTGAGTCAAAGATTTAGGACTGATCGAAAGACAAGTCATGACCATTCCTACGACTCGTCGAACAGTCTCCAGGACTGGTCGTAGAATAACAAAAAAATTCTGAAAAATTGAAACAACTTAGGACTGGTCTTGAAATTTCTTGGACTGGTCGACCCAGTGTCAGGACTAGTCAAAAAAGGTCGAGGACTAGTCTTAGAACAGACTAAATTCATGTAAAAAAGATTCATCTTCAATTATGTATACAAAATGGCCTACCCTAAAGTTAAGCTAAGGTCTATCATACCTGGGACATGAAGTATTAACATTGAAACTTCATTCTATCAGATGATGGTTAACCTTTGAACCTTATGAAGCTTGAGATCTCGACATGATGTAGCTTGATCTTGAGATCTTCTACAGCTAGAAATTTAAACTTCATCTTGAGTTGCACTTAAGTCTTGAACTGCACTTGAGTTTTGAACAAACACTCTTCTTATCGATGTAGCTCTGAACATTGATGCTTACAGAAGAGGACAAAATACATGAACTTGCATTTCTTGAAGTCGATTACCGTACTTGACTTGAAGCATTGTGATGTCATGTCTTGAATCATATATATATCAATGTACAAACAAAGACACAAATAGAGGTTTTGGCACAACAAAATTTAACAACCAAAGGAGCATGAGACCATAGCACTTACAGATGCTCCAGGCACATGACTGGTGACAAAGGTTTGTTCACCACTCTTAAAGACATGACTGATGGTTCAGTCATATTTGGTGATGGTAGCAACTGCAAGATTATTGGCCAAGGTACGGTTCAACTTTCTAACCTCCCCTTATTTGAGAATGTTTTGTATGTTGAAGGTTTAAAACATAACTTGTTAAGCATTTCTCAAATTTGTGATAAAAATGATTGTGTTAAATTTTCTAACCTAGGGTGTGAAATATTAAACAAAATGGTTCTGTAATATTAACCAGTCGTAGAACTTCTGAAAACTGCTACATTGTGAGTGATTCTAGCTTCATCTAATCAACTGTGTTACATGGTCCATACTAATGAGACCGAGTTATGGCATAAATGCCTTGGACATGTCACTACCACAATCTCTATAGATTGAGCGAAAGAGAACTAATAAGAGGTCTACCTAACTTTAAAAAGTAGACAAAATATGTGGTGAATGCCAAATTGGCAAACAAACTAGGAGTTCTCACAAAAAGGTGAACTCCAATGCCACATCAAAACCGCTCGAACTTCTCCACATGGATCTTGTAGGACTAACCAGGACGGAGAGTCAAGGTGGAAAAAAATACATACTGGTGATCGTGGATGATTATACCAGATTCACATGGGTAACCTTCTTAAGTGATAAATCAGAAACCCTTGATGAAGTAAAAAGGATTCTCAAACGGATCCAAATTGAAAAAAGTTCTCAAGTTAGTAAGATCTGTAGTGATCATGGATTAGAATTCAAAAATAGTAGTTTCGAGAAATTCTGTTGCTATCAGGGAATATCTCATGAATTCTCTGCACCTAAAACACCACAACAAAATGGAATTGTTGAAGGAAAAAATAGAGTTCTTCAAGAAATGGCTAATGTAATGTTGAATAGTATGAAGCTATCTAAAAATCTTTGGGCTGAAGCCGTAAATACTGCCTACTATATAATCAACTGGGTTTATAAAAATAAGTCAAATAATAAAACTGCTTATGAACTATGGTTTGATAAGCAGCCTACTGTCACTTACTTTTGAGTTTTTGGAAGCAAGTGTTGTATTTTACATGACCGTGAAAATTTGGGAAAGTTTGATACTAAAAGTGATGAAGGTATCTTTTTAGGGTACTCTTTGAACAGTTGTGCATATCGAGTACTGAACAAGAGGACATGTGTGATTCAAGAGTCCATCAATGTGGTCATTGACGATCACTTGAATACACCTGTCCCAAGTTCAAATAATGATGAAGTTATTTTAATTGACAAATTAGATACTTCATCAAATTAAACTAATTCTGAACTGATGACTGTCAAAGACCATCCATCCACTCAAATTCTTGGAAACCCTCTCACTGGTGTGCGCACTCATAGACAAATAGAAGACATGCAATTACATGTGGTTTACATCCTAGATAGAACCGGCTGATGTAAAAGAAGCTCTTACTGATGAAAACTGGATAGTGGCTATGCAAAAAGAACTTAACCAATTTGTGAGAAATGATGTTTGGTATCTTGTTCCTAGACCTAAAGATAAACATATTATATGAACTAAGTGGATTTTCAAAAATAAGTCTGATGAACTTGGTAATATAATTCGAAACAAGGCTAGACTGGTTGTACAAGGGTACACTCAAATTGAAGGGATCGACTATGATGAGACCTTTGCCCCTGTAGCTCATCTTGAATCAATCAGACTATTCATATCCATTGTGTGTTTTAGAAAATTCAAAATTTATCAAATAAATGTAAAGAGTGTCTTCCTAAATGGTGATCTACATGAAGAAGTTTATGTTGAACAACCAACGGGTTTTGAAGACCCTAAGAACACTAATCATGTCTACCGCCTTAAAAAGGCTCTCTACAGTTTGAAACAAGCTCCCAGGGCAAGTTACAAAAATTTGACTAAGTTTTTACTAAGTCATAATTTTCTAATGGGAATGTTGATAAGACTACATTTGTTAAGAAACATAACGATCATATCTTAATGGTGCAAGTCTATGTTGATGATATTATTTATGAATCTACCTGTATTAACATGACTGTTAAGTTTGCAGATTTAACGAAATCTAAGTTCGAAATGAGCATGGTTGGGGACTTGAATTATTTCCTAGGGTTGCAAGTAAAATAACAACTTGATGGTATTTTTTTCTCAAACCAAATATGCTTTGAACTTAATTAAAAAGTTTGGATTCGAGAATGGTAAGAATTTTGATAGTCCTATAAGTACAACCTTAAGACTCTCAAAAGACTCTATAGGTAAAAATATATATCCTAAATTATATCACAGTATGATTGGTAGTTTGTTTTATTTAACTGCTAGTAGAAGTGATATTGATTTGAGTGCTGGAATTTGCGCTAGATATCAGTTTGACCCTAAAGGGTCTCATCTAACTGTTGTTAAGCGGATTATACGATATGTCGCAAGTTCTGCTAATTTAGGTCTCTGGTATCCATACGATACTAGTGTTCAGTTGGCGGGGTTCTTAGATGCTGGTTAGGCTGGTAATATCGATCATAGAAAGTCAACCAGTGGTGGTTGTTTCTATATTGGAAATTGTTTAGTTTATTAGTTTAGTTAGAATCAAAGTTCTATATCGCTTTCTACTGCTAAGGCTGAATACATTACAGCTGAAAATGAATGTACTCAGCTTGTTTGGATGAAACGCATGTTAAGCGATTAGGGAATTCCATAGGATTCGATGGTTTTATATTGTGATAATTCCAGTTCAATAAATATTTCTAAAAATCCAATTCAGCATTCACGTATAAAGCACATTGACATTAGATTTCATTACATTCATGAATTAGTAGAAGAAAAAATAATTTTAGTGGAATACATTCCAGCCGAGACTCAACTTATTGACATTTTCACTAAACTGCTCGACAAAAGCATGTTTAATAAATTAAAATTTGATCTTGGAATGTGCAATTTAAATTGATTATACGTGCATGTGCGTATCATATTGTATATATATTTGATAATTTATTTGTTTAAATTTCAAGTTTTTATGAAAAATACATATTTTTATTGGTTCACGACCAGTCGAGGACGTGCTCGACCAGTCGTGGTATGACCGGTCGAGAACGGTCCTCGACCAATTGTGTAGCGCGTTGAATCTCTTCAAAATTGGAGAAAAACTCATCTTCTTCATTTCCTATTTCTTCTTCAATGGGTCGCAGCACGACCAGTCGTACCCAACTGTCTGATTCTTCAAGGTTAGTGCATCACTTGTGTTTTTCTTGGAGATTCTAGTCAATATTACTTCATTTTCACTCTTGGAGTAATTTATTTTGTGTTTCATTATGATTTTGGGGTTTTCTCTTAAAAAATTTGATCTTAGCAAACCCCACTCCATAATCTTTACATTTTCTTGTTTCTTTGATTAATCTATTACAAATGGATTCTAGAGGGAAAAAGAAAACTTCCTGTAGTCCATCATCTTCTATATCAACTCCTATCTCTTGGCGCCATCTTCATTCACTCAAAGATGATCCCGCACATGTTAGGGATTTGTGAATGCGTATTGTCATTATTGAAAGACTTGTATTTATTAATCATATTGCTCATTTTGGTATCCTTCCTCTTCTCTAATCTGTAGGCTGGGATAACATCCTACATTAGGGTGGGTCGGCATACCAATCTATTACTCAGGCCATGATTGCATGTATTTCTGAATTTTTTCTGAGAATTTAACGTTTAATATTGATACTAGAGAAGGTCTATTTGAGGTATACCGTCATCTGATTTCGGCTCTCATGGACATACCTGTTAATGACGAGGGTATTCCTATTGATACTCTAGTTGAAAAACCGTCTGAAACAGAAAAATGTATGTTAATTAGAGATTTATGTAATATGGATGTTCAATGGACTCATAAAGGGAATACGTTCCTCGTAAAGTATTTGTTACCCAAATATAGGGTTCTCCAAGGAATTTTTACTTCAAATCTGTATCCACGTTCTGGTAACAAAACTGAACTGACTTCATTTATGGTTCGAGTATTGCATTCTATCGTCATTGGTACTAAAGTCTGTCTTCCTTCTTTAATATGTCATTTCATCATTCAGTTTCGTCTCCATCCAGGACATAGTGACATTCCATTTACTTATCTTATGACTGTGTTAGCTTCTCACATGCTAGTTCCTATGCCTGTTGAAGAGGCTCCTATATACATCATCATATTTTTAAGAATTCTAAGATAAATAAGATGAAGCTAGAATTGGCTCCTGGCCAAAGAGATGTGGGTGGTGGTGGTGCTGAAGCAGGGAATGATGAAGAAGGTGACGGTCTTCCTCTTGATGATATAAATATGGATGATATTTTTGATGAGATTGAATCAGATTCTACAAATGATCCTGACTATGCGCCATCTGATTTTGATGCTCATCTTCGTGCTCTTGAGGAGAAGGTAGGGAACATGATTGTTGCCCATGGTTTGCAATTTAAATATATGCGTAAGTATCTTAGGTGCAGTAACAAAGGGCTTCATCAACTTGATCATACCATAGCTGCTCCTTCCTCAGGATCTGATTAAGTGTTTTATTCTTTGGTTTGTAATAACTTTTATACTTCTTTTTTTAGTGTGTGGACTTTGATTTTACTTCAATTTGTATGACTGACTTTTGTTTTAGCTGGTTAATGCTATGTGAACTTTGAATTTGCTTATTTTTACTTGCATATCTTAACTAGTTATTCCTTTAATTACTCTCTTATTGGTCTTCCACTTCCATTTATTCCTTTCTTCCTTTGTCATATTGTGACAAAAAGGGGATGAATAATTTAATTTTGATAAATATAGATATGGGGGAGATAAATATGGATTGCGGGGGAGTAGAGTAACATCATTTTTATGATGGATTTATGTATGCTACTCAGGGGGGAGTAAGTAATAAAGAATTTGTGAATGTCAACTGGTGCATGATTCGTTAATCAGGTTGTAACTGGTTTACTTTTATAACTGGTGCATGATTCTTTTGCGTTCATATTGATCATATTTTTGTTAAATGTGTTTTGTCACAAATTTGACAAAGGGGGAGATTGTAAGTGCTATGGTTTCCTATTCCTTTCATTGTCAAATTTTGTGGTGCTAAAAACACAATCCATGTCTTGTGTAGCATGTTGTTTCATATGATCAAGATACTGTATCTTTGCTTCAAGTCAAGAATGAAGAACTACTTCAAATCATTTCAAGAAATGCAAGTACAAGCGACAACGAAAGAAGTGATCTTATTTAAAACTCAAGTTAGTGTATAACTCAAGATGAATACAACTCTAGAACGACAAATCCAAGCTTTTGAAGATCTCAAGTTCAAGCTACATCTTATAGAGATCTCAAGTTTCATAATCTTCAAAGGTCAACCATCATATGAAGAAATGAAGTTTCAATGTCCTTACTTCACATTCAATGTATGAATGACCTTAGATTGACCTTAGGGTAGGTCATTTTGTATACATAATTCAAATTAAATCTTTTTTTAAGTATTTGGTCTATTCTAAGACTAGTCCTGGTCTCTATTCGACTAGTCCTAGAACTGGCTCGACCAGTCCAAGAAATTCCAAGACCAGTCTTAAGTTGTTGCTAATTTTCAGAATTTTTTAGTTGAGCTTCGACCAGTCTTGGAGTCTACTCGACCAGTCATAGGAACGGTGTCGGCTCATTCACGACCAGTCCTGCAGCTATGACTTAAACTCCAACAACCTTTCCTAGTTCCTCATGACCAGTCGTGGGTTGATCACGACCAGTCGTGTAGGCCTCACGACTAGTCGTTAATACCATACGACCAGCCATGGAACGGTTTTATCCGATCGCGCTTAAAATTTCAAAATGCAGTTCAACCTAGGACCAGTCGTGATGGCCACACGACCAGTCGTAGACGCGATTTTTGCTTCTATAAATAGAACACGAATTTCAGAGTTTCTCAATCCGAATTCAAGTAAAATCAAGGCATCACTCTGAGATAAGTTTGTGTTAACTTTTAAGCTACGCTGTGCATATTTAATATTCTCTTTTATTAGATTTTGTCAATTTGATTTTGTTTCTATATTCTAATCTGAATTGAGAAGAGGAATTGTGGTATTCCTTCTTCTTGGAATCAAAATCAAATAGAGCTAGCCCATCTGGTTTAATTTAAAGTCAATTAGAACCTAGAACCATTTCAAAGTGACTATTGGACAATTGAACTTCTATATTCGAACTTTAACTTCGATTGGTTCTTCTGGGCTGCTACAAAAGGAGAAATCTAGGTATTTTACTGTATTGTAAATTTCCTTCATTTTGGTTTTTGTTTGAGATTAAGACAGAAAAATCTCAATCTAGTGGTTATCTGAGAAGAGCCAGAAAACTCAGAAAATGAGGTTTTCAAATTGTGTAAGCCCATTTGAAAGACACAATTGTGAAGGTTTTAGGTGAACCCGTGAAACCTATTTCATAGTGAACGTTGATATCCCCTGTATGAGGATATTAGGAGTTGAGTAGCAAGCTATGTGGTTGTTGTTTAATAGTTGGTGAACACACAGGCGAACCACTATAATTCTCTATCTTGTGGTTTGAATGTTTATTTAATTTTTATCTTTTATCATTCAAAGTTGTGGAATGTATGTGTGGATGTGAATGTTGTACTATTTACATTTTAAGCATTCTGGGAATATCGTAATAGTTTAGAATTTCAATTCTTGCTATTTTCTTTGTTCTTCTTCAGTTTGAGATATTGATACTTACACCGTTCTAGTAAGGTTGTCCTGCCATAAATCCTTGGTTTTTATGGTGCAAGGTTGTCCTTAGAACATCATTTGTATTAGCCTCTCAATACTATAATATTGAGGTTGCTTTACATTTCCGTACTGTTATTTATTTAAAGTACTATCTTTAGTTATTTGTTTATATGGCTATCTTATTGTTTAATTCTGCTAGTAAAATTTTAAATTTAGCATAGTCCTATTCACCCCCCCCCCCCACCCTCTCAAGGACATATAGCTAGGCCTTTTCAATTCCCATGTACGAATATATGCTTAACTTAATCAATTATTATTATTATTATTTTTATATATAATTTACTATATATGATAATGTACATAACATACATATTTAATTATATAGTCAGCAACCAACTCACTAATTTCAATACATATGAAATACTTTGATATATATATTTATTAAATTATTTTAGTATTTTTTTTATTATAAATATATTATAACTAATACATATATAAATGCATTAATACAATATTGTGATTTATAAATTATTATATTTATTTTATGACGAAATTATATATACTATATAAATCTTATTATAACAAGAAATAATATATTATATAAATTACAAATATTTTACAACAATTATTATAATATATTCCTACTCACCTTTATACTTGCCAGCAACGATACTTGAACAACATGCCCACCATTACTATGCCCGATCTAGGTGTTGGGACCCAGCTCAAACTCGGCCCATAGACCAGACATGAGTCTGGCTCAGCATTTCAACTGGAAGGCTGGCTCGGTCCAGGGCTTGTGGTCGAACTGGGCCCGGTTTCTGTTTTCAACATAAAGAGCTGGCCGTTCTGGTCCAGATTTGATTCCTGCCTAATCTGAGCTGGCTTTTGAGGTGGAGCTGGGACATAACTTGGCATGGCCCTGTACTGCATTCAGCCCAGGCTCCAACCCAGCTTCCGTGGCTGTCTTTGGCCCAAACTCCAGCCCAAATGGGGGGGGGCAATCTTGGCCACCATTTCAACAAAACGACAGCCGTCCATTTGATCAACAGATGTTGAAAATCAGGTGGTCCATGCCTGCATAGCAGATCCACCCCATCCATGAGGTGGGTCTTTTAACGTTAGGTGGGCCATGAGAAGAAACTCACGTGAGCCACCCCATGTACGGATAGAAAGATGGGATTGGATGGACAACTTCACGTACATGGAATGCCTTTGCCCGTGAGCTTCTCATCTAAAGAAAATGGAAATGGAGGAAAGGGATCGTCACCTTCTTCTTCTCCTTTCCCATCCATATCTCTCTCTCTCTACTTCCTTTTTCTTTCTTCTTTCCCCTAAACACAGCATCCAACAGGCTTGCTGGCGTAGCCCGGTTCAGGTGGGACCAATGTGGTGCAGCACCGCAACAGCTACCAGTCCCTTCTTCGCAACATCCGTCAGCCCCTACTTCTCCATTTTTCTACTTTCTTCCTTTCTTCCTTCTTCTTCTCCTTCATTCTCCTCATTGTCTCTCCTTCCCTTTCTTCCAGCCTCTCCCTTCTAGCAGGGAACGTCCAGCCATGGACGTCCGGCTACGACAGACACGGCACGGAAAAACCCGTTGTTCACTCTCTCTATTTTTCCTCAAATGCGGCTGCAAGAACGGATGAGGAGTCCCTTTCTTTCTAAATTCCCTCATGCTTATAACAAACCCTAGCTCTCCCAAGAGCCCTTAAATGAAGAATAAGTGGCCCAGATTATTTTAGCTTGAAACAACTATCAAGTATGGCAGGTAAAATATAACCGATAACTCTTTCAGTTGCCGATTTTCTATGAAAATCGGAATCTGCGTGAAGGGTTAGGATTTGCTTTGGATGAACGGCTAGGATGGGAAATGGAGGGAGCACGCGGATCGCCCACGTGGCAGCAATGAAGAGAAACAAAAAGTTTCTGTTTTTAGAAGTCTTGTGTTTATAGGGCTGGTTTGCGCCCAGAATCGTGTGCATGCACACGTGTTTCAGGGTCTAAGACTGGGTGGGGTTTGTTGGAGATAGGACCTCCATCATATGGATGGTTCAGATCATCCATGGCGATGATCATGGTGGGCCATAGAATATCCCAAATGGACATTGTCCTTCGGACGACAAAACGGAGAGAGAGAGAGAGAGAGAGAGAGAGAGAGGAATCTCTCTTTTTTATGGAAACTTTGGTCAGTGGAGCTTTAACTGCTCTTGGTAGTTCGGTGCATGTCCTGTTGTAATGCCCTGAAAATCGGGGGTCGAGTAGCAACTCAACACCTGAGTTTCAAAACATCACTTATGCAACATATATGCTTATGATTAAATGTTGTCTATGTTAGTGCATTGATCATGAGTTGGATTATACCAAAATAGTAATTCGTACTCTAGATCAAGTTGTAAAATGCAAGCGGAAGACTGAAAGACATAAATAAACGTATATAAATCAAAAGATCACGATCGGTCTCCAGAGTATGAATACATCACTGAGTCACCATATACATGTAGTAGTCTCAAAAATCAAAATGTCAAAACAGTACAACTACAATGATAATCATTGTAGCCCCATAAATCCGGATAGCCTAAGCGAAACCGCCGGAGAACTGCATATAAGAGAACTCGTCCTGATCATCGTAGTAGTCAGGCTCCGCCTCCTGAGTCGCATCATCATCTGCATCAAAGACAGAGTCTGGTGGGTGTTCAGAACATCGTCCCAGAACGTGGGAGTGAGTGATCAACTCAGTGGAATCATAGAGCAAAGGTTAACATGTTATCAATTCAGTCAAGCAGTAATGATAAAGCAGTACAATCGAATATCCCTAAATACTCTTATTAATGCAAGAATGATATGAACAATGATGCATGCCCTTGCCTACACTCCCTCGTGTGACACTATCTTACGGTCACGGCATACTTTCTTCCCTCTGTGCTCTTCAACCCGGGGCATATGCAGTGCGATGTTATGAGCGTGATTACCGAGTTCTTATTAGTCCTTTTCAGACAGCAGGATTGCGAAACTAAGGTACCTCCCTTATATCATTCCCAAACAAGGATCCATTCTAGGGTCGTCAGTCCTAGTAAATCTCATACGATGTTACGGTTCTAGGTCATTGCAATGGACTTGTCGCCAAATCAGTACAGGCCTAGTGTATACTCTGATTATTTCAGAAAAGCTCATCACCTCTACGTAGGTTCAGAGTATGCTTGAAGTCACTACAAAGGGCTCGTCACCAAATCAATGTAGGCCGACAGCTTGAATACAGTGTCCCATACCACCGTATTTGGCTCACGAGTCTGGGTTGCTCACTGGTTACTATGGGGAGGCTCATCGCCCCAGCGTAGGCCGATAGCTCAACCACGGTGTCCCATACCACCATGTCCGGATCATGAGTCTTAGCGGATCAAGGTACCAAGCTTAGACGGGATTTCACTGGTGAGTTTGTACCTTAGGTTCAGGCATTAGCGTCCAAACAAGGTGAACATACAATAGGCAAATTGGGTTACTTGATGAGCTCGACTAATACGAGCGCACATCGTATCGATCGACATGAAGTGCGTAACGCACTTCGTGTGGCCTAACCACTGCCGACGACCAACGCACAACTCGGGTTCGTCAAACATGTCCTATGTGGCGAATGAATCTCACCCATGAACTCAGGGCCGATTACCGATTGCCTAGACTATATCCTAGTCCCAATCTTCATTCAATTTCATCCAGCAATCATATGAGACAGTCAAAGCAATAAGGAACAACGAATTCACTTCGTACAATAATATGAGCATGTTCTGAAATGTAAGATAGACATGATTACACACATATTCATTCCATGAATAAAATAAACATCATGATGTAACGTACATGTAGGAAATCATACACATGATTAAGGTAGCCAAGATTCATATCTCAACCCTCATACAAAGTACTCTTTATTAATACTTAGCACACTCAGACATTTTTACAAACACTTAGACTACGTACATCGTCATATATGACAAATGTTGTTTACACATATATTAGGTCAAATCCTTTCACTAGGGAGTTACCCCAAATACCACGCACATATACTCACCACGGATAATCATAGCATGCATGAATCCGAGTTTCATATTCATTTACGTATTTCCACAAACACTTGGGCTACACACTGTATCACATATATCGTATTTTTCTCGTGACGCAATTTAGGGCAAGTCCTTTCGCTAAGGAGTTATCGCATATGTAACAAGAATATATTCACGACAGATAATCATGTTAGACACAAATCCAAATTCCATACGTATCCAAATATCTCAACATGTAACATGAAACAGACGACGCATTTTACATATGAAATAGCACCCACATCAAGAATAAATCATTAACCGATATTGAAAGCCTTGAAAACCATAACCTATACATCTATAATTCGCACCTTACGCCGTAGAAGTGTAATGAATTTGCTAGAAACTCTAAGGCTTCTTCAACGATGGTACATCAACATATAACATGAGTTAAGTCAGCTATCTCGCCACTTGAAACAATTGAAACCCTAGAACAAATTAGGGTTAGGTTTTCTTACCTAAGAACGAAATAAGAATCGCGGGAATAGCGATTAAATAGGGATGGTTAAGCGCGTAGAACGGCAGGATAGAGTACCAGGAATCTTCTCCCACTTCTCTTACGCTTTCCCTCTCTTTACTCTCTTCTCTCTCCTAGGTTTTCTCAAATTCGTATGGAGTGAATGGGAGAGGGTTTAAGGTCCTTATATAGGCTTAAAATTGATGGGAATGATCCCAGGGCGAAGGTATACTTAGGTTATGTCCAAAGAGCATCTGTTTCAGCTCAACAGAGCACTTCCGGAGCCCCCCCTTGAGCCAAAGGTCGGACTTAAGGTCCCTGACTATAGATCTAGGTCGAGTTAAGTTTTCAGTCCGATCGGATTTACAGATCGCCCGTGGCAGACCAGTTTCAATTCAACGGTCCACAATCACCGATCAGGGCCACAAGTACACTGACCTGTGTATGAAATTTACCCTGATCCAAGGGTGTATTTGGGTCAAATTCTGACGGTCTGAATCCTTATATTCGGCCCACAAGCGACAAGTCTCAGATTACTTAAATTTAGAGTTTTATTTCTAAAATATCCTCGTTTCTCACACACTTCACTCCGAGCTCAAGCGAATAGCCCCAGGACACTATTTGGATTTGATTTCTGAGATGATTGTCAAGCCCAGCAAGGCAGTCCTAAGCGTTTAGTGTCGTGGTCATCGGACTTTCGACGTGCGGTCCAGCTCTGATATGGAGTTTCAATGTGCTCCCGAGAGAAACTGGGTAATGAGATTGATCTTAGATTTCAGGGTAACCTAGCGTCACTGATTCTACAAGTTTTGGGTCTAGCAGATTGTGTTTAAAGTGATTCAAGCGAATTTTGTAGCTAATCTAGTTTAGCACTTAGTTAATTTTGTCTAATTCTAAAGGATTTGATCTTAAGTGATTTCTTCCTGAGGTGGTACTCGGGTCTTTGTACGGAATTTTCCGAGACGTTACACCTGCACATTAGCTGAGGTGCACTGCACCTCAGTGTGGGGTCCATTGCAATGTTTATGAGAGATCCACTCCGTCCATGGTCCTATGTGGGTCCATTTGGGTCATCTAACCGGAGTTGAGGTTAATGCAAAGATTAGGTGGGCCATGCCAACCAGATCTTGACCTTTAACGGACTATTATAATTGTTCTAGTGGTCAAATTTACCCCAAATCGAACGTTAAAAGTTAAAGTGGCCCTTTGGGCCGTCTACATCTTCAAGACTTGTTACTACCCATATAATAGTAATAATTTTATTTAATTTAATTTATTTTGTTATGTGTATATATGTATTTATATTATTTTGTATTATTATTATTATTGTATGCACACATATACATATATACATATATACATACATACATATATATATAATTCATGTTGTGGGCCACACTGTAGGTCATTAGGAATTAGGACCATTATCACATGGTTTAAACAATCCAACGATTGGATTGCCTAGTATTTAATTATCGATAACTCTAAGGTTCCTAATGAATGTTTAGGTGTAATTTGGGAGTTGGATAGGATGTATCGTCCTACAAGACGTTGTAGACCGATGAATGGTGGATCTTGTGATTTTGATCCCTAAATTTGTTTCATATGGTTCGATAGTACTAAATAGGCGTATGATGAGATGTCATCACACTCAAGATTATAAAAATAAGATTTTCATTTATTTAAATACGAGGTCAACTTGTGACAGTCAAATGGACAGATTGATCTCAAATCTTATTATGATGTTGTGAGTTGTCATAGTTTAAAATCTAAGGGTTAAGATGGATGGATTGAGAGTCGTTAGATAGTGACGTGTATGGTAAATTATGTGGGTCACTGCATATACGTAAGCTAATTTAGATCTATGTGGTGACACCCGAGTACTGAAAGTATGGGGTGTTATAATCTACCCCCCTTAACAGAAATCTTGTCCCAAGATTTGCAATGTGTATCCCTAAGTGCTAACATTTCAAGAAGTAATTTCATTTTAATAGTGCATTCTATTTCTCACTTCTGCAATCACGTCTTGCACTGTTAACAAGCCATATTTAAACGCACCAGACCCCTAAGCATCTAGTCTCAGCATATAAATTCCTACAAACATTTGGAACCGTCCTAGCATTAGCAATACTAAGGATTTGTTTAAAGGTTTACCTACATCAAATGTCCCGTCGCCTCCACTAAGAGTTAGGTGACCACTAATGATAATATTTTACCTTTCTCTTTAATTTCTTTTACTTCTAATGATAGTCCCTAGCTGTCCAAAGTGTATTACTAATTTCTATTTTTCAGCGTTCAGGGTAACATGAATAGATGATCATAGTAGGTTTGAGCCCGATTCATCGATCATCTGTCTGCGTAAAACAGAGGACTCACTGTATCATTTCCAAATCTTAATAAATCTCGATCTTCTGCCTGATCAGGGCATTGAGACCATTAGAATCTACTAGGATATGAAATTCTGATCAAACAGCGCAACCTTGCTTAAATATGGTTCCATCGACTCGTGATCCCAATTATTCGCGCCTTCTTGGGAATATCATATGATCTTCAAATTTTTCAATGAGGGCGCTCGAAATTTACATGATTAGGTACGAACAACCATCACGCTTCCAGTGCGTACTTTGATCACCTAGTTTACTACCAAAGAGTTTCACGACCAAAATTTCTACGTGAAATCTGAGTTCAACATTTTGCTAATTTTATTTAAGATCTTAAATCTAGTTTCGATATGCCCGGCCTAAGGTTGAAATCTTACATAAAAACTATCCAACCTTTCTTCTAATTATTTTACGTGTTGGAAATTGTGGTAAATACTATTCTTAAGTAAAGATATCTATTATGAAATTCAAATTACAGTTTCTTGGAACGATTCCTTAGGTTTAGGAAGTGTGCATGGTTAATCTAATGGGTAAGAAAATTTTCCATAATTGTAAGTTCATTTCATATGCTGGAGAATGTAATGGTGTTATGTCTAGCTAATGGAATTTTTGGAGGGTCAGATTTTAGACTTCTTGAAATTGTTCCTTCGAGAGTCAAGTACAAGGAACGTCTTTGCCTAGTCCTATGTATATCATGTTGGATATTTGTTTCCCTCCGGTACTTATGTGTTGTTTCTACATCTAATGTCTAGACCTAAAGCTTTCAAGGGAGCCTAAGAACATTTCTAAGTTTTACAATTATCAGAACAATTTCCTAAGGAACCTAAAATCTTGAATTCTTATATTGTCAATTTATCTTATTCTAAGGGAATCTCACCCAAGTTCAAATGACTAAACCTAAGATGTTCAAAGGGGCTTAAGATTTTGAGTTCTTATATTCTCAATTTCTCCTAGCTACAGGGAAAGTTCACATAAGTTCAAATGGTTACTCTAATAATCTCTAAAGGGACCTGAGTTTTGGTTTCTACATTCTCAAAACTCTTCTCAGTCTAAGGGAATTCACCTAAGTTCAACATTCTAATTTCAAACATCCTAACTCGAGACATTTAAGGCTTGTATAAGATCATTTCCCAAGGTCAAGTTTGTCCAAACTATGCTCTGATACTAACCGTAACGCCCTGACTTTTCATGACCCGAGTACACGACCCATTTCCCAAAAACCCGAGTGTTAACCTTAAAGGATGGTCAAATTCGAGTTTATTTTTTTCATTCTATCAGAGTAAGCAGATGAGCGTAGAATGGACAAATAAACATAAAGGAAAATTTTCATTTATATTGAGAATATATAAGAAATTGCCCATAATGACTTACACAAACCAATGTCTCCATTCTTACAAATATAAAATGAAATAACATTACATGTGAAACAAAGTAATTTGCAAAAATCTTGAGCTGTCGAATCCTGTAGTAACCCTTAGCAAGTATAATCATGCACCCTTGTCAACCAGAGCATGCTCCTCACCAATATGAATGTGAACATCATCAGGGCCACCTCTGCTACCTATATTGTTGTATATTTGATGGATGAGTGGTCAACTCAGTGTAAATTTCCCTCAAGATTAAAAACTGCCACATTAGGTAAGAAATAGTATAAAACATCCAAGCAGCTAAAACAGAGTAAATGTAGTCTTATTATATGTATAGATGCATGAATGCAATCATTGTCCTGGGTAAAACATCCAGACGGACATTGGGGTTGTCACCCATGCAATCATCGACCCTAGTAAAACATCAAGACAGGCATTGGGCTCGTCACCCATTAATATGACTGGTCAACAGCGCAACACTCAGTATAATCGCATGGGCATGATGATCTAAGTCATCATCATAAATCGAATGACTAGTCATTAGCGCAATATTTAACGTAATCGCATAGGCATAATGATCCAAGTTATCATCATAAATCGAATTACTGGTCATTAACGTAACATTCAACATAATCGTATGGGCATAATGATCCAAGTCATCGTAAATATACCATGTATGCATGATTAGCCAAGTCATTATTAGTCCATTTACAACTAGCTAATTTAAATAAGCTCATGGTCACTATGGGGAGCAAATGGCCCAGCGTAGGCCGACAGCATGAGCATAGTATCCCATGACCACCATCCCCGGCCCATGAGACTACCATTTTATGATGCTTAATTGAAACCCATCGACTAGTGGCCAATCATATTACAGTATATAGAACTTACCATCGCATGGTTGCATAGCATAAAACAGTGAACTCATATAGAGAAAATATTAACAAAACCATGTAGGGTAAGTATCAAAATATACCACATAGGGCGAATATCAAAACCATACGATAAAGACCATCCTTAAAAACCATTGGACACAACAACCCTGAATGGTAGGCCCACATCAAAGGTCAATTTAAACCACCATTCAATAACCACTAAGCTGAATGTCCATTACGATCACAACCAGTCAGGTTACATCTTAAGTATGGGTGTACATTTATAGGTGGGGGTTTCTCACTGATGTACCGGTTTAAGTTCCATAAGCGATCCACAAATAATTCATAAACAAATATACAAGATGAACATTAAGTAAGCAATATCGCAATTCAACTTCTACCAGCTAACACATGTGATTATAAGAGAGAGATATCAATTATAAATTTAAATAAAAACTATAACTTAAGCTAATGGAAAGATGGAAAGCTCAAGGAGAAGAAATCATCACATTATTTGTCAAATCGTCAACTAATGTCGTTAGGAAGTGCGCACGCCCTTAGACTTGGATCCTACATCGACTTAGTAGCTTGACCCGGTAACTCGACAATCACCCCCAGCTTGATGAAGTCACGTTTTAACTTATGAGGTTGATGAATGGAGCTGACTCAACCCAATCAGATTCGATTCTTTACAACATGAGAAGTGTATTAAGTTGATGACTCATTAGCTCAACAATGCAAGGAAAGTAACGGACTTTACTCAGTTCCGTGTTCAAGAATGAAGAGCCAGCCAAAATTGAGTTTCCTCTTATGTAGTTGGATGAGTTAATATGACACTTGGTTGTTGCACTAAATGGAGTTTGTACTAGGTTACCATGTATGAATATATGCTTAACTCAATCAATTATTATTATTATTATTATTATTATTATTTTATACAATTTACTATATATGATAATGTATATAACATACATATTTAATTATACTGTCAGCAACCAACTCACTAATTTCAATACATATGAAATACTTTGATATATATATTTATTAAATTATTTTAGTAATTTTTTTAATTATAAATATATTATAACTAATACATATATAAATGCATTAATACAATACTGTGATTCATAAATTATTATATTTATTTTATAACAAAATTATACATACTATATAAATCTTATTATAACAAGAAATAATATATTATATAAATTACAAATATTTTTCAACAATTATTATAATATATTCCTACTCACCTTTATACTTGCCAGCAACGATACTTGAACAACTGACCCACCATTACTTTGGCACAATCTAGGTGTTGGGACCCAGCTCAAACTAGGCTCATAGACCAGACTTGAGTCCGGTCCAGCATTTCAGCTGGAAGGCTGGCTCGGTCCAGGGCTTGTGGGCGAGCTGGGCCTGGTTTCTGTTTTTGGCCTAAAGAGTTGGCCGTTCTGGCCCATATTTGATTTCAGCCTACTCTGAGCTGGCTTTTTAGTTGGAGCTGGGACCTGACTTGGCATGGCCCTGCACTGCATTCAGCCCAGGCTCCAACCCATCTTCCATGGCTGTCTTTAGCCCAAACTCCAGCCCAAGGCCACCATTTCAACAAGGGGACAACCGTCCATTTGATCAACAAATGTTGAAAATCAGGTGGACCACGCCTGTATAGCAGATCTACCCCATCCATGAGGTGGGTCTTTCAACGTTAGATGGAACATGAGCAGAAACTCAAGTGGGCCACCCCATGTACAGCTAGAAAGATGGGATTGGATGGATAGTTTCATGCACACAGAATGCCTATGACCATGAGCTTCTCATTTAAAGAAAATGGAAATGGAGGAAAGGGATCATCACCTTCTTCTTCTCCTTTCCCATTCCTATCTCTCTCTCTCTCTACTTCCTTTTTCTTTCTTCTTTCCCCTAAACGCAGTACCTAGCAAGCTTGTTGGCGTAGCCTGGTTTGGGTCGAACCATTGTGGTGTAGCACGTCATCAGCTGACAGTCCCTTCTTCACAATAGCCGTCAACCTTACTTCTCCATTCTTCTACTTTCTTCCTTTCTTCCTTCTTCTCCTCCATTCTCCTCATTGTCTCTCCTTCCCTTTCTTCCAGCCTCTCCCTTCTAGCTGGGAATGTCCAGCCATGGACGTCCAGCTTGGATAGACCCGGCACGGACAGACCCACTGTTCACTCTCTCTGTTTTTCCTCAAATGCGGCTGCGAGAACGATGAGGAGTCCCTTTTTTTTTATAAATCCCCTCATGCTTATAACAAACCCTAGCTCTCCCAAGAGCCCTAGGATGAAGAATAGGTGGCCCAGATTGTTTTGGCTTGAAACAACCATCAAGTATGGCTAGTAGGTGTTTCAGTTGCCGGTTTTCTATGAAAATCGAAATCTACGTGAAGGGTTGAGATTTACTTTAGACAAATAGCTAGGATGGGAAATGGAGGGAGCACGCAGATCGCCCTCATGGCAGCAGTGAAGAGAAACAAAAAGTTTCTGCTTTTAGAAGTCTTGTGTTTGTAAGGCTGGTTTGCGCCTAGAATCGTGTGCGTGCACACATGTTTCAGGGTCTGAGACTGGGTGGGGTTTTTTCAGAGATAGGCCCTCCATTATATGGACAGTTCAGATCATCCATGGTGATGATCATGGTGGGCCATTGAACGTCCCAAATGGACGCTGTCCGTCGGAAGACAAAATAAAGAGAGAGAGAGAGAGAGAGAGAGAGAGAGAGAAATCTCTCTTTTTATGGAAACTTCGGTCAGTGGAGCTTTGACTGCTCCTGGTAGTTCGTGCATGTCCTGCACATTATCTGAGGTGCACATGCACCTTAGTGTGGGGTCCATTGTGACTTTTTTGAGAGATCCACTCCATCTATGGTCCTCTGTGGGCCCATTTGGGCCATCCGACTGGAGCTGAGGTTAATGCAAAGCTTAGGTGGGCCATGCCAACTAGATCTTGACCTTTAACAGACGATTATAATTATTCTGGTGGTAAGAATTACCCTAAATCGAACGTTAATAGTTAAAGTGGCCCTTTGGGTCGTCTACATCTTCAAGACTTGTTACTACCCATATAATAATAATAATTTTAATTTATTTCATTTATTTTGTTATGTGTATATAGGTATTTATATCATTTTGTATTATTATTATTATTGTATGCAAACACATACATACATATATATATATATATAATTCATGTTGTGGGCCACACTATTGGTCATTAGCAGTTTGGACCATTATCTCATGGTTTAAATGATCCAATGATTGGATTGCCTAGTATTTAATTATCGATAACTCTAGGGGTCCTAATGAATGTTTAGGTGTAATTTGGGAGTTGGATAGGATGTATCTTCCTACAAGATGTTGTAGACCGATGAATGGTGGATCTGGTGATTTTAATCCCTAAATTTGTTTCATATGGTTCGATAGTACTAAATAGGCGTATGATGAGATGTCATCATGCTCAAGATTATAAAAATAAGATTTTCATTTATTTAAATACGGGGTCAACTTTTGACAGTCAAACAGACAAATTGATCTCAAATATTATTATGATGTTGTGAGTTGTCATAGTCTAAAATCTAAGGGTTAAGATGGATGGATTGAGAGTCATTAGATAGTGACGTGTATGGTAAACTATGTGGGTCACTGCATATACGTAAGCTAATTTAGATCTATGTGGTGACACCTGAGTATTGAAAGTACACGGTGTTACACGAAACTAGTCTCATACCTAAATTTGGATAGATAGATTCAATGTGGTAAATTTTTAATCTCAGGTTGGTGTCGCGCCCCAACCGAAATCCTGACCATTGTGAAGGTACACATAATAATTAGTTGTGCACCACTAGCCCGAGTGGATAGTGAATGAATGAATGAATGATTAAAATGTTGAGTATACAACTACTGCTTAATAAGTCCACATATCAGTACCATACATCTCTGGGATCATCACCGGGGTCTAGTATACTCTACGCCAGCTTGTCTCCCTTATCTGACCACACAATTGGGTAAGTGTAAGGGACCTCACTATCTGCTTGCAATATCGGACCTGACTCGTCGATAGCGGACCCATTCCTCAAGTTGGTCAAATTCAACCTAGATATTGCTCCCTCACTCAGGTGCATAAGGTCACACCCTCTTCCAACCAACTACGATACAGTGGGAGACACGGCCTACTGATGTACGACCCTCATGTGCTCATGTATATTCACTCGGTCTAAACGTTGAAGCGTCCTCTGGTACCAAGAGGGTTTAAGGACTTTTACCTATGGATATCTATTGCACCTTATGTAGAAAAAGATTTTTGGTGTCCCATCTGGCCATCTAGGAGATACCTGTGGAGGCCACGGCCCTGATGTCGCTAAGGCGTACAGTTTTCATATCACAAAATGCGAGATGTATGAGTCACACCATTCAATCATGTATCAAAATAGCGCGTACCATGCGTTCAAGTGGGGTAACTTCGTCTCTTAGGGAGTCCCATAATAATCTGCTCAATGGCATGTGACATGATCAATCACTCCTCATAACAAGCATACATATGATGCGTGAAAAGGCCTAGCTATATGTCCTAGAAGGGGGGGGGGGTGAATAGGACTATGCCAAATTTAAAATTATGCCAGCGGAATTAAATAATAATATAGCCTTATAAACAAATAACTGAAAGATAGTACTTTAAATAAATCACAGTACAAAAATGTAAAGCAATCTCAATATTTAGTATTGAGAGGCTGATACAAATGATGTTCTAAGGACAACCTTGCACCATAAAAACCAAGGGTTTATGACAGGACAACCTTACTAGAACGATATAAGTATCAATATCTCACATGAAAGAGGATTAAAGAAAATAACAAGGATTGAAATTCTAAACTATTACAACATTCCCACAATGCTTGAAATGTAAATATTACAACATTCACATCCACACATACATTCCATAGCTTTGAATGATAAAAGATAAAAATTAAATAAACATTCAAACCACAAGACAGAGAATTATAGTGGTACGCCTATGTGTTCACCAACTGTTAAACAACAGCCACCCAGCTTGCTACTCCACTCCTAATATCCTCACAAAGGGGATATCAGCGTTCACTATGAAAATAGGTTTCACAGGTTCACCTAAAACCTTCACAATTGCGTCTTTCAAATGGACTTACACAATTCGAAAACCCCACTTTCTGAGTTTTCTGGCTCTCCTCAAATAACCACTAGATTGAGATTTTTCTGGCTTAATCTTAAAGAAAAACCAAAATGAAGGAAATTTACAATATAGTAAAAACTTGAATTTCTCCTTTTGTAGCAGCCCGGAAGAACCAATCGAAGTAGAAGTTCGAATATAGAAGTTTAATTATCCAATACTAACTTTGAAATGGTTTTAGGTTCTAATTGATTTTAAATTAAACCAGATGGGCTAGCTCTATTTGATTTTGATTCCAAGAAGAAGGAATACAACAATTCCTCTTTTCAATTTAGATTGGAATATAGAAACAAAATCAATTTGACAAAAGCTAACAAAAGAGAATATTAAATATGCAAAGCGTAGCTTAAAAATTAATACAAACTTATCTTAGAGTGATGCCTTGATTTTACTTGAATTCGGATTGAGAAACTCTGAAATTCTTGTTATATTTATAGAAGTAGAAATTGCGTCTACGACTGGTTGAGTGGCCACCACAACTGGTCGTAGGTCGAATTGCATTTTAAAATTTTAAGCACGAACAGATAAAACCGTTCCACGACTGGTCGTGAGGCCTCCACGAGTGGTCGTGACCAACCCACGACTGGTCGTGAGAAACCCAGAATGGTTGATGTAGTTTGAGTCGTAGCTGCAGGACTGGTCGTGAATGAGTTGACACTATTCCTACGACCGGTTGAGCAGACTCCAGGACTGGTGGAAGCTCAACCAAAAAATTCTGAAAATTAGTAACAACTTAAGACTGGTCTTGGAATTTCTTGGACTGGTCGAGCCAGTTCTAGGACTAGTCGAACAGAGACCAGGACTAGTCTTAGAACAAACCAAAAGCTTGGATTTGTCATTCTAGAGTTGTATTCATCTTGAGTTGTACACTAACTTGAGTCTTGAATAAAATCACTTCTTTCGTTGTCACTTGTACTTGCATTTCTTAAAATGATTTGAAGTAGTTCTTCATTCTTGACTTGAAGTAAAGATGCAGTATCT
Organism: Magnolia changhungtana; assembly: GCA_030180095.1. Taxonomy (NCBI): domain Eukaryota; kingdom Viridiplantae; phylum Streptophyta; class Magnoliopsida; order Magnoliales; family Magnoliaceae; genus Magnolia; species Magnolia changhungtana. Next base: position 2,454,017 of record JASAUF010000324.1, on the reverse strand, counting down.
TGATCATATGAAACAACATGCTACATAAGACATGGATTGTGTTTATAGCACCACAAAATTTGACAATCAAAGGAATAGGAAACCATAGCACTTACAATCTCCCCCTTTGTTAAATTTGTGACAAAACACATTTAACAAAAATATGATCAATATGAACACAAAAGAATCATGCACCAGTTATAAAAGTAAACCAGTTACAGCCTGATTAATGAATCATGCACCAGTTGACATTCAGAAATTCTTCATTACTTACTCCCCCTGAGTAGCACACATAAATCCATCACAAAAATGATGCTACTCTACTCCCCCACAATCGATACTTATCTCCCCCATATCCATATTTATCAAACTTAAACTATTCTCCCCCTTTTTGTCACAATATGACAAAGGAAGAAAGGAATAAATGGAAGTGGAAGACCAATAAGAGAGTAATTAAAGGAATAACTAGTTAAGATATGCAAGTAAAAATAAGCAAATTCAGAGTTCACATAACATTAACCAGTTGAAACAAAAGTCAGTCATACAAACTGAAATAAAATCAAAGTCCTTGCACTAAAAAAAGAAGTATAAAAGTTATTACAAACCAAAGAATATTACACTTAATCAGATCCTGAGGAAGGAGCATGTATGGTAGGATCAAGTTGATGAAGCCCTTTATTAATGCGCCTAACATACTTACGCATATATTTAAATTATAAATCATGGGCAACATTCATGTTCCCTACCTTCTCCTCAAGAGCACGAAGACGAGCATCAAAATTAGATGGCTCATAGTCAAGATCATTTGTAGAATCTGATTCAATCTCATCAAAAATATCATCAGTAGGAAGATCGTCACCTTCTTCATCATTCCCTGCTTCAGCACCACCACCACCCACATCTATTTGGCCAGGAGCCAATTATAGCTTCATCTTATTTATATTAGAATTGTTAAAAATAAGATGATGTATAGGAGCCTCTTCAATAGGCATAACAACTAACATGTGAGAAGCTAACACAATCATAAGATAAGTAAATGGAATATCATTGTTTCCTGGATGGAGACGAAACTGAATGATGAAATGACATATTAAAGAAGGTAGACATACTTTAGTACCAGTGACGATAGAATGTAAAACTCAAACCATAAATGAAGTCAGTTCAGTTTTGTTACCAGAATGTGGATACAGATTTGAAGTAAAAATTCTATGAAGAACCCTGTACTTGGGTAACAAATACTTTGAGGGGAGCGCATTCTCTTTACGAGTTCATTGAACATCCATATTGCATAAATCTCTAGTTAACATACGTTTTTTTTTGTTTCAGACGGTTTTTCAACTAGAGTATGAATAAGAATACCCTCGTCATTAACAGGTATGTCCATGAGAGCCGAAATCAGATGACGGTCTACCTCAAATGGACCTTCTCTGGTATCAATATTAAACGTTAAATTCTCAGATGAAAATTTAGAAATATACACAATCATGGCCTAAGCAATAGATTGGTATGCAGGCCTACCCCAATGTAGGATGTTATCCCAGCTTATAGATTGGAGAAGAGGAAGGATACCAAAAGGAGCAATATGATTAATAAATACAGGTCTTTCAACAATGACATTGCGCATTCGCAAATTCCTAACATGTGTGGGATCATCTTCGAGTGAACAAAGATGACACTGAGAGATAGGAGTTAATCTAGAAGATGATGGACCACGGGAAGTTTTCTTTTTCCCTCTAGAATCCATTTGTCATAGATTAATCAAAGAAACAAGAAAATGCAAAGATTATGGAGTGGGGTTTGCTAAGATCAGAATTTTTAAGAGAAAACCCCAAAATCGAAATGAAACACAAAATAAATTACTCCATGAGTGAAAATGAAGTGATATTGACTAAAATCTCTAAGAAAAACACAAATGATGCACTAACCTTGAAGAATCAGACAGTTGGGTACGATTGGTCGTGCTACGGCCCATTGAAGAAGAAATAGGAAATGAGGAAGATGACTTTTTCCCCAAATTTGAAGAGATTCAACCTACTACACGATTGGTCGAGGACTGTTCTTGACCGGTTGTACCACGATTGGTCGAGCATGTCCTCGACTGGTCGTGAACCAATAAAAACATGCATTTTTTAATCAAAATTTGAAATTTAAACAAATAAATTATCAAATATATAAACACTATGATACACACATGCACGTATAATCAATTTAAATTGCACATTCCAAGATCAAATTTCAATTTATTAAACCTGCTTTTGTCGAGCAGTTTAGTGAAAATGTCAGCAAGTTGAGTCTCGGTTGGAATGTATTCCACTAATTCATGAATGTAATGAAGTCTAATGTCAATGTGCTTAGTACATGAATGTTGAATTGGATTTTTAGAAATATTTATTACACTGGAATTATCATAATATAAAACCATTGAATCCTATGCAATTCCATAATCGCTTAAAATGCGTTTCATCCAAACAAGCTGAGTACATGCATTTCCAGCTGCAATGTATTCAGCCTCATCAGTAGAAAGCGATATAGAACTTTGCTTCTTACTAAACCAAGAAACTAAACAATTTCCACTATAGAAACAACCACCACTAGTTGACTTTCAATCATCGATAAGCAATCCAGTCAGCATCTGAGTACCCCGCCAACTGAACACTAGTATCGTATGGATACCAGAGACCCGAATTAACATAACTTGCAACATATCGCATAATCTGCTTAACAACAGTTAGATGAGACTCTTTAGGATCAGACTGATATCAAGCGCAAATTCCAACACTCGAAGCAATATCAGGTCTACTAGCAGTTAAATAAAGCAAACTACCAATCATACTGCGATATAATTTAGGATCTACATTTTTACCTGTAGAGTCTTTTGAGAGTCTTATGGTTGTACTCATAGGAGTATCAAAATTCTTACCATTCTCAAATCTGAACTTTTTAATTAAGTCCAAAGCATATTTGGTTTGGGAAATAAAAATACCATCAGGTTGTTGTTTTACTTGCAACCCTAGGAAATAATTCAATTCCCAACCATGCTCATTTCGAACTTAGATTTCATTAAATCTGCAAACTCAACAGTCATGTTAGTACAAGCAGATCCATAAATAATATCATCAACATAGATTTGTACCATTAAGATATGATTATTATGTTTCTTAACAAACAGAGTCTTATCAACACTTTCCATTAGAAAATTATGACTTAGTAAAAAGTTAGTCAATTTTTTGTACCATGCCCTAGGAGCTTGTTTCAAACCGTAGAGAGCCTTTTTAAGGTGGTAGACATGATCAGTGTTCTTAGGGTCTTCAAAACCCGTTGGTTGTTCAACATATACTTCTTCATGTAGATCACCATTTAAGAAGGCACTCTTTACATCCATTTGGTAAATTTTGAATTTTCTAAAACACACAATAGATATGAATAGTCTAATTAATTCAAGACGAGCTACTGGGGCAAAGGTCTCATCATAGTCGATCCCTTCAATTTGAGTGTACCCTTGTACAACCAGTCTAGCCTTGTTTTGAATTATATTACCAAGTTCATTAGACTTATTTTTGAAAATCCACTTGGTTCCTATAATGTGTTTATCATAGGTCTAGGAACAAGATACCAAACATCATTTCTCATAAATTGGTTAAGTTCTTCTTGCATAGCTACTATCCAGTTTTCATCAGTAAGAGCTTCTTTTATGTTAGCTAGTTCTATCTGGGATGTAAAGCACACGTAATTACATATGTCTTCTAGTTGTCTACGAGTGCGTACACCAGTGAGAGGGTTTCTAAGAATTTGAGTGGTTGGATGATCTTTGACAGTCCTTAGTTCAAAATTAATTTGATTTGATGAAGTATCTGGTTTGTCAACTAAAAGAACATCATTATCTAAACTTGGGGCAAGTGTATTCAAGTGATCGTCAATGAACACATTGATGGACTCTTGAATAACACCGGTCCTTTTGTTCAATACTCGATATGCACGACTGTTTAAAGAATACCCTAAAAAAATACCTTCATCACTTTTAGTATCAAACTTTTCCAAATTTTCACGGTCACGTAAAATATAGCACTTCCTGCCAAAAACTCAAAAGTATTTGACAGTAAGCTTCTAATCAAACCATAGTTCATAAGCAGTTTTATTATTAGATTTACTTGTATAAAACCGGTTGATTATATAGCATGCAGTATTAACGGCTTCAGCCCAAAGATTTTTAGGGAGCTTCATAATATTTAACATTATATTAGCCATTTCTTGAAGAGCTCTATTTTTTCTTTCAACATTTCCATTTTATAGTGGTGTTTTAGTTGCAGAGAATTCATGAGATATTCCTTGATCGTAACAGAATTTCTCAAAACCGCTACTTTCGAATTCTGATCCATGATCACTACGGATCTTACTAACTTAAGAACCTTTTTCAATTTGGATCCGTTTGAGAATCTTTTTTTTTACTTCATCAAGGGTTTCTGATTTATCTCTTAAGAAGGTTACCCAAGTGAATCTGGTATAATCATCCACGATCACCAGTATGTATTTTTTGCCACCTCGACTGTTCGTCCTGGTTGGTCCTACAAGATCCATGTGGAGAAGTTTGAGTGGTTTTGATGTGGCATTGGAGTTCACCTTTTGTGAGAACTCTTAGTTTGTTTGCCAATCTGGCATTTGCCACATATTTTGTTTACTTTTTGAAGTTTAGGTAGACCTCTTATTAGTTCTCTTTTGTTCAATCTATAGAGATTGCGGTAGTGTACATGTCTAAGGTGTTTATGCCATAACTCGGTCTCATTGGTATGGACCATGTAACACAATTAATTAGATGAGCTAGAATCACTCACGATGTAGCAATTTTCAGAAGTTCTACGATCAGTTAATATTACAGAACCATTTTTGTTTAATATTTCACACCCTAGGTTAGAAAATTTAACACTATGATTTTTATCGCAAGTTTGAGAAATGCTTAACAAGTTATGTTTTAAACCTTCAACGTATAAAACATTCTCAAATAAGGGGAGGTTAGAAATTTGAACGGCACCTTGGCCAATAATCTTGCAGTTGCTACCATCGCCAAATGTGACTGAACCACCAGTCATGTCTTTAAGAGTGGTGAACAAGCCTTTGTCACTAGTCACGTGCCTGGAGCATCCACTGTCTAGGTACCACTTTGAATAGCTTGAAGTTTTGAAAGCCGCGTGGGCAACCAAGTAAGTAACCTTAGGAACCCATTTCAAACTGTTTTGGGTTTAGGAGTATAATTGGTCTTCTTATATTTATAGTTGTTGTAAGAATGACCCACTAAGTTAGATTTTAAGAGCTCCTTAAGTAGATCAACTATTTTGTCAGCGAAAGGGTTTCGGTTTTGATTTTTATAGTTGATATAGTTGCTTTTCGATTTTTGAAGAGTTTTAGCATTTAAAAAAAAATTGATTAAAACTTTTCTCTTTTGAGTTTGAGGACTCTCCTTTAACAAACTTGGGAGGAGTATTCTTCTGTGTAGGAGGAATAATTCTATCATAGCCCAAACCGAATAAATCACCACTTTTTCTTGATCCAGACAATAATTTTTCTAATTTTGGATCGCCTTAGGCATACCTCCTGTATACTTTAAACTCAAAAGTGAAGAGATTTCAAGTTTAAGTTTTTCATTTTCAGATTTCAGATTTTCAATCTGGGACGTTTTGAACTTTAAATCACATTTGCGTTTTTCAAAACAATCTGAAATATGGGATTTTTCTAAAATAAGAGAATCAAAATTTTCTTCAATCTTTGAAAACTTTTCTTTCTGAAGTTTAAGTTTAACAGCAATTTTACAACTTTCCTTGTATAGGCATTGTAAGCATCTTGAAGATCTTCTTCATTTTCATGATCAGTATTCACATTTTCTTCACTAGTAGAATCATCATGATCTGAAAAAGTGAACTTGGCTAGAGTCATAAGGGCTTTGACTTCATTGCCTGACTCGGTTTCAGAATCTTCTGATTCAGAAGAGGCTTCAGCGCCAGAAGATTCATCCCAAGTAGCAAACATTCCTTTCTTTTTAGGTTTGTCCTTTTTAGGACACTTGTTTGCTAAATGCCCATATTCTTGGTAGTTGTAACATTGACTATCTTTTAAAGATTTTCGAGTTTTAGATTTAGATTTAGATCTTTTCTTATCATTTGATTTTTGAAAGTCAACTCTCTTTTTACTTTTGAAAATCTTGTAAAACTTTTTTGCTAAGAGAGCCATATCATCTTCAGAATTTTCTTGAGAAATACATTTAGAAGACTTAAGGGCAATATATTTATCTTGAGGAGCTTTACAATTTAACTTGTAGGTTTGTAAAGACTCAACTAATTCTTCTACCCTCATATTATAGGTATCACGAAGTTCCTGGATCGCAGTCACCTTTTAGTTGAACCGTTCAGGTAGTGAGCGTAGTATCTTTGCACACACTTTACTTTCTGAGATTTTATCGCCAAGACCCTACATAGAGTTTACAATGTCATTCAGTCTGGTATAGAAGTCCATAAACATTTCATTTTCTTCCATATGTATTTCCTCAAATTTAGTTGTGAGGATTTGGACTTTAGACTTCTTGACAATTGATGTACCCTTGTGTGTCATTTCTAAAATATCTCAAGCTTGCTCTGCGGTATCACAGGATATAATTCTTTTGAATTCATCTAGTGATAGTGCGCAAGTGATTACATTTAGTGCTTTTGCATTGGCACTACTTTCACTTTTCTGAAGAGTGGTCCAAGAAAAAAAATGTATTACTCTCATTGATTTTGATCCATCAATACCAGTCACTTTAGTGGTGGAGGGATCCATTCAGTCATTGTGGCTAGCCACATGCTCTCATCTATGGATTTAAGGAATATCCTTATCCTGGCTTTCCAATAGGCATAATTAGAGCCATCAAATGGTGGAGGCCTAGTGACTAAAAGGCTATTAAAATTTGACATCTTATAAATAGCTTAGATCAATTAGCTCAGGAAATAAATCAAAATAACAATAAAAACGAGCTATTAGGCTTTGATACTACTTAAAAAGGGCTAGCTGTATGTCCTATAGGGGGGGGGGACGTGAATATGACTATGCCAAATTTAAAATTATACCAGCGGAATTAAACAATAAGATAGCCTTATAAACAAATAACTAAAAGATAGTACTTTAAATAAATCACATTATAGAAATGTAAAGCAACCTCAATATTCTAGTATTGAGAGGCTGATACAAATGATGTTCTAAGGACAACCTTGCACCATAAAAACTAAGGACTTATGGCAGGACAACCTTACTAGAACGGTATAAGTATCAATATCTCAAACTGAAGAGGAATAAAGATAATAGTAAGAATTGAAATTCTAAACTATTACAACATTTCCACAATGCTTGAAATGTAAATATTACAACATTCACATACACACATACATTCCACAGTTTTGAATGATAAAAGATAAAAATTAAATAAACATTCAAACCATAAGATAGAGAATTATAGTGGTCCGCCTGTGTGTTCACCAACTGTTAAACAACAGCCACACAGCTTGTTACTCCACTCTTAATATCCTCAAACAGGGGATATCAGCGTTCACTATGAAAGTACGTTTCACAGGTTTACCTAACACCTTCACAATTATGTCTTTCAAATGGGCTTACACAATTCAAAAACCCCACTTTTTTAGTTTTATGGCTCTCCTCAAATAACCACTAGATTGAGATTTTTCTGGCTTAATCTAAAACAAAAACTAAAATGAAGGAAATTTAAAGTACAATAAAATACTTGGATTTCTCCTTTTGTAGCAGCCCGGAAGAACCAATCGGAGTAGAAGTTCGAATATAGAAGTTTAATTGTCTAATACTCACTTTGAAATGGTTCCAGGTTCTAATTGATTTTAAATTAAACCAGATGGGCTAGCTCTATTTGATTTTGATTCCAAGAAGAAGGAATACAGCAATTCCTATTTTCAATTCAGATTGGAATATAGAAACAAAATCAAATTGACAAAAGCTAACAAAAGAGAATATTAAATATGCACAGCGTAGCTTAAAGATTAACAAAAACTTATCTAAGAGTAATGCCTTGATTTTACTTGAATTCGGATTGAGAAACTCTGAAATTCATATTCTATTTATAGAAGTAGAAATCGCGTCTACGACTAGTCTAGTGGCCACCACGACTGGTCGTAGGTCGAACTGCATTTTGAAATTTTAAGCGTGATTGGATAAAACCATTCCACGACTAGTCGTAGGGTGTCCACGAATGGTCGTGAGGCCTCCACGACTGGTCGTGACCAACCCACGACTAGTCGTGGGGAACCAATAATGGTCACTGGAGTTTGAGTCGTAGCTGCAGGATTGGTCGTGAATGAGTCGACACTGTTCTAACGACCGGTCGAGCAGACTCTAGGACTAGTTAAAGCTCATCGAAAAAATTCTGAAAATTAGCAACAACTTAAGACTGGTCTTGGAATTTCTTGGACTGGTCGAGCCAGTTCTAAGACTAGTCGAACGAAGACCAGGACTAGTCTTAGAATAGACCAAATACTTATAAAAAGATTTAATTTGAATTATGTATATAAAATGACCTATCCTAAGGTCAATCTAAGGTCATTCATACCTTGAATATGAAGTAAGGACATTGAAACTTTATTTCTTCATATGATGGTTGACCTTTGAAGATTATGAAACTTGAGATCTCTATAAGATTTAGATTGAACTTGAGACCTTCAAAAGCTTGGATTTGTCATTCTTGAGTTGTACACTAACTTGAGTCTTGAACAAGATCACTTCTTTCGTTGTAGCTTATACTTGCATTTCTTAAAATGTTTTGAAGTAGTTCTTCGTTTTTGACTTGAAGTAAAGATGCAGTGTCTTGATCATATGAAATAACATGCTGCACAAGACATAGATAGTGCTTTTGACACCACAAAATTTGACAACCAAAGGAATAGAAAACCATAACACTTACAATGTGTATGGGCATGAATCGTGGAGCTATACTAAGCATGTTATATGATGATGATGTACTCTCCTCATGTTAAGGATAACACTAGACGTCCTACTCATATCAAAAATGGGTCTAACAAGGCTAAGGGAAGGTTATAATGTGACATTTAACCATCATTGCCCATCAATGTGGACATTTAACCAACATTGCTCCCAAGGAGTGGCCCTCCTCTAGCCAAACATATAGTGGGGCCAATGGCCTCATATAAGGGCCTCACATACAACATAATGGGCAGCATCACAAGAGCCCAATATACAACACAATGGGCCTCACACGAGGGCCTAATATACTTCTCAACGACTTCATCATACGGGCCTCGTACATATCACAATGGGTCTCACCACATAGGCCTCATATACATCCCACAGGGCCTCATCATATGGGCCTCGCATATCATAATGGATTGTGTCACATGGGCCTCATATACATCAAGTAGGCCACATCGCATAGGCCACATATACATCATATCGGGCCTTATCAAATGGGTCATAAATACATCACATTAGGCCTCATCAATGGGGCATAAATACATCACATCGGGCTACATCCACAGGCCTTAAATACATCTCATTAGGCCTCATATATGGGCTACAAATACAACACAATGGGCCTCTCACACGAGCCCAATATAAATCACAATGGGCTGCATCTCATGGGCTTCATGTCCATCACAATGGGCCGCAACAATGGGACTCATAAACATTAAAATGGGTCGCATCACATGGGCTTTTTATACAACACGTTAGGCCTCACACAAGGGCCTCATATATGTCATAATGGGCCTGATGGGGTAGCCCATATGGTCTAGAAATAAATGGACAGAATGAATATAGAACGTATACAATGTGGTGGACCTACAAGATGAGCCCCACCAAATGGATAGTGTGTATGCAACACACACATCATGACGGGCCTCATACATTCACAATGGGCCTCAATCATTCAGCAAGTGGGGCTGATAAAACACATGCTTCTGGTGGGCCTAAAAACTGATGGACGACAAGGATAAAACATATATCATGGTGGGCCTGGAAACTGATGGACGACAATGATAAAACATATATCATCGTAGGCCTAAAAACTGATGGACGGCAAGGATAAAACATATGCATCACAGTGCAACCCACATGATGGATGGCTAGATAGTCCACAACATCAAGGTGGGTCGCACGTCTAGCGGTCTAGACAGCGTGGCTAAGACATATACACCAAGATGGGATTTCCACCGTCCTAGACAGTGGATGGTGGGGATGAACCGTCTGGATATCACACACCCCATAATTACACCCTCTTACTGGCGTTAATACAACAACTATATATCTGCTATAAATGTACACCAGCCAATCCACTGCCAGGCAAGTGGGTCCCATGTGGTCCCACCATAATATACACATATATATAATATTATTATTATATTATTATTATTATTTTAAACAATCCAGCTTCCAGGCCCTGGATGACCTGGATGCAAATACATACATCGAGGTTAGCTGGGTGAGGTACCAGCCAATCATCCCTCAGGTGGGTCCACACGTATGGGACCCACCAGCTTTGGATGGACATTTTGGAGATGCACATCACCGTGGTGCCCATAGAGCTTGCTGACGTCTGTGCAGTGGGCCCACCGAACGAACGACTAGGATGAAATACCTATATCAAGGTGGGTCCCATCCCACACATGCAGCATGTGTGGGGTGGGCCCCACACGTCCAAAAACGGACATACGGCTATGGATGGAACACATATATGATGATGGGATCACAGAACTTACTAACGTCAAGACAGCAGCACTTTGCTATATAGGACCCACCGTCCCAACCTGACAGATGGTGTGGATATTCAATACAGCAAGGTGGGCACCACCTCACACATGCAACATGTGTGGGTGGTTCCCACGTCCTGCAGTGGACGACAGCATGGTGTAACACATACATTATGTAGGGCCTCACCGTCCTGGGGTCTGGACAGTGATCCACATGGGCTGTTGCCCTACTGAGCTAGCTGGACGGACAGTATGGGAGGTATATACATCAGGTGGGGTCCACATAGGTGGGCCACCCCACTCGGATCATGGTAATATTTATATTTTTGCCTACGTCCAGGCTTGTCCAAAATGGACAGCAGGGTAGTTGTCAAGGTGGGCTGCAATATGGGCCCCATTTTGGGTAGTAAGGGCGTCCCATAATTGGATAGTGTGGATAAGATCCATGATCATCATGGGTGGGCCTTCATACAAGGAAAATATGGAGAGAGAGAGAGAGAGAGGAAGAGAGAGACATCGGTTGTGGGAGGGGCCCCGTCACTATGGGCCCCTCTTGCATTATAATACATGCATACGATCAAGGTGGGCCATTGGCCATACCTAGGGACCAAGATGAGACCCTCACCATTGATTGGTGGGTCCCACTTGCCCTATGCAAGAAAATGACTGGATCTACCTAAAGAACACCCACCCACCATTGGATCTTCTAGGCTCCTTGGAATGTTAAGCTCTTCGGCTTCCTCTTTGATGGTGGGAGATGAAGATTGAAGGGTGGAGATGAGAGTTGAGGGGGTAGGAAGTGGGCCACACTTACTCTCCTCTTAGAAAGCTTGGACGTCCACCCTTGTCGCTTAGAAAAAATGGTTGAGAGAATGAGAGAGAGAGAGAGAGAGGAGATGTAAGGAGAGAGGGATGGGTGATGGGTGATGAGTGGTATGGGTTGTGTAAGAGAGTGACATGAGAGTCATGGGTTGTGTTGACTTTTGGGTGAGAGAGGGATGGGTGTTGTACTTGATTGATTAATGGGATTGATTTGATAGATTGTAGAGATTGTCTTTTCGGGATTGTAATGCTTGATATTTTCTTGAAATAAACACGGGCCCACAACTCCTGGCCTGGGTATCACATCGGCGCGTGAGACGCAGCGTTAGAACCGCGGTGATGCCGAGGTCGCTAGGGTATAAGTCTCGGAGTCGACTCTGATATATGGGATGCTACTTAGGGTCGTGTGTAAATGTCGATTACAGGTTGCAGTTTGCTAGAATTCGATAGGGAGGATTGCGGGAGTCTATGGAACGCTGCAGACTAGGATACGGTTGTTACAATTCTCCCCCCTACGACCAGTCGACTCGAGACCAGTTGAGGAATGGCTTTATCCGATCGTTCTCAAAATTTCAAAAGTCGGTCCTACGACCAGTCGTAGTATCCATAGGACCAGTCGTGAACGCGATTTGCTCATCTATAAATAGAACACGAATTTCAGAGTATTTCATTCAATTCAAGCTAATTCCATTCTTCACTCTAAGAGATAAGCTAGTGTTCTTTTTAAGCTATATTGTGCTCATTTAATATTCTCTTAATTTAGTTTTTTTATATTTGATTTTGTATTCTTTATTCTAATCATATTTGAAGAAGGGATTGAGACTTACTCTTTTCTTGGAATCAAAATCAAATAGAGCTAGCCCAACTTGATTTAATTTAAAATCAATTTAGAACCTAGAACTATTTCATAAGTGAGTTTGGATATTGAACTTCTACATTGAAATTTTACTCCGACTTGGTTCTTCCGGGCTGCATCAAAAGGAGAATATCCAGGTATTTTACAGTTTTTGTAAATTCCTTTGTTTTGGTTTTTGAGATTGTGCCAAAAAAATCTCTGTTTTAGTTTGTCTGAGGTGATCCAGAAAACTCATAGTGTGGGGTTTTTGAATTGTGTAAGCCCACTTGAAAGACACAATTGTGAGGGTTTTAGGTGAACCTGGAAAACCTATTTTCATAGTGACGCTAATATCCATTATGTGAGGATATTAGGAGTGGAGTAATTGTGTGGCTATTTTTCTAAATAGTTGGTGTAAACACAAGCGAACCACTATAATTCTTTGTGTCATGTGGTTTGATTGTTTATTTATTTGTGTGGATGATTGTAATTTCCCTTTTTACATTTGTGAAGAATGTTGTAATCCTTATGTGGATGTGTGGGAATGTTGTAATAGCATAGATTTCCTTCCTTGTTATTTATTTCTTTATTCCTCTATAACGGTTTGAGTTTTTTGTACACAAACTGTTCTAGTAAGGTTGTCCTACCATAAACCCTTGGTTTTTATGGTGCAAGGTTATCCTTAGAATAACATTTATATCAACCTCTCAATACTTGTTCTTTTGAGGTTGTCTATAAATTTAGCATTGTGGGATTGTCTTTTGCTATCTGTATTTAATTTATTTAAATTTTGCTGTAAATTTTTTAATTTGGCATAGTCCTATTCACCCCCCCTCCCCCTCCCTCTAGGACATATAACTTGGCCTTTTTAGCCACTCCACTCGGATCAAGCTAATATTTGTATTTTCCCTACGTCCAGGCCTGTCCAAAATGGACAGCAAGGTAGTTGTCAAGGTGGGCTACAATATGGGCCCCGTTTTGGGTGTCCTATAATGGAATAGCGTAGATAAGATCCATGATCATCATGGGTGGGCCATCATATAAGGAAAAAATGGGGAGAGAGAAAGAGAGAAGAAGAGAGAGAGAGAGAGAGAGAGAGAGAGAGAGACGTTGGTTATGGGAGGAGCCCCGCCACTATGGGCCCGTCTTACACTACAATACATGCATGTGATCAAGGTGGGCCATTGGCCATACCTAGGGACCAAGATGGGATCCTCACTAGTGATTGGTGGGTCCCACTTTCCCTATGTCAGAAAATAAATGGATTTATCTAAAGAACACCCACCGTTGGATCTTCTAGGCTCCTTGAAATGCTAAGCTCCTCGGCTTCCTCTTTGATGGTGGGAGATGAAGATTGAACGGTGGAGATGAGAGTTGAGGGGGTAGGAAGTGGGCCACACTTAAAGCTTGGACGTCCACCTTTGTTGCTTAGAAAAATGGTGGAGAGAATGAGAGAGAGAGGAGATGTAAGGAGAGAGGGATGAGTGATGGATGAAGTGATGGGTGATGGGTGATAGGTGGTATGGGTTGTGCAAGAGAGTGACATGAGAGGCATGGGTTGTGTTGATTTTGGGTGAGAGAGGGATGGGTGTTGTACTTGATTGATTGATGGGATTGACTTGATAGATTGTAGATATTCTCTTTTCGGGATTGCAATGCGCGACGTTTTCTCGAAATACATGCAGGCCAACAACTCCTGGCCTGGGTATCACATCGGCGCATGAGATGCGACATTGGAACTACGGCGACAACGCGATCCCTAGGACATAAGTCTTAGGTCGAGTCGACTTTGATATATGGGATGTGACTTAGGGTCGTGTGCAAATGCCGATTACAGGTCGCGGTTTGCTAGAATTGGATAGGGAGGATCGCGGGAGTCTAAGGAACGGTATGAACTAGGATGCGGGTCTTACAGATCCCCCTCCTAATAAAAATTTCATCCTCGAAATTTATACAATAACACAACCAATACAGAGCTCACAAGGGAGGGAAATCCTATCACTTTAGATATAATCAAAATACAACATACCAACATAATCAAACACCTAAGAGATGGGGATAACGCCCACAAATCTCAGCCTCTTACTCCCAAGATGCCTCATCAGCACTATGATGACCCCACTAATCCTCGAATCCCTGTCAGAAACGATCGAAACTGGAATACTATGTAACCTCCCAATCTTAACAGTAGGGAGCTATGCCAGAAAGTCTCTAAGCTATTCGAACTCGAGGATCTAATCATTTTAAGTTCTCAACAATCATATAGTGAAGGATAGTTATCAGCAAATATGTGATGTTATCCTCAGGTATTCCTAAGTTATGCTCTGATCTAACTTCTTTCACGCCCCAAACTTGGAAACCGGGATCACGAAATTCCTGATCACCGAATCTGGTGCCGACAGCCTCCGTAGTACCATATTCTTGGCTCCTAGAGCTCATACGCCAGATTCCGATCCTGGGATCTTACAAGGAGGATTTTCCAACTTACATTTATCTCGCAAGAAGCATAACCACAAGTTTACCCAAATCACAAAGGCAACATCATCATCACATATCCATTAATATAAACAGTTGAATATAGTGCTGAATGGGAAATATATATATCAAAAATCAAAGCTTAAGAAGACTGTTACACACTCCAAGCTCAATGTTGTTGCGACCTAACGCCACCTACATGCATCTATCGTGCATAAGCTTATAGAAAGCTTAGAGGGTGGTGTAAGTGGGAACACAAGGTAAGTGCTAAGTATACAATATCAGAGCAATGCGGAAACATGTTGGTAAATCTATAAATACCATCAGCCTTATCCAGGCTATGAAATACAGACGCATAGTAAACCAAATCTTTATGGTGAGGATACAATGCAATATGTGGTGAAAATGAAATGACCAAGTTGGAGTATGAAGTCAGGATGATAGTACGTAGTATCGCAGGTTACGGGGTCCATCACAAGGGACTTCTATCTAAATCAGTCTCATACCAAAATTTGGATAGATAGACTCAATGTGGTAAACTCCTGATCTCAGGTTAGTAGCACGCCCTAACCGAAATCCTGGCCATTGCGAAAGTACGTATAATAATTAGTTACACACCACAAGCCCGAGTGGATAGTGAATGATTGAATGAATGAGTAAAATGTTGAGTATGCAACTCCGCTCAATAATTCCACATATCAGTACTGTACATCTCTTAGATCATCACCGGAGTCTAGTACACTCTACACCTGATTGTTGCCCCTATCTGAGCATACAACTGGGTAAGTGGAAGAGATCTCACTATGCACCTACAATATCTGGCCCGGCTCGTCGATAATGAACCCATTCCTCAAGCTGGTCAAACTTAACCTAGATATTGTCCCCTCACTTAGGCGGGTAAGGTCACGCTCCCTTCCAATCGACTACGACATAGTGAGAGATGCGACCTACTGATGTATGGCCCTCGTGCACTCATGTATATCCTCTCGGTCTAGACATTAGAGCGTCCTCTGGTACCAAGAGGGTTTAGGAACTTTTACCCAAGGATATTTATGGCATCCCATGTAGAAAAAGATTCCCGGTGTCTCATCTAGCCACCCAGACATGCCTATGGAGGTCACGGCCCTGATGTTGCTAGGGCGTATGGTGGTCATATCACAAAATACGAGATGCATGAGTGTAAATGCTATCTTATCAAGCTCCTAGGTTTATCAAATTTTGTAGTACCAAAACCTCTAGGAATTTGTATATTGTTTAGTTGTTATTGTAAGATTAACTTCATGTCATCCTAGCCAATCTTGTCTACATTCAAGTATAAGATCAAGAAGTTTAAGTACAAGATCAAGAAGTTCAAGTACAATATCAAGAAGTTTAAGTACTAGATCAACTCTTCAAGCTTCAACTACTTCAAGAGAATGATATGTGATGATTCAATCTCACAGATAAGGTTTGTTTGACCCTAGATTGACCTTAGGATAGGTCATACAATTTGCGTTTATATCATATATCATTTGATAATTTTATAGGTCATTTTTCAACTAGTCCTTGTCATGGTTCGACTAGTCCAGACACTGGCTCAACCAGTTCAAGAATTTTCTCGACCAGTCCAAGGTTTGTTGTTAAATTTTGAAAATTTTTATTGGATCCTCGACTAGTCCTAGAGACTGCTTGACCAGTCGAGTGAACAATGCTCAACCGGTCGTGCAGGCTCGACTCAA
This sequence comes from Magnolia changhungtana, assembly GCA_030180095.1. NCBI lineage: Eukaryota > Viridiplantae > Streptophyta > Magnoliopsida > Magnoliales > Magnoliaceae > Magnolia > Magnolia changhungtana. Next base: position 2,437,440 of record JASAUF010000324.1, on the reverse strand, counting down.
AGTCCATGTAATGCCCTAAAAATCGGGGGTCGAGCAAAGCTTAGCTCCCGAGTTCCAACACATCACTTATGCAACATAGATAATGATGATTATGATGAGTGCATTGAAACATGATTAGACCAAAACAACATATCATACTCTAGAGACAGTTAAATTATGCAAGCGGAAGATTGTGATAGATATATAAAACTTATAAACTGTTGTATGTCACCAGAGTATGAACATGTTACCAGGTTAAATATAGACATGTATACACCAAAAATGAACAAAATGAATATACATGGGTGTCCCAAAAGTGTAAACTAAATTGTAATGGCGTCTAATCAGCAACCCTATAATCCCGTCAATCAGAAGATAGTCTACATAGACCTGCCTGATAGCTGCACACAAGAGAAACCCTCCTCATCACCATAAAAGTCTAGCTCCGCTTCGCAAGCATCGCCATCATCTGAAACTAAGACATGGTCTGGTTAGTGTGTACAACACCGTCCCGTAACGTGCGAGTGAGTGATCAACTCAGTGGAACTATAAAGCAGAGGTTAATATGTTATCAACTCATTTAAGCAGTAATGATAAAGCAGTACAATCAAACATTCCTAGATATTCTTATTAATGTAATGATGAAATGTATTCATGATGTATGCCCTCACCTACACTCTCTTGTGTGACACCATCTTACGGTAACGGCATGCTTTCTTCCCTCCGTGCTCTTCAACCCGGGGCACATGCAGTGCGATGTTATGAGCATGATTACCAAGTTTTTATTAGTCCTTTTCATACAGCAGGATTGGGAAACTAAGGTACCTCCCTTATATCAATACCCAATAATGATCCATTCTAGGGTCATCAGTCCTAGTAAATCTCATACGATGTTGCAGTTCTAAGTCGCTGCAAAGGGCTCATCACCTAATCAGTGCAGGCCTAGTTTATACTCTTGTTGCTACGGAAGGTTGTCGCCTCCACGTAGACTCAGAGTATGCTCGAGGTCACTACAAAGGGCTCATCACCTTATCAGTGTAGGCTGACAGCTCGAATACAGTGTCCCATACCATTGTATTCGGCTCATGCGCTTTGGTTGCTCACTGGTCACTACGGGTGGACTCGTCGCCCCGGCGTAGGCCGACAGCTCGACCATAGTGTCCCATACCACCATGTCCGGATCATGAGTCTTGGCGGATCGAGGTACCAAGGTTAAACGGGATTTCACTGGTGAGTTTGGTACCTTAGGTTCAGGCAGTGGCGTCCATACATGGTGAACATACATCGGGTCAATCGGGTTACTTAACGAGCTTGACTAGTACGAGCACACATCGTATCAATCGACATGAAGTGCGTAAGCACTTCGTGTGGCCTAACCACTGCCGATGACCAACGCACGACTCGAGTTCGTCAAACACGTCCTACATGGTGAATGAATCTCAGCCACGAAGTTAGGGCCGATTACCGATTGCCTAAATTATATCATAATCCCAACTTCATTCAATTTCATCCACTAATCATATGAGACAGTTAAAGCAATAAGAACAACGAATTCACTTCGTACAATAAAATGAGCATGTTGTGAAATGTAACATAGACATGATTGCACACACATTCATTCCATGAATAAAACAAACATTATGATGTAATGTACATGTAGGAAATCATACACATAATTAAGGTAACCAAGATTCATATATCAAACCTCATACAAAGTACTCTTTAGTAATACTTAGCACACTCACACATTTCTACAAACACTTAGACTACATACATCGTCATATATGATGTATGTTGTTTACACATATATTAGGTTAAATCCTTTCGCTAGGGAGTTACCCCGCATACCACGCACATATACCCACGATGGATAATCATGGCATGCATGAATCTGGATTCCATATTCATTTACGCATTTCCACAAACACTTGGGTTACACACTGTATCACATATATCGTTTTTTTGTCATGACATGATTTAGGGCAAGTCCTTTCGCTAAGGAGTTGTCGCATATGTAACAAGCATATATTCACGACAGATAATCATGTTAGACACAAATCCAAATTCCATACGTATCCAAATATCTCAACATGTACATAGAATGTACTATATGCCACATAATTCATATATAACTGTAACATGAAACAGACGACGCATTTTGCATGTGAAATAACACCCACATCAAGAATAAATCATTAACCGACATTGAAAGCCTTGAAAACCATAACCTATACGTCTATAATTTGCACCTTACGCCATAGAAGCGTAACGAATTCGCTAGAAACTCTAAGGCTTCGTCAACGATGGTACATCAACCTATCGCATGAGTTAAGTCAGCTATCTCGCCACTTGTAACAATTGAAACCCTAGAACATATTAGGTTTACGTTTTTTTGCCTAAGAACGAAGTCAGAATCATCAAAATAGCGATTAGATACGGATGGTTAAGCGCGTAGAACGGCAGGATAGAGTACCAGGAATCTTCTCCCACTTCTCTCACACTTTCGCTCTCTTTACTCTCTTCTCTCTCCTGGGGTTTTTCCCAATTTGTATGGAGTGTATGAGAGAGGGTTTAAGGTCCTTATATAGGCCTAAAACTGATGAAAATGGCCTTAGGGCCAAGGTATACTTAGGTTATAGCTAAAGTACATCTATTTCAGCTCAACGGAGCACTTCCAGAGCCCCCCTTCTGCCTAAGGTCAGACTTAAGCTCCTTGTCCATGGATTTAGGTTGAGTTAAGTTTTCAGTCCGATCGGATTTACAAATCTCCCGTGTTGGACCAGTTTCAGTTCGACGGTCACTGAAACTCGATCAGGGCCACAAGTACACTGACCTGTGTATGAAATTTCTCCTGATCCGAGGGTGTATTTGGGTCAGATTCTAATGGTCTGAATCCTTATATTTGACCCGCAAGCGACAAGTCTCAGATTACTTAAATTTTGGTTTTTATTTCTAAAATATCCATATTTCTCACACACTTCACTCCGGGGCTCAAGTGAATAGCCCCGAGACACTATCTTGATTTGATTTCCGAGATCGTTGTTAAGCCCAGCAAGGCAGTCCTAAGCGTTTAGTCTCGTGGTCATCGGACTTTCGACGTGCGGTCCAGCTCCGATACGGAGTTTCAATGTGCTCCCGGGAGCAACTGGGTGATGAGATTGATCCTAGATTTCAGGGTAACCTAGCGTCACTGTTTCTACGAGTTTTAGGTCTTGTAGATCGTATTTAAAGTGATTCAAGTAGATTTCGTAGCTAATCTAGTTTAGCACTTAGTTAATTTTGTCTAATTCCTAAAGGATTTGATCTTGAGTGATTTCTGCCTGAGGTGGTACTCGGGACTTTGTACAGAATTTTTCGAGGCGATACAAAAGGGGATTTGAGGCTTTAGGATTGAGTTCTGAGAAGTCATTTAAAGTGTTATGATCGACTCATTGCCCAAGGACGTCTAACTCCAGGTTGGCAAAAATCCAGGGTGTTACAATCTACCCCCCTTAAAAATAATTTCATCAACGAAATTGGCTAAGGGTAATTAGTAAAGATTTCATTATTTCTTTGCCTAAGTTTTATTGACTTCAAGTTTATATGCATGATAGGGTGTATACTAGCAATGCTAATCTGGCTCATTTTAATTTACCTTCCATAAAATTGTTTCGTCTGCAATTGGCTAAGGCTTCTATTAAGTTCGTATTCAACAAGCATGGTCGTAGATGCACTGACCTCGGCTATTGTAGTTCAGTTCGTACCCATTATTAGGCCTATTCTTTAATATGATTTGGTTTAGCACTTGGACCCTAATTGCCAGTAACTTCAACGTTGACTTTCTAAGAGAGATTCAGACCTTATTTAGTGACCTATCCCTATGCACCGCCTGAATCAATTTCCTTCGATCCTGCGCCAGTGGGGCAGGGGTCCACCACGCTTCCGCTACACCACTTTGATCCAATGGATGCATCGCCTGACTTAACTAGACTGGGCTCATAATGTTCTACCCCCCTTAAAAATTATTTCTAGTCTCAAGGCTCAAGAATCCATGTCCTGATCCGTATGTTGGAATAAGGTGTAATTTAGAACCTATCATTAACATGAAATGGAAAACGACCTCTTAGGCCTAAAGAGAAAATCTCTATTGGCTATATATTCTTAACACTTCTCAAATGCGAAGTAATAAACTCTTGGTTGTAAGCGGTCGACCAACACGGAAGGAAAGTTGTGTAGTGGGTCTGAGTCGGATAAATAGACCTTCTGCCTAGCTAGGACACAAAATTTGTCATATCAGTTCTTGATCCTAATTGACAACGATCTTCTGCTTGATCAGAGCAGTGAGTTCATTGGTAACTACCAGAATTGAGAATTCAATTCAAACCGCGAATACCTCGCTTATATATAGTTCTCTACTTCGTGTTCCCGTTTGTAATAAGTCTTTGAGAAGGCAATTCTAAGGGGTGTGTTGATTTGACCTAACATTCAATCTAAGAGATATATATAAGTTTTCCTTACGCGTAAATAGTTTCTAATCAAAACAACCTTCATAAGAGTTATTAATGAAGCCTATAAGTATTAAGGGGATTCAACGAAAGAATGAGCTTTCACTACAACCTAATCAAGCCGACTAACTAAGTCTATCATTCAATTATCTTAGCATAATCGGTCTTTTACATTCCTTAGTATAGTCAGTAGCCTAGTCTTAATTGTAGGAGTAGCGGTAATCCACTAGTTGTAATCCAAAGTCTATACGTATACACTAGAGGATTTCATACCATTTTTAATACAGGAAAATGTTTTATTGCTTAGGATCAAAGTTGTCTAATTAGAATTGAGTTGCCCGAACTTGAATTTATTTGCATTCGAGTAGTTCACATATGCTCATACCAGCTAAGGAGGTCATAGAGTTCACGTGATTAATTTATTGGATTTCCTTCACTGTCAAGTCTTTCGAAATCTAGGAGCACCACTCTAAGCCCAAAACTCTAAGGGCCTATTTAGCTAGTGGTCTTAAGTTGTATTAAATGGGACCGTATTGCTAATTCCACCTCAGGATTGGGAATGACATGTTTGGAAGGAGGGTGGGATGGGATTAAAATTAATTTTATAGGCTTTGAAAAATGAGCCTTATGTTGGAAAGTGTGAGGTGGGATTTCCAAATCCCATGATGATGAATTTCCAAGTGTAATTTGAAAGAAAATCCCAGGATTTACTTTTAATTGCATACATTCCAAACATGGTATTAGAAAACATGGGATACACCAAATCTAGGGACAATACCTTACACATACATTTATTGTTACTTTTACAATTCCATCCACCTTAATCTCACCGAATGCAGTTCGCTGAGCGAGCCCTAAATGTCCCAACATTTGGAGTTTGTGAAGGTTACAGGACAAAAAATAATAATAATTTTGCTCAAATGGAAGGAAATGAAGAAGGTGGAAGACAATGCTATGGGATTTTGCTCAATTCTTTGATCTCTTGATTCCATTCTATTTGATATTAAAGGTGTAAGTGCTATGGTTTTTAACCCCTATAATTGTCAAAATTTGTAGTGCCAAAACCTCTTGGAATCTGTGTTTTGTGTAGCGCATCGATATATTCAAGACAATGCAAATCATGTATAAGGACAATGGTCTTTACTTCAAGAATTTCTAATGCAAGATCAAGTACATAGTTCACTCATTCAAAGTCTCAAAGTTTAAGGTTTCAAAGCCATTTCTAAAGGCAAGACAATAGTCTGAGCTTTGGGACTCAAGACTCAAGGTGAAGATTAACTCAAGTATCTTATGCTCAAGCTTCAATGTAACTACAAATTCAAGCTTCAAAAGTTCTCAAGTTCGAGCCTCTATATATGTCAAGACCTCAAGCTTAGTGAACTTTGAAGATAATCTATCTACCAAAGGAAAAGAAGTTTCAATGTTCATACATCATGGATAAGGTATGGATGATCTTAGATTGACCTTAGGGTAGGTCATTTTGAATACATAATTCATTTAGATCATTTTATAAGTGAATAGACTATTTCTATACTAGTCTTGGACTCTGTTCAACTAGTCCTAGCACTGGCTCGACCAGTCCAAGGAATTCCATGACCAATCCTAAGGTTGTTGCAAATTTTCAGAATTTTTTGTTAAGCCACGACTAGTCCTGGAGACTGCTCGACCGGTCGTGTGAATAGTGCTCGACTTGTTCTCGACCAATCCTGCAGCTACAACTCAAACTCCAGTGACTAAATCAGGCTCCACACGGCCAGTCTCGACAAGTCACGACCAGTCGTGCAGGTCACTCGTCCGGTCGTACAAGTCCTACGACCAGTCTTGGAATGACTTTATCCAATCGCGAAAATTTTAAAAATCTGTTGGTCTTACGACCAGTCGTAGTGTCCTGTGGACCAGTTGTGAACATGATTTGTTCATCTATAAATAGAACACGAATTTCAGAGTATTTCATTCAATTCAAGCTAATTCAATTCGTCACTCTGAGAGATAAGTTAGTGTTCGTTTTAAGCTATTTTGTCCTCATTTAATATTTTCCTAATTTAGCTTTTTATATTTGATTTTGTATTCTATATTCCATTCATATTTGAAGAAGGGATTGAGATTTCCCTTTTCTTGAAATCAAAATCAAATAGAGCTAGACAACTTGATTTAATTTAAAATCAATTTAGAACCTAGAACCATTTCATAAGTGAGTTTGGACATTGAACTTCTACGTTGAAATTCTACTCCAAATTAGTTCTTTCGGGATGCGTCAAAAGGAGAATATCTAGGTATTTTACGGTTTTTGTAAATTCCTTTGTTTTGGTTTTTGAGATTGTTCTAGAAAAATCTCTGTTTTGGTTTGTCTGAGGTGATTCAGAAAACTTAAAGTGTGGGGTTTTTGAATTGTGTAAGCCCACTTGAAAGACACAATGGTGAGGGTTTTAGGTGAACCTGGAAAAACTTATTTTCATAGTGAACGCTAATATCCATTGTGTGAGGATATTAGGAGTGGAGTAGTTATATGGCTATATTTCTAAATAGTTGGTGTACACACAAGCAAACCACTATAATTCTTTGTGTCTTGTGGTTTGATTGTTTATTTATTTGTGTGGATGATTGTAATTTCCCTTTTTACATATGTGGAGAATGTTGTAATCCTTATGTGGATGTGTGGGAATGTTGTAATAGCTTATATTTCATTTCTTGCTATTTATTTCTTTATTCCTCTATAATAATGTGATACACAAACTGTTCTAGTAAGGTTGTCCTGCCATAAACCCTTGGTTTTTATGGTGTAAGGTTATCTTTAGAATAACATTTGTATCAACCTCTCAATACTCATTCTTTTGAGGTTGACTTTAAGTTCAGTATTGTGGGATTATCTTTTGCTATCTATATTTAATTTATTAAAATTTCGCTGTATTTTTTTTTAAATTTGGCACAGTCCTATTCACCCCCCCCCCCCCCTCTAAGACATATAGCTCATCCTTTTCAAGTGGTATCAGAGCCTAATAGCTCGTTTTTGTTATTTCTTTTGTATTAATTTCTTGTGCTAATCGATCTGAGCTATTTGAGATATCAAATTTTGATAGCCTTTCAGTCACTAGGCCTCCACCCATTTGATGGCTCCAATTATGCCTATTGGAAATCCAGAATAGGGATTTTCCTAAAATCCATGGATGAGAGCGTGTGGCAGGCCACAGTGACTGAATGGACCTCTCCTACCACTGAAGTAACTAGTACCGACAGATCCAAATCTATGAAAATCTCACCTTATTTTTCTTGGACCACACTTCAGAAAAGTGAGAGTAGTGCCAATGCAAGAGCACTAAATGCAATCACTTGCACACCATCATCGGATAAATTCAAAAGAATTATATCTTGTGATACTGCAAAGCAAGCCTGGGATATTTTAGAAATGACACACGAGGGAACAACAATTGTTAAGAAATCTAAAGTCCAAATCCTCACAACCAAATTCGAGGAAATACATATGGAGGAAAGTGAAACTTTCATGGACTTTTATATTAGATTAAATGACATTGTTAACTCTATGTGGGGTCTCAGTGATAAAATCCCAGAAAGTAAAGTTTGTGCAAAGATACTATGCTCACTACCTGATCGGTTCAATTCAAAGGTGACAACGATCCACGAACTTCGTGATATGGACAATATGAGGGTAGAAGAATTGGTTGGGTCCTTACAAACCTATGAGTTGAATTTTAAAACTCGTAAAGGTAAACCAATTTCCCTTAAATCTTCTAAATGTTTTTCTCAAGAAAAGTGTAGTAATTCTGATTTAGAAAATTCTGAAGATAATATAGCACTTTTAGCTAAAAAATTTTACAAAAATTTCAAAAGTAAAAAGAGGGTTGATTTTAAAAAATCTAATGATAAGAAAAGATCTAAATCTAAAACTTGGAAATCATTAAAAGATAGTCAACGTTACAACTGCCATGAATATGGGCATTTAGCGAATAAGTGTCCTAAAATGGACAACCCAAAAAAGAAAGGAATGTTAGCTACTTGGGATAAATCTTCTGGATCTGAAGCCTCTTCTAAATCAGAAGATTCTGAAACCGAGTCGGGTAATGAAGTCACAGCCCTTACGACTCTCGCCAAGTTCACTTTTGCGGATCATGATGATTCAACTAGTGAAGAAAATCTGAATAGTGATCATGAAAGTAAAGAAGATCTTCAAGATGCTTGCAATGCTCTACACAAGGAAAGTTATAAAATTGTGGTAAAACTAAAACTTCAGAAAGAAAAGTTTTTGAAACTTAAAGAAAATTTTGATACTCTTATTTTAGAAAAATCCCACATTTCAGATTGTTTTGAAAAAACTAAATGCGATTTATATTTCAAAACTTCCTTGATTGAAAATCTAAAATCTGAAAATGAAAAACTAAAACTTAAAGTCTCTTCACTTTTGAGTTTAAAGGATACATGAAGGTATGTCCAATGTGATCCGAAGTTAGAAAAACTATTATCCGGATCCAAAAAATGTGGCAACCTATCCGGTTTAGGCTACAACAAAAGTACTCCTCCTAAACATAAGAATACTCCTCCTAAGTTTGTGAAAGGAGAGTCTTCAAACTCAAAAGGGAAAAAGTTCAAATCAAAATTATCCTAAAAATGTTAATACTTTTCAACCTAAAAGCAACCATATAAACTATAAAAGTCAGAATCATAATCCTTTAGCTGAGAAAATAGTTGATTTACTAAGGGAGCTCTTAAAATCTAACTCAATGGGTCGGTCTTATATCAACTACAAATAAAAGAAGACCAACTATACTCCTAAACCCAAAACTGTAATGAAATGGTTCTTAAGGTTACTTGCTCGATTTCCCACACGGCTTTCAAAGCTTCAAGCCATTCAAAGTAGTACCTAGACAGTGGATGCTTCAGACACATGAGTGGTGACAATGGTCTATTCACCAATCTTAAAGATATGACTGATGGTTCAGTCATATTTGGTGATGGTAGCAACTGCAGGATTATTGGCTAAGGTACGGTTCAACTTTCTAACCTCTCTTTATTTAAGAATGTTTTATATGTAGAAGGTTTAAAATATAACTTATTAAGCATTTCTCAAATATGCGATAAAAACCACAGCGTAAAATTTTCTAACCTATGGTATGAAATTTTAAATAAAGATGGTTCAATAATATTAACTGGTCGTAGAACTTTTGAAAACTTTTAAATAAAGTGAAGATCGTTTAATCTATCGTGCTACATGGTCCATACCGATGAGACTGAGTTATGGCATAAACGCCTTGGACATGTATACTACCGTAACTTGTATAGACTGAGCAAAAGAGAGTTAGTAAGAGGCTTACCAAAAATATAAAAAATTGATAAAATATGTGGCAAATGCCAGATTGGCAAGCAAACTAGGAGCTCTCACAAAAAGGTGGACTCTAATGCCACATCTAAACCGCTCGAACTCCTCCATATGGATCTGATTGGACCTACTAGAATGGAGAGTCGAGGTGGTAAAAAGTATATTCTGGTAATCGTTGATGACTTTACCAGATATACTTGGGTAGTCTTCTTAAGAGACAAATCAGAAACTCTCAATGAAGTTAAAAGAGTACTTAGACATATCCAAACTGAAAAGGAGACTCAAGTCTGTAAGATCCATAGCGATCATGGATCAGAATTTGAGAATAGCGGGTTTGAGAAGTTATACAGTGGTCAGGGAATATCACATGAATTCTCTGCGCCCAAAACACCATAACAAAATAGTATATGTCACGCCTCAAACTCGAAAAATGGGCTCACAAAATTCTCGATCGCCAAATTCGGTGCCAACAGCCTCCGTAGTATCTCATTCTCGGCTCCCAGCATCCATACGCTAGATTTTGATCCTGGGATCCACAAGGAGGATTTTCTAATGTACATTTATTCGTAATAAGCATAGCCACAAGTTTACCCAAATCACAAAGGCAACATCATCATCACATATCCACTAATATAAACATTTAAATACAATGCTGAAAGGGAAATACATATGTCAAAATCAAAGCTCTAGAAGTCAACTACATGCCCCAAGCTCCATGCTGCTACAACCTAACATCACCCGCACCCATCTATCGTGCATAAGCTTATAGAAAGCTTGGAGGGTGGTGTAAGTGTGTGTGAGCAGTGTAAGCGTGCTCAGAATGTAATATTAGAATAAACGGAAATACTGGTAAGTCCACGAACCATACTGTATCAGAGTAAGTAGAAGTACTGACAAGTCTTATAAAAATATCATCAACCTAATTTAGGATAAGCGATGAAAAGACATAACAAGCTAATGTCATATACTGAGAAAGTAATGTAGGTTAGTTATGCAATGCGGAGACATAATGAGTCAAATATCAGATACCGATGATACAATACCATATGCAATTCTGAAGAGCTATGAATACCATCACCCTCATCTAGGTATATGAATGCAGAAAAATAGCAACTCAAAAATGCCATATGCTAAGGATGTAATGCAATATGTAATATGTGGTACGAATAAAATGACCAGGCTGCAATGTGAAGTTAGGATGATAGTACGTGGTGTCGCAGGCTATGCGGCTTATCACAAAGGACTTCTATCCAAACTAGTCTCATACCTAAATTTGAATAGATAAAATCATTGTGGTAAACCCTGATCTCAGGTTAGTCGTGTGCCTCGACCGAAATTCTGGTCATTACAAAAGTACATGTAACAAATAATTGTGCACCACCAGCCTGAGTGGATAGTGAATGAATGAATGAATAAATTGTAATTCTTCTCCACAAATCAATACTGTACATCTTTAGGATCATCACCGGGGTCTAATACACTCCAAGCTGGCTACCGCCCCAGCCGGCCGCGTAGCCCAGCGAGTGGAAAAGACCTCACTACTCGCCTACCAGTAGTATACCAATGTCTACCCGGCTCATTGATAGTGAACCCATTTGGGATCTAGTCAAACTCAGCCTAGCTTATAACCCCCTCACTCAGGCGGATAAGGCCACACCCCCTCCCAACTGACCACGACACAGTGGGAGATGCGGCCTACTAGTATTCAGCACTCGGGCCCTATGTATCCACTCGGTCTAGACGTTGGGGCATCTCCTGGCCTCGAAGGTTTAGAGACTTTCACTCACCAACATCCAAAGTGCCTAGATGCTCGAACCAAATATTTTCGGTGTGCTATCTGGCCATCCATGAATGCCTGTGGAGGTCACAGCCCTGATGTCGCTAGGACATACAGTAATCACAATCACACAATGCAAGATGCAGAGTCATGTAGTCTAATCATGCATCAATCCTGCCCATGTCGTGCGCTTATGTGGGATAACTCCACCTATCAGGAAGTCTCATAAACCATCTGTACTATGACATATGCAAGGGTCAATCACATCTCATAATAAACATGCAGATGATGCATATGAGTATGTATCATGATGATATGCTGTCACATACTCATAATCGGTATCAATAACCGACATCAGCAATCGGCCTTGACAATGTAGACATTTAACCAACATTGCCCCCAAGGAATGACCCACATAGACCCAAACATATAATGGGCCCACGGCCTTACAGAAAGACCTAATATACAACACAATGGGCCTTACTCAAGGGCCACATATACACAACAGGTGGGCCCTGCTCATGGGCCTTAAATACATGACATGTGGGTCATACACATGGTTCTCGAATACATCAAATGGGCCATGCATTATGGGCCTAATATATATCACAATGGGCCTTTTCCATAGGCCACGAATACATCACAATGGGCCTTACCCATGGGCCATGAATACATGACAATGGGCCCTGCCCATAGGCCTCAAATACATCATAATGGGCCCTATCACATAGACCTCCAATTTATCACATCAGGCCTTAAACACGGGTTGAATATACATCACACAAGCCGAATACACATCACAATGAGCCTTAACTACGGGTTGCATATACATCATATAGGTCTCGACAATCAACCTTAGCAATCAAAATCGGTCTTGATAATCGAAATCGCCTCAACAATTGGAATCGACAATCGGAATCGGCCTCGATACTCGGCCTTAACAATCGGATCGGCCTATACAATCGGCCTCGACAATCGGAATTGGCCTCGATACTCGGCCTCAACAATCGGAATTGGCCTCGATACTCAGCCTCGACAATCGGAATCGGCCTATACAATCGGCCTCGACAAATCGAAATCGGCCTCGACAAATCGAAATTGGCCTATACAATCAAAATCGGCGTCGACAATTAGAATCGGCCTATATAATCGGCCTCAACAAATCGGAATCAGCCTCGACAATTGGAATTGGCCTATACAATCGACCTCGACAAATCGGAATCAGCCTCGACAATCGAAATCAGCTTATACAATCTGCCTCGACAATCGGAATCGGCCTCGAGAAATCAAAATCGACCTATACAATCAGCCTCAACAAATCGGAATTGGCCTATACAATCGGCATCGACAAATCGGAATCGGCCTCGACAATCATAATTGGCCTATACAATCTGCCTCGACAAATCAGAATCGGCCTCAATACTTGGCCTCTATAATCAAAATCGGCCTATACAATCGACCTCGATAAATCAGAATCGGCCTCGACAAATCAAAATCAGCCTCGATACTCAGCCTCGACAATTGGAATTGACCTATACAATCGGCCTCGACAAATTGAAATCGGCCTTGATACTTGGCCTCGACAAATCAAAATTGGCCTATACAATCAGCTTCAACAAATCGGCGGAGCAAGGCCTAAGGGAAGGTCACAATGTGGACATCTAACCATCATTGCCCGTCAATGTGGACATTAAACCATCATTGCTCCTAAGACATGGCCCACCATAATCATCATTACATACATCATGGAGTAATCACACATCACATAGAACCTCATATACATCACATTTGGCCTCATACAAGGGCCCCACATATGTCTCATTGGGCCTCACTCATGGCCCTTATATACCTCACATTGGGCCTCAACCCATGGGCCATCAAATACATCAAGTGGATTGCATCCACGGGCCACACCAATGGGCCTCATATATATCAAGTCGGCCATATCACATGGGCCGCACCAGTGGCCTCATATACATCAAGTGGACCGCGTCCATGGGCCGCACCAATGGGCTTCATATATACATCACAGTGGACCGATTACGGTGGGCCAAATACATCAAGGTAGGCCCCATGACATGGATGAACAAGATAATACACATACATCATGGAGGTCACACGAGGCAGGTGGGTGCCACACATACCTCACAGCAGGGCCCACCCACCACACCATCTAGATAGATGGTGTGGATACAAAATACATATATCAAGGTGGGTCCCACCTACCCACACGTGTGGGGTGGGCACACACCCACAATAGATAGGAGGCGTGGATGAACATATGCATAAAAGGTGGGTCCCATGGATGGACTATGTGATATCACACATATATCAGGTGGATCCCACGTGAGGCCTACCATTATTATATTATATTATATTATATATATATAATGCACCAGCGTCCGGGCCCTGGACGAATGGCCTGGATGCAGGATACATATCTCACGTGGGTCCCACTGTCCTGAAATGGACGGCAGACACAACATCCACAAATACATCAAGCTCGGACCACACATGTGGCCCACCAGTCCAGTAAGATGGATGGACAGCTTGGATAAGATCCAATCGTTAGGTGGGGTCCCTCATGCATGGATGGTTTAGACACATGCCTCGTGATCAGGCTCACAGAACTATTTGACACCAGTAGCAATAACTGTACAGGTGGTGGGTTCCACCGTCCACCTATGGATGGTGGTCAAACACATATCAGGGTGGGGTCCACGGACAAACTGGGTGGATACAACATTCATCACCGTGGGCCCCACAGTACTTGCTTGTAACACCCCGGATTTTTGCCAACCTGGAATGAGACGTCCTTAGGCAATGGGTTGATCCTAACACCTTAGTAACTTGTCAGAACTGAATCCCACAGTCTAAAATCGCTCCTTAACCCATTTCCTTCACAAATCCAACCCTTCACCACCTTGATCTTCCAATTTTTCAAAGCACTTTCGCCCTAGACACTATCTTAAACTAGCTAAGTAGTATTACTTGGATCACTTTATATACAAACTACAAAGGACTAAGTACCACCTCGATTTTAAATCACTTAGGATTAAATCCTTTAGAAATTTGACAAAGTTAACTAAGTGCTAAACTAGATTAGCCATGAAATCCATTTGAATCGCTTTAAATACGATCTGCAAGACTCAAAACTTGTAGAATCATTGACGCTAGGTTACCCTAAAACTTAGGATCAATCTCATTACCCGGCTGCTCACGGGAGCATCTCGAAACTTCGTATTAGGTCTAGACCGCACATCGGAAATCCGATTAACACGAAGTTAAGGAACTAGGACCGCCTCACTGGACTTGACAATCATCTCAAAAATTAGGTCCATCCGATGTCCCACGGCCATTCGTTTCGATTCGGAGCGAGGGTGTGTGAAAAACACTATTCCCATTTCAAAATAAATATCAGGAATAGTGATCTGGCATCATTCGTTGACGCGTCGTTAAGCAACCCCGACCGTCGAATCGGACCAAATTACACCCTCGGATTAAGAAAAATTTCAGGAACATTTACATGTACTTGGAATTTCTGATCGTGGCCCACTGACCGTCGAACTGAAAGTGGTCCGCCACGTGCGATCTGGGAATCTGATCGAGTCGAAAATGTAATCCCACATAGATCCATAGGTGGTGAGCTTAAGTCTGACATTTGGCTCAAGGAGGGCCACCAGAACCTCTCTTTTGAGCCGGAAAAGTGATGAAATACTTATATTAGCAGTAACCCTTGAACCTGAGTCTATTTTGGGAAGGTTCTAGGCTATTTCTTTCTCTAGGTTGCCAAACTCCCGTATACGGAAGCTTAGCGAACCTATCGACTCCGTTACGATTCTACGACAAAAGGTGCGGACTTTAGGTGTATAGGTTACGGTTTTCAACGCTTTCAATGTCAGATAATGGTAGATTCATGATCTGCATGCAATTGCACATGTACAAAGTGCTTTCCGTTTTCTATTTCGATTAGAATTGTAGAATTTGGAATTTCACATACTCTAGGTATTTGTATAAAATACCGTATACGTATTTTTTATGGAAATGTGTTTGACATGTTTATTTGTCGTATGGATATATGACGTATGGATAAAATACTTATTTGGTGAAAGGATTCGCCTAAATACATGTTTACTAATAAACACTATGTATGTAGAAATACGGTATTGTAAGAAGTACCTTATACATGTATATTTTAGCGATGTGTTTGTCATGATTAATTGTCATATAAATATATTATGTGCGTATAAAATATTTGCTTGGCGAAAGGAATCACCGTAATACACGTTTGCTTGTATACTCTATGTATATTGAAAATGCGTATTTTAGAAAATACTGTATACGTATAAATTTTGGAGATGTATTTATCATGATTATTTGCTATAGTAATATATTATACATGGATAAAATACTCACTTGGCTAAAGGATAGCCCTAATACATGTTTTGCTAACATACACCATGTATGTTGTAATAGTGTATTCTAAGTGTTTGTGAAAATGACTGAATGAGTATAGAATTCTCATTCGTGCTCGCCATGATTAATTGTCATGGATTCATGATTGTTGTATTGGCGATACCCTTTTAACGAAAGGATTTTTCCTAAATCACGCCACGGCCAATATACACTATATATGCTAAAATGTGTGGCCCAAGTGTTTGCGGAAATGACTGAATGAATATGGAACTTGGATTCTGCCGCCATGACTATGACTATGACTATCCGTCGTGGGTGTACGCGTGTTATGATTGGGGCAACTCCCTAGTGAAAGAATTTGGCCTAATGCCTATGTGATCGACATATGTCATGTATGTTGATGCATGTTGTTTAAGTGTTTCTTGAAATGTCTGAATGAGTAGTAGTTAGCAAGTTGTAATGTTTAAGGGTGTTGAGATATGATTCTCAACCTCTTTTAACTATGTGTATGATCTCCTTGGATTGTTGTGTGATTAGAAATTGAACATGTATAAACTCATGCTTATGTTGTGATTCATAACATGCTCAACTGCTTTATGATTATAACTATGTAATGCATATGTTTAAATTTATATTTACGTTGTATGATCCGTCATGGGTGATGGGGGAGCGGAGCAACGAGTGCGTGCAACAGCCCTGGCAACCCTAAACGGATAATACCATACCTTGATTGTATGAGTGGAATCTTGATCCATTACTGCTTTATCTATCTGCAAGTTATCATGTTTGGGGCTATGATTATAGTCCAGACAATCGGTACCAGAATTGAATTCGTGGCTGCGATCCATTTTCCACGTGAGATGTGTTCGACGAACCCGAGTCGTACTTCGGTTGGCGATAGTGGTTCAATCGGGCATGAACGGTCTTGATATCACACATGCCTCATGATCAGACCCTCTTGCTAACGTTAATACAACAGCTATATAGCTGTTGTAAATGTACACCAGCCAATCCACTACTAGGCATGTGAGTCCCATGTGGGCCCACCATAATATACATATATATATATATACATATATATACATATATATAATAATATTATTATATTATTATTATTATTTTTAAACAATCCAGCATCCAGGCCCTGGACAGCCTAAATGCAAATACATACTTCACGGTTAGCTGGGTGAGGTACCAGCCAATCAACTCCCAGGTGGGCCCACACATGTGGGACCCACCATCTTTGGATAGACAGTTTGGAGATGCATATACACCGTGGTGCCCACAGAGCTTGCTGACGTCTGTGCAGTTGGCCCACTGGAAGGATGGCTGGAATGAAATACCTATATCAAGGTGGGTCCCATCCCACACGTGCAGTGAGTGTAGGGTGGGCCCCACATGTCCAAAAATGGATAGGCGGTTATAGATGAAACGCATATACCATGATGGGATCACAGAACTTACTGACATCAAGGCAACAACCCTTTGCTGCATGGGACCCACCGTCCCAACTTGACAGAAGGTGTGGATATTCAATACATCAAGGTGGGCCCCACCCCACACATGCAGCACATGTGGGTGGGTCCCATGTCCTGCAATGGAGGACAGCATGGTGAAAGACATACATTATGGTAGGGCCTCACCGTCCTAGGGTTTTTACAGTGATCCGGAAGGGCTGCTGGCCCTACTGGGCTGGCTGGACAGATGGTATGGAAGGAATATACATCAGGTGGGGTCCACATGGGTGGGCCACCTCACTCAGATCAAGCTAATATTTGTATTTTTCCCTACTTCTAGGCTTGTCCAAAATGGACAGCAGGGTAGTTGTCAAGGTTGGCTGCAATATGGGCCCCGTTTTGGGCAGCAAGGGCATCCTATAATGGGACAACGTGGATAAGATCCATGGTCATCATGGGTGGCCCATCATACAAGGAAAAAATGGAGAGAGAGAGAGAGAGACATTGGTTGTGGAGGGGCCCTGCCACTACGGGCCCCTCTTGTAATAAAATACACGCATGCGATCAAGGTGGGCCATTGGCCATACCTAAGGACCAAGATGGGATCATCACCATTGATTGGTGGGTCCCACTTTCCCTATGCAAGAAAATGAATGGATCTACCTAAAGAATACCCACCGTTAGATCTTCTAGGCTCCTTGGAATGTTAAGCTCCTGGGTTTGCTCTTTAATGGTGGGAGATGAAGATTGAAGGGTGGAGATGAGAGTTGAGGGGGTAGGAAGTGGGCCACACTTGCTCTCCTCTTGGAAAGCTTGGATGTCCACCCTTGTTGCTTAGAAAAAATGGTGAAGAGAATAAGAGAGAGAGAGAGAGGAGATGTAAGGAGAAAGGGATGGGTGATGGGTGATGGGTGGTATGGGTTGTGTAAGATAGTGACATGAGAGGCATGGGTTGTGTTGACTTTTGGGTAAGAGAGGGATGGGTGTTGTACTTGATTGATTGATGGGATTGATTTGATAGATTGTAGAGATTCTCTTTTCGGGATTGTAATGTGCGACGTTTTTTCGAAATAAACGCGAGCCCACAACACCTGGCCTAGGTATCGCATCGGTATGCGAGACGCGGCATTGGAACCATGGTGATTATGCAGTCGCTAGGGTACAAGTCTCGGGTCGAGTTGATTCTGATATACGAGATGCGATTTAAGGTCATGCGCGAATGCCAATTATAGGTCGCGGTTTGCCAGAATTCTATAGGGAGGATTGTAGGAATCTACAGAACGGTACGGACTAGGATACGGGTCTTACACAACTTACTAGAATATTGGTAAGTATCAAAAACTCAAACTTAGAAAGAGGTAAAGGAAATAAACTAAGTTATTACAATATTCACCACAAGTGCATAAAAGGAAATTACACCATTCACCACAAGTGCATAATGTAAATTACAACATTCACACACATAAACAAATACTATCATCCACCACAACTCCAAAAATTATAGTGGTTCGTTTGTGTGTACACCAACTGTTAGCAAACAGCCACACAACTACTTCACTCCCAATATCCACACCCATGGGATATTGGCTTTCACTATGAAATAAGGTTTTTCAAGGTTCACCTTAAAGCCTTCACAATCGTATCTTTCAAATCGGCTTACAAATTACAAAAACCCCACTATGAGTTTTTTCTGGCTAAATCTCACAAACCAAAAATTGTAAAAAATTAAAGTACTTATCTGAAGATTCCGATGTAGCCCGGTGGAACCAATTCAATGTAGGTGCAGATATTCAATGTCCAATCTCACAAATGAAAGAGTTATAGGTCTAAATGATTTTTTAAAATCAACCTGGTGCTAGCTTGATTTGATTTTGATCTCAAGAGGGTAAATCACAATTCCCCTTTTTTAATACAATAGAGTTGAATAGAAATCACAAAATTAAATACAAGAAGCTATAAATAGAATCTAAAATGAATAAGTAATAGCTTCACAATTGCAAGAACTTATCTCTCAGAGTGATGGCTTGATTAGGATTGGAATGAATGAAAAGCTCTAAGATTCGTCCTTTATTTATAGGTAAAAATTTTATTCCCTTGACTGGTCTAAGGGTCGGTTCAACTGGTCGAAGCACCAACCAATTTTCAAAATTTCTAGCGCGATAAGATAAATCCGTTACTCGACTGGTCGAGTGGCCTGCTCGACTGGTTAAGCAATGCACTCGACTAGTCAAGTAGGACCAGAAAAGCTTACTGGACTTTGAGTCGAGCACTGCACGACTGGTCGAGACTGTTCCCTCGACTAGTCGATCAGTGTCCACGACTAGTCAAGCCATAATAAATAATTCCTAAAAATTTTCAACAAATATTGGACTGGTCGAGAAACACTTTGGACTGGTCGAGCCGATGCTTGGACTAGTCAAACAAAGGCTAGCACTAGTCGAAGAAAAGCCTATAAACATATACAATGACCCAAATTCAATATGCAATTAATATGACCTAACCTATGGTCAATTTAGGGTCATGCATACCTTGTTTGTGAGTTTGAAACAACAAAACATTGATCGCTTTCGATTACTTGAAATATATGAGCCTTGTCCTTGAAGTCTTGAACTTGAGCTAAACTTAAGGTAGTGATCTTTGAACTTTAGCTTGAGCTTCGAACTTCAGTTCTTGTACTTGAGCTTGTAGTCTTGAACTTTGTCAACGTTCTTCAACTTGTATATGTAGAAAAACTTGACGATGACGTGGACAACTCAAAATGCATGAAGATGATCTTTCCAACTTATCAAAACATGATACAGATTCTAAATAGTTTGACACAACAAAATTTGACAAATTCGGGTGCTGGATTTCCAATATAGCAGTTACAATCCCCCACTTTGTCAAATTTGTGATAAAAACTAACCAAAGAATTATGCACCAGTTCAATAAAGAATCATGCACCAATAATGCTACTATAACTCACTACAACTCCCCCACAATCTAATACTCCCCCTCAATCTAGGCAAAGTGATTTGTAAAGTACCTGTATCAATCAAATACATATCCAAAAAAATATATATTTCCATATTTCTCCACAATTATATCTCCACAATCACACATCCCCAACGACCATCATATATCATCGAGAATCATATCACATTCTCCCCCTTTTTGTCATAATATGACAAAGGAAAGAAAATGAAAGAGAGGATTAAAAAAATATATAAGAGAAGAGTATGATGTAAGAGAGTGAATAGTATAAACATGTCCATAGATTAGTATCAAAATATCAACATGAAGCATAATAACATGTCCAAGTACTATTTAAGCACAAGGAAAGTTAAGAGTTATTACAAACCCAACATGAATAACTACTAGTCAGAACCAAAAGATGGAGCAGGAATAGATGGATCAATTTGATGTAAATCCTTGTTAATACACCAAAGGTATTTGCGTATATATTTGAATTGAGTCTCTTGGGATACATGCAAACCTTCCACCTTTTCCTCTAAGGTTCTTAACCGCTCATCAAAAGTAGATGGCAGATAATTAGGATCAACCTCAGAATCTGATTCTAATTCATCAAAGATATTATCCATAGTCACATCATCAGGGGGTAGTGCTTCTTCCTCTTCAGCTTCTTCATTAGCTCCTCCAGCATCCCTATCAACTTGGCTAGGAGCCATCTTCAAATTCATCTTGTTAATGTTGGAATTGTTGAAAGGAAGATGGGAAATAGGAGCTTCTCCAATAGGCATGACCACAAAATAATGAGTAGCAAGGGTGGTCATCAAGAAAGCGAAAGGTATATCGCTATGGCCCAGATGGAGACAAAATTGATTTATCATATAACAAATTAGAGATGGAAGACACACTTGAATACCAGAAACATCAGAGTGAAGGATGCGCACCATGAAAGAAGTTAATTCAGTCTTGTTACCAGATCTCGGGTAAACATTCGAGATAAAGATATGATGAAGAACTCTGTATCTAGGTAACACATGATTGCATTGGAGCACAATCCTGAAATTCCAATCCGACTTCATGTTGCATAAATCTCTGGTTAACATTCATTTTTCAGATTCATTTAATCTCTCATATAAAGTGGTAATTGGAATCCCTTCATCATTAACTGGTATATCCATCAAGTTAGAGATCACGTGACGATCTACTAGAAATGTACCTTCTCTAAACGTAATAGTGAAGGTTAAATTTTTAATAGACATATCACTAATGCATGCAAATGTGGCCTGGGCAATGGACCAATATGCTGGTCTGCCCCAATTCAATATGTTAGTCTATCCTACAACATCAAGGAGGGGAGTTGTAACACCCCGGATTTTTGCCAACCTGGAATTAGACGTCCTTAGGCAATGGGCCGCTCTTAACACCTTATTAACCTGTCAGAACTGAATCCCACAGTCTAAAATCGCTTCTGAACCCCTTTCCTTCACAAATCCCACCCTTTACCACCTTGTTCTTTTAATTTTCCTAAGTACTTGCACCCTAGACACTATCTTAAACTAGCTAAGTAGTATAAATTGGATCACTTTATACACAAACTACAAAGGCCTAGGTACCACCTCAGACAGAAATCTTATAGGACTAAATCCTTTAGAAATGAGACAAAGTAACCACGTGCTAAATTAGATTAGCTATGAAACCCACTAGAATAGCTTTAAATATGATTTGCAAGACCCAAAACTTGTAGAATCATTGACGTTAGGTTACCCTAAAACCTAGGATCAAACTCATTACCCGACTGCTCTCGGGAGCACTTTGAAATTCCGTATCTGATCTGGACAGCACGTCGAAAGTCTGAATAACTCGAAGTTAAGGAATTAGGACCGCTTCGCTGGGCTTGACAACTATCTCGGAAATCAAATCCAGATAGTGTCCCACGGATGTTCGCTTGAGTCCGGAGTGAGAGAGTGTGAAAACACTTGTTTTCTTTAAAAATAAATATCTTGAATAGTAATCTGGAATCTCTCGTTTGTGGATTAGTTTTAAGCAACCAGACCGTCAGAATCAGACCAAATTACACCCTCGGATCAGGAGAAATTTCATACACATTTACATGTACTCGGAATCTCCGATCGAGATCCGCTGACCGTTGAACTGAAACTGGTCCGCCACGCGTGATCTAGAAATTCGACTAAAACGAAAACTTAATAGAACGTAGATCCGGTGTCGGTGAGCATAAGTCCAGCCTTTGGCTCAAGGAGGCCCGCCAGAAGTCCTCCGTTGAGCTAAAAAAGTTCCGCTTTGGTTATAACCTAGGTGAACCTTATCCAGAAGTCTATTTCGGTGAAGTTTTAGACTATATAAGGACCTTAAACCCTCCCCCATTTCAGCCACACGAATTTGGATTTGAGAAGAGAGAAAAGTGAGAGAAAGTGAGGGAGATGTGGGAGGAACTCCCTGCTGCTGTTCCCTGCCGCTATTCGGGCTCCACCGCCTGATTCTCATCGCTTTCCCGGCGATTCCGGCATCGTTTCTAGGTAAGAAACCCTAATCCTAATCTGTTTTAGGGTTGTATAGGTTGTAGGTTATGAAATAGCTAACCTGTTTCGTTCTTTAGGTTGTCAAACTCCCGTATACGGAAGCTTAGCAAACTTATCAACTCCGTTACGATTCTACGATAAAAGGTGCGGACTTTAGGTGTATAGGTTATGGTTTTCAACGCTTTCAATGTCAGATAATGATAGCTTTATGATCTGCATGCAATTGCACATGTACAAAATACCGTGTATGTATAAATTTTGGAGATGTAATTGTCATGATTAATTGTTGTATGAATATGATATACACAGATAAAATATTCGCATGGCGAAAGGATAGCCATAATACATATTTTTCTAACATAAGTCATGTATGTTGAAATAGTGTATGTTAAGTGTTTGTGGAAATGCTAGAGTAAGTGTTTGGATGTAGATGCCTTAGGAGGGTGTTGAGATGGGATTCTCAACTACCCTAGAGACATGTATGATTACCTCCATGAGGTTGTCTACTTAAACCGCTTACTTACAATATATGTGTTTGTATTCCCACGGATGTAATGCTTTGCAACATGCTTTATATCATGCTTTATAACATGCCTACTAGCATGCTTGAATTACTTTATTTATCATGCTTTACTCCACATGCTATGGATGAGAATTGATTGAGTTTGGGACTATGTCCATAGTCTAGACATCCGGTACCAGACTTGAGATCGTGGTTGAGATTCACTTCGCCACATAGGATGTGTTTGATGAACCCGAGTCGTACGTCAGTTAGCGACAGTGGTTAGGCCACGCGAAGTGCTTATGCACTTCATGTCGTTCAGTTGATCGTGCGCTCGAGCTAGTCAGGCTCGTCAAGTAACCCGATATGTCTAATGTATGTTCACCATGTTTGGACGCTACTGCTTGAACCTAGGGTACCGAACTTACCAGTGGATTCCCGTTAACCATGGTACCTCGATCCGCTAAGACTCATGAGCCGGGCATGGTGGTATGGGACACCGTGGTCGGCTGTCGGCCTACGCTGGGGCGATGGGTGATGGGGGAGTGGTGCAACGATTCCGTGTAACAGCCCTGCCTCCCCGTAGTGACCAGTGAGCAACCAGACTCGTGAGCCGATTATGGTGGTATGGGACACTATATTCGTGCTGTCGGCCTACACTGGCGTAGCCTGGCTGTGGTCCTCAGTCGGGTTACAACCGGGTCCCATTCTCAATAAGTGGACTGGTCGGGCTTCGAAATAGACTGGCAGTTGGTAGGACGTTAGTGAAGTGACCTCGAGCATACTCTGAATTTGCGGTGAGGCGATGAGTTTTGCCGCAGTGTATAGAGTATGAACTAGGCCTGTATCTGTATAGTGATGAATCGTTAAAGAGGTGATGAGGGAGTGGTGCAACGATTCCGTGTAACAGCCCTGATAGCCTCTGCAGTGACCTAGAAATACACCATCGTTTAAGATTAACTAGGATTGACGACCCTAGAATGGATCATGTTTAGGAATGTTACAAGGGAGGTACCTTAGTTTCCCAATCCTGCTGTTTGAAATGGAATAATAACAACTCGGTAATCATGCTCATCATGCATTGCATGTGCCTGGAAGATGTGGAGCACTGAGGGATGAAAGCATACCGCGAACGAAGAGGGTGTCGCATGAGGGAGTATGTCGGTGAGGGCATACATCATGTCATTCATACTTGCATTAATAAGAGTAGTTAGGAGTGTTTGATTTTACTGCTTTATCATTACTGCTTGACTGAATTGATAACATGTTAACCTATGTTTTACTGTTCCACTGAGTTGATCACTCACTCCCACGTTATGGGACGGTGTTATACACACCAACCAGATTTGTTGAGTTTCAGGTGATGGCGATGCTTATGAAGCAGAGCCGGACTACTTCTATGGTGATGAGGAGGAGTTCTCCTATCATGTAACTCTCTGACGGGTCTCTGAAGACCTGGTACTGTATTGACGGGGCTATGGTACTTGGGATAGAAGACATTACACTTACACATTTGGTATATTTTAGAACTGTACTTGTAATTATTTAACCTGGTAATGTTATCACACTCTGGAGACTCATCATAGTTTATATATTTTATCTATCTATCATAGTCTTTCGCTTACAAATTTAACTGTCTCTGGAGTATGATATATTGTTTTGGCTTAATCTCACTCATGTCAATGCACGAATACAGTCAACATTCAATCATCATTCATTTTGTTGCATAAGTGATGTTCTGGAACTCGGGAGTTGAGTTTATGCTCGACCCCCGATTTTCGGGATGTTACAGATGGTATCAGAGCATGATTTGGATTAAATCAGACCTGGGTTATGGTCACACGACGCACACTGACGCACTCTGACTTAGGAGGGAGTGACGGAACGTAAAAACAGACTTAGGTTCTCTATTATCGCCAAATAACACAATGGGTTGAGATCAACCGTAGAGATTGGACCCGTAGGCCTCAATGATTACACGAAACGATCTCGAATCACCTCTAGGCCGTCAGTCGACGGGTTTGAGTCGTTCCCTATAAACGAATTTCCTTAGGTTGTGGGTCGATCACAATACCTTACACTTAATCTCAAAGCCTAAAACCCCTTTTTATCCAATTCCTTCAAAATCTCACCTTTCGCCACCTTATTTTCAAACTTTTCTTAGAAATTTTATATTAAACACTAAACCTAAAGTATAAATGATTAAGAACAATACTTAAACAAAAATTAATTATAAATAGTAAAGATATGACTAAAATGGGTTTTTGACCATTAACAGTTTATAATTTCATAAAATAAATAAGTTATTTGGATATATCAGCTCCTTCTACCCCAAATCCATATATTGTATGTCAAATAACTCATCTCAGTTTGCAAGATACGTCCGTTTCAAGTTCATGGGGCAGAATCACCCCCAAAACAGTCCAGGGGACCGCGGTTCCACCGCGGTCGACCGCGGTCCCGTTGGGCCGGGATGGTCGGGCTGGGGCTGGTCAGGGTCGGCCAGACCCCCTTTTCACGTCGTTTTTGCCCCCTCTCTCTCAAACGCCCCTCCAAGCCCACCTTTCTCTTTCGACTTGTTGTTTTACCTCTCAAACCTTCCCTCTAATCACTCATTTCATCATTTCCTACCCAACTCGTCCTCTTCCAATGTTTACAACATAACCTACCCCCACCCTCTCCGTTCTCTCTCATTTGGGCTTTTACATGCCCCATTTGTGAATCAAAATCGTGTAGCCTTCTAACCTATCTCATTTCTCCCTTTTACCTTCTTCATTCCTTGCCTTTTAGGCCTTTACAATCCCTGATGAGGCTCAAGTCCATGGAGAACCAAAAACTCCAGCCCCCGTTTCGCCTTATCCTCATTTTCCGTGGCTCTGTCCGAGCTTAGTACGGCTGCTTTCTCGGGATAATAATAAATGTATGTGGGGGATATGGCCCCTAGATTGGGTGTATCCCATGTTTTCTGACACCATGTTTAGAATGTACGCAATTAAGAGTAAATTCTGAGATTTTCTTTCCAATAACGCTTAGAAATTTCCCATCGTGGGATATGGAAATCCCATCTCACACTTTCCGACACAAGGCTCATTTCCCAAAGCCTATACCATTGATTTTAATCCCCTCTCACCCTCCTACCAAACATGCCATTCCCAATCCCCTCTTGCCACAGACTCATACCTGTCCCTGGAATCAACCACAATACCCATCATCTGTAGCTCTTTTCTATGACTATAGATACCAATGTCACAGTACACATCATCGATGGAAGGAAGACCATTGTACTGAGGGATTGCTTCCTATTTCATGTTAAGGATAGGTCCTACATTACACCTTGTTCCGACATACGGAGCGAGACATAGATCCTTGAGCCTTAGGAAATTAAGTTTTTAAGGGAGGTAGAATATTATGAGCCCAATCTAGTTAGGTCGGCTAATACACCTCTTTGATCTGGGTGGCGCAGCGGAAGCGTGGTGGACCCTACTCCACTGGCCCAGGATCGAAACTGTGTTCGTTGAATACGAATATTATAGAAGCCTTAGCAAGTTCTACTACGAGAAACCATTTTAGGATCATCTAGTAAGATTTGATTCACCACTTCCTTCGACATAGATAATATCATGGCTTCTCTTAAACTAAGACCTAAAGGGTAACCTTAGACATAGACAATTTGAGCTTTTCAATGATGGACATTCCCTACGTTTTTAGAGTGATCGGACTACGGAGTTACTGAAATATACAACTGCGAAACATTCGCGGCCTGACCCAATTCTCAATCCTGAGCGACTACCAACGGACTCACTGCTTGACCGAGCAGAAGACCGGGATTCACCAGGATCCAGAAGGGATACGATGAGCCTTCTACCCTGGTCAGGTAGATGATCGATGTATCGGGATCAAGCCAACCATTACTGTCTCTCCGTGTTAGTCAAACATTGAAAATAGCTATCTTACTCTAAATTGGTGGGAATTATCGTCGAGACTCCAAATACGTAAAGAAATAAATTGTAGCAAACTATCAGGGTATGAGAAATGAATAAAGAAATATGTTTTAAGGGGGGTAGACTAAAATGAACCAGACTAGTATATGCCTTACCACGCGTAGGAACTTGAAATCAATAAAACTTAGGAAAAAGAAATAATTAAATCTTTCTTTATTACCCTTAGCCAATTTCGGGGATGAAATTTTGTTTTAAAGGGGGTAGATTGTAACACCCCGGATTTTTGTCAACCTGGAATTAGACATCCTAAGGCAATGGGCCGCTCTTAACACCTTATTAACCTGTCAGAACTGAATCCCACAGTCTAAAATCACTTCTGAACCCCTTTCCTTCACAAATCCCACCCTTCACCACCTTGTTCTTTTAATTTTCCTAAGTACTTGCACCCTAGACACTATCTTAAACTAGCTAAGTAGTATAAATTGGATCACTTTATACACAAACTACAAAGGCCTAGGTACCACCTCAGACAGAAATCTTATATGACTAAATCCTTTAGAAATGAGACAAAGTAACCACGTGCTAAATTAGATTAGCTACGAAATCCACTAGAATCACTTTAAATACGATCTGCAAGACCCAAAACTTGTAGAATCATTGACGCTAGGTTACCCTAAAACCTAGGATCAAACTCATTACCCGACTGCTCTCGGGAGCACTTTGAAACTCAGTATCTGATCTGGACCGCAAGTCGGAAGTCTGAATAACTCGAAGTTAAGGAATTAGGACCACTTCGCTGGGCTTGACAACCATCTTGGAAATCAAATTCAAATAGTGTCCCACGGCTGTTCGCTTGAGTCCGGAGCGAGAGAGTGTGAAAACACTTGTTTTCTTTAAAAATAAATATCTTGAATAGTAATCTGGCATCTCTCGTTTGCGGATCAGTTTTAAGCAACTAGACCGTCAGAATCAGACCAAATTACACCCTCGGATCAGGAGAAATTTCATACACATTTACATGTACTCGGAATCTCCGATCGAGATCCGCTGACCGTTGAACTGAAACTGGTCCGCCACGCGTGATCTGCAAATCCGACTGAAACGAAAACTTAATTAAACGTAGATCCGGTGTCGGTGAGCTTAAGTCCGGCCTTTGACTCAAGGAGGCCCGCCAGAAGTCATCCGTTGAGCTGAAAAAGTTCCGCTTTGGTTATAACCTAGGTGAACCTTGTCCAGAAGTCTATTTCGCTGAAGTTTTAGACTATATAAGGACCTTAAACCCTCCCCCATTTCAGCCACATGAATTTGGGTTTGAGAAGAGAGAAAAGTGAGAGAAAGTGAGGGAGATGTGGGAGGAACTCCCTGCTGCTGTTCCCTGCCGCTATTCGGGCTCCACCGCCTGATTCTCATCGCTTTCCCGGCGATTCTGGCGTCGTTTCTAGGTAAGAAACCCTAACCCTAATCTGTTTTAGGGTTGTATAGGTTGTAGGTTATGAAATAGCTAACCTTTTTCGTTCTTTAGGTTGCCAAACTCCCGTATACGGAAGCTTAGCAAACCTATCGACTCCGTTACGATTCTACGACAAAAGGTGCAGACTTTAGGTGTATAGGTTATGGTTTTCATCGCTTTCAATGTCGGACAATGATAGATTCATGATCTGCATGCAATTGCACATGTACAAAGTGCTTTCCGTTTTCTGTTTCGATTAAAGTTGTAGAATATAGAATTTTACATATTCTAGGTATTCGTAGAAAATACCGTATACGTATTTTTTTTAAAAATGTGTTTGACATGTTTATTTATTTTGTGGATATACGATATATGGATAAAATACTTATTTGGCGAAAGGATTTGCCAAAATACATGTTTTACTAATATACACTATGTATGTAGAATTATTGTATTGTAAGGAGTGCCGTATACATGTATATTTTGGAAGTGTGTTTGCCATGATTATTTGTCGTATGATTATATAATATATGGATAAATTACTTATTTGGCGAAAGGAATCGCCGTAATACATGTTTGCTTGTATACACTATGTATGTTGAAAATGTGTATTCTAGAAAATACCGTGTATGTATAAATTTTGGAGATGTAATTGTCATGATTAATTGCTGTATGAATATGATATACACGGATAAAATATTCGCATGGCGAAAGGATAGCCATAATACATATTTTTCTAACATAAGTCATGTATGTTGAAATAG
The DNA here is from genome assembly GCA_030180095.1 of Magnolia changhungtana. Classification (NCBI taxonomy): domain Eukaryota; kingdom Viridiplantae; phylum Streptophyta; class Magnoliopsida; order Magnoliales; family Magnoliaceae; genus Magnolia; species Magnolia changhungtana. The sequence goes on along the minus strand of JASAUF010000324.1, from coordinate 2,407,855 downwards.
TGTATGTTAAGTGTTTGTGGAGATGCTAGAGTAAGTGTTTGGATGTAGATGCCTTAGGAGGTTGTTGAGATGGGATTCTCAACTACCCTAGAGACATGTATGATTACCTCCATGAGGTTGTTACTTAAACCGCTTACTTACAATATATGTGTTTGTATTCCTACTGATGTAATGCTTTGCAACATGCTTTATATCATGCTTTATAACATGCCTACTAGCATGCTTGAATTACTTTATTTATCATGCTTTACTCCACATGCTATGGATGAGAATTGATTGAGTTTGGGACTATGTCCATAGTCCAGACATCCGGTACCAGACTTGAGATCGTGGTTGAGATTCACTTCGCCACGTAGGATGTGTTTGACGAACCCGAGTCGTACGTCAGTTGGCGACAGTGGTTAGGCCACGCGAAGTGCTTATGCACTTTATGTCGTTCAGTTGATCGTGCGCTCGAGCTAGTCAGGCTCGTCAAGTAACCCGATATGTCTAATGTATGTTCACCATGTTTGGACGCTACTGCTTGAACCTAGGGTACTGAACTTACCAGTGGAATCCCGTTAAACATGGTACCTCGATCCGCTAAGACTCATGAACCGGGCATGGTGGTATGGGACACCGTGGTCGAGCTGTCGGCCTACGCTGGGGCGATGGGTGATGGGGGAGTGGTGCAACGATTCCGTGTAACAGCCATGCCTCCCCATAGTGACCAGTGAGCAACTAGACTCGTGAGCCGAATATGGTGGTATGGGACACTATATTCGTGCTGTCGGCCTACACTTGCATAGCCTGGCTGTGGTCCTCAGACGGGTTGCAGCCGGGTCCCATTCTCAAAAAGTGGACTGGTCGGGCTTCGAAATAGACTGCCAGTTGGTAGGATGTTAGTGAAGTGACCTCGAGCATACTCTGAATTTGTGGTGAGGCGATGAGTTTTGCTGCAGTGTATAGAGTATGAACTAGGCCCGTATCTGTATAGTGATGAATCGTTAAAGAGGTGATGGGGGAGTGGTGCAACGATTTCGTGTAACAGCCCTGACAGCCTCTGTAGTGACCTAGAAATACACCATCGTCTGAGATTAACTAGGATTGACGACCCTAGAATGGATCATGTTTAGGAATGTTACAAGGGAGGTACCTTAGTTTCCCAATCCTGCTGTTTGAAATGGAATAATAACAACTCGGTAATCATGCTCATCATGCATTGCATGTGCCTGGAAGATGTGGAGCACTGAGGGATGAAAGCATACCGCGAACGAAGAGGGTGTCGCATGAGGGAGTATGTCGGTGAGGGCATACATCATGTCATTCATACTTGCATTAATAAGAGTAGTTAGGAGTGTTTGATTTTACTGCTTTATCATTACTGCTTGACTGAATTGATAACATGTTAACCTATGCTTTACTGTTCCACTGAGTTGATCACTCACTCCCACGTTACGGGACGGTGTTGTACACACCAACCAAATTTGTTGAGTTTTAGGTGATGGCGATGCTTATGAAGCAGAGCCGGACTACTTCTATGGTGATGAGGAGGAGTTCTCCTATCATGTAACTCTCTGACGGGTCTCTGAAGACCTGGTACTATATTGACGGGGCTATGGTACTTGGGATAGAAGACATTACACTTACACATTTGATATATTTTAGAACTGTACTTGTAATATTTAACCTGGTAATGTTATCACACTCTGGAGACTCATCATAGTTTATATATTTTATCTATCTATCATAGTCTTCCGCTTGCAAATTTAACTGTCTCTGGAGTATGATATGTTGTTTTGGCTTAATCTCACTCATGTTCAATGCACGAATACAGTCAACATTCAATTATCATTCATTTTGTTGCATAAGTGATGTTCTGGAACTCGGGAGTTGAGTTTATGCTCGACCCCCGATTTTTGGGATTTTACAGGAGTGATATTGAAAGGACTCAAATGGTTGGAATTGACAGTCCGCTTAACAATGATGTTGCGGAGACGAATATCCTGCACATATTTTGGGTCCTCTTCAGGTGGTTGAAGAGTACACACCGAAATCGGTGTGGAACGGGAAGAAGAAGGACCATGAGTGGTTCTCTTCTTATATCTACCTTTCATTGCAAGAAGTAAAAATAGAATGCAAGAAGGGTTTATGGATTTCACCCAAATCAGATTTTACCCAAATAATGCAAGGAAACCACTAGAAATCTTGAAATTAACCTTAGAATCAAGCAAATAGAAGTGCAAAGAACCAAAATTTGAGAGGAAAGTGGAAAAGACGCACTAAGAAAGTTGCAATCGAAGATGGGTTCAACCGGTCGTGAAAGAAGATAAAGAAAGTGTAGAAAAAGTAGTTTTACTCATCTTAAAAGCACTCTACACGCGCTACTCGATTGGTCGTGTACATACTCGACCGATTGTGCCACAACTGGTTGAGTGTGTACTTGACTGGTCGTGTAGACCCAAAAATGTGTAATTTTTATTAATTTTTGAAATCCAATAAATTTACAAAAATAACAATATATAATATGATATAAGAAGACACAATAATCTCAAATCACATTACACATACCAATATCCAATTTCAATTTAGCCAACCTGTTTCTGTCAAGTGGCTTTGTGAAAATATCCGCAAGTTGATTTTCAGTTTGAACATAATCCAAAGAAATAATTTTATCTCCCACAAATTCACGAATATAATGATATCTAATGTCAATATGCCTAGTTCGTGAATGCTGGATGAGATTTTTAGAGATGTTGATTGCGCTAGAGTTATCACAATAAAGAATCATAGTATCTGGCACAAATCCATTGTCATTTAACATCCTTTTCATCCACACAAGATGAGTGCATGCATTTCCGGCTGTAATATATTCCGCCTCAGCTGTGGATAGTGAAATGGAACTTTGTTTCTTGTTATGCCATAAAACTAAAACGTTCCCGACATTGAAAAATCCACCACTGGTAGACTTTCAATCATCCATATTCCTAGCCCAGTCAACATCTGTATAACCAGCTAACTGAACATTAGTATCATATGAATACCAAAGGCCGAGATTAGATGAACTTGCGACATATCTCATAATTCGCTTGACAACAATCAAGTGAGATTCTTTAGGATCTGATTAATATTTAGCATAGATACTGTAAGACCCGTATCCTAGACCGTACCGTTCCGTAGAATCCTGCGGTATTTCCGATTGAATTTCGGCAACCTTCGACCCTTACCAGTATCTGCGCACAACCCTGATTCATACGCCGTTAACCCGAGTCGACTCAACCCGAGACTTGTACCATTGCGACCGCACCGTCGCCGCGGTTCCGATGCCGCGACTCACGTGCCGAGGCGATACTCTGGCCAGGAGATGTAGGCCAGCGTTCGGTGCGAGGAAAACGCCGCGCGTTGCGAAACCCAAGGGAATCTCTACGAGATGTCCCATCAATCACCCATCAATCCATCAAGGGTCAAGTACACATCACTTTCACCTTTTCCCAAATAAGCCTCAAAAGTCAAAAAGTTCTTACAACACACATGCCTTCTTACACCTTTTGCCAAAAAAGTCAAGAAAGGTGTCTTACACCCATCACCTATACATCACACCACATCCATCACTCCTTTCTTTCACAATACTCTATCTCTCCCTCTTTTCAAACCTCATTTCCAAGCAACCATACGTATGAGCTATCTCCCCTTTCCTTCCAAGCCACAAGTGTGACCCACCTCTCCACCCTCTCATCTCTCATCCTAGCCTTCCATTTCTCATCTTCACCATCAAAGAGGAGCACAAGGAGACCGGCAAGCCGAGGGAACAAGAAGATCAAGCGGTGGGTGTTTGTAGCTCCATATTTCCTTCATTTTTGTCGATTTAGGGTCCATAATGTGGGACCCACCTTGATGTACTTTTGAATGAGGGGCCCATAGTGGCGGGGTCCCTCCATACTCACCGATTTCTCTGTCTCACTCTCTGTCTCTCTCTATTTCATTTTTTCTTTTTTTTTTTTCTCTTAGATCATGTGATGGTTGTGTGGTCTACTTGAAATGAGCCCCACCATGACATATGTACCTTATCCAAGCCATTCACCGGTGGGGCCACTTTAAATGTGTTGTACCCACACCATCCATTCATTTGGTGGCCCACCCAAGTGGGGCCCACCTCAATGCATGTGTGCGCCAACCCGTCCAGACGCTGGACGTGGCTGGAGAATGACACAAATATCAGCTTGTTTCTAAGCTTTTGGGTGGCTCCCATGTATGGGCCCCACCGGGTTATATGTGTTCAATCCACGCCGTCCATCCCCTCCACAAGGATGTTTTAGAAGTTGAGCCGAAAGATGAGGTCGATCCAACACTCAGGCGGGCCGTACCATAGGAAACAGTATATTCTACCGTTCAAAACTTCTAGGGCCCACCTTGCCTTATCTACACACCAAAAAAAATTTGTACCTTGGACTTGTTGGATGCATTCCGGGCCCGAGAACACAATGGGCGGGCTGGATTTTCTGAAAGTGGGCCCCGCATACCATTTTCTGCAAGGAAACAGAAATCAAAAAAAAAAAAAAGAAGTGCAGGTCGCCGCCTCTGTCAGTGTCAGAGGGCGCGGCCGCTCACTGCCGCCTTTGGTTTTCAGGGGACGGACAGGGCCACCCACGGCCCTGTCGTGGGCCCCACCATGATGTATATGTGTCATCCATTCCGTCCATTAGGTGGACCCCTCCATGGAGTAGACCCCCTCCAAAGATCAGGCCCATCCACTGTTTTGGCGACCCACACCAAAGGAAATAGTGAAAATTGAGGGTCTACCATTGAAACCTTTTTGGGGCCCACAGAAGTCTTGGATCAAGATGAAATTTGTGTTTTTCCTTTCACTGGGTCCGTGGGACCCTGTCAACGGGTTGGATGGCATGTAAACATTACGGTGGGCCCCACATGGAGCCCACATGAAATATGTGTTTCCCACCGTCCAGTGGACGGTGGGTGTGAGGGCGTGCGTGTGTGCATGCGTGTGTGTGCGTGCATGTGTGCATGCGTGTGTGTGCGTGGTGCGTGTGCTGTGTGTGTGTGTATATATATATGTTATATTATATATGTATATTATATATATATATATTATATATCTATATTATTTTAGGATTTTTATATATACATTATGGTGGGCCGCATGTGGACCCCACCATGATGCACATATGACATCCAATCCGTCTATCCATTGTGAAATATCATTTTAGAGCATGAGTTAAAGAATGAGGCAGATCCAAACTTCAAGTGAGCCCACTTTGGTATCTGTTTTGTGGCCCAACCTTTTAGGCCCACCTGACATACTTAAGGCCCATGGGTTAAGGCCCATTGCGATGTATTAGGGCCTATGGGTTAAGGCCCATTCGATGTACGTATGGGGCCCAATTGGTGTGGCCCATCTGATACACATATGACCCATGAGGTTAGGCCCATTTGATGCACTATAGAGGCCACGGGTTACGGCCCATTGCAATGCACTTAAGGCCCATTGGTGCGGCCCATGGATGTGGCCCACTTGATGAATATAAGGCCCATGTGACACGGCCCATTCGATGTATTTAAGGCCCAATGGGATGTACCTAAGGTCCATTGCAATGTGTGATCCCTACATGGTTTATGTAATGATGTTTACAACAGATAATGCCTTGGGAGCGATGTTGGTTTGACGTCCACATTGCGGGTATAGTGTTGGTTAAATGTCCGCATTATGACTCTCCCTAGGGCCATCGATAGGCCCATACTGGGTATGTGTAGGCCGTCCATGTCTAGGCCCATCTGTGTTGCAAGAATAGTTCATTACTTTATAACATGTGTAGTATAGTTCCATGATTCATGATCATACGCATCATATGTATGCTTGACATGAGAAGTGACTGATCATAGCATATGCCTTCGGGCAGGTTGTTTAGGGGCTCCCGGTTAGGCGGTGTTGCCCTACATGAGCGCACGATACGTGCAGGATTGCTGCATGATTGGATAGTGTGTTTCATGCATTTGCATTGTGTGATGTGGTTACTGTACGCCCTAGCGACATCAGGGCCATAGCCTCCACAGGCGTATTGTGGTTGGCAGGATTGGATACCGAAAATCTTGTTCTACATGGGGTGCTATAGATATCCCTGGGTGAAAGTCCCTAAACCCTTATGGTACCAAGAGGTTGCTCCAACGTCTAGACCGAGTGGGTGCATGAGCGTCGAGTACCGATTACCAGACGGTCGCGCTCTCCACTGTGTCGTGGTCGGTTGGAAGGGGGTGCGGCCTTACCCGCCCGAGAGTAGGGGGCAACGCTAGGCTGAGTTTGACCAGCTCTAGGAATGGGTCCGCTATCGACGAGCCGCACCCGATATTGGCAGGCAGATAGTGAGGTCTCTTCCACTTACCTTTTTACGCGCGATGGGGCGACAATCTGGTTTTGAGTGTATTAGACCCCGGTGATATCCCAGATTTTGAGCTGTACTGATATGTGGACTTAGATGAGGATTTGTATGCTTGAGTTGCATTTCGTATCGCATGGCCTTGGTATGGCCGACATCATTCATGCCTTGCATCGCATAGCCTTGGCACGGCTAGTGGTATTCATGGACTCGTCAGCATGTTCCGCATTACTCTGATACTTCATAACTGCATTACTACCTTACGCACACACTTTCACCACCCTCTAAGCTTTCTATAAGCTTATGCACGACTGTTGCGTGCAGGTGATGTGAGGACGCAGCAGCGCTGAGACAGGAGCACAGAGCAGATCTTTTGGAGCTTTTTATTCATTCCCATTGTATTTCCCTTTATGCTCATTGTACTTGTAAAGTTTTTGATCATAGTGGAAATGTGATGGAGTTTTTGGTTGTTGTTTGTGGGTTATGCCTTTGGTTATGCTTATTACAAATTAAACGGATGTTGAAAATCCTCCTTGTAGCATCCCAGGATCGAAACCTGGCGTATGGGCGCTGGGAGCCGAGAATGGGGTTCTACGGAGGCTGTCGGCTCCGGATTCAGCGATCGGGAATTTTGTGAGCCCGGTTTCCGAGTTTAGGGTGTGACAGAAGTTGGTATCAGAGCATAACTCGGGAATAACCAAGAACAACATTACATGTCTACTATGAGTTTGAATGATTGAGTCCTTAGTCCGGATAGCTTAACAATCTTTATTACCGACCCTTAACGTTCGTACCTTCGAGAGTTTCTAAGTTGATAGGCGCCTTCAGTCTTCCTGTAGGACATGGCGCGCCCGAGAATGACCCGATCGACCCCCGCACCACCACCTGAGACTTCCGCATCACCGCATGAGACTCCCGCATTACCACCTACGATGCCCATTCCACCACCAGAGATTCCTACTACCCATCCAGAGTATGCTGCTCCTCCACCAGGGACCGGTGCGGACCCGACCGTATCCGTGAGTGCCTCCCAGTTGTAGCAGATGTTACAGGCTGTGACGACTGCACTTCAGGGACACGGTAGGCACCCTATTGTCTCACCGGAGCAGGCCGAGCAGGACCGCGCGAGTGCCCTTCTTCGGGAGTTCCGACGACTCGATCCCCCGCGTTTCCAGGGTGAGACAGACCCTGCGGTAGCTGAGAGATGGCGCGCTGATGTGGAGAAGATATTCGAGACGATGGGATGTGCGACCGAGCGACGAGTCCGATTAGCCGTGTTTCTTCTCCATGGTGAGGTTGAGCACTGGTGGGCGTCAGTCTTCCTAGCAGTAGGCGCTGATTTTGTATGGACATGGGAGGATTTTGTGGATCGGTTCGATCGACAGTATTTTCCTGATCACATCCGACGACAGCGAGCGTTAGAGTTTGAGGCCTTGGTGCAGGGTGATATGACAGTGGCTCAGTACGCGGCCCGTTTTGTAGCGCTGTCCCGATTTGTGCCGTACTTGGTAGATGATGAGGGGCAGAAAACCCACCGATTCGAGGACGGCTTGCGTTACGGTCTTTGAGGCCGTGCCATTGGGCATGAGCTCCCGACATTTGAGGGAGTGGTACGGAAGGCCCAGATTTATGAGGCTGAGTGGGTCGGTTCTTAGTCTGATCGCGGTCAGGGGAGAGACCGGAAGAGGCATGCTCCTTCCGGTGACTCGCGGCAGCGTCACCGCAAGCCAGAGGCGTACGGTCGCCCACCTTCCAGCGCCAAGAAGACCTCCAAAGACCACCTCCCGGGCGCTTCACGGGCACTGTTTTGGGTGCGGTGCCACGGGGCACCGTATGTGGGAGTGTCCCCACCCTCAGCAGTAGTAGTAGAGGCCCCCACAGCAGCAGCAGCAGCAGCAGCCGAGAGGTCCACAATAGCCTCCACCACAGCAGCAGAGACCCGCACAGCAACAGCGACAGCAGCCCCCACCACCGAGACCACATCAGCAGCAGCATCAGCACCAGCCTCCAAGGCCGCCGCAGCAAAGGCAGCAGTTTCGACCGCCTCAGCGACCCCAGCAGCAGCAGCACGTTCAGAGGGGACAGGCACCTCCCCAGCCAGCTCAGGCTAGGTTCTACGCGGCCCAGCAGGATCCTCAGTCATCTGGAGGAGTCGTCGAGGGTATACTTCCAGTCTCTTCATGCATCGCTTGGGTTCTATTTGATTCTGGGGCTTCGCACTCGTTTATATCCGAGGGATTCTGTCATTCTACTGGATTGCCGACAGAGTCTGCTCGAGAGGGGTTGACCGTATCGACGCCCTTAGGGAAGACTACAGTATTAGGCCGCTTCTGTTCGTCTTGCCCCGTGCTAGTGGGAGAGATTTTCTTGCCCGCCGACTTGTATGTGTTGCCGATGTCCGAGTTCGATGTCATTCTGGGCATGGATTGGCTTGCTGAGTACCACGCCATCTTGGACTGCTCCGCGAGGACTGTAACATTCGATATACCAGGCTTGCTGCAGTTTCAGTTCGTTGCAGAGCCCCGAGGAGAGCCGTTGTCGTACTTGATGTCCTGCGCCGTTGAGGAGCCTGTTGCCGCTTGTGTTGATCAGATGCCGATTGTTTACGATTTTCCCGATGTGTTTCAGGAGATTCCGGGATTACCGCCTCGCCGACTCACCGAGTTTCAGATTGATCTCATGCCCGGTACCGCGCCTATTTCAAAGGCCCCGTATCGTATGGCACCGTTGGAGTTACGGGAACTGCAGAAGCAGTTGGACGAGTTGCGCGAGTTGAGTTTTATACGTCCAGCAGTTCGCCGTGGGGAGCGCCGGTACTCTTCGTGAAGAAGAAGGATGGATCGTCGAGGCTCTGCGTAGACTACCGCGAGCTCAACAAGGTCACGATCAAGAACAAGTACCCGCTCCCGAGGATTGATGATTTGTTTGATCAGCTGCAGGGTGCACAGTTCTTTTCGAAGATTGACTTGCGTTCCGGTTATCATCAGATTCGGGTCCGAGAGAAGGACATTACGAAGACGGCATTCAGGACGCGTTATGGTCATTTTGAGTTCCAGGTCATGTCTTTCGGACTGACCAATGCGCCCGCGGTATTCATGCAGTTGATGAATGAGGTCTTCCGCCCTTATCTCGATCAGTTTGTTGTAGTCTTCATCGACGACATTCTGATCTATTCGAGGACCCGTGAGGAGCACGAGCAGCATCTGGAGGTTACGTTGCAGACCCTCCGTGCACACCAGCTGTATGTGAAGCTGGAGAAGTGCGAGTTCTGGCAGGAGGAGGTGAAGTTCCTCGGTCACGTGGTGACGAGGGAGGGCGTCGCAGTGGACCCCTCGAAGGTTGAGGCAGTGCGTCAGTGGGGCCAGCCCACGACCGCGTCCGAGATCCGTAGTTTCATTGGTTTAGCGGGCTACTACCGACGTTTCATTGAGGGCTTCTCCCGTATTGCTGCCCCGCTGACCAGGTTGACTCGGAAGGGCGCAGAGTTTATTTGGAGCGATGCCTGCGAGCGAGCATTTATGGAGTTGAAGGACCGTCTGACGTCCGCTCCTGTCCTCACTCTTCCATCTGGGAGTGATGGATTTATTGTATTTACTGATGCCTCGCATATTGGGTTGGGTGCTGTCCTGATGCAGCACGGGAGACCAGTGGCCTTCGCGTCTCGCCAGCTCAAGATCCACGAGCTGAACTACCCCACGCATGATTTGGAGCTGGCTGCAGTTGTCTTCGCACTGAAGGTGTGGAGGCACTACCTCTATGGGGTCAGGTTCGAGCTCTTCTCCGACCACAAGAGCTTGAAGTACCTCTTCTCGCAATGTCGAGTTGAACATGAGGCGCGGCGGATGGAGCTCCTGAAGGACTATGACTTTGATCTTCAGTACCACCCGGGCAAGGCGAACGTGGTGGCGGATGCCCTCAGCCGTCAGCCATGAGGCCTGGTGGCGCATATGATGATTCAGGAGTGGCGGATGCTTGAGGATGTAGCAGAGTATGATTTTGAGTTCGGCCTGCAGTCTTCTATCGTGCAGTTATCGAGCCTGTCGATTCAACCCTCTCTTGTCGCAAGGGTGATCGGGGCTCAGCAGGTTGATGAGTCGTTGTAGAGTTATAGGGCTTATGCGACATCTGAGAGTCAGGTAGATTGGCAGATTGGTACAGACGGTAGACTTCGCTTCAGAGGCCGATTATGTGTCCCTGATATTCCTGAGTTACGCAGAGATCTTATGACCGAGGCACATCGATCGCGGTTTTCTATCCATCCTGGCTCGACGAAGATGTACCGTGATATGAGGCGACAGTATTTTTGGGCAGGGATGAAGCGCCAGATAACCAGTTTTGTGGCCGAGTGCGACACGTGCCAGCGTGTCAAGGCCGATCATCAGAGACCCCCTGGTCTATTGCAGCCGTTGAGTATCCCGATGTGGAAGTGGGATCACGTATCGATAGATTTCATTATGGGCTTGCCGAGGACTCAGCACGGTCATGACGCCATTTGGGTTGTTGTGGATCGTCTGACGAAGTCGGCACATTTTCTCGCGATGCGTGCGACTTGGTCTATGGACCGGCTTGCGAGATTATTCCTCGAGGAGATCGTGAGACTGCATGGTGTTCCAGTCTCGATCGTTTCGGACCGAGATTCGAGGTTTACGTCTCAGTTTTGGGGGAGCTTCCAGAGATAAATGGGGACTGATTTGCAGCTTAGCACCGCGTACCATTCGCAGACCGATGGCCAGACCGAGAGGGTCAACCAAATCCTTGAGGATATGCTTAGGGTTTACGCGATTGATTTCGGGGGTAGCTGGGATGAGCATCTGCGATTGGCTGAGTTCGTATACAATAACAGCTATCAGGCGACCATCGGCATGGCTCCTTTTGAGGCACTATATGGCAGACCATGCAGATCACCGAGTTGTTGGACCGAGGTTGGAGAGCGCCGTCTCCTAGGTCCCGAGCTTGTGCAGGAGACATCAGAGGCTGTCGATATCATCAGGCAGAGGATGCGCACAGCTCAGAGCCGGCAGAAGAGTTTTGCTGATCGTCGGTGTCGTCCCTTGGAGTTTGATGTAGGGGACCATGTGTATCTCAAGGTCTCGCCCATGAAGGGTGTAGTTCGTTTTGGAGTGAAGGGCAAGCTTGCCCCGAGATTCATAGGACCTTTTGAGATCACTGGGCGCGTTGGCGCCGTGGCCTATCGGCTTGCCTTGCCATCTCAGTTGTCTGGCGTCCACAACGTTTTTCATGTCTCTATGTTAAGGAAGTGTGGGTCAGACATCGTCCCTGTTATTGATTGGCAGCCGTTAGAGGTTCGTGAGGATGCTTCCTACATTGAGCAGCCGGTTCGTATCCTGGATCGGAAGGAGCAGGTCCTCCGGACCAAGGTCATCCCATTGGTGAAGGTTCAGTGGGGTCACCATTCTGTTGAGGAGGTTTCTTGGGAGCGCGAGGCTGAGATCCGAGAGCGTTATCCCCATCTCTTTGATGACTGATTATGTGTTGTACCTTGTATGATATCTCTGATTTTATATAGAGACGTTATGTTTCTTCTTCCTCATGAGTTATGACTAGTTGCGATGATTGCGTAAATTTCGAGGACGAAATTTTTATTAGTAGGGGAGAGCTGTAAGACCCGTATCCTAGACCGTACCGTTCCGCAGAATCCCGCGGTATTTCCGATCGAATTCCGACAACCTTCGACCCTTACCGGTATCTGCGCACGACCCTGATTCATACGCCGTTAACCCGAGTCGACTCAACCCGAGACTTGTACCATTACGACCTCACCGTCGCCGCGGTTCCGATGCCGCGACTCACGCGCCGAGGCGATACTCTGGCCAGGAGATGTAGGCCAGCATTCGGTGCGAGGAAAACGCCGCGCGTTGCAAAACCCAAGGGAATCTCTACGAGATGTCCCATCAATCACCCATCAATCCATCAAGGGTCAAGTACACATCACTTTCACCTTTTCCCAAATAAGCCTCAAAAGTCAAAAAGTTCTTACAACACACATGCCTTCTTACACCTTTTGCCAAAAAAGTCAAGAAAGGTGTCTTACACCCATCACCAATACATCACACCACATCCATCACTCCTTCCTTTCACAATACTCTATCTCTCCCTCTTTTTCAAACCTCATTTCCAAGCAACCATACGTATGAGCTATCTCCCCTTTCCTTCCAAGCCACAAGTGTGACCCACCTCTCCACCCTCTCATCTCTCATCCTAGCCTTCCATTTCTCATCTTCACCATCAAAGAGGAGTACAAGGAGACCGGCAAGCCGAGGGAACAAGAAGATCAAGCGGTGGGTGTTTGTAGCTCCATATTTCCTTCATTTTTGTCGATTTAGGGTCCATAATGTGGGAACCACCTTGATGTACTTTTGAATGAGGGGCCCATAGTGGCGGGGTCCCTCCATACTCACTGATTTCTCTATGTCTCACTCTCTATCTCTCTCTCTATTTCATTTTTTCTTTTTTTTCGCTTAGATCATGTGATGGTTGTGTGGTCTACTTGAAATGAGCCCCACCATGACATATGTACCTTATCCAAGCCATTCACCGGTGGGGCCACTTTAAATGTGTTGTACCCACACCATCCATTCATTTGGTGGCCCACCCAAGTGGGGCCCACCTCAATGCATGTGTGCGCCAACCCGTCCAGACGCTGGACGTGGCTGGAGAATGACACAAATATCAGCTTGTTTCTAAGCTTTTGGGTGGCTCCCATGTATGGGCCCCACCGGGTTATATGTGTTCAATCCACGCCGTCCATCCCCTCCACAAGGATGTTTTAGACGTTGAGCCGAAAGATGAGGTCGATCCAACACTCAGGCGGGCCGTACCATAGGAAACAGTATATTCTACCGTTCAAAACTTCTAGGGCCCACCTTGCCTTATCTACACACCAAAAAAAATTTGAACCTTGGACTTGTTGGATGCATTCCGGACCCGAGAACATAATGGGCGGGTTGGATTTTCTGAAAGTGGGCCCCGCATACCATTTTCTGCAAGGAAACAGAAATTTTAAAAAAAAAAGAAAAAAAAAAGAAAAGAAGCAGAGGCTGCTGCCTCTGCTGTGTCAGGAGGGCGCAGGCGCTGCCTGCGCTGGTTTGGGCGGACGGACAGGGCCACCCACGGCCCCTGTCGTGGGCCCCACCATGATGTATATGTGTCATCCATTCCGTCCATTAGGTGGACCCCTCCATGGAGTAGACCCCCTCCAAAGATCAGGCCCATCCACTGTTTTGGCGGCCCACACCAAAGGAAACAGTGAAAATTGAGGGTCTACCATTGAAACCTTTTTGGGGCCCACGTAAGTCTTGGATCAAGATGAAATTTGTGTTTTTCCTTTCACTGGGTCCGTGGGACCCTGTCAACGGATTGGATGGCATGTAAACATTACGGTGGGCCCCACGTGGAGCCCACATGAAATATATGTTTCCCACCGTCCAGTGGACGGTGGGTGTGAGGGCGTGCGTGTGTGAGGGCGTGCATGTGTGCATGCGTGTGTGTGCGTGCGTGTGTGCATGCGTGTGTGTGCATGGTGCGTGTGCTGTGTGTGTGTATATATATATATGTTATATTATATATGTATATTATATATATATATTATATATCTATATTATTTTAGGATTTTTATATATACATTATGGTGGGCCGCATGTGGACCCCACCATGATGCACATATGACATCCAATCCGTCTATCCATTGTGAAATATCATTTTAGAGCATGAGTTAAAGAATGAGGCAGATCCAAACTTCAAGTGAGCCCACTTTGGTATCTGTTTTGTGGCCCAACCTTTTAGGCCCACCTGACATACTTAAGGCCCATGGGTTAAGGCCCATTGCGATGTATTAGGGCCTATGGGTTAAGGCCCATTCGATGTACGTATGGGGCCCAATTGGTGTGGCCCATCTGATACACATATGACCCATGAGGTTAGGCCCATTCGATGCACTATAGAGGCCACGAGTTACGGCCCATTGCAATGCACTTAAGGCCCATTGGTGCGGCCCATGGATGTGGCCCACTTGATGAATATAAGGCCCATGTGACACGGCCCATTCGATGTATTTAAGGCCCAATGGGATGTACCTAAGGTCCATTGCAATGTGTGATCCCTACATGGTTTATGTAATGATGTTTATAACAGATAATGCCTTGGGAGCGATGTTGGTTTGACATCCACATTGCGGGTATAGTGTTGGTTAAATGTCCGCATTATGACTCTCCCTAGGGCCATCGATAGGCCCATACTGGGTATGTGTAGGCCGTCCATGTCTAGGCCCATCTGTGTTGCAAGAATAGTTTATTACTTTATAACATGTGTAGTATAGTTCCATGATTCATGATCATACGCATCATATGTTTGCTTGACATGAGAAGTGACTGATCATAGCATGCAGGTGTTGCCCTACATGAGCGCATGATATGCGCAGGATTGCTGCATGATTGGATAGTGTGTTTCATGCATTCGCATTGTGTGATGTGGTTACTGTACGCCCTAACGACATCAGGGCCATAGCCTCCACAGGCGTATCGTGGTTGGCAGGATTGGATACCGAAAATCTTGTTCTACATGGGATGCAATAGATATCCCTGGGTGAAAGTCCCTAAACCCTTATAGTACCAAGAGGTTGCTCCAACGTCTAGACCAAGTGGGTGCATGAGCGCCGAGTACCGATTACCAGACGGTCGCGCTCTCCACTGTGTCGTGGTCGGTTGGAAGGGGGTGCGGCCTTACCCGCCCGAGAGTAGGGGGCAACGCTAGGCTGAGTTTGACCAGCTCGAGGAATGGGTCCGCTATCGACGAGCCGCGCCCGATATTGGCAGGCGGATAGTGAGGTCTCTTCCACTTACCTTTTTGCGCGCGATGGGGCGGCAATCTGGTTTTGAGTGTACTAGACCCCGGTGATATCCCAGATTTTGAGCTGTACTGATATGTGGACTTAGATGAGGATTTGTATGCTTGAGTTGCATTTCGCATTGCATGGCCTTAGTATGACCGACATCATTCATGCCTTGCATCGCATAGCCTTGGTACGGCTAGTGGTATTCATGGACTCGTCAGCATGTTCCACATTACTCTGATACTTCATAACTGCATTACTACCTTGCGCACACACTTTCACCACCCTCTAAGCTTTCTATAAGCTTATGCACGACCGTTGCATGCAGGGGACGCGAGGACGCAGCAGTGCTGAGACAGGAGCGCAGAGCAGATCTTTTGGAGCTTTTTGCTCATTCCCATTGTATTTCCCTTTATGCTCATTGTACTTGTAAAGTTTTTGATCATAGTGGAAATGTGATGGAGTTTTTGGTTGTTGTTTGTGGGTTATGCCTTTGGTTATGCTTATTACAAATTAAACGGATGCTGAAAATCCTCCTTGTAGCATCCCAGGATCGGAACCTGGCGTATGGGCGCTGGGAGCCGAGAATGGGGTTCTACGGAGGCTGTCGGCGCCGGATTCGGCGATCGGGAATTTTGTGAGCCCGGTTTCTGAGTTTGGGGCGTGACAGATACCTATGTTGAATGCTATATCAGATTGACTTGCAGTTAAATACAATAAGTTACCAATCATACTACGATACAACCTAGGATTTACACTTTCACCTGTTGCATCCTTGGAGAGCTTAAGAGTCATACTCATAGGAGTATCGAAGTTTTTACCGCTCTCAAATCCAAACTTCTTCACCAAGTTTAGAGCATACTTGGTTTGAGAAATAAAAATCCCGTCCTCAAGTTGTTTCACTTATAAACCTAAAAGGTAGTTCAGTTCTCTAACCATGCTCATTTCAAACATAGACTTCATCAATTATGCAAACTCAGTAGATAGATTAGAATAAGTAGAGCCATAGATAATGTCATCAACATATATCTGTACTAGTTACAAGTAATGTCTTATCAACACTCCCCATTACAAAGTTGTGACTTAGTAAAAACTTAGTCAGCTTCTCATACCATGCCATGGGAGCTTGTTTTAAACCTTAGAGTGTCTTTTTCAATCGATAAACTTGATCAGTGTATTTAGGGTCTTCAAAACCCTTAGGTTGTTCTACATATACTTCCTCATGTAAATCATCATTCAATAAAGCACTCTTGACATCCATTTGATAGATTTTGAACTTTTTGAAATAAGCAATGGATATAAATAATCTGATAGATTCAAGACGAACTACTGGGGCAAAGGTTGCATCGTAATCAATACCTTCTATCTGAGTGTACCCTCGTACAACCAGTCTTACCTTGTTTCTTATAATATTTCCTAATTCATCAAATTTATTTTTAAAGATCCACTTAGTTCCAATTATATGTTTATCATTAGATCTAGGAACCAAATACCACACATCATTCCATACAAATTGATTTAGTTCATCGTGCATGGCTACTATCCAGTTTTCATCAGTAAGCGCTTCTTTTACATTGGCCGACTTAATCTGGGAAGTGAAGCACACATAATTACATATGTTCTCTAATTGTCTTCGAGTGCGCACACTAGTAAGAGGGTTCTCAAGAATTTGATAAGTTGGATGGTCTTTAACTGACCGCAGTTCAGTGTTATTTTGACTGGATGAAGAGTCTGGTTTATCAAATATAGTGACTTCATCATCTTCTGAACTAGAGACAGGTATTCAAGTGATCATCTATAATCAGATTAATGGACTCTTGAATAACACCGGTTCTCTTATTGAGAACTCGATACGCTCGACTATTTAGAGCATACCCTAGAAAAATCCCTTCGTCACTTTTAGTGTCGAACTTCCCTAAATTTTCATGGTCACACAAAATATAGCACTTGCTGCCAAAAAATCGAAGGTATTTGACTATGTGTCACACCCCGAACTCGGAAACCGGGCTCCTAAAATTCCCGATCGCCAAGTCTGGCACCGACAGCCTCCATAGTACCCCATTCTCGGCTCTCGGCACCCATACACCTGCTGCTACTATGCTACTGCTGCGTCTTGGCGTCACTTGCACGCATCAATCATGCATAAGCTCATAAAAAGCTTAGAGGGTGGTGTAAGTGTGTGCGCAATATGAGCATGCTCAGAATGTAAGGTCAGAGTAATATGAAAACATGCTGATGAGTACATGAATGGTCATATTTCGATCTTGTCGATGCCATCGAAGGGCTCCCCGATGCCATTAAGATTTCCAGCCAAAAATCATGTTTGCTTGTTAGACAATTCTAGACCCATTTCGATTACATCAATACGATCTTCAATTGTATCGAAAATCATTGTTCGATGCCATTGAAGTGGCTTCAATGCCATCGAGAGAGTCAACGGAAAAATCACAAAACCTTGCTGGACATTTCAGGATCTCAACCGATGCCATTCAGGAGACTTCTGTAAGACCTGTACCCTAGTCCGTACCGTTTCATAGGCTTCCGCGATCCTATCGGTTGAATTCCAGCAATCCTCAACCCGTTTCCAATGTTGCGCACGATCGTAAGCCGAGTCCTGCATACCAAAGTCGGCTTGAACCGAAACTTGTATCCTAGCAACCGCACCATCGCTGCGGTTCCAACACCGTGACTCGCGCACCGAACCAATACCTAGGTTGGAAGATGTTAGTCTGCGTTCATTCTGAAGAAACACTGCACATTGTGAATTACGAGGGAATCTCTATGAGATGTCCCATCAATCAAGTCAAGTATACCACCTTACCTCCATGACACCTCACCCAACAACAAGTACACATGACCACTCCTTCCTTTACCATAAGTCAACTCTTCTCTCCCTTCACCATACCTCTTTTCACAAATTTCAAACCTAACCTCACTTCCCCATTAACACTTCATTAAACCACCACATCACCCCATTCCTTTTACGATTACTCCTCTTTCTCTCTCTCATTCCTTTTCTCATCTCCCAAAACACCCACACGTCTAACCTCCTCTCCCTCCCAAACACCAAGGTGGCCCACTTTCCCCTACTCTCACATCTCCCATCTCAACCGTTGGATTATCATCAACCACCATTGAAAGTGGAGGCTAGGAGCTAAGGAGGCTAAGGGAGTAAGGAGTACAAGAGGCGGGTGATCCACCATTGATTTCTATTAAAGGGGCCCACAAATAATGGGATCCACCTTGATGTATGTATTTGTGATTAGAGAGGGGCTCATAGTGGCGAGGTCCCTCTACTCCATCGATCTCTCTCTATTTATCTCTCTTTCTCTCTCTTTCCCTCTCTTTCTCTCTTCCTTAGAATGAAGTGGGCCCCACCAATATGTTAAATCTACTCCATCCATCAAATGGGGTGGCCCACCTCAGTTTAGGAGAGATCCACCTTTAAATTATATTGTATATTATAATATTTTATTAATATTTATATGCATAGTGGGCCACAAACATGCGGGACCCACCTTGATGAGCATGGCCATGTACATGTGGGACCCACCATGAGGGACCCACCATGATATTTGTGTCGTCCAGCATCCAGAGATGCTGGACGTGAGCAGAGGCTAACATGGAGTGCGTGTACTGACATGGTGGTGTACTAACAAGCTAACAAAAAAAAGAAAAAAAAGAAAGAAAAGGGTAGTGCTTTTGGGGTTGGCCGCTCATATAGGCCCCACCTTGATGTATGTATGTGATCCACGCCATCCATTCTATTCTCCAGCCCATTTTAGGCGTTGAGCCGAAGGTCAAACCCAATCTGAGGTTCTGGTGGGCCATAGTCTAGCAAAAGATGGTTTTAACCGTTGAAACCCACCCTTGATGGTTGTATGTAATGAAATACTTCGAATATTAGATTTGTTTGGTCCGTCCTAGGCCGTGGAATGCAATGGTGGGGTGGATTTCGTTAATATGGGCCCCACCTAGGAAAATCTGTAAAAAGAAATATATTTTAAATAAATAAATAAAAATAAAATAAAACATCAAGGCAGCAGTAGATGCTGCCGCCGTTGTCAGAGCGCACACAGGCGCTGCCTGCGTGCTGGCGGGCGGACGACTGGCTGGCCCTCACGGCTCTAGCCGTGGGCCCCACCATGGTGTGTTTCGACCATCAGCACCGTGCATTTGATGGTTCCCCTTTAAATTATGGGGTATCCCAAAAATCAGCCGTATACGGATCTCAGGTGGGCCATACCATCTCAAACCATGTGAAGACTGCCTAAAACATATAAAACCACTTGGTGGGGCCTACCCAAAGTTTGGATAAGGCTGAAACTTGGTCTGGACCGTCAGTCTGGGGGGACACACATAATGTGTGGGCTGAATTTGTGGACCACATCACGATGGGCTCCTTGGTCTACTGACCATATCAACAGGTTGGTGGAAATAAACATTACCATGAGCACCTGCCCACGCAACCTTGTCAATAGGTTGGTTGGCAAATAAACATTATAGTGGGCCCTACCCTGGCCCCACCGTGATGTGTGTGCACGGCCCCACCGTGATGTGTGTTGGCCCACATTGCAGGCGACAGTGTTGAATGAATACCCACCGTTTAAAAAAAAATGATACACTGGGCCCCCTTGGTCTATGTGACCATATCAATAGGTTGGTTGGTAAATAAACATTATGGTGGCCCTGGTCACGTGAACAAATTGAAGGGTAAATAAGCATTACAGTGGGCCCTACCCTAGGCCCATGAAACCTTATGAATGGGTTATATTGAAAATAAACATTTCAGTGGGCCTTAGCCCCATGTGACCGTATGAATGGCTTGAATGGAAAATAAACATTATGGTAGGCTTCACATGAGGCCCACTTGGATGCGTATGGGCCCATATATTTAGGCCCATCTTGATGTATTTTTAGGCCCAATGTTGAGGCTCACTTCGGTATTTATATGGACCCATGTATGTAGGCCATCTTGATGTGTTTATGAGCCCGTTGTTGGGGCCTACCTTGATACATATAGGCCCACGTTATGAGGCCCACTTGATGCATCTGTGGCCCATTGTTGAGGTCCACTTTGATATATATAAGACCTATGTGATTAGGCCCATTTGATACACATAAAGCTTATGTGACCGGGCTCAATTTAATGCATTCTCAAGCCCATGAATGATGACCCATTGCAATGTACCTAAGGCCCATTGGTGAGGCTCATTGAGGTAGCCCACTTGATGAATATAAGGCCTAGGAGATACGGCCCATTTGATGTATTTGGGGCCCCATGGGATATACCTAAGGCACATTGCAATGTGTGATCCCACCATGATTTATTTAATGATATTTAAGGCGAGCCGAGCCTTGGGGACAATGTTGGTTTGACGTCCACATTATGCGAGTAATGTTGGTTAAATGTCCACATTATAACTCTCCCTAAGGCCACTGATAGGCCCGTACTTGTTTCATGTAGGCCATCTGGGCCCATCTTCATTGAGAGGATAGTTCATTACTTTATAACATGTTTAGCACAGCCCCATGATTCATGATCATATGCATCATATGTATGCTTGAGATGAGCAGTGTCTGATCATAGTATATGCCTTCGGGCAGACTGTTTATGGGATCCCTGAGAGGTAGAGTTGCCCTACATGAGCGCGTGCTTCACGCAGGATGACTGCATGACTGATAGTGTGTTACATGCACTTGCATTTGTGTGATTGTGATATGCTGTAACATCCCGAATTTTTGCCAACCTGGGATTAAACGTCCTTAGGCAATGGGTCGCTCCTAACGCCTTATTAACTTGTCAGAACTCAATCCCACAGTCTAAAATCGCTTGTGAACCCATTTCCTTCACAAATCCCACCCTTCATCACCTTGATCTTTCAATTTTTCTAAGTACTTTCACCCTAGACACTATCCTAAACTAGCTAAGTAGTATAACTTGGATCACTTTATATACAAACTACAAAGGACTAAGTACCACCTCAGATAGAAATCTTATAGGACTAAATCCTTTAGAAATGAGACAAAGTAACTAAGTGCAAAACTAGATTAGCTACGAAATCCGCTAGAATCACTTTAAATACAATATGCAAGATCCAAAACTTGTAGAATCATTGACGCTAGGTTACCCTAAAATCTCGGATCAAACTCATTACCCGACTGCTCTCAGGAGCACGTTGAAACTCCGTATCAGATCTGGACCGCACATCGGGAGTCCGAATAATACGAGGTTAAGGACTTAGGTCCGCCTCGCTGGGCTTAACAACTATCTCAGAAATCAAATCCAGCCAGTGTCCCACAACTGTTCGCTTGAGTCCGGAGCGAGAGAGTGTGAAAACACTTGTTTTCTTTCTAAAATAAATATCTTGAATAGTAATCTGAGACTTGTTACTTGCAGTCATTTTGTAAGCAACTAGACCGTCAGATTCTGACCTAAATACACCCTCAGATTAGGAAAAATTTCATAAACATATCCATGTACTTAGAATCTCCGATCGAGATCCATTGACCGTTGAACTGATACTGGTCCGCCACGTGTGATCTGGGAATCTGACTGAAATGAAAACTTAACTAAACCTAGATCTAATATTAGTGAGCTTAAGTCCGACTGCACACAGAAAAGGGGTCGCCAGAAGTCCTCCGTTGAGCTGAAAAATGCTCACTTTGGTTATAACCTAAGTATACCTTGACCTGAAGTCTATTTCGGTGATTTTTTAGGCTATATAAGGACCTTAGAACTCTCTCTCTCACAGCCATGCGAATCTGAGAGAAACCCTAGAGAGAGAAGAGAGAAAAGAGAGAGAAAGTATGGGAGATGTGGGAGAATCTCCCTGCCATGTTTCCCTGTCGTTATGCAAGCACAACCACTCCGTTCTAATCACTTTCCCGGTGATTCTAGCTCCGTTTCTAGGTAAGAAACCCTAACCCTAATCTGTTTTGGGGTTTTGATAGTTATAGGTTATGAAATAGCTAACATATTTCATTCTATAGATTGCCAAACTGCCGAATACGGAAGCTTAGCAAACCTATCGACTCCATTACGATTCTACGATAAAAGGTGCGGACTTTAGGTGTATAGTTATGGTTTTTAACGCTTCCAATGTCAGATAATGATAAATTCATGATCTGCATGCAATTGCACATGTACAAAGTGCTGTCTATTTTCCATTTCGATTAAAGATGAAGAATATGGAATTTTACATACTCTAGGTATTTGTAGAAAGTACCGTATACGTATAAATTTTAGAAATGTATTTGCCATGATTATTTGCTGTATTGATATATTATATATGGATAAAATACTTATTTGGCGAAAGGATTCGCCCTAATGCATGCTTTTGCTAATATACACTATGTATGTTAAAATAGTGTATTCTAAGTGTTTGTGAAAATGACGGAATGAGTATAGAATTCTCATTCGTGCTCGCCATGACTAATTGTCATGGATATATGATTGTTGTATTGGCGAACCCCCTTTGACGAAAGAATTTGCCCTAAATCACGCCATGGCCACTATAAGCTACATACGTTAAAATGTGTAGTCCAAGTGTTTGTGGAAATGATTGAATGATTATGGAACTTGGATTCCTGCCTGCCATGACTATCCATCGTGGGTGCATGCGTGTCATAATTGGGGCAACTCCCTAGTGAAAGGATTTGACCTAATACCTATGTGATCAACATATGTGAGGTATGTTGATATATGTAGTTTAAAGTGTTTGTTGAAATGTCTGAATGAGTAGTGGTTAGTAAACTGTAATGTATAAGGGTGTTGAGATATGATTCTCAATTCCTTTAATTATGTGTATGATTTCTTTAGATATCTGTGTGATTAGAAATTGAATATGTATAAATTCATGCTTATGTTGTACTTCATAACTTGCTCAACTGTTTTATGATTTTATTTATGTCATACATATGTTTAAATT
The DNA here is from genome assembly GCA_030180095.1 of Magnolia changhungtana. NCBI lineage: Eukaryota > Viridiplantae > Streptophyta > Magnoliopsida > Magnoliales > Magnoliaceae > Magnolia > Magnolia changhungtana. The sequence goes on along the minus strand of JASAUF010000324.1, from coordinate 2,384,708 downwards.
CATGTTAAGACCATGAAGGGTGATGGGGGAGTGGTGTAACGAGTGCGAGCAACAGCCCTAGCATCCCTAAGTGGACCGTATTAAACTTTGATTGTATGATTTGAATCTGGATCCATTACTGCTTTAACTATCTACAATTGAATGTGATTGTAGCTATTGTATAGTTCAGACAATCGGTAACAGATTTGAGGTCGTGATTGGCTTCTATTCGCCATGCAAGACATGTTTGATGAACCCGAGTCGTGCGTTGCTTGTCGGCAGCGGTTAGGCCACACGAAGTGCTTATGCACTTCATGTCGTACAACTCAATGGGCGCTTGTGCAAGTCGAGCTCGTCAAGTAACCCGATCTGTCTAATGTATGCTCACCATATTTGGACGCCTCTGCTTGAACCTAGGGTACCAAACTTACCAGTGGAATTCCGTTAACCTTGGTACCTTGATCTGCTAAGACTCATGAGCCGGGCATGGTGGTATGGGACACCGTGGTCGAGCTGTTGGCCTACGCTGGGGCTATGTGCCTCCCCGTAGTGACCATTGAGCAACCAGACTCGTGAGCCGATTATGGTGGTATGGGACACTATATTCAAGTTGTCGGCCTACATTGGCGTAGCCTGGCTATGGTCCTCAGTCGGGTTGCATCTAAGTCCCATTGTCAATAAGTGGACTGGTCGGGCTTCGAAAATAGGCTGTCAGTTGGTAGGACATTAGTGAAGTGACCTCGAGCATACTCTAAAATCTGTGATTGGCGATGAGCCCTTCGCAGTAACTAGAGCATGAGTTGAGCCGAGTACGGTGAGACCTGTATTCGAGCTGACGGCCAACGATTGAGCCGAGTACGGTGAGACCTGTATTCGAGCTGACGACCAGCAATTGAGTCACATACGGTGAGATCTGTATCCGCGCTGATGGGTGACGAGCCTTTTGTGATGCCTTCGCGATGCCTCTCAAACCATAATATCATATGAGATTATCTAGGAGTGACGACCCTAGAATGGATCATGTTTGGGAATGATACAAGGGAGGTACCCTAGTTTCCCAATCCTGCTGTTTGAAATAGACTAATAACTACTCGGTAATCATACTCATCATCGCACTGCATGTGCCTGGTAGATGTGGAGCACTGAGGAATGAACGCATATCACGAACGTAAGATGGTGTCGCATGAGGGTGGTTTGGCAAGGGCATACATCATGTCATTTCATACTTGCATTAAATAAGAGTAGTTAGAATTGTTTGATTGTACTGCTTTATCATTACTACTTGACTGAATTGATAACATGTTAACCTATGCTCTATTGTTCCACTGAGTTGGCCACTCATTCCCACATTACGGGACGGTGTTTTAAGACACCCACCAGACCCTGTATCAGATGCAGGTATCACTGGAGCATAGGAGACTGAGCCTGACTTCTATGACGATCAGTTCTCCTACATGTAGTTCGCTGGAAGCTTCGTATAGGCTGTCCAGTGCTACGGGGCTACAGGGTTGATAATTTCAGTTGTACTATTTAGACATTTTGATTCAGAACCAACATGTATATATACGGTGACTCAGTTAGTGTTCATACTCTGGAGATCGAAAATGTTTTGTTTTATATATATCTATATACACCTTTCAGTCTTCCGCTTACGTTTTATACATGGATCTAGAGTGTGAATTATTGTTTTGGTAAAATCTCACTCATGTTTATTGTACTAACACAAACAACATTTAATCATCATTATCTATGTTGTATAAGTGATGTTCTGGAATTCGAGAGTTGAGTTACTACTCGACCCTCAATTTTTTGGGATGTTACATATGCCCTAGCGACATCAAGGCCATAGCCTCCACAGACACACCATGGGAGGTTGGATTGGATACTGAAAATGTTTGGTTCTAGCATACGGGCGTCATAGATGTCCCTGGGTAAAAATCCCTAAACCCGATGGTACAAGAGGATGACTCCAACGTCGAGGCCGAGTGGATACACGAGCGTGCGAGGGCCGTATACCAGTAGGCCACGTCTCCCACTGTGTCGTGGTCGGTTGGAAACGGGTGTGACCTTACTCGCCTGAGTGAGGGGGCAATTTCTAAGCTGAGTTAGACCAGCTTGAGGAATCGGTCTGCTATCGACGAGTCGGGCCCGATATTGGCAGGCGGATAGTGAGGTCTCTTTCTCTCTTCCAGTTGTGGATCCAGATAGGGACGACAAGCTGGCGTAGTGTGTACTAGACCCCGGAGATTATCCAGACTGATAACTGTATTGACATGAGGATTTGGATGAGGGTTGGCATGCTTGAGCTGCATCTTGCATTGCATGGTCTTGGTATGGCCGATCGCAGTCATATCTTGTACTGCATAGCCTTGGTACAGCTGGTTACATTTATGTACTCATCAGCACGATTCCGCATTACTCTGATCCTGCATTCTAAGCACGCTCATATTGCGCACACACTTACACCACCCTTTAAGCTTTCCATAAGCTTATGCACTATTGATGCGTGCAAGTGACACTAGGACGCAGCCGTAGACTCGCCGCAGTTGGAGTGTGCAGCCGAGCTTCTGGAGTTTTGTTATTAGCACTATCTTGTATTCCCCTTTCCTACGTATTGTACTTAAAGTTTTTTATCATAGTGGAATTTGTGATGGTGTTCTTGTGGTTATTGTTCGTGGGTTATGCTTATAGTTATGCTCATTACGAATCAAATTGATTATTAGAAATCCTCCTTGTAGCAGTCCCAGGATCGGAATCTGGTATATGGGTGCCAGGTGCCGAGAATGGGGTACTACGGAGGTTGTCGCGCCGGATTCGGTGATCGGGAATTTTGTGAGCCCAGTCTCCGAGTTCGGGGCGTGACAACTTCGATGCCATCAAAACATAAGTTTTGATGCCATCAAAGGGACTTCGATGCCATCAAAACTTAAGTTTCAATTCCATCGAAGGGAACTCGATGCCATTGAGAATTCCATTCATAAATCTAGTTTGGTTGTTGGACATTTCTGACTCTCAATTGATGTCATTGTCTAGGTCTTCGATGCCATCAAAGATTGTTCGATGGTAGCTCGATGACATCGAATATGGCCTGGAATATGCTGTTATAGGCTATCTTCTACATAGAAGATTCGCACCTCTTTCAACCTTCTTTATCATATTTTTATTGGTCTCCTAAGGCTAAGGGATGATCAAATTTATATTCCTATTTGGGACAAGATCATCTAGAGGTTATAGGGTTATTTTGGTCTAGGGTTAGGGTCATCAAGGCATCTCTTTTACCTGTACATGCTCATTGATGCTTCTGCTCTACTTGTGTCTTCGGTCTTTACTTTTCCAAAGGCTCAACCAATTACGGACACAATGGCTCATATGATTGACAAACCAGGGTGCAAAAATGAGTGAACTAACACTTGACAGTTGTCACTTAAGCCATCGTATATTCACTCGTGGCAACATTGCACCGCCACATGGAAGAGAATGGCAACCAAAGTGTTACCTTGTGCCCATGTAGTGCCACGTAGGAATAAATGAGTTGCCAAAGGAATTCTATTATTGAAGCATAAAATCGAGTAAAAGGAGATTGAAGAAAGAAGATTGAGTTGCATAGGGTGCAAGTTGAGTGAGGGGTCAAGTTGTGTAGACCTACGCAACTCACCATAGTAGCACGGACCCGCGCAACTCATCAAGGTGGTTCATGCCAATTGCATTGAATGGATGCGAAGTGGGGTCCACGACACAAGATTTAAGGGTTCACACGTGTGGAAGCCTATAAATAACCCCTACCCCCTTCATTTGAGAGGATCAAATTTTTAGGAGACTGGTACCTCTGACATGTATCACAGAGAGAAGAGGGGAGCGAGAGAGAGAGAGAGAGAGAGAGAGAGAGCAAGGTTGAACCGCGCGACTCTAATTGAGTTATGCAGGCCCGCGCAACTCCTCGACCCGCGCAACTCATTTCTGAGTTGCACGGGTGACCCAAAGAATGGGCATTCTTTTGTTATTTTTGAAGGATCCCCTTCAGGACACTCCAAATCTTCCTTTTGTATCCTTCATTCGAGGGCATACATAAATCTATATGAGAAAAAAGATCCGCACAACTCATCTCCTATGGAGACTTGAATGCTATGACCCGGAATGCTGTCAAAATTTATATTTGGTTCCATTTAATACCATTTAATACTTACACTTTCAATTATAATGACTTTATCTTGGAATTAAAGGATCAAAAGAATGTAAATGAATTCAGAATATAAATAAAATGTAATGATGATTATTCGCTTCACTTTATCCCTTTGTCAATGTTAAGTGAGATAATTCCCCGAACCAAATACCCTTCGTTTCTTGTTGAAACAAAATGGCGACTCTGTTGGGAAATATTCATTTTATTATCTTACTTAATATCGACTTGGGGTAACTATTTAGAGAATTTCATATGAGTTTGGCGTCAAAAAGACTCCGAAATAGCGACTCTCAATGGGAATATCCTTCCTTTCATCTCCAAGATAATGTGTATCTGTAAATAAATACTAATTGATGTTGTTTTATTCTCTGACAGAAACCATTCTGCAGCGACGGGGTCAAATTTCAATCAATGGCAATCAATTCCAGCAAAACAATTTTTTACTTCGCTACCACAGGATTCGTAGTGGAATACACTCATAATCATACTCCAAGTTCGAAGAATCGACCGACCCTGAGTACGATAATGTCGACTAAAAATACTATTTTGCAAGAAACCAGCGGAGTGATATCCGTGTCGCCACTCTCAAAAGATAGAGGAGGTGAGTTGTAACGCCCTGAAAATTGGGGGTCGTGTATAACTCAACTCCCGAGTTCCAACGCATCACTTATGCAACATAATTAATGATGATTAAATGTTGTCTGTATTAGAGCAATAAACATGAGTGAGATTATACCAAAACAGTAATTCATACTCCAGATCATTTGTATAAAAGCAAGCGGAAGACTGAATTGTATATATATGTATGTAAAGAAACAAAAATCGTTTCATTCTCCAGAGTATGAATCCATCTGAGTCACCATATACATGTCTGTTTTATAAACAGAATGTCAAAAATAAAACTAAGTAACAATCCCTTTAAAACCCGTCGATCCTGGCAGCCTAGTCGAAGCCGACAGAGTACAGCATATAGGAGAACTCCTCCTGGTCCTCATAATAATCAGGCTCCGCCTCCTGAGTCATCGGCTCACCTAAACCTGAGACAGAGTCTAGTTGGTGTGTGCAACACCGTCCCGTAATGTGGGAGTGAGTAGCTAACTCAGTGGAACAATAAAGCATAAGTTAACATGTTATCAATACAGTCAAGCAGTAATGATAAAGCAGTAAAATCAAACACTCCTAATTACTCTTATTAATGCAAGTATGAATGCAGGTATGATGGATGCCCTCACCACACCCTCCCTCGTGCGACACCATCTTACGATCGCGACATGCTTTCATCCCTCAGTGCTCCACATCTTCCAGGCACATGCAATGCATGATGAGCATGATTACCGAGTTTTTATTAGTCCATTTCAAACAGCAGGATTGGGAAACTAAGGTACCTCCCTTATATCATTCCTAAACATGATCCATTCTAAGGTCGTCAGTCCTAGTTAATATCAGATGATGGTGTATTTTCTAGGTCACCGCAAAGGCTGTCAGGGCTGTTACGCACAAAGGTTACACCACTCCCTCATCACCTCTTGAACGATTCATCACTATACAGAAATAGGCCTAGTTCATACTCTATATAACGCGGCAAACCCTAAGGCGCACTGCGATTTCAGAGTTTGCTCGAGGTCACTACAAAGGGCTGAAGGGCTGTTACACACAAAGGTTGGACCGCTCCCCCATCATCTTATCAATGTAGGCCGACACTACGAATATAGTGTCTCATACCACCATAATCGGCTCACGAGTTTGGTTGCTCACTGGTCACTACGGGGAGGCACGTGGCCCCAGCGTAGGCCGACAGCTCAACCACGGTGTCCCATACCACCATTTCCGGCTCATGAGTCTTAGCGGAATGAGGTACCATGGTTAACGGGATTCTCACTGGTAAGTTTGGTACCCTAGGTTCAAGCATGAGCGACCAAACATGATGAACATACATAAGACACACGGGTTACTTGACGTGCTCGGCTAGCTCGAGCGCACAACAAGTTGAGCGATATGAAGCGCAGAAGCACTTCGTGTGGCCAACCACTATCGCCAACCGAAGTACGACACAGGTTCGCCAAACACATCATGTGTGGCGAGATGAATCTCAACCACGATCTCAAGTCTAGTACCGAATATCTGGACTATGGACATAGTCCCAAACTCAATCAATTCTCAACCATAGGATATGGAGTAAAGCATGATAAATAAAGTAATTCAAGCACACTAGCAAGCATGTCATAAAGCATATTATAAAGCATGTTATGAAACAAGTTACAAAGCATATTAAAAAGCATGTTATAAAGCACTATACAAATAGGGGTATAAACACATATATTTCATAAGTGAGTGGTTAGAGTTGACAACCACATGGAGGGAATCATACATGTCTCTAAGGTAATTGAAAACCTCATCTCAGCACCTATCTAAGGCACTAACATCTAAGCACTTACTCCCACAAGCAATTTCACAAACACTTAGAGTACACTATTTCAACATACATGACGTATGTTAGTAAAATATGTATTAGGGTTGTCCTTTCACCAAACTAGTATTTTATCCGTATATATCATATTCAGACAGCAAATAATCATAACAATTGCATCTCTAAAATTTATACATATGCGGTATTTTCTAGAATACACAATTTCAACATACATAGTGTATATAAGCAAACATATATTACGGCGATCCCTTTCGCCAAATAAGTATTTTATCCATATACTATATAATCATACAACAATTAATCATGGAAAATACATTTCCAAAATTTGTACGTATACAGTATTTCTACGTATACCTAGAGTATGTAAAATTTCTTATTTTGCATCTTTAATCAAAACAGGAAACGGAAAGCACTTTGTACATGTGCAAATACATGCAGATCATGAATCTATCATTATCTGACATTGAAAGCGTTGAAAACCCTAACCTATATGCCTAAAGTCCTCACCTTACACCTTAGGATTGCAACTAATCAGCTACGTTCGTTAGGCTTTCGTATCCGGCAAATTTGTAGCCTAAAGAGTGGAACCGATTAGTTATTTCATAACCTATAACCTTCACACTCTTAAACAGATCTAGGGTTAGGGTTTCTTACCTTAAAACGGAGTCGATATCGCCGGAAAAGCTGTAAGGAAGGGGTGGTGCAGCCCGTGTGGTGGTTGGAAACGGTAGGGGGGAGTTTCTCCCACAACTCTCAAGCTTTCTCTCACTTTTCCTCTCTTCTCCTTAGGGTTTTATCCCAAATTCGTATGGCTGTGAGAGGGGCTGCCCTAAGGTCCTTATATAGCCTAAAAACTCTCCGGAATAGACTTATGTTCAAGGTATACTTAAGTTATAAGCAAATCGGCGTTAATTCAACTCAAAAGAGGGTTTCTGGTGGCCCTCCTTGAGCCAAACGTCGGACTTAAGCTCTCTAACCTTGGATCTACGTAAGGTTATGTTTTTATCTCGGTCGAAATCCCAGATCACGCGTGGTGGACCATTCTCAGTTCAACGGTCAGTGGGCCTCGATCCGAAATTCCAAGTACATGTAAATGTTCCTGAAATATTTCCTGACCCGAGGGTGTATTTGGGTCAGATTTTGACGGTCTGGTTCTTTATAAAATGTACGCAAGCGATAGGTGACAGATCACTATTCAAGATATTTATTTTGTAAAGAAAACTGGAGATTTCACACTCCCTCGCTCCGGACTCGAGCGAACGGCCGTGGGACATCGTCCAGACTTGATTTCCGAGATGGTTGTCAAGCTCAGCGAGGCGGTCCTAAGTCCTTAACCTCGTATTATTCGGACTCTTGATGTGCATTCCAGACCTGATACGGAGTTTCAATTCGTTCCCGAGAGCAGTTGGGTAATGAGTTTGATCCTAGACTTTAGGGTAACCTAGCGTCAATGATTTTACAAGTTTTGGGTCTTGCAAATTGTATTTAAAGCGATTCCAATGGATTTCATGGCTAATTTAGTTTAGCACTTAGTTAACTTTATTAAATTTCTAAAGGATTTAATCCTAAGTGATTTCTAGTCGAGGTGATACTCGAGCCCTCGTACGGAAATTTACTGGTCATTACAATCTACCCCCCTTAAACAAAAATTTCGTCCTCGAAATTTATACCTTTTCGTATTCCTCGAGAATCTGAGGGTAGTTCTTCCTGACCTCGGCCTCAGTCTCCCAAGTAGCTTCCTCCTCTGAATGATGCGTCCATAGTACCTTCACAAGTGGAATGACCTTGTTACGCAGTACCTGCTCTTTCCCGTCAAGGATATGTGAAGGGTGCAACTCATACGTAGCATCCTCGCTCAGCTGTACCTGCTCCCATCTGTTGATATGTGAAGGATTAGGAACGTACTTCTTCAGCATAGATACATGAAATACGTTGTGTACAGTTGCAAGTGGTGTGGGCAAAGTGAGACAATACGCCACATCACCCACTCGATCCAGTATCTGAAACGGACCGATAAACCTCGGCGTGAGCTTCCCCTTCTTCCCAAACCGAAGGACTCCCTTCATAGGGAAAACTCGGAGGAATACATGATCCCCAACCTCGAACTCAAGCGGTTGCCGCCTCGTATCGGCGTAACTCTTCTGCCTGCTCTGCGCTGTAAGTAGTCGACGCCTGATAATGTCGACCTTCTCTGTAGTCGCCTGTACCAACTCCGGGCCAATCAGACTACGTTCGCCAACCTCAGCCCAATAATGCGGTGCTCTGCAAGGACGACCATACAAGGCCTCATATGGCGCCATACCAATACTCGCCTGGAAGCTATTGTTGTAGGTGAACTCTGCGTAAGGAATACAGTCATCCCAGCTGTCCTTGAAGTCCAGCACACAGGCCCGCAACATATCCTCCAGAATCTGATTCACCTGCTCTGTCTGCCCATTAGTCTGAGGATGAAACGCCATACTGAATTTCAACTTCACACCCATCGCTTCCTGGATACGAGTCCAGAAGATAAATGTGAACCTCGTGTCTCTGTCTGACACAATCTCAAGTGGAACTCCATTCAGACGCACAATCTCTCTGATGTACAATCTAGCCAGCTCGTCTGCAGAGTTCGTAACTCTGATAGGGAGGAAATAGGCCGATTTGGTCAACCGGTCCACAATCACCCAAATGGAACGTGTCCCTTCCTCATCTTCGGTAGCCCTGATATGAAATCCATGGAGATGAAGTCCCACTTCCACTCTGCTATGGGCATGGGCTGAAGCAGTCTAGGAGGTCGGTGATGTTCTGCCTTGACCTGTTGGCACGTTAGACAACGAGACACATACTCAGTGATGTGGGCCTTCATGTTATCCCACCAATACGACCGTCTCATATCCCGGTACATCTTCGTGCTACCAAGATGTATCGCGAGCTTTGAGTTATGAGCAGACTCGAGAAGCTCCTGTCTCAAGTCAGGACTATCAGGAACACATAGGCGGCCAGGAATCGTAGACCCCCATCAGAACCAACTCTCCACTCGGAGTCCTCAGCGTTGCTAGCTTGCTCTCAAAGCTCAGACAACCGCACACCGCCCTTTTAGGCCTCAACGATCCTATCATCCACCAGTGGTTGCACCCTAACGTGTGCAACACACTCAAATGGCTCCTCCACAGTGAGTCTCTGCTCGAAGTCCCGCACGAACTCAATCATGTCCCACTCTGCTACCATCAACGGAGCCGCAAATGCTATAGCCTTCTTGCGGCTCAACGCGTCTGCCACAAGGTTCGCCTTGCTCGGATGGTAGGAAACCTCGAACTTGAAGTCCTTCAAGGTCTCCATCTATCGGCGTTGTCTCATATTCAAGTCTCACTGTGTGAATATATACTTAAGGCTCTTGTGGTTGTAGAAAAGCTCGAACTCCTCTCCGTAGAGGTAATGTCTCCAGAGCTTTAATGTAAAGATGATAGCTGCCAACTCCAGGTCGTGTGTAGGGTAATTCTCCTCGTGCTTCCTTAATTGTCTCGAGGCATACGAAATCACCCTGTCCTTCTGCATAAGGACACAACCCAAACCAACGCAAGACGCGTCAGTGTATATCGTGTACTTAATCCCTTGCTCTGGCAATACTAGCACAGGGGCGGACATCAACTTGTCCTTCAGCTCCTTGAAAGCTGCTTCCGCCTTCTCATTCCAGGCGAACTTTAGGTCCTTCCGGGTCATCTGAGACAACAGCCTGTCAATCTTTGAGAAATCCTAAATGAAACGCCTGTAATACCCTGCCAGACTAAGGAAACTCCTCACCTCCGTAACCGAGCCAGGCTGCTGCCAATCCTGAACTGCGGCTACCTTATCAAGGTCCACTGCTATCCTATCCTTGGATACTACATGTTCGAGGAACTTGACTTCCTCCTGCCAGAAGTCACACTTCTTATACTGTCCGAACAACTGGTTCTTCTTCAGCGTACCCAACACCTCTCTTAGGTGTTCCTCGTGCTCCTCCTGACTCGTAGAGTATATCAAAATGCCATCAATAAAGATGATGATGAATCGGTATAGGAAAGGCTGAAATACCCGGTTCATCAGGTCCATGAACATGGCTGGTGCGTTCGTAAGGCCGAACGACATCACTATGAACTCATAGTGCCCAAAGCACGTCCTAAAGGCTGTCTTCTGCACGTCCTCATCTCTGACGAGCAGCTGAAGATACCCTGACTGCAAATCAATCTTCGAAAAATACTTCGCCCCCCTCAACTGATCAAACAAATCATCTATCCTGGGCAAATGATACTTGTTCTTCACCGTTACCTGGTTTAACCTGCGATAATCAATACACAATCGCTGAGAACCATCCTTCTTCCTCACAAATAACACGGGTACACCCCAAGGAGAGACACTGGGTCAAATGAAACCCTTCTCTACAAGCTCGTCAATCTGCTTCCACAGCTCCTCCATCTCACATGGAGGCATACGATAAGTCGGCAATGAGATAGGTGTCACACCAGGCGTAAGATCAATGGTGAAGTCGATCTTGCGTCGAGGTAGCAAACAAGGAATCGTCTCAAACACATCCGAAAACTCCTGAACCACTGGCGTATCCACAAGCGTCGGTCCATCAACATCCTTCAGCAAGGAAGCATAACTAAGAACTCGAAAAGGGCAACTGACCTGCATGGGAAATGTAAAGGGCGTGCCCTCAGGTCCGTAAGCTGTCACTAGACGAGTTTCGCAGTCAATCTCGGCCCTCGCTTCAGTTAACCAATCCATACCAAGGATGATGTCGAAATGATATATGGGGGAGACAATCAGATCAATGTATATAGTCCTGCTCCCTAGATCTATCAAACAATCCTCACACATCTTGGTAGAATCCGTAAAAGTCCCAGGTGCCGCAATAACTCGCACCCCAGCCATCGGGATCGTGTGCAACCCAAGGCGCTTGACTGCAGAATCGGATTTCAGTGAAATAGTGGATCCCGTATCCACAATAGAAATATAGGGGTACCTTCAACATGGGCAGTGAGCTCAAAGGCCAACGGTGCTATGGTAGTGGAGTCAGGCGCCTTTGCTATAAGTGCGTGCACACGCGCCTGCTGCTGACGGTTCGGCGGCCGAACCATGGGCCGTTGAGGCAGTCTGAAGCGTGATACAGGAGGTCGGAAGGAAGGATGAGCAAGGGCAGCCTGTAGAGGTGGAGTCGATAATGCCTGTGGGCGAGAACGACCCAACATCTGCGATAGAGAGAAACCACTATCCTTCATCCGCGTGAAACAACTCCCAATAGGATGACCCTGTTTCCCGCAATACGTACAGGTCACAATAGAGCGTCGCATCAGAGCCACTGGCGCTGCGATCCTGGGGGGCGAGTCAGCACGAGGTCTCTTGCCTAGAATAGGGCTGCTCTGTAACTCCTGTCGTGGTCTCGGAACCATGGTACCACGGGAATGGGCCAACCGGTCCACATCCTGCTCGGCCGTCATAGACATGTGAACCAGCGCCGCATAAGTAGGTATACTGATACAGCATATCTTCGACCGTATATCAGGTCGCAAACCCAAAGAAAAATGACACATCCGCATCTGCTCATCAACCAGTATAGTCGGGACAAAGCGGCCTAACTCTGTGAAGCGGTGCTCGTACTCTGTAACCGTCATGCCTCCCTGCCTGAGGCGCAGAAACTCATCCTCCCGCTCATGTCGGTACGTCTGCGGGTAGTATTTCTCGTGGAACCGGAACTCGAATGCCTCCCAAGTCCACACGTAGTCCGCTGCGACAGACCACCATAGACTGGCCTCCCTTTCTAACATGAAAGCGGCCAGCTCAACCTGGTCTGCCTCTGAACAGTACAGCATCCGAAGCATCTTGGAGATGCTGTCTAACCAAAACTCTGCCTCCTCGGGTCTGTGAGAACCCATGAATGAGGGAGGCCTCAAGTGCTGAAATCGCTCGAGTAAGCCGCGGGTACCGACATCTCCAGTAGGAGGTGCAACGGGTGAGGGCAGAGGCACATCCTCAAACTGAGCAGGAGGCTCTGAATGCTCAGCAGGACGTGCATATGTCGTAGGTGGAGTCGCACTACCACCCTGGGAGAAGGCCTCAGCAATAATGGCCATAAGCTGCTGGTGCTGCTACTGCTGTATCTGCTGCTTCTGCATCTGCTGCTGATGCATCATCAACATCAACTGCTCGATCCTATCCGTAGGGGGAGCAGCCTGTGAGTTATGCTGCGCAGATGATGATGCCCGGTACTACTCACGAACCGGGGGCGTGTAAGGTGGTAGCCCACCGGTAAGACCAGCAGGAGGCTGATCAGAATCTACTCCACGATCCGCAGGACCACCCCTACCAAAGGAGTCTGGTCCATCGAACTGGTAAGAAGAAGGTGTGCCGTGCTTCGTGTATACTGCCGCGGCATGCCTATACAACATAGGGTGTAATGTTGGTGAGATTTAAAGCAAATCCACACATTATTTAAGCACTTTAAGCATTCCACACATCTCATAACAAAAGAGGCTACATGCTTTTCATTTACCCAAAATTGTCATAATACATGGACTACCGAGTTACATGAATCATGACAGAAATTACATGCAAGCCAATTACATCCAAAGCATCAAACACTTAAAACATGTTACTGACTACTACATCATTAGCATGAAAGCATAAACCGCCTAATGCGGTAAGCAAAACAACCAAAACAACAACTCGGATGACTAGGCATTCGAATCCGGCGATGGAGGAGGAGCATTCTTATCCTGTAGACAACACAGGATGGCCTTCAAGGTGTGAGACACCTTGCTTAGCTTGGTTTGGACCCGCCCGACTTCCTGTCGCAGGGCAGCTTGTCCCTCCTCGAGACGTGCTAAATGCGCATCTATGGAAGCCCGATCAGTGCCTTGCTCTTAAGCCGTAGGAGGTGAACTCTCCTCTGTACCCTGGGCCTTAGCTAGTCGGCCGCCACAAAGGTATCGTGTGCAACGATCCCTTTCACGAGCAGTCCCCAAATTCAGCTCGCTAGCATGTACGTTACCAAGGGGCATATTCATAAGTCGTGCGATCACCCTCACATCAATGGTGACGAATAGATCCACCCCAACTAAGAGTTGGAACTGTAAAGGTTCTAGTGTAGGCTCACGAATGTTGGCGTAGAAGGCTCTGACAGTGCTAGAATTGGCGCGACCTCTGACCTCAAATAGCTAACCCCAAAGGGCCTCCTCCACTTGCTCGAACAAATAGTATTCCCCAAATAGCCGACCATCCACCTGGGCTTCAAAAAGAACTCTGCGGTCCTCATAAACTCCATGAGGTAGCGCCGCTAACTGTACCCGTTCAGCAGGGATCCGGGGATCAATGTCCCGCTTCGTGCAAAACTCCCGGGCAAAGCTCAAGCTAGCGGCGGTGTCTCTCGGCCGCCTTGATCATGCAGGGCGACTAGGCCCAGCCTCATCAGCGGCACCCTTTCTCTTGCCCATCAGAGAGAGGATGGTGGAGATGGAGAAAATGGCCACCACAACTTCAAAAAGGGCCATGGAAAAAGACGGAATAGGGGAGAAAGGGCTAGGAATATTGTTTCCCCATGGATTTAGGGCCTAACAGATCCTGTAGGGGCCCAACAGATAGATGTTTAAGAAAACAATGGAAAGAACAGTTGGGTGAAGGAGCTCACACGAGTTTTGAGCTCCAAGTGGGTGTGTCGGGGTCCAAACGAGAGAAACGAAGAGGAAAAAAGAGAGTAGGACAGCAGTGCACGATGGAAAGGGATGGGTGATGGTCGAAATCAGTAGGGAGGTCGATTGGAAAGGTGATTTGCGAGAGAGGGCAGCAACGCAAGAGTGAAAAATTGCATGGGGAGGGAGTTTGTGAAGGAGGTGGAGTTTTAGGAGATGAGATTAGGATGGAAGCTAGGGCAGGGGGTTTTAGGGACCCCTAAAAGTGATCGGCCCGAGCCGCGGGCCCGGCCCAACAAAAAAATCGGCGAGGCCTCGCCAAAAAAATTTTGATTTTTTAAAAGGGGGCCCCAGGGTCATGATCCTTCAGTCCCTTGGGCCCCAAAAATCACTGGGTCCCACTCTGGGTACCCCTGGATTAACGTGGGTAGGCCCCCGACCCCGATTCGCTCTATTTTGGGTACTTTCGGGCACTTTCGGACACACACTGACATTTGTAGATTTTTTATTACTGTGGTAAGGTGTATTGGGATCTAGACACCTCAATAGACGGTCTAGAAGTGATTTGGGTTCGATATGTGCGGTCAGGATCGAGTACGAACTCGATCAAAATGCCTATTTTCGATGAACTTCGCCGAATGGCGAAGTCAGGAAAACCTAGGACTGTTTCTATGTTTTTCTCACACCCTCCTAGGTTGTTATGGGTCAGTGTATGTAGTGGGAACATAACTCAGGTCCGGTTTAATCAAAATCATGCTCTGATACTAACTTGTAACGCCCTGAAAATCGAGGGTCGAGTATAACTCAACTCCCGAGATCCAACACATCACTTATGCAACATAATTAATGATGATTAAATGTTGTCTATGTTAGAGCAATAAACATGAGTGAGATTATACCAAAACAGTAATTCATACTCCAGATCATTTGTATAAAAGCAAGCGGAAGACTGAGCTGTATATATATATGTATGTAAAGAAACAAAAATTGTTTTATTCTCCAGAGTATGAATCCATCTGAGTTACCATATACATGTCTGTTTTATAAACAAAATGTCAAAAATAAAACTAAGTAACAATCCCTGTAAAACCCAACGATCCTGGCAGCCTAGTCGAAGCCGCCAGAGTACTGCATATAGGAGAACTCCTCCTGGTCCTCATCATGATCAGGCTCCGCCTCCTGAGTCATCGGCTCACCTAAACCTGAGACAGAGTCTGGTTGGTGTGCGCAACACCGTCCTGTAACGTGGGAGTGAGTAGCTAACTCAGTGGAACAATAAAGCATAGGTTAACATGTTATCAATACAGCCAAGCAGTAATGATAAAGCAGTAAAATCAAACACTCCTAATTACTCTTATTAATGCAAGTATGAATGTAGGTATGATAGATGCCCTCACCACACCCTCCATCGTGCGACACCATCTTACGATCGCGGCATGCTTTCATCCCTCAGTGCTCCACATCTTCCAGGCACATGCAATGCATGATGAGCATGATTACCGAGTTTTTATTAGTCCATTTCAAATAGCAAGATTGGGAAACTAAGGTACCTCCCTTGTATCATTCCCAAACATGATCCATTCTAGGGTCGTCAGTCCTAGTTAATATCAGATGATGGTGTATTTTCTAGGTCATTGCAAAGGCTGCCAGGGCTGTTACGCACAAAGGTTACACCACTCCCCCATCACCTCTTAAACGATTCATCAGTATACAGAAACAGGCCTAGTTCATACTCAATATAACGCGGTAAACCCTAAGGTGCACTGCGATTTCAGAGTATGCTCGAGGTCACTACAAAGGGCTGCCAGGGCTGTTACGCACAAAGGTTGCACCGCTCCTCCATCACCTTATCAACGTAGGCCGACACTACGAATATAGTGTCTCATACCACCATAATTGGCTCACGAGTTTGGTTGCTCACTGGTCACTACGGGGAGGTACGTGGCCCTAGTGTAAGCCGACAGCTCGACCACGGTGTCCCATACCACCATGTCTGGCTCATGAGTCTTAGCGGGAACAGGTACCATGGTTAACGGGATTCTCACTGGCAAGTTTGGTACCCTAAGTTCAAGCATCAGCGACTAAACATGGTGAACATACATAAGACACACGGGTTACTTGATGTGCTCGGCTAGCTCGAGCGCACAACAAGTTGAGCCATATGAAGCGCAGAAGCACTTCATGTGGCCAACCACTATCGCCAACCGAAGTACGACACGGGTTCACCAAACACATCATATGTGGCGAGATGAATCTCAACCACAATCTCAAGTCTGGTATCGAATATCGGACTATGGACATAGTCCCAAACTCAATCAATTCTCAACCATAGCATGTAGAGTAAAGCATGATAAATAAAGTAATTCAAGCACACTAGCAAACATGTCATAAAGCATATTATAAAGCATGTTATGAAACAAGTTACAAAGCATATTAAAAAGCATGTTATAAGCACTATACAAATAGGGGTATAAACACATATATTTCATAAGTGAGCGGTTAGAGTAGACAACCACATGGAGGGAATCATACATGTCTCTAAGGTAGTTGAGAACCTCATCTCAGCACCTACCTAAGGCACTAACATCTAAGCACTTACTCCCACAAGCAATTTCACAAACACTTAGAGTGCACTATTTCAACATACATGACGTATGTTAGTAAAATATGTATTAGGGCTGTCCTTTCACCAAACTAGTATTTTATCTGTATATATCATATTCACATAGCAAATAATCATAACAATTGCATCTCCAAAATTTATGCATATGCGGTATTTTCTAGAATACACAATTTCAACATACATAGTGTATATAAGCAAACATGTATTACGGCGATTCCTTTCGCCAAATAAGTATTTTATCCATATACTATATAATCATACAACAATTAATCATGGCAAACACATTTCCAAAATTTGTACGTATACGGTATTTCTACGTATACATAGAGTATGTAAAATTCCATATTTTGCATCTTTAATCGAAATAGGAAATGGAAAGCACTTTGTACATGTGCAAATACATGCAGATCATGAATCTATCATTATATGACATTGAAAGCATTAAAAACCCTAACTTATATGCCTAAAGTCCTCAGCTAGGTTCGTTAGGCTTCTCTATCCGGCGAATTTGTAGCCTAAAGAGCGAAACCGATTAGCTATTTCATAACCTATAACCTTCACACTCTTAAAAAGATCTAGGGTTAGGGTTTCTTACCTTAAAACGGAGTCGATATCGCCGGGAAAGCTGTAAGGAAGGGGTGGTGCAGCCCGTGTGGTGGTTGGAAACGGTAGGGGGGAGTTTCTCCCACAACTCTCAAGCTTTCTCTCACTTTTCCTCTCTTCTCCTTAGGGTTTTATCCCAAATTCGTATGGCTGTGAGAGGGGCTGCCCTAAGGTCCTTATATTGCCTAAAAACTCTCCGGAATAGACTTATGTTCAAGGTATACTTAAGTTATAAGCAAATCGGCGTTAATTCAACTCAAAAGAGGGTTTCTGGCGGCCCTCCTTGAGCCAAACGTCGGACTTAAGCTCTCTAACCTTGGATCTACGTGGGGTTATGTTTTCATCTCAGTCAGAATCCCAGAACACACGTGGCGGACCATTCTCAGTTCAACGGTTAGTAGGCCTCGATCCGAAATTCCAAGTACATGTAAATGTTCCTGAAATTTTTCCTGACCCGAGGGTGTATTTGGGTCAAATTCTGACAGTCTGGTTGCTTATAAAATGTACGCAAGCGATAGGTGCCAGATCACTATTCAAGATATTTATTTTGTAAAGAAAACAAGAGTTTTCACACTCCCTCGCTCCGGACTCGAGCGAACGGCCGTGGGACATCTTCCGGACTTGATTTCCGAGATGGTTGTCAAGCCCAGTGAGGCGGTCCTAAGTCCTTAACCTCGTATTATTCGGACTCCCGATGTGCGTTCCAGACCTGATACGGAGTTTCAATTCGTTCCCGAGAGCAGTCAGGTAACGAGTTTGATCCTAGACTTTAGGGTAACCTAGCGTCAATGATTCTACAAGTTTTGGGTCTTACAGATCGTATTTAAAGCGATTCCAACGGATTTCATGGCTAATCTAGTTTAACACTTAGTTAACTTTGTTAAATTTCTAAAGGATTTAATCCTAAGTGATTTCTGGTCGAGGTGATACTCGAGCCCTTGTACGGAAATTTACGGGTCGTTACAGGAGTGGATCGTTGTTTCCAGTCAAAGGTCGAAGACCTGAAATCGCAGTCTTCCCACCTACAATCAGAGGTCCAGTAACTAGAAATACAGCAAGAAAGAATCCTGCACTCGCCTCGCTAGCATTTTATCCAGGGAAATCGTTATCCTACTCTCTAACATCGTAAGATTTTTTAGATTTACCTGCCCTTAAAGCTTAATGGATAAGAGAGGAAAAAAGACAAGTCACCTGTGAGAAGTACATTTCCATTTCATCCCAAAACACATCCCCACGAACCATGTCACAACCACCCGAATTCTACGAAACACAGGAGAGCCGAATAGAACTCCTCTCTTGTTAAGCCCTAGCATGCCAAGAGGTTCATACTCTACTTCGATGACTGCTTTATCAAAAAAGGGGAAGCCACTGTATATATGACAGGAGCGAGTCAAGGTTTACCATCGACTGCAGAAGATCGCATGACCGAGATGGTGCAAACTCGGAGAACACTGACAGAGGAATGTAAAGTTCTTCGAGAAGCTTTAACCACCCTGGCACATAATGTAGCTCAGATTGTGGATCCTCTAATGATGGTAACCATGAACGAACTCGGACGACAACCCGAGGGCTCACAGCCACCAAGAGCGAGATCATACGGATTCGCTCCCGTAATAAGGGCAATAACTCAAGAAGAAGTACGACAAGTAGTTGCAGAGGCTATCAGAGCTGAAAGAGATCACGAAAACATTGAGAAATTCCATTACAAGACACCTTATCCGAGAGAGGTGGATGATGTTCTTTTTCCAATCAGCTTTAAGCAACCAGACTTCCAGAAGTTGAATGGAGACGGATCTCCAGATGAACATCTGATGCACTTCATTACGGCTTTGGGTAACTTTTCCGCTGTTTCGCAATACTGCTTACAATTATTTGGCTCTTCGCTGACAGGGAAGGCATTTCGATGGTACTCTAACCTAGCACCAGAATTAATACGAACTTGGGAAGAAATGCAGGATGCCTTTATGTCAAATTTATTTTCATTAGATCGTGACGTTAGAATTACAGAACTAGCTTCCATAAGACAAAGAGAAGGTGAACTCGTAAAAAGGTTCATAGATAGAGGGAAAACATTGGGGGCTTCGTGCAGACAATTACCAGAGGAAAGAGACAAGTGAAGATGTGCTTAAATTCTATGGAAATTGGAATTGCATTTGGCCTCACCCGTGCAGACATAAGAACCTTTTGTGACATGGCTACGAAAGCTCAAATGTTGGAACTGATGACTAGGAAATGCCAATGTTTCATTACAAAATAGGCAGGCTAAAACACAATAAACTGATGGCAAATACTGTGGACTGAGAAAAGAAAATTGATATTACTCATGACAGAAAAAAGAACTGAAAAAAGAGAAGAGTCAGATAGTTACAGAGGCAAATTCAACGATAAGAGGCTGAGATCCCTTAATTCCCATGAAGGGTTTACACTCAAGAAGGAAGAGGTTACTCCTGAAATGGCCAAGCTATATGTCCTAGAGGGGGGGGGGGGGGGGGGGTGAATAAGACTGTGCCAAATTTAAAATAATTATAGCAAAATTTAAATAACAAGATAGCCAAATAAAGTAAATCTATCCACAATGCTTAAATGAGTAGCAGCCTCAATAAACAAGTATTGAGATATTGATACAAAAGTTGTTCTAAGGACAACCTTACACCAAAAACTAAAGTTTATGGTAGGACAACCTGATTTCTAGAAAGATCTTTGTATCAAGAACTCAAACTTTCTAGGAATAATAAAATTGAAACAAAACAGAGAAATAGAATGTACTTGATTGTTCTAGGGACAACCATACACCATAGAAATGGCAAGGCAACCTTACTAGAACAATTTAGAGAATCTAAAGCTCAAAAAAATAAAGGAATAGCTTGAAATAAATTGCAAAAATTTAAATCTAAACTATTACAACATTCCCCATTGAGCTTTAAATTAAAATGATTACAACATTCACATCCACATACATTCCACAAAGGAATAATCAAAGATAGGAAAATAAAGTACACTTCCACATAACACAAGGAGTGATAATGGTTCACCTGTGTGTACACCAATTATTCAAAAACATCCACACAGAATGCTACTCCACTCCTAATATCCTCACACATGTGATATTAGCTTTCACTATCAAGTAGGTTTTCACAGGTTCACCCAAAACCTTTACAATTGTGTCTTTTTCAAAGGGCTAACACAATTCAAAAAACCATCACTTCTGAGTTTTTTGGCTCTCCTCAGATAACCAACAACTTTGAGATTTTTCTGTCTTAACCTCAAATGTAACCAAAATAAATGAATTTATAGTAAATGTAAAATACCTGAATTTCTCCTTCGATGTAGCAGCCCAAAAAGAACTAAGTTGGAGTAGAGATTTGAATGTTCAAGATCAATGTCCAATACTCACTTTATAATGGTTCTAATTTCTAATAGATTTTAAATTAAAATAAATGGGCTAGCTTGAATTGATTTTGATTCCAGTAAAAGGAAAATAAAACTTCCTCTTTACAGATTGATTGGAATGCAAGAAACAAAATCAATTAACAAAGCTAAAGAAAGAGAATATTAAATAAACACACTTAGCTTTGAATGGAGCACATATTTATCTCTTAGAAGGTTGAATTAAATTAGCTTGAATGGTCTATTTAATTCTATGATTCTTGCTCTATTTATAGTGTAATAAATCATGTCTTCGACTGGTCTTAAGTTGCTATGACTGGTCAAAGATCCAACAGATATTTGAAAATTCAGGCACAATAAGATAAGACGGTTTCACGACTGATCGTACGGCACCTTCGACTGGTCATAAGGCACCTTCGACTAGTCGAAGGTCACACATGACTGGTCGAAGCAAAGTCAAATCATCGTTGTAGTTTGAGTCAAAAGTCTACGACTGATCGAAGAACCAGTCGACACTATTCCTACGACTAGTCGAACAGTCCCCAGGACTAGTCAAAGCCTAATAGAAAATATCCAAATTTTATAACAAACTTACGACTGATCCAGGAAATCCTTAGACAGGTCGAAGCAGTGCTAGGACTAGTCGACCAAAGTCCAGGACTAGTCTTAGAACAGGCCAGACACACATATAAAAAATATATGAATTATGTATCCAAAATGGCCTACTCTAAAGGTCAATCTATGGTTAATCAAACCTCAATAGTGAAGTAAGGACATTGAAACTTAAGGACCTTGAAAGTAGTGAAGCTTGAAATCTTGATGTAGTTTAAACTTGAAAGCATATTCAGATCTTGAGATTAAACTTGAGATCTTGATATTGAACTTGAAAGCTTCTTGAGATCTTGAGATTGAACTTGAAAGCTTCTTGAGATCTTGAGATTAAACTTGAAAGTTTCTTGAACTTGAAAGCATCTTGAGATCTTGACTTGAGAGCAGTGCTTGTCCATCAAAGTTGATCTTAAGTAGCGCTTTGATCTTCACATATGCAAGCTTCATAACAGTGTCTTTGGCACCATAAATTTGACAATGAAAGGGCTATAAACAATAGCACTTACATTATCATCGTTTGTTGGGTCATCCCACGAAAAATTGCTTTACACTAAAGTGTATAATTCAAAAGATGATAGACAAGGGCAAAATTATAATTGGAAGAGAGAATGAAAGAAGAGGAAAAGCGACGATAAACATGACCTCTGGCTGAGAGATTATATACGAGAAAAAGAAAGGGCAAAAAAAGAAAAAGAATAACAGCGCGAGTACTAATAATGTTACAGATCAGATGAGTAAAGCTGTGGTGCTCACATTACGTTCTAGAAAAAGAGTAACAAGTCCTCCGCAAAAATAAAAAGTTAAAATGGTACGGGAAAGAATATCCAAAATACACGTCGACGATAATAAAAAAAGGAGAAAAGAATGAAGTGTAAAATGTAACATATGATGTGATAAGCCATTTGAAAGGTATGCCGGCTCGATTAAGTTTGTACAATGCACTACAATTATTAGAAGATTGTAGGCACACTCTAATTCAATCTTTATTCCATAATGAGGTTAGAAAAGCATTACTCATAGAAATGGAAGGCACAGAGCAAGAAATGCAGAACTGTTGCATGCCTGTCATCTCCTTCTCCGACGATGATTTGACTTGTGATAAGGAGCATAACAGGCCATTGATGATCATGGGCCATATCCACAGAGAGCAAGTTAAGCGAATAATGTAGGATAATGAATCAGCGGTGAACCTACTACCCTTAACAGTACTGAATAAACTTGGATATCGCCAATCACATTTGTGCCCTAGCAGAATGATGATATAAGGCTTCAACCAGGATGGGCAACGTGCATTAGGAAAGATTACATAACTCTAGAAATTGGGGAGTTAACGACAAATGTTGTTTGTCATGTCATCAATGTTGTAATGACATATAACATCATATTGGGTAGGCCGTGGATGCATCAGTATGGTATCATACCTTCCACCCTACACCAATGCTTCAATATTGCAAGGATGGAGTTCAGTACAAGGTAACGATAGATGCAAGACCATATACAGAAGCAGAAGCTTTGTTTGCCAATGCAAGTTACTATGATGGATTCGTAACAAAAGACAAGGAGAAGAATAGTGAGAACAAAGCTTCAAGAAGTAATAACATGGAGATAATGAAGAAACAAACTACAAAAATAAAATTATCTAGGAAAGTGAACATGAAAAAGAAGTTTTATTTCGTGGCAAAACACTTGAGGCAACCGGGACAACCTCCATTAACATTATTATCGCCTGAGTAGCTAGAAATTTTACAGTTAAATTACACAGTGTCATTGCCTCATGCTAAAAGGAATAAGCCCTTCCCAGCCATCCCAAAAAGATTTCAAGTCAAGGCCAGTTCAAGGTATCCCGAATCAATCAAATTTTATGTACCTCAAGAAATAAAAGTAGAAGAAAAAGTTGATGAAAGTGTAAATGGTGAAAAACTAACATCCAAAGATCTCAAGTAATACAGTACGACTAGTAAAAAATTTATGAAGAACATGGGTTTTGATTATAAGTAACCAACTGGACTAAATTATGGAAAAGGAATTCAAATTCCAATTGGAGTAAATGAAAAATTTTGCTGATTGGGGGCAGAATCTTCAGTAAACGTGGTCATAGTTGATCCGGTAGAAGAAATAAATATTAAAATAGTCAAGCATCCTGAAACAGCTTCGAAATAGATAGAAGACAGGGTGCAGCCGACAATTGACAGTTTGAGAGAAGTAAATCTGGGCACAGAAGAAGAACCATGAAACACGTTTATAAATGCCAGTTTACCCGAACAAGAAGTAGATCAGTATGTCAAACTTCTGAAAGAGAACAAAGATGTATTCGCCTAAATATATGCAGAAATGCCAGGCCTAGAACCATCAGTAGCAATGCATCAACTAAATATCTCTAAAGACAAGAGGCCGATCAAACAGGCACAGAAGCAATTCCATCCAGATCTAATTCCTCTAATAGAAGAAGTAAATAAACTGATCAAGGTAGGGTTTTTTAGAGAAGTCAAATATCCTAAATGGATATCGAATATTGTCCCAGTAAGAAAGAAAAGTGGACAAATCAGGGTATGTGTTGACTTCAGAGATCTAAATGAGGCTTGCCCGAAAGACGACTTTCCATTGCCAATAACTAGTTACTAATCGATAGTACGACAAAATACGCTGTCATGTCTTTCATGGGTGGCTATGCCAGATATAATGAGATAAGAATGGCTCCCAAAGACAAAGAAGCCATGGCATTCAGAACTTCATTAGGAATTTATTGCTACAAAGTTATGCCATTTGGTCTCAAGAATGCTGGATTAACATATCAAAAACCAATGCAGAACATCTTTTAAGATATGATGCACAAGCATGTTGAATGATATTTAGATGATTCGGTAGTTAGATGGAATGATCATGAAGAGCATTGCGAACATTTGACTTAAGTCTTCCGTTGGCTCAGAAAGAAACAGTTAAAAATGAATCCGGCCAAATGTGCTTTTGGTGTCTCGTCAGGAAAATTCATCGACTTTGTTATCAGGCACAGAGGAATCAAAATTGATCCGGGGAAAGTCAAGGCTATACAAGAAATGCCAACGTCGAAAACATTGAAGGAATTAAAAAGATTGTAAGGAAAGTTGGCATATATTCGCTGTTTTATCTCAAACTTATTCGGAAGGTGTCAGCCGTTTTCTCATCCAATGAAGAAAGGAATGGAATTTGTTTGGGACAAGTCTTGTCAGAATGCATTTGATTCAATTAAAGAATCGTTGAAATAACTTCTAGTACTGGCAGCTCCTGTGAAAGGTAAACCACTCATTTTATACATATCTGCAGCTGAGAATTCATTAGGAGCTCTATTGGCACAGGGGAATGAACATGGGAAGGAAATCGCGCTCTATTATTTGAGTCAAAATCTAATAGGAGCATAATGCAATTATTCGTTGATTGAGAAAGTGTGCTTGGCATTGATATTTGCGGTGCAGAAACTAAGGCATTATTGCCTTTCTCATAATATAATTCTAATATCGTGAGTGGACCCAATACAATTCTTGACGACAAGGCCGATGTTATCAATTGGTCAAATGGATGCTAATGCTTTCAAAATATATAATCACTTAGGAACTGGTAAAAGTAGTAAAAGAACAGGCAGTACCAGACTTCTTGGCAACTCATCCTGTAATAGACAGTGAAATGGTCAGCAACGACTTCCCAGATGAACAAATGATGATGATTGAGTGACCGAACTCATGGCAAATGTACTTGATGGTGCTTCTCGAATGCCAGGACCAGGTGCGGTAGTGATATTCATCAATCCCCAAGGCGATTTATTGCCTCACTCTTTCACATTGGGTACTGCATGCACAAATAACGAGGCCAAATATAAAGCTCTTATCATTGGAATGGAGATAGCTCAACAAATGAAAATAAAAGCGCTGTAGATTTTTGGGGATTCTAAGTTGGTTATTGTAACGCCCTAAAAATCGGGGGTCAAGCATAAACTCAACTCCCGAGTTCCAGAACATCACTTATGCAACAAAATGAATGATGATTGAATGTTGACTGTATTCATGCATTGAACATGAGTGAGATTAAGCCAAAACAACATATCATACTCCAGAGACAGTTAAATTGCAAGCGGAAGACGATGATAGATAGATAAAATATATAAACTGTGATGAGTCTCCAGAGTGTGATAACATTACTAGGTTAAATAATTACAAGTACAGTTCTAAAATATACCAAATGTGAGGAAGTGTAATGTCTCCTATCCCAAATACCATAGCCCCGTCAATACAAGTACCAGGTCTTCAGAGACCCGTCAGAGAGTTATATGATAGGAGAACTCCTCCTCATCACCATAGAAGTAGCCCGGCACTGCTTCATAAGCATCGCCATCATCTGAAATTTAACAAATCTGGTTGGTGTGTACAACACCGTCCCGTAACGTGGGAGTGGTGATCAACTCAGTGGAACAGTAAAGCATAGGTTAACATGTTATCAATTCAATCAAGCAGTAATGATAAAGCAGTACAAATTAAACAATTCTAACTACTCTTATTAAGTGCGAGAATGAAATGACATGATGCTGTATGCCCTTGCCAAACCACCCTCATGTGACATCATCTTACGTTCGCGAATGCTTAACTCCCTCAGTGCGCCACATCTACTAAGCACATGCGGTGCGATGATGATCATGATTACCGAGTTATTATTAGTCCATTTCAAACAGCAGTATTGGGAAACTAAGGTACCTCCCTTGTATCATTCCCAAACATGATCCATTCTAGGGTCGTCAGTCCTAGTTAATCTCATACGATATTATGGTTTGAGAGGCGTAGCGAAGGCATCACAAAGGGCTCGTCACCCGTCAGCACGGATACAGATCTCACCGTATGCGGCTCAATTGCTGACCGTCAGCTCGAGTACAGGTCTCACCGTACTCGGCTCAATCACTAGCCGTCAGCTCGAATACAGGTCTCACCGTACTCGGCTCAACTCATACTCCGCTGTGAAAGACTCGTCGCCAATCACAGACCTTGGAATATACTCGAAGATACTATAGAGGACTCGTCGCCCGTCAGCATGAGCACAGGTCTCACCGTACTCGGCTCTCGCCGTAAGTATCGACAGTTCGAATATAGTGTCCCATACCACCATAATCGGCTCACGAGTCTGGTTTCTCACTGGTCACTACGGGGAGGCACGTGGCCCGTGGCCAGAGGCCGACAAATCGACCACGGTGTCCCATACCACCATGCCCGGCTCATGAGTCTTAGCGGATCGAGGTACCATGGTTAAAAGGGATTTCACTAGTAAGTTTGGTACCCTAGGTTCAAGCAGAGGTGACCAAACATGGTGAACATATATTAGACAGATCGGGTTACTTGACGAGCTCGGCTAGCTCGAGCGCACAACAAGTTGAACGACATGAAGTGCATAAGCACTTCGCGTGGCCAACCACTATCGTCAATCGAAGTACGACTCGGGTTTGTTGAACACATCTCACGTGGCAAATGAATCACAGCCACAAATTCAATTCTGGTACCGATTGTCTGGACTATAATCATAGCCCCAAACATGATAACTTGCAGATAGATAAAGCAGTAATGGATCAAGATTCCACTCATACAATCAAGGTATGGTATTATCCGTTTAGGGTCATCGGTACATTGCACGCACTCGTTGCTCTGCTCCCCCATCACCCATGACGGATCATACAACGTAAATATAAATTTAAACATATGCATTACATAGTTATAATCAGAAAGCAGTTGAGCATGTTATGAATCACAACACAAGCATGAGTTTATACATGTTCAATTCCTAATCACACAACAATCCAAGGAGATCATACACATAGTTTAGAAGAGGTTGAGAATCATATCTCAACACCCTTATACATTACAATTTGCTAACTACTACTCATTCAGACTTTTCAAGAAACACTTAAACAAACATACATCAACATACATGACATATGTCGATCACATAGACATTAGGCCAAATCCTTTCACTAGGGAGTCGCCCCAATCATAACACGCATACACCCACGACGGATAGTCATGGCAAGCAGGAATCCAAGTTCCATTTTCATTCAGTCATTTCCACAAACACTTGGGCCACACATTTTAGCATATATGGTGTATATTGGCCGTGGCGTGATTTAGGGCAAATCCTTTCGTCAAAGGGGTATCGCCAATACAACAATCATGAATCCATGACAATTAGTCATGGTGAGTACGAATGAGAATTCGGTACTCATTCAATCAATTTCACAAACACTTAGAATACACTGTTACAACATACATGGTGTATGTTAACAAAACATGTATTAGGGCTATCCTTTGGCCAAGTGAGTATTTTACCCATGTATAATATATTACTATAGCAAATAATCATGATAAATGCATCTCCAAAATTTATACGTATACAGTATTTTCTAGAATACGCATTTTCAACATACATACTGTATACAAGCAAACATGTATTACGGCAATTCCCTTCGCCAAGCAATTATTTTATACGCACATAATATATTTATACGACGATTAATCATGACAAACACATCGCTAAATTATACATGTATACGGTACTTCTTACAATACCGTATTTCTACATACATAGTGTTTATTAGTAAACATGTATTTAGGCGAATCCTTTCGCCAAATAAGTATTTTATCCATACGTCATATATCCATACGACAAATAAACATGTCAAACACATTTTCATAAAAAATACGTATACGGTATTTTATACGAATACCTAGAGTATGTGAAATTCCAAATTCTACAATTCTAATCGAAACTGAAAACGGAAAGCACTTTGTACATGTGCAATTGCATGCAGATCATGAATCTATCATTATCTGACATTGAAAACGTTAAAAACCATAACCTATACACCTAAAGTCTGCACCTTTTGTCGTAGAATCGCAACGGAATCGATAGGTTTGTCTAGCTTCCGTATACGGGAGTTTGGCAGCCTAAAGAACGAAACAGGTTAGTTATTTCATAACCTACAACTGTCTAATCCCCCAAATAGGTTAGGGTTAGGGTTTATTACCTAGAAATGACGCCGGAATCGCCGGGAAAGCGGCAAGAATGAGGTGGTTAAGCACCGATAGCAGCAGGGTAGAGCGGCGAGGAGATCTTCCCACAACTCCCACACTTTCTCTCTCTTTTCCCTCTCTCAAATCTCAAATTCGTATGGCTGCCATGAGAGAGGGTTTAAGGTCCTTATATAGTCTCAAACCTTCCCAAAATAGACTCAGGTTCAAGGGTTACTGCTATTATAAGCATTTCGGCGATGTTCCAGCTCAAAAGAGTGTTTCTGGTGGCCCCCCTTGAGCCAAACGTCAGACTTAAGCTCACCACACATGGATCTATGTGGAATTACGTTTTCGACTCGATCAGATTCCCAGATCGCACGTGGCGGACCACTTTTAGTTCGACGGTCGGTGGGCCACGATCCAAAATTCCAAGTACATGTAAATGTTCCTGAAATTTTTCTTGATCCGAGTGTGTAATATGGTCTGATTCTGACGGTCTGGTTGCTTAATACTGATGCGCAAGCGAATGGTGCCAGATCACTATTCCAGATATATATTTTGTAAAGGGAATAGTGTTTTTCACACTCCCTCGCTCCGGACTCAAGCGAATGGCCGTGGGACATCGGCTGGACCTGATTTCTGAGGTGGTTGTTAAGCCCAGTGACGCGGTCCTAGTTCCTTAACTTCATGTTAATCGGATTTTTGATGTGCGGTCTAGACCTAATACGAAGTTTCGAGATGCTCCCGTGAGCAGCCGGGTAATGAGATTGATCCTAAGTTTTAGGGTAACCTAGCGTCAATGATTCTACAAGTTTTGAGTCTTGCAGAACTTATTTAAAGCGATTGGTGCTAATTTCACAGGCACTCTAGTTTAACACTAGCTAAATCTCACTTAATTTCTAAAGGATTTAGTCCTGTAAGATTTCTGTCTGAGATGGTACTTAGGCCTTTGTAGTTTGTATATAAAGTGATCCAAGTTTTACTACTTAGCTAGTTTAAGTTAGTGTCTAGGGCTAAAGTGCTTTGAAAAATTGAAAGCACAAGGTAGTGAAGGGTTGGATTTGTGAAGGAAATGGGTTCAGAAGTGATTTTAGACTATGGGATTCAGTTCTGACAAGTTAATGAGGTATTAGGATTGACCCATTGCCTAAGGACGTCTAATCCCAGGTTGGCAAAAATCTGGGGCGTTACAGTTATAAACCAGTTGACAACAGAGTTTGAAATAAGAAAACAAGAACTTTTGCCATATTGTTGACAAACACAGCAGTTGTTAAAACAATTTCATGATGTTAAAATTAAACATATACTACAATGTGAGAATGTAAGGGCAGATGCTTTAGCTAGCCTGACAATGGCTTTATCATGTCTAGATTAAAGTCCCCTTCAAGTAATGATAGAAGAAAGAAGATTTTTGTCATCATCCGAAATCATTAAGGAAGTCGATGAAGCACTTCCTATATCATGTTTGGAGGTTACAACAGACGATTGACGCTAGCCTTTTGTGGATTTCCTCAAATACAATATTCTACTAGAAGATCCAGCCCAAAGGTTACAAATCAAGCAGAGGTCAAAGAAATTCATTATGTGTGGCGAAGTGTTATACAAAAGATCTTATAACGAAATGTTGTTACGATGTCTGTATATGGAAGAAGAAAATCAGATGTTACAAGAAGCCCATTCTGGAGAATGCGGAGCACATCAAGTCAGCCAAAATTTATTCCAATGAGTGCATTGAATGGGATATTATTGGCCCACAATGTTCAAAGACACCATCGATTACACAAAATAATGTCATGAATGTCAGGTCCATAGCGATGTCATACTCGTGCCTCCTGAAGACCTTCACCAATTAGGAGCATCCTGGCCTTTTGCTGCCTGGGGACTTGATGTCATCAGTCCTATAAATCCACCTCCGTCTAAAGGAAAGCAATATATACTGATAGGGAGAGACTATTTCTCCAAATGGACTAAAGCGATTGCACTTCGAAATATCAAAGAAAAAGACGTCGTGAATTTCATCCGACATGAGATAATATATCGCCATGACATTCCAAAAAGAACCATCACTAATAATGACACTCCTTTCAAGAATAGGGGCATAGAGAAATTATGCCAGAAATTTGATATTCATCATTCATTCTCAACACCTTATTACCCGCTAACTAATGGGTTAGCAGAGGCCTTCAATAAGACGATTGTGAAAATATTGAAGAAAACTGTCACAGGATATAAGCGCGGTTGGGACGAGAAGCCGTAAGAAGCTTTATGGGCTTAAGGAACCACTCATTGTACCGCAACGAAAGCCACACTGTATTCATTGGTGTATAGTGTTGAAGCATGCCCAAGGGACAATGGTGAACAATACAATTTCCTAATTTCATAATCTCAAATCAGGAAAATAACATACTCAAAGCTATCGTAGATTTATTGTAATTTGAGTCATAGCAAACCATTAAAAACTGAAAGTATTTCTTAAATATCAAACTAGAATCAAAGAGAGTTCAATATAAATATGAATCAAAGCAATAGAAAATATCCCATCACACTACAAGCTTCACCTCTTAGCCCTAGCTAAGAGGTTTAGTGAACCATAGTCATGATTGGATCTAAAACCCTGGAAGAAAGTATGAAAAACTAAGGAAGAAAGAAGAAAAATGCTTGGCTATAGCTTTTCACCCTTATGCTTCACTCTTACAAACCCTAGAATGATTAGATTGATTGATTGATGCTCATGGATGCCCTGGGGACTCCTATTTATAGTTGTGCAACACCTCCTTTCGTACCTCTTTGGAAAAATTCAGAAACTGCCTCAAATTTACGCACTATGCGAAACTCTGCCTAACTTTCCGCGATTCATTCGATGACATCGAAAAGGCTTCGATGTCATCAAAGGCATCTTATATACGTGCTTTTTCTGAGCTTTTGTAGCTTCATTCAGACTCTACGACCTTCTATGTTATCGAACTTACCTTTGATGTCATCGAAGAGGCCTTCAATGTCATCGAGCATTATTCTAGGAATCGATAATGTGTCCAAAATAGTGCAGAGAGTTATTCCAATTTCTTCAATAAATTTGATGTTATCGAAGAGACAGTTGATGTTATCAAGGTGTGCTTCAAGTAATCGAAAATGGTGCCTAATATGTCTAGCGAGTTTTGCCGAAATTCCTCAGAAAATTTGATGTCATCGAGCAGATCTTCAATGTCATTGAGCAAACCTTCAAGTCATCGAACAAGTTCTCGAGTCATTGAAAAACATCTTCAATTCGTCCAGGGAGCAACTTGATTCTCCTTCTTCAATTTGATGTCATCGACCTATGTTCGATGTCATCGAATGTGTCCTCGATGTCATTGAAAGGTGTTCGATGACACAGTCAATGTGTATTTTACACTTGTGTTTTCGGTTTCGTCCCTTCTCCACTTGGTTTTCTTGAATCTTAGGACCTGGAAATCTTCAATCTTTGTTTCCTAAGATCCATTCTTTGCCTTGGTGATTTTTTAGTGTTAAAACCATACTTTTAGCACCTTTTCCAATCCAAGCTCTTAAATTCACCTTGCAACACAAACATGAGTAAAATAGGACATTAAGCAATATCATGTTCATAAAACCAAGATATAAATGGGGTCCAATATGCAAGATTTGACCCTCAACACAATTCTTAAGCAGCATTTGCTAGTCCCGAGCAAAGTATGCGTGAAATAACTCTCAATGCTTAATGTCAGATTATTTTTTTTTAGAAAATAATCTTTTGTGCACTTAAGTATGATTGTGTATAAATAAGATACGAAAGTGAAATTTTGAAAACCTAGAACCCAATCACATAAGCAACCAATCAAATAAGTTCTTTGTCCATTAAATCGAAGCATATTTGTATATCAAGTTTTTCAATGTGTTCAGTGAAAGTCAATTTATTTCCCATACGGATACTATCAATTGATCATGTTAGTTATGCTCATCATTTCAAGATCAGTTTGAAACTTAAGTATTGATTCCAAACTTATCCCTTTTTCCTTCTTTTTCTAGTTTTTTTTTATTTTATATCGATGGTTAGTTTTTATTCATTGTTTTTATTTTTTTTATTCTTTTAAAAATTTCTCATTCTTTTCATTCTTTTTCATGACCTCTTTGTCGATCCCCTGTTTTTTAACCGGTTCTTTTCTTCTTTTAAGGTGGATGAAATTCTTTAGACTCGATTCTCACTATCGATCAATGATTCACATACTAATAATCAGAAATTTCTAGTGCATCTTACAGAAGGCAATATTGAATTTAATGTGTCTTGTGATTTAAATTAACATGATATTCAAACTAACTTTTAATCAATTGAGCGCAAGCACTTAGGTGATAAGTTACTTCGATGATTAGACTCCAGCAATTCAACATTCAATCTCTTTCTTATCATACTCAAGGCATTCTTAAGTACACAATTCATCGCTTCCCAAATAGATTTCAACTTGAAACATTGAAAATTTTTAAAAACTTTACTCAAAATTGAGAAAACACTTATTAGGTTACCTAATCCCCCATGCCTAAACGAAGAATCTACATTATCCTCCATGTAAAAGAATAAGCACACAATGAAAAAGAGGTAATGAAAAGAAAAGGGAAGTGATGGAAAGGTAATACCTGAAGAAGGAATTCTGAGGCTTTTCCAATAATCTTAGTGCGAAGATAGGTTAGCACAAAACAAAACTCAACAAAGTATAAGCAAACTATCCTAAACAGCGGAAGAAAACTACCCTAGTCCTATGAAAGCGATAAACCTACCTATACCTCCATCAGACTAGGAGATCAATCCTGGTACATAGGATCAGTCAGAGGTATGGACATGTCCTCTTGTAACGACTTGTAAATTTCCGTACAAGGACCCGAGTACCACCTCGACCAGAAATCACTTAGGATTAAATCCTTTAGAAATTTGACAAAGTTAACTAAGTGCTAATCTAGATTAGCCATGAAATTTGTTTGAATCGCTTTAAATACGATCTACAAGACCCAAAACTTGTAGAATCATTGACGCTAAGTTACCCTAAAGTCTAGGATCAAACTCATTACCCGATTGCTCTCGGGAGCACATTGAAACTCCATATCAGGTCTGGACCGCATATAGGGAGTCTGAATAATACGAGGTTAAGGACTTAGGACCGCCTCACTGGGCTTGACAACCATCTCGGGAATCAAATTCAGCCAGTGTCCCACGGCTGTTCGCTTGAGTCCGGAGCGAGGGAGTGTGAAAACACATGTTTCCTTTACAAAATAAATATCTGGAATAGTGATATGAGACTTGTTACTTGCGGTCAATTTGTAAACAACCAGACCGTCGGAATCTGACCCAAATACACCCTCGGATTAGGAAAAATTTCATAAACATTTACATGTACTCGGTATTTCGGATCGAGGTCAGCTGACCGTTGAACTGAAACTGATCCGCCACGCGTGATCTGGGAATCCGACTGAAATGAAAACTTAACTTTACATGGATCTGAGGTTGATGAGCTTAAGTCCGACCTTTGACTCAAGGAGGCCCGCCAGAAATCCTCCGTTGAGCTAAAACAATGCCACTTTGTGTAACGCCCTGAAAATCGGGGGGTCGAGCATAAACTCAACTCCCGAGTTCCAACGCATCACTTATACAACAAAATGAATGATGATTGAATGTGATCGGTATTAGTGTAATGAACATGAGTGAGATTAAGCCAAAACAGCATATCATACTCCAGAGACAGTTAAATTTGCAAGCGGAAGACTGTGATAGATAAATAAAATATATAAACTGTGGTGGGTCTCCAGAGTGTGATAAAGTTACCAGGTTAAATAATTACAAGTACAATTTTAAATTATACCAAGTTGTGTAGTGTGATCTAGTCAACATCCTTGTAGCCCCGACAATCAAGGCACGGCTCTCACGAAGCTGCCAGAAAACAGCATATACGAGGAAGCATTCTCGTCGTCATAGAAGTCCGGCTCCGCCTCAGAAGTAGCGTCGCCATCTGCAATCAGACAAAGTCTGGTGGGTGTTCGGAACACCATCCCATATCGTGGGAGTGAGTGATCAACTCAGTGAAACAATAAAGCATAGGTTAACATGTTATCAATACAGTCAAGCAGTAATGATAAAGTAATAAATCAAACACTCCTAGTTACTCTGATTAATGCAAGTATGAATGCAGGTATGATAGATGCCCTCACCGACATACTCCCTCATGCGACACCATCTCACGTTCGCGGCATGCTTACATCCCACAGTGATCCACATCTTCCAGGCACACGCGATGCATGATGAGCATGATTACCGAGTTTTTAATTAATCCATTTCAAATAGCAAGATTAGGAAACTAAGGTACCTCCCTTGTATCATTTCCAAACATGATCCATTCTAGGGTCGTCAGTCCTATTAATATCAGACGATGGTGTGTTTTTTAGGTCACTGCAGAGGCTGTCAGGGGTGTTACGCACAAAGGTTGCACCACTCCCCCATCACCCCTTAAACGATTCATCACTGTACAGAAACAGGCCTAGTTCATACTCTATATATCGCGGTGAACCCTAAGGCGCACTGCGACTTCAGAATATGCTCGCGGTCACTACAAAGGGTCATTGTGGTCGTTTACGCACAAAGGTTACACCACTCCCCCATCACCTTATCAATGTAGGCCGACAGTGCGAATATAGTGTCCCATACCACCATAATCGGCTCACGAGTTAAGTTGCTCACTGGTCACTACGGGGAGGTACGTAGCCCCAGCGTAGGTCGACAGCTCGACCACGGTGTCCCATACCACCATGCCCAGCTCATGAGTCTTAGCAGATCGAGGTACCATGGTTAAAAGGGTTTTCACTGGTAAGTTTGGTACCCTAGGTTCAAGCAGTAGCGACCAAACATGGTGAACATACATTAGACAAATCGAGTTACATGACGAGCTCGGCTAGCTCAAGCGCACAACAAGTTGAACGATATGAAGTGCATAAGCACTTCGTGTGGCCAACCACTATCGCTAACTGAAGTACGACTCGAGTTTGTTGAACACATCTCACGTGGCGACATGAAACTCAACCACGATTTCCAATCTAGTACCGATTGTCTGGACTATAATCATAGCCCCAAGCACAATCAATTGTCATCCATAGCATGTGGAGTAAAGCATGATAAATAAGGAAATTCAGGAACGCTAGCAATCATGTTATAAAGCATGTCATAAAGCATGTTAATAAAACAAGTTATAAAGCATGTTCAAAAGCATGTTGTAAAGCACTATACAAATAGGGATACAAATACATATATTTCATAGGTGAGTGGTTAGAGTAAATAACCACATGGAGGGTATCATATGTGACTCTAAGGTAGTTGAGAATCCCATCTCAGTACCTACCTAAGGTTCTAACACTCAAGCACTTACACTCACAAGCAATTTCACCAACACTTGGAATGCACTATTTCAACATACATGACATATGTTAGAGGAAAGTGCACTAGGGTTGTCCCTTTACCAAACTAGTATTTGATACGTATACATCATATTCATACAGCAAATAATCATGACAATTACATCAGCAAATTTTATACGTATAGGGTATTTTCTAGGATACCCAATTTCAACATACATAGTGTTTACAAGGGAACTTGTAATACGGCGATTCTTTTTGCCAAGCAATTAATTTATATGCACATAATATATTTATACAACAATTAATCATGACAAACACATCGCTAAAATATGCACGTATATGGTACTTCTTACAATACCGTATTTCTACATACATGGTGTATATTAGTAAACATGTATTTAGGCGAACCCTTTCGCCAAATGAGTATTTTATCCATACATCATATATCCATACGACAATTAAACATGTCAAACACATTTCCATAAAAAATACGTATATGGTATTTTATACGAATACTAAGAGTATGTGAAATTCCAAATTCTACAATTCTAATCGAAACAGAAAATTGAAAGCACTTTATACATGTGCAATTGCATGCAGATCATGAATCTATCATTATCTGACATTGAAAATGTTGAAAACCATAACCTATACACCTAAAGTCCTCACCTTGTGTCGTAGAATCGTAACGGAGTTGATAGGTTCGCTAAGCTTCCGTATACGGGAGTTTGGCAACCTAGAGAACGAAACAGGTTAGCTATTTCATAACCTACAACCTATACAACCCTAAAACAGGTTAGGGTTAGGGTTTCTTACCTAGAAACGACGCCGGAATCGCCGAAAAAGCGATAAGAATCAGGCGGTGGAGCCTGAATAGCGGCAGGGAACAGCAGTAGGGAGTTCCTCCCACATCTCCCACACTTTCTCTCTCTTTTCTCTCTCTCAAATGCAAATTCGTATGGCTGCCATGAGAGAGGGTTTAAGGTCCTTATATAGCCTAAAAATTTACCGAAATAGACTCCTGTTCAAAGTATACTTAGGTTATAACCAAAGCGGGACTTTTTCAGCTCAACGGAGGACTTCTGGCAGGCCTCTTTGAGCCAAAGGTCGGACTTAAGCTCACTAACGCTGGATCTACGTTCTATTAAGTCTTCGTTTCGGTCGGGATTCCAGATCACGCGTGGTGGACCAGTTTCAGTTCAACGGTCAGTGGGCCTCGATCGGAGATTCCGAGTACATGTAAATGTGTATGAAATTTTTCCTGATCCGAGGGTGTAATTTGGTCAGATTCTGACGGTCTGGTTGCTTAAAACTGATCCGCAACCGACGAGTCTCAGATTACTATTCAAGATATTTATTTTTAAAGAAAACAAGTGTTTTCACACTCTCTCGCTCCGGACTCAAGAGAACAGCCGTGGGACATCGGCTGGATTTGATTTCCGAGATGGTTGTCAAGCCCAGGAAGGCGGTCCTAATTCCTTAACTTCGTGTTAATCGGACTTCCGACGTGCGGTCCAGATCAGATACGGAGTTTCAACGTGCTCCCGAGAGCAACTGGGTAATGAGATTGATCCTAGATTTTAGGGTAACCTAGCATCAATGATTCTATAAGTTTTGGGTCTTGCAGATCGTATTTAAAGTAATTCAAATGGATTTCGTAGCTAATCTAGTTTAGCACTTAGTTACTTTGTCTCATTTCTAAAGGATTTAGTCCTAAGTGATTTCCGTCTGAGGTAGTATTTAGTCCTTTGCAGTTTGTATCTAAAGTGGTCCAAGTTATACTACTTAGCTAGTTTAAGATAGTGTCTAGGGTGAAAGTGCTTTGAAAAATTGGAAGATCAAGGTGGTGAAGGATGAGATTTGTGAAGGAAATGGGTTCAAAGGCAGCTTTAGACATTGGGATTCAGTTCTGACAAGTTAATGAGGTGTTAGGATCGACCCATTGCCTAAGGACGGCTAATCCCAAGTTGACAAAAATTCGGGGTGTTACACTTTGGTTATAACCTAAGTATACCTTGACATTAGGTCTAGTTTGGAGAGATTTTAGGCTATATAAGGACCTTAGAACACTCTTTCACAGCCATACGAATTTGAGAAAAATCCTAGAGAGAGAGGTGAGAAAAGAGAGAGAAAGAGTGAGAGAAGTGGGAGA
The DNA here is from genome assembly GCA_030180095.1 of Magnolia changhungtana. Taxonomy (NCBI): domain Eukaryota; kingdom Viridiplantae; phylum Streptophyta; class Magnoliopsida; order Magnoliales; family Magnoliaceae; genus Magnolia; species Magnolia changhungtana. The sequence goes on along the minus strand of JASAUF010000324.1, from coordinate 2,346,699 downwards.
ATCTCCCTGTTACTGTTTCCTGCCCCTACCCTAGCTCCACCACTCCATTCTTGCCACTTCCCCGGCGATACCGACTTTGTTTTGAGGTAAGAAACCCTAACCCTAAATCTGTTTTGGGGTGTGTTGGTTGTAGGTTATGAAATAGCTAACCTATTTCATTCTTTAGGCTACCAAACTACCGAATACGGAAGCTTGGAAAACCTAGCTGATCCATTGCGATTCCACGGTATAAGGTGAGGACTTAGGTGTATAGGTTACGGTTTTCAACGCTTTCAATGTCAGATAATGATAGATTCATGATCTGCATGCAATTGCACATGTACAAAGTGCTTTCTATTTTATGTTTCGATTAAAGATGTAGATTATGAAATTTTACATATTCTAGGTATTCATAGAAAATACCGTATACGTATAAATTTTGAAAATGTATTTGACATGATTATTTGTTATATGAATATACGATATATGGATAAAATACTTATTTGGCGAAAGGATTCGCCCAAATACATGTTTTACTAATATACACTATGTATGTAGAAATACTGTATTGTAGAAAGTACCGTATACATATATATTTTAGAGATGTGTTTGCCATGATTATTTGTTGTATAAATATATTATATATGCGTAAAATACTTACATGGCGAAAGGACTCGCCCTAACACATGTTTGCTAACATACACTAAGTATGTTGAAATGTGTATGCTAAGTGTTTGTGAAAATGCTTCTGTGAGTAAGTGTTCCGATGATGATGCCTTATTTAGGTGTTGAGATGGGATTCTCAACTACCTTAGAGACATGTATGATTTTCTCTATGAGGTTGTTTACTTAAACCGCTTACTTGTGCAATATATGTGTTTGTATTCCTATTTATGTAGTGCTTTATAACATGCTTTACAACATGCTTTATAACATGCTTTATATCATACTTGTTAACTTGCTTGAATTACTTTGTTATCATGTTTTACTCCACATGCTATGGATAAGAATTGATTGAGTTTAGGACTATGTCTATAGTCCAGACAATCGGTACCAGATTTGAGATCATGGCTGAGATTCATGTCGCCATGTAAGATGTGTTTAACGAACCCGAGTCGTACGTCAGTTGGCGAAAGTGGTTAGGCCACATGAAGTGCTTATGCACTTCATGTCGTTCAGTTGACTGTGCGCTCGAGTTAGTCAGACTCGTCAAGTAACCCGATATGTCTAATGTATGTTCACCATGTTTGGTCACCACTGCTTTAACCTAAGGTACCAAACTTACCAGTGAAATCCCTTTTAACCATGGTACCTCGATCCGCTAAGACTCATGAGCCGGGCATGGTGGTATAAGACATCGTGGTCAATCTGTCGGCCTACGCTGGGGTCACGTGCCTCCCCATAGTGATTAGTGAGCAACCAGACTCGTGAGCTGATTATGGTGGTATGGGACACTATATTCGAGCTGTTGGCCTACACTGATTGGTGACGAGCCCTTTGTAGTGGCCTCGAACGTACTCTGAATTTGCGATGAGGTGACGAGTTTTACCGCAGTGAATAGAGTATGAGCTAGGCCTGTATCTGTATAGTGATGAATCGTTAAAGAGGTGATGGGGGAGTGGTGCAACGATTCCGTGTAACAGCCCGGTAGCCTCTGCAGTGACCTAGAAACACATTGTCATATGAGATTAACTAGGATTGACGACCCTAGAATGGATCATGTTTGGGAATGATACAAGGGAGGTACCTTAGTTTCCTAATACTGCTGTTTGAAATGGACTAATAACTACTCGGTAATCATGCTCATCATCGCATCGCATGTGCCTGGTAGATGTGGAGCACTGAGGGAGGTATGCATCCATGAAAGTAAGATGATGTCGCATGAGGGTGGTTTGGCAAGGGCATTCATCATGTCATTTCATACTTGCATTTAATAAAAGTAGTTAGGATTGTTTGATTGTACTGCTTTATCATTACTGCTTGACTGAATTGATAACATGCTAACCTATGTTTTATTTTTCCACTGAGTTAGCAACTCACTCCCACATTACGGGATAGTTTTGTATACACCAACCAGACTCTGTCACAGGTATAGAGGATGCGTCGATTCAGGAGTAGAGCCAGAATACGATGAGGACCAGGATGAGTTCTCATACATGCAGTACTCCGACAGCTATGCTTAGGCCAACTGGATCGCGGGGATTTCAGGATCTATCTTTTAGTTGTATTTTTACCTTTTGATTCAGAAATAATATATGTATATGGATACTCAGTTAGTGTTCATACTCTGGAGATCATGATGGTTTTGTTTCCTTACATATCTTATATATACAGTTTCAGTCTTCCACTTGCCTTTATTCAATTGATATGGAGTATGAATTACTGTTTTGGTATAATCTCACTCATGTTTAATTGGTCTAACACAGACAACATTTAATCATCATTATTTATGTTGCATAAGTGATGCGTTGGAACTTGGGTGTTGAGTTATACTCGACCCCCGATTTTCAGGGTGTTACACCTCTAAATCAAATTTCTCAACAATTGGCTTTAATCGATGTCCATTTACTTTGAATTCATTGCCATTGTTTGAATTCTTTATCTCAATATCCCCATGAGGATAAACATTAGTGATTGTGAAAGGGTCGGTCCAATGAGATCGGAGCTTACCCGGAAAGAGATGTAACCGATAATTGTACAAGAGAACTTTCTGACCTGGTGTAAATGATTTTTGAAGAATGTGTTGATCATAAAACACCTTCATCCTGTCTTTGTAAATTCTCGAGTTCTCATACACATCATTCTGGATTTCTTCAAGTTCATTCAACTGAAGTTTGTGTAGCGAGCCAACGTTGTCCATATTGAAGTTCTGATTTTTAATAGCACAGTTAGCCCTATGTTCCAACTCCATAGGCAAGTGGCAAGCCTTCTCATAGACAAGTTTAAAAGCACACGTTCCAATAAGGGTCTTAAATGCAGTATGATAAGTCCATGAGGCATCGATCAATGGAAATCTCAGCTTACCCACTTGTTTGTGGGTGGTATGGAGTGCTCACTTTGTGGGAGATGTCATATTTCTTCATTAAGTTTGCAAATGGCATATTAGAAAAAGTCTCTATCACTAATGATGGCTCGAGGCGTTCCAAACAGGGAAAGGATGTTCTCTTTTAAAAATTTAATGACCATTTGATGGTCATTATTCCGGCATGGAATCGCTATGACCCATTTAGTGACATAGTCTATGGCGAGCAAAATACATAAATTTTTGAAATATTTGGGGAATGGTCTTATAAAATCGATGCCCTAGCAATTAAATGCTTCAATGATCAAAATGGGGTTCAAGGGCATCATGTTTCGACAAGACAATGCTCCCAATTTTTTACAATGCTCACAAGCTTTGTAAAACTCATGAGTGTCTTTAAACATAGTGGGCCAGTAAAAGCCGCATTGCAGAATTTTAGTTATGGTCTTTTTAGCAGAAAAGTAACCACCACAGTCCTAAGAATGACAGAAAGAGATGACACTCTGGTGTTCATTTTCTGACACACATCTCCTTAAAATTTGGTCTGACTAATATTTAAACAAATATGGATCATCCTAGAAGAATTTGCATACCTCGGTAAAGAATTTCTTCCTATCTAGCGCAGTCCAATGTGTCGGTGTGAAACCTGTAGCAAGATAATTAGTAATATCCGTAAACCAAGGTGAGTGGGAGACTTTGAATAATTGTTCGTCAGGGAACATGTCATTTATATGTGTCGTCTTAAGGGAATCAGAAAGATTAAAGCGGAAAAGATGGTTAGCCACTACGTTCTCTACTCCATTTTAATCTTTTATTTCCAAATCAAATTCTTGGAGTAAGAGGATCCATCTTATCAGGCGGGGCTTAACATCATTCTTAGAAAGAAGATACTTGAGTGCTGCATGAGCTATGTAAATGACGATCTTGGATCGGATCAAGTATGATCTAAATTTGTCCAAAGCAAAATACCATGGCTAAGAGTTCCTTTTCCGTAGTAGAGTAGTTCACTTGGGCAGGGTTTAGAGTTCTACTTGCATAATGAATAACATAAGGCTTCTTTTCTTTTCTCTGGCCTAAAACTGCCCCAAGAGCATAGTCAAATGCGTCGCACATAAGTTTAAAAGGAAGGCTCCAATCGGGTGGTTGCATGATAGGTGCGGTGGTTAACATGCCCTTGAGCTGAGTAAAAGCTTCCTGGCATTGCTTAGTCCACTCATATGGCACACCTTTTGAAGTAGATTGCATAAAGGATGAGAGAGGTGACTAAAGTCCTTTATGAATCTCCTGTAAAAATCAGCGAGTCCTACGAAGGGTCACACGTCTCGTATGTTCTTGGGTGGAGGTAAGTTAGAGATAAGATCAATCTTAGCCTTATCAACCTCAATTCCCTTAGATGAAATGATATATCCAAGGATAATCCCCTTACGAACCATGAAATGACACTTCTCCCAATTTAGTACCAAACTCTTTTCCTCACATCACTTCAGCGCATTTTTCAAAATTTCCAAGTATTCATTAAAGGATGGACCAAAAACTGAGAAATCATCCATGAAGACCTCTACATATTGCCCCACCATATCAGTAAAAATACTCAACATTCATCGCTGAAAGGTGGCGGGGGCATTACATAGTCTAAATAGCATTCTTCAGTAAGCAAAGGTGACAAAAAAGACATGTGAACATAGTTTTTTCTTGGTCTTCAAGGAATATCTCGATTTGATTATAGCCTGAATATCCATCAAAGAAATAGTAATAGGAATGACCAGCTAACCTTTCTAAGATTTGATCAATAAAGGGCAAAGGAAAGTGGTCCTTCCTCCTGACGGTTTCAACTTCTTGTAGTCAATGCACATTCTCCAACCAGTAGTGACTCTAGTTAGTACAAGTTCATTGTCAGCATTGGCTACAATGGTGATTCCGGACTTCTTAAGAACCACCTGAGTGGGACTCACCCATTAACTATCAAATATAGGGTATATGATACCCACATCTAGTAGTTTAAGAACCTCAGCCTTAAACACTTCCTTCATGTTTGGATTTAATCTAGTTGTAGTTGCTAAGAGGTCTTCGTATTATCCTCTAGATAAATGCGGTGAGTACAAATTGAAGGGTCAATTCCCTTGAGGTCCGCAATCGGCCATCCATGGGCTCCCTTATGCTCAATGAGAGTACAAATGAGCATACTCTTGTTCTTGCTCAAGGTGGGAAGAAATCACCACTGGGTATGTCTCATCTTGACCTAAATAGATACATTTCAAATCAAAGGGTAAAGGTTTTAGGTCAAGCTTCGGTGCCTTGAGGTTAGACGGTAGAGGCACTATATCAGTTTGGGGACATTCTTCAAATTGTGGCTTCCACCAATTAACTTCAAGTACCAATATAGCCCCATCTCCCCGATCATATCATCATCAACATCATGAGAGTGGGCCAGACACGTCTCTAGAGGGTCAGAGGATAAGGTCATCAAAGTTTTATCCTTCACGAAAGAATCAATCAAGTTAACATCATTGGCATCATCAATACTAAAAGACAAACTCATAACTCCATTCCTGTTTGTCCATATTGAAAAAGATATTCAAGTTCTAATATCATATTTCTAAAAGACAAACTCATAACTCCATTCCGGCAATTAATGATTGCATTTAATGTGGCAAGGAATGGGCAACCAAGAATGACAGGAATCTAAGTGCTCATGTCCACAATGGGTTGAGTATCCAAGACGATAAAATCTACCGGGTAGTAGAATTTGTCAACCTGGGCCAACACATCCTCAATTACCCCTCTCGGTACATGAACTAAGTGATTAACAAGTTGTAATGTGGTTCGGGTGGGTTTCAATTCACCCAAACCTAGCTGTTCGTAAACTGAGTAAGGAATTAGATTTACGCTCACTCCTAAGTTAAGAAATGTGTGCTCAATCCGGTAGTTCCCAATTACACAAGGGATGGTTGGGCTACTGGGATCTTTATATTTTTGGGGCACATCTTGCTTGAGGATGGCATACACTTTTTCTGTCAGAAAATTTTTCTTTTTGATACTTTGTCGTCTCTTAGTCGTGCACAAGTCTTTAAGAAATTTGGCATATGAAGGTATTTATTTAACCACATCCAGTAAAGGAATATTGACCTTCACTCATTTCAACACCTCTAGAATGTCGTGAGAGTTTAAAGAGAAGTTTTGGTGCAATCAACCATTGGGGGAATGGTGCAATTGGCTTGCTTTGGAGTTTTGGTTTTAACTCTCATGGAGTGTTGCTAGGTTTATCAATTTCATCTACTTTTTGGTCCTTAGACTTTTTAGCCCTTACCGAAATAGATTTGTCAATTATCTTCCCACTCTTAAGAGTGGTGATAGATTTAGCTTGCTCCATTTGATTTGAAGAGCTTGGATCACTTTTTCATATTACGGTTTAGGATTGGGGAAAGGTTGGGCTGAAAGAATCCTTTTTTCCCCAATTGAATTTTTTGTCTCACGCCCTTGTATGGCCTTTGAAAGGTCTTGAAGGGTTTGCAATACACTTTGATTGATAAGCTCTTGGTTTTGAATATGTTTTCAGACTGGATCCTCTTGAGGTTTCCCTTGATTCAAGAATTGGTTAGGGATTCCTTGAGGAGTAGCAATTTGTCCATTTCTCCAGCTAAAGTTCGGATGATTCTCTAACTAGGATTGTATGTGTTAGAGATGGGTCCACCGAAAGGTCTTTGGTAGTTGTTCACAGCATTCGATTGCTTGTTTAGTGCATCTTGAAAAGCAGGTATTGTTGGGCAATTTTCTGTTGTATGTATGTTGCAAGCACAGATACTGCAAACAACTTCCTTAGCCTTATCCTTCTTAAGTTCCATGGCCTAGACCTTTCTTGCAAGACTAGCCACTTTAGCATTTATATCATCATCCGCTTTTAGCAAGTATATCCCAACTCTCTCCCTTGCTCGAGTAGGCTTAGATGTGGTGCTAGGTTTTGGGGTGATGTCCCATGACTGTGTGATTTTAGCAAGTTTGTCAAAGTAATCCCACACCTCATCGACATTCTTGTTCATGAATTCCTCATTGCACATCATCTCGACAAATTGGTGTATGGAAGATGTCAGTCCATCTATTGAGGCATAAAAAATATTTCATTGCATTGGTTAGAGAATTCCATGGTGCAGATCTTTTTCAGGGTCACTGACTCCATATTTTGGTAAAAATCAGTATCCGGGGATATTTTGGTGAAAATCAGTATCCAGAGGTATTTTGGGTATTTTGGTAAAAATCTGTATCTGGGGGTATTTTGTTAAAATCAGTATCCGAGAGTATTTTGGGTATTTTGGTAAAAATCAGTATCCCAGGATATTTTGGGTATTTTGGTAAAAAAAGGAGTGAAGGGGTATTGCTTTGTATGGAGGAAGGAGTGGTTGTACACCACCATTTAAAGGAGAGCTTGGTGGACACTATTGTTTAAGAGAGAAGGTTGGACATTATGTGAAGGCAGAAGTGGTGGTGATCACCACTATGTAAGAGAAAGAGGCCTATAAACACCCCTCCCCATGCCTCATTTGAGGGGTTGTTGGTTGGAAGACAAGAGAGTTGTAAGAAGGAAGGAAGGTAAGAAGGATGGAAGTTAAGAGAGAGAAGGAGCATGGTGGAGCAATTGAGAAAGAAGGATAGAGGTTTGCATGCATCCACACAATGAAGAAAGAAGGATAGAGGTTTGTGCGCATTCGCGTAATGGAAAGAGAGAGTAAGGTGTTGCACCATCTCTTGTGGAACCCTTGTCTTAATGAAAGGCTTTGCGTGACTACGTGTAATAGAAGTTGGAAAGAAAAACTTTGTGTGACTGCGCACAACCACTTCTGCAGAGAAAGCCTTTGTGAGACTGCGAGCAACTACTTCTGCAGAGAAATCCTTTACACGAGTCCGCGCAACCACTTCTGTAAAAAGGCCATTGCGCCACTTTGTGTCGAGGCATGTCTTAATGAAAAATCCTCCTGCGCCACTTCTTCCTCTCCATTGTCTTAACACTTGGCTTTTTATGTCCTAAAACCTTCCCCATGTGCCACTTCTTCCTCTCTATTGTCTTAACACTTGGCTTTTCATGTCCTAAAATCTTCCCCATGCATCAATTCTTCCTCTCCATTGTCTTGATGGAAGGCCCATGCACCATTATACATGGGAGCTTGTCTTCAGGAACCCTTGGTGCGCCATTTCTCATGGAATGTCCTAACACCTGGCTTCCAGTGCCACTGTAACACCCCATACTTTTCAGTACTCGGGTGTTATCATGAGTACCTAATTTAGGATCACAAACCCGATTTAGTGATTCTGTAAGGCAACTGTAAACTCATTAGACTCTAGGAGCTTTGGTCTAAGTGTATCCAGAATTAGCCCATGAATGTTAGAGGACAAACATGATCTGATCGACCACCAGATGAGGCCCAACTAAGTTATAGATCTACCTCAGGGTCAGATGGGTGGCCTATCTTAAGTGATCCATAATAACTCATCATAATTGTATATGTATTATAATACAAAATAAATTTATGATTAATTGTAATAATACATATATTACTTGAATCATTCAAATTATGTATATTATCTAAACTACAAAAAGAATAAATGGTATACCAATGCATTACTCATATAATCGATGTTCATTAACTAATATTTACATTTTATAATGTTAACTATATATTACTGTATTATACTATATATCAGTTAATGTCAACTTTACTATACTAAAAGTGCATATAAAATCACGAAAATACATTATAAATATTAATGGTTGTAAATGAATACTTACCTATAACTATCAATGTATTGTACTAAACAAATAGGTAAGTGTATTTTTATAATATAATTTAGAATACTATATACTAATATTTATTATAATAAATATATAATAATATTGTATCAAGTAACTATAGTACACTTTGAATATTATTATTAATATTTATATATACAAAAAAAAATACATATACATACATAATATTATAAATTAAATACCATATTAATTGATAAATAATTATTAATATAAAATATGAAATAATACAATAAATGTATTATAAGTTGTGTGTATACTTATAATATATACTATATCAAATATTAATGTAATTAGCATTACAAGATATATTATTTTTACACTAATGTTAAAACTAATGGACGGGCCAAATTTCACTTAGCGTCACCAAGGGCCGTGCAAACTACTAATCAAGCATGAACTTGGCATATATGGCCCACCTGAGTCTAGGATCTACCTCATTCCTTGGGTCGGGCTCTAATATGAGTTGACGAAGCCGATGAACAGAGTAGATCGGATTCACATACCCCTGTGGACCCCACACACGAGTTGCATGTGCACCAAGGGTGGAGCACACGCTGTGCACTGAGCCAATGGGCACGGTCATATGTCTCTAACTCGTGCCCCTCCAAAAATGGAGAAATCTCTCCCTCTCTCCTCAGTTGCAACAACCGACGGACGAATGAGTTGTCCCCGTGCGTTAACCTATGGCCCACCTCTGTGATTGGCTCGACCAATCCAAACTATCCATCTCGTAGAGGACACGAGGAAGAGCAAACCCTGCCTAGTTTCACCAACTACCTCGCATACGTGTGACCACAATCACAGACGTAATAGGGCTGGTTGTGTTTCTTCTCTTTTCAAAAATGGAAAGCTTTCTTCCAGCTCAGCAATCCGCGTGAGCAAGCATGAGCTCATTCGAGCCATCTCGAACAAAGCCTTTTCAACCGTCCAATCCAGCTAGTGACTTAGGTTTTCTTCCTTTCTCCACAACAAAAACCAAACGGCCACTCTTTCCTCTTAAGCTCAAACCCACCATGAAAACCTCCTTAGAGCTTCGCTCCAACCAGTCTCCAAGCTCCTTTGAGCCTATACACACTACCTATAATACTCAGCTCGAAGAAATACCGGTCGGATTTTGATCCACCATTGGAGGCCGATCATCTTCCTTGGCAATCCTTGACCAATGATCTACTGCTGGTTGTGTTTTAGATGCATCAGAGAGGAAAGGAATGGGAGAGGAGAAGAAGGAAGAAGAAGAAAGAAAGAAAGAAAGAAAGAAGGTGGAAGGAGGTGAGATGCAGACGCCTTCCTCAGGTGGCAACCACATTGGTTGGGAGTGACCCGAGCCGATTTGTTGCCCCGATGCTGGCCAGTTGAACTCCGTCCCAGCTCAGGTGTTGCTGGTCATTGCAGCAAGAGAAAAATGAGGAAGAAAGAGGGAGGGAGAAGCAGGAGAAAGGGAGAGAAATGCAAGATTGAGAGAGGGAAACGATGGTGCGGCTGCTGTTATAGCACCAAGAGCCAGGAGCTGCTGCACCAGGCCTCTGACCGAGTTGGGTGTGGTCTGATCAAGCCCAGATGCTGATTGGTCAAGCAGAAGGAGAAATGAGAAGATAGAGAGAGAGTAACGGAGAAAAATGAAAGGAAAAGGGAGAAATCGTGTAACGCCCCGAAATTCGAGGGTCGAGTAGCAACTCAACTCTCGAGTTCCAAAACATCACTTATGCAACATAAATGATGATGATTGAATGTTGTCTGTGTCAATGCAATAAACATGAGTGAGATTATACCAAAACAGTAATTCATACTCTAGATCAATTGTATAAAGGCGAGCAGAAGACTGATACTGTATATATAAGGTATGTAAGGAAACAAAACCATCATGATCTCCAGAGTATGAACACTAACTGAGTATCCATATACATGTATTGTTTCTGAATAAAAGGGTCAAAATACAACTAAAATTAGATCTTAAAATCCCCTCGATCCAGTCGGCCTAAGCGTAGCCGTCAGAGTACTGCATATATGAGAACTTGTCCTGGTCCTCATCGTATTCTGGCTTCGTGATGTTTTATTTAAACCAACATGATTTAAATGATATTTAAACTCGCAAGTATACGAATCAGATGTAGATATGGTATGTATTATGAGATCGTTCCCACGAGGACTAATCGTCACAATTCAAATCTATGACTCTCCTTAACTAATTTAACAAGTAATGGAATAAACTACTAAGCACAATTCTAGAAAAAAAATAATTAAGAACAGGGAAGAAAATTCAATCAGAGAAAGAGCACTAGGACTTTCGAATCCACCCCTAATTATCCTGACCCTTGTTTTGTCTGTTGATTCACCTTGATCTAAATTGATACCACTTATATAAAGAAAGCACAATCTGTGTCCTTAATCGGGCATACAGACTGTCTAATTCCTTTAAGCAATGCCATGAACAACATATCCCATGTCCTTAGTCGGGTACATGGATGTACATTCATTAAAGCACCCTGTTTCCTCTATAGGAAACCTGTTCTTGATCAGACACAAGCACCTATAATAAGCATCCAACAACATCCATATATATACTTGGGTTAAGTTCATAGATGGAGAAGTATAGAATTTAAACCCATAAAGCCCACTTAGAGAAAGAAATAAATTAATTAATATTCAAAGTAAATCAACCAATACAAGAGCTAATCAAATTAGGGGCTTCATCTTAGCCCTAGCTGAGAGATTAGTGACCCATAAAATCCATCAAAAATATTAAATAAAATTCATAAAAATTAAACACCAAACCAATCGATCTCTCTCTCTTCTTCCTTCTCTTTCTTCTCTTTCTTCTCTCCCTGGCTCTGGATCTCGAATTCCCTGGTTCTGAATGCCTCTCCCACGTCCAAAACTCTCCTTTTATAGGCTGGCTGGATGGCTGGAGTCGGTGGCAGAGTCGTAGAAGGACACGAAGTGCAAATTTTCGCAGCCGTGATCGGTGGGCCCCACAGAGGATTTTCTGGAAAATCCACCCCATCCATTGGATTCAGGACGAAATTTCAGTCAGGAATGGGTGGTTTTGAATGTCCATTGACACAGCCCACAGAAGAAATCTCAACAAAATCAGTTTTGAACGTCATAGAGCAGTCCGTTTGTGGCCTCTGTACCGCGCACGTGTGTACGCATGGGTGTAAAGTATTAGCATGGTTTTGTAGTGCTCGAACCCATCTACAAGATGGACGGATCAGATTGGACGGACAGGTGACGTGCGGGGCCCACAAACTTCCGTAAAAATTGGCACCGTCCGTGCGTTACGCGGACGCCAACCCGACGCTGCGATGATGGTGGGGTCCATTATTGGACTTTTCACAGGAATCCACGCCGTCCATTGGTTTCAGCTCGAAAAATCAGTAGGAATTGACTGGTTTTGGGGTGGATTCGGTGCGGCAAATCCATGTGGCTTTACCTTCTTGCCGTCAACTGCGTTTGTACGGTTAAAAACCGATCTATGCTATCATTCGAATTTTTGCCACCTAGGCAATGGTAATGGCCGCCCCAGGAAGCGGATGGACGGTTTGGATTGTCCATTTGGACAACGTGTGGGGTCCACAACCGAAGACCGGCTGCCGTCTTCGCGGACGCTGGAAACATTGAGTTTGAGAGAGCCGGCCGGCCGGCGCTTGTCTTGCCGACCGTCTTCTTGCTTGATGCGGTGCACAGCCGGCGTTAATGTACAGATGTACATTCATCATGGTGTGGGGTCCACTTCAATGTTTATGAGAAATCTGCGCCGTCCATCCCTTTTCCCATATTATTTAACCCGTCCAGGTAAATTTTGGAGAGGTTCCAGATATCAGGTGGGCCTGAAATCAACGGTTTATGGGCTGATTTGTCAGTTGGGACACTTCCATTATGATCCGACGGCTGAAATTTGAAACGTACGGTTAATTTATGGCCCTCATCCCATGTATGAAGTTTCGAACCGATCGGATAGCGGGAACCATGTGATCTTGCATTCTGGACCCTTTTTGGGCCCCTTTGGCTTACTTTCCTCATATCCCAGGCATGTAAAATCTTCATTATTGGTTTTCTGGAGTCCATCCCGTGCTCTGGTAATTTTGGAGCGTGAAATCCATGCCTTTAACATCAATTTCCAATTAACACTCCTAATTTCATCCTGTAATAAAAACACAATTAAAACACTCCATTAAACCTTATCATGTACGTAAAATTAGGCAATTACTGGGGTCTGATATGCAACATTCGACACTCATCACAACCCCCAACCAGCATTTTGCTAGTCCCGACCAAAACATGCGAAAAATAATTTCAGAAATAAAAGACAATTCCTGTAAATTCAAGTGACAAGTGAACAGATAGCTGAGATGTGAAAATTCTAAGATTCATGATTGGTGTGTAGAGTTTTTCTCTTGGAATCAAGCTCTCGGCAGATTTCATAATCAAGTTTACAATATTAATCCATTAATTTGAACAATTTTAAACATTGAGCTCCATGAATGTAAAGTGTAATCTCGACTTACAATCATTAAGAGATCCAATTGTCAATTTCATGATATCTTTAGTAAGTTGCCAAGCTTGAAACCAACACTTATCTCACAGATTAACTTTTCAGTTTACCAGCCTTTGATTTTCTTTATGAGCAGTGATGCAAATGAGGGGAATCAAATTCTCACCTATAGGGAGCAAACCTATGGCGAAAACTTGTCGCCTAACTTTTTTTTTTTTTTTTCATATGTCAACTATGGAGAATCAAATCTGCACCTATAGGGAGCAAACCTATGGTGAAGATTTAACCTGTTAATTCTTCTTTTTACCAAGTTAATCATTTAGTTATCGAACCAAAACTTAATGTGTAAGCGAGATGTGATATGTGAAATCATGGCTCAATCAATGTTTACAACTTCTAATCATGGATTAACAATTCAAAATTGACTGTGAAATCAAGAAGATGGCCGAATCCAAGAGTCATAAGTTACCAACATCACATATCCTATAATGTTAAAATCACAACTATCCTTCAAAATCACTTTGAATTCAATAAAAATTCCAGAAAAATTTTTAAAATTTTTACAAATTTTGGCTCAAGACCAAGAAAATACTGATTAGGTAACCTAATCTCCCACCCCCAACCTAAAATCTACATTGTCCTCAATGTAAAAGAAATAAGCAAGCAATGCACATGGGACAATGAAAGTAAAAGAGGAATGAGGGAAAGATAGTACGTGGACGGAGAATCAAGAAGCTTACTCAAAAAATTTTAACGTAAAAGCGAGTTAGCACAAGAGAGAAATCAACAGAAGCAAAAATAACAAAAAGAAAAATAAAAGAAGAGCCTACCTATACCACTTTCGCAGGTGCTCTCAATTGCATTTAGCGCATGCAACAAGCCTTTAAACCCCTAGGTTACCCCTAGTGGACGAGTCGTAGTCTCGTGAGGGTTTGCAGTAATGTTATCCACAAACATTGAAGTAACTAACTAGGAAAAAGCATAAAGCAAAAGACTGGGTTGCCTCCCAGGAGCGCTAAGTTTACTGTCTATCCTAAAACAACATAAAGGAAACTACTCTAGTCCTAAGAAAGCAGGGAAAAACTACTCAGTCATGCTGCAAGGTTCCTCTTCCGGCCAGTATCGTGATAAATTTCTCAGTAGGTTTCTTAACAGGATCATCCAAAAGCCCTTTTTGTAATAGGCTTGGATGCCCTGGAGCATGACATTCCAGAGAAACTTATGTACCTCATCAAAAATTTGTCGTTGATTCACCTGAGGTATCCAGAGTATATACGATTCACCTGCGACAGAAAAAGTTTTGATGTTAGTATCCCATGGTGAATCAGAGATTACACATAGATGAAAGTCAGAAAAATTCTCAGAAAGTGACGTAGTCTCAACACATTCCGAAGTAGCAGACTTCGGTTCAATTTTTAGTTCCTCCTCCCTTAATGGTAAATATTCAGGATTTGTGGAAGGAGGGGCTTCAGAGTAAGGGTTCTCTCGGTCAGTGATGACTACCGAGATATTGTTTTGCAAGGCATTCACTATGTCTCTTATCATGGGATCATTTGAATCTGCAAAGTGTGCCAAGCAATCATCCAAAGAGTTGGGCAATTCAGTTGAGTGTGACTTATTTTCCATATTAGAGCTCGTGATGATCTGCCTAAGGAATCCATCGTTTTTTAAGGTAAACGGAGGTGTGCTCTCTTGCTCCAGCCCTGCATAGACAGATTGAAGATCAATATACGAAGCATTGATGTAAGGACTCTGTTCATCGATACTACTCAGAAGAAGCGATGAATCATCATTATTCAACAGTTCAGATGGTGGCCTCAACTGGGTGGTATCAAATTCAAGAGTCAGATCGAGTAGCTCGTCCATCTCCCGAATCATATCATCATGTAATTCAGAGGAGTGGTCCAAATACGTTTCACAAGAGTTAGAAAGGTCGGTTGTGAGGGGCCCGTCCTTTAAATCAGACATGTTAGGTAAGGGGAGTGGCTCATTATGACCGACCACTTCGTGTACGTCTTGATCATTGACTTGGACCAAATTTGAGATTGATTCGAAGGGAATTTGGGTTGCATATTCATAATTATCTTCCCAATATGCATCATCGTCTACTTCCATGCAGTGCACACTTGGGAGGGGATCGCTTCCCTCACATTCTATTTCCAGATTGGGTTGAGGTTCGTATAAACTAACCTCTTCCTCTTTATTGAACTCAAGTGTATCATCATCATTATATTTGAAAGACAACCATGTTTCTTCCCCATTCTTTTGAACAGTCATTGAGATCGACTCATCGGGGAATTGAACCGTATGCTCATTAATGAAATCCAACTCCTCATTCCAAATTCCAGATTTCGTTAAAAGCGAGTGAGGATCACTTTCCTCGCATTGTATTTCTGGATTGGATTGTAGTTGGGATGAGCGAGCTTCCTCTATCCTTTCAATGCGCGAATTGAGTGCTTCTAATGATTTCATCAATTTCGCAACATCTTTGGTTGAATTGTTCGGATTAAAACATGAATCCTCTTGGATCGTTTCTGGTTGGATCTCAAAGGTATGGGATCCAAGAGAATAATTATTATAATATGTTGTTGGTTCATCTTCCCAGTTTTGATGGTTCCACTGGTTATAGTCATCCTGATCATACATGGGAGAATATGATGGTTGATAATAATCCACATTCTCATAATTACGATCGTATACGGACCTATTAACTGATGGAACATAACGTTCTAGTCAGTTCTCAATGTCTGTTCTCGATGGAGAGAAATCTTAAGGTATACGTTGAATTCCACAACCTTCAGGCATTTCCCAATATAACCTATCCAACTCAGCATATGCATGTGCCCACGATTCCATGGTAGAACCTTAACTCTGAGTCTAATCCTAGAAGACAACAAAATCCTACAGCAATACCGAAAGTAAAGGAGAAGTTAGAAAGATGTTACCAGAGTAGAAGTTCCTATGTTAAAAACCAAGTTAGAAGATCTATCAACGACCCTACAAGATAGGAAAAGTGGTTCTAAAAAAAATCAAATAAATAAATAAATAAATAATCTAAGACTAAAGTTAGTAAAATCCTAAGCTATGAATTATGATAAGAGAGAATCCTAAATTCAATTTGGAACGAAACAGTCCCCGGCAACGGCGCCAAAAACTTGATGTTTTATTTAAACCAACATGATTTAAATGATATTTAAACTCGCAAGTATACGAATCAGATGTAGATATGGTACGTATTACGAGATCGTTCCCACGAGGACTAATCGTCACAATTCAAATCTATGACTCTCCTTAACTAATTTAACAAGTAATGGAATAAACTACTAAGCACAATTCTAGAAAAAAAAACAATTAAGAACAGGGAAGAAAATTCAATCAGAGAAAGAGCACTAGGACTTTCGAATCCACCCCTAATTATCCTGACCCTTGTTTTGTCTGTTGATTCACCTTGATCTAAATTGATACCACTTATATAGAGAAAGCACAATCTGTGTCCTTAATCGGGCATACAGACTGTCTAATTCCTTTAAGCAATGCCATGAACAACATATCCCATGTCCTTAGTCGGGTACATGGAATGTACATTCATTAAAGCACCCTGTTTCTTCCTCTATAGGAAACCTGTTCTTGATCAGACACAAGCACCTATAATAAGCATCCAACAACATCCATATATATACTTGGGTCAAGTTCATAGATGGAGAAGTATAGAATTTAAACCCATAAAGCCCACTTAGAGAAAGAAACAAATTAATTAATATTCAAAGTAAATCAACCAATACAAGAGCTAATCAAATTAGGGGCTTCATCTCAGCCCTAGCTGAGAGATTAGTGACCCATAAAATCCATCAAAAATATTAAATAAAATTCATAAAAATTAAACACCAAACCAATCGATCTCTCTCTCTTCTTCCTTCTCTTTCTTCTCTTTCTTCTCTCCCTGGCTCTGGATCTCGAATTCCCTAGTTCTGAATGCCTCTCCCACGTCCAAAACTCCCCTTTTATAGCTGCTGGATGGCTGGAGTTAGTGGCAGAGTCGTAGAAGGACACGAAGTGTAAATTTTCGCAGCCGTGATCGGTGGGCCCCACAGAGGTATTTTCTGGAAAATCCACCCCGTCCATTGGATTCAGGATAAAATTTCAGTCAGGAATGGGTGGTTTTGAATGTCCATTGACACGGCCCACAGAAGAAATCTCAACAAAATCAGTTTTGAACGTCACAGAGCAGTCCGTTTGTGGCCTCTGTATATCGCACGTGTGTACGCATGGGTGTAAAGTATTAGCAGGTTTTGTAGTGCTCGAACCCATCTACAAGATGGACGGATCAGATCGGCCGGACAGGTGACGTGCGGGGCCCATAAACTTCTGCAAAAATCGGCAGCATCCGTGCGTTACGCGGACGCCAACCCGACGCTGCGATGATGGTGGGGTCCATTATTGGACTTTTCACAGGAATCCACGCCGTCCATTGGTTTCAGCTCAAAAAATCAGTAGGAATTGACTGGTTTTGGGGTGGATTCGGTGCAGTCCACGTGGCTTTCTGTCTTGCCGTCCAACCTGCATTTGTACGGTTAAAAACCGATCTATGCTATCATTTGAATTTTTGCCACCTAGGCAATGGTAATGGCCGCCCCAGGAAGCGGCTGGACGGTTTGGATTGTCCATTTGGACAACGTGTGGGGTCCACAACCGAAGACCAGCTGCCGTCTTCGCGGACGCTGGAAACATTGAGTTTGAGAGAGAAGCGCGGGTCACCGCTTGTGCTGACCGTCTTACCGGTGCGGTGCACGGCCGGCGTTAATGTACAGATGTACATTCATCATGGTGTGGGGTCCACTTCAATGTTTATGAGAAATTTGTGCCATCCATCCCTTTTCCCATATTATTTAACCCGTCCAGGTAAATTTTGGAAAGGTTCCAGATATCAGGTGGGCCTGAAATCAACGGTTTATGGGCTAATTTGTCAGTTGGGATACTTTCATTGTGATCCGACGGCTGAAATTTGAAACGTACGGTTAATTTATGGCCCTCATCCCATGTATGAAGTTTCGAACTGATCGAATAGCGGGAACCATGTGATCTTGCATTCTGGACCCTTTTCGGGCCCCTTTGGCTTGCTTTCCTCAGATCCCAGGCGTGTAAAATCTTCATTATTGGTTTTCTGGAGTCCATCCCGTGCTCTGGTAATTTTGGAGCGTGAAATCCATGCCTTTAACATCAATTTCCAATTAACGCTCCTGATTTCATCCTGTAATAAAAACACGATTAAAACACTCCATTAAACCTTATCATGTACGTAAAATTAGGCAATTACTGGGGTCTGATATGCAACATTCGACACTCATCACTTCGCCTCCTGAATCGACGCATCCTCTATACCTGCGACAGAGTCTGGTTGGCATGTACAACACCGTCCGGTAACGTGGGAGTGAGTAGCTGACTCAGTGGAACAATAAAGCATAAGTTAACATGTTATCAATTCAGTCAAGCAGTAATGATAAAGCAGTACAATCATACAATCCTAACTACTCTTATTAAATGCAAGTATGAAATGACATGATGAATGCCCTTGCCAAACCACCCTCATGCGACACCATCTTATGTTCGCAAATGCGTACCTCCCTCAGTGCTCTACATCTACCAGGCACATGCAGTGCGATGATGAGCATGATTACCGAGTAGTTATTAGTCCATTTCAAACAGCAGTATTGGGAAACTAAGGTACCTCCCTTGTATCATTCCCAAACATGATCCATTCTAGGGTCATCAGTCCTGGTTAATCTCATACAACAGTGTGTTTATAGGTCGCTGCAAAGGCTGTCAGGGCTGTTACGCTCAAAGGTTACACCACTCCCCTATCACCCTTTTAACGGTTCATCACTATACAGATACAGGCCTAGTTCATACTCTATATACTGCGGTGAAACTCGTCGCCTCACCGCAAATTCAGAGTATGCTCGAGGTCACTACAAAGGGCTCGTCACGAATCAGTGTAGGCTGACAGCTCGAATATAGTGTCCCATACCACCATAATCGGATCACGAGTCTGGTAGCTCACTGGTCACTACGGGGAGGCACGTGGCCTCAGCGTAGGCCGACAGCTCGACCACGGTGTCCCATACCACCATGCCCTGCTCATGAGTCTTAGCGGATCGAGGTACCATGGTTAACGGGATTCCAATGGTAAGTTTAGTACCCTAGGTTCAAGCAGTAGTGACCAAACATGGTGAACATACATTAGACATATCGGCTTTCTTGATGAGCCTGACTAGCTCGAGCGCACAATCAACTGCACGATATGAAGTGCATAAGCACTCCGCGTGGCCTAACCACTGTTGCCAACTAACGTACGACTTGGGTTCGTCAAACACATCCTACATGGTGAATTGAATCTCAACCACGATCTCAAGTCTGGTACCGATTGTCTGGACTATAGACATAGTCCCAAACTCAATCAATCCTATTCATAGCATGTGGAGTAAAGCATGATAAACAAAGTAATTCAAGCAAGTTAATAAGTATGTCATAAAGCATGTTATAAAGCATGTTGTAAAGCATGTTATAAAGCACTACATAAATATGAATACAAATACACATATTGCACAAGTAAGCGGTTTAAGTAAACAACCTCATGGAGGAAATCATACATGTCTCTAAGGTAGTTGAGAATCCCATCTCAACACCCACCTAAGGCATCATCATCCTAACACTTACTCACACAAGCATTTTCACAAACACTTAACATATACTATTTCAACAAACTTAGTGTATGTTAGCCAAATATGTATTAGGGCGAATCCTTTCACCAAATAAGTATTTTATTCATATATCATATATTCATACCACAAATAATCATGTCAAACACATTTCTAAAATATATACGTATACGGTATTTTCTACAACACACTATTTCTACATACATAGTGTATATTAGCATAACATGTATTAGGGCAAATCTTTTCGCCAAATAAGTATTTTATCCATATATCATATATTCATACAACAACTAATCATGTCAAGCACATTTTTAAAATATATACGAATACAGTATTTTCTACAAATACCTAGAGTATGTAAAATTCCATATTTTACGTCTTTAATCGAAACAGAAATCAGAAAGCACTTTATACATGTGAAATTGCATGCAGATCATGAATCTATCATTATCTGACATTGAAAGCGTTGAAAACCATAACTTATACACCTAAAGTCCTCACCTTATACCGTAGAATCGCAACGAATCAGCTAGGTTTGCCAAGCTTCCGTATTTGGTAGTTTGGTAGCCTAAAGAATGAAATAGGTTAGCTATTTCATAACCTACAACCGACACACCCCAAAACAGATTAGGGTTAGGGTTTCTTACCTAGAAACGAAGCTGGTATCACCGGGAAAGTGGCAAGAACGGGCTTGTATAACGGTAGGAAAAAGGGTAGGAAGGATATCCCACAACTCTCACTCTTTCTCTCTCTTTTCTCACTTCTCTCTCTAGGGTTTCTCTCAAATTCTTATGGCTATGAGAGAGACGGTTCTAAGGTCCTTATATAGCCCAAAATCTCTCCAAACTAGACTTGAGGACAAGGTATACTTAGGTTATAACCAAAGCAGCATTGTTTCAGCTCAACGGAGGATTTCTGGCGGGCCTCCTTGAGCCAAAGGTCAGACTTAAGCTCACCAACCTTGGATCTACGTGGAGTTAAGTTTTCTCCTCAATCGGATTCCCAGATCACGCGTGGCGGACCAGTTTCAGCTCAACGGTCAGCGGGTCTCGATCCAAAATTCCAAGTACATGTAAATATTTATGAAAATTTTCCTGATCTGAGGGTGTATTTGGGTCAGATTCTTACAGTCTGGTTGCTTACAAATTGACCGCAAGTAATAAGTCTCAGATCACTATTCAAGATATTTATTTTGTAAAGAAAACATGTGTTTTCACACTCCCTCGCTCCGGACTCAAGCGAACAGCCGTGGGACACTGTCCGGATTTAATTTTCGAGATGGTTGTCAAGCCTAGCGAGGCAGTCCAAAGTCCTTAACCTTGTATTATTCGGACTCCCGATGTGCGGTCCAGACCTGATACGAAGTTTCAATGTGCTCCCGAGAGCAGACGGGTAATGCGTTTGATCCTAGATTTTAGGGTAACCTAGCGTCAAGGATTCTACAAGTTTTGGGTCTTGTAGATCGTATTTAAAGTGATTCAAACGGATTTCATGGCTAATCTAGTTTAGCACTTAGTCAACTTTGTCAAATTTCTAAAGGATTTAATCCTAAGTGATTTCTGGTCAAGATAGTACTCAGGCCATTGTGCGAAAATTTTTGAGTCGTTACAAATCGTGCGGGGCGAGGCTAGTGCATGTTTTGCTAACATACACTATGTATGTTGAAATAGTGTATTCTAAGTGTTTGTAAAAATGCTTATGAGAGTAAGTGCTTGGATAATGTTGCCTTAGATAGGTGTTGAGATGGGATTCTCAACTACCTTAGAGACCTGTATGATTTCCTCCACGTGGTTGTTTACTTTAACCACTTAATTATGAAACATATGTGTTTGTGTGCTTGTTTATATAATGTTTTACAACATGGTTTATAACATGGTTTATAACATGCTTTATGATTGTATGATTTTGTTTATCTAATGCGTATGTTTAAATTCATGTTTATGTTGTATGATCCGTCATGGGTGATGGGGGAGTGGAGCAACGAGTGTGTGCAACAGCCCTGGTAGCCCTAAACGGATAATATCATGCTTTGATTGTATGATTTGAATCTTGATCCATTACTGCTTTAACTATCTGTAATTGAATGTGATTGGGGCTATGATTATAGTCCAGACAATCGGTAACGGGATTGAATTCGTGGCTGAGTTTCATTTGCCACGTGAGATGTGTTCGACGAACCCGAGTCGTATTTCGGTCGGCGATAATGGTTGGCCACACGAAGTGATTTTGTGCTTCATATCGTTCAATTTGTTGTATGCTCGAGCTAGCCGAGCTCGTCAAGTAACCCGATTTGTTTAATGTATGTTCACCATGTTTGGTCACTACTGCTTGAACCTAGGATACCAAACTTACTAGTGGAATCCCGTTAACCATGGTACCTCGATCCGCTAAGACTCATGAGCCGGGCATGGTGGTATGGGACACCGTGGTCGAGCTGTCAGCCTACGCTGGGGCCACGTGCCTCCCCATAGTGACCAGTGAGAAACCAGACTCGTGAGTCGATTATGGTGGTATGGGACACTATATTCGTGCTGTCGGACTACATTGATAAGGTGATGGGGGAGTGGTGCAACTATTTCGTGTAACAGCCCTTAGTCAACTTTGTCAAATTTCTAAAGGATTTAATCCTAAGTGATTTCTGGTCGAGATAGTACTCGGGGCATTGTACAAAAAATTTCAAGTCGTTACAATCTACCCCCCTTAAACAAAAATTTTGTCTACGAAATTTGTACCTTTTTGTACTCCTCGAGAATCTAAAGGTAGTTCTTTCTGACCTCGGCCTCAGTTTCCCAAGTAGCTTCCTCTTCTGAATGATGCATCCATAGTACCTTCACAAATGGAATGACCTTGCTACGCAGTACCTACTCCTTGTCAAGTATACGCGTCGGACGCAGCTCATATGTAGCATCCTCGCTCAGTTGTACCTGCTCCCATCTGATGATATGTGAAGGATCAGGAAGGTACTTCTTCAGCATAGATACATGAAATACGTTGTGTACAGCCACAAGTGGTGTGGGTAGAGCGAGATGATATGCCACAGCACCCACTCGATCAAGGATCTGAAATGGACCGATAAACCTCGGTGTGAGCTTCCCCTTCTTTCCAAACCGAAGGACTCCCTTCATCGGGGAAACTCGGAGGAATACATGATCTCCGACCTCGAACTCAAGCGGTCGTTGCCTCGTATCGGCGTAACTCTTCTGCCTGCTCTACGCTGTAAGAAGTCGACGCCTGATGATGTTGACCTTCTCTGTGGTTGCCTGTACCAACTCTAGGCCAATCAGACTACGCTTGCCAACCTCAGACCAACAATGTGGTGCTATGCAAGGACAACCATACAGGGCCTCATATGGTGTCATACCAATACTCGCTTGGAAGCTGTTGTTGTAGCTGAATTCTGCATAAGGAAGGCAGTCATCCCAACTGTCCTTGAAGTCCAACACACATGCTCGCAACATATCCTCTAGAGTCGGATTCACCCGCTCTGTCTGCCTGTCAGTCTGAGGATGAAACGCCGTACTGAACTTCAACTTCACACCCATCGCTTCCTGGATATGAGTCCAGAAGATAGATGTGAACCGAGTGACTCTGTCTGACACGATCTCAAGTGGAACTCCATACAGACACACAATCTCTTTGATGTACAGCCTAGCCAGCTCATCTGCAGAGTTCGTGACTCTGATAGGGAGGAAATGGGCCGATTTGGTCAACCGGTCCACAATCACCCAAATGGAATGGTGTCCCTTCCTCGTCTTCGGCAACCCTAATATGAAATCTATGGAGATGAAGTCCCACTTCCACTCTGCTATGGGCATGGGCTGAAGCAGTCCAGGAGGTCCGCGGTGTTCTGCCTTAACCTACCGGCACATCAGATAATGAGAAACGAACTCAGCGATGAGGCCTTCATGTTATCCCACCAATACGACCGTCTTATATCCTGGTACATCTTCGTGCTACCAGGATGCATCGCAAGCTTCGAGTTATGGACAGACTCGAGAAGCTCATGTCTCAAGTCAGGTATGTCAGGAACTCATAGGCAGCCACGGAATCGTATACCCCATCTGAATCAACTCTCTACTCAGAGTCCTCGGTGTCGCTAGCTTGCTCTCGAAGCTCAGACAACCGCACATCACCCTTCTGGGCCTCAACGATCCTATCATCGACAAGTGGTCGCACCCGAACGTACACAACACACTCAAATGGCTCCTCCACGGTGAGTCTCTGTTCGAAGTCCCGCATGAACTCAACCATGTCCCACTCTGCTATCGTTAACGGAGCAACAAATGCTATAGCCTTCTTACGGCTCAACGCGTCTGCCACAAGGTTCACCTTACCCGGATGGTAGGAAACCTCGAACTTGAAGTCCTTCAAGGTCTCCATCCATCGACGTTGTCTCATATTCAAGTCCTGCTGCGTGAATACATACTTAAGGCTCTTGTGGTCGCAGAAAAGCTCGAACTCCTCTCCGTAGAGGTAATGTCTCCAAAGCTTCAATGCAAAGATGACAGCTGCCAACTCAAGGTCGTGTGTAGGGTAATTCTCCTCGTGCTTCCTTAATTGTCTCGAGGCATACGCAATCACCCTGTCCTTCTGCATAAGGACACAACCCAAACCAAAGTGAGACGCGTCAGTGTATATCGTGTACTTCACCTCTTGCTATGGCAATACTAGCACAGGGGCGGACATCAACCTATCCTTTAGCTCCTTGAAAGCTGCTTCCGCCTTCTGATTCCAGGCGAACTTCAGGTCCTTCCGTGTCAACTGAGACAATGGCCTAGCAATCTTCGAGAAATCCCGAATGAAATGTCTATAATACCCTGCCAGACCAAGGAAACTCCTCACCTCGGTAATCGAGCCAGGCTGCTGCCAATCCTGAACCACGGCTACCTTAGCAAGGTCCACTACTATCCCATCCTTGGACACCACATGTCCGAAGAACTTGACTTCCTCCTGCAAGAAGTCACACTTCTTATAATGCACAAATAACTGATTCTTCTTCAACGTATCCAACACCGCTCTCAGGTGCTCCCCATGCTCCTCCTGACTAGTAGAGTATATTAGAATGTCGTCAATAAAGACGATGACGTATCGGTATAGGAATGGTCGAAGTACTCGGTTCATCAGGTCCATGAACACGGCCGGTGCGTTCATAAGACCGAACGACATCACTAGAAACTCATAGTGCCCAAAGCATGTCCTGAAAGCCGTCTTCTGCACGTCCTCATCTCTGACGCGCAGCTGATGATACCCTGACTGCAGATCAATCTTTGAAAAATACTTTGTCTTCTTTAACTGATTGAACAGATTATCTATCCTGGGCAAAGGATACTTGTTCTTCACCGTGACCTGGTTCAACCTACAGTAATCAATACATAACTGTAGCGTCCCGTCCTTCTTCTTCACAAATAGGACAGGTGATCCCAAAGAGACACACTAGGTCGTATGAAACCCTTTTCTACTAGCTCGTCAATCTGTCTCTGTAGTTCCTCCATCTCACATGGAGGCATACGATAAGTCGGCAATGAGATAGGTGTCGCACCAGGCGTAAGATCAATGGTGAAATCAATCTCGCACCGAGGAGGCAAACCAAGAATCGTCTTAAACACATCTGTAAACTCCCGAACCACCAGCGTATCTTCTAATGCCGGACCATCAATCGGTACTAATAAAGCAATGTAACACTCAACACGGTACGGCCAACTGACCTGCACTGGAAACGTGAAAGCTGTGACGTCAGATCCATAGGCCGTCACGATCTGAGTATCACAATCTATCTCAGCCTTCATCTTCATGAGCCAGTCCATACCGAGAATAATGTCGTAATGCCATAGTGGAGCAACAATGAGGTCGACGAGAACGGTTCTGCTACCTAAATCCATGGAACAACCCTCACATACCCGTACGACATCCGAAAAAGTCCTAGTGGCCGTAGTGAGTCTCATTCCCTTCGTGGGAGTAGTACATAAAGGTAGACGCTTAACTACCCCATATGAAATAATAAAAGTAGTGGACCCAGTGTCCACCAATAAGGAGATGGAAGTACCGTGAATGTGGGTCGTACCCTCAAAAGCCATCGGGGCTGTAATCGATGTCTCAGGTGCCTCAGCAACAAGCGTATGTACTTGAGCCTGCTACTGACGGTTCAGCTGTGGAACCAGGGGCTTTTGAGGCGGCCGGAATCGTGATACATGAGGTCTGAAAGAAGGATGAGCAGGGGCAGTCTGTAGAGGTGGAGCTGATATGGACTGAGGGTAAGGGCGATCCAGCCTCTGCGGTGGTGCGAACCCACTAGCCTTCATACGTGAAAAACAGCTCTCTGCAGGATGACCCAGTTTCCCGCAGAAAGAACAAGTCACACCTTGGCGCCGCATCGAAACTACTGGCGCCATAACCCTGGGGGGAGAGTCAATACGAGGCCTCTTGCCTGAGAAAGGCCTGCTCTGCATCTCTGGTCGTGGTCTCGTAACTATAGTACCACGAGAACGTGACAGCCGATCAATATCCTGCTCGGCCATCATGGACATGTGAACCAACTCCACATAAGAAGGTATACTGATGCAACATATCTTCGACCGTATATCAGGTCGCAAACCCCCAGAAAATCGGCGCATCCGCATCTGCTCATCAACTAGGATGGTCGGGACAAAGTGGCCAAACTCGGTGAAGTGATGCTCATACTCCGTAACAGTCATGCCTCCCTACCTTAGGCGTAGAAACTCATCCTCCTGCTCGTATTTGTAGGTCTGCGTGTAATACTTCTCGTGGAAGCGGAACTCGAATGCTGCCCAAGTCCACACATAGTCCGCTGTGACAGACCGTAGCACACTGTCCCACCACAGGCTAGCCTCCCTCTCGAACATGAAAGTGTCCAACTCGACCTGCTCTGCCTTAGTATAGTGCAGCATTCGTAACATCTTGGAGATGCGGTCTAGCCAAAACTCAGCCTCCTCGGGTCTGTGAGAACCCATGAATGTGGGAGGCCTCAAGCGCTGGAATCGCTCGAGTAGGCCAGGAGTACCGACATCTCCAGTAGGGGGTACAACAGGTGCAGAGGGAGTCATAACCTCAGTCTGAGCAGGAGGCTTGGCAGTCTCAGTAAGGCATGTAGATGTCAGAGGTGGAGTCGCACTCTCACCCTGAGATAAGGCCTCAGAAATAGTGGCCATAAGCTGCTGGTGCTGCTGCATCTGCTGCTGATGCATCATCAACATCAACTGCTCAAATCTGTCAGAAGGTGGAGTAGCCTGTGGGTCATGATGTGTAGATGAGGATGCCCGGTGCTGCTCACGAACTGGGGGTGTATAAGGTGGTAGTCCACCAGTAGGACCAGCAGGAGGCTGATCAGAGTCTAACCCTCGGTCCGTAGGACCACCTCTACTAGAAGGAGTCTGGTCCATCGAGCCAGTAAGAAGGAGGTGTGTCGTGCTCCGTGTATACTGTCGTGGCATGCCCTATACAACATATGGTGCAACGTATGTAAGATAAAGCATAGCAACACATTATACAAGCACTTTAAGCATTCCACATATCTCATAGCAAAAGTGGCTACATGTTTTTCATTTACCCAAAATTGTCATAATACATGGACTACAGAATTACATGAATCATGATAGAAATTACATGTGAGCCAATTATATCCACAACATCAAACACTTAAAACATATTACTAACTACTACATCATCAACATGAAAGCATAAACCGCCTAATGCAGTAACCAAAACAACCACCAACAATAACTTGGATGACTACACATCCGAATCAGGCGATGGAGGAGGAACATTCTTGTCCTGTAGATAGCACAAGATGGCCTTCAAGTTGCGAGACATCTTGTTGAGCTTGGTTTGGACCCACCCGACTTCCTGTCGCAGGGCGGCCTGACCCTCCTCAAGACGGGCTAAACGCGCATCTATGGAAGCCCGATCGGTGCCCTGCTCCTGAGCCGCAGGAGGTGAACTCTCCTCTATATCCTGGGCCTCAGGTTCCTCTTCTTCTTCTCCTATTTCATCGCCACTCCCATGCTCAGTCTCTTCTTCTTCGCTCACCATTTCATCCTCACTCTCCTCATGTCGGGCCCGTCTTCGCCGCGCCCTAAGTTCCATCTGATGGAGAGTACTTTCGTCGATCTGATGGATCGGTGCTGGCCTTTTCACCCCCATACTGTAGCCAAACTCTCGTGCAATCCTGCATATGAGTCAGCCGAAGGGAAGCGAATCAGAGCTCCTGGTGGAGCGTGTAATATTCATGATCTATCGCAACATGAATGTGGGCACGCACAAGTTCGCCCCCTGCCCCACTTGGTACAGAAAATCTACCATGAGTCACGTGCACTCGCTGCGATTACTATGCTTGGGGTAGAGGTTGTACATGAAGATATGATGTAGTAGGCAAAATTCATCTGACATGTGGGATGCTAGCAGGCTTTTGTTCGGCTGCCACTCAGCCAGTCGGCCACCACAAAGGTAACGTGTGCGACGATCCTTTTCACAAACAGTCCCTAGATTCTGCTCGCTAGCATGTACGTCTCCAAGAGGCATATTCATAAGCCGCGCAATCACTCTCACATCAACAGTGACAAACAGATCCACCCCAACCAAGAGCCGGAACTGCAAGGGTTCTAGTGTGGGCTCACGAATGTTGGCGTAGAAGGCTCGGACAGTACCAGGATTGGAGTGACCTCTGGCCTCAAATAACGGACCCCAGTGGGCCGCCTCCACTTGCTCGAACAAGTAGTATTCCCCGAAGAGTCGTCCATCCACCTCAGCTTCAAAGAGAACCCTGTAGTCCTCATACACTCCATGAGGTAATGCTGCCAACTGAGCCTGTTCAGTAAGGATCCGGGGATCAAGGTCCCGCTTCGTTCAAAATTCTCGGGCAAAGCTCGAGCTAGCGGCAGTGTCTCTCGGCAGCCTTGATCGTGTAGGGCAACTAGGCCCAGCCTCATCAGCGGCGCTCTTCCTCTTTGCCATAAGAGAAAAGATAGAGGAAAGGGAGAAGATGGCCATAATGACTTCAAAAAGGGCCATGGAAAAATAAAAAAAGGAGAGAGAAAGGGCTGGAAAAGTGATTTCTCCATGAATTTAGGGCCCAACAGATATTGTAGAGGCCTGAGTGACAGAGAATGAAGGAGATAAGAGGGAGGAATGGGGTAGGGTAGGAGGCTACACATTTTAGAGCTTTAAACGGGTGGTGTAGGGGCCGAAATGAGAGGGAATCAAATGGGTAGGGGGTGTGGACTACTGTGCATGAAAGAAAGGGATGGCTGGTGGTCGAAAATGGGAGATTGAGCATTTGGAAGGGCGTTTTGAGAGAGAGGACAACAACTTGAAGAGGAAATGAGAGCTTGGAGAGGGAGTTTGTGAAGGAGGTAGTAGATTAGGGTGGTGAAAATGAACGGGAGGTATGCTAGGGGGTGTATTAGAGCCCCAAAGGAGATCAGCCCAAGCCGTGGGCCCGGCTCAGCCTTGAAATTGGCAGGCCAAACTTCCTAGTTTTTAAGGTCCCGCCCCATGGGCATGGTCCTCCAGTCCCCTAGGTCCCAAAAAACCCTGGGTCCCACCCTAGGTACCCCTAGATCAACGTGGGTAGGCCCCCGACCCTGATTCGCTTAATTTCGGGTACATTCAGATACATACTTGTATTTATATATTTTTGACTATTGGGATGAGGTGTATTGTGATCTAGACATATCAATAGACGGTCTAGAAGTGATTTGTAATAGACTCGTGCGATCAGGATCGACCACGGACGCTCGTTTTCGATAAACTTCGCCAAATGGCGAAATCGGGAAAACCTAGGACTGTTTCTATATTTTATCGCACCCTCCTAAGTTGTAATGCGTCAGCGTACATCGTGGGAATATAACTTAGGTCCGGTTTAATCAAAATCATGCTCTGATCCCAACTTGTAATGCCCTGAAATTCGAGGGTCGAGTAGCAACTCAACTCTCGAGTTCCAGAACATCACTTATGCAACATAGATGATGATGATTGAATGTTGTTTGTGTCAGTACAACAAACATGAGTGAGATTACACCAAAACAGTAATTCATACTCCAGATCAATTGTATAAAGGCAAGCAGAAGACTGAAACTGTATATATAAGGTATGTAAGGAAACAAAACCATCATGATCTCCAGAGTATGAACACTAACTGAGTATCCATATACATGTATTGTTTCTGAATAAAAGGGTCAAAATACAACTAAAATTAGATCCTAAAATCCCCGCGATCCAGTCGGCCTAACCGTAGCCGTCAGAGTACTGCATGTATGAGAACTCGTCCTGGTCCTCGTCGTATTCTGGCTCCGCCTCCTGAATCGACGCATCCTCTATACCTGCGACAGAGTCCGGTTAGCGTGTACAACACTGTCCGGTAACGTGGGAGTGAGTAGCTAACTCAGTGGAACAATAAAGCATAGGTTAACATGTTATCAATTCAGTCAAGCAGTAATGATAAAGCAGTACAATCATACAATCCTAACTACTCTTATTAAATGCAAGTATGAAATGACATGATGAATGCTCTTGCCAAACCACCCTCATGCGACACCATCTTATGTTCGTAAATGCGTACCTCCCTCAGTGCTCCACATCTACCAGCCATATGCAGTGCGATGATGAGCATGATTATCGAGTAGTTATTAGTCCATTTCAAACAGCAGTATTGGGAAACTAAGGTACCTCCCTTGTATCATTCTCAAATATGATCCATTCTAGGGTCGTCAGTCCTAGTTAATCTCATACAACAGTGTGTTTATAGGTCGCTGCAAAGGCTACCAGGGCTGTTACGCCCAAAGGTTACACCACTCCCCTATCACCCTTTTAACGGTTCATCACTATACAGATACAGGCCTAGTTCATACTCTATATACTGCGGCGACACTCGTCGCCTCACCGCAAATTCAGAGTACGCTCGAGGTCACTACAAAGGGCTCGTCACCAATCAGTGTAGGCCGACAGCTCGAATATAGTGTCCCATACCACCATAATCGGCTCACGAGTCTGGTAGCTCACTGGTCACTACGGGGAGGCACGTGGCCTCAGCGTAGGCCGACAGCTTAACCACGGTGTCCCATACCACTATGCCTTGCTCATGAGTCTTAGCGGATCGAGGTACCATGGTTAACGGGATTCCAATGGTAAGTTTGGTACCCTAGGTTCAAGCAGTAGCGACCAAACATGGTGAACATACATTAGACATATCGGCTTTCTTGACGAGCCTGACTAGCTCGAGCGCACAATCAACTGCACGACATGAAGTGCATAAGCACTCCGCGTGGCCTAACCACTGTTGCCAACTAACGTACGACTTGGGTTCGTCAAACACATCCTACATGGTGAAATGAATCTCAACCACGATCTCAAGTCTGGTACCGATTGTCTGGACTATAGACATAGTCCCAAACTCAATCAAGCCCTATTCATAGCATGTGGAGTAAAGCATGATAAACAAAGTAATTCAAGCAAGTTAATAAGTATGTCATAAAGCATGTTGTAAAGTATGTTATAAAGCACTACATAAATAGGAATACAAATACACATATTACACAAGTAAGCGGTTTAAGTAAACAACCTCATGGAGGAAATCATACATGTCTCTAAGGTAGTTGAGAATCCCATCTCAACACCCACCTAAGGCATCATCATCCAAACACTTACTCACACAAGCATTTTCACAAACACTTAGCATACACTATTTCAACATACTTAGTGTATGTTAGCCAAACATGTATTAGGGCGAATCCTTTCACCAAATAAGTATTTTATTCATATATCATATATTCATACCACAAATAATCATGTCAAACACATTTCCAAAATATATATGTATACGGTATTTTCTACAACACACTATTTCTACATACATAGTGTATATTAGCATAACATGTATTAGGGTGAATCTTTTCGCCAAATAAGTATTTTATCCATATATCATATATTCATACAACAACTAATCATGTCAAGCACATTTTTAAAATATATACGTATACCATATTTTCTACGAATACCTAGAGTATGTAAAATTCTATATTCTACGTCTTTAATCGAAACAGAAATCAGAAAGCACTTTGTACATGTGCAATTGCATGCAGATTATGAATCTATCATTATCTGACATTGAAAGCGTTGAAAACTGTAACTTATACACCTAAAGTCCTCACCTTATACCTTAGAATCATAACGAATCAGTTAGGTTTGCCAAACTTCCGTATTTGGCAGTTTGGTAGCCTAAAAAATGAAATAGGTTAGCTATTTCATAACCTACAACCAACACACCCCAAAACAGATTAGGGTTAGGGTTTCTTACCTAGAAACGAAACTGGTATCGCCTGGAAAGTGGCAAGAACGGGCATGTATAACGGCAGGGAAGAGGGTAGGAAGGATATCCCACAACTCTCACTCTTTCTCTCTCTTTTCTCACTTCTCTCTCTAGGGTTTCTCTTAAATTCATATGGTTGTGAGAGAGAGGGTTCTAAGGTCCTTATATAGTCAAAAATCTCTCCAAACTAGAATTGAGGTCAAGGTATACTTTGGTTATAACCAAAGCAGCATTGTTTCAACTCAACGGAGGATTTCTGGTGAGCCTCCTTGAGCCAAAGGTTGTACTTAAGCTCACTAACCTTGGATCTACGTGGAGTTAAGTTTTCGTCTCAATTGGATTCCCAGATCACGCGTGGCGGACCAGTTTCAGTTTAACTGTCAGCGGGTCTCGATCCGAAATTCCAAGTACATGTAAATGTTTATGAAATTTTTCCTGATCCGAGGGTGTATTTGGGTCAGATTCTGACGGTCTTGTTACATACAAATTGACCGCAAGTAACAAGTCTCAGATCACTATTCAGATATTTATTTTGTAAAGAAAACATGTGTTTTCACACTCCCTCACTCCGGACTCAAGCGAATAGCCATGGGCCACTTTCTGGATTTGATTTCCGAGATGGTTGTCAAGCCTAGCGAGGCAGTCTAAAGTCCTTAACCTTGTATTATTCGGACTCCCGATGTGCGGTCCAGACCTGACACGAAGTTTCAATGTGCTCCCGAGAGCAGACGGGTAATGAGTTTGATCCTAGATTTTAGGGTAACCTAGCGTCAAGGATTCTACAAGTCTTGGGTCTTGTAGATCGTATTTAAAGCGATTCAAAAGGATTTTATGGCTAATCTAGTTTAGCACTTAGTCAACTTTGTCAAATTTCTAAAGGATTTAATCCTAAGTGATTTCTGGTCGAGATAGTACTCAGGCCATTGTGCGGAAATTTTCGAGTCGTTACAAATCGTGCGGGGCGAGGCTAGTGCATGTTTTGTTAACATACACTATGTATGTTGAAATAGTGTATTCTAAGTGTTTGTAAAAATGCTTGTGAGAGTAAGTGCTTGGATAATGTCGCCTTAGATAGGTGTTGAGATGGGATTCTCAACTACCTTAGAGACCTGTATGATTTCCTCCATGTGGTTGTATACTTTAACCGCTTAATTATGAAACATATGTGTTTGTGTGCTTGTTTATATAATGTTTTACAACATGCTTTATAACATGCTTTATGATTGTATGATTTTGTTTATGTAATGCATATGTTTAAATTCATGTTTATGTTGTATGATCCGTCATGGGTGATGGGGGAGTGGAGCAACGAGTGCGTGCAACAGCCCTGACAGCCCTAAACGGATAATATCATACTTTGATTGTATGATTTGAATCTTGATCCATTACTGCTTTAACTATCTGTAATTGAATGTGATTGGGGCTATGATTATAGTCCAGGCAATCGGTAACGGGATTGAATTCGTGGCTGAGATTCATTTGCCACGTGAGATGTGTTCGACGAACCCGAGTCGTACTTCGGTTGGCGATAGTGGTTAGCCACACGAATGCTTTTGCGCTTCATATTGTTCAATTTGTTGTACGCTCGAGCTAGCCGAGCTCGTCAAGTAACCCGATCTGTCTAATGTATGTTCACCATGTTTGGCCACTATTGCTTGAACCTAGGGTAACAAACTTACTAGTGGAATCCTGTTAACCATGGTACCTCGATCTGCTAAGACTCATGAGCCGAGCATGGTGGTATGGGACACCGTGGTCGAGCTGTTGGCCTACACTGGGGCCACGTGCCTCCCTATAGTGACCAGTGAGCAACCAGACTCGTGAGCCGATTATGGTGGTATGGGACACTATATTCGTGCTGTTGGCCTACATTGATAGGGTGATGGGGGAGTGGTACAACGATTCCGTGTAACAGCCCTGACAGCCCTTTGTAGTGACCTCGAGCATACTCTGAATTTGCGGTGAGGCATGAGTTTTGCCGCAGTGTATAGAGTATGAGCTAGGCCTGTATCTGTATAGTGATGAATCGGTAAAAGGGTGATGGGGGAGTGGTGCAACGATTCTGTGTAATAGCCCTGACAGCCTCTGCACCGACCTAGAAACACATTATCGTATGAGAT
Organism: Magnolia changhungtana; assembly: GCA_030180095.1. NCBI lineage: Eukaryota > Viridiplantae > Streptophyta > Magnoliopsida > Magnoliales > Magnoliaceae > Magnolia > Magnolia changhungtana. The sequence goes on along the minus strand of JASAUF010000324.1, from coordinate 2,312,251 downwards.
TAACTAGGACTGACGACCCTAGAATGGATCATGTTTGGGAATGATACAAGAGAGGTACCTTAGTTTCCCAATACTGCTGTTTGAAATGGACTAATAACTACTCGGTAATCATGCTCATCATCGCACCGCATGTACCTGGTAGATGTGGAGCAGTAAGGGAGGTATGCATCCGTGAACGTAAGATGATGTCGCATGAGGGTGGTTTGGTAAGGGCATTCATCATGTCATTTCATACTTGCATTAGTAAGAGTACTTTAAATTGTTTGATTGTACTGCTTTATCATTATTGCTTGACTGAGTTGATAACATGTTAACCTATGCCTTATTGTTCCACTGAGTTGATCACTCACTCCCACGTTACGGGATGGTGTTTGCAACACCAACCAAATTTGTTGAGTTTCAGGTGATGGCGATGCTTATGAAGCAAAGCCGGACTACTACTATGATGTTGAGGAGGAGTTCTCCTACATATAACTCTCTGATAGGTCTATGAAGACCTGGTAATGTATTGATGGGGCTATGGTACTCGGGATAGAAGACATTACACCTCCTCACATTTGGTAAATTTTAGAATTGTACTTGTAATTATTTAACCTGGTAACATTATCACACTCTGGAGACTCACCACAGTTTTTATGTTTTATATGTCTATCACAGTCATCTGCTTACAATTTAACTGTCTCTGGAGTATAATATGTTGTTTTGGCTTAATTTCACTCATGTTCAATGCACGAATACAGTCAACATTCAATCATCATTCATTTTGTTACATAAGTGATGTTCTGGAACTCGGGAGTTGAGTTACTACTCGACCCTCGATTTTTGGGATGTTACAGTTGGTATCAGAGCATAATTTGGATTAAATCGGACTTGGGTTATGGTCACATGACGCACTCTGATGCACTCTGACTTAGGAGGGAGCGACGGAATGTAGAAATAGTCTTAGGGATCCCTGTTCCATCCAACGGCTAGTTCACTGAAAACGAACGTCGAAATCGAGTCTGTATTTAACCATGGTCGCACAGGTCAACCTTAAAACATTCCTAAGCCGTCTATTAATGAGTCTAGATTACAATCCACCTCACCCCAATCGTTGACAATCGGTAGTATACGGGATAAGCGTGATGATGATAACTACTTCGAATCCTCGGAGCTTCTCTGGACTCCTCACAGAGACTTCTCGAATCCATGAGGAAGAAAGCAGAAAATAGAAATAAATTCTAATACATTCAAAATTGATTAATGAATGACTAAAAATGAGTTCACAACCCTTTAAATAGGAATACCAAGTAATGAGAAAGAAATCAGAAACAAACTACAACTAAGACTCGTAGAATTCGCGACTTACATAAGGTCGTGATGTCTACTAGTGCACAGGGTTTTCGGCCAAAAAATAGTAAGTGTCCTATTTGACTTCACGAAATCGTTCTCTTAATTATTCTAAGCTCTTTTCATAATGGGCATAACTCCTAAAGCCCGACAGATGAAGAGTAGTTAAACTAAAACTACTATTTTTAGTAAAACGAAATTGAAACGGGGAAATAACGGTCAATCGGAGGGTTTTTTCATAATTCTGGGTGGCACAACCCAGCTTTTCTAGGTTGGTTGGCTTCATTAGCTCGTTCTATCCCAAATTCATATATTTTATGTCAGATAACTCATTCTGGATTGCAAGATACGTTCAATTTGCCCTGGGACTACCCAAAATGGAGCGAATCGAGTCGGGGGCCTACCCACGTTAATCTAGGGGTACCCAGGGTGGAACCCAGGGTTTTTTTGGGGCCTAGGGGACAGGAGGATCTCGCCTGTGGGGCCCCCCTCAAAATCTAGACCATTGGTCGGCGAGGCCTCGCCACTTTTTGGGCTGGGACGGGCCTGCGGCTCTGGCCGATCCTCTTTGGAGATTTAATAACCCCCCTGATATGCCTCCCGTCCATTTTCACCACCCCGATCGAGTACTTCCTTCACAAACCACCCCTCCAAGCTCCCTTTTCTCCTTCAACCTGCTGTCCTCTCTCTCAAAGCTCCCTTCCAATCGCCCAATCTGTAATTTTTGACCACTACCCATTCCTTTCCATCATGCACAGCCATCCCTACCTCCCTTCTTCTTCATTCCTCTCTCGTTTCAGCCCCTACACATTCCATTTCGTCCCAAATTCATGCACACCCCCTACCCCACTCCATCTTCTCATTTTCCTTCTTTATTCCCTGTCATTGGGGCCTCTACAAACCCTGTTGATACCCAAACTCGTGAAGAGTCAGCAACTTCAAACTCATGAAGAGTCAGCAGCTTTAGCCCTATCTCTCTCTTCTCATCATTTTTCGTCACTTTCCATGGCCCTATTTGGGCTTGTGTATTGCTATGTTATATCTTACGCTTTCCAACACAAGGCTCATTTTCCAAAGCCTATACCGTTAATTTTAATCCCCACCCATCCTCCTACCAAACCTATCATTCCCAATCCCGAAGTAGGATTAGCAACGTAGTTCCATTTAGTACAACTTAAGATCGTTGGCCAAGTAGGCCCTTGGAGTTTGGACCTAGAGCGGTGCTTCGACAGACCTGACAGTATAGGAAATCTGACAAATTAAGAACGTGAACTCTATAACCCCCTTAGTTGATTTGAGCATATGTGAAGTGCTCAAGCGTAGCTACATTCAAGTTCGGGCAACTCAATTCCAAACAAACAAACAAACAATTTCCTTTATTAAAAATGGTGTAAAAAATCATCTAGTGTATAAGCATAGACTTTGGATTACAACTAGGGGATTACGCTACTCATACGTTACGACTAGGCACTAAAGAATGTAAAGGATTCATTATGCTAAGATACTTGAAAGATAGACTTAGTTAGTTGGCTTGGTTAGGTTGGAGCGAGACCCTGTCCCTTGTTGAATCCCCTCGGTACTCATAGATTTCTTTAATAACTCTTAGGAAGGTTGTTTGATTAGAAACTAATCATGAAGGGAAAACTTATATATCCCTTGGATTTAATGTTAGGTCAAATTAATACACCTTTTAGAATCGCCTTCTCAAGGACTTAGTACAAACGGGAACGCAGAGTAAAAAACTATATCTAAGCGAGGTATTCGCGGTTTGAATCGAATTCTCAATCCTGGTAGTTACCAATGAACTCTATGCTCTGATCAAGCAGAAGGTCGGGATCAACTAGGATTAAGAACTGATACGACGATTTTCTGTCCTCGCGAGGCAGAAGGTATATGTATCCGGCTCAGACCCACTACACAACTTTCCTTCCATGTTGGCCGAACCACTTACAACCAAAAGTTTATAACTTCGTCTTTAAGAAGCGTAAGAACATATAGCCAATGGGGATACTTTGTCTTTTAGGGCCTAAGAAATTTCTCAAATGGGCAACAGAGAGAGTTAGGGATTAGGTCTCGAACCACAGACCATTCTAGCATGCATACTGTGCCTATGGACCTAGAAGGATAGGCTGTCCATTAACCTATTTGTCTAGATTCTTTATGTACTAAGGGTGTGCAAATTATCTTACAGTATTCAACTAGATATGATTAAAGAGGTAAGTCGGGACCGTGGCAAAGGTCCTCCTTTGGTGGAATTAGGCATCTTAGCTCCCTTCTATAACCATAGGTACCAATGCCATAGCACACATCATCAATGGAAGGAAGGCCATTGTATTGGGGGATTGCTTCCCGTTTCGTGTTAAGGATAGGTCCTACATTACACCTTGTTCCGACATACGGAACAGGACATAGATCTTGAAGCCTGGAGGTAGAAATAATTTTTAAGGGAGGTAGAACATTATGAACCCACTCTAGTTGGGTCACCTAATACACCTCTTTGATCTAGGTGGCGCAGTGGAAACATGGTGGACCCTACCCCACTGGCCCAGGATCGAAACTGTGCTCGTTGAATACGAACATTATAGAAGCCCTAGCAAGTTCTACTATGAGTAATCGTTTTAGGATGATCTAGTAAGATTTGATTCGCCATTTCCTTGGACATAGATAACAACAAGGACTCTCTTAGACCAATGGGCAACCCAAGAAATTGGACATTTGAACCTTTCAATCATGGACATTCCCTGCGTCTTTAGAGTGATAGGACTACGGAGTTACTGAAATATACAACTGTGAAACATTCGCGGCTAGACCCAATTCTCAATCCTGGGTGACTACCAATGGACTCTCTGCTGACGAGCAGACGACCATGATCCACCAGGATTCAAAAGGGATACAATGAGCTTTCTACCCTAGCTCGGTAGATGATCGATATATCGGGATCAAGCCCACCATAAACGTCTCTCCGCGTTGGTCAAACATTGAAAACAGCTATCTTACTCTGACTTGTTGGGGATTGTCGTCAAGACTCCAAATACATAAAAAAATAAATTGTAGCAAACCATCAGGGTATGGGAAATGGATAAAGAAATAAAGTTTTAAGGGGGGTAGACTAAAATGAACCAGACTAGTATATACCCTACCACGCGTAGAAACTTGAAATTAATAAGTCTTAGGCAAATGAAATAATAGAATTCTTACTTATTACCCTTAGGCAATTTTGGGGATGAAATTTTGTTTTAAGGGAGGTAGATTGTAACATCCTGAATTTTTGCCAACCTGGTATTAGACGTCCTTAGGCAATGGGTCGCTCCTAACGCCTTATTAACTTGTCAGAACTGAATCCCAAAGTCTAAAACTACTATTGAACCCACTTCCTTCACAAATCCTACCCTTCACCACCTCGTTCTTTAAATCCTTCTAAGTACTTTCACATTAGACACTATCTTAAAGTTTAGGTGATGAAGAACAATACTTAAACTAAACATTACAACAAAGGACTGAGTACCACCTCGACCAGAAATCTCTTAGGATTAAATCCTTTAGAAATTTGACAAAGTTAACCAAGTGCTAAACTAGATTAGCTATGAAATTCGCTTGATCCGCTTTAAATACGATCTGCAAGACCCAAAACTTGTAGAATCATTGACGCTAGGTTACCCTAAAATCTAGGATCAATCTCATTACCCGGCTGCTCTGGGGAGCATCCTGAAACTCTGTATCAGTTCTAGACCACACATCGGGAGTCTGAATAATACGAGGTTAAGGACTTAGCACCGCCTCACTGGGCTTGACAACCATCTCGGAAATCAAATCCAGATAGTGTCCCATGGCTATTCACTTGAGTCCGGAGCGAGAGAGTGTGAGAACCCTTGTTTTCTTTACAAAATAAATATCTTGAATAGTAATCTGAGACTTGTCACTTACGGGTCAGTATTAAGTAACCTAACTGTCAGAATCAGGCTAAATTACATCCTCGGATCAGGAAAAATTTCATACATGTGTCAGTGTACTCGGAATCTCCGATCGAGATCCACTGACCGTTGAACTGAAACTGGTCCACCACGCGTGATCTGGGAATCCGACCGAAATGAAAACGTAACTCCACCTAGATCCTTAGTCAGTGAGCTTAAGTCCGACCTTTGGCTCAAGGGGGGGCTTCGAAAATGCTCCGTTGAGCTGAAACAGATGCCCTTTGGACAAAACCCAAGTATACCTTGACCTGAAGTCTAAATTGTTGAGTTTTTAGGCTATGTAAGGACCTGAGAACCCTCTCTCTCATAGCCATACGAATTTGAGAAAAGCCCTAGGGAGAGAAGAGAGAAAAGAGAGAGAAAGTGTGGGAGAAGTGGGAGAAACTCCCTGCTACTTTTCCTTGCCGTTCTACGAACCATTCTCATCACTTTCTCGGCGATTCCGGTGTCATTTCTAGGTAAGAAACCCTAAACCTAAACTAATTTGGGGTTTTGATAGTTGTAGGTTATGAAATAGCTAACCGAAAACATGCTATAGGTTACCAAACTGTCATATACGAAAGCCTAGCAAACTTATCGACTTCGTTGCGATTCTACGACAAAAGGTGCAGACTTTAGGTGTATAGGTTATGATTTTCAATGCTTTCAACGTCAGATAATGATAGATTCATGATCTGCATGCAATTGCACATGTACAAAGTGCTGTCTGTTTTCCGTTTCGATTAAAGATGAAGAATATGGAATTTTACATACTCTAGGTATTTGTAAAAAGTACCGTATACGTATAAATTTTGGAAATATGTTTGACATGATTATTTGTTGTATGAATATATTATACATGGATAAAATACTTGTTTGGCGAAAGGACTCGCCCTAATACATGTTTTGCTAATGTACACTATGTATGTAGAAATAGTGTATTCTAGAAAGTACTGTATACGTATAAATTTTATGAATGTGTTTGCCATGATTATTTACTGTATGAATATAGTATATATGGATAAAATACTTAGTTGGTGAAAGGACTCACCATAATACATGATTTGCTAATATACACTATGTATGTAAAAATTGTGTATTCTAGAAAGTATCGTATACGTACATATTTTGGAGATGTGTTTGCCATGACTATTTGCTGTATGAACATGTTATGTATGTGTAAAATACTTTCTTGGCGAAAGGTTTCGCCCTAATGCATGGTTTGCTAACATACACTATCTATGTTGAAATAGTGTATTCTAAGTGTTTGTAAAAATACATGTGAGAGTAGTGTTTGGATAATGTTGCCTTAGATAGGTGTTGAGATGGGATTCTCAACTACCTTAGAGACCTGTATGATTTCCTCCATATGGTTGTTTACTTTAACCGCTTAATTATGAAACATATGTGTTTGTGTGCTTGTTTATATAGTGTTTTACAACATGCTTTATAACATGCTTTATGATTGTACAATTTTGTTTATGTAATGCGTATGTTTAAATTCATGTTTATGTTGTTTGATCCGTCATAGGTGATGAGGGAGTGGAGCAACGAGTGCGTGCAACAGCCCTGGCAGCCCTAAACGGATAATATCATACTTTGATTGTATGATTTAAATCTTGATCCATTACTGCTTTAACTATTTGTAATTGAATGTGATTGGAGCTATGATTATAGTCCAGGTAATCGGTAACGAGATTGAATTCGTGGCTGAGTTTCATTTGCCACGTGAGATGTGTTCGAGGAACCCGAGTCGTACTTCGGTTGGCGAGAGTGGTTAGCCACAGGAAGTGCTTTTGCGCTTCATATTGTTCAATTTGTTGTGCGCTCGAGCTAGCCGAGCTCGTCAAGTAACCCGATTTGTCTAATGTATGTTCACCATGTTTGGTCGCTACTGCTTGAACCTAGGGTACCAAACTTACTAGTGGAATCCCGTTAACCATGGTACCTCGATCCGCTAAGACTCATGAGTCGGGCATGGTGGTATGGGACACCATGATCGAGCTGTCGGCCTACGCTGGGGCCACGTGCCTCCCCGTAGTGACCAGTGAGCAACCAGACTCGTGAGCCGATTATGGTGGTATGGGACATTATATTCGTGTTGTTGGCCTACATTGATAGGGTGATGGGGGAGTGGTGCAACGATTCCGTGTAACAGCCCTGACAGCCCTTTGTAGTGACCTCGAGCATACTCTGAATTTGCGGTGAGGCGACGAGTTTTGCCGCACTGTATAGAGTATGAGCTAGGCCTGTATTTGTATAGTGATGAATCGTTAAAGAGGTGATGGGGGAGTGGTGCAACGATTCTGTGTAACAGCCCTGGCAGCCTCTGCAGCGACCTAGAAACACATTATCGTATGAGATTAACTAGGACTAATGACCTTAGAATGGATCATGTTTGGGAATGATACAAGGGAGGTACCTTAGTTTCCCAATACTGCTGTTTAAAATGGACTAATAACTACTCGGTAATCATGCTCATCATCGCATCGCATGTGCCTGGTAGATGTGGAGCACTGAGGGAGGTATGCATTCGCGAATGTAAGATGATGTTGCATGAGGGTGGTTTGGCAAGGGCATTCATCATGTCATTTCATACTTGCATTAATAAGAGTACTTAGAATTGTTTGATTGTACTACTTATCATTACTGCTTGACTGAGTTGATAACATGTTAACCTATGCCTTATTGTTCCACTAAGTTGATCACCCACTCCCACGTTACGGAACGGTGTTTGCAACACCAAACAGATTTGTTGAGTTTCAGGTGATGGCGATGCTTATGAAGCAGAGCCGGACTACTACTATGATGTTGAGGAGTTCTCCTACATATAACTCTCTGACAGGTCTATGAAGACCTGATAATGTATTGACGGGGCTATGGTACTCGGGATAGAAGACATTACACTTCCTCACATTTGGTAAACTTCAAAATTGTACTTGTAATTATTTAACCCGGTAACATTATCACACTCTGGAGACTCAGCACAGTTTTTATATTTTATATGTCTATCACAGTCTTCTGCTTACAATTTAATTGTCTCTGGAGTATGATATGTTGTTTTGGCTTAATCTCACTCATGTTCAATACACGAATACAGTCAACATTCAATTATCATTCATTTTGTTGCATAAGTAATGTTCTGAAACTCGGGAGTTAAGTTACTACTCGACCCCCGATTTTCGGGATGTTATATCCTGGCTCTCCTCAAATAACCAATACAATGAGATTTTTCTAGCTTAACCTCAAATAAAACCAAATAAAGTAAATTACACAAATTGTAAAATACCAGTTTTTCTTCTTTGTTGTGGCAGCCCAGAAGTACCAAGTTAGATTAGAGATTTGAATGTCAAAGTTCAATGTCCAATACTCACTATATAATGGTTCTAATTTTTAATAGATTTTAAATTAAAATAAATGGGCTAGCTTTAATTGATTTTGATTCTAGAAAAAGGAAAGACAGGACTTTCATTTTTCAAATCTAATTGGAATACAAGAAACAAAATCAATTAAGAAACCTAAAAAAAGAAGATATTAAATATGCACACTTAGCTTAAACATAGCACAGATTTATCTCTGAGAATGCTGAATTTTAATTGCTTGAATGATCTATTTTATTCTGAGATTCGTGCTCTATTTCTAGGTAAATAAATCATATCTTCGACTGGTCTAAATACCTCTACGACTGGTTGTAGGTCCAATAGAAGTTTGAAAATTTGAGCGCGATAAGATAAGACGGTTTCACGACTGGTCGTAGGTCACCTTCGACTGGTCGTAAGGCACCTTCGATTGGTCAAAGGTCACACACGACTGGTCGAAGCTAAGGGAAAATCATCGCTGTAGTTTGAGTCGAAGGCCTATGACTAATCGAAGAACCTGTCGACATTGTTCCTACGACTAGTCGAACAGTCCCCAAGACTAGTCGAAGCCTAGCAGAAAATTTTTGAATTTTGCAACAAACTTACGACTGATCCAAGAAATCTTTAGACAAGTCGAAGCAGTGCTAGGGCTAGTCGAACAAAGTCCCGGACTAGTCTTAGAACAGGCCAAACTCTCTTATATAAAATATATGAATTATGTATCCAAAATGGTATACTCTAAAGGTCAACATACGGTCAGTCATACCTCAATAGTGAAGTAAGGACATTGAAACTTAAATACATGTGACCTTGAAAGTAGTGAAGCTTGAAGTCTTGATGTAGTTCAAACATGAAAGCTTCTTGAGATCTTGAAATTGAACTTGAAAGCTTCTTGCATTATCCTTGTCTTTGAATTAAGTCGAACAAACTCACTTCCTCGAGTCTTGACTTGTGAGCAGTGCTTGTCCATCAAAGTTGATCTTGAGTAGAGCTTTGATCTTCACATATGCGAGCTTCCTAACAGTGTCTTTGGCACCATAAATTTGATAACAAAAAGGGCTATAAACAATAACACTTACAATCTCTCCCTTTGTCAAATTAGTGACAAAACACACTTCCAAGATATGTCACAGAACACAAAATATCTGATTAACGAATCATGCACCAGTTGTTATCAACTGGCACAGTAACATGAACCTGCAAATCAATATTCAACAGCATCTGTACAAAACTCCCCCTTAGTACATAAAACATATCCATTCTCCACATATATAAGACATATTCAAGCGAGTGAACATATCCATTCTCCCCCTTTTTGTCATAAGAGGACAAAGGAAACACAGAACAGATAGACTAAGGAGAAAAAATTAGAGAGATAGCAAAACAAATTGATATAAGATAATAGCATAAACAACTCACATAATTCATAAACTAAGTTAAAGCAAAACTAGCACAATATTAGTAAAGTTATATCAAATTAGATAACTTTAAAAAAAAAACTAATCTGAACCAGATGAAGGAGCAGGGATAGACGGATCAAGGTTATGCATCCCCTTGTTTAAGCGCTTAAGGTATTTCCGCATGTACTTGAAATGTAAATCATTAGCAACAGACATGTTTTCCATCTTAACATTTATATTCTCAACCTTATCCTCCAATGCATGTAGACGAGCATCAAAGTCAAAAGGCTCATAATCTGGATCATTTGTAAAATCAGAATCAAGTTCTTCAAAAATATTATCCATATTAATATCACCAAGAGGACGATTAGCAACATCTTCCTCATGATCAACTTCAATATTGCCAACACCATCACCATGACCTGGAAGCATTTCCAACTTCATCTTATTCAGGTTAGAATTGTTAAATATCAGATGATGGATAGGGGCTTCACTAACTGACATATCGACTAACATACGAGTAGCCAACACCGTCATCAAATAAGCAAAAGGAATGTCACTGTGACCAGGATGGAAACGAAAATTAAGAATGAAGTGACAAATTAAGGATGGTAAACAGATAGACGTACCACTGGCAACAACATGAAGAACACGAACCATGAAGAAAGTTGTTTCGATAAGAAAACAAATGTGTTTGATTTGGGGATTTATTCAATGATGACAAAGAAAGAATGAGAGAATATTGATCACATTTATTCTGAGTTCATTTACATCCTCGGATTCCCTTGATTCTGAAAACGAAGCATAATTAATTAAAACAGACAAGATAGCCTGATAGAAATTTCGACAGCATTCCGACACTATTTCGGTCATCTCCTAGATACTTAAGAGGAATTGCTCTTCTGTTGAATATCCTCCTTTACACTTGAACAGAAGGAACTTGAAGACTTCAACCATTTCAGCGGCATGACAGCCCTTTGCTGTTACAGACTGTAGGCCGGTCTGTTTCGACAGTATTTCGTCAGGGATTTCAGTCATCTCCCAGGACTTAGGAGGAACATAGTCTAAATATCTCTTCTACTCATTCCAATCCTTCAAACTCTGAATAGAATGAACTTGGACACTTCAGCTATTTTAGCAGCATAACAGCCCTTTGCTATTACAGACTACAGGCCAGTCCGTTTGTGCAGCCTCGCACAAAGGATATAGGTTGCGCAGCAGTCCCACGCGACTGATATAGGTTGCGCGGGCCGCGTAACCTCTCGGAGCCCTATGCTCCTACCTTCAATCTCCTTCTTTGCTCCTCATTTTCTCCAAAATCTTCCATCATCCCCCAAATGAAGGGAAGGGGTATTTATAGGTGCTCGCACGTGTGGAACCTTAATCTTAGCGATGTGGGATATATCTTGCATTAAATTTTACCGTTCAAGGAAATCTTCCCCTAAAACCATCTGCACAGACCCGTGCAACTGATCTTTGGGTTGCGCGGTCCCGCGCAAGTGATGTCGTTTGTGCAGTCAAGCGCAATGGACCCTTGAGTTGTGCGGTCTCGCGCAATTGATATCTTTTGCGCGGTCCCGCGTAAACAACCTCAAAGTCATTTCTTCTTCTTCTTACATTCTTCTTTCTAGTACTTTTCTTTCCAATCTTCTTCTGCTTCAATCCTTTCATCACTTTTTCATGGCCTCAATAGATATCCCTGGAGTTGGACTTTTACGTAAGCTACCCCTTAAGCTTGGAACTTTACCAAAATACCTAAACTACCCATTGAGCTGGAACTTTACCATGGTGTTCTCTGACCATTGCTATGAGATATTTTTTTGTGCCTCGATAGATGCCACCTCGATCCTTCTTTGATTGATTCCTGAATCAAGTGGAGGATCGATCTTCCTTCACTCGAAGAATCTTGAATGAACCGCAACTGCAGGATGACTGGATGATCATGCTTGCATGGAAGACTGAATGTTCGCATTCAATTGGAATACTGGAATATTTGCGTTTTGAACGAAAGATTTGAATGCTCACGTTCAAATGGAAGACTTGATTGATCACGTTTAAATGGAAGACTTGATTGATCACGTTCAACTGGAAGACTTGATTGATCACTTTTAACTGGAAGACTTAATTGATTGCGCTTGAATAGAAGATTTGAATGATGGTGTTTGACCGGAAGACTTGATGATTGTGTTTGACCGGAAGACTTGATGATTGCGCTTGACCGGAAGACTTGATGATTACGCTCGACCGGAAGATTTGACGATTGCTCTTGACTAGAAGACTTGATGATTGCGCACTTGAATGGAAGATTTGAATGCCCCTAGTCAATAGTGTCGAACGGATGTTTCACTAGAGAAGATGAAGTTCTCTTTCATTGAATCACATCTTTGTAACAGCTGTGACGACTTTGTCTTTGAGTAACTTGATCAGAGAACTATCTTTCAAAAGCAACAGTCTCTTTGATCAACTCCAACGACTCTTTCCTTCAATTCGGTGTCTAGAAAGTTGTTCTTTAATGCCGCTCCTGCCGCAATAACTTTTTGGATTATTTCCTTTATTCATGATCTGCATTATCCAAGCTTTCGAATAACGGTTTTTCCTGCCAAATTAATTGAAATTAGTATCTCAATATATTATAATCTTTTCATTTTATCTTTATGAAGCATTGATAGTTTTAAAATATGTATTGAAAACTTCTCTTCTCTTTTAGGCTGATTGTGATATTCGTTCTGTCATCGTGCTTTGCATTGTATTCTTTGTATTCTCTATATCGTGCTCTTGGAGATGTCATTTCCAACTCCAAAGGTTTAATTGCTGAGTTGTTTCTAGCTTGTACCCCATAGCATTTCTTCATAGACTTTTCCTGGGATCTTTGTTGATTCTGAAAAATAGACGACTTCTTTCAATTTTCACTTAGTAACTTTTCAAAGGCTATAGAAATTACTGATGATGATTCCGTTTGCTATCTCCATCAGATCTAGTACTTGGAGACTCACAATATCGCTGTTTAAAACAATGAGTTACAACATCGGACTATATAATCGGGCTTTTATATAGAAGCAACTTTTGAACATTCACATCGTGCATAAGAGATTATCAGAAAGACCAAGGCATAGATTACTTTTGAAGACATAGATCCTGCCTCCTTTCCCGGTCGTTGTCACATAAAGATTTCTTCAGGAGATAATATTTCCGAAGTAAAGCTTGCAGATACTCCTGAAGGATAGATAATTTTTTGCTGCTCCTTTTAATAAATCCAAAGAATATATCTGAATCTTTAGATTGTCCGAGAGAGAATGATAATTCTTCGCTAAATCATTCTTTGCCACCTTTGAAAATCTTATGTAATAATATTTCTCTATCATCAAGAAGGTAAGAGACAAAAAGACTTTACAACTCTTGTCAATATATTAGTTGGTCTTGAAGAGTTGGACTTTTTGAATAGATAATTGTCAATATCTTGAAGGCATTTAATGTCAATGTAATTTGAACCTGATTTAAGAGAAACGCATTTTTGCATATATTTTATTCAACATTTAAAATTTCCATCCGACAATTGCATATTTGAGCATATCTAATATATATCTGCAGCATTTTGAATGCTATACGTAGTTGATGCTTTTGAGCAATGGTGCTAGTGTACTTTGACTGACCATACTTTGACTAGACACGACTTGACTTGACTGACTCGACCAGCCGACTGAACTGGACTTGACACTGGGCTCAAAGAGCAAGATAGTTTACCGCCGATTTCGGGCAGGGCTCAAGGAGCAATTATAGTTTATCGCCGATTTCGGGCAGGGCTCAAGTAGCAATTATAGTTTATTGCTGATTTCAGGCAGGGCTCAAGGAGCAATATAGTTTACCGTCAATTTCGGGCTAGCCAATTTCAGGCTTTTTAAATGATAGGTCTTAAGCACAGTTGGCTATATAGGCTTGGCTAGCTTGCCTTAAATGATCATTTGCTAATTTTGGGCAGGCCAATTTAGGGCTTTTTAAATTATTGAAGCTTTGTAGGTCTTATGCGTAGTTGGCCATATAGGCTTGGCTAGGCTGCCTTCAATGATCATTTGTCATCGCTATCATAAGATTTGTGTGGTTGGCCAATTTTAGGCTTATTTCACTGCTTATTTCACTGCCGTGAATAATGAATCAATATTTGATACATCACCATTGCTGATATGTTCTGACAATGCTTATGGTTAGGATAGTGTATCAGCTTGGCGATGATAACAATTTCAATAAGGTGAGATAAGATAATTTTGTATCAGTAATTGATGACAACAGCGATAGTTACTAATTTTGGCGATAATCATTGATGCTTGGCGCTTTGCATTTGGTGATTGTCATTGGCGCTCGCTGGTGATGACTTAATATGCTTGAAAGCCTGCATTTTATTCATATACAAAAGAAATACATTCTATGGTGAGAAATATATTTCACAGTTTCTTACTCACCTGTCTTATTATGGCGATGGTTTGATATGCTTGAAAGCCTGCATTTATTCAAACACACAAAAGAAGTACATTATATGGTGAGAAATATATTTCATAGTTTCTTACTTACCTCTTTACTCACCTATCTTGCCCCCTTTTGATTTTGGAAGTATCATACTGATATCTTTCAGAATCAAAACAGCGGTCATTTCTTGAACCGGCGGGTATTGCAATGCATATCTGCAACGAATATGCTTTTTATCGTGGCTTTACATCTTTTGCCTCACTTGCTTCTTTTCTTTTGAACATTCAGGCTATGATAGCTTGATCTTGTCAATTACTTATGATTTACCACACGAAGCATGTTATCATCTTTTAAAGAGGATGCCCCCGGAATTTTCTTTATCGAGTTTCTGTCATTTTTCTCCATTTTTCTCTTTTTGTCATGCTCTTTCCATAGTAATTTCTCCCTTATCGATCATTGTCTGTAGCTTTTTCCTGAGGGAATTACAATTTTTCGTATGATGTCCAAATTTACGGTGATAATGACAATAATTCATTCCTCCAGTATTTTTGATTTCTTCGATGTGTCTTGGCCGAGGTAATTCAATACTCTTTATAGCCAACAATTGCTTCAGCATAGGAAGTATATCTTTTCTTGCAAACGAATACTTCATATGATTTTTATTTTGTCTGGACCTTTTATGTGTCATGATAACCGCATGACCATTTCTATCTTCTTCATTGCTTTCTCTTTCAACATCCTGGTAATCTTTTTTAGTTTTTTATTTTCAAGTGATGTAGGCTGATTTTGACTGAAAAGCAGACACTCTTCCCACCATCTTTTCAAGAGCATAAGCCTTCGTAACAAAATTACGAAAGGTTTTCCAATCTTTACTAATCAAGTGGCATGCCAATTCTGGTCTCAGACCTTCTAAACATAGTTTTACTTATTCTGATTCCCACAGAGGATGTTGACATGATGCTGCCAAGTCCTTCCATCGACTGATGAATTCTTCAACTGATTCATTTTCTACTTGGCGAATAGAGGCTAATTCGGTCAAACTAATTTCTCGATCTGAAGAGAAAAAGTTTGACATAAAAGCATCCTGCATCTGTTCCCAGGTATGAATAGATCCTGGGATTAAACTTGAATACCATCTAAAAGCTCTTCCTGTCAGAGAAGATCCAAATAATCGCAGATAATATTGAGGAATTTTAGAGAAATTTTCCATTTTTGCTATGAAATGCATCATACGCTCTTCTGGTGATCCATTCCCGTTAAATTTCTGAAAATCTGGGTGTTTGAAATCGGAAGGAAATGGCATGTCTTCTATCTTAGGGGGATACGATGTCTGATATCGAAACCTTTTATTCTGACTTTGTTCATTCTCTAGATGAGTAGACTCGATAACCATCCGCTGAATTTCTTCCTCTGTTATATTCTGAGTAATATTAGGCATTGGCTCTTAAAATTTAACCGATTGCGGTTGTGGCCCTTCTTCTTGTGGTTCAGTGTTGTTCATAACAATCACTATCGGAATATTAGGGACTTCTTTAGTCGCATGTTCATCTAGTGAAAACTGATCAGGCTTATTATTATCTGTCGATGAACTTTCTGTTTCTTTATACTTTGATTGTCTTAATATTGAGGGAGAAAACGAGTGTTGTACTACTAAAGCTATTGAAGAGGATGAACTATCATTTAATTTGAAACCAGCGTGCTGTTGCTTCAAAGGACTAGCTGACTTGAATCGTTGCATTCTTAATGCATGAGTTTGCTTGAGATCTTTTGCAGGAGGTGCTGTTAGTGAACATTCGCTAGTTACGGTCATCTTCCCTTTGTTTTTCTGAACTCGCCATGATTCTGTGGAAGATGTGTTTACGGTTATAATTGATGGTATTGAAAGACCTTTTGAAGTGACGGGCCTTTTCGTTTTTCATGAATGAGAAGATCGTATGACTGAAGCAGGGCTATGTCTCACGACACTTCGCATAATCGACTTAGTACTTAGCGAAATGATGCTTCTTGCGGAAGCAGATCGAACTTTCCAAATTTTAGATATTACCATCCTCCATTCTCCCTCATCTTCTTGAGTTACTGGCGAAATAGAGATTGTTCCATCCATTACACGAAATTCATTGTTCTTGATCACGACAGACTTTGTGTTCACTCCCCAAGTATAGGGTTGTGATGTAGTAATAAACTCGGTAAGATCGAGGTCGAATCCCACGAGGACTGGTTGTCACAACTCAAATCTAAGACTCTCCTTAACTAATCCAACAAATAATGGTATGAACTACTAAGCACAATTCTAAAAAAAAATAAAACAAGTAAGAACAGGGAAGAAAATTCAATCAGAGAGAGAGCACTAGGACTTTCGAATCCACCCCTAATTATCCTAACCCTTGTTTTGTTTGTTGATTCACCTTGACCTTGATTGATACCACTTAAATAGAGAAAGCACAATCTGTGTCCTAAATCGGGCATACAGACTGTCTAATTCCTTTAAGCAATGCCATGAACAATACATCCCATGTCCTTGGTCGGGCACATGGTATGCAAAATTCATTAAAGCACCCTGTTCCTTCCTCTATAGGAAACCTGTTCTTGATCAGACACAAGCACCTGTAATAAGCATCCAAACAACATCCATCTATATACTTTGATCAAGTTCATAGATGGAGAAGTATGGAATTTAAACCCATAAAACCCACTTAGAGAAAAAAAACAAATTAATTGAAATTCAAAGTAAATCAACCAATACAAGAGCTGATCAAATTAGGGGCTTCATCTCAGCCCTAGCTGAGAGATTAGTTACCCATAAAATCCAAAAAAATATTAAATAAATTCATAAATTAAAACTCCAAACCGAAAAATCTCTCTCTCTTTCTCCTTCTCTTTCTTCTCTCCCTGGCTCTGGATCTCCAATTCTCTGGATCTGAATAGCTTTCCCACGTCCAAAACTTCCTTTTATAGGCTGGGAAGGTGGAATCGGTGGCAGTCGTCGTAGACGGACTCAAAGTGTAGTTTTTCGCAACGTTGATCGGTGGGCCCCACAGGAGGTGTTTTCGGAAAATCCACCCCGTCCATTGGATTCGTGACGAAATTTCACCAAGAATGGGTGGTTTTAAAGGTCCATTGGCGCGGCCCACAGAAGAAATCTCGAAAAGATCAGTTTTGAACGTCGCCGAACAGCCCTTTTGTGGCTTCTGTACCGCACACGTGTGTATGCATGGGAGTGGAATCTCAACATGGTTTTGTAGTTCTCGTGGCCCTCTACACGATGGACGGCTCGGATCGGTCGTACGAGCGACGTGTGGGGCCCACAATGCCAGCAAAACGGCCGGCCGGCGGTCGTTATTCGGCTGGCGCGCAACGCGGACGCGGATTTTCTGCGGAAATGGTGGGGCCCACTGTGATGTTTTGTTGGAAAATCCACTCCGTCCATTTGATTTGTCTCGGAAAACCGTCCAGATATGCACGGTTTTGAATGAGCTTGATTGTGGCCCATTGAGTTTTAAATACACCGTCCATCTGACGTTTACACGGCTAGATTTTACTCCGGATGACCGTTTGCAATTCGGCCGCCTAGGCAATGTTAATGGTCTTTATTTGGACCTGATGAACGGCCCAGATTGATGTTTTGATGGACGGTGTGGACCCACAATGCGACCATCTGATCGGACGGCGTTAACGCTGTAACGCGAGATCGGCTGTGAGAGACGGACGCGGGTCAGCCGCTCGCTGACCGCCGTAGGCGGTCCGGTGTAGCGCCAGTGCATCTATACACTGCGCACATGCATCATATACGGGGTCCACTATGATGCATGTGAGACATCCACTCCATCCATCTCTTTTATCATCTTATTTAGACAGTTGAGACCAAATTTGGGGCATATCCAGATATCAGGTGGGCCCAAAATTGATGGTTTGTGGGCTGATTTGTCCGTTGGGGCACTTCTGGAGATTATCAATAGCTGAAATTTAATATGTACGGTTAATTCATAGCCCCCATCACATGTATGAAGTTTCGAACTGATCGGGTGGCGGGAACCATGTGATCTTGCATTGTGGACCCTTTTCGAGCCCCTTTGGCTTGCTTTCCTCCGATCTCAGGCGTGTAAAATCTTCACTGTTGGTTTTCTGGAGTCCATTCCATGCTCTGGTAATTTTGGAGCGTCAAATCCATGCCTTTAACATCAATTTTCAATTAACGCTCCTGATTTCATCCTGTAATAAAAACACGAGAAAAATCTAGCATTAAACACTATCATGTATGTAAAATTAGGCAATTGCTGGGGTCTGATATGCAATATTCGACCCTGATCACAACCCCCAACCAGCATTTTGCTAGTCCCGAGCAAAACATGCGAAAAATAATTTCAGAAATAAAAGACAATTCCTGTAAATTCAAGTGACAAGTGAACAGATAGCTGAGATGTGAAAATTCTAAGATTCATGATCGGTGTGTGGAATTTTTCTCTTGGAATCAAGCTTACAGCAAACTTCATAATCAAGTTCAAAATATTAGTCCATCAATTAGAGCATTCCTAAACATTGAGTTCCACGAGTGTAAAGTATAATCTCGACTTACAATCAATAAGAGATCCAATTTGTCAATTTCATGATAATTCATTGTGACAATCAAAACTTGAAACCAACACTTATCTCACAGATTAACTTTTCATGTTACCATCTTTTGATTTTCTTTACGAGCAGTAACGCAACTGAGGGGAATCAAATTCTCACCTATAGGGAGCAAACCTATGGCGAAAACTTGTCGCTTAATTTTTTTTTTTTTTTTTTTTTTTCATATGTCAACTATGGAGAATCAAATCCACACCTATAGGGAGCAAACCTATGGTGAAGATTTAGCCTTTTAATTCTTCTTTTTACCAAGTTAATCATTCAGTTATCGAACCAACACTTAATGTGTAAGCGAGATGTGATATGTGAAATCATGGCTCAATCAGTGTTTACAACTTCTAATCATGGATTAAGAATTCAAAATTAACTGTGAAATCAAGCAGATGGCCGAATCCAAGAGTCATAAGTTACCTATCACGTATCTTATAATGTTAAAATCACAACTATCCTTCAAAATCACTTTGAATTCAATAGAAATTCCAGAAAAAATTTTTAAAATTTTCACAAATTTTGCTCAAGACCAAGAAAATACTGATTAGGTAACCTAATCTCCCACCCCCAACCTAAAATCTACATTGTCCTCAATGTAAAAGAAATAAGCATATAATGCACATGGGACAATGAGAATAAAAGAGGAGTGATGGAAAGATAATACCTGGATGGAGAATCAAGAAGCTTTCTCTAAAAAATTTCAACTCGAAAGCGAGTTAGCACAAGAGAGAGATCAACAGAAGTAAAAATAACAATAAATAATAATAGCAAAACAAAAGAAGATCCTACCTATACCACTTTCGCAGGTGCTCTCGATTGCATTTAGCGCATGCAACAAGCCTTTAAACCCCTAGGTTACCCCTAGTGGACGAGTTGTAGTCTCGTGAGGGTTTGCAGTAATGTTACCCACAAACATTGAACTAACTAACTAGAAAAATGAATGGAATGAAATAAAATAAAAAGGCTGGGTTGCCTCCCAGGAGCGCTAAGTTTACTGTCTATCCTAAAATAACATAAAGGAAACTACCCTAGTCCTAAGAAAGCAGGGAAAAACTACTCAGTCATGCTGCAAGGTTCCTCTTCCCCGATCTTGATAAGTTTCTCAGTAGATTTCTCAACAAGATCATCCAAAAGCCATTTTTGCAATAGGCTTGGATGCCCTGGAGCTTGACTTTCCAAAACTTATGTACCTCGTCAAAAATTTTTCGTTGATTCGCTTTGGTATCCAGAGTATATATGATTCACTGCGATGTAAGAAATTTCGAAGTTAGTATCCCGTGGTGAATCGAGACTACACATAGATGAAAGTCGAAAAATTCTCGAGAAAGTGACGTAGTCTCAACACATTCCGTAGCAGGACTTCGGTTCAATTGTAGCTCCTCCTCCCTTAATGGTAAATATTCGGGATTTGTGGAAGGAGGGGCTACAGAGTAAGGGTCCTCTCGGTCGGTGATGACTACCGAGATATTGTTTTGCAAGGCATTCACTATGTCTCTTATCATGGGATCGTTTGAATCGCAAAGTGTGCTGTGCAATCATCCAAAGAGTTGGGACATTCAATTTGAGAGTGACTCATTTTCCACATTAGAGCTCATGATGATCATCCAAGGAATCCATCGTTTTCGAAGGTAAACGGAGGTGTGCTCTCTTGCTCCACCACACGGGCAGTTGAGGATCGATACGTAGCATTGATGTGTGGACTCTGTTCATCGATACTACTCAGAAGAGGCGATAAATCATCATTATTCAACAGTTCAGATGGTGGCCTCAACTGGGTGGTTTCAAATTCAAGAGTCATATCGAGTAGCTCGTCCATCTCCCGAATCATATCATCATGTAGTTCAGAGGAGTAGTCCAAACACGTTTCACAAGAGTTAGAAGGGTCAGTTGTAAGGGGCCCATCCTCTACCTTAAAATCAGACATGTTAGGTGAGGGGAGTGGCTCATTATGACCGACCACTTCGTGTACGTCTTGATCATTGACTTGGACCAAACTCGAGATTGATTCCAAGGGAATTGGGGCGGAACATCCATGATCATCATCCCAATACACATCATTGTCTAATTCTGTGCAGTGCGCACTTGGGATGAGATCGCTTTCCTCACATTCTAAATTCGGTTGAGGTTCGAATAAACTAACCTCAACCTCATCATTGAGATCCTGTGTGTCATGTAAGGAAAGTGTGTCATCATCACTGTATTTGAAAGACACCCAAGTATCTCCATCATTCTTTTGAACAGTCATTGAGATCGACTCATCGGGGAATTGAACCGTATGCTCATGAATGGAATCCAACTCCTCATTCCAAATTCCAGATTTCGTTAAAAGCGAGTGAGGATCACTTTCCTCACATTGTATTTCTGGATTGGATTGTAGTTGGGATGAGCGAGCTTCCTCTATCCTTTCAATGCGCGAATTGAGTGCTTCTAATGATTTCATCAATTTCGCAACATGCTGGTTGAATTGTTCTGGATCAACACATGAATCCTCTTGGATCGTTTCTGGTTGGATCTCAAAGGTATGGGATCCAAGAGAATAATTATTACAATATGTTGTTGGTTCATATTCCCAGTTTTGATGATTCCACTGGTTATAGTCGTACCGATCATACATGGGAGAATATGATGGTTGATAATAATCCTCATTCCCATAATTACGATCGTATACGGCCCTATTAACCGATGGAACATAACGTTCTAGTCGGTTCTCAATTTCTGTTCTCGATGGAGAGAAATCTTGAGGTATACATTGAATTCCACAACCTTCAGGCATTTCCCAATAAAACCTATCCAACTCATCATATGCATCTACCCACGATTCCATGGTAGAACCTTAACTCTGAGACTAATCCTAAAAGAAAGCAAAATCCTACAGCAATACAGAAGGTAAGGAAGAAGTTAGAAGGATGTTACCAGAGTAGAAGTTCCTATGTTAAAAACCTGCAAAACAAAACAAAACAAGTTAGTTTTTAAAAATAGTACATCTAAGGTTAGAAAGTTTCTAAAAACCCTAATTCTAAAAATAAAAATAAAAAATAAAAAAAATAAATAAATAAAAAATAAAAATAAAAAAATTAGAAAGATATCACTAAATTAGAAGTTTCTATCTCAGAATCCTACAAAACAAGAAATAGGTTAGTTTCTAAAAATAAAATAAAAACTTTAACCTAAGTTAGTAAAATCCTAAGCTATGAATTATGATAAGAGAGAATTCTAAATTCAATTTGGAACGAAACAGTCCCCGGCAACGGCGCCAAAAACTTGTTCACTCCCCAAGTATAGGGTTGTGATGTAGTAATAAACTCGGTAAGATCGAGGTCGAATCCCACGAGGACTGGTTGTCACAACTCAAATCTAAGACTCTCCTTAACTAATCCAACAAATAATGGTATGAACTACTAAGCACAATTCTAAAAAAAATAAAACAAGTAAGAACAGGGAAGAAAATTCAATCAGAGAGAGAGCACTAGGACTTTCGAATCCACCCCTAATTATCCTAACCCTTGTTTTGTTTGTTGATTCACCTTGACCTTGATTGATACCACTTAAATAGAGAAAGCACAATCTGTGTCCTAAATCGGGCATACAGACTGTCTAATTCCTTTAAGCAATGCCATGAACAATACATCCCATGTCCTTGGTCGGGCACATGGTATGCAAAATTCATTAAAGCACCCTGTTCCTTCCTCTATAGGAAACCTGTTCTTGATCAGACACAAGCACCTGTAATAAGCATCCAAACAACATCCATCTATATACTTTGATCAAGTTCATAGATGGAGAAGTATGGAATTTAAACCCATAAAACCCACTTAGAGAAAAGAATGGGTGGTTTTAAAGGTCCATTGGCGCGGCCCACAGAAGAAATCTCGAAAAGATCAGTTTTGAACGTCGCCGAACAGCCCTTTTGTGGCTTCTGTACCGCACACGTGTGTATGCATGGGAGTGGAATCTCAACATGGTTTTGTAGTTCTCGTGGCCCTCTACACGATGGACGGCTCGGATCAGTCGTACGAGCGACGTGTGGGGCCCACAACGCTTCGCAAAAACGGCCAGCGGCCGGTCGTTCGCTGCTGCGCAACGCGGACGCGGATTTTCTGCGGAAATGGTGGGGCCCACTGTGATGTTTTGTTGGAAAATCCACTCCGTCCATTTGATTTGTCTCGGAAAACCGTCCAGATATGCACGGTTTTGAATGAGCTTGATTGTGGCCCATTGAGTTTTAAATACACCGTCCATCTGACGTTTACACGGCTAGATTTTACTCCGGATGACCGTTTGCAATTCGGCCGCCTAGGCAATGTTAATGGTCTTTATTTGGACCTGATGAACGGCCCAGATTGATGTTTTGATGGACGGTGTGGACCCACAATGCGACCGTCCGATCGGACGGCGTTAACGCTGTAACGCGAGATCGGCTGTGAGAGACGGACGCGGGTCAGCCGCTCGGCCGCCGCCGGGCGGTCCTGTAAGCGCCAGTGCATCTATACACTGCGCACATGCATCATATACGGGGTCCACTATGATGCATGTGAGACATCCACTCCATCCATCTCTTTTATCATCTTATTTAGACAGTTGAGACCAAATTTGGGGCATATCCAGATATCAGGTGGGCCCAAAATTGATGGTTTGTGGGCTGATTTGTCCGTTGGGGCACTTCTGGAGATCATCAATAGCTGAAATTTAATATGTACGGTTAATTCATAGCCCCCATCACATGTATGAAGTTTCGAACTGATCGGGTGGCGGGAACCATGTGATCTTGCATTGTGGACCCTTTTCGAGCCCCTTTGGCTTGCTTTCCTCCGATCTCAGGCGTGTAAAATCTTCACTGTTGGTTTTCTGGAGTCCATTCCATGCTCTGGTAATTTTGGAGCGTCAAATCCATGCCTTTAACATCAATTTTCAATTAACGCTCCTGATTTCATCCTGTAATAAAAACACGAGAAAAATCTAGCATTAAACACTATCATGTATGTAAAATTAGGCAATTGCTAGGGTCTGATATGCAATATTCGACCTTGATCACTTTGCTTTCTATAACGCTTTCTACTTACTGTTAACTGTTTTCTCTTCTATTCTAGAAGGTTGTGGCAATGCCCCGTGGATTCTCTATTGGATAATGAATTTGTTAATTCATTAATTAATTCGTCTACTTATTGGTGAGCAGCGTCTGATTCAGTCGAACTGACTTCTCATCTGAAGGTTTTCCTCAAGGTTTACTATTGCTCACGGTGGTTTCTATTGGAAAGTTAGGGATTTCTTCTGTAACATGCTCATCTGATGCAGACTAATCAACATTTGCTAGCAACAAATATTCTCTTTTCTATACACTTCGAATGTACTGATATTAAAGGAGAAAGTGAAAACTATATTGCTAATGCCATCAAAGAGGATGAACTGATGCCTGTTATCCATACTTGGCAGATCGAACCCTGACATTGTCTGTCCTTGATCATAACTGATTTGATCTTCTCTGATATTTTTGGTGGAAATACGTTGGATGAGAATAGACCAATGGGGAGAAAGGTCGTTACGGTATACCTTCATTCATAACAGAATGTTAGTTAATTCATTTAAATAAAATTGTACTTTGCTTTTAGAGATGAAGGGGAGGATGTTCCCACTGAGAGTCACCATTTTGGAGTCTATACAGACGCCAAAAGTGGTGAATGCTCTCTTAATATTTTCTAAGTCATCATCGAATAAGAAGAAATCCCCAGTAGAGTCACCATTTTGTTTCGACAAGAAAACAAATGTGTTTGATTTGGGGATTTATTCAATGATGACAAAGAAAGAATGAGAGAACATTGATCACATTTATTCTGAGTTCATTTACATCATCGGATTCCCTTGATTCTGAAAACAAAGCATAATTAATTAAAATAGACAAGATAGCCTGATAGAAATTTCAACATCATTCCGACGCTATTTCGGTCATCTCCTAGATACTTAGGAGGAATTGCTCTTCTGCTGAATATCCTCTTTTACACTTGAACAGAAGGAACTTGAAGACTTCAACCGTTTCAGCAACATGACAGCCCTTTGCTATTACAGACTGTAGGCCAGTCTGTTTCGACAGCATTTTGTCAGGGATTTCAGTCATCTCCCAGGACTTAAGAGGAACATAGTCTGAATATCTCTTCTACTCATTCCAATCCTTCAAACTCTGAATAGAATGAACTTGAACACTTCAGCCATTTTAGTAGCATAACAGCCCTTTATTGTTACAGACTGCAGGCCAGTCTGTTTGTGTGGTCCCGCGCAAAGGATATAGGTTGTGCGGTCCTACGCAACTGATATAGGTTGCGCGGGTCCGCGCAACCTCTCGGAGCCCTGTGCTCCTACCTTCAATCTCCTTCTTTGTTCCACCTTTTCTCCAAAATCTTCCATTATCCCCCAAATGAAGGAAGGGAAGGGGTATTTATAGGCGCTCGCACGTGTGGAACCTTAATCTTAGTGAAGTGGGATATATCTTACATCAAATTTTACCGTTTAAGGAAATCTTCCCCTAACACCATCTGCGCAGACCCGCGCAACTAAGCTTTGGGTTGCGCGGTCCCGAGCAACTGATATCGTTTGCGCGGTCCCGCGCAAACAACCTCAAAGTCATTTCTTCTTCTTCTTACATTCTTCTTTCTAGTACTTTGCTTTCCAATCTTCTTCTGCTTCAATTCTGTCATCACTTTTTCATGGCCTCAATAGATATCCCTAGAGCTGGATTTTTATCTAAGCTACCCCTTGAGCTTGGAACATTACCAAAATACCTAAACTACCCCTTGAGCTGGAACTTTACCATGGTGTTCTCTGACCATTACAATGAGATATTTTTTTTGTGCCTCAACAGAAGTCAATTCGGATTTATTACCCGATCGTGGATATAAGTTAAACACAGATTTTGTAAAAAACTCTGTATTTGAGTAACAAATACCTTGAGGGAAGCGTATGCCCTTTATGAGTCCATTGATCATCCATATTGCATAAATCTCTAGTGAGTAGACGTTTTTCAGTTTCTCAGGGCTTATCAGATAAATTATGGATAGGAATGCCCTCATCATTCACAAGAATGTCCATAAGAGCTGAAATCAAATGACGATCAATGTCAAGTGGTCTTACTCTAGTGGCTATTTTAAAAGTTAAATTCTCCAGTGAAAAATCACATATACATGCAAACATGGACTGTGCAATGGATCGGTATGCTGGCCCACCCCAATATAATAAGTTATCCCAACCTACAACTTGACGCATAGGAAGGATATCAAAAGGAGCAACATGATTAACATCAACAGGATGTTCAACAATACTATTATGTAATCTGATG
This sequence comes from Magnolia changhungtana, assembly GCA_030180095.1. Classification (NCBI taxonomy): domain Eukaryota; kingdom Viridiplantae; phylum Streptophyta; class Magnoliopsida; order Magnoliales; family Magnoliaceae; genus Magnolia; species Magnolia changhungtana. The sequence goes on along the minus strand of JASAUF010000324.1, from coordinate 2,285,814 downwards.
TCCCGAACATAAGACGGATCATCATCGGGAGTCCGAAGATGACGCTTAGTGAGAGGGGATGATCTGGAAGAAGAAGACGAACCACGGGATGTTACCTTTTTACCTCTAAATGTCATTTGCAACAAGGATTTCAAGAAAGTGAAGAGTGGCAAAGGATTGAGAAGATGGTTTTCTCAAAATAGATTTTTCAAAAGAAAAAAATCCCAAATCACAACGAAATAAGAAATAGACAACTTCAAGAGGAAAATAGAAGTAATCTAGACACAAATCCACAAGGAATAAGCAAATGAAACACTAACCTTGAAGGATTTGGAAGGAGGGTTCGACTGGTAAAGCGTTGACTAGTCGGAGATGAAAGAAGAAATGAGGAAGAAGGTGATTTCCCCCAAATATAAGTCAATCACCGCGATCTACAACTGGTCGTGGGTTTTCTTCAACCGGTCGTGCCACGACAGGTCGAGGAAATCCTCGACTGGTTGAGTACCACCAAAAAATCAGATTTTCATACATATTTTTAAAAATTGGAAATTTAATCTAGCAAATATATACAATATGATACAAATAGGCATAAACAATCATTTTAGAATGCACATGCCAAGATCAAATTTTATTTTATTAAACCTGTTTTTGTCGAGCGGTTTAGTGAAAATATCAGCACGTTGATTCTCGATAAGGATATATTCCAATGATATTACCTTTTCTTCTACTAAATCTCGAATATAATGAAATCTAATATCAATATGCTTAGTACGAGAATGTTGAATTGGATTTTTTGAAATATTTATGCCACTAGTATTATCACAATATAATCACATAGAATCATGTTTAATTTCATAATCACTTAGCATACATTTCATCCAAACAAGATGTGTACAAGCATTACCAGCAGCGATATATTCAGCTTCAACTGTTGAAAGTGATATAGAACTTTATTTCTTACTAAGCCAAGAAACTAAGCAATTTCCAATATAAAAACAACCACCACTGGTTGATTTTCTATCATTAAGATTACCAGCCCAGTCAGCATCCGAGTACCCAGCTAATTGAATACTAGTCTCATGTGGATACCATAGACCAAGATTAACAGTACTAGTGACATAGCGTATAATCCGTTTGACCGCAATCAAATGCGATTCGTTAGGTTTAGACTAATATCTAGTGCAAATACCAACACTTGGAGCAATATCGGGTCTACTAGCAGTTAAATACAGTAAACTACTAATCATACTCTGATATAAATTCGGATCCACATTTTTACTTGTAGAATCTTTTGAGAGTGTCAAAGTTGTACTCATAGGAGTATCAAAATTCTTACCATTCTCAAATCCAAATCTCTTAATCAAGTTCATAGCATATTTAGATTGAGAGATGAACATTCCACCAGGTCGTTGTTTTACTTGTAACCCAAGGAAGTAATTCAATTCCCCAACCATGCTCATTTCAAAATGAGATTTCATCAAATCTGCAAACTCAATAATCATGTCAGTACAAGTAGATCCATAAATGATATCATCTACGTAGATTTGAATCATTAAGATATCTTCGTTATGTTTTTTAACAAACAATGTTTTATCAAAACTGCCCATCTGAAAGTTATGACAAAGTAAAAACTTAGTCAATTTCTCAAACCATGCTCTAGGAGCTTGTTTTAGACCATAGAGAGCTTTTTTAAGATGGTATATATGATCAGTAAACTTAGGATCTTCAAACCCTGTAGGTTGTTCAACATAAACTTCTTCTTGTAAATCACCATTTAAAAAGGCACTCTTTACATCCATTTAAAAAATTTTAAACTTTTTAAAGCATGTCATGGATATAAAAAGTCTAATTGATTCAAGACGATTAACTGGGGCAAAGGTTTCATCATAATCAATACCTTCAATTTGAGTGTACCCTTGTACAACTAATCTTGCCTTATTTCGAATAATATTCCCAAGCTCGTCAGACTTAATTTTAAAAATTCAATTTGTTCCAATAATATGTTTATCTTTAGGTCTAGGAACAAGATACCAGACATCATTTTGAATAAATTGATTAAGTTCTTCTTGCATTGCAACAATCTAATTTTCATCAACAAGAGCTTCTTTTACATTAGGTGGTTCTATCTGGGATGTAAAACATACGTAATTACATATATCTTCAAGTTGTCTACGGGTACGAACACCAGTGAGAGGGTTTCCAAGAATCTGTGTGGTTGGATGATCTTTAACAGTCCTCGGATCAGAATCAGTCTGATTAGATGAAGTATCAGATTTATCAATTACAAGAACTTCATCATTATTTGAACTTGAGACTGGTGTGTTCAAGTGATCATCAATGACCACATTGATGGACTTTTGAATCACACCGGTCCTTTTGTTCAAAACCCTATAAGCTCGACTGTTTAAAGAGTATCCTAAAAAGATCCTTTCATCACTCTTTGTATCAAACTTTCCTAGATTTTCACGATCTCGTAAAATATAGCACTTGCTGCCAAAAACTCGAAAGTATTTGACAGTAGGCTTTTTATCAAACCACATTTCGTAAGCCGTTTTATTATTACCTTTACTAGTGTAAACCCAGTTAATGATGTAGTAAGCTGTATTGACTGCTTCAGCCCAAAGATTCTTAGAGAGCTTCATACTATTCAACATGACATTAGCCATTTCTTGAAGCACTTTATTTTTTCTTTCAACAATATCATTTTGTTGAGGAGTTTTGGGCGCTGAGAATTTATGTAATATTCCTTGGTCGCTACAGAACTTCTCAAAACTGCTATTCTCAAATTCAGATCCATGATCACTACAAATCTTATTGACTTGAGAACTCTTTTCAATTTGAATCCTTTTGAGAACCTTTTTCACTTCTTCAAGGGTTTCTAATTTGTCCCTTAAGAAGACAACCCATGTATATCTGGTAAAATCATCCACTATTACCAAGATATATCTTTCACCACCTCGACTTTCTGTCCTTGTAGGTCCTACAAGATCCATATGAAGAAGCTCGAGTGGTCTTGATGTGGTATTGGAATTCACCTTTTTGTGTGAGTTCCTTGTTTGTTTGTTAATCTGACATTCACCACATATTTTATCCATTTTTTGTAGTTTGGGTAGACCTCTTATAAGTTCTTGTTTGCTCAATCTATATAGATTTCGGTAGTGTACATGTCCAAGATGTTTCTGCCACAAATCAGTCTCGTCTATATGGACCATGTAACACAATTGATTAGATGAGCTGGATTTGCTTACAATATAGCAGTTTTCAGACATTCTTCGTCCAGTTAATATTACCGAGCCTTTGTTATTTAGTATCTCACAACTTTGATTAGAAAACCGTATACTATGGTTATTATCGCATATTTGAGATATGTTAAGCAAGTTATGTTTTAGACCTTCTACATATAAGACATTTTTTAATAAAGGAAGGTTATAAAGTTGAACCGTACCTTGGCCCATAATCTTACAGTTGCCGCCATCACCAAATGTGACTGAACCATCAGTCATGTCTTTAAGATCGGTGAATAAACCTTTATCACCAGTCATATGCCTTGAACATCCACTGTCTAGGTACCATTTTGAGTGGCTTGTAGCTTTGAAAGCAGTGTTAGCAACCAAACAAGTGACCTTTGGAACCCATTTCATAACCATTTCGAGTTTAGGTGGGTAGTTGGTCTTCTTTCATTTGTAAGAATTATAAGTATGACCTATTGACTTAGACTTTAGAAGCTCCTTAAGTAAATCAACTATTTTTTCAGCCAAAGTGTTTTGGTTTTATTTTTTATAGTTGAAATAATTACTTTTAGGTTTTTGAAAAGATTTAGAGTTTTTAGAAAACATTTGATCTTTTCCTTTTGGGTTTAAGGTCTCTCCCTTTACAAACTTGGGAGGAGTGTTCTTTGATTTAGGAGGAATACTCTTATCAAAGCCCGGACCGGATCGATCGCCACATTTTCTCGATCCTGATAAGAGTTTTTCTAATTTAGGATCACCTTGGGCATATTTTTAGGCTTCCTTTAAACTCAAGAGAGAAGAGACTTTATGTTTTAGTTGTTTGTTTTCAAATTTAAGATTTTCATTTTGGGAGGTTTTAAAATCCAAATCGCATTTTTATCTTTTCAAAACAATCTGAAATATGAGACTTTTCTAAAACAAGAGATTCATAAATTTCTTTAAGTTTAGAAAATTTCTCGTTTTGAAGTTTCAATTTCACAACAATTTTACAACTTTCCTTGTATAGGACATTGTAGGCATCTTGAAGATCATCTTCATTTTCACATTCACTATTCAGACTTTCTTCACTTGTAGAGTCATCATTATCTGAAAAAGTGAATTTTGCTAAAGTCATAAGAGCTTTAACTTCATTGCCTGACTCATTTTCTGAATCTTCTGATTCAGAAGAGACTTCAAAATCAGAGGACTCATCCCAAGTAGCCATCATACTTTTCTTTTTCGACTTGCCCTTATTAGGACATTTGTTAGCCAAATGCCCATACTCATGGCAGTTGTAGCACTGACTATCTTTTAATGACTTTCTTGATTTAGTTTTAGGTTTCTTTTTATCATATGCTTTTTGAAGATCAACCCTCGTTTTATTTTTAAAAATATTATAAAACTTTTTTGCCAAAAGGGGCATATCATCTTCAGAGTTTTCTAAATCAGAGTTTAAATCATTTTCATGAAAAATATTTTTAGAAGTTTTTAAGGCAATAGATATACCTTTTGGAGCTTTAAAGGTTAACTCATAAGTCTGTAATGAGCCAACTAATTCCTCAACCCTCATATTATCCGTATCACGAAGTTCCTGGATTGCGGCTACTTTAGAATTGAACTGTTCAGGAAGTGAGCGTAATATTTTACCGCATATCTTGCTTTCAGGGATTTTATTGCCTAGACCCCACATAGAGTTTACAATGTCATTCAATCTGGTATAGAAGTCCATAAATATTTCATTTTCTTCCATACGTATTTCCTCAAATTTAGTTGTGAGGATTTGTATCTTAGATTTCTTGACAATTGAAGTACCCTCGTGTGTCATTTCTAATATATCCCAAGCTTATTTTACAAAATCACAGGATATAATTCTTTTGAATTCATCCAGTGATAGTGCACATGTAATTGCATTTAGTACTTTAGCATTTGCACTACTCTCACTTTTCTGAAGTGTGGTCCAAGAAAAATAAGCCGTTATTTTTGTTGTTTTTGAACCATCAACACCAGTCACTTCAGTGGTAGGAGGGGTCCATGCATTCACTATGGTTAGCCATGTAACGTCCTGAAAGTCGGGGATCGAGCATAAACTCAACTCCCGAGTTCCAACGCATCACTTATGCAACAAAATGAATGATGGTTGAATGTTGTCTGTATTAGTGTAGTGAACATGAGTGAGATTAAGCCAAAAAAGCATATCATACTCCAGAGATAAGTGAGATAGCAAGTGGAAGACTGTGATAGATAAATAAAATATATAAATTGTGGTGAGTCTCCAGAGTGTGATAATGTTACCAGGTTAAATAATTATAAGTATAATTCTAAAATATACCAAATGTGTAAGGTCATCTAGTCAATATCCCAGAAAGCCTCATCGATCAGGACACGGCTCACAGGAACCCGCCTGAAACTGCATAAAGGAGGAATCCTCCACATCCTCATAAAAGTCTGGCTCCGCTTCGCAGCATCGCCATCATCTGAAACTCAAACAAGTCTGCTTTGGTGTACAACAAATGGCCTCGTAACGTGGGAGTGAGTGATCAACTCGGTGGAACAATAAAGCATAGGTTAACATGTTATCAATTCAGTCAAGCAATAATGATAAAGCAGTATAATCAAACAATTCTAAATACTCTTGTTAATGCAAGTATGGAATGCAGTCATGATGCATGCCCTCGCCAACATACTCCCTCATGCGACACCATCTTACGTCCACGACATGCTTTCATTCCTCAGTGCTCCACATCTTCCAGGCACATACAGTGCGATGATGAGCATGATTACCGAGTTGTTATTAGTCAATTTCAAATAGCAGGATTGGGAAACTAAGGTACCTCCCTTGTATCATTCTCAAACATGATCCATTCTAGGGTCGTCAAACCTAGATAATCTCATACGATTGTGTGGTTCTAGGGCGCTGCAAAGGCTATCAGGGCTGTTACACGTAATCATTACACCACTCACCCATCACCTTTTTAACGGTTCATAACTTAAAATGATACAGGCCTAGTTCATACTCTATTCACCGTGGCAAAGCTCGTCGCCTCACCACAAATTCAGAGTATGCTCGAGGTCACTACAAAGGGCTCGTCACCAATCAGTGTAGGCCGACAGCTCGAATATAGTGTCCCATACCACCATAATCGGCTCACGAGTCTGGTTGCTCACTAGTCACTATGGGAAGGCACATGGCCCCAGCGTAGGCTGACAGCTCGACTACGATGTCCCATACCACCATGCCCGGCTCATGAGTCTTAGCGGATCGAGGTACCATGGTTAACGGGATTTCACTGGTAAGTTTGGTACCCTAGGTTCAAGCAGAGGCGTCCAAACATGGTGAACATACATAAGACAGATCGGGTTGCTTGACGAGCTCGGCTAGCTCGAGCGCACAACAAATTGAACGATATGAAGCACATAAGCACTTCGTGTGGCCAACCACTATCGCCAAGCGAAGTACGACTCAGGTTCGTCGAACACATCTCTCATGGAGAATGAAGCTCAGCCACGAATTCCATCCCATTACCGATTGCCTGGGCTATAATCATAGCCCCAAACACAATCAATCCTTATTCAGAAGCATGTAGAGTAAAGCAGAATAAACAAAGTAATTCAAGCATGTTATAAAGTATGTTATAAAGCACAATATAAACAGGAAATACAAACACATATATTTCATAAGTAAGCGGTTAAATTAAACAAACAACATGGAGGAAATCATATACATCTTTAAGGTAGCTGAGAATCCTATCTCAACACCACTATTAAATTTAGTTCGTCACACAAATTCTCACACAGGCATTTTATCAAACACTTAAACTACACCACTCCAACATACATGACATATGTTGATTTCAACATAGAATAGGACAAATCCTCATATCAAGGAGTTGTCTCATACACATCAATCATGATCTTACATTCAATACATATGGTAGGCATAAATCATAAATCCATATTCATTTAGACATTTCAACAAACACTTAGACTACACACATTAGCCTACATAAACAATGTTGGCCAAAAAGTGTATTAGGGCGAATCCTTTCTCCAAACAGGTCATACATCCATAACTAGCATATATACACGGAAAATACCCATGGCAATCATATCAGTACAATTTATAGGGATACGGTATTTTCTACAAATACCTAGAATACATAAAATTCCATATTCTTCGTATTTAATCGAAACAGAAAACAGACAGCACTTTGTACATGTACAATAGCATACAGATCATGAATCTATCATTATCTGACATTGAAAGAGTTGAAAAACATAACCTATATGTCTAAAGTCCGCCCCTTACGCCGTAGGAGCGTAGTAAACTCGATAGATTTGCTAGGCTTTCGCCTACGATGATTTGGCGACCTAGAGAATGAGATAGATTAGCTATTTCATCATTTGCAATGTTTATAACCCTAGATCAGATTAGGGTTAGGGTTTCTTACCTAGAAATGACGTCGGAATCGCCGGAAAAGCGATTAGAAGGAAGTGGCTAAGTTCGTGTAGCGACAAGGAAAAAGGGCAGGAAGAAACTTCCCACAACTCTCACACTTTCTCTCTCCTTTCTCTATTTCTCTCCTAGGGTTTTCTCAAATTCGTATGGGCTGGAAATGAGAGAGTTTAAGGTCCTTATATAGGCCCAAAACTCACCAAACTAGACTCAGGAACAAAGTATACTTAGGTTATGTCCAAATACGGTTCGTTCCATCTCAACGGAGCACTTCTGGTGGCCCCTTTTCTGTGTGCGGTCGGACTTAAGCTCACTAACACTGGATCTAGGTATGGCTAAGTTTTCATTTCAGTCGGGATTCCAGATCGCAAATGGCGGACCAGTTTCAGTTCAACGGTCAGTGGATCTCAATCGGAGATTCCTAGTACATGGATATGTTTAGGGAAATATCCCTGATCCGAGAGTATAATTTGGTCTGATTCTGACGGTCGGAATTCTTATAACTGATCCGCAAGAAAGACGTGCCAGATTTCATAAATTTATATTTTATTTTGAATTAATTTCACATTTCTCACACACCTCACTCCGGGCTCAAGCGAATAACGCTGGGAAATTATCTGGATTTGATTTTCGAGATGGTTGTCAAGCCCAGTAAGGCGGTCCTAATTCCTTAACTTCGTATTAATCGGACTTCCGACGTGAGGTCTGGATCTGATACGGAGTTTTGAGATGCTCCCGAGAGCAGCCATGTAATAAGATTGATCCTAGATTTTAGGGTAATGTGGCGTCAATGATTCTACAAGTTTTGGGTCTTACAGATCGTATTTAAAGTGATTGGTACTAATTTCACAGGTACTCTAGTTTAACACTGGCTAATTCTCGCTTAATTTCTAAAGGATTTAGTCCTGAGTAATTTCTGTCTGAGGTGGTACCTGGGCCTTTGTAGTTTGTATATAAAGTGATCCAAGTTATAGTACTTAGCTAGTTTAAGATAGTGTCTAGGGTGAAAGTACTTAGAAAAATTGAAAGAACAAGGTGGTGAAGGGTGGGATTTGTGAAAGAAATGGGTTCAAAAGCGGTTTTAGACTTTGGGATTGAGTTCTGACAAGTTAATAAGGTGTTAGGATTGACCATTGCCTAACGACGTCTAATTCCAGGTTGGCAAAAATTCGAGATGTTACAAGCCACACATTTTCATCCATGGATTTGAGGAAGATCCTCATCCTGGCTTTCCAATAGGCATAATTGGTGCCATCGAAAGGTGGAGGCCTAGTGACTGAAAGGCTATCAAAATTTGACATCTTATATAAAGCTTAGATCATTAGCTCATGAAATAAATCCAACAATAACAATTAAAAATGAGCTATTTGGCTTTGATACCACTTGAAATGGCTAAGCTATATGTCCTAGAGGGGGGGGGGGGGGGTGAATAAGACTATGCTAAATTTAAGATAATTACAGCGGAATTTAAATAACAAGATAGTCAAATAAAGTAAATCAATTCACGATACTGAAATGAATAGAAACCTCAATAAATAAGTATTGAGAGATTGATACAAAAGTTGTTCTAAGGACAACCTTACGCTAAAACCTAAAGTTTATGGTAGGACAACCTGATTTCTAGAAAAGTCTTTGTATCAAGAACTCAAACCGTAGAAAAATAAATAAATTCAAACTGTACGGAGGAATAGAAAGTAATTTCAAATATTGATTGTTCTCAGGATAACCATGCACCATAAAAATGGCAGGGCAACCTTACAAGAACAATTAAAGAAACTGAAGCTCAAACTTAATAAAGGAATAGCTAGAAACAAATTGCTGAAATTTAAATCTAAACTATTACAACATTCCCACTGAGCTTGAAATAAAATGACTACAACATTCACAACCACATATACATTCCTCAACTGAATAATTAATGATATGAAAATAAAGCACACATCCACACAACACAGAGTTATAGTGGTTCGCCTATGTGTACACCAACTGTTCAACAACAGCCACACAGAATGCTACTCCACTCCTAATATCCTCACACAGGGGATATTAACATTCACTATCAAATAGGTTTTCACAGGTTTACCAAAAACCTTCACAATTGTGTCTTTTTCAAAGGGCTTACACAATTCAAAAACCCTCTTTTCTGAGTTTTCTTGGCTCTCCTCAGATAACCAATACAATGAGATTTTTCTAGCTTAACCTCAAATAAAACCAAATAAAGTAAATTACACAAATTGTAAAATACCTGTCTTTCTTCTTTGTTGTAGCAACCCAGAAGAACCAAATTGGAGTAGAGATTTGAATGTCAAAGTTCAATGTCCAATACTCACTATATAATGGTTCTAATTTCTAATAGATTTTAAATTAAAATAAATGGGCTAGCTTTAATTGATTTTGATTCCAGAAAAAGGAAAGGCAGCACTTCCTCTTTTCAAATCTAATTGGAATACAAGAAACAAAATCAATTAAGAAACCTAAAGAAAGAAGATATTAAATATGCACACTTAGCTTAAACAAAGCACAGATTTATCTCTCAGAAGGCCAGATTTTAATTGCTTGAATGATCTATTTTATTATGAGATTCGTGATCTATTTATACGTGAAATAAATCACATCTTCGACTAGTTTAAAGACCTCTACGACTGGTCGTAGGTCCAACAGAAGTTTGAAAATTTGGGCACGATAAGATGAGACGGTTTCACGACTGGTCGTAGGGCACCTTCGACTGGTCATAGGCACCTTCGATTGGTCGAAGGTCACACGCAACTGGTCGAAGCTAAGGGCAAATCATCGCTGTAGTTTGAGTCGAAGGTCTACGACTGATCGAAGAACCAGTCGACACTGTTCCTATGACTAGTCAAACAGTCCCCAAGACTAGTCGAAACCTAACAGAAAATTTCTGAATTTTGCAACAAACTTACGACTGATCCAAGAAATCTTTAGACAGGTTGAAGCAGTGCTAGGACTAGTCGAACAAAGTCCAGGACTAGTCTTAGAATAGGCTAAACTCTCTTATATAAAATATATGAATTATGTATCCAAAATGACCTACTCTAAAGGTCAACCTACGGTCAGTCATACCTCAATAGTGAAGTAAGGATATTGAAACTTAAAGACACGTGACCTTGAAAGTAGTGAAGCTTGAAGTCTTGATGTAGTTCAAACTTAAAAGCTTCTTGAGACTTGATATTGAACTTGAAAGCTTCTTGCATTATCCTTGTCTTTGAATTAAGTCGAACAAACTCACTTCCTCAAGTCTTGACTTGTGAGCAGTGCTTGTCCATCAAAGTTGATCTTGAGTAAAGCTTTAATCTTCACATATGCAAGCTTCCTAATAGTGTCTTTGTCACATAAATTTGACAACAAAAAGGGCTATAAACAATAGCATTATAACACTTACATGATGGGTCATCTAGGCCCTTGCATGTGGCTGGGATGGCATTCCAACCACTCATTTTAAAGATTTAGGCCATCCACCATAAGATCTATGTTATACAATGTGTTTATATTATTGTTTATTGTTGTGATTGTGTGGGGACGGCTTAATAGTGGCGGAGCCCTCCCCTGATGACCGGATGCTCTTCCTTCTCTTTCCTTTGTTAGTAATCTGATGATATTATGTGTGATCCACTTAGTGGGCCTGGATTGCCCAGAAAAGCCCAGTAAAGAAGGGACATCAATACTCAACCTACTCCATGGTTTATATGCCCCTTTTTGCCACCTTAAATGTTCTTGCAAGGGTGGGAATTTAGAGGTTTGTTCTGGACAATTGTGGGGCTCACTAGGATAGGCCATGACACCCAATTTATGGGCCAATCCCTTCCTTAATAGGCCCATACATTTATTTTATTCCATGCATGTATTACTGTCTAGAAATTTCTGGACAGATTTTTGTTGGACTTTGGGCTTGAATTTGGGACTGATTGGGGGACCTTTTGTACCCATAAAATATGTTTTTCTGAAAGGTGGGGATCTCATCTTGATGTTCCCCAAATTTTAGCCCCACTTGATCTTGATGGAGGTCCCAAAGGTGTGGCCTAAGTGAGGTGGACAGTCAGGATTTTCTGCACTGTTCCAGCAACATTCCACCCTAGACAGGTTGGAATTCCGATATTTAACTAATTACTTTTAGGTGTCTAAAAATTCTAAAAATGTATAGGGAGGTGGCCCACCCATGGTAGGACCCACCTACAAAGTTTTGGGGCCAATGGATGCCTATACACACCGTGGTGGTGGCTGGACCGGCCTACTATAATACGGTATCCAGATCAGTCAAATTTTCAGGATAGATTGATTTCCTTAAATGAATTAAAATATTTTAAGATTTCCAAAAATTCTGAAATTTCGTGAAAGTGTGGTCAACTCATGTTAGGACCCATCTAAAAAATTTGAGGGCCAATGGACCCCTGTGCACACCATGGAGAGGGCTGGACTGGCCCACCATGTTGGAACGTCCAGGTCTGTCTGATTTTCTGATTAGACTGTTTTGTTTAAATTAATTAAAATACTTAGGAATATCCAAAAATACTGAAATATTGTGGGGGTGTGGCCCACCTATGGAAGTATCATTCTACAAAATTTCAGACCCAATGGACATTCAACCTGACCTGGTGCGGCCTGCAAATTGGGTCAGTTTTGGGCCAAATACCCAAGCCCATAGGACTACCCACCATGGGACGCCCCTACCTTCAGCTGTTGGGCCTGCATTCCAACAGCATGGCCCACTTGTATATATGTGTTATATATTTTCCTTCTCATCCAGTGGGGCCCACAGTGATGCGTGTGGACCATCAGAGAAATAAATATACTATAAATAAATTTTATTAAATTTCCAGCAAGCCCAGATAGTGGGTGGGCTGAAATTTCAGCATTTGGCCCAAGGTTGCTACCCACAAATGTATGTTTTGGGGCAATGTGGCCCACCATATTTGGGGGCATTATTACACATATCTTGCCCTATCTTGATTGGATTTTTGGGCTTAATTAGTAGACTCTTAAGGCCCACCTTAAATGGGTTTTATTAGAACAATATTCATAGTTAGTTGTTGGGTTTCCTAGGCCTAATGTCTTGAACTTCCTTAATAGACCCCTGACCTTTCGACCTATATTTAATACACTATTGTGATTAGTTTTATGGGCTAAAATACTCAGGTAGTTGGGCCCTTGCTTGCCTATTAAAGTAAACCATACTTGGGCCGAGATGTGAGGCCCAACTTACTTGTTTAAATATGAGGATCACCTATATGTTGGAATAATGGGTTGCCTATTAGGCCCACCACAATGAGTGGACTCATGATCTCTATGGTTGGGCCCAACCTTGCTTGAGGGCCCACCATATTGCCTATGTGTTGGGCTTTGAGTATAAGCCCACTAGGCCATGGATTGCCTTAGGCCTTGGGCCTTAGTTCATGTTCGAGTAGTGGCGGGCTACCTCTTGGGAACCAGTTGGGGTTGGATGTCCTCCTGGGTGGTCCTAATTTAAAGGGCATTGGTTCTTCTATGTATGGTTAAAGGCCCACTATAGGCCCTAGGCCATTTGTTTAAGGATCAATGTGAATGTATGTAGAGCCTACCTTAACGCATGTTTGGTCCAGGCCGTCCACGCCTTAGATCGCCCAATCATGGAGGCACTCTCTGCCTTGGGTTGTTGCTGGACTCACAATCCAGTAGAAGGCCTACTTGATATTTTCATGATATATACACACTCTCCATCTGGTGGTATCCCCCACTGAGTATAGTTGGCCTTCATGAGATTATTTCCACATAGTTAACTAATTTTTGGACCTTAGCAGGTCCAGGAAGTCAAACGGGCCAAAAGCTTATCAAAGGACCTTAAATGAACAATTTTATGGTTAAAACTTTATTTGGCTATGGGATCCATGAAAAGGCCAAGCTATATGTCCTAGAGGGGGGGGGGGGGGATGAATAGGACTATGCCAAATTAAAATAAAATCAACAGAATAAAATAAATCAATAGCCTTACACTTATAAATCAATTCACGATGTTGAAATCAAATCACCTTGATAAATAAGTATTGAGAGATTGATACAAATTCAGTTCTAAGGACAACCTTACACCATAATAAACAAGGGCTTATGGTAGGACAACCTTATTTCTAGAACATCTTTTGGATTAAGAACTCAATTTTAATAGAAATAAATGAATAGCAAAGAATTAAAATTAAATGCAGAAATATAGATCTAATTTATTACAACAATCTCCACACTTGCCTGAAATATAAATTGTTACAACATTCACATCCACATGTACATTCCACACAATTGAATGATAAAAGATATGAAAATTAAGTAAGCATTCAATCCACAAGACAAAGAGTTATAGTGGTTCGCCTGTGTGTACACCAACTGTCTTTCAACAGCCACACAGAATGCTACTCCACTCCTAATATCCTCACACAGGGGATATTAGCGTTCACTATCAAATAGGTTTTCATAGGTTCACCCAAAACCTTTACAATTGTGTCTTTTTCACTTGGGCTTACACAATTCAAAAACTCCTCTTTTATGAGTTTTCTGGCTCTCCTCAGATAACCAATACAATGAGATTTTTCTGGCTTAACCTCAAACAAAACCAAAAGAAATGAAATTTTACAGAATTGTAAAATACTTGGATTTTCTCCTTTTCGTAGCAGCCCGGTAGAACCAATCGGAGTAGATGATTGAAGGTCAAAGTTTAATTTCCAATACTCACTTTAATATGGTTCTAAGTTCTAATAGATTTTAGATTTTAACCAGTTGGGTGTAGCTATATTTGATTTTGATTCCAAGAAGAAGGAATAAGGTAATTCCTCTTTTCAAATAAGATAGGAATATAGAAATAAAATCAAATTAAATAAGCTAGCAAAAAGAGAAAGCAATTATGCACAAAATAGCTTAAAAACAAACACAAACTTATCTCAGAGTGGAGGCTTGAAAATATTATCAATTGACTTGTAAAACTCTTAAATTCGTGTTCAATTTATAGAAGCATAAATCGCATCTACGACTGGTCTTAGGAACCTTCGACTGGTCGTAACTCTAACGGATATTTGAAATAAGGAGCGCGATTTTTGAAAGCAGTTCCACGACTGGTCTTAAGGAACCTACGACCGGTTGTGGGTCACCTACAACTGGTCGTAGATCTCTACGACTGGTCGTAGGACCATAGAATTGCTTGCTGGGCTTTAGTCATAGAATTACGACTGGTCGTGATCGAGTCGAATTCACTCCTACGACCGGTCAAAGGACCACCAGGACTGGCCGTAGGTGTACTAGAAAATTCTAAAAATTCTCAACAACTTAGGACTGGTCGTGGAATTTCTTGGACTGGTTGAGTCAATGCCAGGACTGGTCGAACAGGGACTAAGACTGGTCTTAGAATAGACCAAAAACCTATTAAAGATATAATTGAGTTATGTATCCGAAATGACCTACTCTAAGGTCAACCTAATGGTCATTCAAACTTGAATCATGTCATATGAACATTGAACTTCAACCATTTAACGAATGTCGACATTTGAACCTTATCAAGCTTGAGATCTTGAACTTGTTGTAGCTTTAATCTTAAAATCTTCATCAGCTTGAAAATTACTTCATGCATTGCTCTTAAGTTGTTTCTTGAGTCTTGAACTTCAACATTGTAGCTTTGAACATTGATAGGATGATGAAGTACACTTTGTATTTCTTGAAGACATCCAATGTCATGAAGTGTTGATGCAGTGTCTTGAACACATATAAAACACCAAACAAACACAAGACACAGATAGATGTTTTAACACATCAAAATTTGACAACCAAAGGAGCATGAGACCATAGCACTTACAATCTCCCCCTTTGTCAAATTTGTGATAAAACACCCAAATAATAATACTTCCAATAAGAATAAGAGAGATACAAGCATAACAGGTTCAATAGTGAATCATGCACCAGTTATATAGACATCATAAGCAGCATCCAGCTTACTCCCCCTGAGTAACAGCTTATCCAAACTACTCTATAATCCCTTAATCATAATCATTAAAACCAGCCAAAGCTTCACCAAACGTCTCCCCCTTTTTGACACAAAATGACAAAGGAAGAAAAAAAAATAAGGGCAAGCGAAGGTTAAGGAAAGTAGGAGATGGAATATAGATGCAAGAGATAAAAAGTTTGAAGTGCATAGTACATAATTCAACAAAAGTCAGTCAAGCAAACATAGTGCAGACATAGAGTAAAGTTAAATACCAGTTATTACAGACCAAACGTAAAATTGTCAGTCAGAACCAGAAGAGGGAGCAGGATTAGATGGATCACTTTTGTGTAAACCCCTAGCAACACGCCTCATATATTTGCGTAAATAAGAAAATTGAGTGTCTTGGTTAACACGAATTTGAGCCACCTATTCCTGAAGAGAATTCAACCTCTCATCAAAATTAGAAGGCTGAAGTTAGGATCATCAGCCCAGTCTGACTCAAGGTCTTCAAAAATATCATCCATATTTATGTCTGCAGGAAGATCACCAGCTTCACTTGCATTCCCTACTTCAACACCACTGCTACCAACATCCACTTGGCCATCAACCAATTCTAAATTCATCTTGTTAATATTGGAATTATTAAAAGGGAGATGATGGATGGGTTTCTCTTTAACAGGCATAGCCATGAGCATATGATTGGCTAACCTAGTCATCAGATAACCAAAGGGAATATCCCTATGACCTGGATGGAGACGAAACTGAATAATGGAGTGACAAATTAACGAAGGCAGACAGATTTTCACACCAGAGATGACTGAATGCAAAACACGAACCATGAATGTAGTGAGTTCATTTTATTACCAAAACGCGGATATAGATTTGAGATGAAAATCATGTGAAGCACTCTGTGTCTGGGTAACAAATACCTTAAAGGAAGTGCATTACCTTTATGAGTCCAGTGAACATCCGAATTACATAAATCCCTAGTAAGCATTCATGTTTCAGATTCTGAGATTTTATCAGATAATATATGAATCGGAATGCCCTCATCATTGATAGGAATTTCCATAAGGTGAGCAATCAAATGGTGATCCACAGTAAATAAGCTTCTTGAGTTTCAATTTTAAAAGTTAAATTCTCAAGAGAAAAATCACAGATACATGTAACCATGGATTGGGCAATGGACTAGTATACAGCTCCACCCCAATGTAAGATGTTATCACATCCCACAGATTGCAACAGAGGAAGGATACCAAATGGAGCAATGTGATTAATATTAACAGAATGTTCAACTATAACATTGCGCATATGTAAATCCCGAGCATCTAATGGATCATTTTCTAGAGATCAAAGATGACGTTGTGCAATAGATGTTGATCGAGATGAAGAGGGACCACGTGCAGTTTTCTTTTTATTCATAGCATCCATTTTCAAAGGAAGAATCAAGGAAACTACAAGATTCAAGAAAGAAGAAATGGGGTTTTGATAGAACAGATTTTTAAGGAAAAAAACCCCAAACTTGCAATGAAAGAGCAAATAGATTCTACAAGAGTGAAATTTGAAGCACTAATAACAAGAATCTATAAGGAAATTGCAAAAGAACCACTAACCTTGAAGATCATGAAGGTGGGTTAGACAGGTCGAGGCTAGGCTCGTTGGTGAGAAAAAAAGAAATGAAGAAGAAGAGCCAAAACCCCAAAATAAAGTGAATTCACGAGTTTCACGACTGGTCTTGGATGTGCTCGATCGGTCGAAGCAAGACCGGTCGAGCACATCCACGACTGGTTGAGTACCGACCAAAATTTGCAATTTTTTTCAAATGATTTCAAAATTCAAGCAATTAAGCCTTCAAATATATGTACATTATGATACACCAAAGCATGCAAATTCAATTTAAATCGCATATACCTATATCAAACTTTAATTTATTAAATCTGCTTTTGTCGAGCGGTTTAGTGAAAATGCTCACAAGTTGAGTCTCGGTAAGAATGTATTCCAAAGATATTAATTTTTCTTCTAGTAATTTACGAATGAAATGAAATCTAATGTCAATATGCTTAGTATGAGAATGCTGAACTAGATTTTTTGAGATATTTATTGCACTGGAATTATCATAATATAAAATCATAGAATCCTGTGTAATTCCATAATCGCTTAACATGTGTTTCATCCAAACAAGCTGAGTACATACATTTCCAGCTGCAATGTATTCAGCCTCAGCTGTTGATAGCGATATAGAACTTTGCTTCTTGCTAAACCAAGAAATAAGATAATTTTTGATGTAGAAACAACCACCACTGGTTGATTTCCTATCATCAATATTTCCAGCCCAGTCAGCATCTGAGTACCCGGCTAATTGAACACTAGTGTCATGAGGATACCAGAGACCCAGTTTAGCAGAACTTGCGACATATTGCATAATCCGCTTAACAGCTGTTTCGACAAGGAAACAAAAGTATTTAGTTTGGGGAAACTATCTTATTCAGACATAACAATGGAACAGTATAAAGACAATCATCACACTTTATTGATTCTGAATTCATTTACATCCTCAAATATCCCTTGATTCTAAGATAGATTACAAAGAATTCATTATAAATTCAGCTGTCATAGTTAAATGTAAATTTCGGCAGCATAACGGCAATGATCCCAATCATCCCCTAGGACTTAGGAGGAATTGACGAATCGACCAACAGTCTTCAAGAAAAATAGAGATTCCGGCAGCATTCCGGCGCTATTTCAGTCATCTCCTGAGACTTAGGAGAAATACGCCTTTCTGTCGGTGACTCTTCATTCTCTCTTGAATAGGAAGAACTTGAAGATTTGAAGACTCCGGCCATTTCAGTGACATATGATGACCCATTCTTTGTTATAGATGAGGCGATCGGTTTGGGCCGTCCCGCGCAGACCATATCGTTTGCGCCGGTTCGCGCAAACTGTAGGAGCCCAGTGCTCATTTGCGTGGGTCTGCACAATCTGCTGGAGCCCAATGCTCCGCACCTTCGGTCTTCTCCTTCGTTCTTCTTTCACTCCAAAATCTTCGAACCCCTTTTTAGAGAGAGAGAGCAGGGTATTTATAGGCATTTTCACAGGTGTAAAACTTCAACTTGGGTGATGTGGGAAAAAAAATAACTCGCAACCATTTTTACACCACTGTTATATGGTTTGCGCGGATACGCACAAACGATATGCTTTGCGTGATCCCGCGCAATCTTTATACTTTGCGTGGTCCCGCGCAATCTGTATACTTTGTGCGGTCCAGCGCAAAGTGTTCTTAGAACTAATTCTCTGTTCCTTTCTTCCAACCTTTTCCTAAATGTCTTGATCTTTCTCTGCTTTAATTTCTTCTCTTATTTTATGCCTCAACAGATGCCCCCTTGATCCATTCTTTGCTTTTTCCAGAAAATCAAAGAAAAGGATCAAATCACCCTTTTCTGCAGGGTTTGCGCAATCCCGCGTAAAGCCAGGTCGAGTACCGTACTCGGCCACGAATCCTATAAATAGCCCAACAACTTTGTCATTTATACAAACCCTTTGTGCTCTGGTGAAAATTTTCTTCTGCGATTCTCCTCCACGCAAACCCTTGCAGTTTGCGCGAGTTCCTTCAAAGTCCAAAACGTTCCGCGCAACCCATATACTTTGCGCGGACCCGCGCAAAGTGTCCCGCACTTAGCCAATTTTCTCTCTTTTGAACCTTCCAACACTTAGCCTTTTTTTTTTCTCTTTGAACTTTTCCAACACTTAGCCATTTTTCACCTTTCTTCTATTCTCGGTCCGATATTTATCTTCTTTTCTTAACTCCTTACATCATTATGGCCCGTATAAAACAAACAGCCCATCCTGTGACTCCTCCTTCTGATCAACCTTCTTCCGATCAACCACCTGCTAAGCGAACAAAGACTACCTCCAAAACTCCTGCTTATTTCAAAGAGCCTGTTCTTCCCACCTTTGACTTCTCTGACCGTATTAAATCTCTACCATCCCCCATTCTTCGATCCATATCATTAGGAGATATCAAATGTCCTCCGAAGCATGGCAGAGAGTACGATTGGGATGAATGGTTAAAGATTACGGCTCACATTCGTACTGATAGTGAAAGACCACCTCTTCGTGAAGACACTCCCCCAGCCTCTCGTTCGAAGAAAACTCACCGGAATAAGGCGAAAGAGTTTGCAGAGAAAATTAAGGAACATAAGAAGAAGAGACTTCAAAATTCATGGGATTCAGTACGAGTTGTTGAAGGCGTTATGAAGTTCGACAACCCTCATGCAGAAGGCATGACGATAATTCCCATCAATGTCTATTACCATCAGTCCATGCTTGACTGTGAATCCAAGGATTACGTTCATGGTGAAAGATTGATGTATACTGAATCGTGGGCCACAAGAGAACCCCAGATCCTTGAGGGAGTTATACAAACTCAGAAGCCGCGACAAAAGATAGGAGAAATTCATCCCATGATCTTCTTAGTTCCTTTCCATAGCCCTCACGACCTCTTTCCTTCACATTTTTATGAGACAGTCCGGCAGCATTTCCGAGATCGAGAACCACTCTGGGGACAAGCAGAATTTCGCATCAGAGGCCTATTAACTGCTCGACGTTATTATTCTGATTGGGCGGAAGCTATTTTACTGAAGCACACAAGCACACTTGCAAAAATCGGCCTTTATGACACTATAGAGGTGACTTCCAAATACTTCTATAGGGAACCTACTGTACTAAAAGGCTTCCTCGAGTACTGGTCGTCCACAACCAACTCCTTCCACTTACCCTATGGTGAAATGAGCATAACACTTTGGGATCTTCATCGCATAGCCGGTCTCTCGATAACAGGTAAATTCTACGATGAATTCATTCCAACCAATAGGGAACTGGCTTTTGTATCCTCTTCAGATCGCAGACCTTCTATCTCTGAAACCACTATCAAATTGTTTAAGGAGATGAGTAAATTTCCCAGATTTCACAAGATCCCCCCTTTGCAATGGTTGGCACATTTCTCTAGAGGCCTCAGGTATTTATTAGTCCGATAATCGACTTTTCTCCTCATATTCTTGCTATCTAGCAATTTCTGCATATTTACCCTCTCTTTATTATTATTATTATTATTATTATTATTTGCAGATTTCGTGACTGTCACTCCAAGGAACTAACAAAGCTCCGAGATGCCATGAAGGGGAGATGGGAGTATAGCTCCTTCAGAGAACTTGTGGCTTTCTTGGCCTATTGGCTGAGTTTGGTCGTATTGCCTAGCTCTAAATGGACAGATGTTGTTCATCCCACCGTCTTCGTTGTAGATGGTGCTTTGACGGAAGGCCACAGATACTCCCTTGCTCCCCCAGTATTATACTCTATTTATAGAGCCCTCGGAGAGGTAGCTACCCACGTGAAAGATCCTATTCTTGGAGCCTCGTCTGCACATACTTCTTGGCATTATATCACAGGGTGGCTAGGGGTCTATTTTCCTTGGACTTTTGAAGCTCCAGAGCAAGCATATGTTCATCCTTCTCATCTTCCACTCTGGTTCTTCCAACAAAGAGCAATGGCCAAAAGAGCGTATGACTGGGTTGCCAATAAAATTCGGGATGATGACCAAATAAACTTCTTTCAATTTCATCTTTATCGTTACACCGAGGATACAGACATGGTGGACCGAGAAACACTTACTGCAGTGGAAAGAGCTTTCTTCTTTTCCATTCGTTCTTACAGCCTACCCCTTCGGGAAGGGACAGAGTTTTGGAGGGAACCTTACTACCCCAGTCGTTTCGCTCGTCAATTTGGTTACGACCAAACTGTACCACAAGACTGCGAGCTAGTTACTTGAAAAATGCATTGTTATGGAATAGGTCCTCTCAACTAGGCCATGATATGGAAACAGCTACTGAACAGCTGCGTTGGATCTTCCTTCATAATTTCAGGCTGTAATCGCATAGTCTATACATCATATGGCTGGATGCGATGGTGGGATCATCAGTCATACTTGGTCACTAAGTGCTTGCCAGTGGATTCCTCCATCTTTCTCCATCCGCCTAGGCTGAAAGGCAAAAATCTAGAGAGTGGAATTGGCTATATCCCGGAAAAGAGTCATGCGTCTCATCATGGAGAAATTTGTAGGAAGATATCGTTAGAAGACCCTATCCGTGAGATAAAGCCTATTAACACTTTGGATGACTGGTTTGCTCATGGAGTTTTAAGAGAATTTGAGCAATCTCATCAGGACTTTACAGATCAGGCTGCAGACGACGCTGAAGGTGCATCTTCCCCAGTTCCTGCAGAGATTGCAGCGGTTCAAGAAGAACTAGTTAATGATACTCCTATACCTCCTCCACAACCCCTTTGTCCTAGCTCATCTTCCCTGATGACTAGATCAAGAACGCGTTTACAGGCATCATCTCCTACTCTTTCAGAGGGGACCAGACAAGCATCCGCCTCCCCTACAATCAAAGAGTCTGCACCAGAGAGCAGCCGGGCTGCTTCTTGTAAAGGAAAGCAAGTTGCCGTTGAAGAAGTTGACGAACAAATTTTGGGAGATGAGAGTTCAGCTTCATCATCAGAGACTACCGTCTCTTCGCAGTATGAAGACGACGAGGACAGTGAAAGCAGTGAGGATAAAGATAACGATTTTGAAGAAGGCGAAGTCAATATTGGAGAGGAAGAGGAAGCAATTACAGAAGGGGCTGAAATGGAATCTCTTCCTGCAACCTCTAAAGCTCTTCCTGGCATTAATATTCCTGCTAAATCTCCTGCAACTGAGGAAGATGAGGAGGAACATTTAGATTATGGAGAATACGGATATTCACCAGGTAAAGGAGATTTAACTTTTATATGCATATATTTATCTATATATTTAACAACAATTATTTATTTAGAATTATTGTGTCTCCCTTTTTAGGTGCTCAAGTCGCTGAGATAGGCGTGATCTCTTCAGTGAATCCTCCTGCAGGAACTTCACCAAGAGCTCCTATAGTTCCGTTGGTGGTACTGAAAGTGGTAGCTCGTGAAATTATATTTCCAACAGAGACCACTGACTTGCCAACTCCAGCTACCAGAGATTCTAGTACGGAAGCTAGAGCACCATCTTTTGCTGATATGGTGGGACTCAGCCCTTCCGCGACTCGAGGAGCTTCTCCTTCTGTTAATCGTATTCCAGGAACAGGTATATACATGCACTAGTTATTTTACTTAGAACCGCATATTTCATAATATATCTGAATGCCTTTCTTCTTTTGCTATAGGAACTCCTTCTTGCAGCGGTGCGGCCAGTTTCGACTCTGTAGCCACTACATCTGAACTATCGTCTTTTGCAAAAGTCCCTGTTCACAAGATGCTTATGGTGAAACACTCTTTGTTGACGATAGCCCATATCTTCAGAAACCCTGATCAATGGTTGGACTTGGATGTTGCTATGGAAATTTTGGAGAGCTCTGCCAAAATGGCTAGAATTAACATATCTCCTTTACGCGATTCACTCCTTAAATTTTGTGATTCAGTAATCTCATTGGCGTCAGTAGAAAATGCCACAATTGCCCCTGAGATTTTAGAATATAGGAAGCAGCTGGCTGCATCTCAAGAATAAGCCTTTTTAACGGATTCATCTATCTCCAAACTTGAGCAAGAATATCTGATTCTTCAAGATCAATTAAAGATTCATATTGATGAGAGAGTGACCACCCAAGATCGTATCATAGCCCTAAAAGAGGAAATCTCTCAACTGGAGAGGAAGAATCATGAGCAAGACTTAGTCATTCAGGATGTTGAAGAAAGGATGCGGGCGAATGTTCGATCCCTTGATATAGAAAAATCTATACGACTCCAAGGTAGAGAAATGATCGCTTCTTTGAAGAGCAAGCTAGCCGGTGTTCCTGATCAGGCGAGACTTATTCTTGAAGAAAAATCCAAGCATGATGCAGCCCAGGCACAATTAAAAGAGGATTTGCGCAAATATATAGAGGCATTAGGGGTTACTGAAGAACTTTAAACATGTGATTTTTGAACATGTAATCTTTGTTTTCATGCTTTTAGACTGGTAATTTATTTGACTTAACATATGCTTTTATGATAGCATCTTGAGATATTTACAATGGCATTTAACACATCGTATATTGATGACATTTATGCTAACATTTATCACATCATATTGTGGAAACCCTATTTTCATACAGTAATTTCATCATTATCCTTAATTATAATTTTCAAGCCTTTTATGCTTTGTTAGTGCGGGATTCTCTATGTGAGTATTAAATTGGCGGTGCTAAGTTTCAATTTAATTAGCCACACATAGTTTAAGCTCATGAGTAGTGGAGCGCGCGCACACACACAGTTTAAGCTCTTGAGTAGTGGAGCACTGGTTGGTCTTATGTGATGGTCTCTGTAACTCTCTAGAGTTCTCTTGGACTTTTCGCTGCCTTAAGTTCACAGGCCGGTCCATCAGAGGGGCCCAGTGACGCTATCGGGCGGTGAACTGTTGGTTTTACGCATAGGGTTGGCCACGGTAACTCTCTAAAGTTCGCAGGGCTCGCAAGGCTACCTTTGGGCACCAAATCTAGGGTCGCCAGTCCATCGATGAGTAGGCTTAATCCCTTCCTCACGAGTTACTACTGAAATCAAACCCTAGACCTGGAGGGTCTTACGCATGATTGGCCTAAAAGCTCACACTGCGGCCCCTGTTTTCTTTGTCTGCAAGGTCGAGCCCATTCACAGGAAGGCACTTTCATCCGTTCCCCGTGGCGCTGCGGGAAAGCTAGACAGACGGCATGGGAGTTACGGTGACTAGTCTTCACGAATTTATTGCCTTTTAGGCTTTGAATCCTTGACTTCGTCAGCTGCCCGCATGGGTACGCACGATAGTCTTCGCGGGCTTTTTAGGGCCACTGACTCCTTGCCACTGCCCGAATGGTGATCTTGATAGGTCTTATGTGTAGTTGGCTGGCCCTTTTAGAGCTTGATCCTTTGAGGATTTGAACCCTTTTTTTTTTTTAGAGCTTGATCTTTTTGATTTGGTTCTTTTAGGATTTGGCTTGGCTAGACTGCCTCTTTGATATATCCTTGCTTTTGATAGTATCTTTAAGAAGATCTGTGCCTTGTAAGGCAATAATAATTGTGATCATTGTCATTGCCAGCATAATAAATGTTTTCTACTGAGATTGATACGTCTTTGTTTTTTATAATATCTTCAAGAGGATCCATGCCTTATAAGGCAATATATCAATCTTGTCAATATCTTCAAGAGAATCAATATCTTCAAGAGAATCTTGAAGATGATATTAACTTTGTCAAACTTATTTGGTGATGATGATGATCAATATATTTTTTAGAATTAATGCTTGCTAACATAGTTGACATGCTCGTGAATTTCTTCTTCATAGCTTCTTTTGTTGATATATAGACATGATCTTATTCCTCCACCTTTGCTTTTTGATACAGAATCATTATGCCGATAATATTCTGGGTCAAAATCAGTAAGTCTGTCTTCAGGGGTAGTATCTTTTAATGAAGCGGGCGTTGACAGGTATACTGATACCCTGTCCCTCTTGATTTGCGATTCTATCTGCCCCATTGGAGTATACTTCTTTTACCACATATGGATCGTCCCATTTAGGCTCGAACTTGCCCCCTGTCTGACAGGTGACCACTATAGGTCTTTTCAGCATTAGTACCATATCCCCTTTATTGAAAGAGCGGTATTTAACTTGTTTATCAAAGGCAGCCGATATCCTGGCCTGATATGACTGCAACCGCTGCTGAGCTGCTAGACGTTTCTCATCGAGTAGATCTAATTCTTTCAACCTTATTTTTACATTTTCATCATCTGTTACAGACTGATGTACCGTTATTCTGAGCGATGCCACCTGTATTTCAATTGGGATGACTACCTCCACGCCATAGATTAATGAATACGGTGTTGCCCCTGTTGCTGTTCGATGGGTAGTTCTATAGGCCCATAATGCTTCCTGTAACTTTTCATCCCAATCGCGCTTATTGCCTGTCACCGTTTTCTTTATTATTTTGACAATCGTTTTGTTAAACACCTCTGCTAATCCATTGGTCGGGGGATAGTAAGGTCTTGAAAATGAATGTTGGATGCCGAACTTCTGACACAACTTTTCCATGCCTCTATTTTTAAAAGGGGTGTCATTATCAGAGACGATCTTTTTCGGAATACCATGACGGTATATTATGGCATACCGGATGAAATTGACCATGCCATTTTCTTTAACATTACGCAAAGCGACTGCTTCAGTCCACTTGGAAAAATAGTCTGTCGCTGCCAAAATATATTGTTTTCCCTTAAACGAAGGTGGATTTATAGGGCCAATTATGTCGAGTCCCTAAGCTGAGAAAGGCCAAGAAGCAACGGACTGATGTAAGTCTTTCAGGGGAACATGTATTATATCCCCATGTATTTGATATTCATGACACCGCTTCGCATATTTGAACATGGTAGGCCAGTAATAACCCATTCGATGCACTCTATGGCAAAAATTTCGGCCAGCTTGATGCGCTCCACATTCTCCTAAATGTGCTTCCCGCAGCATTTGATTTGCTTCTTGCTTGTCTAAGCACCGTAACAACATTCCATTATAAGATTTTCTATACAACACTTCGCTGCACATGACAAATTTGCCCGATCGCTGCTTAATCTGCTGTCTTTGCGCATTATTTTCTAGCTGGATGTTATATTTGAGATAATCGACGAAAGGCTGACACCAATCATCTGTCGTTACTTCCAGACAGGATATAGGAAACATTTTAACGATTTCTTCGATAACCTCTGCGGATGGCAGGAATCTTCTTTCTTCTATAGTTACCTGGAGAGGACTTCGATTTGTGCAGAGAATGAGTCAGGGCTTTGCCAGATCAAGGCTAAAGCATCAGCTTTTGCATTCTCAGATCGTGGTATATGTTTGATTTCCACATGATAAAACTGTTCAAGTAACTGTTGTGCCTTCCGACAATAAGGCAAGAGCTCTTGTTTCCTTCGAATTATGTTGTCAATTGATTTATAATCAATTTAGAATCTCCGAAGATATGTAATAATTTTATTTCCATTTGCTGAGCTATCTCCATTCTGATAATGAGGGCTCTGTATTCAGCCTCATTGTTCGTGTATGTAGTGCCCAGTGTGAAGGAGTATGGTAACAGATCGCCTTGAGGAGTAATGAATATCACTCCTGCCCCCGCTCCCAATGTTTGAGCAGCACCGTCAAAATACATTTGCCATGGGCTCTGGAATTCAGCCAACATAACCTGCTCGTCCGGGAAGTCATCATTAATTTCTTCACTTTCTGCCACAGGATGTGCTACGAGGAAATCTGCCATGGCCTACCCTTTTACTACTTTCGCCGGTCTATATGAAATAGTATATTCTGATAACAATAACATCCATTTGGCTAATCTTCCTGACAACATTGGCCTGGTCATCAAGAATTTGATCGGATCTACTCTTGAGATCAAAGTTATATCATGGGAGAGACAATAATGTCTTAGCTTTTGTATAGCGAATATCAACGCCAAACATTCTTTCTCGATCGAGGAATAATTGCATTTTGCCCCCATCAATGTTTGGCTTAGATAATAAAGAGCAGTTTCCTTTCCGGCTTTATTTACCTGTGCCAACAAAGCACCCAAAGAATTTGTAGCTGCAGATGTTTACAAGATAAGCGGCTTACCTCTCACTGGAGCTGTTAACACCAGCGGCTGTTTTAGCAATTCCTTAATTAATCAAATGCATTCTGACAGGCGTGATCCCATACAAATTCTATATCTTTCTTCATTAGCTGAGAAAATGGCTGACACCTTCCTGCGAGGTTTGAAATGAAATGGCGAATGTACGCTAGTTTTCCTTATAAACTTTTCAATTCCTTCAGCGTTGTTGGCGGCGGCATATTTTGAATAGCTTTAATTTTTCCTGGATCGATCTCGATGCCTCTATGTTGTACAACGAAACCAAGAAATTTGCCCGAAGATACCCCGAATGCACACTTAGCTGGGTTCATCTTTAATTATTTCTTTCTGAGTTGACGGAAGACTCCTGCCAAATGTTCACGGTGTTCTTGATGATCTCCTAACCTAACCACCAGGTCGTCAACGTAGCATTCAACATGTTTATCCATCATATCTTGAAAGATATTTTTCATCGCCCTTTGATATGTTGCTCCGGCATTTTTAAGACCAAAAGGCATAACTTTGTAACAGTAAATCCCGAGCGGTGTTTTGAATGTCATCGCCTCTTCATCTTCGGGCGCCATCCTGATTTGATTATAACCTGCGTAACTGTCCATAAAAGACATAATAGCATATTGAGTAGTACTATCGATCAATAACTCTGTTATCGGGAGAGGGAAGTCGTCCTTTGGACATGCTT
The DNA here is from genome assembly GCA_030180095.1 of Magnolia changhungtana. Classification (NCBI taxonomy): domain Eukaryota; kingdom Viridiplantae; phylum Streptophyta; class Magnoliopsida; order Magnoliales; family Magnoliaceae; genus Magnolia; species Magnolia changhungtana. The sequence continues at coordinate 2,257,858 of JASAUF010000324.1, read as the reverse complement.
CGTTCAGATCTCTGAAGTCAATACATACTCTGATCTGCCCATTCTTCTTTTTCACAGGAACGATGTTTGATATCCACTTGGGATATTTAACTTCCCTGATGAATCCAACCTTTATTAGTTTGTTTACCTCCTCTTCGATTAACGGAATTAGGTCTGGGTGGAAGCGCCTTTATGCTTACTTTACTGGTTTCTTTTCTTTGGAGATGTTTAATCGAAGATCGCTACGGAGGGTTCCAGTCCCGGCATCTCTTCATATGTCCAGGCAAAGACGTCTTTATTTTCTTTGAGAAGTTGGCCATATTTCTCGAATTCCTGTTCAGAAAGGCTGACGCTGATGAATGTATTCCTTGGCTCTTCCTCTGTTCCCAAATTTATTTATCGCAAGCCATCTATTGTCGGTTGCCCCCCGTCTTCTATTTGTTTTGGAGCTATTTCATGATACTTGACTACCTTAGGATCTTGTTCTGGTATTTGTGCGGCCGAAGTCATATTTACTGATATCATATTCACTGATGACTCTGCTCCTAACCCCTGGAATTTTTTCTGCTTTTCCTGGTCAACCCCGAGAGGGATTTGAATTCCTTTCTCATGATTCAGTCCAGTGGGTTTGTTACAATTAAAACCCATATTTCTCATGATTTTCTTGCTTACTGCACTGTACTTTTTCAAATTTTGCGGTGTTAACTCTCCGTGATATACATTGCTTGTGATCTCATCCTTTATTTTCGCTGCGGCATGGAATTCTATTGGCTTAGGATATTTAGTACTAGCCCTGACTTCAAATCTTCCTGGAGTGACTATAAATGGCTTACACCTTTCAATATTGGGTAAGGGCATCATATAATTGAACTGTAAGATTTTCAACTGTTCTGTCGATAACAATGTCAACGGCGGCTGCCCCGGATGTCTCAGACGCTTGGGTACAAAATAGAATTTCTTTCTTGCTTCTGCAGTCCAGGAAGATTCCGCCCTTTCTTCTCTAACGTTGTTTATTCGGACATCTTTTAAGACTTTCTTTTCATCATCATTTCCAACCTCTTCAGAGAAACCTTTATAATAGCTGGCGTCTGCGAAGAAAGACTCAGCTTCCGTATATGGTTTTGCGTCAGCCATCACCTTGCATTGCATTCCGTCCTTACAGTATTTGAAACATTGGTGTAGAGTAGAGGGTACAATACTGTACTGATGTATCCACGGCCTTCCCAAGAGAAGGTTATACGTTGTCACAACATTTATAACATGACATACAACAGTAGTAATTAATTTTCCCACTTCCATTGTCATTGTAATCTTACCGAGTGTGCATTGTCCATCTTGATTGAACCCTTGTATCATCATTCCGCTGGGGCGCAAATCAGAAAGGCGATAGCCCAATTTGTTTATCATGAAGAGTGGCAAAAGATTCACTGTGGACCCATTGTCTATCATGATCTATTTTATCTTCTTTTCATAAATATACCCTTCTATTATTAGCGGTCTATTATGTTCTGCTTCGCCAATCAAATCATCATCAGAGAAAGAGATTACTGGTAGACAATTTGCCCGTTCATTGTGTCTTTCATGTTTCATTTCTATCAATAAAGCTTCTCTCACATTGTGATCAGACAGCGCTTAAATCAAACTCTGTCGAAACTCTTCTGATAACTTGAGTGCGTCATAGATGCTTAGACGTGCCGGTATGCCTTTCAAGTGACTAACTACATTATAAGCCACTTTCATCGCTCCATTCTCATTTTTTACTTCCATCCTCGCTGTTCTGTCTTTCAGTGACTTCTTTCCTTGCAATTTCTGCTTTTTGCTTCACCGGACTCGTTACCTGCTTCCCTGATCGCAACGTAATCATTGCGGCATTCTTTATTGACTTTCAATTTTCTTTCTCTTTTATTTCTCGGGCTTTTTCCTGGACTGAAAATACATTTACTGTCGCCCTCATACTCTTTTTTTTTTATTTTCGCTGGTTATTATTTCGCCCCTATTTATCATTCGTTGTATGATGCACTTCAACGTATAGCAATTCTCCATCGGATGTCCCACTAGGCGATGATAACGACAAAAGTTTCTTTCCCGGGTCTTCGTTACATCTTCAGGGTGCTTGGGTTCTGGTAATTCCAGGGTGTCAGCTTTCAACAACTGTTGCATCATAGGAACTACATCTTCTTTATCGAATTCAAATCCTTCGTGAGAATCGAGCATTTTGAGCCTTTTTCCGCCGTATCTATCCCTTGATTGATTCCAGCCTTCTTTTCCTTCCGACCTTTTGTCTCTTGAGCCCCTCGTATCTTGATTTTTCTTATCCCGATCGATGGTATTGAAGGTCGTTCTGCCAGGTATCCTCCTGACAGTTTCATGATAAAATGCTGGCATCTTACGAGTCATTAATTCCAATGCATGGGCTTTGGTAGCCAAATCGCGGAAGGTTCTGATATCGGCGCTGGTGAGTCCAAATGCGATTCCTATTTCTATAGAGTTCAAACATATCTTGACCTGTTCCTTTTCTTCCAACAACTGTCTACACGATGCCCCTAGTGTTTTCCATCTGTCTATGAACTTTTCGACTGCTTCTCCTTGTCGCTGTCGTACTGAAGCTAATTCCATGATGCTAACATCGCGCTCTGACGAGAAGAAGTTTGACATGAAAGCGTCTTGCATTTCCTCCCATGTGCGTATAGATCCTGGAGCTAAATTTGAATACCATTGGAAATCTTTACTTATCAATGATGATCCGAATAATCATAAGCAGTATTGAGGTATCGTGGAGAAATTCCCTATGCTGTTAATGAAGTGCATCAAGTGTTCTTCAGGTGACCCTTCTCCGTTAAACTTCTGAAAGTCTGGATGCTTGAAATTAGCCGGAAAAGGGACGTCTTCTACTTCTCTTGGGTACGGCGTTCGGTATCTAAAACGGCCGGTATTCGCGCGCTCTCTCTTTATTCTGACTACTTCTTCGACGACTTGCCTTACGTCATCCTGTGTTATAGCTCTTGTAGCTGGAACAGACCCTCGCGATCCTATCTCCTGTGGACGGGAACCTTCAGGTTGGCTCTCCTGTCTATTTGTCGCTCCCATCATAGGTGGAGCAGCTATCTGGGCTACGTTATGTTGTAAAGTTGCCAGAGCTTCTCTGAGGTCCATTAGCGCTCTTTGCGCCTCTGCCATTTGGTCAACACGTTCTTCAATAGTTGGCCTGTTTTCTTGACCCGTCCCTACCATGTACACTGTGGCTCCTTTACTGTTTGTCGAGGCCGTTGTTGGAGTAAGACTAGAGTACATTAACGTAATAAGGCTCATAAAGAGAGGAAAGATCGGAGTCTTGTTCGACTTTTGTGCGCTTCCCGTGCTGTTGATCGATCGGGGCAATACAGTTATGGGCGAACTTGTCCGGGGTGATACAGGCATCGATGATCCTATTATCAATATTTTACCTTTCTGTGCTTCTGTCCATTTAGTCCTTGGGGCGATCAGAGCTGAAAAATTGCGCGACGCGAACTGTAGAGCTGCTCGTTCGGGGTATATCGCAGGAGGAGCGAGCTCGAGTTTTCTTCTTGCTATACTGCGTGTGATTGGTCCCTCAGCTCTTGGTACAGATAAGTTTGCCTTGCGGTTCTTTAAGTTCTTTGCTTTTGTCTTCCTAGACAAGACCACAGTCCAGTTCCCGTCACTTTTTTGTGGTTGAGGTGAGATGGAAATGACTCCCGCTGTTACTTGAGTCACTCTGCACCTGTTTGTGGTGCATGCATTCGTATGCTCGGGAGTTCGGCTGAGCGCGTATTCGACTATGAACCCAATGGGGATGAAGCGGAAGTTCACTTTTCTTGCAAGGTTAGCCATCAGTAGTATTATGTAATTGAATTTAGGTACCTTTGATAATGAAACATACGTGAAGTTAGTATGCGAGAGATTAAGTAAGCTATCTTAAAGATGAAGGGGAGGATGTTCCCACTGAGAGTCGCCATTTTGGCATCTAAGAGACGCCAAAAAGTGATAAGAGTCTTACAACTTTCCCCAACGTTACTGTTTAAATAAGATAAAGATGTTCCCCAGCAGAGTCGCCATTTTGTTTCGACAAGGAAACAAAAGTATTTAGTTTGGGGAAACTATCTTATTCAGACAGAACAATGGAACAGTATAAAGACAATCATCACACTTTATTGATTCTGAATTCATTTACATCCTCAAATATCCCTTGATTCTAAGATAGATTACAAAGAATTCATTATAAATTCAGCTGTCATAGTTAAATGTAAATTTCGGCAGCATAACGGCAATGATCCCAATCATCCCTTAGGACTTAGGAGGAATTGACGAATCGACCAATAGTCTTCAAGAAAAATAGAGATTCCGGCAGCATTCCGGCGCTATTTCAGTCATCTCCTGAGACTTAGGAGAAATATGCCTTTCTGTCGGTGACTCTTCATTCTCTCTTGAATAGGAAGAACTTAAAGATTTGAAGACTCCAAACCATTTTCAAGACATGGATGACACATTCTTTGTTATAGGCTATGGGCGATCGGTTTGCTGTGATCCCACGCGCAGACCATATTGTTTGCGCAGGTCCGCACAAATTGTAGGAACCCAGTGCTCGTTTGTGCGGGTCCGCACAATCTGCTGGAGCCCAATGCTCCGCACCTTTGGTCTTCTCCTTCGTTCTTCTTTCACTCCAAAATCTTCGAACCCCTTTTTAGAGAGAGAACGGGGTATTTATAGGCATTTTCACAGGCGTAAAACTTCGACTCGGGCGATGTGGGACAAAAATAACTCGCAACCATTTTTACACCACTGTTATATGGTTTGCGTGGATACTCGCAAACGATATGCTTTGCGCGATCCCGCGCAATCTTTATACTTTGCGCGGTCCCGCGCAATCTGTATAATTTGTGCGGTCCAGTGCAAAGTTTCTCAGAACTAATTCTCTGTTCCTTTCTTCCAACCTTTTCCTAAATGCCTTGATCTTTCCCTGCTTCAATTTCTTCTCTTATTTTATGCCTCAACAACAGCAGTTAAGTGTGATTCAATAGAATTTGACTGATAACGAGGACAAATACCAACACTCAAAGCGATATCTGGTCTACTTGCAGTTAAGTAAAGCAAACTACCAATCAAACTACGATATAATTTAGGATCCACATCTTTACCTGTAGAGTCTTTTGAGAGTCTCAAAGTTGTACTTATAGGAGTATCAAATTTTTTACCATTCTCAAATCCAAACTTCTTAATTAAGTTCAGAGCATATTTGGTTTAAGAGATAAAAATTTCATCAAGTTGTTGTTTCATTTGCAACCCTAGGAAATAATTTAGTTCCCCAACCATGCTCATTTCGAACTTAGATTTCATTAAATTTGCAAACTCAACAGTCATGTTAGTACAGGTTAATCCATAAATAATATCATCAACATATATTTGAACCATTAGAATATCATCGTTATGTTTCTTAATGAAGAGCGTCTTATCAACACTTCTCATCTGAAAATTATGACTCAGTAAAAACTTAGCTAGTTTTTTGTACCATGCTCTAGGAGCTTTTTTCAGACCATAGAGAGCCTTTTTAAGACGATACACATGATTAGTAAACTTAGGGTCTTCAAACCCTGTAGGTTGTTCAACATATACCTCTTTATGTAAATCACCATTCAAAAAGGCACTCTTTACATCCATTTGGTAAATTTTAATTTTCCTAAAGCAGGCAATTGAAATAAAAAGTCTGATTGATTCAAGATGAGCTACAAGGGCAAAGGTTTCATCATAATCAATACCTTCAATTTGTGTGTGCCCCTGTACAACTAACCTTGCTTTATTTCGAATAATATTTCCAAGTTCATCAGACTTATTTTTGAAAATCCATTTTGTTTCAATAATATGTTTATCTTTTGGTCTAGGAACAAGGTACCGGACATCATTTCTGACAAACTGATTAAGTTCTTCCTGCATCGCAACTGTCCAGTTTTCATCAGAAAGTGCTTCTTTCACGTTAACCGGTTCTATCTGGGATGTAAAGCATACGTAGTTACATATGTCCTCTAATTGTCTACAAGTTCGCACACCAGTGAGAGGGTTTCCAAGTATTTGAGAAGTTGGATGATCTTTAACAGTCCTTAATTCAGAATTAGTTTCACTTGATGAAGTTTCTGATTTTTCAAGTATAAGAACTTCATCATTATTTGAACTAGAGACAGGTGTATTCACATGATCGTCAATTACAACATTTATTGACTCTTGAATCACACCGGTCTTGTTGTTCAGAACATGATATGCACGACTGTTTAAAGAATATCCTAAAAAGATCCCTTCATCACTTTTAGTGTCAAACTTTCCCAATTTTTCATGGTCACGCAAAATATAGCACTTGCTGCCAAAAACTCGAAAGTATTTGATAGAAGGCTTTCTCTCAAACCACATTTCATAAGCCATTTTATCATTAGATTTGCAAATATAAACACGGTTAATAATGTAGCAGGCGGTATTCACTGCTTCAGCCCATAGATTCTTAGGAAGCTTCATGCTATTTAGCATAACATTCCATTTCTTGAAGCACTCTATTTTTCCTCTTGACAATTCCATTTTCTTGAGTCTTAGGTGCAGAGAATTCATGTGATATTCCCTGATTGCTATAGAATTTCTCAAAACTACTATTTTTAAACTCGGACCCATGATCACTATGGATCTTACTAACTTGAGAACATTTTTCAGTTTGGATCCATTTTATAATATTTTTCACTTCATCAAGGGTTTTTGATTTGTCCCTCAAGAATGAAACCCAAGTGTATCTTGTATAATCATCTACGATAACCAAGATGTATTTTTTGCCACCTTGACTTTTCGTTCTCGTTGGTTCTATAAGATCCATGTGAAGAAGCTCGAGTGGTCTTGTGGTGGTATTGGAGTTCACCTTTTTGTGAGAGCTCCTGGTTTGTTTACTATACTGGCATTCACCACAAATCTTGTCTACTTTTTGCATCTTAGGTAGACCTCTAATTAGTTCTCTTTTGCTCAATCTGTATAAATTTCGGTAGTGTACATGTCTAAGGCATTTATGCCATAATTCTGTCTCATTGGTATGGACCATGTAGCACGTTTGGTTAAATGAGCTACCATCGCTTACTATATAGCAGTTTTCAGAAGTTCTGCGACCAGTTAATATTACAGAACCTTTTTTGTTTATAATTTCATAACCTTGATTAGAAAATTTAACACTATGGTTGTTATCGCATATTTGAGATATGCTTAACAGGTTATGTTTTAAACCCTCAACATATAAAACATCTTTAAATAAGGGAAGGTTATAGAGTTGAACTGTACCTTTGCCAATTATCTTGCAGTTGCTACCATCACTAAATGTGACTGACCCATCAGTCATATCTTGCAGTCACCTGTCATATGTCTGGAGCATCCACTATCTAGGTACCATTTTGAATGGCTTGAAGCTTTGAAAGCAGTGTGAGCAACCAAACAGGCAACCTTAGGAACCCATTTCAGAATTGTTTTGGGTTTAGGAGTATAGTTGATCTTCTTTTGTTTATAGTTGTAAGAGTGACCTACTGAGTTGGATTTTAAGAGCTCCTTTAGTAAATCAATTATCTTTTCAGCTAGTGGGTTTTTGATCTGATTTTTAAAATTTATATAGCTGCTTTTAGGTTTTTGAAAAGTTTTTGTATTTTTAGAAAAAACCTTGACTAGTACCTTTTCCTTTTTGAGTTAGAAGTCTCTCCTTTCACAAAGTTGGGAGGAGTATTCTTCTGTTTAGGAGATGTATTTTTATCATAGCCCAACCCAGATCGATCATCACATTTTCTTGATCCGGATAATAATTTTTCTAATTTTGGATCACCTTGGGCATATCTCCATGTGTCCTTCAAACTCAGAAGAGAAGATACTTCATTTTTAAGTTTCTCATTTTCAGATTTCAAATCTTCAATCAGGGAGGTTTTGAATTCCAAATCACACTTTGATTTTTCAAAATAATCTGAAATTTGGGATTTTTCTAAAACAAGAGTTTCAAAACATTCTTTGAGTTTAAAAAACTTTTCTTTTTGAAGTTTAAGTTTGACAGCAATTTTACAACTTTCTTTATATAAGGCATTATAAGCATCTTGAAGATCTTCTTCATTTTCATGATCACTATCCAAATTTTCTTCACTTGTTGAATTATCGTGATCTGAAAAAGTAAACTTGGCTAGAGTCATATGGGCTTTAACTTCACTGCCCGACTCGGTTTCATAAATTTCTGATTCAGAAGATGCTTCAGAATCAGACGATTCATCCCAATTAGCCAACATACCCTTCCTTCTGGGTCTGTCCTTTTTAGGACATTTGTTTGCTAAATGCCCATATTCTTGGCAGTTGTAACATTGACTATCTTTCAAAGACTTCTAAGTTTCGGACTTAGGTTTAGATCGTTTCTTTTCATTTGCCTTTTGAAAGTCGACCCTTTTATTACTTTTGAAAATTTTATAAAACTTTTTCGCCAAAAGAGCCATATCATCTTCAGAATTTTCTAAATCTGAGTTTTCTTGAGAAATACCTTTAGATGATTTCAAAGTTATAGATTTACCTTTAGGATATTTAAAATTTAATTCATAGGTTTGTAAAGAACCAACTAGTTCTTCTACCCTCATATTATCCGTATCACAAAAGTAAAAAAAGGTTCTTACACACATCCATCAATCCATCAACTATCTTTCTCTCTCTCCCTTTACAAGCCTCTCTCTCATTTCTAAAAGGCACTCCCAAGCAAGAGAAATCCCCATACGTCCAAGCCCTCCCATGGAGAGAAAAAATGCATGTGTGAGGCCCACCTTTCCATCCCAAGATCTCTCATCCTAGCCATCCATTTCTCATCTTCACCCATTAAAGAGGAGCACAAGGAGACCGACATTCCATCGGACCAAGAAGAAGCCGGTGGGTGATCTTAGATCTTTATTTTTCATTCATTTTCTTTGATTAAGGGTCCATATATGTGGGACCCACCTTGATGTATATTTATATGAGGGGCCCATAGTGGCGGGGTCCCTCCATTCTCACCGATCTCCCTCTCTCTCTCTCTCTCCTATGTATGTTGGTTTGTGGCCCACCTTGAAGCATGAGATCATCCACCCTGTCCACCCATCCTAAAAGGGTGTTGCCCACCCAGATGGACCCCACCATAAGGCATGTTTTTTTGTCCAAGCCACCTATTGGTGGGACCCACTATATACATGTTGTGTCCACACCATCCACCATTTAGTGGCCCACCTCAGCAGGGCCCACCTTATGTAATGACAGGCCGTCCAGCGTCCAGGGACGTTAGACGTGAGTGAAAACACAAATTTAAGCTTTGTTTTCAAATCTTTTGGGAGGGTTGCCTATGTAGGCCCCATCTTGATGTATGGTTCTAATCTAAGCTGTCCATTCCATTCTCCAGATTATTTTAGGCGTTGAGCCGAAAAAAGGGGTCAATCTAACATTCAGGGGGGCCATAGCATGGAAAACAATGTTTTCACCCTTGAAATCTTTCCTGATGTCCCTATGCACCTAAAATCCTTCAACATTGGACTTGTTTGGTGTATTTCGAGACCTAGGATCCATGGACGGAGCGGATTCTCAAGTAGCGGGCCCCACATATGATTTTCTGCAGGAAAACAAAAATAAAATAAAATAAAATAAAAGTCGCTGCCACACAGGCGTTCTTCTTGTCGGCAAAGCGGCGCGGCCGCACGCTCGCTGTGGCCAGTGAACGGACGGCGGGCGGACAACAGCACCCACGGCTCCTGTCGTGGGCCTCACCATGATGCTTATTTATCATCCAAACCGTTTATTTGGTAGGCCACCCCCTGAGGTGGGCCCCCTCCAAAGATCTGGACGATCTGAGTCCCAGATGGCCCACACCAAAGGAAACAGTATTAATTGAAGGTCTGCCTTTGAAACCTTTTTTTTTGGCCCACAGAAGTTTCCGATCAAGCTAAAATTTGTTTTTACCCCTCATCTAGGTCTGCGTGACCTTATGAACGGGTTGGATGGGAAGTAAACATTAAGGTGGGCCCCACGTGGGACCCACAGTGATATGTGTTTTATTCCACCGTCCAGGCGGACAGTGGAGCCCTCCATGATGTTATGTTTTATCCCCACCATCCACACTGGACGGTGGGACCCACCCCTGTGTGTACTTGTGTGTACGTGGGTGCATGCGTGTGTGTGTGCGTGGGTGCGTGTGTGTGTATATATATATATATATTACTGTATATATGTATATATATTATTATATATATTTTTATATAATATATATATATATATTAATACAATTATATTATATTATATTAGGTAATATACCCGATTGTGGGCTTTCATGGGCCCCACCATAATGCACGGGTTACATCCAATCCGTCCAACCATCTTAGAAGCACATTTCTATGGCATGAGCTAAAGATGAGCCAGATCCATAGTTCAAGTGGACCCCACCTTGGTATGTTATGAGGCCCATCTTGATTTATCCGTAGTAATCCATTGGGGCCCACTTTGATGTGGATTTAAGGCCCATGTTATGGGGTCCATTCGATGTATTTGTGGCCATGGTTGAGGCCCACTTTGATATATATAAGGCCCATGTTACGAGGCCCATTTTGATGCATTCTAAGGCCCATGAGTTATGGCCCATTGCAATGTACATAAGGCCCGTTGGTGAGGCCCATTAGTGCGACCCATTTGATGAATGTAAGGCCCATGTGATACGGCCCATTTGATGTATTTAACGCCCAATGGGATGTACCTAAGGTCCATTGCAATGTGTGATCCCAACATGGTTTATGTAATGAGGTTTACGATGGGCAATGCCTTGGGAGCAATGTTGGTTTGACGTCCACATTGCAAGTATAGTGTTGGTTAAATGTCCGTATTATGACTCTCCCTAGGGCCATTGATAGGCCCGTGCTGGTTGTGTATAGGCCGTCTATGTCTAGGCCCATCTGCGTTGTAAGGATAGTTCACTACTTTATTACATGTTTAGTATAGTTCCATGATTCATGATCATACGCATCATATGTATGCTTGATATGAGAAGTGACTGATCATAGCATATGCCTTCAGGCAGATTATTTAGGGGCTCTGAGATAGGGGGGTTGCCCCACACGAGGGCACGATACGCGAAGGACTGCTACATAACTGGATAATATGATTCATGCATTTGCATTGTGTGATATGGTTACCGTACGCCTTAGCGACATCAGGCCCGTAGCCTCTATAGGCGTATCGTGGTTGGCAGGATTGGATACCAAAAATCTTGTTCTATATGGGGTGCTATAGATATCCCTAGGTGAAAGTCCCTAAACCCTTATGGTACCAAGAGGTTGCTCCAACGTCTAGACCGAGTGGGTGCAGGAGCACCGAGTGCCGATTACCAGACTGCTGCGCTTTCCACTGTGTCATGGTCGGTTGGAAGGGGGTGCGGCCTTACTCGCCCGAGAGGAGGGGGCAAAGCTAGGCTGAGTCGACCAGCTCGAGGAATGGGTCCGCTATCGACGAGCTGAGCCCGATATTGGCAGGCGGGTAGTGAGGTCTCTTTCACTTACCTTATTGCGCGCGATGGGGCGGCAATCTGGTTTAAAGTATACTAGACCCCTGTGATATCCCAGATTTGAGCTATATTGATATGTGGATATAGATGAGGATTTATATGCTTAAGTTGCATCTCACATCGCATGACCTTGGTATGGATGACATCATTCATGCCTTGCATTGCATAGCCTTGGTACGGCTATTGGTATTCATGAATTTATCAGCATGTTCCGCATTACTCTGATACTGCATATCTACATTACTACCTTGCAGACACACTTTCACCACCCTCTAAGCTTTCTATAAGCTTATGCATGACCGTTGCGTGCAGGTTACATTGGGATGCAGCAGCGCTGAGGCTGGAGCGCATAACAGATTATTTTGGAGCTTTTTGTCCATTTCATTGTATTTCCCTTTATGCTCATTGTACTTGTAAAGTTTTTTATCATAGTGGAAATGTGATGGAGTTTTTGGTTGTTATTTGTGGGTTATGCCTTTGGTTATGCTTATGACGAATTAAACTGATGTTGAAAATCCTCCTTGTAGCATCCCAGGATCAGAACCTAGCGTATGGGCATTGGGAGCCGAGAATGGGGTTCTACAGAGGCAGTCGGTGCCGTATTCGGCGATCGGGAATTTTGTGAGCCCGGTTTCCGAGTTTGGGGCGTGACAGCATTACTCATATAATCGATGTACATTAACTAATATTTACATTTTATAATGTTAACTATATATTACTGTATTATACTATATATCACTTAATGTTAACTTTACTATACTAAAAGTGCATATAAAATCACGGTATACATTATAAATATTAATGGTTGTAAATGAATACTTACCAATAACTATCAATGTATTGTACTAAACAAATAGGTAAGTGTATTTTTATAATATAATTTAGAATACTATTTACTAATATTTATTATAATAAATATATAATAATATTGTATCAAGTAACTATAGTACACTTTGAATATTATTATTAATATTTATATATACCAAAAAATACATATACATGCATATTATTACAAATTAAATACCTGATTAATTGATAAATAATTATTAATATAAAATATGAAATAATACAATAAATGTATTATAAGTTGTGTGTATACTTATAATATATACTATATCATATATTAATGTAATTAACATTAGATGATATATTATTTTTATACTATTGTTGAAACTAATGGATGGGCCAGATTTCACTTAACGTCACCATGGGCCGTGCAAACTACTAATCAAGCATGAACTTGGCATATATGTCCCACCTAACTCTAGGATCTGCCTCATTCCTTGGGTCGGGCTCTAATATGAGTTGACGAAGTAGATGAACAAAGCGGATTGGATTCACATACCCCTGTGGACCCCACACATGAGTTGCATGTGCACCAAGGGCGGAGTACACTGTATGCACTGAGCCAATGGGCACGGTCATACGTCTCTGACTAGTGCCCCTCCAAAAATGGAGAAATCTCTCCCTCTCTCCTTAGTTGCTGCAATCGACGGACGAATAAGCTATCCCCATGCATTAACCTATGGCCCACCTCCATGATTGGCTCGACCAATCCAAGTCGTCCATCTCATAGAGGACACGGGGAAGAGAAAACTCTGCCCAGTTTCAACAACTGCCTTGCACACGTGTGACCACGATCATAGGCGCAATAGGGCTGGTTGTGTTTCTTCTCTTTTTGAAAATGAAAAGCTTTCTTCCAGCTCAGCGATCCGCGTGAGCAAGCAAGAGCTCATAAGGGCCATCTCAAACAGAGCCTTTTCAACCGTCCATTCCCGCTAGTGACTGTTTTCTACCTTTCTCCACAACAAAAACCTCCTTGGAGCTTCGCTCCAACCAGTCTCCAAGCTCTTCTGAGCCTATACACACTACCTATAATACTTAACTCGATGAAATACCGGTCGGATTTTGATCCACCATTGGAGGCCGATCGTCTTCCTCAGCAATCCTCGACCAATGATTTGCTGCTGGTTCTATTCTAGATGCAGCAGAGAGGAAAGGAATGGGAGAGGAGAAGAAGGAAGAAGAAAGAAAGAAAGAAAGAAGAAAGAAAGAAGGTAGAAGGAGGTGAGATGCGGACGCCTTCTCAAGTGACTGCCACATCGGTTGGGAGTGACCCGAGCCGATTTGCTGCCCTGACGCTGGCCAGCTGAACTCCGTCCCAGCTCAGGTGTTGCTGGTCATTACAGCAAGAGAAAAACGAGGAAGAAAGAGGGAGGGAGAAGCAGGAGAAAGGGAGAGAAATGCAAGATTGAGAGAGGGAAAGATGGTGCAGCTGCTGTTGCCGTTCCAAGAGCCAAGAGCTACTGCACCAGGCCTCTGACCGAGTTGGGTGTGGTCTGATCGAGCCCAGATGATGATTGGTCTAACAGAAGGAGAAATGAGAAGATAAAGAGAGAGAGAGAGAGTAACGGAGAAAAATGAAAGGAAAAGGGAGAAATCATGAGGGGCACGGCTAGTGCTGCCACACCATGAGCGGGTCGTGGGGTGCTGTTGTCAAGCTCAAGTTTGGGACAAGCCAACGGAGAATGTTTGGGTCAGATCTGCTCTAAATGTGGCTGGAGTTATAGTAAGAAGAAAAGAGATGTGAGGAAGAAAGAAGAACAGAGGGAGCTAAGCTTTTGGTGGCTGCCGAGTTGACTTGGTTGAATCTGAGTCCATCCAAGTCTAACTAGGTTGAGTTAGACGTGGGCCTGGTCCAGACCTAGCTGGGAGTGAAAGAAAGAAGAAAAGAAATAAAGGAGAAGAAGAGGGAAAGGAGAAAGGAAGGAGAGAGAGAGAGATTGAGTGGTTGTGCTCTTATGAGTCAACTTAGTTGAGCTATCGGGCCGGCTCATCAAATGGAGCTGAGTTGAACAACTGAGTTAATAGGGTCGAATCGACTCAAATCACTCGACTTGAGGTAATTCGATCTTCATGATGTTGAAATGGAACCTTATTGACATTTTTGAATTTATTAGAATTATTCTTATTAAATTGAGAAACTTAGATTCTCTAACCCTCACCTGAAGCTATTTGATTGGATTTTTGTTTAGATTTGATCTACTCCTAATTAGATCACTTAAGGTCTTGTAGGGTTAGCGTACCCTCCCCGGTTCATGGTTGAACTCGACACCGAGTTGGGTCAAACCAAGTGACTTATTTCTCTTGATTAGTATGTAAAATCATTTCTGTTAGAATAATGTTCGGTCTTTAATCGCATTATTTCAAGCGAAGTAAGATATTCAAAATCCTCAATTAGAACTTTATTCAATTGAGTTGAAGATATGCTAAATCACCCTTAGGGCAAGTTGAATCGTAAATCAAGACGATTAAGTCTCTAAGCTTCTAATAGATTTCATACTAGGATTTAAGTTGGGTTTAATTAAGTCAAATTTTGACTGGAATGTAGGAATTTGGAGTTTCTCATTTTGTTCATATTGGAGTCTATGCTCAATTGAAGCTGCACTCTAAGGTGAGGATTCACCCTTTGAGCTTCCCACTTAAATTCATTGATCTAATCATAGATGTTGCCTTAATCCTTTCCATTCAGTATTTTCTAAGTTACTTGATTTTGTTACGTAGCTTATTATGTGAATGTGTGAATATGATAATGTTTGCGCACCTGATTCCTATGGTAGATAATGAACATATCTCTTTAATTATAACATGAATAAACAATTTGGTGATAACATGCTATCTTTAATTATACATTTTTAATTAACTATATGTTGGTCGGTTGTGATTGAGTGATGTAAGGAATGAACCTGTCCCGAACTCACCAGCTTGCGGACCCTATATCACACTTTGCCTTACATGGCTTGGACCGCATACTCGCCCAACATGGCTTGGATTGTTACTTGCCCTTCGTGGCTTTGATGGGTCGTTGGTGCCCTTATGTGGCTTGATGGTTATAATTGCATACCCTGTTGTTTCCTAGCCATCTTGCGGTGTTCAGTCGTACCATGATTTTCAGGTGGAGCGGGTGTTCGCTTAGCGATTCCTAACCATCTTGTGGTGTTCACGTACGATATAATTTCTGGGTGGTCTAGAGTTTATGTGTTGTTTGTCTCTTCATCTTGCAGTGTTCAGTCGTACCCTAATTTTTGGGTGGAGCGGGTGTTCACTTAGCGATTTACTAGCCATTTTGCGGTGTCCACGTACGATATGATTTTTGGGTGAAGTAGATGTTTGTATGTTGTTTTTCTAGCCATCTTGCGGTGTTCAGTCGTACCACGATTTCCAGGTGGAGCTGAAGTTTGCTTATGGATTTTTTATCTATCTTGCGGTGTTCACGTACGATATGATTTCCAGGTGGTCTAGAGTTTGCATGTTTAATGTCTCTTCATCTTGTGAAGTTTAGTCATACCATTATTTCTGAGTGAAGCCGAAGTTCGCTTATCGATTTTCTATCCATCTTGTGGAGTTCATGTATGATAGACTTCTCGGGTGAAGTAAATGTTTAAAGGTTAGTTTTCTATTCACCTTACGAATTTCACGTGTACCATGATTTCCGGGTGGAGCTGAAGTTCGCTTATCGATTTTTTAGCCTTCTTACGGAGTTCACTTACAATGTGACTGTGGGTGCAATAGAAGGTTGTATGATTGACTGTTTGATTTTCTAGATGTAATCCTTTATATTGCGATTGCTATTATATTCTGCTGATTTGCTTGGTTTTTTAATATATGTTCATGATTCTGAAGTGCCCTGTTTAATATATCCATTTCCATGACTTACGAGCTGTATTGGATTATGAATGATGAGTGTACAATCTTAGAGGGTGTTCCTCACTGTGATTGTAACGCCCTGAAAATCGGGGGTCGAGCAAAGCTCAGCTCTTGAGTTCCAACCATCACTTATACAACATAGACAATGATGATTATGATGTTTGCATTGAAACATGAATGGGATTAGACCAAAACAACATATCATACTCCAGAGACAGTTAAATTACGCTAGAAAAAGACTGTGATAGATATAAACTAGTGTAAGTCTTCAGAGTGTGAACATGTTACCAGGTTAAAGAATTATAAGTGTAGTTCCACAATGTACAAAATGAGAAAGTGTAATGTTCTCTATCCAAAACCCTGTAGTCCCGACCGTGCAACTTCAGGTCTAAATAGACTCGCCAGAGAGTTACATATAGGAGAGCTCCTCCTCGTCGTCACAAAAGTCTAGTTCAGCCTCATAAGCATCGCCATCACTTGCAACTAAGACAGTCTGGTTGGTGTGTATAGCATCGTCCCATAACGTGGGAGTGAGTGATCAACTCAGTGGAACAATAAAGCAAAGGTTAGCATGTTATCAATTCAGTCAAGTAGTAATGATAAAGCAGTAAATCACACATCCCTAAGTACTCTTGTTAATCCTAGTAAATCTCATACGAAGTTGCGGTTCTAGGTCACTACCACCAATGCCCTACCAACTGGCAGTCTATTTTCGAAGGCATGTCACCGACCCGACTGGGGACCACAGCCAGTCTGCGATGGGGTAGGCCTAGCTTATTCTCTCGTTGCAACAGAAGGCTCGTTGCCTGAACATAGTCTCAGAGTATGCTTGAGGTTACTACAAAGGGCACGTCTAGGGCAGTCAGGGCTGTTGCATGGAATCATTACACCACTCCCCAATCACCCATCACGACTTCGTCATCAAAACATTGTAGGCCGACAGCTCGAATACAGTGTCCTATACCACCCTATTTAGCTCATGAGTCTGGTTGCTCACTGATCACTACGGGAAGGCTCGTCGCCCCAGCATAGGCCGACAGCTCGACCACGGTGTGCCATACGACCATGTCCGGCTCATGAGTCTTAGCGGATCGAGGTACCAAGGTTAACGGGGTTTCCACTGGTGAGTTCGGTACCTTAGGTTCAAGCAGTAGCGTCCAAACATGGTGAACATACACAGGACTAATCGGGTTACTTGACGAGCTCGACTAGCAAGAGCGCACATCGAGTTGATCGACATGAAGTGCGTAAGCACTCCGTGTGACCTAACCACTGTCGATAACCGAAGTACGGCTCGGATTCGTCGAACACATCCTGTGTGGCAAAACAGCAGTATCCACCAATTTAGGTTCTATTACCGATTGCCTGGATTATACAATAGCCTCAATCTCATTCAATTACAACAAAATATCCTAGAAGATAGTGAAAGCAATAATGTATCAAGATTTCAAATCATACAATCATTTTCACTTTAGGGCTGCCAGGGCTGTTATACGGAATCGTTACACTACTCCCCCATCACCCTTCACGGCTTTGTTGGAATACAACTTAAACATGGATTTATACATATTGATTACATAAATAAAAAAACACTATAATATACAGTACATGGAGGATAGCATACAAATAGTTAAAGGAGTTGGGAATCATATCTCAACACACAATTAGAGAAGAATTTATAAGCACTTACTCATACAGACATTTTTACATACACTTAGTCTGCACCTAACATTATACATGGTATGTAGTAGTTAGAATATGTAGTAGGGTAAGTCCTTTCATCAAAGGATTGCGCCTATACAATAATCACATATCCATGACGGTTAGTCATGGTGTACACTAATGCATAATTTATACTCACTTAGACATTTTCACAAACACTTAGGCTACAACTTGTACATACACGACCTATGTTAATATAACAAGTATTAAGCTAATCCGTTCACCCAGAAGTTGGTACACATGCATCTAGTATACATAGACGGCAATTAATCACGGCAAGCACAAATCCGTATTTCATACGTATACAATATTTTCTATAAATACGAGGAATACAGTATATTCAACATAGTTAACGTATATCTGAAAAATAAAACGGACAGCACTTTGTACATGTGCAATAACATCCACGTCAGTAATATATTAGTAACTGACATTGAAAGCCTTAAAAACTATAACCTATATGTTTAAAGTCCGCACCTTATGTTGTAGAAGTGTAACAAATTCGCTAGAAACTCTAAGGCTTCGTCAACGAGGGAATATCAACCTATAGCATGAGTTGGGTTAGTTATTTTATAACCTACACTATCTGAAACCCAAAAATAGATTAAGGTTTTTCTTACCTAAGAACGGGATCGGTATCGCCGGCAGAGTGGTACGGAAGGGCTGATTCAGTCCATGAAATGATGGAATCGAATCCCAGGGATGAACTCCAACTCCGTCTCTCTGTCTCTCTTTCTCTCTCTTTCCTCTCTTTCTTTCTTCTCTCTCCCTTAGGTTTAGGAAATTCGTATGGAATATGAGAGAGAGGGTTTAAGCCTCTTATATAGGCCCATAATTGCCGGAAATAGGCCTAGGGTCAAGGTATACTTAGGTTATGTCCAAAGGGAGGCTGTTTCATCTCAACGGAGCACTTTCGAAGCCCCCCTTGAGTAAAAGGTCAGACTTAAGCTCACTGACTATGGATCTAGGTCGATTTAAGCTTTCATTCCAGTCGAGTTCCCAGATCACACGTGGCGGCAGCTCAACGGTCACTAGAACTCGATCAGGATTACAAGTACACTGCCATGTGTATGAAATTTCTCCTGATCCGAGGGTGTATTTGGGTCAAATTTTGACGGTCTAATTGATTATATCAGGCCCGCAAGTGACAAGTCTTAGATTACTTAAATTATATTTAATTTCTAAAGAAAACCACGTTTTCTCACACTCTTCACTCCGGGTTCAAGCGAATAGCCCTGGGACATTATCTAGATTTAATTTCTAAGATGGTTGTCAAGCCCAGCTAGGCGGTCCTAAGCACTTAGTCTCGTGGTCATCGGACTTTCGACGTGCGGTCCAGATCTGATACGGAGTTTCAATGTGCTCCCAAGAGCAGCTGGGTAATGAGATGGATCCTAAATTTCAGGATAACGTGCCATCAGCGATTCTACAAGTTTTGGGTCTTGCAGATTATATTTAAAGTAGTTCAAGCTAATTCTATTGACTGTTCAGCTTAGTACTTAACTAAAGCATGCTCTAATTACAACAGAATAAGGTCCCAGGGAAGTTCTACATCCGTTTCTGGCACTTTTAATTAGTATATTAATTTTTTTTTATTAGTTCATCATCAAGTCTACTTCATTTCCATCTAATTTCATTATATTTCATATTGTAGAAAAATTTTAAAAATTCTGGAAGCAGCAGATATCCAAACTAATAATTTTCGGATAGTTGTCACAATGACCTATATTTAACTATATTAAACAATTTATTACATTTTTTCACTTATTTTTATATGAAACTAGACTCATCGAGCTTAAATCTGGCTTTCGAATCACCTAAATCGGAGTTATAACAAGGGAGATATGACTTTTTGAAGTCAAACCAAAATCGTAGAAAATGTGGCCAAAAATAGGCCAGCCAATGAACTGCGGCCCACCCAGGCCCGCTGTACGGACGAGGCCTCGCCTAACCGGTAAGCCCCTCGCCGCTCGCTGTCCTATCTGGGGTAGTTTCGCCACCCGATATTCGAAATAGGTGTATTTTACAACCCAGGATGAGTTATTTGACGTGCAATACATGTTTTTGGGGTAGGAGAAGCTGATCTATCCAAATAGCCTACTTATTTCATGAGATTCCAAAAGGTTAATGGTTAAAAACCCATTTTATTTATTTATTTACTATTCACAGTAATTTTTAGTTTAAGTATTGATCAACTTCACCTAAACGTTAAGATTTGTGTCTAATATGAAAGTACTTAGAAAATTTTGAAGGATACGGTAGTGAAAGGTGAGATTTTGAAGAAAATGGTTTGAAAAGGGATTTAAGACTTTTGAATTGAGTATTTGAGAAGTTAATCAGGTGTTAGGATCGACCCATAGCCTAAGGACGTCTAACTCCAGGTTGGAAAAATCCGGGGTGTTACAATCTACCCCCCTTAAAAATAATTTCATCCTCGAAATTGCCTAAGGGAGATAAGTAAAGATTTTATTATTTCATTTTGCCTAAGTTTTATTGATTTTCAGTTTATATGTGGAGTCTTGACGACGATTCCCATCTGTTTAGAGTAAGATATCTATTTTCAATGTTTGACCAACATGGAGAGACAGTTGTAGTGGGCTTGATCCCGATACATCGATCATTTACCTGACCAGGGTAAAAGGCTCATCGTATCCGTTCCTAGTCCTGTTAAATCCTAGCCTTCTGCTTGGTCAAGCAGTGAGTCCATTGATAGTCCCCTAGGATTGAGAATTGGGTCAAGCCGTGAATGCTTCGCAGTTTATATTTTAGTAACTTTGTAGTCTGATCACTTTAAAACTTAGGGAATGCCCATCATTGAAAGGCTCAAGTTTCTTATTTATAAAGTTGCCCTTTGGGTCTTGGTCTAAGAGAGTCCTTGTCTTAATTTAGGTTCAAGGTAGGAGTTAATGCATAGCTTAATAGATCATCTTAAAAAAGTTTCTATTAGTATATATATTTAGCTAAGGCTTCTATTGGGTTCATATCCAACGAGCACATTTGTAGATACACCAACCTCGGCTATTGTAATTCATCTCGTACCCATTGCTAGGCCTATTCTTTTGTACAAATTGATTTAATACTTGAACCCTAATTGCTTTTATTCCAGTAATTTCAACGTTAACAGTCTAAGGAAGGTTCAACCCCTATTTAGTGACCATCTAGTGACCTAACCTTTCATACAACCTGGATCAATTTCCTTCAATCCTGGGCCAATGGGGCAGGGGTCCACCACGCTTCCGCTACGCCACTTTGATCCAACGGATGTATTATCTGACCTAACTAAATTGGGCTCATAATGTTCTACCCCCCTTTAAAAATAATTTTCACTCTCAAGGCTTAAGGATCTATGTCCTGACCCGTATGCCGGAACAAGGTGCAATTTAGGACTTGTCCTTGACATGAAATGGGATACAATCTCCCAATACATTGGTCTTCCTCTCATCAATGATATGTGCTATGGCATTGGTACCTATGGTTATAGAAATGAGCTAAACTGATGGGTGTTGTGGTTGATTTCAGGGACGGGTGTGAGTTTGTGGAAAGATGCCTTAGTCTACCAAAGGACTTTTACTATGGTCCTAACTTACCCTTTCTATTCAGGTCCGGTTTAATACTATAAGATAATCGATAAAGTATTAGTACACAAGGAATTTGGACAATATAGGTTAATGGGCAAGCTATCTGTTGCCCATTGAGACATTTCTTGGGCCAAAACAAAAAATATCCCTATTAGCTATATGTTCTTAACACTTCTCAAAGACGAAGTAATAAACTTTTGGTTGTAAGTGGTAAGGTCAACACGGAAGGAAAGTTGTGTAGTGGGTCTGAGCCGGATACATAGACCTTCTGCCTAACTAGGACAGAAAATTTGTCATATCAATTCTTAATCCTAATCCCACTCTTCTACTTAATTAGAGCATAGAGTTTATTGGTAACTACCAGGATTGAGAATTCAATTCAAACCGCGAATACCTCGCTTATATATAGTTCTCTACTCCGTGTTCACGTTTGTAATAAGTCTTTGGGAAGACAATTCTAAGGGGTGTATTGATTTGACCTAACATTAAATCCAAGGGAGATATAAGTTTTCTCTGAGCGTGAATAGTTTCTAAGTCAAAACAACTTTCCTAGGAGGTATTAAAGAAGCCTAAAAGAATCAAGGGGATCCAACGAAAGAATGAGGTCTTCCTCCAACCTAATCAAGCCGACTAACTACGTCTTCATTTCAATTGTCTTTGTATAATCAGTCTTTTACATTCCTTAGTATTACCAGTATCCTAGTCTTAACTTGGGACTAGTTGTAATCCAATTGTTGTGATCCAAAGTCTACGATTATACACTAGATGATTTCATATCATTTCTAATACAAGGAAGTGTTTTATCACTTAGGGTCAAAGGTCGTCTGATTGGAATTGAGTTGCCTGAACTTGAATTTAAATATGCTCGAGCACTTCACACATGACCATACCAGCTAAGGAGGTCCTCTAGTTCATGTTATCAATTTATTAGATTTCCTATACTGTCAGAATTTTCTTAAAATCTAGGAGTACCCACTTTAGGTCCCAAAACTCTAAGGGCCTGTTTGGCCAGTGGTATTACGTTGTATTCAATGGATTGCATTGCTAATCCCACTTCAGGATTGGGAATGACATGTTTCGAAGGAGGGTGGGATGGGATTAAAATCAATTTCACAGGCTTTGGAAAATGGGCCTTGTGTTAGAAAGTGTGAGATGGGATTCCCAAATCTCATAGTGATGAATTCCAAGTGTAGTTTGAAAAGAAATCTCGGGATTTACTTTTAATTGCATACATTCCAACCATGGTATTGGAAACCATGGGATACACCCAACCTAGGTACAAGACCTTACACATGCATTTATTGTTACTTTTACAATTCCATCCACCCTAATCTCTCCTAATGCAGTTGGTCGAACGGGCCCTAAATGTCCCATCATTTAGAGGTTGTGAAGATTATGGGACACAAAAACGTGGGTTTTGTGCCCAAATGAGGGGGTATAAGGAAGGTAGAGAATTGTAAAGAGTAGTTTTTGGGTAACTGTGGTAGATGGGTGTAAGAGGCAGAAGAAGACGGAAGCTTGAGTGAATAGAAGTCGGGGTGTGAGATCATTTTACATGGTCTCGGCTATGTACGGGCTATACTATTATAGATAATCTCGCCTGTCGGCGAAACTTGGGATTCTAATGTGGTTTATAGATTCCATCACTCCCTTCCTAAGTCAGAGTGCATAAGTGTGCATCGTGTTATAATAACCTAGGTCCAGTTTAATCCAAATCAGGCTCTGATACCATCTTGTAACGCCCTGAAAATCGGGGGTCGAGTAAAGCTCAGCTCCCAAGTTCCAACGCATCACTTATGCAATATAGATAATGATGATTATGATGAGTGCATTGAAGCATGAATGGGATTAGACCAAAATAGCATATCATACTCCAGAGACAGTTAAATTATGCCAGCGGAAGACTGTGATAGATATATAACATATATAAACTAGTGTAGTCTCCAGAGTGTGAACATGTTACCAGGTTAAAGAATTACAAGTGTAGTTCCACAATGTACAAAATGAAAAAGTGTAATGTTCTCTATCCAAAACCCTGTAGTCCTGACCGCACAACTCCAAGTCTAAATAGACCCGCCAGAGAGTTGCATATAGGAGAGCTCCTCCTCGTCATCGCAAAAGTCTAGCTCTGCCTCATAAGCATCACCATCACCTGCAGTTAGGACAAAGTCTGGTTAGTGTGTACAACACTGTCCCGTAACGTGGGAGTGAGTGATCAACTCAGTGGAACAAAAAAGCAAAGGTTAGCATGTTATCAATTCAGTCAAGTAGTAATGATAAAGCAGTAAATCACACATCCCTAAGTACTCTTGTTAATGTAAGAATGGTATGAATGTATGATGCATGCCCTCGCCTACGCTCCCTCAGCGACATCATCTCACGCTCGCGCATGAACAACACTGCCTCAGTGCTTGACCTGCTACGCCTGAATGCATGCGTAATGTAATGCATGCATATGATTACCAAGTTCTTATTAGTCCTTTTCATACAGCAGGGTTGGGAAACTAAGGTACCTCCCTTATATCATTACCCAAACAATGATCCATTCTATGGTCGTCAATCCTAGTAAATCTCATACGAAGTTGCGGTTCCAGGTCACTACCACCAACGCCCTACCAACTGGCAGTCTATTTTCAAAGGCACGTCACCATCCGACTAGGGACCACAGCCAATCTGCGATGGGGTAGGCCTAGCTTATACTCTCGTTGCAACGGAAGGCTCGTCGCCTGAACATAGTCTCAGAGTATGCTCGAGGTCACTACAAAGGGCACGTCTAGGGCTGCCAGGACTGTTGCACGGAATCGTTACACCACTCCCCCATCACCCATCATGGCTTTGTCATCAAAACATTGTAGGCCGACAACTCGAATACATTGTCCCATACCACCATATTCGGCTCACGAGTCTGGTTGCTCACTGGTCACTACGGGGAGGCTTGTCGCCCTAGCATAGGCCGATAACTTGACCACAGTGTCCCATACCACCATGTCTGGCTCATGAGTCTTAGCGGATCGAGGTGCCAAGGTTAACGGGGTTTCCACTGGTGAGTTCGGTACCTTAGGTTCAAGCAGTAGCATCCAAACATGGTGAACAAACATAGGGCCAATCGGGTTACTTGATGAGCTCAACTAGCACGAGTGCACATCGAGTTGATCGACATGAAGTACGTAAGCACTCCGTGTGACCTAACCACTGTCGATAACCGAAGTACGGCTCGGATTCGTTTAACACATCCTGTGTGGTGAAACAATAGTATCCACCAATATAAGTTCTATTACCGATTGCCTGGACTATACAATAGCCCCCAATCTTATTCAATTACAACAAAATATCCTTGAAGATAGTGAAAGTAATAATGGATCAAGATTTTAAATCATACAATCATGTTCACTTTAGGGCTGCCAGGGCTGTTGTACGGAATCGTTACACCACTCCCCCATCACCCTTTATGGTTTTGTTGGAATACAACTTAAACATGGATTTATACATATGCATTACATAGATAAACAAACACTATAATATATGGTACATGGAGGAAAGCATACACATAGTTAAAGGAGTTGGGAATCATATCTCAACACACAATTAGAGAAGAATTTATAAGCACTTACTCATACAGACATTTTTACATACACTTAGTCTGCACCTAACATCATACATGGTATGTAGTAGTTAGAATACGTAGTAGGGAAAGTCCTTTCATCAAATGATTGTCGCCTATACAATAATCACATATCCACGACAGTTAGTCGTGGCGTACACTAATGTATAGTTTATACTCACTTAGACATTTTCACAAACACTTAGGCTACAACTTGTACATACACGACGTATGTTAATATAACAGGTATTAAGCTAATCTATTCACCCAGAAGTTGATACACATGCATCTAGTATACATAGACGACAATTAATCATGGCAAGCACAAATCCGTATTTCATATGTATACGATATTTTCTACAAATACGAGGAATACAGTATATTCAACATAGTTAACATATATCTAAAAAATGAAACGGACAACTCTTTGTACATGTTTAATAGCATTCACGTCAGTAATATATCATTAACTGACATTGAAAGCCTTGAAAACCATAACCTATATGTTTAAAGTCCACACCTTACGCCGTAGAAGCGTAACGAATTCGCTAGAAACTCCAAGGCTTCGTCAACAAGGGTATATCAACCTATAGGATGAGTTGGGTTAGTTATTTCATAACCTACACTACCTGAAACCCCAAAACAGATTAGGGTTAGGTTTTCTTACCAAAGAACGGGATCGGTAACGCCGGCAGAGCGATACGGAAGGGCTGATTCAGTCCGTGGAATGATGGGATTGAATTCCAGGGATGAACTCCAACTCTCTCTCTCTCTCTCTCTTTCTCTCTCTTTCTTCTCTTTCTTTCTTTTCTCTCCCTTAGGTTTAGAAAATTCGTATGGAATATGAGAGAGAGGGTTTAAGCCTCTTATATAGGCCCAGAGTTGTCGGAAATAGGCCCAGGGCCAAGGTATACTTAGGTTATGTCCAAAGGGAGGTTGTTCCGTCTCAACGGAGCACTTCCGGAGCCCCTCCTTGAGCCAAAGGTCGGACTTAAGCTCATTGACTATGGATCTAGGTCGATTTAAGTTTTCATTTCAGTCGGGTTCCTAGATCACACGTGGTGGACCAGTTTCAGTTCAACGATGACCGGAACTCGATCGGGATTACAAGTACACTGCCATGTGTATGAAATTTCTCCTGATCCGAGGGTGTATTTGGGTCAGATTCTGACGGTTTGATTGTTTATATCAGGCCAACAAGCGATAAGTCTCAGATTACTTAAATTATATTTAATTTCTAAAGAAAACCACGTTTTCTCACACTCTTCACTCTGGGATCAAGCGAATAGCCCTGAGACATTATCTGGATTTGATTTCTGAGATGGTTGTCAAGCCCAGCGAGGCGGTCCTAAGAACTTAGTCTCGTGGTCATCGGACTTTCGACGTGCGGTCCAGATCCGATACGGAGTTTCAATGTGCTCCCGAGAGCAACTGGGTAATGAGATGGATCCTAAATTTCAGGGTAACGTAGCATCAGCGATTCTACTAGTTTTTGGGTCTTACAGATTGTATTTAAAGTAGTTCAACCTAATTCTATTAATTATTCAAGTTAATACTTAACTAAAGCGTGCCTTAATTATGACAGAATAAGGTCATAGGAAAGTTTTACACCGATTTCTGGTAATTTTAATTAGTATATTAATTTTATTATTTTCTAGTAGTTTACAATCAAGTCTACTTCATCTCCATCAAATTTCATTAGATTTCGTGTTGTAGAAAAATTCTCAAAATTCTCGAAGCAGTAGCTGTCCAAACCGATGATTTTCAGATAGTTGTCACAACGGCCTATCTTTAACTATATTAAACAATTTATTATGTTTTAACTTATTTTTATATAAAACTAGACTCATCAAGCTTAAATCTGGCTTTTAAATCACCTAAATCAGAGTTATAACGAGGGAGATATGATGTTTTGAAGTCGAACCAAAATCGTAGAAAATGTGGCCGAAAACGGGTCAGCCGATGAACTTCGGCCCGCTCGGGTTCGCTGTACGGACGAGGCCTTGCCAAACCGGCGAGCCCCTCGTCACTCGCTGTCCTATCTAGGGTGGTTTTGCCACCCGATATTCGAAATAGGTGTATTTTACAACCCAGGATGAGTTATTTGACTTGCAATACATGTTTTTGGGGTAAGAGAAGCTGATTTATCCAAATAGCCTACTTATTTTACGAGATTCTAAAAGGTTAATGGTTAAAAACCCATTTTATTTATTTATTTACTATTTATAGTAATTTTTAGTTTAAGTATTGATCAACATCACCTAAATGTTAAGATTTGTATCTAATATGAAAGCACTTAGAAAATTTTGAAGGATAAGGTAGTGAAAGGTAAGATTTTGAAGAAAATGGTTTGAAAAGGGATTCGAGACTTTTGAATTGAGTATTTGAGAAGTTAATCAGGTTTTAGGATCGACCCATCGCTTAAGGACGTCTAACATTAGGTTGGGAAAATTTCGGGGTGTTACAGCGATAGCCATTGATGCTATCAAACCGTAACAGTTAATGCAGGTGTAGAGCGAGCTGATGACGTTCATCGGGTTGCTAGCGCAGATTGGTTATCTGGTGAGATAGGCGGGGTCCCTACGGCCCATATTGAGTTCCACCATTACATGATAGGTTTCTAGTTTTTATTATTAATGAACTTTGTATTCAGGATTGTATAAGTCCTGTATGGGTGCTACATTTGGAATTTTGTAATTATCAGAATGTTTTTATACAATGCATGGTTTAATCTAGCTTCATTACTATTAACTCTGATTAATGATAAATGGTTCAAATTTACACTGGATTTTATAAGCTAACACTCGAGTTTTTAGGAAACGGGTTGTATACTCGGGTCCTGAAAACACGTGGTGTTACAGTTGGTATCAGAGCGAGTCTAGATAAACTAGGCCTTGGGGAAAAACAGGACTTGTACGACTTCAAATACTCCAAAGTTTCATTAATGAAATTAGAAACCTGAAACTAGGTTCCATTCCCTTATTTTTAGGGTGCTTTGTGAATCTAGAAATATAAATTTTAGGCTCCCTTGAATTTCGTAGGGTTAGCCATTTGAACTTAGAAACAAAAACTTAAGTTTCTTTGTGAATTATAGGTGTCGGAACATTGGGACTAAACTTAAGTATCGTAAGGAAATAAGTAACCACCGTATTGTACAATTAGATCGAATGTAAACATTCTAAACTTAGGAATCCATATTAGGAATTATAATTTAAATTTTGCGTAATGATTAAATAATCAGAGTGAGCAGTGAGAGCGTAATAGGCCACATACACTTACCTCTTATGAAATTGGAAAATTATACGATATTCCATAGGAACCCAGGATAATCAGGATCACAGACTGACGGTATCATATTCTAGCGAAGTGCACGTGGTTTGACCCAAATTCTAAATCCTAGAAAATTCTAATGACCTCAATGCCCTGATCAAGTAGAAGGTCAAGATTCACTAGGATCAGGAAGGGATACCAAGGAACTCACTGCCTTAATCAAGCAGAAGGTCGTTGTATTAGGCTCAGGCCAACCATAACTGTTAGTTCATGTTAACCCGAACACTAAAAATATAAACTACTCTTCCTCTAAGATGATCTAGAATTGTCATTGTGAATTTCAAACTCACATATATGAATAGGATAACCATAATAAAACTCTCTTTTATGTCTCATGAGCAAACCCTTGATCTTAATTGATACTATAAGGAATTGGAAATGACCATAATCGAATCTTTTGGGTGAGATTCTTCTTTAAGGGGGGTAGATTGTAACAACCCTAGTCCTAGTAGTTAGTCACGAGCCCTTGAGCATATAAACATACTTCACAGGGAAGGTAGTAAATGATAAGAGACATGGTAAAATAGATTATCCTCGTCCCATTTAAAGCGGAAGTATTGAATTTTAGGGATGAAATTCTTTTTAAGGGGGTTAAATTGTAACACCCCATACTTTTCAGTACTCGGGTGTTATCATGAGGACCTAATGTAGGATCACAAACCCGATTTAGTGATTCTATAAGGCAACTGTAAACTCATTGGACTCTAGGAGCTTTGGTCTAAGTGTATCCAGAATTAGACTAGGAATGTTGGAGGACAAACTTGATCTGATCAACCACCAGATGAGGCCCACCTGAGTTATAGATCTACCTCAAGGTCAGATGGGTGGTCTATCTTAAGTGATCCATAATAACTCATCTTAATTGTATATGTATTATAATATAAAATAATTTTATGATTAATTGTAATAATATATATGTTACTTGAATCATTCAAATTATGTATATTATCTAAACTACATAAAGAATAAATGGCATACCAATGCATTACTCAAATAATCGATGTACATTAACTAATATTTACATTTTATAATGTTAACTATATATTACTGTATTATACTATATATCACTTAATATTAACTTTACTATACTAAAAGTGCATATAAAATCATGAAAATACATTATAAATATTAATGGTTGTAAATGAATACTTACCTATAACTATTAATGTATTGTACTAAACAAATAGGTAAGTGTATTTTTATAATATAATTTAGAATACTATTTACTAATATTTATTATAATAAATATATAATAATATTGTATCAAGTAACTATAGTACACTTTGAATATTATTATTAATATTTATATATACAAAAAAAAATGCATATACATACATAATATTACAAATTAAATACCTTATTGAATGATAAATAGTTATTAATATAAAATATAAAATAATACAATAAATGTATTATAAGTTGTGTGTATACTTATAATATATACTATATCGTATATTATTGTAATTAACATTACATGTTATATTATTTTGATACTAATTTTGAAACTAATGGATGGGCCAGATTTCACTTAACGTCACCATGGGCCGCGCAAACTACTAATCAAGCATGAACTTGGCATATATGGCCCACTAGAGTCTAGGATCTGCTTCATTCCTTGGGTCGGGCTCTAACATGAGTTGACGAAGCAGATGAACGGAGCGGATCGAATTCACATACCCTTGTGGACCCCACACACGAGTTGCATGTGCACCAAGGGCGGAGTACACGCCATGCACTAAGCTAATGGGCATGGTCAGACGTCTCTGACTCGTGCCCCTCCAAAAATGGAGAAATCTCTCCCTCTCTCCTCAGTTTCTATAACCGACGGACGAACGAGCTATCCCCGTGCGTTAACCTCTGGCTCACCTCTGTGATTGGCTCGACCAATCCAAACCGTCCATCTCGTAGAGGACACGAGGAAGAGCAAACTTGTGACCACGATCACAGTCGCAATAGGGATAGTTGTGTTTCTTCTCTTTTCAAAAATGGAAAGCTTTCTTCCAGCTCAGCGATCTGCATGATCAAGCAAGAGCTCATCCGGGCCATCCCAAACAGAGCCTTTTCAATCATCCATTCCAGCTAGTGACTTAGGTTTTCTTCCTTTCTCCACAACAAAAACCAAATGGCCACTCTTTCCTCCCAAGCTCAAACCCCCCATGAAAACCTCCTTGGAGCTTCGCCTAACCAGTCTCCGAGCTCCTCTGAACCTATACACACTACCTATAATACTCAGCTCGAAGAAATACAGGTTGGATTTCGATCCACCATTGGAGGCCGATCGTCTTCCTCGGTAATCCTCGACCAATGATCTGCTGCTCGTTGTGTTCTAGATGCAGCAGAGAGGAAAGGAATGGGAGAGGAGAAGAAGGAAGAAGAAAGAAAGAAAGAAAGAAGGTGGAAGGAGGTGAGATGCGGACGCCTTCCTCAGGTGGTTGTCACATCGGTTGGGAGTGATTGGAGTCGATTTGCTACCCCGACGCTGGCCATTTGAACTCCGTCCCAGCTTAGGCGTTGCTGGTCGTTGCAACAGGAGAAAAACGAGGAAGAAAGAGGGAGGCAGAAGCAGGAGAAAGGGAGAGAAATGCGAGATTGAGAGAGGGAAAGGATGGTGCGGTTGCTGTTACAGCACCAAGAGCCAGGAGCTGCTCCACTAGGCCTCTGACTGAGTTAGGTGTGGTCTGATCGAGCCCAAATGTTGATTGGTCCAACAGAAGGAGAAATGAGAAGATAAAGAGGGAGAGAGAGTAACAGGGAAAAATGAAAGGAAATGGGAGAAATCGTGAGGGGCGCGGCTAGTGCTGCCACACCCTAGTGCTGCCACACCAAGAGCGAGTCGAGGGGAGCAGTTGTCAAGCTTGAGTTTAGGACGAGCTAGCAGAGAATGTTTGGGTTAAATCTACTCCAAATATGGCGGGAGTTATGCTAAGAAGAAAAAAGATGTGTGGAAGAAAGAAGAACAGAGGGAGCAAAGATTTTGGTTGCTACCGAGTTGACTCAGTTGAAACTGAGTCCATCCAAGTCTAACTAGGTTAAGTCAGATGTGGTCCTGGTCCAGACCCAACTAGGAGTGAAAGAAAGAAGAAAATAAATAAAAGAGAAGAAGAGGGAAAGGAGAAAGGAAGAAGAGAGAGAGAGAGAGAGAGAGAGAGAGAGAGAGAGATTGAGTGCTTGTGCTCTTACTGAGTCAACTCAGTTGAGCTGTCGGGCCGGCTCATCAAATGGAGTTAAGTTGAACAACTGAGTTAATAGGGTCGAATCGACTCGAATCACTCGACTTGAGGTAATTCGATCTTCATGATGTTGAAATGGAACTGTATTCACATTTTTGAATTTATTGGAATTGTTCTTATTAAATTGAGAAACTTTGATTCTCTGACCCTCACCTGCATCTTTTTTATTGGATTTTTGTTTAGATTTGATCTACTCCTAATTAGAGCACTTAAGGTCTTGTAGGGTTAGCGTACCCTCCCCGGTTCATGGTTGAACTCGACACCGAGTTGGGTCAAACCAGGTGACTTATTTCTCTTGATTAGTAGGTAAAATCATTTCTATTAGAATGATGTTCGGTCTTTAATCGCATTATTTCAAGCGAAGTAAGATATTCAAAATCCTCAATGAGAACTTTATTCAATTGAGTTGAAGATATGCTAAATCGCCCCTAGGGCAAGTTAAATCCTAAATCAAGGCGATTTAGTCTCCAAGCTTCTAATAGATTTCAGACTAGGATTTAAGTTGGGTTTAATCAAGTCAAACTTTGACTGAAATGTAGGAATTTGGAGTTTCTCATTTAGTTCATATTGGAGTTTATGCTTGATTGAAGCTGCACTCTAAGGTGAGGACTCACCCTTTGAGCTTCCCACTTAAATTCATTGATCTAATCATAGACGTTGCCTTAATCCTTTCCATTTAGTATTTCCTAAGTTACTTGATTTTGTTAGTAGCTTATTATGTGAATATGTGAATACGATAATGTTTGCGCACCTGATTCCTATGGTAGATAATGAACATATCTCTTTAATTATAACATGCATAAACGATTTGGTGATAACATGCTATCTTTAGTTGTGCATTTTTAATTAACTATATGTTGGTCGGTTGCGATTGAGTGATGTAAGGAATGAACCTGTCCCAAACTCACCAGCTTGCGGACCCTATATCATACTTTACCTTACATGGCTTGGAACACATACTCGCCCTATGTGACTTGGATTGTTACTTGCCCTTTGTGGCTTTGATGAGTCGTTGGTGCCCTTTTGTGGCTTGATGGTTATAATCACATATACTGTTATTTCCTATCCATCTTGCGGTGTTCAGTCGTACTATGATTTCTAGGTGGAGCGGGTGTTCCTTAGCGATTTCCTAGCCATCTTGCGGTGTTCACGTATGATATGATTTCTGGGTGGTCTACAGTTTGTGTGTTGTTTGTCTCTTCATCTTGTGGTGTTCAGTCGTACCTTGATTTTCTGGTGGATCGGGTGTTCACTAGCGATTTCCTAACCATCTTTCGATGTTCACGTACGATATGATTTTCAGGTGAAGTAGATGTTTGTATGTTGTTTTCCTATTCATCTTGTGGTGTTCAGTCGTACCACAATTTTCATGTGGAGATAAAGTTCACTTATCAATTTTTTAGCCATCTTGCGATGTTCATGTATGATATGATTTCCGGGTGGTCTACAGTTTGTAAGTTGATTGTCTCTTCATCTTGTGGAGTTCAGTCATACCATGATTTCCGGGTGGAGCTGAAGTTCGTTTATCGATTTTCTAATCTTCTTGCAGAGTTCACGTATGATAGACTTCTCGGGTGAAGTAAAGGTTTAAAGGTTGGTTTTCTATTCACCTTACGAATTTCACTTGTACCATGATTTTCGGGTGGAGCTGAAGTTCGCTTATCGATTTTCTAGCCATCTTGCAGAGTTCACGTACATGTCACTGCGGGTGCAATAGAAGGTTGTATGATTGATTGTTTGATTTTCTAGATGTATTCCTTTATATTGCGATTGCTATTATATTTTGCTTATGATGAGATTATGTTGATTTGCTTAGTTTTTTAGTATATGTTCATGATTCTGAAGTACCCTGTTTAATATATCCATTTCCATGACTTGCGAGCTGTATTGGATAATGAGTGATGAGTGTGCAATCTTAGAAGGTGTTCCTCACTGCGATAGCCATTGATGCTATTAAACCGTAATAGTTGATGCAGGTGTAGAGCAAGCTGATGACGTTCACTAGGTCGCTAGAGAAGATCTGGTGAGCTAGGCGGGGTCCCTGCGGCCCATATTGAGTTCCACCATTACATGATAAGTTTCTAGTTTTTGTTATTAATGAACTTTATATTTGGGATTGTATAAGTCCTATATGGGTGCTACATTTGAAATTTTGTAATGATCAGAATGTTTTTATACAATGCATGGTTTAATCTAGCTTCATTGCTGTTAACTTTGATTAATGATAAACGGTTCAAATTTACACTGGATTTTATAAGCTAACACTTGGGTTTTTGGGAAACGGGTTATATCCTCGGGTCCTGAAAACACGGGGCGTTATAGCCACCTTGGATGGAATCATGTCCTACTGCATGACATTTATGCCATTTCTCATGGAAGAAGCTTCTTGCGTCGTTTCATATAGAAAAGGAGTTGTACGCCTCACCCTTGCATGAGTTGAGTGTCCACTAGTCGAGTGTCAACTCATGACATTGGAGAATCATAGAGGAGTCAGAAGAATAGTGTATGATGGAAGGTCCACACAATCTAAGTTCGAGGTCTCCACATTTCAAGGGATGATTGTTGCTCCACATTTTAAGGGATCGCTCCACATTTTAAGGGATGATCATCGCTCCAACGGAAGGATGATCAGAACTGATCTCAACGATCAGATTAAGGAAGAATGAATGGAAGGATGATCAGAACTAATCTCAACGGTCAGATCAAGGAAGAATGATCGGAACTGATCTCAACGGTCAAATCAAGGAAGAATGAACGGAAGGATGATTAGAATTGATCTCAGCGGTCAGATCAAGGGTTTCAAGCTCGCACAACCCATCTCTCCTAGAGATGAACATCAAAAAGCGTTGAAATGCTGAAGAAATCGCCATCAGACTGCCTTTTATTTCATTCATTGTGTTACATTAATTGTACTTTATTTTTAGAATCAAGGGAATCCGAGGATGTAAATGAACTCAGAATAAATGTGATCATTGTTCTCTCATTGAATTCTTTGTTATTATTGAGATAATCCCCCAAATCAAACGCATTTATTTTCTTGTCAAAACACCATCATGCAAAAAAGTTGTTATGTGCCACGTTTTAAAATCGTGTTGTGGGCATGAACTGATGAGATCCCTAACCGCTACCAACATTAGAAGAATGTTTCATCTTCCTTTTGGACGAAGTTCATGATTGACTTCTTAATGGTGTTTGTCTTATGATATGGAAATATTTTTTTTTATGAACTCCTTCATCATGTCATTTCATGTGCCAATAGATCGCGGACGTAGTGAGTACTACAACGTCTTAACTTTTTCTTTCAAGGAGAAAGGAAACAGTTTCAGCTTGACCGTGTCCTTAGACATGTTAGGAAAATATAAAGTGGTTATAACCTCATCAAATTCCTACAAGTGTAGGTATAGACTTTCATATTCAAGTCCAAGGAACTTTGGAAGGAGTTGGATCACTCCAGGCTTGATATCCATGTTTCTTGTGTTTTCTGGAAAAATCATATAAGAAGGGGTGCTCACCCCTGCCTTTTGCAACTAATCTCATAAAGTATGAGGCAGGGGTGAATGGTGCACCTCACAACTCGAGGTTACAGCTGATTCACCGATTGATTTACAAGTTGATTTGCAACCATAACCTCAATTAACTCCAAGGATCTCAAGTGGTGTCTAATCCTGTGATGGATAGATAACCCCTCAAACAATCCTCCTTCACTCAAGAGATGTCGAGTGTTGTCACGAACCTACTTGGGTATGAAATACTCTTAGCCCTTAATTTTAGAATCTAACCTAAACCTAAAAGAAAGAAAGAAAATATAAATCTAGAATTAGAAAGAGAGAGAGAGAGAGAGAGAGAGAGAGAGAGAGAGAGTATTAGAAAGAAGTTACCAAATTAGAAGGTTCTATGTTAGTATCCTGTAAAAGAAAAAGGAAAGTGAGATAGTTTCTAAAAAGGAAATAAGGAAAGCAACCTAGTTTCTAAAAAGAAAAAAATAGAAAATAGAAAGTTTATATATATATATATATATATATATATATATATATATATATTAGTTTCTAAAAAAACAAAGTAGGAAAGTTTTTATCCTAGAATTAGAAAGTAGTTTCTAAAAACTGAAAAGGAAAGTTTCTAAACTTAGAAATCGAAAGCTAAGTTAGTTTCTAAAATAATTTAGAAAAACCTAATCCTAGAAATAGAAAATAGAAAAACCCTAATCTTAAACTACTTTTAAAAGTAGTTAATCTCATAACAACACAACCGCAAATCCACGGCAACGACGCCAAAAACTTGTTCACAACCCCAAGTGTAGGGTCGCGATGCAGTAATAATCTTAGTGAGATTGAGGTCGAATCCACAGGGACTAATCTCGTTAGTATTTTGAAAGCAACTAGAAGTAGAACTAGAAAAAGATGTAAACCTAAATCTGGAAGTGTAGAGAGAGTAATTGTGAGTTATTTAACTAAAACTTAAGAAATTCAAAGGTAGGAACTAGGGTTTCCAAGGATCCACTTGTAGCAATCAGGGAGATCTATACTTGATTCAAAGACACAACTGGAATCAGAGTTCCATCCTATCAAATTGAAAAATATCTCATAAAACTAAATTTGAACTTCCTTTGACCTAATTCTTAATGGATGAGAGTTGTGAGAACTGGAAGTGATTCCATCACAAAACCATGCCCAGGAGACAATGGCTCACAATAGGATATACTAATCTCATAACCAAACATAAGAGAATTATGAAGATTAGAAGGGATTCCATCATCCAACCATGCCTAAGGATGATGGTGAACAACATGATTTTCTAATTTTACAATCTCAAACTAGTAAAAGAATATTGATGAGGGTCGAATATTGCATATTAGACCGCGACTATTACCTGATTTTACGTACATGATAATGCTTAATGCCATATTTTAATTGTGTTTTTATTACAGGATGAAATCAGGAGCATGGATTGAAAAATGATATTAAAAGCATGGATTTGACGCTCCAAAGTCATCAGAGCAAGGGACGGACTCCAGAGGACTGAGATCAATGAATTTATACGTCAGGGACCTGAGGAAATCAAGCCGTTCATGTTTAAAAAGGCCCGAAAATGGTGCAAAATGCAAGATCACATGGTTCCCGCCATCCGATTGGCCCGAAACTTCATACAGGTGATGGGGGCCATAAATTAACCGTACATATTAAATTTCAGCCATTGAAGATATCGGAAAGTGGTCCAACGGACAGATCAGCCCATTGATCTTCAATTTGGGGCCCACCTGATATCTGGAACTGCCTAAAATTTGGTTTTGGCAGTTGAAATAATATGAAGAAAAGGATGGACGGTGTAGATTTCGCACAAACATTACATTTGGGCCCCGTACGTGGTACATGTACACCATGCACATTCACGCCAGCCGTGCATGGGACCAGCCAGCCGGTCACCGCAGCTGCTGACCACGTCATCCTCTCAAAATGGCAGTTGCCGTTTCCAGCGTTCCGCAAACCGACCTGCGGTCCTTAGTTGTGGGCCCCACATGTTGTTCATATAGGAAATCTGGACCGTCCCTTAGATTCCTACGGCCCATTTTATGAAGCCCTAGGTGACGGAATTTGAAGAAATCAAGAGAAAGGGATCCTAGCCGTTCAAACATTGAACGGACGGCAGTAAGAGAAATCCGGTGGGCCTCATCGGAAGAAGATAAAGATACATGTTTCCGTATGAATTTTTGTCCTTCATTCAATGGACGGTTTGGATTTCGCCATAAAGATCAAGGTGGGACCCACTGATCGTCACATCAGCAGCTGTTTTGGCGTCTGCGTAACGACGGACGCTGTCCATTTTTGCGGCTGATTGTAGGCCCCATACGTCATCCGTACGGACCATCCAAGTCGTTCATCTTGTAGAGTGGCTTGAGCACTACAAAACCATGTTGATATTTTATGTCCATGCGTGCACACGTGTGCGGTACAGAGGCCACAAACGGACTGCCCTGTATTGTTCAAAACTGATCTTTTTGTGATTTCTTCTCTAGGCCGCGTTAATGGACGTTCAAAACCACCCATTCTTGACTGAAATTTCGTCCTGAATCCAATGGACAGGGTGGATTTTCCAGAAAATACTTCTATGGGGCCCACTGATCACGGCTGCGAAAAGTTGCATTCTGTGTCCTGCTACGACTCTGCCACCGACTCCAGCCCTCCAGCAACTATAAAAGAGGAATTTTGGACGTGGGAAAGGCATTCAGAAACAGGGAATTCTAGATTCGGAGCAAGGGAGAGGAGAAAGAGAAGAAAGAGAAGAAAGAAGAGAGAGATCGATTGGTTTGATGTTCTTTTATGAATTTTGTTTATTCATCTTTTTGATGGATTTTATGGGTCAGTAATCTCTCAGCTAGGGCTGAGATGAAGCCTCTAATTTGAATACTCTTGTTATATTTTAATTTTACTTTGATTTGATTGGTGTGTTTCTTTCTCTAAGTGGGCTTGATTGGTTTAAATTCTATACTTCTCCATCTATGAACTTGACCAAAGTATATATATGGATGATGTTTGGATGCTTATTATAGGTGCTTGGGTCTGATCAAGAACAGGTTTCCTATAGAGGAAGAAACAGGGTGCTTTAATGAACTGTACATTCCATGTGCCCGACCAAGGACATGGGATATGTTATTCATGGCATTGCTTAAAGGAATTAGACATTTTGTATGCCCGATTGAGGACACAGATTGTGCTTTCTCTATATAAGTGGTATCAATCCAGATCAAGGTGAATCAACAGACAAAACAAGGGTTAGGATAATTAGGGGTGGATTCGAAAGTCCCAGTGCTCTTTCTCTGATTGAATTTTCTTCCCTGTTCTTAATTGTTTTTTTCCTAGAATTGTGTTTAGAAGTTCAGTCCATTATTTGTTGGATTAGTTAAGAAGAATTGTGAATTTGAGTTGTGACGATCAGTCCTCGTGGGAACGATCTCGTAATACGTACCATATCTACATCTGATTCGTATACTTGCGAGTTTAAAAAATCATTTAAATCATGTTGGTTTAAATAAAACATCAAGTTTTTGGCGCCATTGCCGGGGACTGTTTCGTTCCAAATTGAATTTGGGATTCTCTCTTATCATAATTCATAGCTTAGGATTTTACTAACTTAGAGTTCTTTTTTTGATTTTAGAAACTAACCTATTTCCTGTTTTGTATGGTCTTGAAATAATCTTCTAATTTGGAATTGAGGAAGGAAGCTACTAAGTAAAGGAAGAGCTTCTTAATTATTTTTTTTTTGACATCAATCATCTCCTTTTCCGGGTTCTTTCTTTCCATTTTTATTTACATAGTTTTAACTTGTTTTAGAATCTCATAGTTTCTAGTTCTAGTTTTATTTCTCTTAGGTTGCTTCTTAGTTTAGTTTTCTTTCTTACATTGCAATAACATAGTTTATGCTAGGACGTAGATCTCTAAATATAGAAC
Organism: Magnolia changhungtana; assembly: GCA_030180095.1. Lineage (NCBI taxonomy): Eukaryota > Viridiplantae > Streptophyta > Magnoliopsida > Magnoliales > Magnoliaceae > Magnolia > Magnolia changhungtana. Next base: position 2,218,706 of record JASAUF010000324.1, on the reverse strand, counting down.
TAGCACCGTTTGATCCTGAAATAGAAAGAACATTTCGTGAAAGATTGAGAAATAATCCTGTTGAAATGGCGAATGAGAATGAAGTTAAAGCTCTTAAAGATTATTCAGCTCCTGTCCAATTTAATGCGCCTTCATGCATAGTGTTGCCAACCACTATGGCAGCACACTTTGAACTTAAACCTGGAGTCATACAATTGTTGCCATCCTTTTATGGATTGGACAAGGAGGACCCATATCATCATGTGAAAGAATTCCTAGACATTTGCTCCACCTTTAAGTTCCAAAACTTCTCAGACGATTCAATCCACCTACGCCTGTTTCCTTTTTCTTTGAAGGATAAGGCGAAAGCATGGTTGAATTCTCTAGAAGTTGGATCTATCACTATATGGGACCAACTGTCTAAGAAGTTCTTAAACAAGTTCTTCCCCGTTCACAAAACTAATGCCCTCCATAGAGAAATTACTAACTTCACACAAAAAGAGGGCGAGCACTTTCATGAATGTTGGGAGAGATGGAAGGACTTGCTTCTTAAATGTCCTCACCATGGTTTTGAGAAATGGCAACAAGTTCAATACTTCTATGACAGTCTGACACCCTAGAACCGTCGCATAGTTGATGCCATCAGTGGAGGGTCATTCATGACCAAAAGTGATGTCGAAGCGTGGAACTTCTTTGAAACCTTGTGCGAAAATTCCCAGCAATGGGACTATTCAAATAGAGGTGACAGAAGTCCCCAACCACAAAAGAGAGGTGGTATATATGAGATAGGAGTCATGCCAGATCTGTGTGCCAAGCTTGATAACCTGACAAAGAAAGTTGATGCTCTGGTATTAAATAATGGACCTCCACAAACAACTCAAGCCGAGGCTTGTGCAATTTGTTCTAGTCCTGCCCATCCTATACAGTCTTGTCCATCTAGTGCAGCATCCCCAGAACTTCTCTCTGAACAAGTACATGCTATGAACACTTTTCAAAAACCTGGGAATGATCCTTACTCGAACACATACAATCCAGGGTGGGCTAGACATCCAAATTTTTCTTGGGCAAAAGGACCACAACAAGGAGGACCATCTGAAAATCCTCCCATGCAACCGCACCTCCAAGTTGGCAGTCAACAACTTCAACAATTTCCACAATATCAACAATTGTCTGCACAATCAAGGAAACCATCTCTTGAGGATACACTCCATCTTTTTATGCAGAGTTCTCTCCAATTCCAAAAAGACACCCAACAAACCTTACTAGCCAACCAGCAAAGCTTACATGCAAATGCGCAATCCATTGCCAAAATGGAAGTACAAATGGGTCAACTAGCTGCCACATTGAGTGAAAGAAAGAAGGGCAAGTTCCCTAGCCAACCTGAGGCTAATCCAAAGGGACGGTATGAGATTGGCTCTAATTCCAACCAAGGGCAATATCATGAGCAAGCCAAATCGATCACTACCCTTAGGTCAGGCAAGCAGATTGATAACAGAATAGAGATGCCTAGGGATGAATCAAATTCTAAAACAGAAGATCAAGATGAAGCAAAGAGTCACACCAATGCATCCAAAGTCCAAAAGCTCTCTGACTCTCCAAGAGCCACTAATGTGCCACCCTACGTGCCCAAAGCACCCTTTCCTCAACGTCTGGCACCAATAAAGAAAAGAAATAACTTTGATGAAATCTTGAATGTGTTTAAAAAAGTGCAAGTCAACATCTCGTTGCTTGACGCTATCAAGCAAGTCCCTGCTTACGCTAAGTTTCTTAAAGATTTATGCACTCAAAAGCGTAAGCAGAATGTTCATAAGAAAGTCTTCCTTGCAAAGCAGCTCAGCTCCATGATTCAACATAACACCCTTCCTAAATTTAGGAATCCAAGAGCTCCCACCATTTCTTGCGGCATAGGAGATCATAAGATCGGGAAGACATTGCTTGATTTAGGGGCGAGCGTCAATTTGTTACCATATTCGGTTTATGAGCAGCTAGGACTTGGTGAGTTGAAACCGACTAAAGTAACATTACAACTAGCTGATAGATCTGTCAAGGTGCCCCGGGGTGTTATTGAAGATGTGTTAATCCAGGTTGATAAATTCTATTTTCAGCCTGTCCAGAATCTTCATAGTCAGATCCCAGTCATCTTGGGTCATCCATTTTTGGCCACATCTAATGCTATTATAAATTGCCGGAATGGAGTTATGAAATTGTCCTTTGGTAACATGAATATTAAACTCAATGTCTTTAATGCAGGACAACAATCCGCAGATTTGGATGACATATCTGAAGTGGACATGATCGAGAGTCTAGTGCAGGACTCCTTCCGTAAATCTTTTGAAGATCCACTTGAGACCTGCTTAGCACAATATGGCAGGAATTTTGACATCGATAGTCCCATCCACGAAGTCAATGCACTGCTCGACTCTACTCCTATATTAGAGACTGAAAAATGGAGAGCGAAAGTGGAACCTCTTCATCCCTCTGAGACTCTTCCTGACAGCACAATTTTTAACTCTGAGAAGACAAAGGCGAGCAGGCTGCTTAATGTTCTTAGAGCATATAAGGCAGCAATTGAACGGAAGATAGCGGAAATACAGGGAGTATGCCCCACTGTATGTATGGGTCATGCTGTGGAAATGTCGCGTGAAATGCAAAAGAAGCGTGATCCTAACATGGAAGAAGTCGTTCGAGCAGAAGTCCTTAAATTATTTGATGACAGTGTCAGTTACCTCATTGCAAATAGCACAGCTCATGGGAACTTACATCACCTGTCTGGGATTGGTTAATCAAGGTGTTGAGGTAATTTCTTTGGCGGATCCTGGTCATAAAGATTAGTTAATTCATGGTCCGTTCTTGTCTGGCTGAAGACGTTAAACTTAGCGCTCCTGGGAGGCAACCCATCCTTTTGCTTTATTGTATTGCTTTTTATTTCATTCCTTTCCATTTTTCTAGTTAGTTAGTTCAATGTTTATGGGTAACATTACTGCAAACCCTCACGAGACTACAACTCGTCCACTAGGGGTAACCTAGGGGTTTAAAGGCTTGTTGCATATGCTAAATGCAATCGAGAGCACCTGCGAAAGTGGTATAGGTAGGATCTTTTATTTTTTATTTTTGTTGACTTCTCTCTTGTGCCGACCTACTTTTACGATGATATTTTTTGAGGAAGCCTCTTGATTCTCCGTCCAGGTACTACTCTTGATTCTCCGTCCAGGTACTATCTTTCCCTCATTCCTCTTTTATTATTCGTTGTCCCATGTGCATCACATGATTATTTCTTTTACATTGAGGACAATGCAGATTTTAGGTTGGGGGTGGGAGATTAGGTTACCTAATCAGTATTTTCTTGGTCTTGAGTAGAAATTGTGAAATTTTTCAAAATTTTCTGGAATTTCTGTTGAATTCAAAGTGATTTTGACGGATAGTCGAGAATATGGGTAACCTATGACTCTTGGATTCGGCCATCTGCTTGATTTCACAAGTCAATTTTGAATTGTTAACCCATGATTAGAAGTTTTAAGCATTGATTGAGTCATGATTCTGCATATCACATCTCGCTTACACATTAAGGTTCCGATTCGAAAATTGAATGATTAACTTGGTAAGCATTAAGCATGAAAGGAACCAGCCTGAAAAATAAAAATTTTAGCATTAAAAAGAAGAATTGAAAGGGTAAGTTGCATAATCTTCACCATAGGTTTGCTCCCTATAAGTGTAGATTTGATCTCCCATGATTAACATTTAGAAAAAGTATGGCGACGAGTTTTCACCATAGGTTTGCTCCCTATAGGTGAGGATTTGATTCCCTTCCTTGGCGTACTGTTCATAAAGAAAATCAAAAAAATAAAGGCTGAAAGGTTAATCTATAATGCTAGTGATGGTTTCAGGTTTGCTTGTCACGAATTACTAATGATATCATGAAATTGACAATTGGATCTTTTAATGATTGTAAGCCGAGATTACACTATACACTCATGGAACTCAATGTTTAAAATTGTTCTAATTAATGGATTAATATTTTGAACTTGATTATGAAGTTTACTGTAAGCTTGATTTCAGGAGAAAAATCTTCTCACCATTCATGAATCGTAGAATTTTCACATCTCAATTATCTGTTCACACATCACTTGAGTTTATAGGAATTGTCTTTTATTTCTGAAATTATTTTTCGCATGTTTTGCTCGGGACTAGCAAAATGCTGGTTGAGGGTTGTGATGAGGGTCGAATATTGCATATTAGACCCCAACTATTACCTGATTTTACGTACGTAATAATGCTTAATGCCATATTTTAATTGTGTTTTTATTACAGGATGAAATCAGGAGCATGGATTGAAAAATGATATTAAAAGCATGGATTTGACGCTCCAAAGTCATCAGAGCAAGGGACGGACTCTAGAGGACTGAGATCAATGAATTTATACATCAGGGACCTGAGGAAATCAAGCCGTTCACGTTTAAAAAGGCTCGAAAATGGTGCAAAATGCAAGATCACATGGTTCCCGCCATCCGATTGGCCCGAAACTTCATACAGGTCATGGGGGCCGTAAATTAACTGTACATATTAAATTTCAGCCATTGAAGATATCGGGAAGTGGTCCAACGGACAGATCAGCCCATTAATCTTCAATTTGGGGCCCACCTGATATCTGGAACTGCCTAAAATTTGGTTTTGGCAGTTGAAATAACATGAAGAAAAGGAACATGAAGAAAAGGATGGACGGTGCAGATTTCGCACAAACATTATATTTGGGCCCCGTACGTGGTGCATGTACACCATGCACATTCACACCAGCCGTGCATGGGATCAGCCAGCCAGTCAACGCAGCTGCTGACCGCGTCATCCTCTCAAAACAGCAGTTGCCGTTTCCAGCGTTCCGCGAGCCGACCTGTGGTCCTCAGTTGTGGGCCCCACATGTTGTTCATATAGGAAATCTGGACCGTCCCTTAGATTCCTACGGCCCATTTTATGAAGCCCTAGGTGACGGAATTTGAAGAAATCAAGAGAAAGGGATCCTAGCCGTTCAAACGTCGGACGGACGGCAGCAAGAGAAATCCGGTGGGCCTCGTCGGAAGAAGATAAAAGATACATGTTTCCGTACGAATTTTCGTCCTTCATTCAATGGACGGTTTGGATTTCGCCATAAACATCAAGGTGGGACCCACTGATCGTCATAGCAGTAGCCGTTTTGGCGTCTGCGTAACGACGGACGCTGTCCATTTTTACGGCTGATTGTGGGCCCCATACGTCATCCGTACGGACCATCCAAGCCGTTCATCTTGTAGAGTGGCTCGAGCACTACAAAACCATGTTGATATTTTGTGTCCATGCGTGCACACGTGTGCGGTACAGAGGCTACAAACGGACTGCCCTGCATTGTTCAAAACTGATCTTTTTGTGATTTCTTCTCTAGGCCGCGTTAATGGATGTTCAAAACCACCCATTCTTGACTGAAATTTCGTCCTGAATCCAATGGATAGGGTGGATTTTCCAGAAAATACTTCTATGGGGCCCACCAATCACGACTACAAAAAGTTACACTCTGTGTCCTGCTACGACTTTGCCACCGACTCCAACCCTCCAGCAACTATAAAAGAGGAATTTTGGATGTGGGAAAGGCATTCAGAAACAGGGAATTCCAGATCCGGAGCAAGGGAGAGGAGAAAGAGAAGAAAGAGAAGAAAGAAGAGAGAGAGATCGATTGGTTTGATGTTCTTTTATGAATTTTGTTTATTCATCTTTTTGATGGATTTTATGGGTCACTAATCTCTCAGCTAGGGCTGAGATGAAGCCCCTAATTTGAATACTCTTGTTATATTTTAATTTTACTTTGTTTTGATTGGTGTGTTTCTTTCTCTAAGTGGGCTTGATTGGTTTAAATTCTATACTTCTCCATCTATGAACTTGACCAAAGTATATATATGGATGATGTTTGGATGCTTATTATAGGTGCTTGGGTCTGATCAAGAACAGGTTTCCTATAGAGGAAGAAACAGGGTGCTTTAATGAACTGTACATTCCATGTGCCCGACCAAGGACATGGGATATGTTATTCATGGCATTGCTTAAAGGAATTAGACATTCTGTATGCCCGATTGAGGACACAGATTGTGCTTTTTCCATATAAGTGGTATCAATCCAGATCAAGGTGAATCAACAGACAAAACAAGGGTTAGGATAATTAGGGGTGGATTCGAAAGTCCCAGTGCTCTTTCTCTGATTGAATTTGCTTCCCTGTTCTTAATTGTTTTTTCCTAGAATTGTGCTTAGTAGTTTAGTCCATTATTTGTTGGATTAGTTAAGAAGAATTGTGAATTTGAGTTGTGACGATCAGTCCTCGTGGGAACGATCTCGTAATACGTACCATATCTACATCTGATTCGTATACTTGCGAGTTTAAAAAATCATTTAAATCATGTTGGTTTAAATAAAACATCAAATATACTGAAAGTTATCACAGATCTATTGTAATTTGAGTCACAACAAACCATTAAAAAATGAAAGTATTTCTTAAATATCAAACTAAACTCAAAGGGTGTTCAACATACATATGAATCAAAGCAATAGAAAACATCCCATAATGCTACAAGCTTCACATCTTAGCCCTAGCTAAGAGGTTTAGCCAACCATAGTCATGATTGGATCTAAAACCGTAGAAGAAAGCATGAAAAACTTAGGAAGAAAGAAGAAAAATGCTTGGCAATGGCTTTTCGCCCTTGTGCTTCACTCCTCCAAACCCTAGGATGATTAGATAGATTGATTGATGCCCATGGATGCCCTGAGGACTCCTATTTATAGTTGTGAAACACCTCCTTTGGTACCTCTTTGGAAAAATCTGAAAACTGCCTCAATTTTACACACTCCGCCTAACTCTGCGTAACTTTGCACGATTCGTTCGATGACATTGAACAGGCTTCAATGTCATCGAAGGTGTCTTATATACATGCTTTTTCTGTGCTTTTGTAGCTTCATATGGACTCTGCGACCTTTTATGTCATCGAACCTACCTTCGATGTCATTGAAGAGGCGTTCAATGTCATCGAGCATTGTTTTAGGAATCGATAATGTGTCCAAAACAGTCCAGAGAGTTATTCTAATTTCTTCAATAAATTTGATGTCATCGAAGAGACCTTTGATGTCATTGGGCAGATCTTCGATGTCATCGAGGTGTGCTTCGAGTAATTGAAAATGGTGCCTAATATGTCTAACGAGTTTTGCCAAAATTTCTCAGAAAATTCTGTCATCGAGTAGATGTTCGATGTCATCGAGCAGAGCTTCGAGTCATCGAATAAGTTCTCGAGTCATCGAAAAATGTCTTTAATTTTTTCAGCGACCAACTCAATTTTCCTTCATAAATTCGATGTCATCGACCTGTGTTCGATGTCATCGAATGTGTCCTCGATGTCATTGAAAGGTGTTCGATGACACAGTCAATGTGTATTCTGCACTTGTTCTTTAGGCTTCGTTCCTTCTCCACTTGATTTTCTTGAATCTTGGGTCCTTAAAATCTTCAATCTTTATTCCCTAAGATCCATTCTTTGCCTTGGTGATTTTTGAGTGTCAAAACCATGCTTTTAACACCTTTTCCAATCCAAGCTATTAAATTCACCTTGCAACATAAACATGAGTAAAATAGGACATTAAGCAGTATCATATTCATAAAACCAAGATATAAATAGAGTCCAATATGCAATATTTGACCCTCAACAATCACAAAATAGTGTCACTGTAGATTGAGCAATATCATAATCCAGCAACATTTGCTTCTTCCATAAAAGCTGTGCGCAACAACTACCGACTGCAATGTATTCAGCCTCAAAAGTAGATAAAGATATAGAGTTCTGTTTCTTGATATGCCAAGATACAAGATTATTTTCGATATAGAAACAACAACCACTGGTTGATTTGTGGATATCAATATTTCCATGCCAATCAGCATCTGAGTACCCATTAATAATGGTAGATGTGTAAAGGGGTACCATAAGCCGAAATCAGTAGTTCTAGCCACAAAGTTGATAATTCTTTTAACCATAAATAGATGAGACTCTTTAGGATCAGACTGAAATCTAGCGCATGCACCTATGCTAAATGCAATGTATGGCTAGCTTACATTTAGATATAGTAAGCTTCCCATCATGCTTCGGTACAAGTGTAAATCCACACTCTTGCCATGAATATCTTTGGAAAGTTTAAGTGTGGTGCTCATGGGTGTACGATGAGTATGGCCAGATTCAAGTACAAATCGTTTTATCAATTCTTTTGCATACTTGGACTGGCATATAAAAATCCCATCAACCATTTATTTAACTTGTAGAACGAGAAAGAAGTTTAGCTCACCTAACATGCTCATTTCAAATTCAGATTTCATCAGTTCAGCAAATTTATGAGCAATATCTTCACATGTAGAACCAAATACAATATCATCTACATAAATTTGGGCAATTAGTAAGGCATTCCCAGTCTTCTTTGTGCAGTCTTCTTTATGAATAATGTTTTATCAACACTCCCTCTACAAATTTGGTGATTGAGCAAAAATTATGTTAATCGCTCATACCATGCTCGGGGTGCTTGTTTAAGACTGTAGAGAGCTTTGCTTAACCAGTATACATGTTGAGGAAATTTAGGATCTAAAAATCCTTTTGGTTGTTCTACATACACTTCTTCCTTAAGAATACTATTAAGAAAAGCACTGTTCACATCCATTTGAAATAGTTTAAACTTAAGAGCACATGCAATGGACATGAGAATTCGTATGGACTCGAGACAAGCTATGGGGGCAAATGTTTCATCAAAATCAATGCCCTTGATTTGAGAATATCCTTGTGCTACGAGTCTTGCCTTATTTCTTATTACATTCCCAGATTCATCAGATTTATTTTTGAAGATCCATCTGGTTCCAACGATGCTTGTGTCTAGTGGTATGAGAACTAGTTGTCACACCTTATTTCTTGTAAATTGTTGTAGTTCTTCTTACATGTCTGCAATCCAAAATTCATCTTGTAATGCTTCTACAACATTCTTCGGTTCGATCTTTGAGTTGAAGCAAAGATGATTGTAAATATCATGAAGTTGTCGTCGAGTTTTTACACCTTCATTAGGATCTCTAATGATTTGATTTGGAGGATGATCCTTAATGAATGGTATACTACTTGATGACTGAGTTTCAGGAGGGGAGGTGGATTTTTCATTAGATTTATTTGCTATGCAAGGTTCCACATCATCCTCTATTTCAATTGAAGGACCATTATCGTTATAAGGTTGGTCATCAACAACCACATTGACCGTTTCTTGAATGGTGAGTGTCCTTAAATTGTATACTCTATAAGCACGAATATTAAGAGAATATCCATGGAAAATATCGTCCTCTCTTTTAGAGTCAAATTTGCCTGGCTGTTCTTTGTCTCTAAAAATATAACATTTTCTACCAAAGACACGAAAGTAGTTGACACTAGGCAGTTTTCCACACCATAACTCATACAGAGTTTTGTTTAATCATGCCCTAAGATATACTCAATTAAGTATGTAGCAGGCGGTGTTGACAACTTCGGCCCAAAAGCTTTTAACATTACTAAGTCCATTTCTTGCAACACTCGGTTCTTTCTTTCCACTACTTCATTTTGTTGTGGTGTTTTTGGGACTGAGAATTCATGTTGGATTCCATTTTATCACAAAATTTTTAGAATCGCTCATTCTCAAATTCCCCACCATGATCACTCCTTATTCTTTTAATACAATATCCATTTTAATTTTGGAGTCTTTTAGTCATTTTTAGGAATTCTTCAAATGCATCAGATTTTTCCTAAAGAAAAGTGACCCAAGTAAATCTGGAGTAATCATCTACCACTACCAGGAAGTATCTCTTTTTGCTATGACTCTTAACATTGGTGGGACCCACTAGATCCATATGTAGCAAGTCAACTGCTTTTGAGGTTGCTATGGTAGTTGTCTTTTTGTGTCCGACCTTAATTTGTTTGCCCTTAAGATAATCACCACATACAATCTTTTCTTTCTTTCTAATCATAGGAAGTCCTCTCGCCAAGCTTTTTTTAGTATAGCTTGGCCAAATTCCTATAGTGTACATGTCCAAGTCTTTGATATCATAGCTTGGACGCAGTATCTAAGGCCATGTGGCATCTCATGGATGATGTACTGTCTCCTTTACTATCTATCACATAGCAATTATCACTAGTGGGAAGACCTTTCATAATTAGTTGTCCTCTGATATTTGAGATCTTCACATATCTTTAGAGAATGAAACAGAGTGTTCTTTGTCGTAAATTTGGGAGATACTTAGAAGGTTGTGCTTTAATCCTTCTACGCAAAGAACATTCTCAAATTTGGGCAACCTTCGCCGGACTATTGTTCCTCGTCCAATTATCTTAGCTGAGCTCCCATCACCAAATATGACCGACCCACCATCAAATTCTGAATAATAAAAAATTGGGTCTGGTCACCAGTCATATGTCTAAAGCAACCGCTATCGAGATACCATTTTGAACTATTGTCTACTTTTAGTGTGGTATGAATTACAAGACAATTGTTCTTATTTTTTATTACCCACTTGTTTATCGTCTTCTTTGGAGAGGATGTTTTCTTTTGTTTTTCTCCTCAAGGTTGATGAACAAGGGATTCTTTGAATCCTTTGGGCTGAATCAGATTTTCTTGTTTCATCAATTCTTCAGTCTTTCGATTCAGCTGAGCTACCTATTTTAGTAACACGTCCATCCTTTCAGTCATTTTGGGTGGAGTGGGATATTGTCTATCTTCCTTGGTTGTCCTCTTTGAAGATCCTTTTGACTTTTTTATCACTTCTTTGGTTGTCTTGAATTTTTCTGTATGTTCCAACCGAGAAGTGTTGTGGGACTTACCAAGAGTTAAGCATTCATTTATGTAATGTCCTGAGTCTCCATATGTATTGCAAGTAGGAGTGTTTCTTGTATTGCTACTTGATGCAACACATCTAGTCATAGGTGATACATGAGAAGGGCTTGATTTATATGATTCATATCCTAGACCTCTCTTATCTTTAATATTTCTTCACATCCCTAAAAGTCTTTCTAGTTTTTCATTATTATGGGAAAACTTGTGACTTAGTTCAACTGAATGTTTGGATTTCTCTACATCTATTTTTAGTTTGATATTTTCAGAGTTTAGATGTGAAATTTCTGATTTCAGTTTGTCATTTTTAGATTCTAATTTATTTACTTGTTTATTCAAGTTTTTAATTTCTAAAACTTGACATGTTATTGTCCTCTCAAGCTTGTCATTGTTGACATGATATTGTTGGAGATCGTTGATCAAGTGGGTATTTATGTCCAATGTTTTGTTAAGATCTTTTTGCAATTGTTTGTTTTTGTTTTCAGCAATACCAAGCTTTTTAAGGACATTGATGCTATGAGAATAGAGTTGATCATAGGCATCATGTATACTTATCTCCTTAGTGTTTGTTAACACTCTTCTCTCTCTTTTGGCCATATTTCTTACTTTAGTTTAAGGATCTCCCTCTACGTTGTTAAACCCTTTAAGAGGAACCCGCTCTGATACCAATTGAAATTGTGGTAGAACTGCTACTATTGAAGTATGAAGTATGACCAAATGTCCTAAAAGGGGGTGAATAGGACTTTTTAAGATTATTTTCCAATAAGTACAAACAATGCATAACTTTTAAATAGAAAGATAAGGCAAAATAAATTAAAGGCTTCCAAGCTAATAGAGGGTCTAATTCACTTAGGCTATCACAAGATTTACAAATAAAGTACAACCCTATAGGGATAGTGAATGTGATGGTGTGTGAGCCAATAGAGGGTCCAATTCACTTAGGCTATCACAAGATTTACAAATAAAGTACAAGCCTATAGGGATAGTGAATGTGATGGTGTGTGGGATGTGATTTCTAATCAACACTTATATATTAACAAATCATGCATCATAAAGATCAAATGATAAACATAAGCATAATTAGATAAATGTACTCAAAGCAATCCCAAACACATTCATATAGAGTGGTTTGGCTACTTGTCTACTCCACTCCCGGCGACGCACTCTCTCCTAGAGTGTATCAGATTTCACTATCCAATGGTTTCAAATTAAGCTAACCATGAACCTTTACGACCTCTAAAAGATTAACTAGGAGACCTACACAAGGTTCCCTTGTTGAGGTACAAAAAAATGATGAATGAAAGGAAATAAAGGACAGAAGAAAAATCAAGAGAAAGGGCACAAACAGCCATACGATTCATTATTGGTTGCGCGCACCTGCTCAATGGAAATTTGGTCAGGATGAATCGTATGGCTGAGATTTGATGTGAAGTGGGCCCCATGGCACAGAGGTCGAGGGTCTACACGTGCGGAAGCCTATAAATACCCCACTCTCCCTCTCATTTGAACACAATGAAGATTACGAAGAGGTAAGAGCTCCAAAGAAGTTCGAAGGTATCGCAAAGAGAAGGGAGAAAGAGGAAGTAGAAGGGCTTAACATCAAATTGTGCACAACATGTGTTGCGTGACAATAAATACAAGGGGGCTGAAAAGTGAAAAGGGCGAGCTCTAAGTCCTAGAGGGGGGGGGGGGTGAATAGGACTATACCAAATAAAAAATAAATGTGAAAAGTAAAGGCAAATAGCACAAATAAATAATAAGATAACACAAGTAAATTGCAACCTCAAATGCACTAGTCTTGAGAGGTTGATACAAACTTGGTTCTAAGGACAACCTAACACTAAAAACCAAAGGCTTATGGTAGGACAACCTTACTAGAACGTTGGTAAGTATCAAAAACTCAAACCAATAAAGAGGCAAAGGAAATAAACTAAGTTATTACAACATTTACCACAAGTACATAATGTAAATTACAACATTTAGCACAAGTGCATGAAGTAAATTACAACATTCACCACAACACATGTACCATCGTCATCATCCAAACTCCAAGAATTATAGTGGTTCATGTGTGCACACCAACTGTTTGTAAAAAGCCACACAACTACTCCACTCCCAATATCCACACCCACGGGATACTGGCATTCACTATGAAATAAGATTTTTCAAGGTTCACCTTAAAACCTTCACAATTGTGTTTTTCAAATGGGCTTAGACAATCACAAAAACCCCACTCTGAGATTTTCCTGGTAGATCTCAAAGAAAACCAAAAGATGAGATTTTCCTGGCTGAACCTCACAAACTAAAAATACAGAAAATTGAAATAATACTTATTTGAAGATTCTTCTTCAATGTAGCCTGGTATAACTGATTTATTGTAGATGTAGATGTTCAATGTTCAATCTCACAAGTGCAAGGGTTCTAGGTCTAGATGAATTTTAAATTAAATCAACCTAGGGCTAGCTTGAATTTGATTTTAGATCTCAAAGGGTAAAGAAGAGCTCCCTTTTAATAAAATATATTTGAATAAGGAGATCAATAAAATCAAGTAGAAAAACTATAAAAGAATCTAAAATTACTAACCAATAGCTTCGCAATTGTGGGGACTTATCTCTCAGAGTGATGGCTTGATTTGGAATGGAATGAATTGAAATCTCTGAGAAATGTCCACAATTTATAGGCTGAAAAATAGGTTTCTCGACTGGTCTAATATTCGGCTCGACTGGTCGAGGTAAAACCAATTTTCAAATTTTCTGGCACAATCAGGAAAAAACAGTTTCTCGACTGGTCGAGTGACTTGCTGAAAAGGCCAAGCTATATGTCCTAGAGGGGGGGGGGGGTGAATAGGACTATGCTAAATTAAAATAAAATCAGCGGAATAAAATCAATTAATAGCCTTACAATTATAAATCAATTATCAATGTTGAAATCAAATCACCTTAATAAATAAATAAATATTGAGAGATTGATACAAATTCAGTTCCAAGGACAACCTTACACCATAATAAACAAGGGCTTATGGTAGGACAACCTTATTTCTAGAACTTCTTTTGGATCAAGAACTCAATTTTAATAAAGATAAATGAATAGCAGACAATTGAAGTTAAATACAGAAATGTAAATCTAATTTATTGCAACAATCTCCACACAAAATGCTACTCCACTCCTAATATCCTCACATAGGGGATATTAGCGTTTTCACCCAAAACCTTTATAATTAGGTCTTTTTAACTTGGGCTTACACAATTCAAAAACCCACACTTCTGAGTTTTCTGGCTCTCCTCAGATAACCACACAATTTGAGATTTTTCTGGCGAATCCCAAACAAAAACTAAAAAGGAATGGAATTTACAGAATTGTAAAATACCTGGATTTCTCCTCTTGTAGCTGCCCGGAAGAACCAATTGGAGTAGACGTTCGAATATAGAAGTTTAATGTCCACAACTTACTTTAATATGGTTCCAAGTTCTAACTGATTTTAGATTTAAACCAGTTGGGCGTAGCTATATTTGATTTTGATTCCAAGAAGAAGGAATAAGTCAATTCCTCTTTTCAAATCAGGTTGAAATACAGAAACAAAATCAAATTAAATAAGCTATCAAAAAGAGAAAGAAATTATGCATAAAATAACTTGAAAATAAACACAAACTTATCTCAGAGTGGAGCCTTGAATTCACTAAAATATTCAATGAAAAACTCTGAAATTCGTTTGCTATTTATAGCAGAAAAAATTCTTCTTCGACTGGTCCTAGGGTCACCACGACTGGTGTTGAAATAAACTGATTTTTGAATTTTTGAGTGCGATCGCATCAGACCGTTTTACGACCGGTCGTAGGAAGTCCACGACTGGTTAAAGGTACTCCACAACCGGTCGAGACCCCTCTACGATTGGTCGTGCGACCCTTGATTTAGTCACTGGAGTTTGAGTCGAGCATTACGACTGGTCGAAGGTTGAGTCGAGACCATCCCACGACCGGTCGAGCAGACTCCAAGACTGGTCGTAGGCGCACCAAAAAATTTGATAAATCGTAACCATTTTAGGACTGGTCTTGGAATTTCTTAGACTGGTCGAGACAGTACTAGGACTGGTCGAACAGGGTCTAGGACTGGTCTAGGAGTAGACCAAAATCTTGTAATAATATCATTTGGATTATGTATCCAAAGTGACCTACCCTAAGGTCAATCTAATGGTCTATCAAACCTGGAACATAAAGTATGGACATTGAACACTTCATTTGCTTATACTTTGATCTTTAGGAAGCTTAATTTCTTCTCGATGTAGCTTGACTACTTCAGAAGCTTCAATGTAACTTTAAGTTGTACTTGAGTCCCACATTTAGATTTGAATCTTGAACTTGCACTTGAACTTGAGTCTTGACCCGAAGATCTCTCTTAATATTGTAGCTTGAACTATCATGAAGCTTGAAGAATTCTTTGAGCTAGACATCAAGAGTTGACGAGGTGTCTCGAACAATTTTATCGAGATATAAACACACAACATACGGAGACGTTTTGACACACAAAATTTGACAATCAAAGAGGAATCAAATCATAGCACTTACAATCTCCCCCTTGGTAAATTTATGACAAAACACTTCTCATACTTCAATAAGATAGGCATCACTTATACAATAACGAATCATGCACCATTTGTTAACTGAGACAACTCATACTCCCCTTATCAACACAAACTCAACTCCCCCTGAGTTAATACACCTCAACTCCCTCTGAGTAGGTATACATCATATCAATCATACCTCATAAATAGAATGCACACATTGTCCCCCTTTTTGTCAAAATATGACAAAGGAAGAAACAAAGATAGGACATGAAAGACATAATTAGAGATATCAACTCAGAATAATAAAAAGTGCAGAGTGAATAACAATACAAGAGAAGTTTGCAAGGTGAGTCAAAGTACATATTAAAAGAAGTAACAAGTGAAGTTTTAAGACAATAATCCACACTACCAAGGAATGAAACTTAGTAGAATAGTTACAGACTAAAGATTAAACATTCTCAATCAAAACCAGATGATGGAGCAGGAATGTTAGGATCACTTTGGTGAAGGCTCTTCTGTAAGCGCCTAAAATATTTGTGCATATTTTTAAATTGTTGATTGTGACCAACATTCATCTGTTCTACTTTTTCCTCTAATGCACTAAGACGTGCATTGAAATCAGATGGTTCAAAGTCTGGATCATTTCCAAAATCAGAATCAATTTCATTGAAAATATCATCCATGTCAGTATCATCGGCTGGCAACTCATCACCGTCGACACCCATCTCAGCTTCAGCAGCAGCATCACCCGCATCAACATCAACTTGACCAGGAAAAAACTCCAACTTCATCTTATTCAGGTTGGAATTGTTAAATATGAGGTGTCTGATAGGAGCCTCACCGACTGGCATAGCGACTAACATGTGAGTGGCTAACACATTTAACAGATATCCAAAAGGAATACCACCATGACCAGGATTACTACGAATTTGTATGATAGATGAATAAATCAAGGAGGGTAGATAGATGTTAGCACTAGTAATGATCGAGTACAAAATACGAACCATAAACAAAGTCAACTCAGTCTTGTTTCTAGAGCAGAGATACAGATTAGAAGTGAAGATACGATGTAAAACTCTGTATTTGGGTAACAAGTATCTGGTTTTAAGGGCATTTCCATTCACAGTCCATGGAGCATTCATGCTCCACAATGCTCGAGTAAAAATACGTTTTTTAGATTCTGACACTTTCTCAACAAGTGCACTAGGATGAACACCATCATCATTTACTTGAATATCCATAAGGCCGGAAATTAAGTGTCGATCAACATGAAACGGCCCTTCTTTAGTATTAATAGTGAAAGTTAGTTACTCAGCAGAGAAGTCAGATATGCATGCAACCATGGCCTGTGCTATGGACTGATATGCCGGTCCACCCCAGCGTAAAATGTTTTCCCAAGCAACAGATTGAAGGAGAGGAAAGAGACCATATTGAGCAATATGATTTAAATCAACTGCTTTTTCAACAATAATATTGCGCATACGCAGGTCACGTACATGCGGAGGATCATCTTCAGGATCCCTAAGATGACGTCTAGTGATTGCATTTGAACGAGAAGACGATGCACCTCTATGAATTTTCTTTTTACCTCTAGATTCCATATTCTTGAAGAAAAGAAAGAAAGTTCAAGAAAATAGAGATGGGTTTCTCTAGATTTAACAAAAAGGAAGAAGAACCCAACAAGTTAAAGATTTATACGAAATAGACAACCATGATCAAGAAAATTAAGAGTAAAGATTAAGATTTTTCAAGAAAACAAGAAAAAATCACTCTAACCTGGAGGAATCAAACACAAGGGTTCGACTAGTTGAAGCTCGGCTCGTCGGTGAGGAGGGTTAGAATGAAGAAGAAACAAATTTTTCCCAAATTAAAAAGGGCATCGCGCGCACGACCGGTCTTGGGACATACTCGACCGGTCGTAGCAAGACTGGTCGAGCACATTCTTGACCGGTCTTAGACCAGAAAAAAAAATATATGCAATTTTCACATAAATTTGAAATTTAAACATATTAACATTATATACAATATGATACAAATATGCATGATCAATCATTTAAAATTACACATACTAAGATCAAATTTCAATTTGTTAAACATGCTTTTGTCGAGCGGTTTAGTGAAAATGTTAGCAAGCTAAGTCTCGGCAGGAATATATTCTAAAGATATTATTTTTTCTTCTACTAATTCACGAATGTAATGAAATCGAATGTCAATGTGCTTAGTATGTGAATGTTGGATTAGGCTTTTTGAAATGTTTATCACACTGGAATTATCACAGTATAAAACCATAGAGTCTTGTGCGATTCCATAATCACTCAGCATACGTTTCATCCAAACCAACTGAGTATAAGCATTTCCTGCTGCAATATATTCGGCCTCAGCAGTTGAGAGTGATATGGAACTTTGTTTCTTGCTAAACCAAGAAAATAGACAGTTTCTAATATAAAAACAACCACCGCTGGTTGATTTTCTATCATCTATATTTCCTGCCCAATCAGCATCCGAATACCCAGCCAATTGAACACTAGAATCATAGGGATACCAAAGACCCAGATTAACTGAACTTGCGACATATCGAATAATTCATTTATCAGTAGTTAAGTGAGATTCTTTAGGATTAGACTGATATCTAGCACAAATTCCAACACTTAAAGCAATATCAGGTCTACTTGCAGTTAGGTAAAGTAGGCTACCTATCATACTACGATATAATTTAGGATCCACATCTTTACCTGTAGAGTCTTTTGAGAGTCTTAGAGTTGTACTCATAGGAGTATCAAAGTTCTTACCATTTTCAAATCTGAATCTTTTAATCAAGTTTAATGTATACTTAGTTTGTGAAATAAAAATTTCATCAGATTGTTGTTTTACTTGCAACCCTAGGAAATAATTTAATTCACCAGCCATGCCCATTTCGAATTCAAATTTCATTAGATCTGCAAACTCAACAGTCATGTTAGTACAAGTTGATCCATAAATTATATCATCAACATAGATTTGAACCATTAAGATATCATCGTTATGTTTCTTAACAAAGAGCGTCTTATCGACACTACCCATCTGAAACTTGTGACTTAGTAAGAACTTAGTTAATTTTTCATACCATGCTCTAGGAGCTTGTTTCAGTCCATAGAGAGCCTTTTTAAGGCGGTATACATGATTGGTAAGCTTAGGGTCTTCAAACCCAGTCGGTTGTTCAACATATACCTCTTCATGTAGGTCACCATTCAGAAAGGCACTTTTTACATCCATTTGAAAAATTCTAAACTTTCTAAAACATGCAATAGATATTGAAAGTCTGATCGATTCAAGGCGAGCCACTGGGGTAAAAGTTTCATCACAGTCAATTCCTTCAATTTGCGTGTATCCTTGCACAACCAGTCTTGCCTTGTTTTGAATGATATTTCCTAATTCATCAGACTTGTTTTTGAAAATCCATTTTGTTCCAATATTATGTTTATCTTTAGGTCTAGGAACAAGGTGTCAGACATCATTTTTGACAAACTGATTAAGTTCTTCTTGCATAACAACTATCCAGTTTTCATCCGAAAGTGCTTCTTTCACGTTAACCGGTTCTATCGGGGAAGTAAGGCATACGTAGTTACATATGTCTTCTAATTGTCTACGAGTGTACACACCAGTGAGAGGGTTTCCAAGTATTTGATCAGTTGGATGATCTTTAACAGTTCTTAATTCAGAATTAGTTTTACTTGATGAAGTATCAGGATTTTCATATATAAGAGCTTCATCATTATCTGAACTAGGGGCAGGTGTGTTCAAGTGATCGTCAATTACTACATTTATTGACTCTTGAATCACATCGGTCCTGTTGTTCAGAACACGATATGCACGACTGTTTAAAGAGTATCTTAAAAAGATCCCTTCATCACTTTTAGTGTTGAACTTTCCCAGATTTTCACGATCACGTACAATATAGCACTTGCTGCCAAAAATTTGAAAGTATTTGACAGTAGGCTTTTTCTCAAACCACATTTCATAAGTCATTTTATTTTTAGATTTGCAGATATAAACACGGTTGATAATGTAGCAGGCAGTATTCACTGCTTCAGCCCATAAATTTCTAGGGAGCTTCATGCTATTTAACATAACATTTCCCATTTCTTGAAGTACTCTATTTTTTCTTTCCACAATACCATTTTGTTGTGGAGTTTTGGGTGCAGAGAATTCATGTGATATTCCCTGATCACTACAGAATTTCTCAAAACTGCAATTTTCAAACTCGGATCCATGATCACTATGGATCTTACTAACTTGAGAACATTTTTCAGTTTGGATCTGTTTTATAATTTTTTTCACTTCATCAAGGGTTTCTGATTTGTCTCTCAAGAATGAAACCCAAGTGTATCTTGTATAATCATCTACAATAACCAAGATGTATTTTTTGCCACCTCGACTTTCTGTTCTGGTTGGTCCTATAAGATCCATATGGAGAAGCTCGGGTGGTCTAGATGTGGTATTGGAGTTCACCTTTTTGTGAGAGATCCTCGTTTGTTTACCATACTGGCATTCACCACATATTTTGTCTACCTTTTGTACTTTAGGTAGACCTCTAATTAGTTCTCCTTTGCTCAATCTGTACAAATTTCGGTAGTGTACATGTCCAAGACGTTTATGCCATAATTTTGTCTCATCAGTATGGACCATGTAACACGTTTGATTAAATGAGCTTCCATTGCATGCTATATAGCAGTTTTCAGAAGTTTTGTGACCAGTTAATATTACAGAACCCTTTTTATCTATAATTTCACAACCTTGATTAGAAAATTTAACACTATGGTTGTTGTCACATATTTGAGATATGCTTAACAGGTTGTGTTTTAATCCCTTAACATATAAAACATTCTTAAATAAGGGAAGATTATAAAGTTGAACCATACCTTGGTCAATAATCTTGCAGTTGCTACCATCACCAAATGTGATTGATCCATCAGTCATATCGTTTAGATCGGTGAATAAAGCCTTGTCACCTGTCATGTGTCTGGAACATCCACTGTCTAGGTACCATTTTGAATGGCTTGTTGCTTTGAACGTAGTGTGGGCAACCAAGCAGGTAACTTTAGGAACCCATTTCAAAACAGTTTTGGGTTTAGGAACATGGTTGGTCTTCTTTTGTCTGATGTTGTAAGAATGACCTACTGAGTTAGATTTTAAGAGCGCCTTAAGTAAATTAATTATTTTTTCAGTAAGAGGATTTTTGTTATGATTTTTAAAATTTATATAGCTGCTTTTAAGTTTATGAAAAGTTTTTGTATTTTTAGAAAAAAACTTGACTAGTATCTTTTCCTTTTGAGTTAGAAGTTTCCCCTTTCACAAAGTTAGGGGAAGTATACTTCTGTTTAGGAGATGTATTTTTCTCATAGCCCAACCCGAATCTATCGCCACATTTTCTTGATCCGGATAATAATTTTTTTAACTTTGGGTCACCCTGGGCATATCTCCATGTATCCTTGAAACTCAAAAGAGAAGATACTTCATTTTTAAGTTTCTCATTTTCAGATTTTAAATTATCAATCAAAGAGGTTTTGAATTCCAAATTACATTTTGATTTTTCCAAACAATCTGAAATATGCGATTTTTCTAAAATAAGAGTTTCAAAACATTCTTTGAGTTTAGAAATTTTTTCTTTTTGAAGCTTAAGTTTGACAGCAATTTTACAACTTTCCTTATATAAGGCATTACAAGCATCTTGAAGATCTTCTTCATTTTCATAATCACTATTCAAATTTTCTTCACTTGTTAAATCATCGTGATCTGAAAAAGTAAACTTGGCTAGAGTCATTAGGGCTTTAACTTCACTGCCCCACTCGGTTTCAGAATTTTCTGATTCAGAAGATGCTTCAGAATCAGACGATTCATCCCAAGTAGCCAACATACCCTTCCTTCTAGGTCTGTCCTTTTTATGACATTTGTTTGTTAAATGCCCATACTCTTGGCAGTTGTAACACTGACTGTCTTTTAACGACTTTCAAGTTTTGGACTTAGGTTTAGATCGTTTCTTTTCATTTTCCTTTTGAAAGTCGACCCTTTTCTTTCTTTTGAAAATTTTGTAAAACTTTTTAGCCAAAAGAGCCATATCATCTTCAGAATTTTCTAAATCTGAGTTTTCTTGAGAAATACCTTTAGAAGATTTCAAAGCTATAGATTTACCTTTAGGAGCTTTAAAATTTAATTCATAGGTTTGTAAAGAACCAACTAGTTCTTCTACCCTTATATTATTCGTATCACGAAGTTCCTGGATCACGGTTACTTTAGAATTGAACCGTTCAGGAAGTGAGCGTAGTATCTTTGCATACACTTTACTTTCTGGAATTTTATCGCCAAGACCCCACATAGAGTTTACAATGTCATTTAGTCTAGTGTAAAAGTCCATAAACATTTCATTTTCCTCCATATGAATTTCTTCAAATTTGGTTGTGAGGAGTTGGACTTTAGACTTTTTGATAATTGAAGTACCCTCGTGTGTCATTTCTAGTATATCCCAGGCTTGCTTTGCAGTATCACAGGATATAATTCTTTTGAACTCATCCGGTGATAGTGCGCAAGTGATTGCATTTAGTACTTTAGCATTGGCATTATACTCACTTTTCTGAAGGGTGGTCCATAAGTAATAAGCAGGTACCGATACAGTTTTTGAACTGTCAGATTCAGTTACTTCAATGGTAGGACAGTTCCAGTCGGTCACTGTGGCTCGCCACACACTCTCATCCATTGATTTGAAGAAGATCCTCATTCTGGCTTTTCAATAGGCATAGTTGGAGCCATCAAAGCGTGGAGGCCTAGTGACTGATAGGCTATCAAAATTTGACATCTTATTAATATAGCTTAGATCGTTAGCTCAGGAAATAAATCCAAAAACAAAATAACCAATAAGAACGAGCTATTAGGCTTTGATACCACTTGAAAAGGCCAAGCTATATGTCCTAGAGGGGGGGTGAATAGGACTATGCCAAATTAAAATAAAATCAGCGGAATAAAATCAATTAATAGCCTTACAATTATAAATCAATTATCAACGCTGGAATCAAATCACCTTAATAAATAAATATTGAGAGATTGATACAAATTCAGTTCTAAGGACAACCTTACAGCATAATAAACAAGGGCTTATGGTAGGACAACCTTATTTCTAGAACTTCTTTTAGATCAAGAACTCAATTTTAATAAAGATAAATGAATAGCAGAGAATTGATGTTAAATGCAGAATTGTAAATCTAATTTATTACAATAATCTCTACACTTGCTTGAAATGTAAATTGTTACAACATTCACATCCACATGTACATTCCACACAATTGAATGATAAGAAATGAGAATTAAGCAAGCAATCAATCCACAAGATAAAGAGTTATAGTGGTTCGCCTGTGTGTACACCAACTGTTCTTGAACAACTACACAGAATGCTACTCCACTCCTAATATCCTCACACAGGGGATATTAGCGTTCACTATCAAATAAGTTTTCACAGGTTCACCCAAAACCTTTACAATTGTGTCTTTTTAACTTGGGCTTACACAATTAAAAAACCCACACTTCTGAGTTTTCTGGCTCTCCTCAGATAACCACACAATTTGAGATTTTTCTGGCGAATCCCAAACAAAAACCAAAAAGGAATGGAATTTACAGAATTGTAAAATACCTGGATTTCTCCTCTTGTAGCTGCCCGGAAGAACCAATTGGAGTAGACGTTCGAATATAGAAGTTTAATGTCCACAACTCACTTTAATATGGTTCTAAGTTCTAATTGATTTTAGATTTAAACCAGTTGGGCGTAGCTATATTTGATTTTGATTCCAAGAAGAAGGAATAAGTCAATTCCTCTTTTCAAATCAGATTGGAATACAGAAACAAAATCAAATTAAATAAGCTATCAAAAAGAGAAAGAAATTATGCACAAAATAGCTTGAAAATAAACACAAACTTATCTCAGAGTGGAGCCTTGAATTCACTAAAATATTCAATGAAAAACTCTGAAATTCGTGTGCTATTTATAGCAGAAAGAATTCGTCTTCGACTGGTCTTAGGGTCACCCGATTGGTCTTAAAATAAACTGATTTTTGAATTTTTGAGCGCGATCACATCAGACCGTTTTACGACCGGTCGTAGGAAGTCCACGACTGGTCGAAGGCAGTCCACGACCGGTCGAGACCCCTCTACGACTGGTCATGCGACCCTTGATTTAGTCGCTTGAGTTTGAGTCGTAGCATTATGA
This sequence comes from Magnolia changhungtana, assembly GCA_030180095.1. Taxonomy (NCBI): domain Eukaryota; kingdom Viridiplantae; phylum Streptophyta; class Magnoliopsida; order Magnoliales; family Magnoliaceae; genus Magnolia; species Magnolia changhungtana. The sequence continues at coordinate 2,195,061 of JASAUF010000324.1, read as the reverse complement.
TTGGTTGAAGGTTGAGTCGAGACCATCCCTCGACCGGTCAAGCAGACTCCAGGACTGGTCGTAGGCGCACCAAAAAAATCTGATAAATTGCAACCATTTTAGGACTGGTCTTGGAATTTCTTAGACTGGTCGAGACAGTACTAGGACTGGTCGAACAGGGTCTAGGACTGGTCTAGGAGTAGACCAAAATCTTGTAATAATATTCATTTTGATTATGTATCCAAAATGACCTACCCTAAGGTCAATCTAATGGTCTATCAAACCTGGAACATGAAGTATGGACATTGAACACTTCATTTGCTTAAACTTTGATCTTTATGAAGCTTGATTTCTTCTCGATGTAGCTTGACTACTTCAGAAGCTTCCATGTAACTTTAAGTTGTACTTGAGTCTCGCATTTATATTTGAATCTTGAACTTGCACTTGAACTTAAGTCTTGACCCGGAGATCTCTCTTAATATTGTAGCTTGAACTATCATGAAGCTTGAAGAATTCTTTGAGCTAGACATCAAGAGTTGACGAGGCATCTCGAACAATTTTATCAAGATATAAACACACAACATACAAAGACGTTTTGACACACAAAATTTGACAATCAAAGAGGAATCAAATCATAGCACTTACACTTACTCGACTGGTCGAGTGGCCAGCTCGACTAGTCGAGAAGAGCGCTTGATTGGTCAAGTGAATAAAAATTACGTTGCTGGAGTTTGAATCGAGCCCTGATCGACTGGTCGAACTAGACTCCACGACCGGTTGAGCAGCTAGTCAAACCTTCACCAGAAATTTCTGAAAATCCTCAACAATTCTTAGACTGGTCGAGAAAATCCCTGGGCTGGTCGAGCCAATGTTGGACTAGTAGAACAATAGCTATAACTAGTCAAGAAAAATCCTATGAAATTATATAATGACCCAAATTAAGTATGTAATCAATATGACATAACCTATGGTTAATCCAGGGTCATTCTAACCTTATAGGTGAATATAGAACATTGAAACATTGTCTGCTTCGGTTGATAGTTTATCTTAAAGTACATGAAGCTTGTCCTTGTATACTCGAACATGAGCTTAGTTTAGTGTCCTTGTGACTTGAGCTTGAGTCCGAGTACTTAAGTTCCAACTTGAGGTATGAGTATATGAACTTTAACTTGAGTAGATTACTTGAGCTTGAGTTCTTGAGGGATGCACACTGTCTTGAAGTTGACTACTCTCTAGATGTTGATGTAGACAGCTTGATACACAACTTTGAATGAAGATGAGCTTTCCATCTATGAAAATGAGTCAGTGATTCTAGAGTGGTTTGGAATACCAAAATTTGACAAAACATGGTGCACTTATAACACAACACTTACAATCTCCCCCTTTGTCAAATTTGTGACAAAACCAACTAAAGAATCATGCACTAGATTATAAACATCACAAAACAATGATAACATTGAGAGATAATGATATTACTCCCCCTCAATCTATTATTCCCCCTCAATCCGAGCAAGGATGATTGTAGAGTACCTGTATTAATCAAATACATATATGCACTTCCATATTTCTACAACCAACTACATCCACCAATCATCATAAAAAAATTATCACACCACTTATACTTATTAAGCCTCACTATTTCTCCCCCTTTTTGTCACAAAATGACAAATGAAGAAAAGATATATATAAATGATTGAGTAAAAAAAAATAAAGTGAGGAGTAAGAAAGAGAGTTAACATTAGGAGTTATAAATATATCAATCAAGCTCAAATAAACATAACATGTCCATAGAGTATCATCAAAGTATTAATATTTAGTACATGCCCAAATAAAAACTAATCAGAACCAGATGAAGAAGGTGGACAAATAGATGGGTCAATTTGATGTAATCCCCTATTAAGGAGACGAAGATATTTTTGCATATATTTAAATTGTGACTCGTGGGATACATGTAAACCATCAACCTTTTCTTCCAAAGCGCGAAGGCGCTCATCAAAATCAGAAGCTAAAAGTCAGGATCAACCTCAGGATCATCTTCATCTAGTTCATCAAACAAATCATCCATATTAGTGTCAGTGGGCAAGTCATCTCCTTCTCCAGCTTCCTCAGCTTCCCCATCCATTTGTCTAGGAGCTAGCTTCAAATTCATCTTGTTGATGTTTGAATTGTTGAATGGGAGAAGAGTGATAGGTGCTTCACTGGGTGGCATGACCAAATTACAATGTAAGGCAAGTGCAGTCATCAAATAAGAGAAAGGAATATCATTGTGACCCGGATGAAGTCTAAACTGAATGATCATATAACATATCAAGGAAGGAAGACAAACAGGAGTACCAGACACTATAGACCATAAAAGAAGTTAATTTAGCCTTGTTACCTGATCTGGGATATACAGTAGTAATAAAAATACGATGAAGCACTCTTTATCTGGGCAACATTTGATTGGCCTGGAGTGCATTCCCAAAAACCCATTCCGTATCCATATTGCATAATTTACGAGTCAAAAGGCATTTTTCTGACTCAAAAATTCTCTCAATTAGGACCATTATAGGAATACCTTCATCATTCACACTTACATCTAATTGATCACGAATCATAAATTTATTAATTTTAAATGTGCCTTCTCTAAAGGCTATAGTGAAGGTCAGGTCATCTAGAGAGACATTTGTGATGCATGCAAACATGGCCTGTGCAATGGACCGGTATGCAGGTTCGCCCCATTTCAAAATATTTTCCCATCGTACAGCGATGAGGAGAGGAATAATCTGGAATTGAGTGATATGATTTGCATTAACGGGTCGTTCAACAGTGACATTCCGTTGACGGAAGTCATGCACATAATGCGGATCATCACCGAGAGCCCGTAAGGTTCTCACCCTAACAAATGATGCACGAGAAGTAGAAGCTCAGGTTTTCTTAGTGCGACGTTCCATTACCACAATGAATCAAGAAAATCTACCAAAGAAAGCTAGGAAATGAAACTCAACAAGATTTTCTTAAAAAGACCCAATAAACCACTAAAATCGATGAAATAAAAACAAGATCCAAGCAAGATAAGACTCTAGGAACCCAAATCCAAAAGGAAATAAAAAATGGAGCACTTACTTGCAAGAATCAAAGATGGGTTCGACGGGTCGAGGAAGGAACACTTGAGGAAGATGAGAAAAATGGTTAAAAAGTGACTTTTTCCACATAAAAGGGGATTCCGCCCGCGCACCACAACTGGTTGAGTATAGTGCTCGATCGGTCTTGCCACGACTGGTCGAGTATGGTGCTCGACCGGTCGTCCAAGCACAAAAAATTGCATAATTTTCAATTTAAATGCAGAAATAAAATACATAAAAATATACAAAAATAAAACAATTTAAACATGATAATCTCAGTTAGAATTACACATACCAATATCAATCTTTAATTTAGAAAACCCATTTCTGTCCAGAGGTTTAGTAAATATGTCTGCAAGTTGATTTTCAAATTGCACATAATCTAATAAAATAATTTTATTTTCAACTTCTCGAATATAATGATATCGTATATCAATATGTTTGTTACGGGAATGTTGGATGGGATTCTTAGATATATTTATTACGCTCGAGTTATCACAATATAAAATCATAGTACCTTACGCAATACTATAGTCAAGTAATATTCTTTTCATCCATACAAGTTGAGTGCAAGCATTTCTGGTTGCAATATATTCAGCCTCAGCTATGGATAAAGATACAGAACTTTCCTTCTTGGTATGCCAGGAAACCAAACAGTTCCCAATATAAAAATATCCACCGCTAGTGGACTTTCGATCATCTATATTTCCATCCTAGTCAACATCCAAGTAACCGGCTAATTGAACATTAGTATCATGCGGATACCATAAACCTAAATTAACCGAACCTGCGACATATCTGATAATTCTTTTAACAACAATTAGGTCAGATTCCTTAGGGCGTGATTGATATCTAGCACAAATACCTATGTTGAGTGCTATATTAGGTCGGCCTGCGGTCAAATATAATAAACTTTCAATCATACTACAATACAACCTAGGATCTACACTTTTACCTGAAGCATCTTTAGAAAGCTTAAGAGTTGTACTCATAGGAGTATCGAAGTTTTACCATTCTCAAATTTGAACTTATTAACCAAGTTTAGGGCATACTTGGTCTGAGAAATGAAAATTTCATCTTTAAGTCGTTTCATTTGTAATCCAAGGAAGTAATTCAATTCTCCTACCATGCTCATTTCGAACTTGGATTTCATCAACTCTACAAACTCGGTAAACGGGTTAGAACATGTAGAACCATTGATAATATCATCAACATATATCTACACTATAATTATGTGATCATTGTGTTTCTTTACAAACAGTGTCTTATCAACACTCCCCATCACAAAGTTATGACTTAGTAAAAATTTAGTCAATTTCTCGTACCATGCCTGGGGAGCTTGTTTTAAACCATAGAGTGCCTTTTTCAGGCGATACACATGATCAGAGTGTTTAGAATCTTCAAACCCTTTAGGTTGTTCAACATACACCTCTTCATGTAAATCACCATTCAAGAAAGCACTCTTGACATCCATCTGATAAATTAAAAAAATTTAAAACAAATAATGGATATGAATAATCTGATGGATTCAAAATGAGCTACTGGGGCAAAGGTTTCATCATAATCAATGCCTTCTATCTGAGTGTACCCTTATACAACCAGTCTTGCCTTGTTTCTTATAATGTTCCCTAACTCATCAAATTTATTTTTAAAGATCCACTTAGTTCCTATGATATGTTTATCATTTGCTCTAGGAACTAGATACCATATATCATTTCTTACAAATTGATTTAATTCATCTTGCATGGTTACTATCTAGTTTTCATTAGTAAGTGCCTCTTTCACATTGGCCGGCTCAATTTGAGAAGTAAAACACACATAATTACATTTGTTCTCTAATTGTTTACAAGTACGCACACCAGTGAGATGGTTACCTAGTATTTGATCAATTGGATGGTCTTTCACTAATTGTAGTTCAGCGTTGTTTTGACTGGATGAAGAGTCACGTTTATCAAATATAGTGACTTCACCATCTTCTGAACAAGAGATAGGTGTATTCAGGTGATCATTTATAACCACATTAATGGATTCTTGAATAACACTGGTTCTCTTGTTGAGAACACGATACGCTCGACTATTTAGAGCATACCCTAGAAAAATCCCTTCGTCACTTTTAGTGTCGAACTTCCCTAAATTTTCGCAGTCATGCAAAATATAACACTTCTAAAAACTTGAAAGTATTTGACTGTGGGCTTCTTATTGAACCACAGTTCATATGTAGTTTTATCATTTCATTTTCTAGTATAAACACGGTTTATTATATAACATGCAGTGTTAATAGCTTCAGCCCAAAGATTTTTAGGTAATTTCATGCTATTCAACATTACATTAGCCATTTCTTGAAGTACACGGTTCTTCCTTTCAACAACCCCATTTTGCTGAGGTGTCTTAGGTGCAGAAAACTCATGTGATATTTTGTGATCGGTACAGAACTTCTCAAATTTTCTATTCTCAAACTCAAATCATGGTCACTTCGGATTTTAGAGACATTTTTTCTTTTTCAATTTGGATATGCTTAAGTATCCTTTTCACTTCATCGAGAGTTTCAGACTTCTCTCTCATGAAAGTATCCCATGTGAATCTGGTAAAATCATCCACAATTACCAGAATATATTTCTTTCCACCTCGACTCTCCGTTCTAATTGGTCCAACAAGATCCATATGGAGGAGTTCAATGGGTTTAACTGTAGCACAGGAGTTCACTTTCTTGTGACTACTCGTTTGTTTCCTGATTTGACATTCGCCACAAATTTTGTCCATTTTCTTCAGTTTGGGTAGACCTCTTATTAGATTGGCCTTGCTCAGTCTGTATAAATTTTGGTAGTTTACATGTCCAAGGCGTTTATATTATAATTTGGTTTCATTTATTTGGACCATGTAACACGATAATTTAGACGAGCTAGTATCACATACAATATAACAATTCTCAGATGTTCTTCGACCATTTAGTATCACACAACCTTTCTCATTAGATATCTCGCATCCTTGATTAGTGAATTTAATGCTATGTTTATTATTGCAGATTTGAGAAATAATTAAAAGATTATGCTTTAAAGCTTCTACAAATAAAACATTTTCAAAAGGAGGAAGATTGAAAAGTTGAACCGTACCTTGCACAATTATTTTGCTATTTCTTCCATCACCAAATGTGACTAACCCATCAGTCATTTTTTTGTAGTTGGTGAATAAACTTCTGTCACCTGTCATGTGTCTAGAGCAACCACTATTTAGGTACTACTTTGATTGACTTGAAGCTTTGAAGGTAGTGTGAGCAACCAAACAAATAACCTTAGGAACCCATTTCATAGTCATTTTGGGTTTTGGAACATTGTTGGTTTTTCTTCTCTTATAGACATTATCAAATCTCACATTCGAGTTAGATTTCAGAAGCTCCTTGAGTAAGTCCACAATTTTCTCAGATAAAGAGTTATAATTCTGATTTCTGTGGCTGATATGGTTGGTATTAAATTTGGGAGTTTGAAAAGTTTTAGAGTTTTTAAAACTGTTTTGATTTAAGCCTTTCCCTTTTGAGTTGGAGGACTCTCCTTTAACAAATATAGGAGTTGTATTATTATTTTTAGGCGGTATGAATTTATCATAGCCCAGACTCGATTTATCACTACATTTTCTAGATGCGGTTAGCAATCTTTCAAGTTTAGGGTCTCCTTGGGCATACTTCCAAGTGTCCTTTAAACTCAAGAGAGAAGCGACTTCAAGTTTTAATTTCTCATTTTCTGATTTTAATTTTTCAAGTTCAGATGATTTAAAATCCAAGTCATATTTAGATTTTTCAAAACAATAAAAAACATGTGACTTTTCTAAAAGTAAATTTTCAAAATCCTCTTTTAATTTTAAAATTTTCTCTTTTTGTAATTTAAGCTTGACAACTATCTTACAACTTTCCCTATATAGGGCATTATAGACATCTTGAAAATCTTCATCATTTTCAGGGTCACTCCTCGGATTATCATCATAAGTTGAATCACAACTATCAGTGGAAGTGACTTTGGCTAGAGTCATTAAGGCCTTAACTTCATTTGTAGATTCAAGTTCTGAATCATCTGACTTAGAAGAAGCTTCAAAGTTAGACGATTCATCCCATGTGGCCAACATGCCTTTCTCTTGGGCTTATCCCCTTTTGGACACCTATTTTCCAAATGCCCGTATTCATGGCAGTTGAAACATTGGCTATCTTTTAGAGATTTCCAAGTTTTAGATTTACTTTTTTTCTGAGATTTTTTAGAGGGTTTTTAAAAATCAACTTTCGTTTTACTCTTAAAAATTTTATAAAACTTTTTTGCTAATAAAGCCAATCATCCTCTGAATTTTCACAATAAGAAATATTATTATCTTGAGAAATGTGTTTTGAAGATTTAAGGGCTATAGACTTACCTTTAGGAGCCTTGAAATTCAACTTGTAGGTTTAAAGTGAACCAACAAGTTCTTCTACCCTCATATTATTGGTATCTCGAAGTTCTTGAATGGCAATGACCTTAGAATTGAATCTCTCAGGAAGTGATCGTAATATTTTTGCACAAACTTTGCTTTCTGGGATGCTATCTCCAAGACCCCACATTGAGTTGACTATGTCATTCAATTTCCTATAGAAGTCCATGAATGTTTCATTTTCTTCCATACGAATTTTCTCAAACTTAGTTGTGAGGATTTGCACTTTTGACTTTTGATAATAGTTGTTCCCTCGTGTGTCATTTCTAAGATATCTCAGGCTTGTTTTGCAGTATCACAAGATATAATTCTTTTGAACTCGTCTAGTGATAGTGCACAAGTGATTGCATTTAAAGCTTTAGCATTTGCACTGCTTTCATTTTTCTGAAGAGTAGTCCATGAAAAATAAGGTGATTCTTTTAAGGACTTAGTTCCATTAGTGCCTAGAACTTCAACCGTAGGTGGGTTCCACCTAGTCATTGTTGCTTGCCACATACTTTCATCCATATATTTTAGAAAAATCCTCATTATGTCTTTCCAATAGGCATAGTCGGAGCCATCAAAAGGTGGTGACTTAGAGATAGATAGGCAATCAAATTTTGACATATTAAGAGCTCGAGATCGCTTAACTCAGGAAATGAATACAATGGAATGAGCTATTAGACTTTGATACCACTTGAAAAGGGCAAGCTCTAAGTCCTAGAGGGAGGGGGGGGGGGAGGGGTGAATAAGACTATGCCAAATAAAAAATAAATGTGAAAAGTAAAGGCAGATAGCACAAATAAATAATAAGATAGCACAAGTAAATTGCAACCTCAAATGCACTAGTCTTGAGAGGTTGATACAAACTTAGTTCTAAGGATAACCTAACACCAAAAACCAATGGCTTATGACAGGACAACCTTACTAGAACGTTGGTAAGTATCAAAAACTCAAATCAATAAAGAGGCAAAGGAAATAAACTAAGTTATTACAACATTCACCATAAGTGCATAAAGTAAATTACAACATTCACCACAACACATGTGCCATCATCATCATCCAAACTACAAGAATTATAGTGGTTCATGTGTGTACACGAATTGTTCGCAAACAGCCACCCAACTACTCCACTCCCAGTATCCACACCTACTAGATACTAACAATCACTATAAAATAAGGTTTTCCAAGGGTCACCTTAAAACCTTCACAATTGTGTTTTTCAAATGGGCTTACACAATCATAAAAATCCTACTCTGAGATTTTCCTGGCAGATCTCATACAAAACCAAAAGATGAGATTTTCCTGGCTGAACCTCACAAACCAAAAATGCAGAAAATTGAAATAATATTTATCTAAAGATTCTTCTTCAATGTAGCCCGGTAGAACCGATTCCTTTTAGATGTAGATGTTCAATGTTCAATTCACAAGTGTAAGGGTTCTAGGTCTAGATGAATTTTAAATTAAATTAACCTAGGGTTAGCTTGAATTTGATTTTAGATCTCAAAGGGTAAAGCAGAGTTCCCTTTTAATAAAATAGATTTGAATAAGGAGATTAATAAAATCAAATAGAAAAGCTATAAAAGAATTTAAAATTACTAACCAATAGCTTCACAATTGTGGGGACTTATCTCTCAGAATGATGGCTTGATTTGGAATGAAATGAATTGAATTCTCTGAGAAATGTCCTCAATTTATAGGCTGAAAAAAAGGTTTCTCGACTAGTCTAAGATTCGGTTCGACTGGTCAAGGTAAAACCAATTTTCAAATTTTCTGGCGAGATCAGAAAAATAATAGTTTCTCGACTGGTCGAGTGGCCTGCTCGACTGGTCGAGAAGAGTGCTCGACTAGTCGAGTGAATAAAAATCGCGTTACTGGAGTTTGAGTCGAGCCCTGATCGACTAGTGGAACCAGACTCCACGACTAGTCGAGCAGGATGCTCGACTGGTCGAACCTTCACCAGAAATTCCCAAAAATCCTCAACAATTCTTGTACTGGTCGAAAAAATCCCTAGGCTAGTCGAGCCAATGCCTAGACTAGTCGAGAAAAAGCCTATACAATTATATAATGACCTATATTAAGTATGCAATCAATATAACCTAACCTATGGTCAATCTAGGGTCATTCATACCTTATAGGTGAATATAGAACGTTGAAACATCGTCTGCTTCGATTGATATTTTATCTTGAAGTACATGAAGCTTGTCCTTGTATACTCGAACATGAGCTTAGGCTAGTGTCCTTATACTTAATCTTGAGTCCTTAAGACTTGAGCTTGAGTCCAAGTACTTGAGTTCCAACTTGAGGTATGAGTATATGAACTTTAACTTTAGTAGATTACTTGAGCTTGAGTTCTTGAGGGATGCACACTGTCTTGAAGTTGACTACTCTCTAGATGTTGATGTAGATAGATTGATACACAGCTTCGAATGAAGGTGAGCTTTCTATCTATCAAAATGAGTCAGTGATTCTAGAGTGGTTTGACACACCAAAATTTGACAAAACATGGTGCACTTATAACACAACACTTACCAAAATGCTGTTGAAAGGATCAGATGGAATCAGATCTTTCTTCCATACAGGAATATGAGCTCAAGAAGGAGATAAGATGATCATATCCACACAATATTCCTCTCAATGAGATGAACAAATTATAAGATGAAATGTTGCTGGATTTGATATTCAAACTCTTTTCAATACTTGTATTTTGGATAGTCTATCTTAGAATCAAGGGAAATTAAAGGATGTAAATGAACTCAGAATGAATAAACGTCATGATTGTTCTCCTTTTGTTCTCTCTGTTATGATTAAGTAAGATAATCCCCTGAATCAAATATATTTGTTTCTTGTCGAAACATCCCCTAAGTGCCTACACAAGGAAACAAGTCCTATACAAGGACACAACTTGGGATCCTGTTGAGGGTCAAATATTGCATATTGGACCCCATTTATTACTTGGTTTTATGAACATGATAATGCTTAATGTTCTATTTTAATCATGTTTGTGTTGCAAGGTGAATTTAAGAGCTTGGATTGGAAATGATGCTAAAAGCATGGATTTAACACTCAAGAATCACCAAAGGCAAGAATGGATCTTATGGGACCAAGAATAAAGAATTTACATGCCAAATATCCAAGAAAACCAAGTGAGGAATGAAGAGCATTAAAGACTTGAAGTGAAGAAAAGGAACCCTAAAAGTCGTCATCCTTCGACTAGTCTAAGCCCATCAATGACCAGTCGAAGGATCCGGCTCAACCAGTGGAAGATTCCTCGACTTGAACTCCAGCGACAAAATTCTCAAAAATCCTATCATCCTCGACCAGTCGAAGGTGTCCCTCGACCAGTCGAACGCTGTCCTTGACCAGTCTAAGGTTACGCAGACAACACACGAATTGCGGAAATTTGAGATGGTTTCTGGATTTTTCTAACTTGGTGCAAAAGTTGTAGTTGCAAAACTATAAATAGAGGTCCCTAGGATATTCTTAGGCATCTTCTAGGGTTCGAGGAGTGGAGAAAAAACATAGAAAAGTCATCGTCAAGAGTTTTTCTTCCCTTTCCTTAGTTGTTTTTATGCTTTTCTTAAGAGATTTTAGTTCAATCATGTCTATGGTTGGCTAAACCTCTTAGTTAGGGGTAAGAGGTGAAGCTTGTATCATGATTGGGATGCTTGGTTTGTTTTGATTCATATTTTGTTGAACTCTCTTGGATTCTAGTTTGATTATGAAGGAATATCTTTAAATTTTAATGGTTTATTATGACAAATTACAATAGATTTGCGATAGCTTGAAATATCATCTTTTCTTGAATTGAGATTGTGAAATTAGGAAATCCTATTGTTCACCATCGTCCCTTGGACATAGTAGGATGATGCAATGCTTCCTAACTTTACAATTCTCTTATGATTGGTTGTGGGATTGGTAAATCCTGTAGTTTGCCTTGTCTCCTAGGCATGGTTAGGTGATGAAATCACTTCCAAATCCTCACAACTCTCATCCATCGATGACTCTATGAGAAGTTCAGAGATCTATGAGAAGTTCAGAGATCTGACAAATCTCTTCTTAACAATTGGATATGATAGGACTCTGATTCCAGTTGTGTCCTTGAATCAAGCAAGGTACCATCCTGAGAACCTACAAGTGGATCCTTGGAAACCCTAGTTACCACCTTTGAATTTATAAGTTTTAATCACTTTAATCACAATTACTCTCTCAATTAATTCAGATTTAGATTCACATCTTCTTCTAGTTCTAGTTCTAGTTACTTTCAGAATTACTCATGAGATTAGTCCCTGTGGATTCGACCTCGGTCTCACCAAGATTATTACTGCATCGCAACCTACACGAACAAGTTTTTGGCACCGTTGTCGAGGACTAATGGTTGCGTTTCTCTAAGATTAGCTAGTTTTGGAATTAGTTTAAGATTATGGTTTTTCTATTTTATATTTTTAGGATTAGGTTTTTCTTAATTATTTTAGAAACTAACTTACCTTCTAATTCTAAGTTTAGAAACTTTTTATTTTCTATTTTTGAGAAACTAGTTTAATTTCCTAATTTGTTTTTAGAAACTAACTCTTCTTTCTATTTTTATTTTTAGAAACTTTCTAATTCTAGAATTTATGTTTTTAGAAACTGACTTGTTTTGTTTTGTTTTGCAGGATCTTAATTTAGGAACTTCTAATTTGGTAACTTCTTTCTAATTACCTCTCTCTTTTTATTTCTAAATTTCTATTTCCTTTCTTTTTTTTAAGGTTTAGGTTAGAATCTAAAAATGAGGGCTAAGAGTGTTTCATGCCCAAGTGGGTCCGTGACAACACTCGACGTCTCTTGAGTGAAGGAGGTTTAGTTGAGGGGTTATCTATCCATCATAGGATTATACACCACTCGAGATCCTCAGTGTTAATTGTGGTTATAGCTGCCAATCAACTAGTCGATCAATCGGGAATAGAACCTCAACCTCGGGTTGAGGAAGTCTAGGACGAGAATGAGGTGCATCAAGCACCCCCGCCTCATACTTTACTAGACTATTTACAACCAGCTGGGGTGAGCACGCCCTCATACATGGTTTTTCAGAAAATACGGGACATATGGATATTAAGCCAGGGGTGATCCAACTCCTTCCAAAATTCCATGGACTAGAATTTGAAAGTCCATATCTGCACTTGAAAGAGTTCGACGAGATTATAGCTACTTAATATTTTCCTAACGTGTCTGAGGACACGGTCAAACTGAAACTCTTTCCCTTTTCTTTGAAAGAGAAAGCTAAGATGTGGTTGCATTCACTATGTCCCCGATCTATTGACACATGGAATGACATGATAAGGGAGTTAATAAAGAAATTTTTTCCACATCATAAAACGAACAATCTTAGAAAGTCAATCATGAACTTCGCCCAAAAGGAGGATCAAACATTCTTCCAATGTTGGGAGCAGTTTAAGGATCTTGTCAGTTCATGCCTACAACACGATTTTGAAACGTGGCGCATTACACACTTTTTCTATGATGGTTTGATATCTTCCATGTCTCAATTGGTCGAGACAATTTGTAATGGGGAATTCGTGAATAAAAAAGTCGATGATGTGTGGGACTACTTGGACATACTTGCTGAAAACGCACAATCATGGGACACCTCCCCAAAATCAAGCACCACTTCTAGGCCCACTCAATTAAAGGAGAGGGGTAGATTATACCTTCTGAAAGAGGATGATGATATCAATACTAAAGTGTTTAATCTCATAAGGAAACTCAAGGCCATGGAACTACAGAAGGATAAGGCTAAGGAAACTATTTGTGGTATTTGTACTTGTAACATTCACACAACTGAAAATTGTCCAACAATACATGTCTTTCAAGAGGTATTGAATGAGCAATCCAATGCCATGAATAGTTATCAAAGACATTTCAATGGACCTACCTCCAATACATACAATCTTAGCTGGAGAAATCATCCAAACTTCAGTTGTAGAAATAGACAAACTGCTACCCCTCAAGGTTTCTTCAATCAAACTCCAAATCAAGGGAAACCTTAAGAGGATCTGGTTCAAAAACACATTCGAGACCAAGAGCTACTCAACTAGGATATCAGATCAACATTGGGAACGCTTGCATCATCTATTCAAAGGATAGAGTCACACTTAACAATTGGGGGAAGGGGATGATTCCTGCTCAACCTCTCCCTAATCCCAAACTGCAATATGAGATAAGTGATCTAAGCTCTTCAAATTATATGGAGCAAGCTAAATCTATCACCACTCTTAGGAGTGGGAAGACCATTGACAAAACTATTCTGGTTAGGGCTGAAAAGCCTAAGGACCCGGAAGAGGACAACAATGATAGACCTAGCACTGCTTCATAAGAATTAGAATTAGAACTTTAAGGCAAGCCAATTGCACCTTTCCCTCAACGGCTGATTGCACCAACCTCTCTCTAACTCTCAGAACATTCTAGAGGTGTTAAAACAAGTGAAGGTCAATATTCCTCTACTGGATATGGTTAAACAAATACCTTCATATGCAAAATTCTTGAAAGACTTGTGTATGACCAAAAGATGGCAAAATATTCAAAAGAAATTTTTTTTAACTAAAAAAGTGAGTGACATCCCAAAGGAAGATGTGCCACAAAAATACAAAGATCCCAGTAGCCCAACCGTCGCTTGTGTAATTGGGAATTATTGCATTGAGCACGCACTTCTTGATTTAGGAGCGAGCGTAAATATGATCCCATACTCGGTCTATGAACAACTGGGTTTAGGTGAATTAAAACCCACCCGGACCACATTACAACTTGCTGATTGCTCAGTTCGAGTACCAAGAGGGATAATTGAGGATGTGTTAGTCCAGGTTGACAAATTCTACTGCCCAGTAGATTTTATCATCCTGGATATTCAACCCATTGTAGACATGAGCACTCAAATTCTAATCATTCTTGGTTGCCCATTCCTTGCTACATCAAACGACGATCATTAATTGTAGGAATGAAGTCATGAGTTTGCCTTTTGGAAATATGACATTTGATTGAATATCTTTTTCAATACAGGCAAACAGTTAGAGGAAGATGATGATTCTACTACATTAGCATGATTGACTCTTTTGTGGAAAATAAAGATGTGCCTGGCCCACTCCCATGATTTTGATGATGACATGATTAGGGAGATGGGGACCATGCTGGATACCGTGCCGGTACTTGAAGTTAACCAGTGGAGGCCACAATTTGAAAAGTTACCCCAAACTGATGTAGTGTCTCTACCGTCTAACCTTAAGGCACCAAAACTTGACCTAAAACCTTTGCCCTCTGATTTGAAATATGTCTATTTAGGTCAAGATGAGACATGCCCGGTGGTGATTTCTTCTCACTTTGAGCATGAACAGGAGAGTATGCTCATCTCTACTCTCATTGAGCACAAAGGAGCCCTTGGATGGTCGATTGCAAACCTCAAGGGAATTGACCATTTGATTTGTACTCACCACATTCATCTTGAGGATAATGTAAGGACCTCCCGGCAACTATAACATAGATTAAATCCAAATATGAAGGAAGTGGTTAAGGCTAAGGTTCTTAAGCTATTGGATGTGGGTATCATATACCCTATATTCGATAGTCAATGGGTGAGTCCAACTCAAGTGGTTCCTAAGAAGTCTGGAATTACCATCGTAGCCAATGCTGACAATGAACTCATGCTAACTTGAGTCACTACTAGTTAGAGAAAGTGCATTGACTACAGGAAGTTGAATAATGTCACGAGGAAGGACCACTTTCCTTTGCCCTTCATTGATCAAAATTTGGAAAGGCTAGCTAGTCATTCCTATTACTGTTTCCTTGATGGATATTCGGGCTACAATCAAATCGAGATAGCCTTTAAAGGCCAAGAAAAGACCACGTGCACGTGTCCTTTTAGCACCTTTGCTTACTGAAGGATGCCATTTAGACTGTGTAATGCCCCAGCCACCTTTCAGCGATGTATGTTGAGTATTTTTTCTGATTTGTGTTGAAATGTGGAGCCACATTTGGGGCCGCTCGACCAGTCGAGTGCCCTGCTCGACCGGTCGAGTGGCCCACTCGACCAGTCGAGGACTACTCGACTCAAAGTCCAACGAGCATCAAGTTTTGGGTTCCGAGGTACTCGACCAGTCGAGGCCCATGCTCGACCGGTCGAGGGTCCGCTCGACTAGTCGAGTAGTCCGCTCGACCAGTCGAGGTTACGCAGATTCGTTTTTCGAATTTGATGCGGACTACAGATTTTGGAGTCAGTTTTTGCAAGGGTGCGAAAGCGGAGTTACTAGACTATAAATAGGGGTTTCTAGGTATAATGAGAGTTATTTTAAGGTGTGGGCAAAGGTTTTCTATGTACTTCCAAGAGAGAGGTTAGTATATTGCCTTGTAATCTTTGTTTTTCTTCGTAGTAGAAGTTGCATCCGTAGTTTTCTTACCCTTGTTGGGGTTTCTCCACGTATATCGTGTCTTATGATTTTTTTTAGAATGCTTTGATTCTTTTTGTAGTCTATATTTCTTCTTGTTTATCATTTGTGGGTGAGACCATAGATTGGATCTCGGTTCACCACGTTGTTGGCGTGCTGCGCAACAACTAGTATCAGAGCTATTAGTTTTAGTTCTATTGGGAGCGATGACGGAAGAAGGGAAGACTAGAATTGAAATGTTTGATGGTTCAAACTTTGCCTTTTGGAAGATGCAGATGGAGGATTATCTGTATCAGAAGGACTTCTATATTCCTCTAGGAGAAAAAGAGAATAAACCAGAAAAGATGACAAATGATGAATGGTTTTTATTGAATCGGAAGGCTTTAGGAACGATCTGACTCTCTTTGTCTAAGAGCGTTTCCTTCAATATATCCAAGATGAAAACCAGAAAGGAATTAATGGAAGCCTTAGCCACCATGTATGAAAAACCCTCAGCGTCCAACATGGTTCATCTTATGAAACAGCTATTCAACATGAAGATGTCAGATGGTAGGAGTGTGTCTGAACATCTAAACGAGTTCAATACAGTCACGAGCCAGTTAGAATCCGTTGGCATTATTTTTTAGGATGAGGTCAGGGCATTATTGATCTTGTCTAGTTTTCCAGATAGTTGGGATGGTCTGGTGATTGCTGTGAGCAATTCTTTAGGGTCAACAAAGCTGAAATTTGATGATGTGGCCAGTCTAATTCTCAGTGAAGAATCTAGAAGAAAGGCATCAGGAGTTTCAAGGGATTCAGGGAATGATGTAAACATTGAAGGAAGAAGAAGATTGTTGAACAAAGGAGGCAATAAACATGGACGTTCTAAGTCGAGGAAGAAGTCCAAGGGACCGAAAGACAAAGACGAGTGTTGGCATTACCAGAAAAAGGGGCACATGAAACGTGATTGCAAGATGTTCAAGAAACAAGAAGGAAGCTCTCAAGGCGAGAATGATTCAGTGAATCTATCTGAGGAGAGTGACACGAAGGCATTGATCTCGTCTCTTGATGCGAGGAATGAGTCTTGGGTTATAGACTCGCGTGCTTCGTTTCACGCCACTTCAAGTAAGGAAGTTTTGCGTGATTATATATTGGGTGACTTTGGGATAGTCTACCTCAGTAATGATGAGCCATGCAGTATTGTTGGAAAGGGAGACATTCATATCAATCAGAAAGACAGAATGACTTTGAAATTGAAGGATGTCAGACATGTGTCGAGTTTGAAATGGAACTTGATCTCAGCGGGGCAGTTGGCCGATACCGGTTATGTGATGACATTCACCAGTGATTCTTGGAAGATCACAAAAGGTACCTTCGTGATATCTCAAGGCAAGAAGGAAGGTACCCTATACATAACTTCAGGATCGTATAGTTCACTTGCAATCGCATCAACTGGAGTGAATGAGTAGTTATGGCATCAGAGGTTGGAACATGAGTGAGAAATGGATGAAAGTGCTATTGTCGAAATGGAAGCTACCATGGATGAAGTCTATTGACTTAGAATTCTGTGAGGACTACGTGTATTGTAAGCAGAAGAGGGTGAGTTTCAAGAAGACAAGATGTGCTCCAAAGATACATCTATTAAAGATTGTACACATTGATGTGTGGGGACCGGCACAAGTATCATCTCTTGGTGGTTCACGTTATTTTATTTCCTTTGTTGGTGATACTAGTAGAAAACTGTAGGTTTATTTCTTAAAGCACAAATTTGATGTATTTGATGTATTTAAGAAGTGTTTGATGTATTTAAGAAGTGAAAAGTAATGGTAGAAAATGAGACAGGTAAAATAGTAAAATGTCTTAAATCTGATAATGGGGGAGAATACTGTGATAAAAGATTTAAGGAGTATTGTGCAGCCAATGGAATCAAACATCAGAAAATGATTTCAGGGACACCATAGAAGAACGGTGTGGCTGAGCGCATTAACAAGACCATCCTTGAGCGTGTCAGGAGCATGAGGCTACATGCAGGGTTGCCCAAGATGTTTTGGGCAGATGTTGTGAATACTGCCACATATCTCATCAATAGAAGTCCCTCAGTACAATTGGATGGTGGGCTACCAGAAGAAATGTGGACTGGGAAAGAAGTGAACTTTACACATCTCAGAGTGTTCGGTTGCACTTCATATGTTTACATTAATGCAGATCATAGAAACAAGCTGGATGCGAAGTCCAGGAGGTGCACGTTTATAGGCTACGGGCAGCATGATTTTGGCTACAGGTTTTGAGATGCAGAAAACAGAAAAAATCATCAGAAGTAAGGATGTAGTCTTCAATGAAAAAGTGATGTATAAGGACAGTGTGCAGGAAAATAAGGCTGAAGAGAAAGAATTCGTAGAGTTGGAAGAGTTACCGGACACGGGTGTTACAGCGCCACAGGATGATCTTGCACAAGAGCATTATGAGACAACGCTATATACACCGGTTGTGAGGAGGTCTACTCGGGAGAGGAGACCCATGGTTCGATACTTACCCTCCTTACATTATCTATTGCTAACAGATAATGGTGAACCGGAATGTTTTGAAGAAGCATTACAGTCAGATACACGGGTTAAGTGGGAGAAGGCCATGGATGATGAGATGGACTCTCTTGAGTCTAATTGGACATGGGAGCTAGTCACTCTACCTAAGGGTAAGAAAGCTCTTCATAACAAGTGGGTTTACAGACTGAAGGAGGAGCACGATGGTTCGAAACGGTACAAGGCCAGATTGGTTGTGAAAGGGTTTCAACAAAAGGCAGGTATCAATTTCACTGAAATATTTTCACCGATAGTAAAAATGTCTACGATTTGCATCGTCTTAAGTATAGTGGCTACAGAGGACTTACATCTAGAGCAGCTAGATGTTAAGACAGCCTTTCTTCATAGGGACCTTGAAGAAGAGATATATATGCATCAATCGACAGGAACCGTGGCACCAGGAAATGAGAATAAGGTGTGTAGACTGAAGAAGAGTCTATATGGCCTGAAGTAGGCCCCGAGGCAGTTGTACAAAAAGTTCGACAGTTTCATGCCCGAAAACTGTTTTAGGAGATGTCATGCAGACCACTGTTGCTACTTAAAGAAGTTTGATACATCGTACATCATCCTTCTTCTGTACGTTGATGATATGCTTATGGCCGATTCAAGCATGAAGGACATCTCAGATCTCAAAAGACAACTGTCTAGAGAATTTGTCATGAAGGATTTAGGAGCTACAAAACAAATCTTAGGCATGAGGATAAAGCATGACAGGGAAAATAAGAAATTAGTTTTATCACAGGTAGAGTACATAGCCAAGGTACTTGATCGATTCAATATGGGAGGTGCTAAGCCGGTTAGCACTCCTTTAGCCACTCCAAGCTATTTAAGGAGAAAGGTACAAAGACACAAGAGGAATGAGACTACATGGTTAAAGTCTCATACGGGTCAGCTATTGAGAGTCTCATGTATGCTATGGTGAGCACGAGGCCAGACATTACTCAAGCAATGGGAGTTGTTAGCAGGTTCATGAACAACCCCAGGAAGAACATTAGGAAGCTGTGAAGTGGATCCTCAGATACCTGGTACATACCATGGATATAGGGTTGTGCTATGGTGGATCGGAAATCAAGCTACAAAGCTACGTAGATTCAGATTTTGCAAGAGATATCGACAGTAGAAGAAGCACTACAGGTTATATCTTTACTCTGGGCAGTGTTGCAGTCAATTGTGTCTCTCAGTTACAGAAGATAGTATCTATCAGTACAACGAAAGCAGAATAAGTTGCGGCTACATAAGCGTGCAAGGAGATGGTGTGGATGCAAGGTTTTATGGAAGAGTTAGGTAAGAAGTAAGTAAATTATAAGCTATACAGTGACAGTCAGAGTGCGATATACTTGGTTAAGAATTTAGCCTTTCATTCAAGGACCAAGCATATTGACATCGATATCACTTCATACGTTCGTCACTGGAAGATGGATCGATTGCTCTAGAGAAGATTTATACAAGTGAGAATCCTACGGATATACTGACCAAGGCAGTCACACGGGAGAAGCTGAAGCTTTGTTCATCTTTGATTGGTCTTCAGGCTTGAAGACGGGGAGGTGATGCACTCTGGATGTAGAAGACGAAGATTTATGGTGATGTGTCTCCAAGTAGAAGATTGTTGAGATGTGGAGCCACATCTGGGGGTCGCTCGACCAGTCGAGGACTGCTCGACTCAAAGTCCAGCGAGCATCAAGTTTTGGGTTCTGAGGTGCTTGACTGGTCGAGGCCCATGCTTGACCAGTCGAGCAGTCTGCTCGACCAATCGAGGTTATGCAAATTTGTTTTCAGGCTATGATGTGGACTGTGGATTTTGGAGTCAATTTTCGCAAGGGTACGAAAGGGGAGTTGCCTAAACTATAAATAGGGGTTCCTAGGGCTTTTCTAGGTATAATGAGATTTATTTCAAGGTGTGGGCAAAGGGTTTTCTCTGTACTTCCAAGAGAGAGGTTAGTATATTACTTTGCAATCTTTATTTTTCTTCATAGTGGAAGTTGCATCCGTAGTTTTTTTTTACCCTTGTTGGGGTTTTTCCCTGAATATCTTGTCTTGTGGTTTTTTGGAATGCTTTGATTCTTTTTCTAGTCATATTTCTTCTTGTTTATCATTTGTGGGTGAGACCGAAGATTGGATCTTGGTTCACTGCGTAGTTGGCTTGCTGCGCAACAATATGATGGGGCAATATTTAGAGGTCTTCATCGATGTTTTCTCGATTTTTGGTCCATCCTTCAACGAATGTTTAGAAAATTTAAAAATGTGTTGAAGCGATGTGAGGAAAATAACTTAGTATTGAATTGGGAAAATTGCCACTTCATGGTTCGTAAGGGAATTGTCCTTGAATACATAATCTCGTCCAAGGGACTTGAGGTGATCAGGCTAAAATTGATCTTATCTCTAACCTACCTCTACCCAACAACATATGAGACGTGGTGTGAGACTCGTATCCTACCCCGTACCATTTTGTATGCCTCTGCGGTCCTCCTGGTTGAATTCTGATGACCCATGATCTGTTATCGGCATTTACGTGTGATCCTGAGTCGTGTTCCATATAACAGAGTTGGCTTGATTCAAGACTTGTACCCTTGCGACCACGTCATCGCCACGGTTCCGACGCCGCGTATTACGCACCCAGGCGATACCCGGGCTAAGAGATGTGGGTCGGCGTTCGGTTCAAGGAAAATACAGCGTGTTGCAATTCCGAGAGAATCTCTACGAAATGTCCCATCAATCAATCCCATCAATCACCTTACATATCAAGTAGAGCACCCCATCCCCAAGTACCAACACCCATCGCTAAAGTCAACTCTCCCCCTTACATGTCAAGTACACATCACTCCACTCACATCTCCCATCTCCCTCTCTCTCTCTTACAACTCTCTCTCATCTCTCTCTCCCTCATTCTCCAAGCAACCCACGTCTATGGCTTCCTTGAGAGAAACTAGGTGTGGCCCACTCCCTACCACCTAATCCCACCCTCCAAAATTGATCCCCAACCGTTGAAATTGTACCTTTGGAGCTCTAATATGCATTAGCGGAAGAAGGAAGGGGAGATCAAAGGTGGGTGTTCATCATCTAGGTTTTGATTTAGGGCCCACTTGTAATGGGACCCACTTGATGTATATTTTGTATTAATGAGGGGCCCATAGTGGCGGGGCCTCTCCATCACCGCCGATACCTCTCTTTCCTTTTCTTTTCTCCCTCTCTCTCTCTTTCTTTATGAGCAATGACCCACCCATGATGTTTGAATTGTATCCAAGCCGTCCATCTGTTTGGACGTGGACCCCCACCATGGAAGTGTGTGGGGCCCATCTCATATCGATGTAAGTATCCTCACCGTCCAGGGACTGGACGGTGGAAAGTGGATTGGCTGGGATGCCGCACACCAATTATATAGCTGTTGTATTGATGTTGGCCCCCTTGTGGGTCCTACTGATGATGTGATACATCTAAACATCCTTCTGTTTTACCAGATCACGGGCCTCATTCAAACCGTCCAGCAGCATGCGCTGCTGAAGGGTAAGACACAAATATCAACTTATTCCAGAGCTGTGAGCCACATCCACATGGGTCCCAACTATAATGCATGTGTTTTATCAAAGCCGTTCATCCCTTTTTATTTTTATGTGTCCCAACTATGATGCATGTGTTTTATCAAAGCCGTTCATCCCTTTTTATTTTTATTTTTATTTTTTTTAAGGGCCTACAGCAAGTAGCTGCATCTGCTGATCTGATACAGCAAGCTTTGTGGACCCCATCACGAGGTATGGGTTTTATCTGCACCGTCCACCTATACTCTGTTGCTGTGAGGACCACCATGATGTATGTTTTATCCACACCTACGGCCCACATTGATGCTATGGATTCTCCAGTAATCCATCACGTGGGGTGGCTTAGTGATGTTTGTGTTATATCCAGACTGTCTAGGGTCTGGATGTGGCATCCATTTGATGCACAGACCATCCAGATCAGGGCCCCACAAACGATGTATATTTTGTTTTTCCACGTCCAGTCGCTGGGCGTGTGGGGACCACTGTATATATATAATAAATAAATAAATAATAATAATATCAATATAATATATATATCTTCTATGTATCTAGTGGGCCATGTACGTGGGACCCACTAGATGAAGCGGATTGGCTGGTGGCCGTTGTTTTGTGGGCCCCACCTTATGTAATGTATGTGTGTATCCACACCGTCCATCAGGGATGGTGGGATCCCACTGTGGATTGCGTCCAGCACGCTGGACTAATATCTGGTATAAGATATATGTATATATATATATATATATATATATATATATATATATATATATATATATATATATCATATCATGCATGTAAGGTGACCCCACTTGGGATCCACCAAATGTTTGTGTTTTTAAATATATATATATATATATATATATATATATATATATATATATATATATATATATATATATATATATATATATATATGTGTGTGTGTGTGTGTGTGTATACTATGTGTGCAAACCACCATGATGTATGTATTTCATCCATCCATCTATCTGGCCAGACGCTGGGCGTGCCCACCCTGATGATGTGTCGTATAACCGCTCCGTCCATAGCAGGTGGGACCCACCTTGACGTATTTAATTCATCCACACCATTCAGACAGTGCTGGACAATGTTGGACGTGTTTGGATGGTGCTGGTTTACATGGACAATATTTGGATGGTGCTGATTTACATGGAAAATGTTTGGTTGGTGCCGATTTACCTGGGCAATGTTTAGACCGTGTTGATCATCATTAGTGGGCCATGTGCCCCATGGACTGATAGTGTACAGTGATACACATGTTACACGTACAACTGTTAAAATGATTTTTGGTGTGGTTCAAGCCCACTTGAGGCTCACTAGCGCGGCCCATCCATGAGGCCCATCATGATGTATTTTTGGCCCACGTGCGGGGTCCACCTGTTTGTATTGTTAAGCCCATGTCGTGTGGCCCATTTGATGTACATGAGGCCCAATCTGTGCAGCCCACTTATTGTATACGAGGCCCACATGTGAGGCCCATGGTGATGCATTTATGGCCCATGAGACGATGCCCATTGTGATATATCTGAGGCCCATGGGCGCGACCCATTGAGATGTATTCAGGGCTCATGGGCAAGACCCAATATGATGTATTCAAGGCCCATGGATGAGGCCCATTATGATGTATTCGAAGTTCGTGGCATGGCCCATTGTGATACATTTGAAGCCCTGTATGAAGCCCAATGCTATGTATGTCGAGGCCAATCCCGATTATTGAGGCCGATTCCGATTGTCGAGGGGCCGATTCCAATGGTCGAGGCCGATTTCGATTGTTGAGTCTGAGTCTGATCGATGAGGTCAATTTTATATGTCGAGGTCGATTGTCGAGGTCGATTCTAATTGTCGAGGCTGAGTCCAATTGACAAGGTTGATTCCGTTAGTCGAGGCCAATTGTCGAGGCTGATTTCGATTGTCGATTCTGATTGTTGAGGTTGATTCCGTTAGTCGAGGCTGATTGTCAAGGTTGATTCTGATTGTCGATCGTCGATTCTGATTGTCGAGGCTGAGTCCGATCGACGAGGCCGATTTCATATGTCGAGGCTGATTCCGTATGTCGAGGCTGAGTCCAATTGACGAGGCCGATTTTGTTTGTCAAGTCTGACTGTCAAGGATGATTCAAATTATCGATTCCGATTATCGAGGCGAGTCCGATTGACGAGGTCGATTCTGTTAGTCGAGGCTGATTCCGATTATCGAGGCTTAGTCCGATGGACGAGGCCGATTCCTTATGTCGAGGCCGATTCCGTATGCCGAGGCTGAGTCCGATTGGCGAGGCTACTTCCGTTTGTCGAGGCCGATGTCGAGGCTGATTTGGATTCTCGATTCCGATTGTAGAGGCCGAGTCCAATTGACGAGGCCGATTCCATTAATCGAGGCCAATTGTCGAGGCCGATTCTGATTGTCGATCGTCGATTCCGATTGTCGAGGCCGATTCCGTATGTCGAGGTCGATTGTCGAGGCTGAGTCCGATTAACTAGGCCGATTCCGTTAGTCGAGGTCGATTCCGTTTGATGAGGCTGATTTCGATTGTCAAGGCCGATTATTGAGGCTAATTCCGATTGTCGAGGCCGATTGTATAGGCCGATTATCGAAGCCAATTCTGATTGTTGAAGCCTAATGTGATGTATATGCAGTCCGTATTTGCGATCCATTTTAATGTGTATTCAGCCCGTGTTTGAGGCCCAGTGTGATGTATATTAGGCCTATGTGATGAGGCCCACTATGGTGGATTTAAGGGTCAGGCGATTGAGCCCATTGTGATGTATCTTAGGCCCATGTGAGAGGCCCATCGTGATGTGTATTGAACTCTTGAGTAAGGCCCATGGTGTTGTATATTAGGCCCTTATGCGAAGCCATGGGTTCACTTTATGTTAGGCTCTATGTGGGCCATTCATTGGGACAATGTTGGTTAAATGTCCACATTGTCGAGGTCGATTGTTGATGACGATTATTGATACCGATTATGAGTATGTGATAGCATAGCATCATGATACATGCCCATACCCATCATGCGCATGTTTGTTTTGAGATGTGGCTTACCATTTCATATGTCATTGGGCAGGTTGTTATGAGACTCCCTGATAGGCTGAGGTTATCTCACATGAGCGCACGGTATGCGCAAGATTGACGTATGATTGGATCGTATGACTTATACATCTTGCATTGTGTGCCCTAGTGATATCAGGGCCATAGCCTTCACAGGCATATTGTAGATAGCCAGATGGGACACCGAAAATTTTTGGTTTAAGCATACGGGTGCCATAGATGTCCCTGGGTGAAAATTCCTAAACCTCCTTAGCTAGGAGATGCCCCAACGTCAAGACCGAGTGGATATATAGGAGCGCATGAGTGTCGAATACTAGGAGGTCGCATCTCCCACTATGTCATGGTCGGTTGGAAGGGGGTGTGGCCTTACCCGCCCGAGGGTAGGGGGCATTGCTAGGTTGAGTTTGACCAGCTCGTGAATGGGTTCGCTATCGACGTGCAAGGTAGATATTGGCTAATTACTGGTCAGGCGGATGGTGAGGTCTCTTCCACTTGCATGGTCATGCGTCAGTGGGCGGTGATTTGCATGTAGAGTGTACTAGACCCTGGTGATGATCCCAGAGAGAGAAACCATACTGATATGTGGACTTATCGAGTAAGAGTTGCATATTCATTTATTCATTCATTCATTCACTATCTACTCGAGTTGGTGGTGTACAATTAATTATTGTGTACTTTCGTAATGGTAAGGATTTCGGTTGGGTGCGTGACTAACCTGAGATCAGGAGTCTACCACATTAAGCCTAGCTATCCAAATTTAGGTATGGGACTGGTTTGGATAGAAGTCCTTTGTGATGGATGCCATAGCCAGTGATACTACATATTATCATCCCGACTTCACTCCGGCTTGGTCATTTCATTCGCACCGCATATTGCATTGTATCATCAACATCTGATGTTGGCTTACTATCCCCACATTGCATAGCTGATCTACATTTCCTCATCGGCATATGATATTGTTTTTATTATATTTTTATATCGCATAGCCGGGATAAGGCTGATGGTATTTATGAACCTATCAGCATGTTTGTAACGCCCTGAAAATCGGGGGTCGAGCATAAACTCAACTCCCGAGTTCCAACGCATCACTTATGCAACAAAATGAATGATGATTGAATGTGATCGGTATTAGTGCAATAAACATGAGTGAGATTAAGCCAAAACAGCATATCATACTCCAGAGACAGTTAAATTTGCAAGCGGAAGACTGTGATAGATAGATAAAATATATAAACTGTGGTGGGTCTCCAGAGTATGATAAAGTTACCAGGTTAAATAATTACAAGTATGATTTTAAATTATACCAAGTTGAGTAGTGTGATCTAGTCAACATCCCTGTAGCCCCGACAATCAAGGCACGGCTCTCACGAAGCCGCCGTAGAACAAGATATATGAGAGAAAGCATTCCCGTCGTCATAGAAGTCCGGCTCCGCCTCAGAAGTAGCGTCGCCATCTGCAATCAGACAATGTCTGGTGGGTGTTCGAAACACCGTCCCGTAACGTGGGAGTGAGTGATCAACTCAGTGGAACAATAAAGCATAGGTTAACATGTTATCGACTCAGTCAAGCAATAATGATAAAGCAGTACAAATCAAACAATTCTAACTACTCTTATTAAGTGTGAGAATGAAATGACATGATGCTGTATGCCCTTGCCAAACCACCCTCATGCGACATCATCTTACGTTCGCGAATTCTTAACTCCCTCAGTGCGCCACATCTACTAAGCACATGCAGTGCGATGATGATTATGATTACCGAGTTATTATTAGTCCATTTCAAACAGCAGTATTGGGAAACTAAGGTACCTCCCTTGTATCATTCCTAAACATGATCCATTCTATGGTCGTCAATCCTAGTTAATCTCATACGATATTATGGTTCGAGAAGTATAGCGAAGGCATCGCAAAGGGCTCGTCACCCGTCAGCGCGGATACAGATCTCACCGTATACGGCTCAATTGCTGGCCGTCAGCTCGAGTACAGGTCTCACCGTACTCGGCTCAATCACTAGCCGTCAGTTCGAGTACAGGTCTCACCGTACTCGGCTCAACTCATACTCTAGTTGCTGTGAAAGACTCGTCGCCAATCACAGACCCTTGGAGTATACTCGAAGATACTACGGAGGACTCGTCGCCCATTAGCACGAGCACAGGTCTCACCGTACTCGGCTCTCGCCGTAAGTATCAACAGCTCGAATATAGTGTCCCATACCACCATAATCGGCTCACGAGTCTGGTTGCTCACTGGTCACTACGGGGAGGCACGTGGCCCCAGCATAGGCCGACAGCTCGACCACGGTGTCCCATACCACCATGCCCGGCTCATGAGTCTTAGCGGATCGAGGTACCATGGTTAAAAGGGATTTCACTGGTAAGTTTGGCACCCTAGGTTCAGGCAGTAGCGACCAAACATGGTGAACATAAATAAGACAGATCGGGTTACTTGACGAGCTCGGCTAACTCGAGCGCACAACAAGTTGAACGACATGAAGTGCATAAGCACTTCGCGTGGCCAACCACTATCGCCAACCGAAGTACGACTCGGGTTCATCGAACACATCTCACGTGGCAAATGAATCACAGCCACGAATTCAATTTTGGTACCGATTGTCTGGATTATAATCATAGCCCCAAACACAATAACTTGCAGATAGATAAAGCAGTAATGGATCAAGATTCAACTCATACAATCAAGGTATGGTATTATCCATTTAGGGCTGCCAGGGCTGTTGCACGCACTTGTTGCTCCGCTCCCCCATCACCCATGACGGATCATACGACGTAAATATAAATTTAAACATATGCATTACATAGTTATAATCATAAAGCAGTTGAGCATGTTATGAATCACAACACAAGCATGAGTTTATACATGTTCACTTCCTAATCACACAACAATCCAAGGAGATCATACACATAGTTAAAAGAGGTTGAGAATCATATCTCAACACCCTTATACATTACAATTTGCTAACTACTACTCATTCAGACATTTCAAGAAACACTTAAACAAACATACATCAACATACATGACATATGTCGATCACATAGGCATTAGGCCAAATCCTTTCACTAGGGAGTTGCCCCAATCATAACACGCGTACACCCACGACGGATAGTCATGGCAAGCAAGAATCCAAGTTCCATATTCATTCAGTCATTTCCGCAAACACTTGGGCCACACATTTTAGCATATATAGTGTATATTGGCCGTGAAGTGATTTAGGAAAAATCCTTTCGTCAAAAGGGAATCGTCAATACAACAATCATGAATCCATGACAATTAGTCATGGCGAGCACGAATGAGGATTCTATACTTATTCAGTCATTTTCACAAACACTTAGACTACACTATTACAACATACATGGTGTATGTTAGCAAAACATGTATTAGGACTATCCTTTAGCCAAGTAAGTATTTTATCCATGTATAATATATTACTACAGCAAATAATCATGATAAATGCATCTCCAAAATTTATACGTATATAGTATTTTCTAGAATACGCATTTTCAACATACATAATATATACAAGCAAACACGTATTACGGCGATTCCCTTCGCCAAGCAAATATTTTATACGCACATAATATATTTATACGACAAATAATCATGACAAACACATCGCTAAAATATACATGTATACGGTACTTCTTACAGTACCGTATTTCTACATACATAGTGTTTATTAGTAAACATGTATTTAGGCGAATCCTTTCGCCAAATAAGTATTTTATCCATACGTCATATATCCATACGACAAATAAACATGTCAAACACATTTCCATAAAAAATACGTATACGGTATTTTATACGAATACCTAGAGTATGTGAAATTCCAAATTCTACAATTCTAATCGAAACTGAAAACAGAAAGCACTTTGTACATGTGCAATTGCATGCAGATCATGAATCTATCATTATCTGACATTGAAAGCGTTGAAAACCATAACCTATACACCTAAAGTCCGCACCTTTTGTCGTAGAATCGTAACGGAGTTGATAGGTTCGCTAAGCTTCCGTATACGGGAGTTTGGCAACCTAGAGAACGAAACAGGTTAGCTATTTCATAACCTCGTAGCCTATACACCTCAAAACAGGTCTAGGGTTAGGGTTTATTACCTTAAAACGGAATAGGTATCGCCAAGAAAGCGTCTGGAAAGAGGCGGTGCAGCCCGTGGAACGGTAGGGAAGTACGGCAGGGAGAAGCTCCCACTTCTCCCTCACTTTCTCTCTCTTTTCTCTCTCTCAATCTCAAATTCGTATGGCTGCCATGAGAGAGGGTTTAAGGTCCTTATATAGCCTAAGAATTCCCCAAAACAGACTCCAGGTCAAAGTATACTTATGTTATAACCAAAGCGGACCTGTTTCAGCTCAACGGAGGACTTCTGGCGGGCCTCCTTGAGCCAAAGGTTGGACTTAAGCTCACTAACGCTGGATCTATGTTCTTTTAAGTTTTCATTTCGGTCGAGATTCCAGATCACGCGTGGCGGACCAGTTTCAGTTCAACGGTCAGCGGATCTCGATCGGAGATTCCGAGTACATGTAAATGTGTATGAAATTTTTCCTGATCCGAGGGTGTAATTTGGTCAGATTCTGACGGTCTGGTTGCTTAAAACTGATCCGCAAACGAGAGATGCCAGATTAATATTCAAGATATTTATTTAAAAAAAAAACAAGTGTTTTCACACTCTCTCGCTCAGGACTCAAGCGAACAGCCGTGGGACACAGGCTGGATTTGATTTCTGAGATGGTTGTCGAGCCCAGTGAGGCCGTCCTAATTCCTTAACTTCGAGTTATTCGGACTTTCGACGTGCGGTCCAGATCTGATACGGAGTTTCGATGTGCTCCCGAGAGCAGCCGGGTAATGAGATTGATCCTAGATTTTAGGGTAACCTAGCGTTAATGATTCTACAAGTTTTGGGTCTTGCAGATCATATTTAAAGCGATTCAAATGGATTTCGTAGCTAATCTGGTTTCACACCTAGTTACTTTGTCTCATTTCTAAAGGATTTAGTCCTAAGTGATTTCTGGTCGAGGTGGTACTCAGGCCTTTGTAGTTTGTATATAAAGTGATCCAAGTTATACTACTTAGCTAGTTTAAGATAGTGTCTAGGGTGAAAGTTTTTAGAAAAATTGAAAGATCAAGGTGATGAAGGGTGAGATTTGTGAAGGAAATGAGTTCAAAGGCGGCTTTAGACTTTGGAATTCAGTTCTGACAAGTTAATGAGGTATTAGGATCGACCCATTGCCTAAGGACGTCTAATCCCAGGTTGACAAAAAATCCGGGGCGTTACAATGTTTTCGCATTACTCTGATATTGTATGATTATGGGCTTATCAGTATTTCTGCTTACTCTGATTACTCTGTTATTGCTTACTTAACACTTATCTTGTCCTCACACTTTCACCACCCTCTAAGCTTTCTATAAGCTTATACATGATAGATGCGTGCAGGTGGTATTAGGTTGCAGCAGCATTGAGCATGGTGTGTGTAGCGGTCTTGTGGAGCTTTGATTTTGATATATGTATTTCCCTTCAGCATTGTATTTAAATGATTATATTAGTGGATATGTGATGGTAATGTTGCCTTTGTTAGTTGGGTAAACTCGTTGTTATGCTTATTACGAGTTAAATGTACATTAGAAAATCATCCTTGTAGGATCCCAGGATCATACTCTGGCGTATGGACGCTAGGAGCCGAGAATGGGGTACTACGGAGGCTGTCGGCACCGGATTCGGCGATCGGGAATTTTTTGAGCCCAGTTTCCGAGTTTGGGGCGTGGCAGAAGTTGGCATCAGACCATAACTTGGGAATGCCTGAAGATAACATCGCGTATCTGCTGATAGCTACCCTGCACTATATGATTGTTGAGAACCTAGAATGGTTAGATCCCCAGGTTCAAATAACTTAGAGATTTTTTGACATAGCTCCCTATTGTTGAGATTATGAGGGTACATGTTTCGATCGTTTCTGATCCGGGATCCGAGGTTTAATGGGATCATCATAGTGTTGATGAGGTGTCCTGAGAGCGGAAGGCTGTGATTCGCGAGCGTTATTCTCATCTCTTTGAGGACAAAATTTTTATGAGGGGAGAGTTGTGAGACTCGTATCCTAACCCGTACCGTTTCATATGCCTCTACGGTCTTCTTGGTCGAATTCTGGTGACCCGCGATTTGTTATCGGCATTTGTGAGGGATCCTGAGTCGTTTCCCATATAACAGAGTCAACTCGATTCAAGACTTGTACCCTTACGACCGTGCCGTCGCCGCGGTTCCGACGCTGCGTACTACACGCCGAGGGGATACCCAGGACAGGAGATGGCCCACGTTTGGTTCGAGGAAAATACTGCACGTTGTAATTTCGAGAGATTCTTTGGGAAATGTCTCATCAATCACCTTACATATCAAGTACAATACCCCATCCCCAAGTACTGTTGATGGTCAAATATTACATATCAGACCCCTGTTATTGACCAGATTTATGAACATAGTACTATTTAACGACCCGATTTGATCGTGTTTCTGATGTAAGGTACATTTGCGAGCCTGGACCGAAAATGGGTGTTAAAAGCATAGATTTGACACTCAGAATACACCAAGGTAAGGGACGGACCTCAGGGGACAAAAATCAACGGATTTACATGCCAAAGATTCGAGAAGATCGAGGAACTGAAGCTGTAACACCCCGGATTTTTGCCAACCTGGGATTAGACGTCCTTAGGCAATGGATCAATCCTAATACAGGTTTAACTTCTTAAACGCTCAATTAAAGCCTCAAATCTCTTTCCAAACCATTTTCTTCACAAATCCCACCCTTCACTACCTTGTGCTTTCAATTTCTCAAAGCACCTTCACCCTAGACACTATCTTAAACTAGTTAAGTAGTATAACTTGGATCACTTTAGATACAAACTGCAAAGGACTAAATACTACCTCAGACGGAAATCACTTAGGATTAAATCCTTTAGAAATTTGACAAAGTTAACTAAGTGCTAAACTAGATTAGCCATGAAATCCATTTGAATCGTTTTAAATACGATCTGCAAGACTCAAAACTTGTAGAATCATTGACGCTAGGTTACCCAAAAATCTAGGATCAAACTCATTACCCGGCTGCTCTCGGGAGCATCTCGAAACTCCGTATCTAATCTGGACCGCACATCGGGAGTCCGAACAATACGAAGTTAAGGAACTAGGACCGCCTCACTGGGCTTGACTATCATCTCAAAAATCAGGTCCAGTCGATGTCCCACGGCCATTCGTTTGGATCCGGAGCGAGGGTGTGTGAAAAATACTATTCCCTTTACAAAATAAATATCTGGAATAGTGATCTGGCACCATTCGCTTGCGCATCAGTATTAAGCAACCAGACCGTCAGAATCAGACCAAATTACACCCTCGGATCAGGAGAAATTTCATATACATTTACATGTACTCGGAATCTCCGATCGAGATCCGCTGACCGTTGAACTGAAACTGGTCCGCCACGCGTGATCTGGAATCCCGACTGAAATGAAAACTTAATAGAATGTAGATCCGGTGTCGGTGAGCTTAAGTCCAACCTTTGGCTCAAGGAGGCCCGCCAGAAGTCCTCCGTTGAGCTGAAAAAGTTTCGCTTTGGCTATAACCTAGGTGAACCTTGTCCAGAAGTCTATTTTGGTAAATTTTTGGGCTATATAAGGACCGTAAACCCTCTCTCATGGCAGCCATACGAATTTGGATTTGAGAGAGAGAAAAGAGAGAGAAAGTGTGGGAGATGTGGGAGGAACTCAATGCTGCTGTTCCCTGCCGCTATTCGGGCTCCACCGCCCGATTCTCATCGCTTTCCCGGCGATTTCGGCGTCGTTTCTAGGTAAGAAACCCTAACCCTAATCTGTTTTAGGGTTGTATAGGTTGTAGGTTATGAAATAGCTAACCTGTTTCGTTCTTTAGGCTGCCAAACTCCCGTATACGGAAGCTTAGCGAACCTATCGGCTCCGTTACGATTCTACAACAAAAGGTGCGGACTTTAGGTGTATAGGTTATGGTTTTCAACGCTTTCAATGTCAGATAATGATAGATTCATGATCTGCATGCAATTGCACATGTACAAAATGCTTTCCGTTTTCTGTTTCGATTAGAATTGTAGAATTTGGAAATTCACATACTCTAGGTATTCGTATAAAATACCGTATACGTATTTTTTTTGAAAATTTGTTTGACATGTTTATTTGACGTATGGATATATGACGTATGGATAAAATACTTATTTGGCGAAAGGATTCGCCTAAATACATGTTTACTAATAAACACTATGTATGTAGAAATACGGTATTGTAAGAAGTACCGTATACATGTATATTTTAGTGATGTGTTGGTCATGATTAATTGTCGTATAAATATATTATGTGCGTATAAAACATTTGCTTGGCGAAGGGAATCGCCGTAATACATGTTTACTTGTATACACTATGTATGTTGAAAATGCGTATTCTAGAAAATACTGTATACGTATAAATATTGGGAGATGAATTTATCATGATTATTTGCTGTAGTAATATATTATACATGGATAAAATACTCACTTGGCTAAGGGATAGCCCTAATACATGTTTTGCTAACATACACCATGTATGTTGTAATAGTTTATTCTAAGTGTTTGTGAAAATGATTGAATGAGTACCGAATTCTCATTCGTACTCGCCATGACTAGTTGTCATGGATTCATGATTGTTGTATTGGCGATACCCCTTTGACGAAAGGATTTGCCTAAATCACGCCACGGCCAATATACACCATATATGATAAAATGTGTGGCCCAAGTGTTTGTGGAAATGACTGAATGAATATGGAACTTGGATTCCTGCTTGCCATGACTATCCGTCGTGGGTGTACGCGTGTTATGATTGGGGCAACTCCCTAGGGAAAGGATTTGGCCTAATGCCTATGTGATCGACATATGTCATGTATGTTGATGTATGTTGTTTAAGTGTTTTTTTGAAATGTCTGAATGAGTAGTAGTTAGCAAATTGTAATGTATAAGGGTGTTGAGATATGATTCTCAACCTCTTTTAACTATGTGTATGATCTCCTTGGATTGTTGTGTGATTAGGAATTGAACGTGTATAAACTCATGCTTTTGTTGTGATTCATAACATGCTCAACTGCTTTATGATTATAACTATGTAATGCATATGTTTAAATTTATATTTACGTTGTATGATCCGTCATGGGTGATGGGGGAGCGGAGCAACGAGTGCGTGCAACAGCCCTAAACGGATAATACCATACCTTGATTGTATGAGTGGAATCTTGATCCATTACTGCTTTATCTATCTGCAAGTTATCATGTTTGGGGCTATGATTATAGTCCAGACAATCGGTACCAGAATTGAATTCGTGGCTGCGATTCATTTGCCACGTGAGATGTGTTCGACGAACCCGAGTCGTACTTCGGTTGGCGATAGTGGTTGGCCACGCGGAGTGCTTATGCACTTCATGTCGTTCAACTTGTTGTGCGCTCGAGCTAGCCGAGCTCGTCAAGTAACCCGATCTGTCTTATGTATGTTCACCATGTTTGGTCGCTATTGCTTGAACCTAGGGTACCAAACTTACCAGTGAAATCCCTTTTAACCATGGTACCTCGATCCGCTAAGACTCATGAGCCGGGCATGGTGGTATGGGACACCGTGGTCGAGCTGTCGGCCTACGCTGGGGCCACGTGCCTCCCCGTAGTGACCAGTGAGCAACCAGACTCGTGAGCCGATTATGGTGGTATGGGACACTATATTCGAGCTGTCGATACTTATGGCGAGAGCCGAGTACGGTGAGACCTGTGCTCGTGCTGACGGGCGACGAGTCCTCCGTAGTATCTTCAAGTATACTCCAAGGGTCTGTGATTGGCGACGAGTCTTTCACAGCAACTAGAGTATGAGTTGAGCCGAGTACGGTGAGACCTGTACTTGAGCTGACGGCTACTGATTGAGCCGAGTACGGTGAGACCTGTACTCGAGCTGACGGCCAGCAATTGAGCCGCATACGGTGAGATCTGTATCCATGCTGACGGGTGACTAGCCCTTTGTGATGCCTTCGCTACGCCTCTCAAACCATAATATCGTATGAGATTAACTAGGACTGACGACCCTAGAATGGATCATGTTTGGGAATGATACAAGGGAGGTACCTTAGTTTTCCAATACTGCTGTTTGAAATGGACTAATAATAACTCGGTAATCATGATCATCATCGCACTGCATATGCTTAGTAGATGTGGCGCACTGAGGGAGTTAAGCATTTGCGAACGTAAGATGATGTCGCATGAGGGTGGTTTGGCAAGGGCATATAGCATCATGTCATTTTATTCTCGCACTTAATAAGAGTAGTTAGAATTGTTTGATTTGTACTGCTTTATCATTACTGCTTGATTAAATTGATAACATGTTAACCTATGCTTTACTGTTCCACTGAGTTGATCACTCACTCCCACGTTACGGGACGGTGTTGTACACACCAACCGTTTGTTGAATTTCGATGATGGCGATGCTTATGAAGCGAGCCGACTACTTCTATGGTGATGAGGAGGAGTTCTCCTACATGTAACTCTCTGACAGGTCTCTCAAGACCTGGTATTGTATTGACTTGGGCTATGGTACATGGGATAGAAGACATTACACTTACACATTGGTATAATTTGAACTGTATTTGTAATTTATAACCTGGTAATGTTATCACGCTCTGGAGACTCACCACAGATTTTATATATTTTATATATCTATCACAGTCTTCCACTTGCTAATTTATTGTCTCTGGAGTATGATATTCTGTTTTGGCTTAATCTCACTCATGTTCAATGCACAAATACAGTCAACATTCAATCATCATTCATTTTGTTGCATAAGTGATGTTCTGGAACTCGGGAGTTGAGTTTATGCTCGACCCCCAATTTTCAGGGCGTTACAGAAGCCCAAGTGGCCTGAAGGGTGTCCAGAATGTGAGATCACAGGGTTCCCACCATCTGATCAGCTCAAAACTTTATACAAGGCCTGGGGACTCCAAATTAATCGTACACATCAAATTTCAGCCAGTGGATCTCTGTGAAAGTGGCCCAACGGACAGATCAATCCGTAAAACTCTGATTTTGGGCCCACCTGCTATCTAGATATGCTTCAAAAATGAGATTAAAGCATTAAATGAGATGAAAATACAGATGGACGGAGCGGATTTCTCATGAACATCCTCAAAGGGCCCCGCATATAAAGTGGAGTGCACCTTGCAGTGCACTCCCGAGCTGCACCAGACCAACCAAGATCGGTCATCAGGCGCGGACCGATTCAAATTCGCAGGGTGCGGACGCTGATTCAAGTTGTGGGCCCCATCCATTGTCCATATAGACAATCCAAACCGTCCATGAGAATCACGAGGCCTCTATCACTCAGGCCTAGGTGGCGAAATTCCAAGAAACAGCGATAATGGGTTTCTAGCCATTTAAACGCAGGACAGATGGCAGCAAGAACAATCCAGTGTCACGCACCGAATCTAATTCAAAACCCACCTTTCCTGACTTGTTTTCTTCTGGGAATCAAATGGACGGCATGGATTTCTCATCAGAGCTTGATCGAGGCCCTCACTAGGATCCAGCGTAACTCGTATGCGGGTTCTGTTTCACAAGCGTCCGGGAAATTCGGCCACTGTGGGGCCCTTTGTGTTTCTGATCATCATCGGATCGATGATCCGATCCGTCCAGCGATTGCAGAAGGGGGTCCTGACTTGAGCCATGAAGACAGAACAAGTTTTTGGGAAGATCAGCATCCCGACGATCGCTCCAAACGCAAGACCCTATGCGTTTTCTGTCTTGCGCAGTCCGGTTGCTACGGATAGAGTTTACGGACTCCATGACCGACTCCAACTCGGTCGGTTCTCCAAACCAACAGCACTCCTTGCAGCCTATAAGAGGAGAAGAAAGAGGGAGCTCAAGGGAGGATCGGGATCTTGGCTGGAACGTGAGAGCAAGAGAGAGTAGAGTGTGTAGTTTTTTTTTATTGTTAATTTTTAATTTTTCTGTTTAATTTTTCTTTCCTTTTAAGATGATTAGCTCTATCATGTGTGGCTAAACCTCTTAGCTAGGGCTAAGAGGTGAAGCTTATAGCGTGATGGGAGACTCTATTTTATGCCTTTAATTAATATTAATTATGAACTGAGTTTGATTTTAGTTTGATTATTAAGGGAATGTTTTTAGTCTTTAATGGTCTGTTGTGACTAAAATTACAATGGGTCTGCAATGGCTTTGAGCATATTCTTTTCCTTTTTATGTTTATGACATCAGGAAGCCCTGTTGTCCACCATCGTCTCCTGGGCATGGTCAGATGACGGTAACCCTTCCTAACCTTCATGACATGTTGATTGGTTGGTAATTAGTTTAATTCTGTTGTTTGCTTTGTCTCCTGGGCATGGTTTGGTGATGGAATCCATTCTAATTCATATACCTCTCATCTCTTGAAAACTATATCAATGGCAGTTCAGTTGACTTTTATGAAACAGGCGTAGATCTCCCTGATCTCTACAAGTGGATCCTTGGCACCCTAGTTCCCTTGCTCTGAATTTTCCTAAGTTTTAGATAATTATTTCATCATTATTCCTCAATTTACACTTGATTTAGAATTCATCTTATTCTAGTTCTAGTTCTGGTAAATTTCAGATTATGTACAAGTTTCAGTCCCTGTGGATTCGACCTCGGTCTTACCGAGTTTATTACTACATCACAACCCTGTACTTGGGGTGTGAACAAGTACCAATACACATCCCTAAAGTTAACTCTCTCCCTTACATGTTAAGTACACATCACTCCATCACTCACATCTCCCGTCTCCCTCTCTCTCTTACAACCTCTCTCTCTCTCATCTCTCTCTCCCTCATTCTCCAAGCAACCCACGTCCATGGCTTCCATGAGAGAAGCTAGGTGTGGCCCACTCCCTACCACCTAATCCCACCCTCCAAAATTGATCCCAATCGTTAAAATTGTACCTTTGGAGCTCTAACATGCATTGGCAGAAGAAGGAAGGGGAGATCAAAGGTGGGTGTTTATCATCTTGGTTTTGATATAGGGCCCACTTGTAATGGGACCCACTTCATGTATATTTTGTATCAATGAGGGGCCCATAGTAGCGGGGCCCATCCATTACCGTTGATACCTCTCTTTCCTTTTCTTTTCTCCCTCTCTCTCTTTCTCTATGAGCAACGGCCCACCCATGATGTTTGAATTGTATCCAAGCCATCCATCTGTTTTGGACGTGGACCCCCATCATGGCAGCGTGTGAGGCCCACCTCAATCGATGTAAGTATCCTCACCGTCGAGGGACTGGATGGTGAGAAGTGGATTGGCTGAGCTGTCGCACACTAGTTATGTAGCTGTTGTATTGACGTCAGCCCCCTGTGGGTCCTGCTGATGTATGTGATACATCCAAATGTCCATCCATTTTACCAAATCATGGGCCCACCCTGAATTGAGTCATCCAGACTGTCCAGCAGCATGCGCTGCTGGAGGGTAAGACACAAATATCAGCTTATTCCAGAGCTATGGGCCACATCCACATGGGTCTCAACTATGATGCATGTGTTTCATCAAAGCCGTCCATCCCTTTTTTTTAGAAGGGCCTGCGGCAAATAGCTGCATCTGCTGCTCTGATACAACAAGCTTTGCAGACCCCATCACAAGGTATGGGTTTTACCTGCACTATCCACCCATCTTCTACTGCTGTGAAGACCACCATGATGTATGTTTTAGCCACACCTGCGACCCACCTTGATGCTATGGATTCTCCAGTTGTCCATCATGTGGGGTGGCACAGTGATGTTTGTATTATATCTAGACCGTCCAGGGTCTGGACGTGGCATCCATCTGATGCACAGACCGTCCAGATCAGGGCCTTGCAAATGATGTATATTTTATTTTTCCACGTCCAGTCGCTAGGCATGTGGGGACCACTGTATATATATAATAAATAAATAATAATAGTAATATCAATAATATATATATTCTATGTATCTAGTGGGCCATGTACGTGGGACCCACCAGATGAAGCGGATTGGCTAGTGGCCGTTGTTTTGTGGGCCCCACCTTATGTAATGTATGTGTGTATCCACACCATCCATCAGGGACGATGGGATCCCACTGTGGATTGCGTCCAGCACGCTGGACTAATATCTGGTATAAGATATATGTATATGGATATATATATATATATATATATATATCATGCATGTGAGGTGGCCCCACGTGGGACCCACCAGATGTTTGTGTTTATATATATATATGTGTGTGTGTGTGTGTGTGTGTGTGCTGTGTGTGCAAACCACCATGATGTATACCATCTATCTGGCCAGACGTTGGGCGTACCCACCCTGATGATGTGTTGTATAACCGCTCCGTCCATGGCAGGTGGGACCCACCTTGGCATATTTAATTCATCCACACCATCCAGACAGTGATACACATGTTACACCTACAACTGTTGAAATGATTTTTGGTGTGGTCTAAGCCCACTCGAGGCTCACTGTCGCGGTCCATCATGATGTATTTTTGGCCCACGTACGGGGTCCACCCGTTTGTATTGTTAGGCCCATGCGTGTGGCCCGTTTGATGCACATGAGACCCAAGATGTGCGGCCCACTTATTGTATATGAGTCTCACATATGAGGCCCATGGTGATGCATTTACGGCCCATGGGACGAGGCCCATTATGATATATGCGAGGCCAATGGGCATTGTCCATTGAGATGTATTCACGGCCCAAATGCGAGACCCAATATAATGTATTCAAGGCCCATGGGTGAGGCCTATTGTGATGTATTCGAAGTTCGTGGCGTGGCCCATTGTGATACATTTGAAGCCCCTGTATGAAGCCCAATACTATGTATGTCGAGGCTGATCCCGATTGTTGAGGCTGATTCCGATTGTCGAGGCCAATTCTGATTGTTGAGAGGCCGATTCCGATGGTCGAGGCCGATTGTCAAAGCCGATTCTGATTGTTGAGGCTGATTTCTAGGCCGATTCCGATTGTCGATTTTGATTATTGAGGCTGAGTCCGATCGACGAGGCTGATTCCATATGTCGAGGCTGATTGTCGAGGCCGATTTCGATTGTCAAGGCTGAGTCCAATTGACGAGGCCGATTCTGTTTATCGAGGCCGACTGTCAAGGATGATTCGGATTGTCGATTCCGATTGTCGAGGCCGAGTCCGATTGATGAGGCCGATTCCGTTTGTTGAGGCCGATTTCGATTGTCAATTGTCGATTCCGATTGTCGAGGCCGAGTCCTATCACGAGGCTGATTGTCGAAGTCATTTATGTATGTCGAGTCTAGTCCGATTGGCCCGGCCGATTCCATTTGTCCAGGCTGACTGTTGAGGCTAATTTGGATTGTCAATTCCAATTGTCGAGGCTAAGTCCAATTGACGAGGCTGATTTTATTAGTCGAGGCTGGTTTCGATTGTCGATTGTCGATTCCAATTGTTGAGGCCAAGTCCGATCGACGATGCCGATTTCGTATGTTGAGGTCGATTCTGATTGTCGAGGTTGAGTTCGATTGAGGAGCCCGATTCCGTTAGTCGAGGCTGATTCCGATTGTCAATTCCGATTATCGATTCCGATTGTCGAGGCCGATTGTTAAGGCCAATTCCGATTGTTGATTCCGATTGTCGAGGCTGATTCCGTTTGATGAAGCCGATTCTGATTGTCGAGGCCAATTGTATAGGCCGATTTCGATTGTCGAAGCCTAATGTGATGTATATGCAGTCCGTATTGGAGACCTATTGTGATGTATATTCAGCCCGTGTTTGAGGCCCAATGTGATGTATATTAGGCCCATATGATGAGGCCCACTGTGGTACATTTAAGGGCTAGGCGATGGAGTCCATTGTGATGTATCTTAGGCCCATGTGAGAGGCCCATTATGATGTGTATTGAACTCTTGAGTAAGGCCCATGGTGTTGTATATTAGGCCCTTGCGCGAAGCCATGGGTCCACTTATGTTAGGCTCTATGTGGGCCATTCATTGGGGCAATGTTAGTTAAATGTCCACATTGTCTAGGTCGATTATTGATGTCAATTATTAATACTGATTATGAGTATGTGACAGCATAGCATCATATACATGCCTATACGCATCATCTGCATGTTTGTTATGAGATATGGTTAACCATTGCATATGTCATTGGGCAGATTGTTATGAGACTCCCTAATAAGCGGAGGTTATCTCACATGAGCGCACGATATAAGCAAGATTGATGCATGACTGGATTGTATGACTCATGCATCTTGCATTGAGTGCCCTAGTGATATCAGGGCCATAGCCTCCAAGGCATATCGTGGATGGCCAGATGGGACACCGAAAATGTTTGGTTCTAGCATATGGGTGCCATAAATGTCCCTGGGTGAAAATCCCTAAACCTCTGTGGCCAGGAAACGCCCCAACGTCGAGACCGAGTGGATGTATATGAGTGCATGAGGGCCGAATACCAGGATGTCGCATCTCCCACTGTGTCGTGGTCAGTTGGGAGGGGGTGTAGCCTTACCTGCCTGAGGGTAGGGGGCATTGCTAGGCTGAGTTTGACCAACTCGTGAATGGGTCCACTATCGACGTGCCAGGTAGATATTGGCTAACTACTGATCAGGCAGATGGTGAGGTCTCTTCCACTTGCATGGTCGCCCGTCAGTGGGCGGTGATTTGCATGTAGAGTATACTAGACCCCGGTGATGATCCCAAAGAGAGATATGTAGACTTATCGAGTAGGAGTTGCATATTCATTCATTCATGCATTCACTATCTACTCAAGTTAGTGGTGCGTAACTAATTATTGTGTACCTTCGTAATGGCAAGGATTTTGGTTGGGCGCCTGACTAACCTAAGATCAGGAGTCTACTACATTAAGTCTGGCTATCCAAATTTAGGTATGGGACTGGTTTGGATTAAAGTCCTTTGTGATGGACCCCATAGCCCGCGATACTACGTACTATCATCCCGACTTCACTCCAGCTTGGTCATTTTATTCGCAACGCAAATTGCATTATATCATCAGCATCTGATGTTGGCTTACTGTCCACGCATTGCATAGATGATCTACATTGCTTCATTAGTATATGATATTGTTTTTATTATATTTTTGCATTGTATAGCCAGGATAAGGCTCATGGTATTTATGGACCTATTACCATGTTTTCGCATTACTCTGATATTGTATGATTATGGGCTTATCAGTATTTCCTCTTACTCTGATTACTCTGATATTGCTTACTTAACACTTATCTTGTCCACACACTTTCACTACCCTCTAAGCTTTCTATAAGCTGATGCACAATAGATGCGTGCAGGTGGCGTTAGGTTGCAGCAGCATTGAGCATGGTGTGTGTAGCGGTCTTCTGAAGCTTTGATTTTGATATATGTATTTCCCTTCAGCATTGTATTTAAATGATTATATTAGTGGATATGTGATGGTAATATTACCTTTACTATTTAGGTAAACTTGTGGTTATGCTTATTACGAGTTAAATGTACATCGAAAAATCCTCCTTGTAGGATCGGAATCTGGCGTATGGATGCTGAGAGCCGAGAATGGTGTACTATGGAGGCTGTCGACACCGGATTCGGCGATCAAGAATTTTGTGAGCCCAGTTTCCAAGTTTGGGGCATGACACATGCGATCCTTCATAGGACACGCCAGGTTTTACAGAAGATTCATAAAGGAATTTAGTCACCTCTCTCATCCTCTTTGTAATCTACTTTAAAATGATGCACCATACGAGTGGACTAAGCAATGTCAGGAACCATTTACTAAGCTCAAGAGCATGTTAACCACTGCACCTATCATACAGCCACCCAACTGGAGCCTTCCTTTTGAACTTATGTGTGATGCGTCTAACTATGCTCTTGGCACAGTTTTAGGCCAGAGAAAAGAAAAGAAACCCTACGTTATTCATTATGCAAGTAAAACTCTAAATTCTGCCCAAGTGAACTACTTGACTAAGGAAAAGGAACTTTTAGCCATAGTGTTCGCTTTGGACAAATTTAGGTCCTACTTAATCGGATCTAAGGTCATCATGTACACAAATCATGCGGTGGTCAAGTATTTTCTTTTTAAGAATGATGCTAAGCCCCACCTGATAAGATGGATCCTGAAAAGGCCAAGTTATATGTCCTAGAGGGGGGGGGGGTGAATAGGACTATGCCAAATTAAAACGATAACAACGGAATTTAAACAATAAGATAGCCTTATAAACAAATAAATGCAAGACAGCACTATAATCAATTCACAATACTGAAATGTAAAGCAACCTCAAATGTATGAGTATTGAGAGATTGATACAAATATTGTTCTAAGGACGACCTTATACCAAAAACCAAGGTTTATGGTAGGACAACCTGATTCCTAGAAAGGTCTTTGTATCAAAAACGCAAACTTGATATAGAGGAATAAATAGATAAATAACAAGGGAATGAAATCTAAGTTATTACGACATTCCTCACAATGCTTGAAATGTAAAAGATTACAACATTCACAGCCACAAATACATTCCATAAACTTGAATGATAAAAGATATAGAAAATAAATCACACATCTACAAAATACAAAGAATTATAGTGGTTTGCCCGTGTGTATACCAACTATTAAACAACAGCCACACAGCTTGCTACTCCACTCCTAATATCCACACACAGGGGATATTAGCTTTCACTATGAAAATAGGTTTCTCAGGTTCACTTAAAACCTTCGCAATTGTGTCTTTTAGTGGGCTTACACAATTCAAAAAATCCCAATTTTGAGTTTTCTGGCTCTCCTCAGATAACCAATAGATTGAGATTTTTCTGGCTTAATCTCAAATAAAACCAAAAGGAGGAAATTTACAATAATGTAAAATACTTGGATTTCTCCTTTTGTTGCAGCTCGGAAGAACCAAGTCAGAGTAGAAGTTCGAATATAGAAATTCAATGTCCAATACTCACTTGAAATGGTTCTATGTTCTAATTGATTTTAAATTAAACTAGTTGGGCTAGCTCTATTTGATTTTGATTCCAAGAAGAAAGAATACAGCA
This sequence comes from Magnolia changhungtana, assembly GCA_030180095.1. Taxonomy (NCBI): domain Eukaryota; kingdom Viridiplantae; phylum Streptophyta; class Magnoliopsida; order Magnoliales; family Magnoliaceae; genus Magnolia; species Magnolia changhungtana. The sequence goes on along the minus strand of JASAUF010000324.1, from coordinate 2,150,924 downwards.
ATTCCCTTTTCAAATCAGATTGGAATATAGAAACAAAATCAAATTAACAAAGCCAACAAAAGAGAATATTAAATATGCACAATGTAGCTTAAAAAAGAACACAAACTTATCTCTCAGAGTGATGCCTTGATTTTACTTAAATTGGATACCAAACTCTGAAATTCGTGCTCTATTTATAGTTGCAGAAACCGCGTCTACCACTGGTCGTGTGGCCACCACGACTGGTCGTAAGACGAACTGCATTTTGAAATTTTAAGCATGATCAAATAAAACCGTTCCACGATTGGTCATAGACTGTTCATGACCGGTCGAGAGCCTTCCATGACTGGTCGTGACCTTCCCACGATTGGTCGTGAGGAACCAAAAATAGTCGCTGGAGTTTGAGTCGAAGTTGCAGGACTGGTAATGAACGAGTCATGCACTGTTCATACCACCGATCGAACAGACTCCAAGACTGGTCGAAGCTCAACCAAAAATTTTCTGAAAATTTGTGACAACTTAGGACTGGTCCTGGAATTTCTTGGACTGGTCGAGCCAGTGCTAGGACTAGTCGAACAGACTCTAAGACTAGTCTTAGAACAGTCCAAATACATGTAAAGAGATTCAATTTGAATTATGTATACAAAATGACCTACCCTAAGGTCAATCATTCCTCAAAAGTGATGTATGAACATTGAGACTTCATTTCTTCAGATGATGGTTGACCTCTGAGAATTATGAAACTTGAGATCTCTACACTTGATGTAGCTTGAATTTAAAATCTTTTAAAGCTTGGACTTGAATTCTTCTTCATCTTGAGTTGTACTTTATAATGAGTTGTACTTTAGTCATGAGTTGTACTTGATCTTGAGTTGTACTTAAGTCTTAAACAAGAACTTGTCTTCTGATGTAGCGATTGAAATATTCTGAACTTTGAAGCTTACAAAAGTGGACAATGTACTTTACCTTGCATGTCTTGAAGTAGAGCTTCATTCTCAACTGGAAGCATTGTTATGCAGTGCCTTGAACATATATATATATATATATATATCCTCATGCTACACAAGACACAGATTGTGTTTTTGGCACAATAAAATTTGACAATTAAAGGAGTAAGCAAGACTTGCACTTACAATCTCTCCCTTTGTCAAATTTGTGACAAAACACACTTAACAAAAATATGACCAATATGCACACAAAGAATCATGCACCAGTTATAAAGCAAACCAGTTATAGCCTTGTTAAAGAATCATGCACCAGCTATCAACAACTAGCACATATCATCATGAACTAGTCAAAACACCTTCTTACTTACTCCCCCTGAGTAGCACAATATATACTACCCACAATCCATATGCATTCCAAATCAAACTTGAGAATCTTCTCTCCCTTTTTGTCATAAAATGACAAAGGAAGGAAATAAGAAATGGATAAGGATAATAAACAAGAGAGTAATTAAAAGAATAACTAGTTAAGATATGTAAGTAATATAAGAAAATTCAAAGTTCACATATCATTAACCAACTGAAACAAAAGTCAGTCATACAAACTGAAGTAATATCAAAGTTCACACACCAACAAAAATAGTATAAAAGTTATCACGGACCAAAGGATAAAATACTTAATCAGATCCTGAGGAAGGAGCAGGTATGGTAGGATCTATTTGATGAAGGCCCTTATTTAAGCGCCTAAGATACTTGCACATATATTTAAATTGTAAATCATGGGCAACATTCATGTTCTCTACCTTCTCCTCAAGTGCCCGAAGACGAGCATCAAAATCGGATGGCTTATAGTCAGGATCATTTGTAGAGTCTGATTCAATTTCATCAAAAATGTCATCCATATTGATATCATCAGGAGGAAGATCACGACCTTCTTCTTCATTCCCACCTTCAACATCAACACCACCTACATTCACTTGGCCAGGAGCCAAATCCAATTTCATCTTGTTAATATTAGAATTGTTAAAAATAAGGTAATGAATAGGAGCCTTAAAATAGGAAATGAGGAAGATGAGTTTTTCCCCAAATTAAAATAGGTCCAGCACGCTACACGACTGGTCGTGGGACGTCCTCAACTGGTCGTGCCACGACTGGTCGAGCACGTTCTCTACTGGTCGTGTACTAACAAAAATATGCATTTTTCATAAAAATTTAAAATTTAAACCAATAAATTATCAAATATATATATACATTATGATACAAATATGCATGAATAATTAATTTAGAATGCACATACCAAGATCAAATTTTAATTTATTAAACCTGCTTTTGTCGCGCGGTTTTGTGAAAATGTCAGCAAGTTGAGTCTCGGTCGGAATGTATTCCAAAGATATCAGCTTTTCTTCCACTAATTCACGAATGTAATGAAACCTAATGTCAATGTGCTTGGTACGTGAATGCCGGATTAGATTTTTAGAAATATTTATTACACTGGAATTATCATAATATAAGACCATAGAATCCTGTGCAATTCCATAATCGCTTAAAATACGTTTCATCCAAACAAGCTGAGTACATGCACTTCCAGTTGCGATGTATTCAGCCTCAACAGTAAAGAGCGATATAGAACTTTAATTCTTGTTAAACCAAGAAACTAAACAATTTCCAATATAGAAACAACCACCACTGGTTAATTTTCTATCATCGATATTACCAGCCCAATCAGCATTTGAGTACCTAGCCAACTGAACACTAGTCTCATGTGGATACTAGAGACCCAAATTAGCTGAACTTGTGACATATCGCATAATCCGCTTAACAACAATTAGATGAGACTCTTTAGTATCAGATTGATATCTCGCGCAAATACCAACACTAAAAGGAATATCAGGTCTACTTGCAGTTAAATAAAGTAAACTACCAATCATACTACGATATAATTTAGGATTTATACTTTTACCTGTAGAGTCCTTTGAGAGTTTTAAAGTTGTACTCATAGGAGTATCAAAATTTTTACCATTCTCAAATCTGAACTTTTTAATCAAGTTCAAAGCATATTTCGTTTGAGAAATAAAAATATCATCAGGTTGTTGTTTTACTTACAACCCTAGGAAATAATTCAATTCCACAACCATGCTCATTTTGAACTTAGATTTCATTAAATCTACAAACTCAACAGTCATGTTAATACAGGTAGATCCATAAATAATATCATCAACATAGATTTGTACCATTAAGATATGATCGTTATGTTTCTTAACAAAGAGAGTCTTATCAACACTTCCAATTTTAAAATTATGACTTAGGAAGAAATTTAGTCAATTTTCGTACCATGCCCTGGGAGCTTGTTTCAAACCATAGAGAGCATTTTTAAGGCGATAAACATGATCAGTGTTCTTAGGGTCTTCAAAACCTACTGGTTGTTCAACATACACTTCTTCATGTAGATCACCATTTAAGAAGGCACTTTTTACATCCATTTGATAAAATTTGAAATTTCTATAGCAAGCAATGAATATAAATAATCTGATTGATTCAAGACATGCTACTGGGGCAAAGGTTTCATCATAATCGATTCCTTCAATTTGAGTGTACCCTTGTATAACCAGTTTAGCCTTATTTCTAATTATATTACCAAGTTCATCAGATTTATTTATGAAAATCCACTTAGTTCCGATAATATGTTTATCTTTAGGTCTCAGAACAAGATACCAAACATCATTTCTAACAAATTGATTAAGTTCTTCTTGCATCGCAACTATCCAGTTTTCGTTGGTAAGAGCTTCTTTTACGTTAGCCAGTTTTATCTGGGATGTAAAACATATGTCTTCAAGTTGTTTACAAGTGTGCACACTAGTGAGAGGGTTTCCAAGAATCTAAGTGGTTGGATAATCTTTAACAGTCCTCAGTTCTGAATTGTTTTGACTTGATGAAGTATCTAGTTTGTCAATTAAAAGAACTTCTTCATTATCTGAACTTGGGGCAAGTGTATTCAAGTGATCATTAATGACCACATTGATGGACTCTTGAATCACACCGGTCCTCTTATTCAGTACACGATATGCACGACTGTTTAAAGAATATCCTAAAAAGATCCCTTCATCACTTTTAGTATTAAACTTACTCAGATTTTCACAGTCACGCAAAATATAGCACTTGCTGTCAAAAAGTCAAAAGTATTTGACAGTAGGCTTCTTATCAAATCACATTTCATAAGTCGTTTTATTATTAGATTTACTTGTATAAACCCGGTTAATTATATAGCAGGCAGTATTTACGGCTTCAACCTAAAGATTTTTAGATAACTTCATACTATTCAACATTACATTAGCCATTTCTTGAAGCACTCTATTTTATCTTCCAACAATTCTATTTTGTTGTGGTATTTTGGGTGCAGAGAATTCATGTGATATTTCCTGATCGCTACAGAATTTCTCAAAACTGCCATTTTCGAACTCAGATCCATGATCACTACGGATCTTACTGACTTGAGAACTTTTTTCAGTTTAGATCCGTTTGATAATCCTTTTTTACTTCATCAAGAATTTTTTATTTATCCCTTAGGAAGGCTACCCAAGTGAATCTGGTAAAATCATCCACGATTACCAGTATGTATTTTTTCTCACCTCAACTCTCCATCCTTGTTGGTCCTATAAGATCTATATGGAGAAGCTCGAGCGGTTTTGATGTGGTATTAGAGTTCACCTTTTTGTGAGCACTCCTAGATTGTTTGCCAATCTAGCATTCACCACATATTTTGTCTACTTTCTATAATTTAGGTAGACCTCTTATCAGTTCTCTTTTGCTCAATCTGTACAGATTTTGGTAGTGTACATGTCCAAGGCGTTTATGCCATAACTCAGACTCGTTGGTATGAACCATGTAACACGTTTGACTAGATGAGCTAGAATCATAAACAAAATAGCAGTTTTCAAAAGTTCTACAACCAGTTAATATTACAGGACCTTTTTGTTTATAATTTCACAACCTTGATTAGAAAATTTTACGCTATGATTGTTATCGCATATTTGAGATATGCTTAACAGGTTGTGTTTTAACCCTTCAACATATAAAACATTTTTAAACAAATGGAGGTTAAAGAGTTGAACCGTACCTTGGCCAATAATCTTACAATTGCTGTCATCATCGAATGTGACTGAACCATCAGCCATGTCTTTGAGATCGGTGAATAGACCTTTATCACCAGTCATATGCCTTGAGCATCCACTATCTAGGTACCACTTCGAATGACTTGTAGCTTTGAAAACCGTGTGGACAACCAGGCACGTAACCTTAGGAACCCATTTCATAACTGTTTTGGGTTTAGGAGTATAGTTGGTCTTCTTATGTTTGTAGTTGTTGTAAGAATGACCTACCGAGTTAGTTTTTAAAAGCTCCTTAAGTAAATTAACTATTTTTTCAGCTAAAGGGTTTTGGTTCTGATTTTTATAGTTGATATAGTTGCTTTTAGGTTTTTGAAAAGTTTTAGTATTTTTAGAAAACTTTTGATTAGAACTTTTCTCTTTTGAGTTCAAGGACTCTCCTTTTACAAACTTAGGAGAAGTATACTTCTGTTTAGGAGGAATATTTCTATTGTAGCTCAAACCAGATCGGTCGCCATATTTTCTTGATCCAGACAAAAGCTTTTCTAACTTTGGATCACCTTGGGCATACCTCCATGTATCCTTTAAACTCAAAAGTAAAGAGACTTCAACTTTAAGTTTTTCATTTTCAAATTTAAGATTTTCAATAAGAGTGGTTTTGAATTCTAAATCGCATTTCGATTTTTCAAAACAATCTGAAATGTGGGATTTTTCTAAAACAAGAGTTTCAAAATTTTCTTTAAGCTTTGAAAACTTTTCTTTCTGAAGTTTAAGTTTGACAGCAATTTTACAACTTTCCTTGTATAGGGCATTGTAAGCATCTTGAAGATCTTCTTCATTTTCATGATCACTATCCAGATTTTCTTCACTAGTTAAATCATTGTTATCTGAAAAAGTGAACTTAGCTAGAGTCATAAGGGCTTTGACTTCATTGGCCGACTCGGTTTCAGAATCTTCTGATTCAGAAGAAGCTTCAGAATTGGAAGATTTATCCAAAGTAGCCAACATACTCTTCTTTTTGAGTTTGTCCTTTTTAGGACACTTATTTGTCAAATACCCATATTCTTGGTAGTTGTAACATTGACCGTCTTTTAATGATTTCTAAGTTTTCGATTTAGACATTTTCTTATCATTATATTTTTAAAAATCAACCCTCTTTTTACTTTTGAAAATTTTGTAAAAGTTTTTTGCTTGAAGGGCCATATCATCTTCAGAGTTTTCTAAATTAGAATTGTTATTGTTTTCTTGAAAACTATTTTTAGAAGATTTAAGGGCAATAAAATTACCTTTTAGAGCTTTAAAAGTTAACTCATAAGTCTGTAAAGAGCCAACTAATTCCTCTACCCTCAAATCGTCCGTATCACGAAGTTCCTGGATCGCAGTTACCTTAGAATTGAACCGTTCAGGAAGTGAGCGTAGTATCTTTGCACACACTTTACTTTCCGGGATTTTGTCACCAAGACCCCACATAGAGTTCACAATGTCATTTAATCTAATATAGAAGTCCATAAACATTTCATTTTCTTCCATATGTATTTCCTCAAATTTGGTTATGAGAATTTGGACTTTAGATTTCTTGACAATTAATGTACCCTCGTGTGTCATTTCTAAAATATCCCAAGCTTACTTTGCAGTATCACAGGATATAATTCTTTTGAATTCATCTGTTGATAGTGCGCAAGTGATTGCATTTAGTGCCTTTGCATTGGCACTACTCTCACTTTTCTAAAAAGTGGTCCAAGAAAAATAAGGTAAGATTTTCATAGATTTAGATCCATCAATACCAGTTACTTCAATGGTAAGGAGGGGTCCATTCAATCACTGTGGCTAGCCACACACTCTCATCTATGAATTTTAGGAAATCCTCATTCTGGCTTTCCAATAGGCATAATTGGTGCCATCAAAGGGGTAGAGGCCTTGTGACTGAAAGGCTATCAAAATTTAACATCTTATACATAGCTTAGATCGATTAGCTCAGGAAATGAATCTAAATATAAAGAATTAAAAATGAGCTACTAGGCTTTGATACCACTTGAAATGACCAAGCTATATGTCCTTGGGGGGGGGGGGGGGGGGGGGTGGGGAGGGTGAATAAGACTATACCAAATTGAAATGATAACAGCGGAACTTAAACAATAAGATAGCCTTATAAACAAATAAATGAAAGATAACACTATAATCAATTCACAATACTGAAATGTAAAGCAACCTCAAATGTATGAGTTTAAGAGATTAATACAAATGTTGTTCTAAGGACAATCTTACACTAAAAACCAAGGTTTATGGTAGGACAACCTGATTCATAGAAAGGTCTTTGTATCAAAAACTCAAACTTGATACAGAGGAATAAATAGATAAATAACAAGGAAATGAAATCTATGTTATTACAATATTCCCCACAATGCTTGAAATATAAAAGATTACAACATTCACATCCACAAATACATTCCACAAACTTGAATGATAAAAGATATAGAAAATAAATCACACATCCACAAAACACAAAGAATTATAGTGGTTCGCCTGTGTGTACACCAACTGTTAAACAATAGCCACACAACTTGCTACTCCACTACTAATATCCTCACACAGGGGATATCAGCTTTCACTATGAAAATAGGTTTCTCAGGTTCACCTAAAACCCTCACAATTGTGTCTTTCAATGGACTTACACAATTCAAAAAACCCCACTTTTGAGTTTTCTGGCTCTCCTCAGATAACCAATAGATTGAGATTTTTTTGGCTTAATCTCAAATAAAACTAAAAGAAGGAAATTTACAATAACGTAAAATACTTGGATTTCTATTTTTGTTGCAGCCCATAAGAACTAAGTCGGAGTAGGAGTTCGAATATAGAGGTTCAATGTCCAATACTCACTTAAAATGGTTCTAGGCTCTAATTGATTTTAAATTAAACCAGTTGGGCTAGCTCTATTTGATTTTGATTCCAAGAAGAAGGAATACAGCAATTCCTCTTTCAAATCAGATTGGATATATTGAAATAAAATCCAATCAACAAAGCTAACAAAAGAGAATATTAAATATGCACAATGTAGCTTAAAAAGAACACAAACTTATCTCTTAGAGTGATGCCTTGATTTTACTTGAATTGGGTACCAAAATCTAAAATTCGTGCTCTATTTATAGTTGCAGAAACCGCGTCTACGATTGGTCATGTGGCCACCACGACTGGTCGTAGGACGAACTGCATTTTAAAATTTTAAGCGCGATTGGATAAAACCATTTCATGACTGGTCGTAAGCTATTCATGACTGGTCGTGACCTTCTCACGACTGGTCGTGAGGAACCAAAAATAGTCGCTGGAGTTTGAGTCGAAGCTGCAGGACTGGTCGTGAACGAGTCATGCACTGTTCATATGACTGGTCGAACAGACTCCAGGACTGGTCAAAGCTCAACCAAAAAATTTAAAAAATTTGCAACAACTTAGGACTGGTCCTTGAATTTCTTGGACTGGTCGAGCCAATGCTAGGACTAGTCGAACAGAGTCTAGGACTAGTCTTAGAACAGTCCAAATACATGTAAAGAGATTCAATTTGAATTATGTATACAAAATAAACTGCCCTAAGGTCAATCTAAGGTCAATCATACCTCGAAAGTTATGTCTGAACATTGAGACTTCATTTCTTCAGATGATGGTTGACCTTTAAGAATTATGAAACTTGAGATCTCTATACTTGATGTAGCCTGAATTTAAGATCTTCTAAAGCTTGGACTTGAATTCTTCTTCATCTTGAGTTATACTTTATATTGAGTTGTACTTTAGTCTTGAGTTGTACTTGATCTTGAGTTGTACTCGAGTCTTGAACAAGAACTTGTCTTCTGATGTAGCTCTTGAAATATTCTGAACTTTGAAGCTTACAAGAGTGGACAATGTACTTGACCTTGCATGTCTTAACATAGAGCTTCATTCTCAACTAGAAGCATTGTTATGCAATACCTTGAACATATATATATATATCCTCATGCTACATAAGACACAGATTCTGTTTTTGGTACAACAAAATTTGACAATCAAAGGAGCAAGAAAGACTTGCACTTACAGATCCTCCTACTCTAAGAATTTGATTTAGAAATAAAAGATAAAAAAGAAGTAGAAAATGTAGTGGCTGACCATCTTTCCCTCCTTGCTCTCTCTGATTCCCTTGAGACGACACATATAAATGACATGTTCCCTGACGAACAATTGTTTAAAGTCTCTCATTCACCTTGGTTTGCTGATATTGCTAATTATCTTCCATAGGTTTCACGCCGACACATTGGATTGCGAAAGATAAGAAAAAAATTCTTCGTCGAGGTTCGTAAGTTCTTTTGGGATAATCCATATTTGTTTAAATATTGCCCCGACCAAATCTTAAGGAGATGTGTGCCAGACAATAAATACCAAATTGTCATCTCCTCTGTCATCTCAAGCCTGTGGTGGTCGCTTTTCTGCTAAAAAAGACCATAGCCAAGATTCTTCAGTGTCACTTTTACTGGCCCACTATGTTGAAGGATACTCATGAGTTTTACAAAGCTTGTCAGTGTTGTCAGAAATTGGGGGCATTGTCACGTCGGAATATGATGCCTTTGAACCCCATTCTAACCATTAGAGCATTTAATTGCTGGGGCATCAATTTTATGGTTCCATTCCCCCAATCCTTTGGGAATTTATACATTCTGCTAGCAGTAGACTATATGACCCTACCCCGAGTATGCATTCCATTCCCCTAGATCTCGCAGTCTTACCGGTCGAATCCCGATGACCCGCGACCTACGGATAGTGTGCGGTCATCCTTAAGTCTAGTCACGTAGACCTGAATCGATCGACTTGAAACCTATGCCATAGCGTCTGCATCGACGCCGGGGTTCCAACGTCACCTCTCGTGCAACAATCTGAGTAGTACATCAAAAGATGTAGGCCGTGCTTATTGTGGACCATTGATCATGATTGTGGGACCCACCGTGGGTGTGCACGAATCCCCATGCATGACATCACCCTAGATCTCATCATTCCCTAGCCTAGGCTATAGGCAACAAGTAGCTAGCCCCTCATTATAGTCTCTCTTTTCTAGGATATGATTAACCCCTTCTTCTAAGCAACCTCCTCTCTATCCCATAATCTACTCATTTCTTTTCTCTAACCAAGAGAGAGATTTCAGGTTTTTCTCTTTTTAAGAAAGAAAAACTCATCATTTCTTATCTTTTCTAGAAAGCATTCATTATTTTCAAGCTACAAGCCTCCCTTGCCTTTTTTTCTCTCTCATTCTCTCTCCCTTCTCCTTGCTTGAGCTCCTTTGGACGTCCATGAGAACCCTTTTCTCCAGCCCTCTTTTTCTCTAATCCCTCTTGTCACGCCCCAAACTCAGAAAATGGGCTCACAAAATTCCTGATCGCCGAATCCGGTGCCGACAACCTTCGTAGTACCCCATTCTCGGCTCCCAGCGCTCATACGCCAGATTCCGATCCTGGGATCCTACAAGGAGGATTTCTAGTATGATTTTTTTATATATATAATGGAGCATAACCACAAGCATAACCAAATCGCAAAATAACATCATCATCACATATCTACTAATATAAATATTTGAGTATAATGCTGAAAGGGAAATACATATGCCGAAATCAAAGATTCAAAGGACAGCTGCACGCTCCGAGCTCAACGCTGCTGCAACCTAACGCCACCTACACGCATCTATCATGCATAAGCTTACAAAAGCTTAGAGGGTGGTGAAAGTGTATGCACAAGATAAGTGCCAAGTATACCATAAAGGCCATAAATCATACATCATCGGAAGAAGCAGAAATACTAACAAGATCATGAATCATACGATATCAAAGTAAGCGGAAATATACTGGTAAGTCCATGAGTGTTATCAGCCATACCAAGGCTATGCGATGTAAAACATTATAAGGCAATAACAGATGTTGAGGATGCAATGCAATATGCAAATTCTGATGAGCCAAGAAAACTATTAACCTCATCTAGGCCATATAAGTGTAGCAACATAGTAACCCAAAAATGCTAAGTACCGCGAATGCAATGCAATATGCGGTGCGAATGAAATGACCTATGCAGGAACGTGAAGTCGGGATGATAGTACATAGTATCGCAGACTACGGGGTCCACCACAAGGGACTTCTATCTAAACCAGTCCCATACCTAAATTTGGATAGTCTGACTCAATGTGGTAAACTCCTGATCTCAAGTTAATCGCGCGCCTAACCGAAATCCTGGCCATACGAAGGTACACGTAACAAATAGTTACACACAATCAGCCCGAGTAAATGGTAAATGAATGAATAAATGGATATACAATTCCTGCTCAATAAGTCCACATATCAGTACGGTTGCTCTCTAGGGAAATCACCGGGGTCTATTACACTCGACATCGACTGCCTCCTCCCTAGCTACATAGCGCAGTGAGTGGAATAAACCTCACTATCCACTTGACTAGTAGTCTCCAATACCTACCCAGCTCGTCGATAGTGGACCCATTTATGAGTTGGTCATACTTAGCCTAGCTTATAGCCCCCTCACTTAGGTGGATAAGGCCACACCCCCTCCCAACCGACCATGATATAGTGGGAGACGCGGCCTACTGGTATTCGGCACTCGGGCGCTCATGTTCCACTCGGTCTAGACATTGGGGCTCCTCTTGGCCTCGGAGGTTTTGGGATTTTCTTCCAAGGACATCCTAAGTGCCCACAGTGCTAGAACTAAATATTTCTGGTGTAATATCTCAGAAAATTCCGTACAAAGACATAAGTACCACCTCAGGCAGAAATCACTCGGGACTAAATCCTTTAGAAATTAGACAAGTTTAACTAAGTGCTAAACTAGATTAGCTGTGAAATTCGCTTGAAATACTTTAAATATGATATGCAAGACCCAAAATTTGTAGAATCATGGATGCTAGGTTACCGTAAAATCGAGGATCAATCTCATACCTAGTTGCTCTTGGGAGCACATTGAAACTCCGTATCAGATCTAGACCGCACGTCGAAAGTCCGATTACTACGAAATTATATAATTAGGACCACTTTACTGGGCTCAACAACCATCTCGAAAATTAACTCCAGATAGTGTCCCGAGGCTATTCGCTTAAACCCAGAGCGAAGAGTGTGAGAAAACGTGGTTTTCTTTAGAAAATTAAGTCTAATTTAAATAATCTGAGACTTGTCGCTTGTGGTCCAGATATAAGCAATCAGGCCATCGGAATCTAACCCAAATACACCCTTGGATCAGGGAACATTTCCCATACATGTACGTGTACTTGTAACCCTGATCGAGTTTTGGTGACCGTTGAACTGAAACTTGTCCGCCACATGTGATCTAGGAACCCGACTGGAATGAAAACTTAACTCGACTTAGATCCATAGTCAGGGAGCTTAAGTTCGACCTTTCGCTTAAGGGGGGGGGGGCTCCAGAAGTGCTCCGTTGAGACAAAACAGCCTCCCTTTGGACATAACCTAAGTGTACCATGGCCCTGGGGTCATTCCCATCAATTCTGAGCCTATATAAGGACCTTAAACCCTCTCTCATTCACTCCATATGAATTTGAGAAAACCCTAGGAGAGAGAAGAGAGTAAAGAGAGAGAAAGTGTGAAAGAAGTGGGAGGAGATTCTTGTTGCTCTATCCTGACATTCTACGTGCCTGACCGTCACTATCACATCGCTATTCCGGTGATTCTGACTTCGTTCTTAGGTAAGAAAACCTAACCCTAATCTGTTATAGGGTTTCAATTATTGCAAGTGGCGAGATAGCTGACTTAACTCGTGATATATGTTGCCATTTCATCGTTGACAAAGACCTAGAGTCTCTGTCGTGGTCGTTACGGTTCTACGGCATAAGGTGTGGACTATAGACGCTTAGGTTATGGTTTTCAACGCTTTTAATGTCAGATAATGATAGATTCATGATCTGGGTGTTATTTCACATGTATACTGCAACATCTATTTTGTGTTTCAGTTATGTACGTATTATGTAGAATTCAGTGTATTCCTTGTATGTGTATAAAATATTGTATACGTATAAAATCTAAAAATGTGTTTGCCATGATTTACTGCCGTGTGTATATACTAGTTATGCGTGTGATGACTCTTTGGCGAAAGGATTCGTTCTAATACGTGTTTGGGCCAATATATGTTATGTAGGCTATTAAGTGTAGTCTAAGTGTTTGTGAAAATGCTTGTAGGTGTTGAGATAGGATTCTCAACTACCTTAGTGATGTGTATGATTTCCTCTATGTAAGTTGATTAGTTTAATCACTTTATTACCAAAATGCATGTGTATGGATTCTTGTTCATGTTACATCTTATACCATGCTTGATAACATGCTCAAACTACTTGGTTATTCCTGTTCTGACCTCTTCACATGCTTAGTTGTTAACATTGAATGTGTGTGGGACTACGGTATAGTCCAGGCAATCGGTAACAGGCTTTGAGTTCATGGCTGAGATTCATTCGCCACGTAGGACGTGTTTGACAAACCCGAGTCGTGTGTTGGTCGTCGACAGTGGTTAGGCCACACGAAGTGCTTATGCACTTCATGTCAATTGATACAATGTGTGCTCGTATTAGTCGAGCTCGCCAAGTAACCCGATTGGCCTACTGTATGTTCACCATGTATAGACACTATTGTTTGAACCTAAGGTACTGAACTCACCAGTGAAACCCTGTTAACCTTGGTACCTCGATCCGCTAAGACTCATGAGCTGGACATGGTGGTATGGGACACTGTGGTCGAGCTGTCAGCCTACGCCGGGGTGACGACTCCACCCATAGTGACTAGTGAACAACCAGAGCTCGTGAGCCGAATACGATGGTATGGGACACTGTATTCGAGCTGTCGGCCTTGACGAGCCCTTTGTAGTGACCGCAAGCATACTCTAAGCCTACGCTGAGGCGACAAGCCTTACGTAGCAACTAGAGTATAAACTAGGCCTACACTGCATCGTGGCGACGAGCCCTTTGTAGTGACCTAGAACCGTAACATCGTATGATATTACTAGGACTGATGACCCTAGAACGGATCATCAGTTGGGAAATGATATAAGGGAGGTACCTTAATTTCCCAACCCTGCTGTATGAAAAGGACTAATAAGAACTTGGTAATCATATGCATGCACTGCATTAATCGTGCGTTCAGGCGTAGCAGGTCAAGCACTGAGGCAGTGTTGTTCATGTGCGAACGTGAGATGAAGTCGCTGAGGGAGCGTAGGCGAAGGCATGCATCATACATTACCATTCTTGCATTAACAAGAGTACTTAGGGATGTGTGATTTACTACTTTATCATTACTGCTTGATTGAATTGATAACATGCTAACCTTTACTTTATTGTTCCACTGAGTTGATCACTCACTCCCACGTTATGGGACGGTGTTTTAAACATCGACCAGACTTCGTCTTGATTTCAGATGATGACGTGACCCCTGAGGCGGAGCTTGACTACTACGATGATCAAGACGAGTTCTCTTATATGCAGTTCTCTGGTGGTTTCGCTTAGGCTATCCGGATTAACGAGGCTACATGGATTATCATTGTAGTTATACTATTTTGACATTTTGATTTTTGAGACTATTACATGTATATGGTGACTCAGTGATGTATTCATACTCTAGAGACTGATCGTGATCTTTGACTTATATATGTGTATTTATGTCTTTCAGTCTTCCGCTTGCTTTTTACAACTTGATCTGGAGTATGAATTATTGTTTTGGTATAATCCCACTCATGATGAATGCACTAACACAGACAATATTGAATCATAAGCATATATCTTGCATAAGTGATGTTTTGGAACTCGGGAGTTAAGTTGTTACTCGAACCCCAATTTGCAGGGCGTTACATCCGGTGTCCCATCTAGCCATCCACGATGTGCCTGTGGAGCCCACGGCCCTGATGTTGCTAAGGCATACAATGATCAAGTCACACATACGTGAGCTGCATGAGTCATACTCTCCGGTCATGCAGCAATCCTTCGCGTACGACGCGATTATGTGGGCACTTCGTCTCATAAGGAGTGCCATAAATAGTCTTCCTAATGGCGTATGCAATGATCAGTCACTACTCATAGCAAGCATACATATGATGCGTATGACATGAGTCATGGAACTATACTAAGCAGGTTATAAAGTAATGAACTATCCTTACAATGCAGATGGGCCTAGACGGCCTACACGTACACAACAAGTATGGGCTTATCAATGGGCCCTAGCGAGAGTCATAATGCAGAAATTTAACCACATTATTCTTACAATTTGGATGTTAAACCATCATTGCTCCCAAGGCATGGCCTGCCATAAATATCACTACATAAACCATGGTGGAATCATATTCATTGGGCCTTATGTACATCCTATTGGGCCTCGACCATGGGCCTCTAATACATCAAATGGGCCTCATAGCATGGGCCTCATGTATATCAAGGTGGGCCTAAATGGATGAGCTATAACTACATCAAGATGAGCCTCCTCAAATGGGCCTTATATATATCAAGGTGGACCTCAATGGACGGCCACAAGTACATCAATGTGAGCCTCACCACATGGGCCATGTGCATATCAAATGGGCCACATCAATGGGCCTTATGTACATTGCAATGGGCCATATCCCATGGGCCTTGAATACATCACAATGAGCCTCAACCCACGGCCCTAATACATCACAATGGGCCTTAACCCATGGGCCCCAAATACATCATAATGGGCCTCGACCCACGGGCTCTAATACATTACAATGGGCCCCAAATACATCACAATGGGCCTCACAACATAGGCCTCATGAATATCAAGGTGGGCCTAAATGGATGAGCCATAACTACATCAAGATGGGCCTCCTCAAATGGGCCCGATATATATCAAGGTGGGCCTCAATAACGGCCTCATACACATCAAGGTGGGCCTAAACAACGGCCACAAATAGATCAAGATGGGCCTCATACATATACCAAGGTGGGTCTCAATGGACGGCCACAAATAAATCAAGATGGGCCTAATTACATGGGCCCCATGTATATATCAAGGTGGCCTAAGCAACGGGCCACAAATACATCAAGGTGTGGCCCACCTTAATGTATTAGAGATCCAACCTATTCATAAACTAACATAGGGATAGATGAAGTGGAAACACATATCAGCTTGATTGGAAGCTACTGTGGCTCCTAAGAAGTTTTGAATGGTGGAAATCATTGTCCACATAGATGGTGGGGTCCACTTGAACCTTAGATCTGACTCATTTTTAGTCTTAAACCTGTTAAGACAAGCTCGCCAAGTGGTTGGACGGTTTGGATGCAACCCATGCATCAAGGGTGGGGTCCACTGAACTGTGGATCTGACTCGTTCTTTAGCTCATGCCCAAAATTGAGCTTTAGAAATGGATGGACGATTTGGATGCAACCCATGCATCATGGTGGGGGTCACATATCTCATGGTGGGGTCCACATGTGTGGCCCACTAGATGGAAGGATGGTTGGATATAATACAGACATCAAGGTGGGCCTACTGGTGCCACACCCGAGTCAGGGGAGGGGGGCCAGGCGTGGTAAAACACATACCTCTCAGTGGGTTCCACCGTCCACCGCCATAAACAGTGGCGGACAAACACATACATCACTGTGGGTCCCACGTGGGGCCCATCACAATGTTTATTTGCAATCCAACCGGTTGATAAGGTCACACGTGCTTGGATGGAAAGGAAAAATAAATTTCATCTTGATCCAAGAACTTCTGTGGTCCAGAAAAAGGTTTCAAGGGCAGACGTTCAATTCCACTGTTTCCTCTGATGTGGGCCACCTGAGCGTTGGATGTGGCTGATTTTTAGAGGGCCCATCGCCAAAAAGGAGGTCCACCAGATGCACGGTGTGGATCACCAAAATCACATTAAGGTGGGGCCCACGGATGGGGCCGTGGGTCTACCCGTCCATCCGTCCGTCTGTCCGTAAGCAGGGAGCGTCTGCTACCTTCTGACAGCAGCAGTGCCTGCTGCTGCTGCATTTTATTTTATTTTTCCTGAAGTATTTCACATGTGGGGCCTGCGTATGATGGATCCACTCCACCCATTGATCCCTACAGCCCATAACATATACAACGAGCCTAATATTAGGCATGTTTCGGGGTACGAAAGCAGCAGGGTGGTTTTCAACAATAAGGAAACTGTTTTCTATGCTATGGCCCGCCGGAACCTCAGATTGGCTTCATTTTTAGGCTCAACGCCTAAAATGAAATGGGTAATGGGATAGACGGCGTGGATTAGAATCATACATCAGGGTGGGGCTTGTATGAGTGGCCCTTCCTAAAAAGCTTGAAATCAAGCTTATATTTGTGTTTTTCACTCAACGTCCAGCGTCCCTAGACGCTGGACGGTTGTGCATTCCAAGTGGGTTACTCATGTGGGCCACCAAATGATGGGTGGTGTGGATACAACACTTGTAAGGTGGGCCCCAATTATAGATGACTTCGATAAAATACATGCCTTAGGGTGGGGTCGATCCGGGTGGGCCACACGGCCACATCATCACATGAAAAGAATGAAAAAGAGAGGGAGAGAGAGAGAGAGAGAGAGAGACAGAGAGAGACAGAGAGAGAGAGAGAGAAAGAGAGTGGGACATGGGTGATGGAGGGACCCCGATACTATGGGCCCTCCTTGAAATCAATCTTACATTAAGTGGGTCCCATTACACGTGGGCCTACCAAATTAAGGAACAACGGTGGAGATCCTTTCTCCACCAAATGTAAGGTCTAGATGACCCTAACTATACAAGGAAAATAAACATCATGATGGGGTCCATGGTAAATGGTCCCATCATGGAATGATCATGAGGATCAAGGTAGACCATAGGCCACACCTAGGGTCCAAAATGAGATCCATACCATTAATCGGTAGGCCTCACTTGGCCCTTTATCTAAAAAAATGAAATCTAAGCCTATAGAAGCACCCACTGTTCAATCTTCTTAGTCCGTTGGAAAGTCGATCTCCTTGTGCGTCACTTTGATGGAGGATGATGAGAAATGAATGGCTAAGATGAAGGATTTTGGGGTGGGAAGTGGGCCACACAAAACACACCTTCTCACATGAAAAACTATGGACGTCCACCACTTTTCTCATCTTTGGTGTTGCTTGGAAAGTGTGAAAGAAAGAGAGGGAGAGATGAGATGTAAGGAGAGAGAGTGATGGATGGAGTGATGGGTGAGTTGATGGTGTACTTGACATGTATGGGTGTGTAAGAGAAAGGGTGAGAAAGAGTTGACTTGGTGGTTGCTTGTCTTAAAGAGAAAGAAAGCATTGATTGATTTAAGTGATTGATTGATGGGACATGATGTAGAGATTCTCTTGGGATTGCAATCACGTGGCATTTCTTTGAAATAAACACCAGCCCACATCTCTCGGCCAGGGTATCAGATCGGTGCGCGAGTTACGGCGTTGGAACCATGGCGACGGTCCGGTCGCAATGGTACCAGTCTCGGATTAAGTTGACTCAAATCTACAGGATACGACTTAGGGTCGATCGTAAACGTTGATTGTACGTCGCAGGTTACCGAAATTCGACGGAAAGGATCGCGGAAGTCAACGGAACAGTACGAACTAGGATATGGGTCTTACACCTCTCAACCTACCCATTACAACCCCATCTCAACCATTAAAAGTTATTCCTTGGAATTAGTAGATTATTGTGGTGAAGAAAAGAAGAAGGATCTTGAGGAGGGTGCACTCTAGAAGACTTTCTTCCTTTCTTCTTCTTCTTTTTCTTTTCTTGCTTACATGGAAGCATGTAGGACCCAGCAATCCATGGTGGAGGTCCTACATGGCTTCTAGGATGAAGGACATGGGCCTAGATCCTACTTATTTCCTTCCATGGTGGGTCATTCTCCATGAACCCACCATGATGCCTTCTTCTTTATTCTTGCATCTCATAGGCCATCTAGGCCTTTACATGCATGTAGGGAAGGGATCCCTACCATCCAGCAACTTATTTCGATGTATCTTGGCTTGCATGTAAGTGCATAATAAAGTGATGGTGTAGATTTGTGTGTGGGTGGTCCCTTGATGGCGGGACCTCCCACCTATTGTCGATCTTGCTCCTTCTCTCCTTCCCGTTTCTTCATTTTCTTCTGTATATTCTTTGATGATATATGGCCCACCAAAGTAGGTTAGCAATATCTCAGGCCCTTAGCAAGATGGGACATCCAAGCCCACCTTGATTGGACGTCCAGTCCCAACCATGTATGTATGGTTTGGGTGGCCTCTAAAATGGATTTTCATGGAGGCTTGAGAGCTCTGATGAATCTGAAATTTTGTGAACCTATCAATGTGGGCCCCACATGAGGAATCAGGGCTATGGGCCCTTTGATTATATTGTATGGGCCAAAATATGGACAGCACATGTTGCTGTCCAGATTTCATCCCAATTGGAGTATGTGTTTCAGGTTGATGTTTAAATCTATTTCCAGACCCTTTTACCTCAAATTTCTTTAGGGGTTTTGTAGTGTGTTGTAACGACCCGTAAATTTTCGTACGTTGGCTCGAGTACCACCTCGACCAGAAATTAATTAGGATTAAATCCTTTAGAAATTTAACAAAGTTAACTTAGTGCAAAACTCGATTAGCCATGAAATCCATTGGGATCGCTTTAAATACGATCTGCAAGACCCAAAACTTGCAAAATAAGTGATGATAGGTTACCCTAAAGTTTAGAACCAAACTCATTTCCCGGCTGCTCTCGGGAATGAAATGAAACTTCGTATTAGGTCTAGATCGCACATCGAAAGTCCGATTAACACGAAGCTAAGGAACTAGGACCGCCTCACTGGGCTTGACAATCATCTCAAAAATTAGGTCCAACCGATGTCCCACGGCCATTCGTTTCGATCCGGAGCGAGGGTGTGTGAAAAACACTATTCCCATCCCAAAATAAATATCAGGAATAGTGATCTGGCACCTTTTGCTTGCGCGTCAGTATTAAGCAACTTGACCGTCAGAATCCGACCAAATTACACCCTCGGATTAAGAAAAATTTCAGGAACATTTACATGTACTTGAAATTTCTGATCGTGGCCCACTGACTGTCGAACTGAAAGTGGTCCGCCACGTGCGATCTGGGAATCCGATCGAGTCGAAAACGTAATCCCACATAGATCCATAGGTGGTGAGCTTAAGTCTGACGTTTGGCTCAAGGAGGGCTACCAGAACCTCTCTTTTGAAATGGAAAAGTGACGAATATCTTATATTAGCAAGTAACCCTTGAACCCGAGTCTATTTTGGGAATGTTTTTGGCTATAAAAGGAGCTTAGAACAGCCCCTCTCACAGCCATACGAATTTGGGATAAAACCCTAGAGAGAGAGAAAAGAGAGAGAAGAGCTTGGAATTTGTGGGTGATCTTCCTCCTACTGCTTTCAGTTGTCGCACGGCCTACACCGCTCCTTTCCAGGTGTTTTCTCGGTGGTATCCATTCCGTTTGAAGGTAAGAAACCCTAACCCTAGGTCTGATTTGATGTAATTTCGTTGTAGGTTATGTAAAGGCTAACCGATTCCGCTCTTTAGGGTAGAAAACTCCCGTATACGGAAGCTCAACGACCCTTGCTGATTCGTTGTGATTCCAAGGGCAAAGGTGAGGACTTTAAGTGTATAAGTTACGGTTTTCAACGCTTTCAATGTCAGATAATGATAGACATGATCTGCATGTAAATGCACATGTACAAAGTGCTTTCCGTTTCCTGTTTCGATTAACGTTGTAGAATATGGAATTTCACATACTCTAGGTATACGTAGAAATACCGTATACGCATTTTTTTCGGAAAAATGTTTGACATGTTTATTTAATGTATGATTATATAATATATGGATAAAATACTAGTTTGGTGAAAGGAATCGTTGAAATACATGTTCGCTTGTAAATGCCTAGTATGTTGAAATTGTGTATTCTAGAAATACCGCATATGTGTGAATTTTGGAAATACAATTGTAATGATTATTTGCTATATGCTTATGATATACATGGGTAAAATACTCACGTGGCGAAGGGATAGCCCTAACACATATTTTGCTAACATACATCATGTATGTTGGAATAGTGTATTCTAAGTGTTTGTGTAGATGCTTGTGTGTGTAAATGCTTGAGTGTTAGTGCCTTAGAGAGGTGCTGATATGGGATTCCCGACTCCCTTAGAGACATGTAGGATTCCCTCCATGCGGTGGTTCGCTATAACCACTCACTTGTGATGTGTATGTAATTGTATCCCTATGTGTATAGTGCTTTACAACATGCTTTACAACATGCTTTACAACATGCTTTATTTCATGCTTTACTTCATGCTTTATAACATGCCTGCTAACATGTTTGTATTGCTTGTTTATCATGCTTTACTCCACATGCTATTGATGAGAACTGTTTGAGTTTGGGACTATGCCTATAGTCCAAACATTCGGTACCAGACTTGAGGTTGTGGCTGAGATGCATGTCGCCACAACGGATGTGTCTGGCGAACCCGAGTCGTACTTCGATTGGCGATAGTGGTTGGCCACACGGAGTGCTTTTGCGCTCCATATCGCCCAACTTGTGATGCGCTCGAGCTAGTCAGGCTCGTCAAGTAAACCGAAGTGTATATGTGTGTTCACCATGTTTGGTCGCTACTGCTTGAACCTAGGGTACCAAACTTACCAGTGGCGATCCCGTTAACCATGGTACCTCGATCCGCTAAGACGCATGAGCCGGGCATGGTGGTATGGGACACCGTGGTCGAGTTGTCGGCCTACGCTGAGGTCATGTGCCTCCCCGTAGTGACCATTGCGCAACTAAACTCGTGAGCCGAATACGGTGGTATGGGACACTGTATTCGAGTTGTCGATACTTACGGCGAGAGCCGAGTACGGTGAGACCTGTGCTCGTGCTGACGGGCGACGAGTCCTCCGTAGTATCTTTGAGTATACTCCAAGTGTCTGTGATTGGCGACGAGTCTTTCACAGCAACTAGAGTATGAGTTGAGCCGAGTACGGTGAGACCTGTACTCGAGCTGACGGCTAGTGATTGAGCCAAGTACGGTGAGACCTGTACTTGAGCTGACGCCAGCAATTGAGCCACATACGGTGAGATCTGTATTCGCGCTGATGGGTGACGAGCCCTTTGCGATGCCTTCACTATGTTTCTCAAACCATAATATCATATGAGAATAGCTAGGATTGACGACCCTAGAATGGATCATGTTTGGGAATGATACAAGAGAGGTACCTTAGTTTCCCAATACTGCTGTTTGAAATGGACTAATAATAACTCGGTAATCATGATCATCATCACACCGCATGTGCTTAGTAGATGTGGCGCACTGAGGGAGTCAAGCATTCGCGAACGTAAGATGATGTCGCTTGAGGGTGGTTTGGCAAGGGCATACAACATCATGTCATTTCATTTTCGCACTTAATAAGAGTAGTTAGAATTGTTTGATTTGTACTGCTTTATCATTACTGCTTGATTGAATTGATAACATGTTAACCTATGCTTTATTGTTCCACTAAGTTAGCTACTCACTCCCACATTACGGGACGGTGTTTGCAACACCCACCAGACTCTGTCGCAGGTGTAGATGGTGCCTCGGTTCAGGAGCCGGAGCCCGACTTCGAGGAGGATCAGGATGAGTTCTCCTTTATGCAGTACTCTGACGGCTATGCTTAGGCCGACTGCATCGCAGGGATTCCAGGGCTTATCTACAGAATTGTATTTTGATTTTTTACTTAGAAACAATACATGTATATTGGTACTCAGTTAGTACTCATACTCTGGAGTTCACAAAATTTTGTTACTTTACATACTTTGAATATAAAATTTCAGTCTTCCGCTTGCCTTTATACAATTGAACTGGAGTATGATTCTTGTTTTGGTATAATCTCATTCATGTTTATTGCTCTAACTCAGACAACATTTAACCATCATTGTGTATGTTGCATAAGTGATGCGTTGGAACTCGGGAGTTGAGTTCATACTCGACCCCCGATTTTCAGGGCGTTACATGTGTAGACCCCACTTTGATGTGGTATGGGACCCACACCCTATCTCCCATGATTGAGGCCATGGGTTGGGCCAAAGATGGCTAACTGTCCAGAATTTTCTGGACAGTTCAACAATACTATATGATAGAAATTGTAATGCCCCGAACTTTTCATCGAAAGTTCTCAAGCGTTATCATAAGATTTGAGCTAATATATACGTGTGTACCATACCAATCCAACTATCCTAGCCTTACAGCCTTTCCCTGACACAAACCTAACCATTAGGAATGTTCCCCATTCATAGAGCCAGTAATCGAACCGTCAATTCTGAGACAAGGCTGTCCTTCATACAACTTGATGTAGGTGGCTTCCCTTAAGGGAATTGGTGAATAATTCCTCATCTATAATGATTTAAATTGAAGTTCATGTATAAAGATTGCTTAGAAATGTGCTTGTAATCACCTAGAACCGTTAGATTTCATAAAACTCTTAGATTACCAATAATTACGACAATGCCACTAACCTAGACTATTGAATTCTAGATCACTCAGTTCCCACGACCCGTTTAATCTGAAAATTTATACCATGCCTATGAATCGTAAATTAACTGTGTACAACGAATTTCGACCCCTAGATCATCGTAAAAAGTAAACTAATAAGTAAGATTAGTTAGCAATCATCGATTTGGGGCCACATGATCTTTGGAAATACTTTCGTTTTAGGCCTAACCCCTTAAGAGTAGATGGGAAACCGGATGGACGAAGTGGATTTCCCTAAATGAGTAAGATGGGCCTGACTTCAGGTGGCCGATGTACACAGCGGAAGTACGCCCACTGTGTACCGAACCAACATAAGTGGTCAACTACCGCTGACCCGAAGAATCCCGACTGGATTTAAAAATCCTTCTCCCGCCATGAACGGATGAGCTGGGAGCTGCGGTCCACCTCTGTGGGCCATGATCTCAAACTGGAAGCTCCATTTGAGCTGTCCATTCGAACCATACGAAGGGCCCGACCAAGACCTAGTAGGACTTGATCGGGGACACGCCAGGGAGCGGTCGCTAGCTTGCTGAGCGGCAGAATCTTCACTGTACGATCAACCAGGTGGGACGCATCAACGGCAAGCCAAAATAGTCCACCCTGAAATTGAAATTCTGCTGCGAATCCAATGGAAGGCATGGATTTCTCAGACGTTGCAGAATATGGGCCCCACCAAGATCGCCGCAATCGGTTATATGCAAGCTATGGACGTCCGGATGATCCGGCCTGATGGACGGTTAAACTAGAGAGCTGGAGATCAATTTAGACCATCTAGACACTCCAGAAAGAGGTCCCAACCATCCCTAAGATGACGGATCATGTAGATCTAGTCGCAGATTTCCAGGAGAACCACCGCATGCAAGGCTCTCTTCGCGAATTCGCTGCACCAGAAATAGGGCCACATATGAGCCTTCGCAAAAGGATCTGGACGTCCCTCTACCTATAAAATCCCCCTCTCATCCACAAGGGGAGGAAGCAAAAGAGAAAAAAAAGAAGAAGAGAGAGAAACGTGGAGAGAAAATAGAGAGAAAGAATGAAGAGAGAGAAAGAGTCTCGGGCGTCCAGCGACGGTTTTTCCTAAGTAGTTGGAGCAGGAAAGGAAGAAAAGAAGGGAAGAAAGAAAAGAGAAAGGAAGAAAAGAAAGAAGGAAAGAAAAGAGAAAGAAAGAAAAGAAAGAAAGAAAGAAAATAGAAAGAAAGAAGAAAGAAAATAAAAGAAAAGGAAGGAGAGGAAAGAAGTAAAGAAAGGTAGAGAAATTGAGTCAAGCTGACTTGCTGTACCCCCGGGACTGAGTCTAGGCCAGGTTTGAGTCAAGTTCTAGGTGAGGGTTTTTTCCTTTAGGCTTAGGTTAATTCGATTGAGTGTTTTTCCCCGCTCTTTCATACGTTCATGTATATGATTTTGCCTTTTTATGTCATCACTCGATTTAGCCTCTCATGCTTGCGTGTATTTATTTCACCTTTTTATGTCTTCATGAATTTGATCTTGCCTTTACGTGTATTTTACCTGGCCTTTTACATATCGCTTTGAATCTTCCATGCTATTTATGTTTCACCATCAATTATTGGCCCTTTTCAAGATTTTTACATGATATCCATTGCAAGAGGTTTTCCTGGATTCATGAGAGGCTATGGGTACAAGCCTTACCTTTGCCTTACCATTGATTTGGCTTTGCCACTCTCCATTACCAAGAATTGACGGTGGTCACTCTTCTAATTATGGTGTTGGTCGTTGCCACCCTTATTAAAGAATTGGCCGTTGTCACTCTTCTATTTATTGAGTTGGCTTTAACCTCTCTCCTCATCCTCAAGTTGACCCATGTTACTCACCTCTTATTCGAGTTGGTTATTGTCACTGACCCTTTTTCCTTAATGGCTCGGCAGGTGTCTTGATATTCTTAACCTTACATGGGTAAAGGAATTCTCTCTTGATACAAGTACTATGTTGGGAATCCCTCCTCTAGTGATCGATGAAATATCGTGGATGTAATGTGCTTTCGGTAGCAACCCTTAGGATGACACGTAAATCCATGTTTCATGGCTAGTGGTGTACAAATTGGTGCATATAATCCACAATGCGTGTTGCATCATTTTTTGGATCGCATGTTGCAAATAGTCGCTCCATGAACAAATCGTGTCATGTAATTCTTCCAGGCATGTGTTGTATTTGTCTTAGGGAAACCGCGTAAAACCATGTTAAGCGTGGGACACGCAGGCTATAACGCCCTGAATTTCGAGGGTCGAGCAAAGCTCTACTCCCGAGATTCAGAACATCACTTATGTAGTACGGATGATGATATTTAGATTCCTTCCATATTAATGAGTCAAGCATGTGTGGGATTATACTAAACAACACATCATACTCTGGATATAATTAAATTATGCAAGCGAAAGTCTGAAACATATCTATTTAAGTATGTGGGTGTTTCACAAACCTCCAGAGTATGAGTACGTAACCAGGTTTAATATATACATGAATTGTTTCAAAATGAATAAAATATGGAAATGTAAAGTGTCCAACTAAGCCAGATATCCCAGTGGTCCCTGCGCATCAGCATGGGGTCTACATCGACCCACACGAGAGCTGAAAGTAGGAGAATTCTTCCTCATCCACAAAGTCCTACTCCATTGCATAGACTTCATTAGCACCTACATCTAAATCAGAGTCTGGTTGTGTTTTAAAACACCATCCCAGAGTAGGAGTGAATGATCAACTCAGTGGTACTATAAGACAAAAGTTAACATGTTATCAAGTCAATCAAGTAGTAATGATAAAGCAATCAAACAATCACTTCCTAACTACTCTTTTTAATGTAGGAATGGACTGTAAGTAATGATGTATGCCCTCGCATCGAAGCTCCCTCACAAGCGACTCTGAAAACCTATTTTACATATGACAACACTTCCTCAAAACGGTGCAACTTCATCGCCTTTAAAGCATATCCTAACTAATGCAATGCAATGCATGATCATGTTAGTCAGATAATTAATTAAGTTTATTCATACAGCAAGTTTGGAAAGCTAGGGTACCTCCCTTTATATCATTGACCCGAATTGAAGGATCCATCTAAGTTCGTCACTCCTAGTCAAACACATATAATAGGCAAGTTGTAGGGTTGTCACTCCTAATTAAACACATACGATAGGTAAGTTACAAGAATTTATACTCGCGGTCACTATGGGGAGGCTCGTCACCTCAGCGTAGGCCGACAGCTCAAACATGGTGTCCCATATCATCATGTCCGACTCATGAGTCTTAGTGGATCATGGTACCATGGTTAAAGTGGGCCTTTACATTGGTGAGGGGTACCTTAGTTTCAAGCAGTAGTGTCAATGCATACACTACTAAAAAAGGGGTAAAGGATACAAACCATGTAGTTTCTTGTTATGGATATAAACCTTAGCTATAGTTGCTACGGTTTTAATCCGTAGCTAAAAAGTTGACACACCATTAATAATTAATGGTGTTGTAAGGGGCTCTATGAGGCCTAAAAAAAACTATATGTTCTATCTAAGCCGTCTATATATTTAAAAATATTACTTTAGAGGATAAAAAAAAATCAGCTAGATTGAAGGCTCAAGTGGACCACACGGTAGGAAACATGGATATTAAATTACAGTTGCTTCTTATAGTGTGGTCCACTTGGGCCTTCAATATACCTGAAATTTGGTATCATAAACTAAAATAATTTATTAAAATTATGGATCAGAATGGATAAACCAAATACATCATGGTGGGCCCCACGGACCCCCTGTCCAAACCGTGTACGTCCGTCAATGAGAAGACACCTAAATTTTGGCGTGCGCTCAAAACAGAGCCATGCCCAAAGAGGGGTATTTCACTCTCTTTCTCTCTCTCTCTCTCTCTCTCTCTCTCTCTCTCTCTCTCTCGTTCCCTAATCAGAGCATTCCTTAAGCTCCTTTCCCTAATCCTCTCTCTCCCTCCCGATCTCTGCTCCATCTCTCTCTCATTCTCCTCCCTCTCTCTCTAATGCATCATCTGTGAAGAAACACAGGCCGTGAACACCCTCTTCTCTCTCTCTCTCTCCATTGCAGCAGCTGTGAATCTCCTACCTGAAAAAATGCACGCCATGAAGCTCCTCTCCATAAGTTTGATATCTTCTTCTATTTGTATCACTTTTCCTATCTTTCAGATATGATATACGCTAAATGTTTGATGAAATGGCATGTTATCTGTTTGTTGAAATGGCTGGATGAGATTTTTTTTTTAATCTTCTGTAATTTTAGATACATGCTAATGGCCTGTTCACGGATAACTTCTTTTCAAAGAGGCAAGGAAGTTCATGCTCAGTCAATCCGCATTGGGTCCTATCTTGATGTGTTTGTCGTGAATGCTTTGACTAACATGTATGCAAAATGTGGATGCTTAAACCTCTATTTTGTGATCCTAACCCTTGAACATTGGCCCCTTTTGTTTGCAAGTTTCCTTTATTTACAAGTCACATCTTAAATAGAAGCCAGTAAGAAACCAAGTGCTTCTCTTTGTAATAAATAAATATCCAAAGCAAAGCCTACCAAATAAATCAATTGCACCAATTTGTTTTCCCACTTGATCTTGATTGTCTCATTTCGTGCAATTTATCAGCACCCACCCACAGACAACCCCGCACACACAGAAACACACACAAAATGTTCCCATAAGGTCAACCTCAATGTAACTTACACCAAGGTCAAGCACTGTAGGCCCCACCATGATGTGTATTTGGTTTGTAAACCATCTAGTTGTTCCCCTCTTAAAAAGGGAATGTCCTAAAAATCAGCTAGATCTATTTCCAAACCAGAATAAATATGCCTGAGCAGTTGGGAATAGAATTTTCAAGCATTAGCTAAAATGATATCAACCAAATGAATCATGTGGCATGGAAAAGAATCACTGTTGCATGAAACATCGAACTACCTAAGTGGAAAATTCACAAATGAGAAAAGCCTTAGGCAAGGAGAAACCTCCATCACATAAAGAAATCATAATCTTACTAACTGTTTTGGAAATGGCCTTCTAAGCATTTATGTTGGGAATCAAAACATGGATTAGAAACCAAAGGGAGAAAACATCGATTCTAGAAGTTTCATATGCATTTACTTTCAAAAATAGTTTTCATAGAAGGAAAACATATACTGCATTTTTTATATGAAAACAGGTGTTTGTACAGAAACTTTTTAGGAACCTATCATCCAGATCATCCAAGGAGAAGCAGATGATCAGAAACAAAATACCAACAACAGTCTATGTTCGTCATACATGTGGCCCACTTGTCATGTTAATGATTGATGGCCCTTGCCTGATAAATGGCCTGGATCTTGCAAAGTGCTCCATGTCTCATACCTGATGCAAACCACATCTTAAAATTGTCTTAGTGTCTCTCAACTTTTCACATAAACTTCAACCATGATACTTATTAATTACAAGTCCAAATTGAAACTGATGTTATTGTAATGTAATTGCAATCTTAATTGCAAGTCCAAATTGAAACCATGATAAATCAGGTTGGGTCAGGTACTTCATTGTGCATCCTTCTCCTTATGGGGCACACCTCGTGAATGTCTTGGATGGCATATACACATGATACTAAGCTCCATTGACACTACGATATGTTTTTGAGGTGGGGCATTGAAAAGGCCAAGTTATATGTCCTAGAGGGGGGGTGAATCGGACTATGCCAAATTAAAATAAAATCAGCGGAATAAAATAAATCAATAGCCTTACAATTATAAATCAATTCACAATGCTGAAATTAAATCACCTTAATAAATAAGTATTGAGAGATTGATACAAATTTAGTTCTAAGGACAACCTTACACCATAATAAACAAGGGCTTATGGTAGGACAACCTTATTTCTAGAACGTCTTTTGGATCAAGAACTCGATTTTAATAGAAATAAATGAATAGTAAAGAATTGATTAAATGCAGAAATATAGATCTAATTTATTACAACAATCCCCACACTTGCTTGAAATGTAAATTGTTACATCATTCACATCCACATGTACATTCCACACAATTGAATGATAAAAGATATAAAAATTAAGCAAGCATTCAATCCATAAGACAAAGAGTTATAGTGGTTTACTTGTGTGTACACCAACTGTCTTTAATTTCATTTTCCTAGTTCATAGGTTTGTAAAGAACCAACTAGTTCTTCTACCCTCATATTATCCGTATCACGAAGTTCCTGGATTGCGGTTACTTTAGAATTGAACCGTTCAGGAAGTGAGCGTAGTATCTTTGCACACACTTTACTTTCTGGAATTTTATCACCAAGACCCCACATTGAGTTTACAATGTCATTTAGTCTAGTGTAAAAGTCCATAAACATTTCATTTTCCTCCATATGAATTTCTTCAAATTTGGTTGTGAGGAGTTGGACTTTAGAGTTTTTGACAATTGATATACCCTCGTGTGTCATTTCTAGTATATCCCAGGCTTGCTTTGTAGTATCACAGGATATAATTCTTTTGAACTCATCCGGTGATAGTGCACAAGTGATTGCATTTAGTGCTTTAGCATTGGCACTATACTCACTTTTCTGAAGGGTGGTCCATAAATAATAAGTAGGTACAGACACAGTTTTTGAACCATCGGATTCAGTTACTTCAATGGTAGGAGGGTTCCATTTGGTCACTGTGGCTCGCCACACACTCTCATCCATTGATTTGAGGAAGATCCTCATTCTGGCTTTCTAATAGGCATAGTTGAAGCCATCAAATGGTGGAGGCCTAGTGACTGAAAGGTTATCAAAATTTGACATCTTTTTATATAGCTTAGATCGTTAGCTCAGGAAATAAATCCAAATAAAAAGCAATAAGAACGAGCTATTGGACTCTGATACCACTTGAAAAGCCCAAGCTATATATCCTAGAGGGGGGGTGAATAGGACTATGCCAAATTAAAATAAAATCAGCGGAATAAAATAAATCAATAGCCTTACAATTATAAATCAATTCACAATGCTGAAATCAAATCACCTTGATAAATAAGTATTGAGAGCTTGATATAAATTCAGTTCTAAGGATAACCTTACACCATAATAAACAGGGGCTTATGGTAGGACAACCTTATTTCTAGAACGCCTCTTGGATCAAGAACTCAATTTTAATAGAAATAAATGAATAGCAAAGAATTGAAATTAAATGTAGAAATATAGATCTAATTTATTACAACAATCCCCACACTTGCTTGAAATGTAAATTGTTATAACATTCACATCCACATGTACATTCCACACAATTGAATGATTAAAGATATGAAAATTAAGCAAGCATTTAATCCACCAGACAATGAGTTATAGTGGTTCGCCTGTGTGTACACCAACTAGCCTCCAATCAAACTTTGCTTCTTGCTAAACTAAGAAATAAGACATTTTCGATGTAGAAACAACCACCACTGGTTGATTTCCTATCATCAATGTTTTCAGCTCAATCAACATCTGAGTACCCGGCTAATTGAACACTAGTCTCATGAGGATACCAGAGACCCAGTTTAGCAGAACTTGCGACATATCGCATAATCCGCTTAACAACAGTTAAGTGAGATTCTTTAGGATTTGACTGATAACGAGCATAAATACCAACACTCAAAGCGATATCTGGTCTACTTGCAGTCAAGTAAAGCAAACTACCAATCAAACTACGATACAATTTAGGATCCACATCTTTACCTGTAGAGTCTTTTGAGAGTCTCAAAGTTGTACTCATAGGAGTATCAAAATTTTTACCATTCTCAAATCCAAACTTCTTAATTAAGTTCAGAGCATATTTGGTTTGAGAGATAAAAATTCCATCAGGTTGTTGTTTCACTTGCAACCCTAGGAAATAATTTAATTCCCCAACCATGCTCATTTCGAACTTAGATTTCATTAATTCTGCAAACTCAACAGTCATGTTAGTACAGGTTGATCCATAAATAATATCATCAACATATATTTGAACCATTAGAATATCATTATTATGTTTCTTAACAAAGAGCGTCTTATCAACACTTCCCATCTGAAAATTATGACTTAGTAAAAACTTAGTCAGTTTTTCGTACCATGCTCTGGGAGCTTGTTTCAGACCATAGAGAGCCTTTTTAAGACAATACACATGATCAATAAACTTAGGGTCTTCAAACTCTGTTGGTTGTTCAACATATACCTCTTCATGTAAATCACCATTCAAAAAGGCACTCTTTACATCCATTTGGTAAATTTTAATTTTCCTAAAGCAAGCAATGGAAATATAAAGTCTGATTGATTCAAGACGAGCTACAGGGGCAAAGGTTTCATCATAGTCTATACCTTCAATTTGTGTGTACCCCTGTACAACTAGCCTTGCTTTATTTCGAATAATATTTCCAAGTTCATCAGACTTATTTTTGAAAATCCATTTTGTTTCAATAATATGTTTATCTTTAGGTCTAGGAACAAGGTACCAGACATCATTTCTGACAAACTGATTAAGTTCTTCCTGCATCACAACTGTCCAGTTTTCATCAGAAAGTGCTTCTTTCACGTTAACCAGTTCTATCTGGGATGTAAAGCATATGTAGTTACATGTGTCCTCTAATTGTCTACGAGTGCGCACACCAGTGAGAGGGTTTCCAAGTATTTGAGAAGTTGGATGATCTTTAACAGTCCTTAATTCAGAATTAGTTTCACTTGATGAAGATTCTGGTTTTTCAAGTATAAGAACTTCATATTATCTGAACTAGGGGCAGGTGTATTCAAATGATCATCAATTACAACATTTATTGACTCTTGAATCACACCGGTCCTGTTGTTTAGAACACGATATGCACGACTATTTAAAGAATATCCTAAAAAGATCCCTTCATCACTTTTAGTGTCAAACTTTCCCAAATTTTCACGGTCACACAAAATATAGCACTTGCTGCCAAAAACTCGAAAGTATTTGACAGAAGGCTTTTTTCTCAAACCATATTTCATAAGCCATTTTATTATTAGATTTGCAAATATAAACATGGTTAATAATGTAGCAGGTGGTATTCATTGGTTCAGCCCAGAGATTCCTGGGAAGCTTCATGCTATTTAACATAACATTTCCCATTTCTTGAAGCACTCTATTTTTCCTCTCGACAATTCCATTTTGTTGAGGAGTCTTAGGTGCAGAGAATTCATGCGATATTCCCTGATCGCTACAGAATTTCTCAAAACTACTATTTTCAAACTCGGATTCATGATCACTACGAATCTTATTAACTGGAAAACATTTTTCAGTTTGGATCCGTTTTATAATCTTTTTCACTTCATCAAGGGTTTCTGATTTATCCCTCAAGAATGAAACCCAAGTGTATCTTGTATAATCATCTACGATAACCAAGTTGTATTTTTTGCCACCTCAACTTTCTGTTCTTGTTGGTCCTATAAGATCCATGTGGAGAAGCTCGAGTGGTCTTGTGGTGGTATTGGAGTTCACATTTTTGTGAGAGCTCCTAGTTTGTTTACCATACTGGCATTCACCACAAATCTTGTCTACTTTTTGCATCTTAGGTAGACCTCTAATTAGTTCTCATTTGCTCAATCTGTATAAATTTCGGTAGTGTACATGTCTGAGGCATTTATGCCATAATTCTGTCTCATTGGTATGGACCATGTAGCACATTTGGTTAGATGAGCTACCATCGCTTACTATATAGCAGTTTTCAGAAGTTCTGCGACCAGTTAATATTACAGAACCCTTTTTGTTTATAATTTCACAACCTTGATTAGAAAATTTAACACTATGGTTGTTATCACATATTTGAGATATGCTTAACAGGTTGTGTTTTAAACCCTCAACACATAAAACTTCTTTAAATAAGGGAAGGTTATAAAGTTGAACCGTACCTTTGCTAATTATCTTGCAGTTGCTACCATCACCAAATGTGACTGACCCATCAGTCATATCTTTAAGATCAGTGAATAGAGCCTTGTCGCCTATCATATGTCTGGAGCATCCACTATCTAGGTACCATTTTGAATGGCTTGAAGCTTTGAAAGCAATGTGAGCAACCAAACAGGCAACCTTAGGAACCCATTTTAGAACTGTTTTGGGTTTAGGAGTATAGTTGATCTTCTTTTGTTTATAGTTGTAAGAGTGACCTACTGAGTTAGATTTTAAGAGCTCCTTTAGTAAATCAATTATCTTTTCAGCTAGTGGGTTTCTGATCTGATTTTTAAAATTTATATAGCTGCTATTACGTTTTTGAAAAGTTTTTGTATTTTTAGAAAAAACTTGACTAGTACCTTTTCCTTTTGAGTTAGAAGTCTCTCCTTTCATAAAGTTGGGAGGAGTATTCTTCTGTTTAGGAGATGTATTTTTATCATAGCCCAACCCGGATCAATCACCACATTTTCTTGATCCGGATAATAATTTTTCTAATTTTGGATCACCTTGGGCATATCTCCATGTGTCTTCAAACTCAGAAGAGAAGATACTTCATTTTTAAGTTTCTCATTTTCAGATTTCAAATCTTCAATCAGGGAGGTTTTTGAATTCCAAATCACACTTTGATTTTTCAAAACAATCTGAGATTTGGGATTTTTCTAAAACAAGAGTTTCAAAACATTTTTAGAGTTTAAAAAACTTTTCTTTTTGAAGTTTAAGTTTCACAACAATTTTACAACTTTCTTTATATAAGGCATTATAAGCATCTTGAAGATCTTCTTCATTTTCATGATCACTATCCAAATTTTCTTCACTTATTGAATCATCGTAATCTGAAAAAGTAAATTTGGCTAGAGTCATAAGAGCTTTAACTTCACTGCCCGACTCGGTTTCAAAATCTTTTGATTCAGAAGATGCTTTAGAATCAGACGATTCATCCTAAGTAGCCAACATACCCTTCCTTCTAGGTCTGTCCTTTTTAGGACATTTGTTTGCTAAATGCCTATATTCTTAGTGGTGGTAACATTGACTATCTTTCAAAGACTTCTAAGTTTTAGACTTTGGTTTAGATCATTTCTTTTCATTTGCCTTTTGAAAGTCGACCCTTTTCTTGCTTTTGAAAATTTTATAAAACTTTTTCGCCAAAAGAGCCATATCATCTTTAGAATTTTCTAAATCTGAGTTTTCTTGAGAAATACCTTTAGATGATTTCAAAGCTATAGATTTACCTTTAGGAGCTTTAAAATTTAATTCATAGGTTTGTAAAGAACCAACTAGTTCTTCTACCCTCATATTATCCGTATCACGAAGTTCCCAGATCGTGGTTACTTTAGAATTGAACTGTTCAGGAAGTGAGCATAGTATCTTTGCACACATTTTACTTTCTGGAATTTTATCGCCAAGACCCCACATTGAGTTTACAATGTCATTTAGTCTAGTGTAAAAGTCCATAAACATTTCATTTTCCTCAATATGAATTTCTTCAAATTTGGTTGTGAGGAGATGGACTTTAGAGTTTTTGACAATTGATGTACCCTCGTGTGTCATTTCTAGTATATTCCAGGCTTGCTTTGTAGTATCACGGGATATAGTGATAATGCGCAAGTGATTGCAATTAGTGCTTTAGCATTGGCACTATACTCACTTTTCTGAAGGGTGGTCCATAAATAATAAGCAGGTACAGACATAGTTTTTGAACTATCGGATTCAGTTACTTCAATGGTAGGAGGGTTCCATTCGGTCACTGTGGCTCGCCACACACTCTCATCCATTGATTTGAGGAAGATCCTCATTCTGGCTTTCCAATAGGCATAGTTGAAGCCATCAAATGGTGGAGGCCTAGTGACTGAAAGGCTATCAAAATTTGACATCTTTTTATATAGCTTAGATCGTTAGCTCAAGAAATAAATCCAAATAAAAAACAATAAGAACGAGCTATTGGACTCTGATACCACTTGAAAAGGCCAAGCTATATGTCTTGGAGGGGGGGTAAATAGGACTATGCCAAATTAAAATAAAATCAGCGGAATAAAATAAATCAATAGCCTTACAATTATAAATTAATTCACAATGCTGAAATCAAATCACCTTAATAAATAAGTATTGAGAGATTGATACAAATTCAGTTCTAAGGACAACCTTACACCATAATAAACAAGGGCTTATGGTAGGACAACCTTATTTCTAGAACGTCTTTTGGATCAAGAACTCAATTTTAATAGAAATAAATGAATAACAAAGAATTGAAATTAAATGTAGAAATATAGATCTAGTTTATTACAACAATCCCCACACTTGCTTGAAATGTAAATTGTTACAACATTCACATCCACATGTACATTCCACACAATTGAATGATAAAAGATATGAAAATTAAGCAAGCATTCAATCCACAAGACAAAGAGTTATAGTGGTTCTCCTGTGTGTACACCAACTGTCTTTCAACAGCCACACAGAATGCTACTCCACTCCTAATATCCTCACACAGGGGATATTAGCGTTCACTATAAAATAGGTTTTCACAGGTTCAGCCAAAACCTTTATAATTGTGTCTTTTTCAATTGGGCTTACACAATTCAAAAACCCCTCTTTTCTGAGTTTTTTGGCTCTCCTCAAATAACCAATACAATGAGATTTTTCTGGCTCAACCTCAAACAAAACCAAAAGAAATGAAATTTTACAGAATTGTAAAATACCTAGATTTCTCCTTTTCGTAGCAGCCCGGTAGAACCAATCGGAGTAGATGATTGAATGTCAAAGTTCAATTTCCAATACTCACTTTAATATGGTTCTAAGTTCTAATAGATTTTAGATTTTAACCAGTTGGGCGTAGCTATATTTGATTTTGATTCCAAGAAGAAGGAATAAGGTAATTCCTCTTTTCAAATAAGATTAGAATATAGAAACAAAATCAAATTAAATAAGCTAGCAAAAAGAGATAGCAATTATGCACAAAATAGCTTAAAAACAAACACAAACTTATCTCAGAGTGGAGCCTTGAAAATATTATGAATTAAATGAAAAAACTCTGAAATTCGTGTTCAATTTATAGAAGCAGAAATCGCATCTATGACTAGTCTTAGGAACCTTCGACTGGTCGTAGCTCTAACGGATATTTGAAATAAGGAGCGTGATTTTTGAAAGTTGTTCCACGACTGGTCTTAGGGAACCTACGACCAGTCATGGGTCACCTACGACTGGTCGTAGCTCTCTACGACTGGTCGTAGGATCATAGAATTCGTTGCTGGACTTTAAGTCATAGACTTACAACTGGTCGAGATCGAGTCGAAGTCACTCCTACGACCGGTCAAAGGACCACCAGGACTAGTCGTAGGTGTACTAAAAAATTCTGAAAATTCTCAACAACTTAGGACTGGTCGTGGAATTTCTTGGACTGGTCGAGTTAATGCCAGGACTGGTCGAACAGGGGCTAAGACTGGTCTTAGAATAGACCAAAAACCTATTAAAGATATAATTGAGTTATGTATCCGAAATGACCTACTCTAAGGTCAACTTAATGGTCATTCAAACCTAAAACATGTCATATGGACATTGAACTTCAACCATTCAATGAATGTAGACATTTGAACCTTATCAAGCTTGAGATCTTGAACTTGTTGTAGCTTTAATCTTAAATCTTCATCAGCTTAAAAACTACTTCATGCGTTACTCTTGAGTCTTGAAGTTATTTCTTGAGTCTTGAATTTCAACATTGTAGCTTTGAACATTGATAGGATGAGGAAGTACACTTTGTATTTCTTGAAGACATCCAATGTCATGAAGTGTTGATGCAGTGTCTTGAACACATATAAATCACCATACAAACACAAGACACAGATAGATGTTTTGACACATCAAAATTTGACAACCAAAGGAGCATGAGACCATAGCACTTCCAGGCATCCTCCCTCATTGTTCCCTGTGTTGTGGCTCACCTAAGTTTGTGTTTGGCCTGATTTTTTATTTTTATTTTTTGAAAATTAGTTTCTTTGTATTGAAATCCATAAGTGAAACACAAGAAAGTGAATGGGCCATGACCAAATATATTTGGGTTTGGAAGATCCTAGCCTCCAATCAAAGTCTAATTCTAATAGGAAGATTTGAAGACATGGTACATTGTTTGTAAGGCTGAAAAGATGGACCACTGATAGTTACATTATACCATATTGACATTTTATAAAACGTTTTTTTTTTTTGGAAACATTGACATCCAAACAACATTAGGAGGTCATTTAGATTGGGGACATACAGATAATTTAGGCATTTCAATAACCATGCATTACAAATTACTGAGAATTATCCTTACAGTGTTTGGTTGGTCCCAACCCTCAATATGGGCAATCCATCAAATGGGTCCATCCTTGATTGCCCCTCTCTCTCAAAAAAAAAAAAAATCACTTTTCACTAGATGATCTTAACTATCCAATCAATGGCTAAGGAAATTGATGGTTTATATTGTTCATACTACAAATAGTCCATTAATCTAAACATTTCATGATGTGGGTCCTGAGCTTGATTGTCCATTCATTTTTCCACATCATCGCGGGTCATGAGCCCAAAAATGAGTGGGTGTTCAATAATCATTGTTTCATCTTATGTAATCCACATAAGATTTGGATCTTCCTTTTTTTGGTCCCATGCCCTAACATGATGTAGAAAAATGGATGAAACACATACATCATGCGGTGACCGACACAGCACCGTCAGTAGGCAATCCAGGTCCCTTGTGATATGACTAGGAAAAGTTAAAGCTATTCAAAGACTAAACTCCAATGATAGTCATAGATGCATGTGTTTAGAATTAGATCCGTGAATGGGTGAAAAATAATATTTTTTTTGGTAAGGTGCAGGTTCAAAATGAACCCCTTGGTTAATCAGGATTCGTCTATAATAGATAGGGAGTGGATAATACTAAGTTTTCCGAACCCTCATTTTATTTCTAGAATCAGAAGCTTTTTGAAGTTTGCATGAGAACACCTTCCTGGAAGAGAAACCATTCTTTGTCCATGCGCCACTTACAGATGTTTACGATTACTAGTTTCTTATGATGATTTGGAAATACATCTAATGAACAATGAATTCGACCCAAGCTATAGGGTTTGGGACATGCATGGTGAGCATGTATCACCTAAGTGTACTGAATATGCATCAAGTTCCCAACAGTACCACAATGTCCAAAACTTAAATGAGGTTCACAACGCAACCATTCAAAAACTCGGTGGTAATAACCTAGATGAAGTTGTACAGGATGAGCCGAATGTGACCCTTGTAGTCGAAGGCGTCTTTGGGGAAAATGAAACTGAAGAGTTTGAAGAAAATCTATGAGACGTAATGACTGAGCTATACCCAGGGGCCCAAGATTTCACCGTGCTGACTTTTATTATACAACTTTTCAAATTAAAGGTGAACCATGGATGGAGTGAAAAAAGCTTTACAGAGCTCCTTCAACTACTAAAGAAGGTGTTACCTTCCAGTAACAAGGCCCCTACTAATACCTACCAAGTTAAGAAGATCATTACAAAGTTGGGTTCTTGATTATGTGAAGATCCATGCTTATCCAAATGACTGTATCTTGTACTAGAAAGAGAACGAGATGAAAACCAATTGTCCAACTTATAAAGCTTCTAGGTACAAGATAAAAATGGATGTTCAGAAAAAACAATCTCGAGTACCTATCAAGGTGTTAAGGTATTTTCCATTAACACCAAGACTACAAAGAATGTTCAGTGTGTCATGGTTAGCGAAAGAAATGTCCTAGAACTCAACTAGAAATTTGTAACATGAAAAGATGGAGCATCTAGCTGATTCTATTAAATGGAAGAATCTCGATTAGAAGTATATTAATTTTTCAGCTGAGCCTCGCAATGTTCGATTGAGCCTGGCTACAGATGGGTTTAACCCATTCGGTGCTTTGACTACAGTTTATAGTTCATGGCCTATTATGTGTGTGACGTACAACCTTCCACCAAATCTTTGCATGAAACCTCAGTTTACTATATTGACTTTGCTCATTGAGGGACCACAACAACCAGGAAAGGATATTGATGTTTATTTACGGCCATTGATTGATGAATTGCAAGACTTATGGCAGAAAGGGGTCACGACACTCAACGCACACCATGAAAACAAATTCAACATGCTTGCCGTTTTGCTCTGGACAATCCATGACTTTCCAACATATGGTAATATTTCTGGTTGTAGGACCAAGGGTAAGTATTTTAATGGTGGCATTATTTTAAAAAATTCTTGTGGGCCACAAAAGTAAAGGCTGATATTTGTTTTTCCCTTCATCTAGGTATTTTTAACTTCATCAATAGTTGTCTGTATGTGGTCCAAACACAGATTCTTTGTGACTCTAATATGAAAAGAAACAAGTTTATATTGGCCACAGATGGTGGTTGCCAATGTTAGACCAGGCAAGGAAAAACACAAGTGCTGATACATTCAATAAGAAGGTGGAGATACGACGACAACCCATTCGTCTGGACGGGATTGAGGTCGAAAGACAGACTGCGAACTTAAATATGTAATGGGGGAAGATCGAGAAGAGGTATATGAGGGGTATTGATGGAGGCCGACAAGAACTAACGGGTGATGTTGAATCACTGTGGTTCTTCAAACGATCTATATTATTTGATCTAGAGTATTGGAAAGATATTTCAGTGCGTCACAACCTTAATGTTATGCATGTCGAGAAAAATATATGTGAAATCCTTATCGCCTTATTGTTGAACACACCTGGCAAGACTAAGAATGATGTTAATGCGCACAGGGACCTGAAACGGTTGGGAATTAAGAAGCGTCTATGGCTAAAAAAGAGCAATGACAAGATAATTCAGAAATAAGGTCCTTTTTGTTTAAGAAAAGAAGAGAAAAAGCTTTTCATCCAGACTTTGCATGACCTGCATATTCCAATCGATTTTAGTGCGAATTGGAAGACCATCATAAAGGGAGATTGCTTGGATTTAAAGGGAATGAAGTCTCATTCTTACCATGTGTTGATGCAACATTTGCTCCCAGTTCTCATCCAACATGCATCCAGGGATAGGAAGGTCATTCGTCCTATAATTACAAGTTTTTGCACCTTCTTTAATGCATTGTGCTCGACAACAGTATACCTTCAAATGCTCCTCACTCTTGAGAGGGGTATGGCTAGGACGTTATGTCAGCTTGAGATTATATGCCCTCCATCTATATTTGTCGTGATGATGCATGTTTCGATCCAATTGGCTTACGAAGCTTGCATATGTGGTCCTGGATACTATTGATGGATGTATCCATTCGAAAGGTGCGCTATGAGCAATTAGTAAGAATAATCCGGCTTAACGTCTACGGTTGCATGTATTTGTAATGTATCATTATCTTTGTCAGGTTCATGAAGACATTCAAGGCCTATATCCGTAACAAGATGCAACTTGAGGGTTGCATTGCAGAACAATATATCTAAGAGGAGACAATTATATATTGCAACCAATACAGAGGAAAACGAAATACAAGCCTCTTGGAAAAAATTGGAAAAACGGTTTGATGGAGTCATTTCGGGACTACAAAAGTTATAAGATGCCGTTAATGACGACTCTCATGATGACAATATTGGTCCAATAGGTTCAGGTCAAAGTGTTATCCTAGTGGGTATCGAATACGAACAGGCTTGTACATGGGTACTGAAGAGTCATCCCAACTATGATGTGTGGGAAGGGTATGCACAATTAGCTCATTTGTATATATCTTCTTTACTTTATGTGATTTCAGTATAACAATGGTATCAAATAATGCGCAGGAAGCACAAAGATTTCTTGCAGCGATGCTACAGGAGGACCAACAGGTACCTAGCAAGGATGAATTCATACCTTGGTTGAAGAGGCAACCAGAGTTTAGCGAATCTAACGATAAAGAATTTAAAGATATAGTGAGAGGACCTCTAGCTTTTTGTACTCAATACAATAAGTATTATATTAATGGTTTTCTCTTTGTCACTAAGGACTATGAGGAGAATAAAACGAACCAAAATAGTGGGTTATGATAGAGGGTATGACCACCTTACGATCTAGTGTTAAGGATATGAATACAATGGATGAAAATTAACCTTACTACGAAGTCCTTCGTAAAATTATCCAATTGGGGTACAGAACAGGGTATAAGCCCATCCTATTTAAGTGTGATTGGGTGAAGGTGACACATCATGTCGTTTCTTTTGATGTCGAAGCGAATCTGAGATTAGTAAATTTATCCAATCTTTACTGTTCAGACAAATTGGGTGACGAGCCATTCATTCTTGCAGAGCATGCCATGCAAGTTTTCTACTCCAGAGATCCAAAAAATCCTGAATGGCATGTGGTATTGGAGGTTCCAAAAAAGATTTTTTTTGAAGAAGAGACGTGTCATCTATCGCAACGATTTAAGGATGTAACTGATGCCGATGCAGGACCTAATCTCACCTCATTAGCATTTGTTGATGAGTTGATATTCAATGAACCTGAAGACATCAGTGTTGTAGTCGAGAAAACAAAGAAAAGAAAGCGACTAAGGAGGATCTATTGAAATGTTTATATTTTCTAAGAATGTAACAAAATGATATTTATTGGAGGAAATCCAATCAAGGTATGGATAATGTAGTGAATTGTTTGTACTTTATCTGTTATCTAAATTATTGTAATAATCATTAGTGTTTTATTTTATTTTATTTTATTTTATTTATATTAGTGAATAAACAGGCACATGGATTCACAACCAGAGGCATTGGGTGTGCACTTGACCGAGACTATAAATGCGAGCAAGACCAAAGGTAATACGATAGTTCTCCTTAATTAGATATGTAAATTTCAATTTTCTTATATATTGGCAGTAATCAACGATGTGTATATATAACTGTTATTCTTTTTATGTTGTTGTGCCAGATTTTTCTTCTTCATCTAGAAAGAGAGGTCCTACTAAGGGTGGTTTTTTACATGAGCAACCTGATAGGAAAAAAGTTCTAAAGATGAATGAATTCGGGCAACCGAATGAGGATTGTCCTGAACAAAAGCAATTTGCATTGTATATCGGTATCCTCACCCATAATCATATCCCGATCATATACCAGAACTTTCATCAGGTGCCTCATGTACACATTCAAA
Organism: Magnolia changhungtana; assembly: GCA_030180095.1. Taxonomy (NCBI): domain Eukaryota; kingdom Viridiplantae; phylum Streptophyta; class Magnoliopsida; order Magnoliales; family Magnoliaceae; genus Magnolia; species Magnolia changhungtana. The sequence continues at coordinate 2,108,380 of JASAUF010000324.1, read as the reverse complement.
TGATCATAGAGTCATTGTCATGGGCTTATGAGTTTGAGGGTCAAAGTTGGGATGCAAGTCTTACATACGTAACAAAACGCATTAAGGAAACATGGCGGAATTACAAGAAAAGATTGACTGTAAAATATATTAAAGACAAGGATCCTATAGTTGTGAAAGATAGTCCTGCCCACCCACCCCCCCCCCCCTAAGGTATCCCTATGGAGGATTGGTTGGTCTTCATAAAACAACATAGCATTGAGGAATTTAAGAGAGCAAGCGAAAGGAATAAAGTCAATCGGTCCAAGCTAAAAGGACCTGCGTGTCTTGGGAGGAACAACATGGCTGTTATTTGCCATCAGATGTATGTAATATTTATTTATAAATATAGGTATTATAGTTTAATATTGAATTTACTTTTGAATTATCACTCATCTAACTCCATTAATATTTAATGTGCCAAAGGCGAAGGAGAGGAATCTTACCTCTGATGCTGAGACAAGTAGAGGTGATGTTTACTTAAAGCACATACAAGCAAGGATAAAGTTGTCCAGTATCCTAACCTTATTGTAAGTGCATCCCCTTTTACCTCAAACCAGTACCTTTATGAGATGCCAATGTATAACTTTGAATCATTTTACATTTATTTGTATTTTATCACAGGAAAAATTAGATAAGCTTTATTCTAGCAATCCTATTTTTAAGATTACCGGCGTTGACAATGCCCTTTCACAGGTAATAATAAAATTTAAAAATTATAGTGAGATTCATGGTAATTATGAATTTTTTAATAACTTGATTTGCAATGTTTTACAATTGGTTGGTTCTGACAGTTGAGAGTGAATGCGGGGTCTAAGTTGCTCAATAACCAAGACAAGACTGAAGATGTCAGCCCCTGCCCGTTCAAAGGTGGAGAATTTGATAAAAGAAAGAGAGAGCCTAGTGTAGGAGATATCTGATATAAAGAAAACATTGGCCGAGATGAAGGCCTGGATGGAGATGCAACAACATGCACAATCTACTCAAAACCTCTCATCACCAACACTCACTAGATCTGCTTAGGCATCGTCAGTATGCAAGTGTAAATTTGCTACTGTATTGAACTTACAATTATTTTATAAACGATAATAATACCAATGTCATTTTATATGTGTACATGTAGCCGGATATTATATATCGGTAAGAGATGCGACTTGCTTGGTTGGGGAAATCGTGATGTAGTTGCTCGTGGTCAAGTACACGAAGTTAATCCAAATGCAGTTGTCCATTGTGAACCATTGGAGGAGGGAGCTTTTGTTATTATCCTGATTGAGATTATACATCCTAGCACTCATTTGTGGAAAGAAGATGGGTTCATATCTACACTTGGAGAGGCCGGTCTGGGATCATTTGTGCAATGGGGGAAGGAATCTTTGAGATTTCGATAATTTGAACAAATTTATTACTCTATAATTGAACTTGGTGTGGATGATTTTTTTAGTTACTTTATATGATGTTTCGCTTGTTTTTTCCTTAATTTTGAACTAATTTGACACTTTATAGTTCAACATATTGATGGTCCACATGTTTTTTCTAGTTACTCTATATATTGTTTGGTTTAGTTTTTGTAATTTTGAATGAATTTTGTACTATATATTTAAACATATTAGACTCCATTTGGTCGTCACAAAACAAATGGAGCCTAAGCCCATTTTTAACTCCGCCAATGCAACTCCTTCATTGCCGGTCCCAAGCCCGGGTAAAGGAGGAGGGAGAATGGGCATCAAGGTGAGTTGTGTACATTCATTTTCTGAGAGTCATTTTTAAAATGTTTGATGGTTAATTTCAATAGTTTTCCGACTTCTTCTACTATCATTTGAGGACCTCAAAGGCCCAACTAACTTGAGATTTTTATATGCAGGCAGATGTATTTTTAGCCTCACAGATCAATGTTGCCACTACAAGGTTCAATATTGAAATAGTAAAGTTTTTAACTATTTATTTTATCTTTGTTTTTTCCTATTCTTCATAAATAATTTGATGTCTTAGCCTCCCGTCATTACCAACTAGTCTTGTCACTATTGTACATATGTCATCTCATGAGTCTTACTTTTTGTAATTTTCTTATCCCTGTAGTGATTATCAGAAGTAGTTAGCCATCATTGAAAGATTACCCTTGTAGTGAGTCCAATCAAGGTATGGATAATACATGGTTTTAGTTCATGGTAAATGGTACCTTTTATTGTTGAGCGGGGGTCCGTGAAAGGTGGGAACCACTGTTATGACCATGATGAAGCTGTCCATTTCCTATGGACATCAATATGGGTGGCCTGGCCATTTGGACAGGTCCGTGTTTATGTATTATCTCGAAATTGATGAAGCAGATCCGAATGTGCATCGAAGCTTTCCGGATGTTGAGCAGGGGTCCCTGGAAGGTGGGAACTACTGATATTTATTTTTTTCCCTTCACCACTGTCTGTGTGATCTTGTGAACAGGTTGCTTTTAACCTTACCGCAAGTCAGCACTTTTAGTAGCATCTAACCTGTTCACAAGATCACACAGACAGTGATTCTGAGAGATTTCTCAATTGTTGAATATAGAGCAACGGTCTAAGAAAAAAAAACAAAAGGCCTAAGAATTGAATGAATAGAAATAGCCACTCATTGCTGTTTTAAGCATTGTCCTCTCCCATCCATTGATGGGCTCATGTTGATTGACACATTCGTCAATTTTGTGAGATACAATTGGAAAATGACATTGGGTGTACCTGTACCTGGATGCTGCTTTAATAGAAAATAACAATGTTACCAGCTAAACACATTTATATTTCGACATATTATCTGTGATATTTCTACATGTGTGTTTATCTTACATGTTTCATTCACTTGTTTGTACGCATACTCTAGAAATAGCCAAACTCATTAATGAGATGACATTGTCCTCCAGAAACTGAAAGATGAAACCGTATGTTTGGACAGAGGGCTAGATTAATCCTCTTTTCTCCCTAACTAATTATCAAATATTTTGGACCATATGAGCCAGCTTTAGGTCCGAATCAAATTAGGTTCTGCATTTTGGAGTTTCTTAAATACGTTTTACATGCAACTTCTAGAGGGTCTAAAATAGAACACGAAGTTGAGATCTCTAAACAAAGAAGTTATAGGTTCCTGATGCATCTGTATGTGTCTATAATTTTGGGTTTGAGAAGTTATAGAGTTCGGATGCATCTGTACATGACTAGTTTACCGATGATCCAATTGGTACATGTGGGGCCACAAGATTTCATACCATAGTTCTTTAACAATAATGTGTATGTAGGTCAGGTTCAAGTTCAAATCAGACCTGATTCAGTTATCTACAAAACTGGTATCAGTTGGTTTTGTCTAATTTTTGGTTTCTCACTTAATATAAATTTTTAAAAGCTCTCCAAAAAGTTGGACTCGTAACTCAACCTTGTCAACTTCCAAGATCGGACACACATACCACCCTGAATCTCATTTTTCTACTTATTATTAAACACACACACACACACACACACACACACACACACCAAGGCTCAAAAGCTTAAAACCTATTTTCGTGAAAGATAAGCTGCCACCGGGGAACCATCACAAAATAGGTTCATCTCATTAACTAAAATAAGAACAAACCCATCTTGTGGCATCTACCAAACAGGCCCTCAACACAACTGAGTTTTCAAAATTTGTGGATAGGTGGACTGTGTAAAGCTTTTAATACACTTCAGCTGTAAGAAATGGGACATGGGACATGCATCCACTCGCCATCTCTGATCACATTCCGCATGACATGGTGGGATGCGCACCCAGCTAGCAAAGGAGGGTTCTTCAAACATATATGAAGAGTTCTCTTTATCCAGTTATCGGCTTCTCCTTTCTTTCTTTCTTTCTTTTTTTGTTTTAAAAAAAAAAAACCTAGCAAGGTCAACATGTCTAGGTGCAAAAGGAAAAATAAAAATAAAAATTAACATGTACAGGAGATCATTGGAAATAATACGTAAATAGCATCACTGTCTAAAACCTAGGCAAATGGCAAGATCAGATATTTTGCAGACATGAAATCCTCTCTTTACCTTCCACGACTACATAAATGGTGCTGGAAATACCACTCCCACTCCCACACATTGAAAATGGCAGCAAAAAAAAAAAAGGCCTCGGATCAAGAAACGAGGAAAGCATTCCCCTCAAAGCCTTTCGCCTTTCACCATTGGAGTAGATAAGAATTTGTATAACTAACAAAAATGACAGCAAATAAAGATATGGCTAACTTTCCATAAGCCAAAAGTTGTCAAGAATATTAACCAATAGGAGTTATTCCAAGTGCGACTGTTACCAATAACCAACCCACCCCAAATTGGTACAAGGCTTAGATGATGATGACTATTACCAACAACTGCAAAATGTAAAACAAAACTTGAAAGGGGAATATAACTGAAATGTAGAGATAGGGATGCACCAGTAAAATAGGCCTATTTCTTCTAAATCACACCTTCCAAACTAATTGCAAAAAAAGGTTAAACTGCAAAAAGATCAGCCCAACATGGAACTGTTCCATTGGCATTCGTGTAGTTTACTTCAGAGGAATAAACCTGGAGGAGTGGGTGGCACCAATACTAGGCCTTCCATGCTTCACAAAGTGCTTATATGAGATCGAAAACTCGCGGGTAGTGCCCAATCATCTCTAGTAATCCAAAAAGATATGATTTGTCGACCATCTCTTAGCAGTAGTAGCATCACATAAAGCAGACTTCTAAATGGCAAAATATAGAGAATCTTGGTTATTTATTTAGAGAGTGCATTGCATTAATATGGGCTCAAGTATGCCTAAATGTTGACAAATTCTGATAACACTCGCATTTTTTTAGGAACACAACAATGGGGGAGTAACGTTTCTTATTTTTCAATCAACGAATCCATGGATTTGGAGAGCATTTATGGCAATGACAAAGAATTTATAGTATTTGCTGCAAGAGAATAAGTTGTATTGCTTTTAGGAGAGTATTATTTTATGGATTTGCCAAATCTGGTAAGTCCTCACAAATTTGAAATCTATAGATTTCACAAATCCCCCAAATAGCACCTTAGTGAATTTCAGCGAACATAGATTCCTGCCTAGGCGGGTGGTACTTAGAATGATGTGGAGGTTGCTTTTAACCTTACCGCAAGTCAGAACTTGAGATATTTATTTTTTCCCTTCATCACTTGAGTATCTTGTGATCTTGTGAACAGTTAAGGCCCTGTTTGGTTGCCACTTAAAAATGAAAAATATATTTTTCCCTGATTTGACATTTCTTGCTATTTGGATTGTAAAGAAAACTATGAATTCCATTAAGTAATCCATATTCACAGTGGTAGTTCTTGCAAGATACAATATACCCATTGTGAAATGAAGCTGGAATTTTAGCTTGCTACCGAAAAGATACTTTTTTTTTTAAGTTACTCATTTCAATTATTCATTTCCATTGCCTAGATTCTTAGTAATCGAAAGGCAATGGAAAGTTTCATTTATCTTTTTATTTTAAGGCAATAGAAACTTTCATAGTAGGAAAAAAGAAAAAAGGCAGTCGGAAGGGAGAATACAAGCCCCATAAAAAAAAAAAAAAAGATTATGTCTAAACTCCGTTGGGCCATAACATATATATATGTATGTATAATCTATATGAGAAACATTTTGGCCTGATTTTTCTCTCCTCTTTTTCTTACTTATGTCTTTCTCTCTTATTATGTAATGTTTCTCCAAGTATGTTTCAATTTTGTTAGTTATATATGTAATAGCTTATTGAGGACATGTAGAAAACAAAGGAAGAGATGGAAAAACTGAAAGGGGAGGCACAAGCTAACAAGGATCACATGCTACAGGTGGTTTGGATTTTTTACTTGGATTTATTATCTGATACTCTTAATGATTTAAATATTTTATAATATATTTTTTTACAGTATAAAGAAATAGCATAAGTGAATGAAGTTGCATTGAAGCAAATTAAATATGCTCATGAAAAATTCAAGGCTGAGGTACATCCCTGTATCTTGAACCTCATTTGTTTGAAAGTTGCAATGCCTGTTTTCAGTGTTTTTTTTTTTTTTTTTTTAAATCTTTCTTTCTTTTGAGATGTGTACAAAGGCATGCTTGTTTGATTGTGTCTACAAATGTTGTTTTATATAGGCTGACAAGCTAAAGAAGTCACTGGAGGATGAAATTCATTTTCTCAAGGGAAGGGTTTCAGAACTTGAAAGTGATCTTGTGTCAAAGTCCACAAATGTTACATCTGCAGTTTCAGGGAAAGAAGAAGCTCTATCTTCTGCATTTGTTGAAATTGACCTTCTGAAGGAAGAAAATTCTGCAAAAACATGAGCATTATTGCATTATATGGAGGGTGTTTATTGTGTTGGAGTGTATTTGTTTCTTGCACATGAGGGCACGCCTTAGTTGTATGCAACCACTCTTTTGATAGTGGAATTGTAAATTCAGATCTCTTCTTTGAAGGAAGATCTTGAAAAGGAGCATCTACGTTGGCGTACTAGACAGTAATTATGAAAGACAGGTTTACTCTTAATTTCTTGTCATAATACTTATTTCCCATCTCATTCATGTGCAGTGGGATATGGAAGAACTTTGTAGGAAGTATTTGGAGATGGAGTCGAAACTAAAGTTTGAACAGGTTCATTTTTTATAATTCTTATGATAGGTTGAGCAAAGTGAAGTATTGTTTATTTAGAAATGAGAATGTGGGATGCATTGTATGATTTGATTGCTATTTGTAATAAATGCATCATTTTTTTTCTTGATTACATTTTATGTAGTATTCCTATCAGCATTAAGTTTAGATGAGTTATCAATCACAGCAGGTTCTTGCAATGGAAACAGGCACCATTATTATATATTTTTTTAAATTTTTTTTAAATAGCTATGGATTTTAGCCGTAACTCTTGTTCTGAAAACCGTAGCAATTGCTAACTTCAGCATATTGCTACGGATTTCATTCCACTTTTAGCTACTGATATTATCTATAGTTGTAGGTACATTTCGCTACAGAAATTATAGCTACTGCTTTTTTCCGTAGCTAGTGATATCTATTGCTACAGATGTAATCTGTAGCTGTAGGTATATTTCACTACAGAAATTATTGTTATGGCCTTTATCTGTAGTTATTGATATCTATTGCTACGAATGTAATCTGTAGGTGTAGGTACATTTCGCTACAGAAATTATAGCTATGGCTTTTAGTCGTAGCTACTGATCTCTATTGCTATGGATATAATCCATAGCAATTGATTTTTTTTACCTTTAGCTACACCACCAATAGCTACGAATGTGCTATGGACTAGATCCGTAGCAAAAGGTCTTTAGCTACGGTTTTTATCCGTAGCCTTTGCCTCTTTTTCTGGTAGTGATGGTAAACACACCATAGGCCAATCGGTTTGTTAGGCAAGCTCGATTAGTACGGGCACACGCTCACTTAATCGACATGGAGCGCACAAGCACTCCTCATGGCCTAACCATTGTCGACAATCATCGTGCGACCTAGATTCATCGAGTATACCCAATGTGGCGAGACTAATTCGGCCACCTGAACAGGAACTGTTACCGATTGCTTGGGCTACATTATAGCCCCAATCCTACTCATATGTAGCTAACAAACACATGTGATATTCATTTCAGCATTTAACAAACAATCTAAGTGGATTCCTCACGTAAGCATTTCATCGAACACATTGATCATGTTACCAAACGCTTGCATTTGATCAATTAATTATATAGAGGAAAATATGATTACATAAAGGAAATTATACATATGCATACGGTAATAAAGAACCTTATCTTAATACTCGTAGTAACTACAAATCATCAACAATTTCTCATTCAGACAATTCGTCAAACACATAGACTAGGCTAGTTATAACATATGTTTTATCAATTCCTTATATAGAGAGATCAACATGCATATGACAATGATGAATGCTAGGTCATTAATCATGCAAGCACAAATCATTTTCAAATGCTCGTTCAAACATTTCAACAAACACATGGGATGCATCTTTTACTCATCACAGTTCATAGGTGTATATCATACAGTGTAACGACTCATAAATTTTCGTACAATGGCTGGAGTACCACCTCGACCAGAAATCACTTAAGATTAAATCCTTTAGAAATTTGACAAAGTTAACTAGGTTTTAAAATAGATTAGCCATGAAATCCATTTGAATCGCTTTAAATACGATCTACAAGATCCAAAACTTGTAGAATCATTGACGATAGGTTACCCTAAAATCTAGGATCAAACTCATTACCCGACTGCTCTCAGGAACACATTGAAACTCCGTATCAGGTCTGGACAGCACATCGGGAGTTCGAATAATACGAGGTTAAGGACTTAGGACCACCTCTCTGGGCTTGACAACCATCTCAGAAATCAGACCCAGACAGTGTCCCACGGCTGTTCGCTTGAGTCCGGAGTGAAGGAGTGTGAAAACTCATGTTTCCTTTACAAAATAAATATCTGGAATAGTGATCTGAGACTTGATACTTGCGGTCAATTTGTAAGCAACCCGACTGTCAGAATCTGACCCAAATACATCCTCGGATTAGAAAAAATTTCAGGAACATTTACATTACTTGGAATTTCGGATCGAGGCCCACTTACCGTTAAACTGAAACTGGTCCGCCATGCGTGATCTGGGAATACGACTGAGATGAAAACTTAACTCCACATAGATCCAAGGTTCGTGAGCTTCAGTCCGACTTTTGGCTCAAGGAAGCCCGGCAGAAATCCTCCGTTGAGCTAAAATAACGCCGCTTTGGTTATAACCCAAGTATACCTTGACCTTAAGTCTACTTTGGAGACTTTTTAGGCTATAAAAGGACCTTAGAACACCCTCTCTCACAGCCATATGAATTTGAAGAAAACCCTAAGTGAGAAGAGAGTAAAAGAGAGAGAAAGCTAGAGAGTTGTGGGAGATCCTTCCTACTACCATCCCCTGCCTCTACACCAGCTGCACCACCCCTTTCTTGTTGTTTTCCCGGCAATACCGACTCCGTTTCTAGGTAAGCAACCCTAACCCTAACCTGTTTTGTGATGTGAAGGGTGTAGGTTATGAAATAGCTAACTTATTTCATTCTTTAGGCTACCAAACTACCGAATACGGAAGCTTGAAAAACCTATCTGATCCGTTGCGATTCCACGGGTAAGGTGAGGACTTTAGGTGTATAGGTTACGGTTTTCAACGCTTTCAATGTCAGATAATAATAGATTCGTGATCTGCATGCAATTGCACATGTACAAAGTGCTTTCCGTTTTCTGTTTCGATTAAAGTTGTAGAATATGGAATTTTACATATTCTAGGTATTCGTAGAAAATATCGTATACGTATATTTTTTGGAAATGTGTTTGACATGATTATTTATTGTATGAATATACGATATATGGATAAAATATTTATTTGGCGAAAGGATTCGCCCAAATACATGTTTTACTAATATACACTGTATGTAGAAATACTGTATTATAGAAAGTACCATATACATGTATATTTTAGAGATGTGTTTGCCATGATTAATTATTGTATAATTATATTATGTATGCGTAAAATACTTGCTTGGCGAAAGGACTCGCCCTAATACATGTTTGTTAACGTACACTAAGTATGTTGAAATAGTGTATGTTAAGTGTTTGTGGAAATGCTTGTGTGAGTAAGTGTTTGGATGTTGATGCCTTAGGAGGGTGTTGAGATGGGATTCTCAACTACCTTAGAAACATGTATGATTACCTCCATGAGGTTGTTTACTTAAACCACTTACTTGTGCAATATATGTGTTTGTATTCCTACTTATGTAGTGCTTTACAACATGCTTTATAACATGCTTTATAACATGCTTTATGACATGCTTACTAACATGCTCGAATTACTTTGTTTACCATGCTTTACTCCACATGCTACGTATAAGGTTTGATTGAGTTTGGGACTATGTCTATAGTCCAGATAGTCGGTACTAGACTTGAGATTATGGTTGAGTTTCATGTCGCCACGTAAGATGTGTTTGACGAACCCGAGTCGTACGTCAGTTGGCGACAGTGGTTAGGCCATGCGAAGTGCTTATGCACTTTATGTCATCCAATTGATTGTGCGCTCGAGCTAGTTAGGCTCGTCAAGGAACCCGATATGTCTAATGTAAGTTCACCATGTTTGGTCGCTACTGCTTGAACCTAGGGTACCAAACTTACCAGTGGAATCCCGTTAACCATGGTACCTCGATCCGCTAAGACTCATGAGCCGAGCATGGTGGTATGGGACACCGTGGTCGAGCTGTCGGCCTACGCTGGGGCCACGTGCCTCCCCGTAGTGACCAGTGAGCAACCAGACTCGTGAGCCGATTATGGTGGTATGGGACACTATATTCGTGTTGTCGGCCTACATTGATAAGGTGATGGGGGAGCGGTGTAACTTTTGTGCGTAACAGCCCTGGCAGCCCTTTGTAGTGACCTCGAGCATACTCTGAAATCGCAGTGAGCCTTAGAGTTTTGCCGCAGTATATAGAGTATGAACTAGGCCTGTTTCTGTATAGTGATGAATCGTTAAAGAGGTGATGGGGGAGTGGTGTAACCTTTGTGCGTAATAGCCCTGGCAGCCTTTGCAATGACCTAGAAAACACGCCATCGTCTGATATTAACTAGGACTGATGACCCTAAAATGGATCATGTTTGGGAATGATACAAGGGAGGTACCTTAGTTTACCAATCCTGCTATTTAAAATGGACTAATAAAAACTTGGTAATCATGCTCATCATGCATTGCATGTGCCTGGAAGATGTGGAGCACTGAGGGATGAAAGCATGCCGCGAACGTAAGATGGTGTCGCACGAGGGAGGGTGTGGTGAGGGCATCCATCATGACCGCATACATACTTGCATTAATAAGAGTAGTTAGGAGTGTTTGATTTTACTGCTTTATCATTACTGCTTGACTGTATTGATAACATGTTAACCTATGTTTTATTGTTCCAGTGAGTTAGCCACTCACTCCCACGTTACGGGACGGTGTTGCGCACACCAACCAGACTCTGTCTCAGGTTTAGATGAGCCGATGACTCAGGAGGCAGAGCCTGACTACGATGAGGACCAGGATGAGTTCTCATATATGCAGTATTCTGGTGGCTTCGACTAGACTGTCAGATCGATGGGATTTGCAGGGATTACTCCTTAGTTTAGTTTTTGACATTTTGTTTATAAAACAGACATTTGTATATGGTGACTCAGATGGGTTCATACTCTGGAGAATGAAATGATTTTGCTTCTTTACATACATATATATACAATTCAGTCTTCCGCTTGCCTTTTTACAATTGATCTAGAGTATGAATTACTGTTTTGGTATAATCTCACTCATGTTTATTGCTCTAACACAGACAACATTTAATCAGCATTATTTATGTTGCATAGGTGATCGTTGCAACTTGAGAGTTGAGTTATACTTGACCCCCGATTTTCAGGGTGTTACATACATAAATTGACATATCTAAGACAATACGGTAGCAATCAAGTCAGACATAAATCATTAGCTCACATGAAGGCATTGATAAACTACAACCTAAGCATTTATAGTACGCACGTTTCGTCGAAATACTCGATTCTATCTCGGTCTAAACACTACGTTTTCGAAAATGGAACGTTGGCCACCTAAATGATGAGACAGGTTAGCTAGGTTGATGAATAACTATCTAGATCTCTACAACGATATTAGGGTTAGGATTTCTTACCTAAAATTGTAGTAAAAAAAGATTGGGTAGTGCAACGGGAACAGAGATTTGGTGCATGGATTCGTGGGAGAGGATTCTTACTGCCATCTCCCAAAATCTCTCTTCTCTCTTTCCTCTTTTCTCCTCTTTTCTCCTCTCTCTCCCTTAGGGTTTTTGTGAAATTCGTATATGGGAGTGAGGGAGAGAAATAAGGTCTATTTATAAGCCCAGAAGTGATGCAAATGGCCCCAGGGCCACTACATACATACTTTATACACTTTGGGTAGTTGGTTTTGACGAACAGGGCTCATAAGAAGGCCCACGACTCATCTACATCATAGGATATGCTCCCTGACAATGGATCCATGTCAGGACATGATTTCGGTACGATTGGATAAGCTGATCGACTGTTGAGAGCCTGCGTCAGATCAACGGTCATACTTACTCAATCGAGGCCACAGTTATATAGATATGTGCAGGGAAATTTCATTTCCCCATAGGTGAAGTTCGGTCACAAACTAACGGTTCGAAATCCTCAATTTCGCATGAGATCGAACAACCCAATTCACTCAAGTTTTGGTTCGTTTTCTAAAGGTATTCACGTTTCTCAAGCACTTCACTCATGGCTCAAGTTATACGTTTTTGGACACTATCTAGGCTTGATTCCCGCGATGGTTGTCAAGCCCAGCAAGACGGACATAGTCCTATAGTTTCGTGGTCATCAGACCCCTGACGTTCAGTCTAGGTCCGTTACAAAGTTTCAATGTACTCCTGAGAGCGACAAGCCCTTGGGATTTCTCGTAGGTCTTAAGATGACATTGAGTCAATGGTACTCATGGTTTTAGGTCTTTCCATTTATGAAAATGGTGGCCCAAGCTTAATCCACCGATTATTTAGTACTTAACTAAATTCCGCCTAAATTATACGACATGATGTTGTCCTCGGATAGTTCTACCTAAGGTGGTACTCAGGTCTTTGTACAGATTTTTTCAAGACGTTACACCAGCGAATATTCGTAGTATGGGATGCGGGTCAAGTCGGATAACTATAATCGTATTCCACATTGTGGCGATCGTTATGTGTGATACCCCGCATATACTTTGTTAGGCATGCATCTCATATAGATTGATTGCGCATTGATACCTCTTGTAATGTGGATTACTTAATGTATCAGAACATTTACATCACTTTTATAAATCTCTTAAATTACTGTTAATCTTGAAGGATAACCATCACTATGAGTAGGGCATCGACCCTCTCCCAACCATACAGATTATGTAGGTGACATACAAATTAATGACCTAAAGAGCAATCTCCCTGTAGAAGAATATACTGAAAGAATTCGAAGACAGTTTATTTACTTAGTTTTATACTTCCACTGTGAACTCAATAAATGTAATAAGCTTCCATAGAGAAGGGTTTTGATTATTCTTTTTTACATTGGTGAAATATAATCAATACAGTTGATTGTATTCTTGTTAATGTTACCTTCTTAAATGTATCTGGATGTGATCCAAATGAAAAAAAAAAAGACGGTGCAATGTTCAAAAGCATCCAAGCTTATACATTATTAACACCCAGTTTTCTCGGGCACAAGTATAAACTCTGGCCGTGAAAATTTTGGGATGTTACAGTTGGTATCAGAGCATGAGAATGAGATTAACTGGGCCTGAGGGAATGGACCACCATAAGATTTACATTACTAGGATTGAACCGTTAATTAGATATCTATAAATAGGGCTATATCTCAAAGAAATTATGAAATCGAGGAATTAGAAACCCATATTCAGGTTCCCATTGAGAATGGTGAGTTGGATGTGGAATTTAGAGACTATGAATCTAGGTACCTCTAGAAAAGTTACTCAAAATACCAAATAAACTAGATATGAACAAAATATCATCCTTAGATAGGGTCACGATAAAGAAGGAATAAGAAACCCCTATGCGAATAGGGATTTCTTAAATTCCCCAGAATTTTTTATTATTTCAATGAAATTCTTACATTGAGCAAAAACCCCATTATACACAGTAATTGGACATATCAGAAAATTTTGAAACTTTTCAGGTAGATCACTTAGGTCTCCATCAACCTTCCTCAGAAATTTCGTCTCAATTGGATTTGTATAAAATTCCCTAAAAATCTGATAGTAGCACAAGTTCGTAGAAATTGCTATAGGACAACAAGCTTTCATACACCTCACAAGGGAGAAACACCCCTCAAAACACCAAATCTTACCTCATGGATTTTTTTGGAGCCTCAAGAACAAGTCAGGAGCTTAGGCTCTAAATTTCAAGAGAATTGGACGTATGGATTGGAAGATAAAGTTCTTGAAGTGACAGACTATCAATATAAAACAATTTTGGGCATTACATGACGACACTAAAGCTTGGGTTCAAACAACGAATGAATGATTTGGCCTATCCTTTATGCAACTTAATCTATCCATTTCCGTCTAGTCTGGTTAGGATCTCGGGCTTGCAGGACGAAACGGAGATTGCTTCAAGAACGTAGAGTGAACGGGACCATGGAGACGAAGTAGTTTAATTCACATACAAAATCTCTAGGTCGAGATTTTCTTTTAAGGGGGGTAGACTGTAGCGTTCCAATTCATGTAGTCAAGTATATGCGCACCTAGACCTACATACATCTAACTTACGAGTATTACATTGGAAACCAAAGCCTAACCAGTGAGAATGAGAGAAACATATCAACATTCAAGTAGCCTATTGAAGAATCAAAGTACGCAGTAAAAGTTTAATGAGCCGCATAGATTCATCATTTATATGAATACCAACATACGTGAGATTTCCCATGAGTCTAAAAACGATCGGGATTATGGACTGATGGGACCATGGTTACACAGAAGATGTGTGGTTTGGCTCAAAATCTAGGTCCTGGCGAATCTGTAATGATATCAATGCCCAGTCAATAAAAGGATTGAGATTTAACAAGTTCTTGAATTAATACCAGTAAATCCTCTATAATGCACAAGCGAGGGATCCGTGTATCAGACTCAAACCCACTACGACCATCAATTCATATCACCTAGAACACAAGAAATCCTTAGAGGCGTGTAATACAGCTTGGGTAATAGAAGTACTAAATTTTGGGGGCGAAATTATGTTTAGGGGGGGGGGGGTAGATTGTAACGCCTCGAACTTTTCATCGAAAGTTCTCGAGCGTTATCATAAGATTCGAGCTAATATATACGTGTGTACCATACCAATCTAACTATCCTAGCCTTACAGCCTTGCCCTAACACAAACCTAACCATTAGGAATGATCCCCATTCATAGAGCCAACAATCTGACCATCGATTCTGTGACAAGGCTATCCTTCATGCGACTTGACGTATGTGGCTTCCCTTAAGGGAATTGGTGAATAACTCCTCATCCATAATGATTTAGATTGAAGTTCATGTATAAGGATTACTTAGAAACGTGCTTGTAACCACCTGTGATTTAAATTGAAGTTCATGTATAAGGATTACTTAGAAACGTGCTTGTAACCACTTGGAACCGTTAAATTTCCCAAAACTCTTAGATTACCAATAATTACGATAATGCCACTAACCTAAACCTTTGAATTTTAGATCACTTAGTTCCCTCGACCCGTTTAATGTGAAATTTTATACCATGCCTATGAATCATAAATTAACCATACACAACGAATTTCGATCGCTAGATCATTGTAAAAGTAAACCGATAAGTAAGATTAGTTAGCAATCATTGATTTGGGGCCACATGATCTTTGGAAATACTTTCATTTTAGGCCTAACCCCTTGAGAGTAGATGGGAAACTGGATAGACAGAGTGGATTTCCCTAAACCAGTAAGATAGGCCTCACTTCACGTGGCTGATGTACACAGCGAAAGTATGCCCGCTGTGTACCGTACCAACATAAGCGGTCAACTACCGCTGACCCGAAGAATCCCGACAGGATTAAAAAATCCTTCTCACACTATGAACGGATGAGCTAAGAGCTCCAATCCACCTCTGTGGGCCATGATCTCAAACCAGAAGCTCCATCCGAGCTGTCTATTCGAACCAGACGAAGGGCCCGACCAAGACCTAGTTGGACTTGATTGGAGACACACAAGGGAGCAATCGCTAGCTTATTGAGCGGCAGAATCTTCCCCACACGATCAACCAGGTGGGTGCATCAATGGCAAGTCAAAACAATCCACCATGAAATTGAAATTCCGCTACGAATCCAATGGAATGCGTGGATTTCTCAGACGTTGGAGAATATGGGCCCCACCAAGATCACCACAATCGGTTATACACAGGTTGCGGATGTCCGGACGATCTGACCAGATGGATGGTTAAACTAGAGAGCTGGAGATCAATCTAGACCGTACAGACACTCCAGAAAGAGGTCCCGACCATCCCTAAGATGATGGATCAGGTAGATCTAGTCACAGATTTCTAGGAGAACCACCGCATGTAAGGCTCTCTTCACAAATTCGTTGCACCAGAAACAGGGCCACATAGGAGCCTTCGTAGAAGGATCTGGATGCCCCTGTGCCTATAAAATCCCCCTCTCATTCACAAGGGGAGGAAGCAAAATAGGAAAAAAAAGAAGAGAGAGAAACACGGAGAGAAAATAGAGAGAAAGAACGAAGAGAGAGAGAGAGAGCATCTCGGGCGATGGTTTTTCCCAAGTAGTTGGAGTAGGTGTAAGTGTTATTGTTTATAGCCCTTTTTGTTGTAAAATTTATGGTGTCAAAGACACTGTTAGGAAGCTTGCATATGTGAAGATCAAAGCTCTACTCAAGATCAACTTTGATGGACAAGCACTGCTCACAAGTCAAGACTCAAGGAAGTGAGTTTGTTCGACTTAATTCAAAGACAAGGATAATGCAAGAATCTTTCAAGTTCAATTTCAAGATCTCAAGAAGCTTTCAAGTTTGAACTACATCAAGACTTCAAGCTTCACTACTTTCAAGGCTACGTGTCTTTAAGTTTTAATGTCCTTACTTCCCTATTGAGGTATGACTAACCGTAGGTTGACCTTTAGAGTAGGCCATTTTGGATACATAATTCATAATTTTATATAAGAGAGTTTGGCCTGTTCTAGGACTAGTCCTGGACTTTGTTCGACTAGTCCTAGCACTGTTTCGACCTGTCTAAAGATTTATTGGATCAGTCGTAAGTTTGTTGTAAAATTCAAAAATTTTCTGTTAGGCTTCGACTAGTCTTGGGGACTGTTCGACTAGTCGTAGGAACAGTGTCGACTGGTTCTTCGATCAGTCGTAGACCTTCGACTCAAACTACAGTGATGATTTACCCTTAGCTTCGACCAGTCGTGTATGACCTTCGACCAATCGAAGGTGCCCTACGACCAGTCGTGAAACCGTCATATCATATCACGCCCGAATTTTCAAACTTCTGTTGGACCTACGACTAGTCTTAGAGGTCTTTAGACCAGTTGAATACCTGATTTATTCACCTACAAATAGAGAACGAATCTCATAATAAAAGAGATCATTCAAGCAATTAAAATCCAGCTTTCTAAGAGATAAATCTGTGCTCTGTTTAAGCTAAGTGTGCATAATTAATATCTTCTTTCTTTAGCTTTCTTAATTGATTTTGTTTCTTGTATTCCAATTAGATTTGAAAAGAGGAAGTGTTGTCTTTCCTTTTTCTGGAATCAAAATCAATTAAAGCTAGCCCATTTGTTTTAATTTAAAATCTATTAGAAATTAGAACCATTATATAGTGAGTATTGGACATTGAACTTTGACATTCAAATCCCTACTCCGACTTAGTCCTTCTGGGCTGCTACAACAAAGAAGAAAAACAGGTATTTTACAATTTGTGTAATTTACTTTATTTGGTTTTATTTGAGGTTAAGCCTGAAAAATCTCATTCTATTGGTTATCTGAGGAGAGCCAGGAAAACTCAGAAAAGAGGGTTTTTGAAATGTGTAAGCCCTTTGTAAAAGATACAATTGTGAAGGTTTTTGGTAAACCTATGAAAACCTATTTGATAGTGAATGCTAATATCCCCTGTGTGAGGATATTAGGAGTGGAGTAGCATTCTATATGACTGTTGTTGAACAGTTGGTGTACACACAGGCGAACCACTATAACTCTTTGTGTTGTGTGGATGTGTGCTTTATTTTCATATCATTAATTATTCAGTTGAGGAATGTATATGTGGTTGTGAATGTTGTAATCATTTTATTTCAAGCTCAATGGAAATGTTGTAATAGTTTAGATTTAAATTTCAGCAATTTATTTCTAGCTATTCCTTTATTAAGTTTGAGCTTCAGTTTCTTTAATTGTTCTTATAAGGCTGCCCTACCATTTTTATGGTGTATGGTTGTCCTGAGAACAATCAGTACTTGAAATTGCTTTATATTCCTCCGTATAGTTTGAATTTATTTATTTCTCTTCGGTTTGAGTTCTTGATACAAAGACTTTTCTAGAAATCAGGTTTTCCTACCATAAACTTTGGTTTTTGGTGTAAGGTTGTCCTTAGAACAACTTTGTATCAATCTCTCAATGCTTATTTATTGAGGTTGCTATTCATCTCAGTATTGTGAATTGATTTACTTTATTTAGCTATCTTGTTATTTAAATTCTGTTGTAATTATCTTAAATTTGACATAGTCCTATTCACCCCCCCCCCCCCCTCTAGGCATATAGCTTGGTCATTTCAAGTGGTATTGATCCAAATAGCTCATTTTTAATTGTTATTTTTGGATTTATTTCCTGAGCTAACGATCTAAGCTTTATATAAGATGTCAAATTTTGATAGCCTTTCAGTCACTAAGCCTCCACCTTTCGATGGCACCAATTATGCCTATTAGAAAGCCAAGATGAGGATCTTCCTCAAATCTATGGATGAAAATGTGTGGCTAGCCACAGTGAATGAATGGACCCCTCCTACCACTGAAGTGACTGGTGTTGATAGTTCAAAAATAACAAAAATAACGGCTTATTTTTCTTGGACTACACTTCAGAAAAGTGAGAGCAGTGCAAATGCTAAAGCACTAAATGCAATTACATGTGCACTATCACCAGATGAATTCAAAAGAATTATATCCTGTGATTCTGCAAAACAAGCTTGGGATATATTAGAAATGACACACGAGGGTACTTCAATTATCAAGAAATCTAAGATACAAATCCTCACAACTAAATTTGAGGAAATACTTATGGAAGAAAATGAAATATTTATGGACTTCTATACCAGATTGAATGACATCGTAAACTCTATGTGGGGTCTAGGCGATAAAATCCCTGAAAGCAAGATATGTGCTAAAATATTACGCTCACTTCCTGAACGGTTCAATTCTAAAGTAACCGCAATCCAGGAACTTCGTGATACGGACAATATAAGGGTTGAGGAATTAGTTGGCTCATTACAGACTTATGAGTTAACCTTTAAAGCTCCAAAAGGTAAATTTATTGCCTTAAAAACTTCTAAAAATATTTTTCATGAAAATCATTTAAACTCTGATTTAGAAAACTCTGAAGTTGATATGACCCTTTTGGCGAAAAAGTTTTATAAGATTTTTAAAAATAAAAAGAGGGTTAATCTTCAAAAAGCATATGATAAAAAGAAACCTAAGACTAAATCAAGAAAGGCATTGAAAGACAGTCAATACTACAACTACCATGAGTATGGGCATTTGACTAACAAATGTCCTAACAAGGGCAAGTCGAAAAAGAAAAGTATGATGGCTACTTGGGATGAGTCCTTTGATTCTGAAGTCTCTTTTGAATCAGAAGATTCAGAAAACGAGTCAAGCAATGAAGTTAAAGCTCTTATGACTTTAGAAAAATTCACTTTTTCAGATAATGATGACTCTACAAGTGAAGAAAATCTGAATAGTGAATGTGAAAATGAAGATGATCTTCAAGATGCCTACAATGCCCTATACAAGGAAAGTTGTAAAATTGCTGTGAAATTGAAACTTCAAAAAGAGAAATTTTCTAAACTCAAAGAAATTTATGAATCTCTTGTTTTAGAAAAGTCTCATATTTCAGACTGTTTTGAAAAGACAAAATGCGATTTGGATTTTAAAACCTCCCAAAATGAAAATCTTAAATCTGAAAACAAACAACTAAAACATGAAGTCTCTTCTCTCTTGAGTTTAAAGGAAACCTGGAAATATGCCCAAGGTGATCCTAAATTTGAAAAACTCTTATCAGGATCGAGAAAATGTGGCGATCGATCTAGTCTGGGCTTTGATAAGAATATTCCTCCTAAACCAAAGAACACTCCTCCCAAGTTTGTAAAGGGAGAGACCTTAAACTCAAAAGGAAAAGATCAAATGTTTTCTAAAAACTCTAAATCTTTTCAAAAACCTATAAGTAATTATTTCAACTATAAAAAATAAAACCAAAACACTTTTGCTGAAAAAATAGTTGATTTACTTAAGGAGCTTCTAAAGTCTAACTCAATAGGTCATACTTATAATTCTTACAAACGAAAGAAGACCAACTACCCACCTAAACCCAAAATGGTTATGAAATGGGTTCCAAAGGTCACTTGTTTGGTTTCTCACACTACTTTCAAAGCTACAAGCCACTCAAAATGGTACCTAAACAGTGGATGTTCAAGGCATATGACTGGTGATAAAGGTTTATTCACCGATCTCAAAGACATGACTGATGGTTCGGTCACATTTGGTGATGGCAGCAACTGCAAGATTATGAGCCAAGGTACGGTTCAACTTTATAACCTTCCTTTATTCAAAAATGTTTTATATGTGGAAGGTCTAAAACATAACTTGCTTAACATATCTCAAATACGCGATAATAACCATAGTGTACGGTTTTCTAATCAAAGCTGTGAGATTCTAAATAACAAAGGCTCGGTAATATTAACTAGACGAAGAATGCCTGAAAAATGCTATATTGTAAACGAATCCAGCTCATCTAATCAATTGTATTACATGGTCCATATAGACGAGACTGATTTGTGACACAAACATCTTGGACATGTACACTACCGAAATCTATATAGATTGAGCAAATAAGAACTTATAAGAGGTCTACCCAAACTACAAAAAATGGATAAAATATGTGGTGAATGTCAGATTGGCAAACAAACAAGGAACTCACATAAAAAGGTGAATTTCAATACTACATCAAGACCACTCGAGCTTCTTCATATGGATCTTGTAGGACCTACAAGGACAGAGTGGAGGTGGTAAAAGATATATCTTGGTAATAGTGGATGATTTTACCAGATATACATGGGTTGTCTTCTTAAGGGATAAATCAGAAACCCTTGAAGAAGTGAAATAGGTTCTCAAAAGGATTCAAACTAAAAAGAGTTCTCAAGTCAGTAAGATTCATAGTGATCATGGATCTGAATTTGAGAATAGCAGTTTTGAGAAGTTCTGTAGCGACCAGGGAATATTACATGAATTCTCAGCGCCCAAAACTCCTCAACAAAATGGTATTGTTGAAAGAAAAAATAGAGTGCTTCAAGAAATGGCTAATGTCATGTTGAGTAGTATGAAGCTCTCTAAGAATCTTTGGGCTGAAGCAGTCAATACAGCTTGCTTCATTAACTGGGTTTACACTAGTAAAGGTAATAATAAAACGGCTTACAAAATGTGGTTTGATAAAAAGCCTACTGTCAAATACTTTTGAGTTTTTGGCAGCAAGTGCTATATTTTATGAGATCGTAAAAATCTAGAAAAGTTTGATACAAAGAGTGATGAAGGGATCTTTTAGGATACTCTTTAAACAGTCGAGCTTATAGGGTTCTGAACAAAAGGACCGGTGTGATTCAAGAGTCCATCAATGTGGTCATTGATGATCACTTGAACACACCAGTCTCAAGTTCAGATAATGATGTTGTTCTTGTAATTGATAAATCTGATACTTCATCTAATCAGACTGATTCTGATCTGAGGACTGTTAAAGATCATCCAACCATACAGATTCTTGGAAACCCTCTCACTGGTGTTCGTACCTGTAGACAACTTGAGGATATATGTAATTACGTATGTTTTACATCCCAGATAGAACCATCTAACGTAAAAGAAGCTCTTGCTAATGAAAACTAGATTGCTGCAATGCAAGAAGAACTTAATCAATTTGTTTGAAATGATGTCTGGTATCTTGTTCCTAGACCTAAAGATAAACATATTATTGGAACAAAGTGGATTTTTAACAATAAGTCTGACGAGCTTGGGAATATTATTCGAAACAAGGCAATATTAGTTGTACAAGGGTATGCTCAAATTGAAGGTATTGATCATGATGAAACCTTTGCCCCAGTTGCTCGTCTTGAATCAATCAGACTTTTTATATCTATAGCATGTTTTAAAAAGTTTAAAATTATTCAAATGGATGTACAGAGTGCCTTTTTAAATGGTGAATTACATGAAGAAGTTTATGTTGAACAACCTATAGGGTTTGAAGATCCTAACTTTACTGATCATGTATACCGTCTTAAAAAAGCTCTTTATGGTCTAAAACAAGATCCTAGAGCATGGTATGAGAAATTGACTAAGTTTTTACTTTATCATAACTTTCAGATGGGAAGTGTTGATAAAATATTGTTTGTTAAAAAACATAACGAAGATATCTTAATGGTTCAAATCTATGTAGATGATATCATTTATAGATCTACTTGTACTAACATGACTATTAAGTATGCAGATTTGATGAAATCTCAATTTGAAATGAGCATGGTTGGGGAATTAAATTACTTCCTTGGGTTACAAGTAAAACAACGACCTGATGGAATGTTCATCTTTCAATCTAAATATGTTATGAACTTGATTAAGAGATTTGGATTTAAGAATGGTAAGAATTTTGATACTCCTATGAGTACAACTTTGAAACTCTCAAAAGATTCTGCAAGTAAAAATGTGGATCTGAAATTATATCAGAGTATGATTGGTAGTTTACTGTATTTAACTGCTAGTAGACCCGATATTGCTTTAAGTGTTGGTATTTACACTAGATATCAGTCTGAACCTAAAGAATCGCATTTAATTACGGTCAAACGGATTATACGCTATGTCGCTAGTACTGTTAATCTCGGTCTATGGTATCCACATGAGACTAGTATTCAATTAGCTGGGTACTCGGATGCTGACTGGGCTGGTAATCTTGATGATAGAAAATCAACTAGTGGTGGTTGTTTTTATATTGAAAACTGCTTAGTTTCTTGGCTTAGTAAGAAACAAAGTTCTATATCACTTTTAACAGCTGAAGCTGAATATATCGCAGCTTGTAATGCTTGTACACAGCTTGTTTTGATGAAATGTATGCTAAGTGATTATGGAATTAAACAGGATTCTATGTTATTATATTGTGATAATACCAGTGTCATAAATATTTCAAAAAATCCAATTCAGCATTCTCATACTAAGCATATTGATATTAGATTTCATTATATTTGAGATTTAGTAAAGAAAAGGTAATATCATTGGAATTATCCCTACCGAGAATCAATGTGCTGATATTTTCACTAAACAGCTCGACAAAAGCAAGTTTAACAAAATGAAATTTGATCTTGGCATGTGCATTCTAAAATGATTATTTATGCCTATTTGTATCATATTGTATATATTTGCTAGATTAAATTTCTAATTTTTTGAAATATGCATGAAAATCTGATTTTTTGGTGGTACTCGACCAGTCGAGGATTTCCTCGACCAGTCGTGGCACGACCGGTCGAAGAAAACCTACGATCAGTAGTAGATCGCGGTGATTGACTTATATTTGGGGGAAATCACCTTCTTCCTCATTTATTCCTTCATCTCCAACTAGTCGACGCTCAACCAGTCGAACCCTCCTTCCAAATCCTTTAAGGTTAGTGTTTCATTTGCTTATTCCTTATGGATTTGTGTCTAAATTACTTCTATTTTCCTCTTGAAGTTGTCTATTTCTTATTTCGTTGTGATTTGAGAGTTTTTTTCTTTTGAAAAATCTGTTTTAAGAAAACCATCTTCTCAATCCTTTGCCACTCTTCACTTTCTTGAAATCCTTGTTGCAAATGGCATCTAGAGGGAAAAAGGCAACATCCCGTGGTCCGTCTTCTTCTTCCAAATCAGCCCCTCTCACTAAGCGTCATCTTCAGACTCCCGATGATGATCTGTCTTATGTTCGAGACATCAGATTACGTAATGTTATTGTTGAATATCCTGTTGATGTTAATCATGTTGCTCCTTTTAATATCCTTCCTATGCTTCAAGCTGTAGGTTGGGATAACTTATTACATTGGGGTGGGCCAGCATACCGGTCCATTGCACAGTCCATGTTCGCATGTATATGTGATTTTTCACTGGAGAATTTAACTTTTAAAATAGTCACTAGAGAAGGACCATTTGACAGTGATTGTCATTTGATTTCAGCTCTTATGGATATTCCTATAAATGATGAGGGCATTCCTATCCATAATTTATCTGATAAACCCTCAGAAACTAAAAAACGTATACTCACTAGAGATTTATGCAATCTGGATGCTCAATGGACTCATAAAGGGAATACGCTTCCCTCAAGGTATTTGTTACCCAAATATAGAGTTCTTCACAAAATATTTGTATCTAACTTATATCCACGATCAGGTAATAAATCTGAATTGACTTCCTTCATGGTTCATGTTCTTCATGCTGTTGTCAGTGATACGTTTATATGTTTACCATCCTTGATTTGTCACTTCATTCTTAATTTTCGTCTCCATCCTGGTCATAGTGACATTCCTTTTGCTTATTTGATGACAGTGTTGGCTACTCATATGTTAGTCGATATGCCAGTTGGTGAAGCCCCTATCCATCATCTGATATTTAACAATTCTAACCTGAATAAGATGAAGCTGGAAATGCTTCCAGGTCAAGGTGATGGTGTTGGAAATACTGAAGCTGATCATGAGGAAGATGCTGCTAATCTTCCTCCTGGTGATATTAATATGGATGATATTTTTAAAGAACTTGATTCTGATTCTACAAATGATCCAGATTATGAGACTTCTAACTTTGATGCTCGTCTACATGCATTGGAGGATAAGGTTGAGAATATAAATGTTAAGATGGAAAACATGCCTGTTGCTAATGATTTACATTTCAAGTATATGTGGAAATATCTTAAGCGCTTGAACAAGGGGATGCATAACCTTGATCCGTTTATCCCTGCTCCTTCATCTGGTTCAGATTAGTTTTTTTTTTAAGTTATCTAATTTGTAATAACTTTACTCCTATTGTGCCAGTTTTGCTTTAACTCAGTTTATGAATTATGTGAGTTGTTTATGCTATTATCTCATATCAATTTGTCTTGTTATCTCTCAAATTTTTTCTCCTTAGTCTATCTGTTCTGTGTTTCCTTTGTCCTCTTATGACAAAAAGGGGGAGAATGGATATGTTCACTCGCTTAGATATGTCTTATATGTGTGAAGACTAGATATGTTTTATGTACTAAGGGGGAGTTTTGTACAGATGCTGTTGAATATAGGTTTGCAGGTTCATGTTATTGTGCCAGTTGATAACAACTAGTGCATGATTCGTTAATCAGATATTCTGTGTTCTGTGACATATCTTGGAAGTGTGTTTTGTCACTAATTTGACAAAGGGGGAGATAGTAAGTGCTATTGTTTATAGCCCTTTTTGTTGTCAAATTTATGGTGCCAAAGACACTGTTAGGAAGCTTGCATATGTGAAGATCAAAGCTCTACTCAAGATCAACTTTGATGGACAAGCACTGCTCACAAGTCAAGACTCGAGGAAGTGAGCTTGTTCGACTTAATTCAAAGACAAGGATAATGCAAGAAGCTTTTAAGTTCAATTTCAAGATCTCAAGAAGCTTTCAAGTTTGAACTACATCAAGACTTCAAGCTTCACTACTTTCAAGTTCACATGTCTTTAAGTTTCAATGTCCTTACATCACTATTGAGGTATGACTGACTGTAGGTTGACCTTTAGAGTAGGCCATTTTGGATACATAATTCATATATTGTATATAAGAGAGTTTGGCCTATTATAAGACTAGTCCTGGACTTTGTTCGACTAATCCTAACACTGCTTCGACTTGTCTAAAGATTTCTTGGATCAGTCGTAAGTTTGTTGCAAAATTTGAAAGTTTTCTGTTAGGCTTTGACTAGTCTTGGGGACTATTCGACTAGTCATAGGAACAGTGTCGACTAGTTCTTCGATCAATTGTAGACCTTCGATTCAAACTACAGCGATGATTTTCCCTTAGCTTCGACCAGTCGTGTGTGACCTTTGACCAATCGAAGGTGCCTTACGACCAGTTGAAGGTGCCCTACAACCAGTCGTGAAACCGTCTTATCTTATCGCGCCCAAATTTTCAAAATTCTGTTGGACCTACGACCAGTCGTAAAGGTCTTTAGACCAGTCGAAGACGTGATTTATTCATCTATAAATAGAGCACGAATCTCAGAATAAAAGAGATCATTCAAGCAATTAAATCTGGCCTTTTGAGAGATAAATTTGTGCTCTATTTAAGCTAAGTGTGCATATTTAATATCTTCTTTCTTTAGCTTTTTTAATTGATTTTGTTTCTTGTATTCCAATTAGATTTGAAAAGAGGAAGTGTTGTCTTTCCTTTTTCTGGAATCAAAATCAATTAAAGCTAGCCCATTTGTTTTAATTTAAAATCTATTAGAAATTAGAACCATTATATAGTGAGTATTAGAGATTGAACTTTGACATTCAAATCTCTACTCCGATTTGGTTCTTCCGGACTGCTACAATAAAGAAGAAAAACAGGTATTTTACAATTTGTGTAATTTACTTTATTTAGTTTTATTTGAGGTTAAGCCAGAAAAATCTCATTGTATTAGTCATATGAGGAGAGCCAGGAAAATTTAGAAAAGAGGGTTTTTGAATTGTGTAAGCCCTTTGAAAAAGACACAATTGTGAAGGTTTTTGGTAAACCTGTGAAAACCTATTTGATAGTGAATACTAATATCCCCTGTGTGAGGATATTAGGAGTGGAGTAGCATTCTGTGTGGCTGTTATTGAACAGTTGGTGTACACACAGGCGAACCACTATAACTCTTTGTGTTATGTGGATGTGTGCTTTATTTTCATATCATTAATTATTCAGTTGAGGAACGTATATGTGGTTGTGAATATTATAATCATTTTATTTCAAGCTTAGTCGGAATGTTGTAATAGTTTAGTTTTAAATTTCAGCAATTTATTTCTAGCTATTCCTTTATTAAGTTTGAGCTTCAGTTTATTTAATTGTTCTTGTAAGGTTGCCCTGCCATTTTAATGGTGCATGGTTGTCCTGAGAACAATCAATATTTGAAATTGCTTTCTATTCCTCTGTACAGTTTGAATGTATTTATTTCTCTACTGTTTGAGTTCTTGATACAAAGACTTTTCTAGAAATCAGGTTGTCCTACCATAAACTTTGGTTTTTGGTGTAAGGTTGTCCTTAGAACAACTTTTGTATCAATCTCTTAATACTTATTTATTGAGGTTGCTATTCATTTCAGTATTGTGAATTGATTTACTTTATTTGGCTATCTTGTTATTTAAATTCCGCTGTAATTATCTTACATTTGGCATAGTCCTATTCACACACAACCCCCCCCCCCCCCAAGGACATATAGCTTGGCCATGTCAGTAGGAAAGGAAGAAAAGAAAGGGAAGAAAAGAAAGGGAAGAAAGAAAAGAGAAAGGAAGAAAAGAAAGAAAGAAAGAAAAGAGGAAAAAAGAAAAGAGAAAGAAAGAAAAGAAAGAAAGAAAGAAAAAAGAAAGAAAGAAGAAAGAAAAGAAAAGAAAAGGATGGAGAGGAAAGAAGGAAAGAAAGGTAGAGAAATTGAGTCGAGCTGACTTGCTGGACCCTTGAGACTGAGTCTAGGCCAGGTTTGAGTCAAGTTCTAGGTGAGGGTTTTTTCCTTTAGGCTTACGCTAATTTAATTGAATGTTTTTCCCCGCTCTTTCATACCTTCATGTATATGATTTTGCCTTTTTATGCCATCACTCGATTTAGCCTTTTCATGCCTGCATGTATTTATTTCGCTTTTTTATGTCTTCATGAATTTGATCTTGCCTTTATGTATATTTTATCTAGCCTTTTATATATCGCTTTGAATCTTCCATACTATTATATGTTTCACCATCAATTATTGGCCCTTTTCGAGATTTTTACATGATATCCATTGCAAGAGGTTTTCTTGGATTCACGAGAGGCTATGAGTACAAGCCTTGCCTTTGCCTTACCATTGATTTGGCTCTGCCACTCTCCTTTACCAAGAATCGACGGTGGTCGCTCTTCTAATTATGGAGTTGGCCGTTGCCACCCTTATTAAAGAATTGGCCATTACTACTCTTCTATTTATTGAGTTGGCTTTAACCTCTCTCATCATCCTCAAGTTGAACCTTATCACTCACCTCTTATTCGAGTTGGTTATTGTCACTCGCCCTTTTTCGTTAATGGCTCAGCAGGTGTCATGATATTCTTAACCTTCCATGAGTAAAGGAATTCTCTCTTGATGTAAGTATTATGTTGGGAATCCCTCCTCTAGTGATCGATGAAATATCGTAGACATAATACGCTTTGGATTGCGGCCCTTGGGGTGACACGTAAATCCATGTTTCATGGCTAGTGGTGCACAAATTGGTGCATATAATTCGCAATGCGTGTTGCATCGTTTTCGGGATTGGATGCCGCAAATAGTGGCTCCATGTACAGATCGTGTCACGTAATTCTTCCAGTCATGTGATGTGTTTGTCTTAGGGTAACCGCGTAAAACCATGTTAAGCGTGGGACACGCCAGTGAATATCCATAGTATGGGATGCGGGTTGAGTCGGATAACTATAATCGTATTCTACATTATGGCGATCGTTAAGTGTGATACTCCGCATATACTTTGTTAGGCATGCATCTCATATAGATTGATTGCGCATTGATACCTCTTGTAGTGTGGATTACTTGACGTATCAGAACATTTACATCACTTTTATGAATCTCTTGGATGACTGTTAATCTTGAAGGATAACCATCACTATGAGTAGGGCATTGACCCTCTCCCAACCATACAAATTATGCAGGTGATGTACAGATTGATGACCTAGAGAGCAATCTCCATGTAAAAGAATATACTAAAAGAATCTGAAGACAATCTATTTACTTAGTTTTATACTTCCACTGCTAACTCGATAAATGTAATAATCTTCCATAGAGAAGGGCTTCGATTATTCTTTTTTACATTGGTGAAATATAATCAATATAGTTGATTTTATTCTTGTCAATGTTACCTTCTTAAATGTATCTGGATGTGATCCAAATAAAAAAAAAAGAAGTAAGGTGTGATTTTCAAAAGCATCCAAGTTTATACATTATTAACACCTGGTTTTCTCGGGCACGAGTATAAACTCTAGTTGTGAAAATTTTGGGATGTTACAACCCACACCTTATCTCTCATGATTGAGGCCCATGGGTTGGGGCAAAGATGGCTAACTGTTCAGAATTTTCTAGACAGATCAGCAATACTGTATGACAGAAATTACCATGTTTACCTGATTTTTTGGAATAAGTGGCCCACCCCAGTGGACCCCACTTGTTGTTCAGATGTAGGACCACCTTTCTCGCAAATTTTTCAAGGGGTTTGGAGAGGTTTAGGCCCACTCCATGTGGTCCCAAACATAAGGACAACAAGGTTTCTGTAACAACCAGATTTCTATAACATGTGTGGCTTCCTATTTAATTTAAAATACTTCCCATGCTTAATAAAATCTAAAATTTTTTCTTGAGGTGGCCCACCCTTTCTGGGACCCACCTACCAAATTTCAAGCCAATCGGGCCACTGGAGAATTTATGACAGAGGTTGGATCGGCCCACCTGGCAGGACGTCCCTAGTGGAGACGTCCAGTAAGGCTGGCCGTCCCACCTGATTTGTGGCCCACCATAATGTAGTGTTTTATCCACCATTCCATCCATCTTGTAGCCCACTTAGATGTGGTCCACTTGGGTGTGGGACGTCCAAGGTGGGGCCCACTTTTATGCTTTGTGTAGGGTTGGGCATCCAGCCCATTGGGATGCCCAGGCCCAACTGTGGGACGCCCATGGTGGGGCTGCTGGTGGGGCTTTGGTCTAGCAGTGTGTCCCACCTATTTCTGACGTTTTTGGGGTGCTCCCTATGTGGTGGGGCCCCTATACTTGATGTTGGACTACCTGAATTCTTATCCCAATCAAATGAACTTTTTACTAGGCTCCAATAGCCCATAAAACTGGTGGAACAAAAATCCAGCAGTATATTGTAAATGTACATTGCCTTTAGGCTGAGATTTTAAGGAGTGGGGCCCACCACATTTTGAGGACCGTGGAGGGATTAATTCATGCCCTTAATCCCCTAATTTTGGGCTTCATTAATGCACCCTTGAGGCCCATTGTATTGTATATGGGTTGGGCTATGTGTGTTGCCCTTGGACCCATGTATTGAGTAGGCCTTGGGCCATTTATTTAAGGCCCGACATGAATGTATGTGGTATGTTATGACTACCCATTTCTTATTTATGGTGATGTGTGGGCCTTAGGTCTTGATTCATGATGAATTATCCATGGGCTACCTTTTGGGGACGATTAGTGGTTAAATGTCCACATTTGTGGCCCCAAGGTAGGCCCACTTACCTTTATGAGTGGTTAAAGGTCCATCATAGACCTTTGTTAGGTCCATTTCATTTATTTAGGCCCATGTCATTGTCCTTCCTTTGCCTTGTGGCCTACCCCAGACTATTGGCCCCCCATTAGAGGTTGTGCCCCTTGTGGAATTTGTCTAAGTACCTAGACTTAGTGCCTACTTGGATAGAGAGTGTACTACATCGTTCATCGCCGCATGGCGCATCTTGTTCATCCTCATGACCCATACGCATAATGGTGTGCTTGGTTAGCATTATGTGTGGTCATAGTTAAGCCATTGGGCAGATTTATGGCTTCCCAGAGGGATGGAGTTCCCCTCTTGAGCACATAGGATGCTTGGAGCTGATGCATGACTGGTATGCGTGATTCATGCATCTGGCATTTCATTACATGGTTTATATTCACCCTTGCTTCATCAGGGTCGTAGCCTCCACAGGAGTATCGTGGATGGCCGTATTGGACACCGAAAATATCACTTGAGCATTTAGAGCACGTAGGATGTCCTTCGGTGAAAGCCCCTAAACTTTCATGTTACTAGGAGACACCTCAACACTGAGACAGAGTGGAAAACATGAGCGCCCAAGTGCCTTATACCGTTAGGCTGCATCTCCCACTATAGCGTGGTCGGTTGAGATGAGGTGTGGTCTTACCCTCCTGAGTAAGGGGAGAAATAGCTAGGGTAAGTTTGACCAGCTCGTGAATGGGTCCGCTACCTTCGAGCCTTATTGGTAATTGGCTGTCCATAGGCGGGTAGAGGTCTCTTGCCCTCGTTTGACTATGCGGGTCTTGGAGAGCGGCAGTCAGCCAGTAGTGTACTTGACCCCGCTGGTTTCCCTATAGTTGAACTGTATATGATTTGAGGACTTGATATGAGGACTGGCATGTCTTGCATTGCATTGGCATTAGCTATATAGGCCTTTTGTGCATCGCCTCGGTATGGCACTCAATACTCATGTATTTCTTTGCATAGCCTTGGAACGGCTTGTTACATTCATGATTGTCGTAGCTTATCCCCGGTATGGCTTGTGGCATTGATAGTGTTCATGGTTCATGCCGAGCTTCTGTATTCTTTGATATTTCTTTTCTGCACTGGTTTTACACACTTACACCGCCCTCTAAGCTTTTTATAAGCTTATGAACAATTGATGCCTGCAGGTGACTCTAGGCAACCGTAGTAGTTGAGGAGGAGTGTTGGAGCATGCCGAGGACCTTTTGGAGATTTCCCTTATTCTATTTATGTATTTTCTTTTGAGCCATGTACCTTGTATAAAAGTTTAAATTCTCGATGGAATTTGTGATGTGACCCCGTGGTTATTTCTTGTGGTTACTTTGTTATGATCTTGGGTATGCTCTTCATAAATCAGATTATGTTATAGAAATCCTCCTTATAGGATCCTAGAATCGGAACCTGGTGGATGGGTGTCAGGAGTCGAGAATGGGGTACTACGGAGGCTGTTGCGACCAGAATCAGCTATCGGGATTTTTGTGAGTTCCAATCACCGAGTCTGGGATGTGACAGTTGTTGGTATCAGAGCATAACAAGTAACCTATGGAATAACTTAGGACGACATCACATATCTTTTGCGACCTTAGGACAAGTTGTGTCCCGAGTGCGTTTCCCTTGTTTCCGTTTGAGCCTTCGGGGTTTTGATCTCAATTCATCCATTGTCCTTGTTGTTTTGTAGGCGATGCCACCTAAGCGAGGCGCCCGTGGCCGTGGTGCATGTAGTCATCGTGCCTATGGCTGTGGTTCTCATTATGCTCCAGCGACCCGATCGACCCGAGCACATCCTGCTCCACCCGTTGAGGACTATAATCCTTAGGTTGTGATTCCACCTCCTGTGGCACATGTTCCCCTACCTGAGCTTGCTGTTCCTAATCCTGAGGCTCTTGCCACACCTGTGCCTCCACCAGAGGCCAATTCTGCCCCCTCTTATTCCACAGTTCCGGTTAGGGCCGAGCATTTCTAGTAGATGATGCAGGCTATCACTGCTTTTCTTCAAACCCATCATCCTGTTCTCGAGACCCCCGAATAGTCTCAGTAATTGCGAGCGAGTGCGCTGCTTTATGATTTTAGATAGCATGATCCCCCATGGCTCTAGGGTGAGTCGGACCCACCTGCAGCAGAGTTATAAGGCACTGAGATGGAGAAGATTTTTGACACCAAGCAATGCACCAGTGAGCAGAGAGTTCCATTGGCCGTCTTCCTTCTTCAGTGCAAGGCCCGTCATTAGTGGTCATCAGTTTCGAGGATGGCCGAACCTAATTTTGTTTGGACATGGGAGGAGTTCGTGATCCGTTTTGACCAGAAGTTCTTCCCAGAGCATATCCGTAAGCAAAGGGCCCTAGAGTTTGAGACCCTTGTGCAGGGTGAGATGACGATGTCTCAGTTTGAGGCCCAATTTGTTGCGTTGTCTCATTTTACCTCATACATCGTAGACAACGAGAAGCAGAAGGCTCACCGTTTCATGAGTAGCTTGCGTGCCACCTTTCGTAGTCGCATCATGGGACATCTGTTGACGACATTGAATGAGGTCATGCATAGGGCCTTGGTTTATGAGGAGGATTGGGCATTGTCCCAGAGGTTCAGAGAGCAGAGTTCCAGTGAAGATCGGAAGAGGAAGGCACCTTCCGGTAGTTCCCGTTAGTATCAGCACCAATGACATCGGGGCCGTTTTGGATTCAGATTGCCTGCAGTGAAGCCAGCAGCATCCTCATCACAACAGGCAGCTCCTTTTGGGCCATTTACTGACGTATGTTATGGTTGTGGGCAGTCTAGGCACCGTAGGCGCGAGTGTCTTCATCCGCAGCAGCAGCAGCAGAGGGCACTGCAGCTGCCCCCGCCCTATCCTCAGCAGCAGCGACCCCAGCATTAGACTTCTGTTCAGAAGCCTCCTCCCCAGTAGCAGAGGCAGCAGGGTAGGCCGCCGTAGCAACAGGAGAGGGGACCGGTACCTCCCCCACAAGGGTTGAGTATATATCACTGAACAGTAGGTGCAGAGTCATGATCCAGTCTTCAGGCTTACTTCCCTTGCTGGCATAGGGTCTATTCTACATCGCCCAGCAGGACCCGCAGTTATCTTCTGGAGTAGTTGAGGGTATTCTTCTTATTTCTGCTTGTGTTGCATATATTTTATTTGATTCTAGAGCACTTCTTTCATTCACGACCGAGGAGTTCTGTCGATCAACCGGTCTTCCATCGGAGTCCGCTCCTGAGGTTTTAGCCGTTTCGACTACCTTGGAGAAGTCCGCAGTTTTGAGCTGTCGTTGTTCTTCTTGCCCAGTTTTAGTTGGTGATATGTCCCTGCCCACCGACTTGTTTATTCTGCCGATGGCCAAGTATGATGTTATCCTGGTTATGGACTGGCTTGCAGAGTACCATGCTATCTTGGACTGTGCCACAAGGACAGTCACGTTTCATATTCCCGGCTTGCCGATATTCTAGTTCATTGTCGAGCCCAGAGGAGAGTCGTCGTCGAGTTCGTTAGCTTGTATTGTTGAGGAGTCTGTAGCAAGGTGTATTGAGCAGCTGCCGATAGTTTATGAGTTCCTGGATGTGTTCTAGGAGATCCCAGGTTTGCCGCCGCATTATAGATAGAGTTTCAGATTGATCTGGTGCTCGGTGTTGTGCCTATTTCGAAGGCCCCCTACCAGATGGCGCTGATAAAATTGCGAGAATTGCATGATCAGTTGGATGAGCTTTGAGAGTTGGGTTTTATTCGTCCCAGCAGTTCACCGTGGGGAGCCCCGGTATTGTTCGTGAAGAAGAAGGATGATTCGTTGAGGCTCTACGTGGATTACTGCGAGCTCAACAAGGTCACTATTAGGAACAGATACCTGCTCCCTAGGATTGATGATTTGTTTGACTAGGTGCAGTGTAACGACTCAAAAAATTTCGTACAAAGACCCGAGTACCACCTCAAGCAAAAATCACTCAGGATCAAATCCGTTAGGAATTAGACAAAATTAACTAAGTGCTAAACTAGATTAGCTGCAAAATCCGCTTGATCCACTTTAAATATGATCTGCAGACCCAAAACTTGTAGAATAATTGACGCTAGGTTACCCTGAAATTTAGGATCAATCTCATTACCCAGTTGCTCTCAGTAGCACATTGAAACTCCGTATCAGATCTGGACCGCATATCGAAAGTCCGAATAATATGAAGTTATATAATTAGGATTGCCTTGCTAGGCTTGACAACCATCTCGGAAATCAAATCCCGATAGTGTCCCAGGTCTATTCGCTTGAGCCCGGAGTGAAGTATGTGAGAAAACGTGATTTTCTTTAGAAATTAAATCTAATTTAAGTCATCTGAGACTTGTCGCTTGCGGACCTGATATAAACAATCAGTCCATCAGAATCTGACCCAAATACACCCTCGGATCAGGAGAAATTTCATACACAGGTCAGTGTACTTGTAACCCTGATCGAGTTTCGGTGACCGTTGAACTGAAACTGGTCTGCCACATGCGATCTGGAAACCCGATTGGAACGAAAACTTAACTCAACCAAGGTCCATCGTCAGGGAGCTTAAGTCCGACCTTTGGCTCAAGGAGGGCTCCGGAAGTGCTCCATTGAGCTGAAACAGATGTCATTTGGTTATAACCTAAGTATAACTTGGCCCTAGGGCCATTTCAATCAGTTTTAGGCCTACATAAGGACCTTAAACACTCTCTCATTCACTCCATACGAATTTGAGAAAACCCTATGAGAGAGAAGAGAGTAAAGAGAGGGAAGGTGTGAGAGAAGTGGGAGAAGGTTCCTGGTACTCTATCCTGCTATTCTACGTGCCTATTCATCGTTACCTAATCACTATTCCGTCGCATCTGACTTCGTTCCTAGGTAAAAAAACCTAACCCTAATCTGTTATAGGGTTTCCAATTGTTGCTAGTAGTGAAATAGCTGACTCAATTTGTGATATAGGTTGTCATTCCATCGTTGACGAAGACTTAGAGTCTCTGTCGAATTCGTTACGCTTCTACGGCATAAGGTGCGGACTATAGACGTATAGGTTATGGTTTTCAAAGCTTTCAATGTCGGATAATGATAGATTCTTGATGTGGATGATATTACACATGCAAAATACGATGTTTATTTTACATTTCGGTTATATATGAAAATTGTGGAGTTTAGTGTATTTTGTGTTCATGTAGAAAATACCGTATACGTATGAAACATGAAAGTCTGTTTGCCATGATTAACTATTGTGTGTATATACTAGTTATGCGTGTAACAACTCCTTGGCGAAAGGATTCACCCTAATATATGTTTGGGCCAACTTACGTTATGTAGGCTAAGAAGTGTAGTCTAGGTGTTTGTGAAAATGCTTGTATAAGTAAGTACTTAGGAGATAGTGCTTTTGGTGGGTGTTGAGATAGGATTCTCAACTACCTTAGGGATGTCTATGATTTCTTCCATGCAAGTTGTTTAGTTTCTTCGCTTTACTTGTGAAAGGCATGTGTATGGATTCTTGTTTATGTTACATCTTATAACATGCTTGATAATATGATTGGACTACTTGGTTACTCCTGTTCTGACTACTCTACGTGCTTCTGGTTAAGGATTGAATGTGATTGGGGCTATGTTATAGTCCAGGCAATCGGTAACAGGCTTTGAGTTCGTGGTTGAGATTCATTCGCCATGCAGGACGTGTTTGACGAACCTGAGTCATACCAGAGTTGTCGGTAGTGGTTAGGCCACACAGAGTGGTTATGCACTTCATGTCAATCAACTTCGAGTGCGCTCGTGCTAGTCGAGCTCGTCAAGTAACCCGATTGGCCCGATGTATGTTTACCCGTTTGGACATTACTATTTGAACTTAAGGTACCAACTCACCAATGAAATCCCGTTTAACCTTAGTACCTCGAACCGCTAAGACTCATGAGCCGGACATGGTGGTATGGGACACCGTGGTTGAGCTGTCAGCCTACGCTGGGGTGACGAGCCTCCCCGTAGTGACCAGTGAGAAACCCAGACTCATGAGCCGAATACGGTGGTATAGGACACTGTATTCGAGCTGTCGACCTACATCGATTGGTGACGAGCCCTTTGTAGTGACCTCGAGCATACTCTGAGTCTACGTGGAGGTGACAACCCTTCCGTAGCAACAAGAGTATAAACTAGGCCTGCACTGATTTGGTGACGAGCCCTTTGCAACCACCTAGAACCGCAATATCGTATGAGATTTACTAGGATTGACGATCCTAGAATGGATCATTATTTGGGAAGTGAAATAAGGGAGGTACCTTAGTTTTCCAATCCTGCTGTATGAAATGGAC
Source organism: Magnolia changhungtana (assembly GCA_030180095.1). Taxonomy (NCBI): domain Eukaryota; kingdom Viridiplantae; phylum Streptophyta; class Magnoliopsida; order Magnoliales; family Magnoliaceae; genus Magnolia; species Magnolia changhungtana. The sequence goes on along the minus strand of JASAUF010000324.1, from coordinate 2,071,798 downwards.
TAATAAGAACTCGGTAATCACGTTCATAACATCGCACTGCATGTGCCCCGGGTTAAAGAGCATAGAGGGAAGAAAGCATGCTGCGACCGTAAGATGGTGTCGCACGAGGGAGTGTAGGCGAGGGCATACATCATGACTACATTTCATCATTGCATTAATAAGAGTAACTAGGATTGTTTGATTGTACTACTTTATCATTACTACTTAACTGAATTAATAACATGTTAACCTTTGCTCTATAGTTCCACTGAGTTGATCACTCACTCCCACATTACGGGAGGGTGTTTTAAATACCAACTAGACTCTGTCTTGATTTAAGATGACGACGTGACCCCAAAGGCGGAGCCTGATTACTATGACGATCAGGACGAGTTCTCTTATATGGAGTTCTCTGGCGGCTTCGCTTAGGCTATCCAGATCGACGTGGCTACAGGGATTATCATGGTAGTTGTACTGTTGATATTTTGATTTTTGAGACTATTACATGTATATGGTGACTCAGTGATGTATTCATACTCTGGAGACCGATCATGATCTTTTGACTTATATACATTTATTTATGTCTTTCAGTCTTCCACTTACATTTTGTAACTTGATTTGGAGTATGAATTACTATTTTGGTATAATCCCACTCATGATTAATGCACTAACATAGACAACATTTAATCATAAGTATATATGTTGCATAAGTGATGTTTTGGAACTCGGGAGTTGAGTTGCTACTCGACCCCCGATTTTCAGGGCATTACAAGTTGGTATCAGAGTATGATTTGGATTAAACTGGACCTGGGTTATGGTCACATGATGTACGTTGACGCATTTCAACTTAGGTGGGTGCGAGGAAATGTAGAAACAGTCATAGGTGTCCCAGTTTCGCCCATTGGCAAAATTCTCCAGAAATGATCGCCGAGATCGGGTCCGTACTCTCCCATGATGGCTTAAAGCGACCACGGATCACCCCTAGACCATCACTCACTGGGTCTAGACCACAAATTACCCCATCCCAACCTTTAAAAATCCCTATGTACAGTTGTACATCACCAACGTACCTGATAGGCCCCGAAACGACTCAAATCGGAGCTGGGGGCCAAACCAACGAATCCGTTGGGACCTAAGGTGGGACCCACATGTTTTTGGACCAAGGGGGGTAGGAGGACCTCTCCCAATGGGCAAGCCCTTGCCAAAGGCTCCAGCGACCTGCGAGGACCTCGCCGCCTAGCAGGCCAGGCCAGGCGAGCCGGTCGAGCCGATCACATTTATGGGTAGTGTGGCCCACTGATCCAGGGTTTTGTATTTAAAACCTCTCCTAGGTCGCCCCTCCTTCACAAACCACCTCTCCAAGCCTTCCCTTTTCTTCAAAACTTCTTGTTTCTCTCTCAAATCGCCCCACCAAACGTTCTCTCTTCCATTTTCATGCACCCCTCCACTACCCTGCTGAATACCCTTCTCCATTGCTGCTTACCCTCTCCATTCTCTCTCATTTGAGTTCTTAAACCCCCTATTTGAAGCTCAAATTCATGTAAACCCACTAACCTATCATATTTCTTCATTTTCCCTCTCTATCCCCTTTCATTGAGCCTTTACCACCTCCTTTGAGGCTCAAATCCGCGGAGAACCAAAGAACTCATCCCTTTCTTCCCTTTTCTCCACTTTTTCATGGCCCTATTTGAGTTCATTACAGTCATTTTATCACTTTCCACCATTCTTTCTCTCATAAGAAAGAGAAAGGGTGTCGTGGATGAAGCCGGGCCTAGTCGTCCCACTCGTTCAAGGAGACCGAGAGGCGCCACCGCAAGCACTGGCATTGACCATGATATACGGACTAAGCGGGACCTCGATCCTGTAACGACCCGTAAATTTTCGTACTTTGGCTCGAGTACCATCTCGACCAGAAATCAATTAGGATTAAATCCTTTAGAAATTTAACAAAGTTAACTAAGTGCAAAACTCGATTAGCCATGAAATCCGTTGGGATCGCTTTAAATACGATCTGCAAGACCCAAAACTTGTGAAATCAGTGACTCTAGGTTACCCTAAAGTTTAGAACCAAACTCATTTCCCGGCTGCTCTCGGGAATGAAACGAAACTTCGTTTTAGGTCTAGATCGCACATTAAAAGTCTGATTAACACGAAGTTAAGGAACTAGGACCGCCTCACTGGGCTTGACTATCATCTCAAAAATCAGGTCCAGCCGATGTCCCACGGCCATTCGTTTGGATCCGGAGCGAGGGAGTGTGAAAAACATTATTCCCTTTACAAAATAAATATCTGGAATAGTGATCTGGCACCATTCGCTTGCGCATCAGTATTAAGTAACCAGACCGTCAGAATCAGACTAAATTACACCCTCGAATTAAGAAAAATTTCAGGAACATTTACATGTGCTTGGAATTTCAGATCGTGGCCCACTGACCATTGAACTGAAAGTGGTCCGCCACATGCGATCTGGGAATCCGATAGAGTCGAAAACGTAATCCCACATAGATCCATGTGTGGTGAGCTTAAGTTTGACGTTTGGCTCAAGGAGGGCCACCAGAACCTCTCTTTTGAGCTGGAAAAGTGACGAAATACCTATATTAGCAGTAACCCTTGAACCTGAGTCTATTTTGGGGAGGTTTTTTGCTATAAAAGAGACTTAGAACAGCCCCTCTCACAGCCATACGAATTTGGGATAAAACCCTAGAGAGAGAGAGAGAAAAGAGAGAGAAGAGCTTGGGATTTGTGGGAGAACTTCCTCCTGCTGCTTTCGATTATCGCACGGCCTACACCGCCTCTTTCCAGGCGCTTTCCCGGCGGTATCCACTTCGTTTGAAGGTGAGAAACCCTAACCCTAGGTCTGATTTGAAGTAGATAGGCTATAGGTTGTAAAAAGGCTAACCGATTCGGCTCTTTAGGCAAGAAAACTCCCGAATACGGAAGCTCACCAAACCTTACAGATCCGTTGTAATTCCAAGGGCAAAGGTGAGGACTTTAGGTGTATAGGTTACGGTTTTCAACGCTTTCAATGTCAGATAATGATAGATTCATGATCTGCATGCAAATGCACATGTACAAAGTCTTTCCGTTTTCTGTTTCAATTAACGTTGTAGAATATGAAATTTCACATACTCTAGGTATACGTAGAAATACCGCATACGTATTTTTTTTTGAAAAAATGTTTGACATGTTTATTTAATGTATGATTATACAACATATGGATAAAATACTAGTTTGGCGAAAGGAATCGCCGTAATACATGCTCGCTTGTAAATACTACGTATGTAGAAATTGTGTATTCTAGAAATACCGTATATGTGTAAATTTTGGAAATGCATTTGTCGCGATTATTTGCTGTATGATTATGGTATACATGGATAAAACAACCGCTTGGCAAAAGGATAGCCCTAATACGTATTTTGCTAACATACGTCATGTATGTTGGAATGGTGTACTGTAAGTGTTTGTGTAAACGCTTGTGAGTGTAAATGTTTAAGTGTTAGTGCCTTAGATAGGTGCTTATATGGAATTCCCGACTACCTTAGAGACATGTATGATACCCTCCATGTGGTGGTTTACTTTAGCCACTCACTTGTGATGTATACGTAATTGTGTCCCTATTTGTATAGTACTCTACAACATGCTTTACAACATGCTTGATATCATGCTTCATAACATGCTTTATGATATGCTTCCTAACATGTTGTATTACTTTGTTTATCATGCTTAACTCCACATGCTATTGATGAGAACTGTATGAGTTTGGGACTATGTTTATAGTCCAGGCATTCGGTACCAGATTGGAAATTGTGGCTGAGATTCATGTCGCCACAAGGAATGTGTCTGGCGAACCCGAGTCGTACTTCGGTTGGCGATAGTGGTTGGCCACACGGAGTGCTTTTGTGCTTCATATCGCCCAACTTGTTGTGCGCTCGAGCTAGTCAGGCTCGTCAAGTAACCCGATTGTCGAATGTGTGTTCACCATGTTTGGTCATTACTGTTTGAACCTAGGGTACCAAACTTACCAGTGGCGATCCCGTTAACCAAGGTACCTCGATCCGCTAAGACTCATGAGCCGGACATGGTGGTATGGGACACCGTGGTGAGTTTGTCTGTCGGCTATCTTTGGGGCCAAGTGCCTCCCCATAGTGACCATTGAGCAACCCGAACTCGTGAGCCGAATATGGTGGTATGGGACACTGTATTCGAGCTGTCGATACTTACGGCGAGAGCCGAGTACAGTGAGACCTGTGCTCGTGCTGACGGGCGACGAGTCCTCTGTAGTATCTTCGAGTATACTCCAAGGGTCTGTGATTGGCGACAAGTCTTTCACAGCAACTAGAGTATGAGTTGAGCCGAGTACGGTGAGACCTGTACTCGAGCTGACGGCTAGTGATTGAGCCGAGTACGGTGAGACCTGTACTTGAGCTGACGGTCAGCAATTGAGCCGCATACGGTGAAATCTGTATCCGTGCTGACGGGTGACGAGCCCTTTACGATGCCTTCACTATGCCTCTCAAACCATAATATCGTATGAGATTAACTAGGATTGACGACCCTAGAATGGATCATGTTTGGGAATGATACAAGGGAGGTACCTTAGTTTCCCAATACTGCTGTTTGAAATGGAATAATAAAAACTCGGTAATCATGTTCATCATAACACCACATGTGCCTTGTAGATGTGGAGCACTGAGGGAGTTAAGCATTCGCGAACGTAAGATGATGTCGCATGAGGGTGGTTTGGCAAGGGCATACAGCATCATGTTATTTCATTCTCACACTTAACAAGAGTAGTTAGAATTGTTTGATTTGTACTGCTTTATCATTACTGCATGACTGAATTGATAACATGTTAACCTATGCTTTATTGTTCCACTGAGTTAGCTACTCACTCCCACGTTACGGGACGGTGTTTGCAACACCAACCAGACTCTGTCGCAGGTATAGACGGCGCGACGGTTCAGGAGCCGGAGCCCGATTTCGACGAGGACCAGGACGAGTTCTCGTTTATGCAGTATTCGGACGGCTTTGCTTAGGCCAATTGCACCGCGGGGATTACAGGACACATCTTTAGATTGTATTTTGATTTTTGACTCTAAAAACAGTACATGTATATGGGTACTCAGTTAGTGATCATACTCTGATGTTTCAAAAAAAATTTGTTTCCTTACATACTTTAAATATACAATTTCAGTCTTCCGCTTGCCTTTATACAATTGAACTGGAGTATGATTTACTATTTTGGTATAATCTCATTCATGTTTATTGCTCTAACTCAGACAACATTTAACCATCATTGTGTATGTTGCATAAGTGATGCGTTAGAACTCGGGAGTTGAGTTCATACTCGACCCCCGAATTTCAGGGCGTTACAAGTTGGTATCAGAGCATGATTTTGATTAAACCGGACCTGAGTTATGTTCCCACTACGTACGCTGATGCATTACAACTTAGGAGGGAGCGACAGATTTCGCCAAACGGCGAAGTTCCCTAAAGTCGAAAGCCGAAATCGAGTCCGTAATCAACCATGGTCGCACAGGTCAACCTTAAAACATTCCTAGACCGTTCACAACCCTTTAAATAGGGATACCAAGTAATGAGAATGAAATCAGAAACAAACTACAACTAAGACTCCTAGAATTCACGACTTACTATAAGGTCGTAATGTCTACTAGTGCACAAGGTTCTCAGCCAAAAAATAGTAAGAGTCCTATTTGGCTTCACCAAACCGTCCTCCTAATTACCTTAAGTTCTCTGCGCGATGAGCGCAACTCCTAAAACCCAACGAATGAAGAATCATTAAACTAAAACTACCATTTTTAGCAAAACGAAATTGAAACGGGAAAATTACCATTAATCGGAGGGTTTTCTCACAATTTTGGGCTGCGCAACCCAGCTTTGCTAGGTTGGTTGGCTTCATTAGCTCGTTCTACCCCAAATTCATATATTTTACGTCAGATAACTCATTCCGGATTACAAGTTACGTTCGATTATTCCGAAACCACCCGAAATGGAGCGAAACGGGATCGGGGGGCCAAACGGAACACTTCCGGAGGGATCCAAGGTGGGACCCAGGGATTTTTGGGGCCCAGGGGACTGGAGGATCACAACCATGGAGCCCCATTTCCAATATTCTAAATTTTTTTGGTGAGGCCCTCGCCGGTTTTTGGGTTGGGCCGGGCCCGTGGTTCGGGCCGGTCGACTTTGGGGGTCCCTACAACCCAAAGCCCTAGCTCCCATCCTCAAACTATTCCAAAAAGTCCCACTTCCTTCACAAACCCCCTCCCTTGGTCATTTTTCCCTTCCACCTTGCTACCCTCTCTTGCAAAACGCCTCTCCACCTCTCTTCTCTACTGATTTCGACCACTTCTTACTGTCCTCCATCGTGGTACGCTGCCCTCTTATCCATTTCCTCTTCTTTCCACTCGTTTGGACCCCCTACACGTGGTTGGAGGTCCCAAAACCGTGGGAGTTATCTCCCAAACCGTCCTTCCCATTTTCTTTCTCCATTTCCCTAATCTTTTTCACCTCCCACGTCTGTTGGATCTGCTGATCGTGAAGAACTTGGGAGATCACCCCTTTCCTATTTCCCTATTTCATCGATTTTCCATGGCCCTTTTGGGTGTTGTGGCGGCCCTTTTCTCCATCTCCACCATCCTCTCTCTGATGGGCAAGAGGAAGAGTGCCGCTGATGAGGCCGGGCCTAGTCGCCCTACACGATCGAGGCGACCGCGAGGCGCCGCCGCTAGCTCGAGCTTTGCCCGGGAGTTTCGCACGAAGCGGGACCTTGATCCCCGGATCCCTGCCGAACGGGTGCAGTTGGCGGCGCTACCTCATGGTGTTTATGAGGACTGCAGAGTTCTTTTCGAAGCCCGGGTGGATGGTCGGCTATTTGGGGAGTATTATTTGTTTGAACAAGTGGAGGCGGCCCTTTGGGGTCCATTATTTGAGGTCAGGGGTCGCGCAAATTTCGGCACTGTCAGAGCCTTCTACGCCAACATTCGCAAGCCTACACTAGACCCTTTGCAATTCCAGCTCTTAGTTGGGGTGGACGTGTTCATCACCGTTGATGTGAGGATGATTGCGCGACTTATGAATATGCCCCTTGGTGACGTACATGCTAGCGAGCTGAATTTGGCAACTGCTCGTGAAAGGGATCGTCGCACCCAATACCTTTGTGGTGGCCGACTAGCTGAGTGGCAGCCGAACAAAAGCCTGCTAGCGTCCCACATGTCTGACGACTTCCGCCTACTACATCATATCTTCACATACAATCTTTACCCCAGGTACAGTAATCGCAGCGAGTACACGCGACTTATGGTTAATTTTCTGTACCAAGTGGGGCAGCGGGCGAACTTGTGTGTGCCCACTTTCGTGTTGCAACAGATCGTGAGTGTTGCACGCTCCACCAGGAGTTCTGATTCGCTTCCTTTTGGCCGACTCATATGCAGGATCGCACGGGATTATGGCTATAGTTTGAGGGCAGAAATGCCAGTACAGGTCTACCAGATTGACGAAAATACTCTCAAACAGATGAAACTTGGGGCACAGCGACAACGGGCCCGACAGGTTGAGAGTGAGGATGAGATTGAGAGCGATGAAGATACGAGTGAAGATGGAAGTGAAGCAGAAGAAGAGGAAGAGGAACCTGAGGCTCAGGACACTGAGGGGAGTTCACCTCCTGCGGCTCAGGAGCAGGGCATGGATCGGGATGCCTTTGATGCACGTTTGGCCCGTCTTGAGGAGGGTCAAGCCGCCCTGCAGCAGGAAGTCGGGCGAGTCCGAACCAAGCTTAGCAAGGTGTCTCGTACCTTAAAGGCCATCCTGTGTTGTCTGCAGGACAAGAATGCCCCTCCTCCATCGCCTGATTCAGATGCCTAGTCATCCACGTTGTTGTGTGTGGTTATTGTTTGTTTTTGGTTACCGCGATAGGCGGTTTATGTTTTCATGTAGTTGATGTAATAGATAGTAGCGTGTTCTAAGTGTTTGATATTGTGGATGTATTGGCTATCATGTGATTTCTGTCATAATTCATGTAACTCTGTATTCCATGTATTATGACAATTTTGGGTAAATGAAAGGCATGTAGCCTCTTTTGTTTTGATGATGTGTGTTATGCTGTATCTCACAAATGTTGTACCCTATGTTGTATAGGGCATGCCGCGACAGTATACGCGGAGCACGGCACATCTCTGTCTCGACCGCTCTATGGACCAGACTCCTTCAGTAGTAGCGGTCCTACACGACCGAGGGTTGGGTTCCGATCGCCTCTCCGCCGGTCCTACCGGTGGATCGCCACCTTACACACCCCGGTCCGTGAGCAAGATCGGCCGTCTTCTTCAAGCGCAAAGATGATTCCCAGGCTGCTCCGCCGACTGATAGGTTTGAGCAGCTGATGTTGATGATGCATCAGCAGCAGATACAGCAGCAGCAGCACCAGTAGCTTATGGCCACTATCGCTGAGGCCTTGTCCCATGGTGGTAGTGCGACTCCACCTACGACATCTGCACATCCTGATGAGCCTTCTGAGCCTCCTGCTCGATTTGAGGATGTGCCTCTGCCCACATCCGTCGCACCTCCTACTGGAGATGTAGGTACACGTGGTTTACTCGAGCGATTTCAGCGCTTGAGGCCTCCCTCATTTATGGGTTCTCACAGACCCGAGGAGGCAGAGTTCTGGCTAGACCGTATCTCCAAGATGCTACAGATGCTTCACTTTCGAGGCGTAGCAGGGTCGAGTCGGCTTCTTCCTTCATGTTTGAGAGGAGGCCGGTTTATGGTGGGACATGTGTCCGCGGATGGTCGCAAAGTGGATTACGTGTGGACCAGGGAGGCCTTCGAGTTTCGGTTCCCACGAGAAATACTACCCGCAGACTTATCAGCATGAGCGGGAGGATGAGTTCCTGTGCCTCAGGCAGGGGGGCATGACAGTGACGGAGTATGAGCACCGCTTCACTGAGTTGGGCCGCTTTGTCCCAACTATCCTCGTCAATGAGCAGATGAGGATGCGTCGCTTCTCTGGAGGCTTGCGACTCGACATACGGTCGAGGATATGCTGCCTCAGTATCCCCACCTACGCGGCATTGGTCCACATGTCTATGACGGCCTAGCAGGATGTGGACCGATTGGCCAGATCGCGTGGTGCTATAGTTGTGAGGCCACGGCAGGATTTACAGAGTAGGCCTATTCTAGGCAAGAGGCCTCGTGCTGATTCGCCTCCCGGGCCGCGCGGCACCAGTAGCTCCTCGTGAGACGCCCGATGGTGACCTGCAAGTTTTGCGGGAAACCGGGACATCCTGCTGAGAGTTGCTTCTTGCGCATGAGGGCTAGCGGCTTTGCACCACCGCAGAGGTTGGATCGCCCTTACCCACAGGACATATCAGCTCCACCGCTACAGACTGCTCCTGTACATCTTTCCTTCCGACCTCCTGTGTCGCGCTTCAGGCCACCACAGCGACCCTTGGCTCCTCAGCCGAACCGTCAGCAGCAGACGCGGGTGCATACGCTTGTGGCTGAGGCACCTGAGACGTCACTTGCGGCCCCGACATCTTTTGAGGGTACGGCTTACATTCATGGCACTTCCGTTTCCTTATTGGTGGACATTGGGGCCACTACTTCTATTATTTCTTGTGGGGCGGTTAAACGTCTATCATTGCATACTATTCCCACTAAGGGAACGAGACTCACTACGGCCACTGGGACCTTCTCGGATGTCACACGGTTATGCGAGGGTTGCTCAATAGTTTTGGGTAGCAGCACAGTGTTCGTCGACCTCATTGTTGCTCCACTATGGCACTACGACGTTATCCTTGGTATGGATTGGCTCGTCAGGATGAGGGCGGAGATAGATTGCGATACTCGGATCTTGACAGCCTATGGACCTGACGACATAGCTTTTACGTTTCCAGTGCAGGTCAGTTGGCCCTGCCGTGTTGATTGTTATGCTGCTTTACTTGTGCCGATTGATGGTCCGACATTGGAAGGTACGCCGATGGTTCGAGAATTTGTTGGTGTGTTTAAGACTATCCCTGGTTTACCTCCTCGGCGCGAGATTGATTTTACGATTGATCTTACGCCTGGTGCGACACCCATCTCGTTGCCGACTTATCGTATGCCTCCATGTGAGATGGAGGAGCTGCGGAGACAGATTGACGAGCTTATAGAGAAGGGCTTTATACAGCCTAGTGTGTCTCCTTGGGGAGCACCTGTGCTATTTGTGAAGAAGAAGGACGGGTCGCTACGGTTGTGTATTGATTACCGTAGGTTGAACTAGGTCACGGTGAAGAACAAGTATCCTTTGCCCAGGATAGATGATCTGTTCGATCAGTTGAGAGGGGCGAAGTATTTCTCGAAGATTGATCTTCAGTCGGGGTACCACCAGTTGCGCGTGAGAGATGAGGACGTGCAGAAGACAGCCTTCAGGACGTGCTTTGGGCACTATGAGTTCTTGGTGATGTCGTTCGGCCTGACGAACCCACCAACCGTGTTCATGGATGTGATGAACCGGGTATTTCGGCCCTTCCTGTACCGATTCGTCATCGTATTTATTGACGACATCTTGATATACTCTACGAGTCGGGAGGAGCACGAGGAGCACTTGAGAGCGGTGTTGGGTACACTGGAGAAGAACCAGTTGTTCGCACAATACAAGAAGTGTGACTTCTGGCAGGAGGAAGTCAAGTTCCTGGGACATGTAGTGTCCAAGGATGGGATAGCAGTGGACCTTGCTAAGGTAGCTGCGGTTCAGGATTGGCAGCAGCCTGAATCGGTTACCGAGGTGAGGAGTTTCCTTGGTCTGGTTGGGTATTACAGACGCTTCATTCGGGATTTCTCGAAGATCGCCAGGCCATTGTCTCAGTTGACTCGGAAGGACTTAAAGTTCGCCTGAAATGAGAAGGCGGAGGCAGCTTTTAAGGAGCTGAAGGACAAGTTGACGTCCGCCCCTGTGCTAGTATTGCCAGAGCAAGGGGAGAAATGCACGATATATACTGACGCGTCTCGCGTTGGTTTGGGTTGTGTTCTAATGCAGAAGGATAGGGTGATTTCATATGCCTCGAGACAATTAAGGAAGCACGAGGAGAATTACCTTACACACGACCTGGAGTTGGCAGCTGTCATCTTTGCATTGAAGCTCTGGAGACATTACCTCTACGGAGAGGAGTTCGAGCTTTTCTGCGACCACAAGAGCCTTAAGTACATATTCACACAGCGAGACTTGAATATGAGACAACGCCGATGGATGGAGACCTTGAAGGACTTCAATTCGAGGTTTCCTACCATCCTGGCAAGGCGAACCTTGTGGCAGACGCGTTGAGCGGCAAGAAGGCGATAGCTTTTGCGGCACCGTTGATGATAGCCGAGTGGGACATGGTAGAGTTCGTACGGGACTTCGAGCAGAGACTCACTGTCGAGGAGCCATTTGAGTGTGTTGCGCACGTTCGGGTGCGACCACTTATTGACGACAGGATTGTTGAGGCCCAGGAGGGCGATATACGGCTGTCTGAGCTTCGAGAGCAGGCTAGCGACGCCGAGGACTCCGAGTGGAGAGTTGGTTCTGATGGGGGTCTACGATTCCGTGGCCGCCTATGCGTTCCTGATGTGCCTGACTTGAGACGCGAGCTTCTCGAGTCTGCCCTGAAAAGGTCAAGCTATATGTCCTAGAGGGGGGGTGAATAGGACTATGCCAAATTTAAAATAAAATCAGCGGAAATAAAGTAAACCAATAGCCTTATAATATGAATCAATTCACAATGCTAAATTTAAATCACCTTGATAAATAAGTATTGAGAGATTGATACAAATTCAGTTCTAAGGACAACCTTACACCATAATAAACAAGGGCTTATGGTAGGACAACCTTATTTCTAGAACCTCTTTTGGATCAAGGACTCAATTTTAATATAAGTAAATGAAATAGCAAGGAATTGAAATTAAATACGTATATAGATCTAAATTATTACAACAATCCCCACACTTGCTTGAAATGTAAATAGTTACAACATTCACATCCACTTGTACATTCCACACAATCGAATGATAAAAGATATGAAAATTAAGCAAGCATTCAATCCACAAGACAAAGAGTTATAGTGGTTCGCCTGTGTGTACACCAACTGTTTTCCAACAGCCACACAAAAAGCTACTCCACTCCTAATATCCTCACACAGGGGATATTAGCATTCACTGTCAAATAGGTTTTCACAGGTTCACCAAAAACCTTTACAATTGTGTCTTTTTCACTTGGGCTTACACAATTCAAAAACCCCTCTTTTCTAAGTTTTCTGGTTTTCCTCAGACAACTAATACAATGAGATTTTTCTGGCTCAACCTCAAACAAAACCAGTACAATGAGATTTTTCTGGCTTAACCTCAAACAAAACCAAAAGTAAATAAATTTTATAGAATTGTAAAATACCTGGATTTCTCCTTTTCTTAGCAGAATGCAGAGAACCAATCGGAGTAGATGATTGAATGTCAAAGTTCAATTTCCAATACTCACATTCATAAGGTTCTAAATTCTAATAGATTTTAGATTTAACTTGTTAGGCGTAGCTATATTTGATTTTGATTCCAAGAAGAAGGAATAAGATAATTCCTCTTTTCAAATAAGATTGGAATATAGAAACAAAATCAAATTAAATAAGCTAGCAAAAAGGAATATTAAATAAGCACAATGTAGCTTAAAATAAACACAGACTTATCTCAGAGTGATCACTTGAAAATTCTTGAATTGAATCGAGTTGAAATGTGAAAACTCTGAATTTCGTGTTCAATTTATAGAAGCAAAAATCGTTCCTACGACTGGTCTTAAAACCTTCGACTGGTCGTACCTCTAACAGATTTTTGAAATATTGAGCGCGATCTTTGAAAGTCGTTCCACGACTGGTCGTGAGTAGCCTACGACTGGTCGTGGGTCACCTACGACTGGTCGTAGATCCTTACGACTGGTCGTAGGACCATAGATTACGTTGCTGGACTTTGAGTCGTAGATCCACGACTGGTCGTGGACGAGTCGAAGCCACACCTACGACCAGTCGAAGGACCTCCAGGACTGGTCGTGGGCATACCAAAAATTCTGAAAAATCTTCAACTACTTGGGACTGGTCGTGGAATTTCTTGGACTAGTCGAACCAATGTCAGGACTGGTCGAACAAGAGCTAGGACTGGTTGTAGAATAGACCAAACTTATGTAAAATAAATATTTGATTTATGTATCCAAAGTGACCTACTTAAAGGGTCAACCTAAGGTCATTCAAACCTGAATCATGTCGTATGGACATTGAACTTCAACCATTCAACGAATGTAGATTGTTTGAACCATATCAGGCTTGAGATCTTGAAATTGTTGTAGCTTCAAACTTGAGATCTTCATCAGCATAACAACTACTTCATGCATTGCTTATTAGTCTTGAAGTCATGAGTTGTTTCTTAAGACTTGAACATCAACATTGTAGCTTCTTGAGACTTCAACATGTAGCTTCTTGAACTTCAATATGTAGCTTCTTGAAAAGTTCAACTTGTAGCTTCTTGAAGTATTTATGCAGTGTCTTGAATTCATATCATCATACAAGCACAGGACACAGATAGATGTTTTGACACATCAAAATTTGACAACCAAAGGAGTATGAGACCATAACACTTACATGCCCATAACTCGAAGCTTGCGATGCATACTGGTAGCACGAAGATGTACCGGGATATGAGACGGACGTATTGGTGGGATAACATGAAGGCCCACATCGCTGAGTATGTGTCGCGATGTTTGACGTGCCAGTAGGTCAAGGCAGAACATCGCCGACCTCCTGGACTGCTTCAGCCCATGCCCATAGCAGAGTGGAAGTGGGATTTCATCTCCATGGATTTCATATCCGGGCTACCGAAGACGAAGAAGGGACACGATTCCATTTGGGTGATTGTGGACCAGTTGACCAAATCGGCCCATTTCCTCCCTATCAGAGTTACGAACTCTGCAGACGAGTTGGCTAGATTGTATATCAGAGAGATTGTCCGTCTACATAGAGTTCCATTAGAGATCGTGTCGGACAAAGACACTCGGTTCACATCTATCTTCTGGACTCGTATCCAGGAGGCGATGGGTGTGAAGTTGAAGTTCAGTACGGCGTTTCATCCTCAGACTGATGCGCAGACAGAGCGGGTGAATCAGATTCTGGAGGATATGTTGCGAGCATGTGTGTTGGACTTCAAGGACAGCGGGGATGACTGTCTTCCGTACGCAGATTTCGCTTACAACAACAGCTTCCAGGCAACTATTGGCATAGCCCCATATGAGGCTTTATATGGTCGTCTTTGTAGAGCACCGCATTGTTGGGCCGAGGTTGGCGAGCGTAGTCTGATTGGCCCGGAGTTGGCACAGGCGACTACAGAGAAGGTCGACATTATCAGGCGTCGATTACTTACAGCGCAGCAGAAAGGTGCGTAAGAGTTACGCCGATACGAGGCGGCGACCGCTTGAGTTTGAGGTCGGGGATCATGTGTTCCTTCGAGTTTCCCCTATGAAGGGAGTCCTTCGGTTTGGGAAGAAGGGGAAGCTCACATCGAGATTTATCAGTCCATTTCAGATACTGGATCGAGTGGGTGATGTGGCGTATCGTCTCGCTTTGCCCACGCCACTAGCATCTGTACACAATGTATTTCATGTATCTATGCTGAAGAAGTACGTTCCTGATCCTTCGCATGTCATCAGATGGGAGCAGGTACAGCTGAGCGAGGATGCTACATATGAGTTGCGCCCGACGCGTATCCTTGACAGGAAGGAGCAGGTACTGCGTAGCAAGGTCATTCCACTTGTGAAGGTACTATGGACACATCATTCCAAGGAGGAAGCTACTTGGGAGACTACAGAATGCAAAACACGAACCATGAAAGCAGTGAGTTCGGTTTTATTACCAGAACGTGAATAAAAATTTGAGATGAATATCCTATGAAGTACTCTATGTCTGGGTAACAAATACCTTGAGGGAAGTACATGACCTTTATGAGTCCAATGAACATCCAAATTACATAAATCTCTAGTAAGCATTTTTCGTTCCTCGATTCTCGAGAGACCGTCATGTAAAATATTAATTGGAATGCTCTCATCATTGATGTATTTCCATAATGTCGACAATCAAATGTCGATCCACTAAAAACAATCCTTCTTGAGTATCAACTTTAAAAGTTAAATTCTCAAGAGAAAAATCACAGATACATGCAAACATGGATTGGGCAATGGACTGGTATGCAGCTCCACCCCAATGTAAGATGTTATCTCATCCCACAGATTCCAACAGAGGAGAGATACCAAATGAAGCAATGTGATTAATATTAACATGACGCTCAACAATAACATTGCGCATACGCAAATCCCGAGCATTAGAAGGATCATTTTCAGGAGAGCGAAGATGACGTTGTACAATAGAAGCTGATGTAGAAGAAGATGAACCTCGAGTAGTTTTCTTTTTACCTTTAGCATCCATTTTCACAGAAGGATTTCAAGGAAACAACAAGTTGCAAGATAGAAGAAATGAGGTTTAGATAGAACAGATTTTTCAAGATAAAACCCCAAACTTGCAATGAATGACCAAATAGATTCCACAAGAATGAGATTTGAAACACCAATAGCAAGAATCTACAAAAAAAATGCAAAAGAACCACTAACCTTGAAGTACTATGAAGGTGGGTAGCTAGAACCGTTGGAGAGTAAAAAGAAATGAAGAAGAAGAGTCAAAATCCCCAAATTAAAGTGAAATCCCGAGTTTCACGACTGGTCGTGTAGGTGTTCGACCGGTCATAGCACGACCGGTCGTGTACACTCACGACTGGTCAAGTACGACTCAAAATTTGCAAAATTTTTAAATAATTTTCAAATTCAAGCAAATAAAACATCAAACTTATGTACATTATGATACACCAAATCACGCAAATTCAATTTAAATTGCACATACCGAGATCAAACTTTAATTTATTAAACCTGCTTTTGTCGAACGGTTTAGTGAAAATGTCCGCAAGTTGAGTCTCGGTTGGAATGTAATCCAAATATATTAATTTTTCTTCCACTAATTCACGAATGTAATGAAATCTAATGTCAATATGCTTAGTACGCGTGAATGCTTTGGCTGGATTTTTAGAGATATTTATTGACTTTGGAATTATCACAAAATAAAATCATAGAATCCTGAGTGATTCCATAATCGCTAACATTCGTTTCATCCAAATAAGTTGAGTACATGCATTTCAAAGAAGAATGTATTCAAATTTCTCACTGTTGATAGCGATATAGAACTTTGCTTCTTGCTAAACCAAGAAACAAGGCAATTTCCAATGTAGAAACAACCACCACTGGTTGATTTCTATCATCAATGTTTCCACCAATCGACAAGATCTGCAAGCATTCGACTAATTGAACATTAGTCTCATGTGGATACCAGACCCAGCTTAGTAGAACTTGCGACATATCTCATAATCCGTTTAACAACATTAAGTGAGATTCTTTAGGATTTGATTGATAACGAGCACAAATACCAACACTCAAAGCAATATCTCGTCTACTAGCGATCGATAAAGCAAACGCCAATCAAACTACGATACAATTTAGGATCCACATCATTACTGTAGAGTCTTTTGAGAGTCTCAAAGTTGTACTCATAGGAGTATCAAAATTTTTACCTTTCTCAAATCCAAATTTCTTAATTAAACTCGAGCATATTTGGTTTGAGAGATAAAAATTCCATCAAAGTTGTTGTTTTACTTGCAACCCTAGAAAATAGTTTAATTCTCCAACCATGCTCATTTCGAATTTAGACTTCATCAAATCTCGCAAACTCAACAAATCATGTTAGTACAGTTGATCCATAAATAATATCATCAACATATATTTGAACCATCGAATATCATCGTTATGTTTCTTAACAAAGAGCGTCTTATCAACACACCCCATCCGAAAATTATGACTCAAAAAAACTTAGTCGCTTTTTCGTACCATGCTCGGGAGCTTGTTTCGCACCATAAAGAGCCTTCTTAAGATGATACACATGATCAGTAAATTTAGGATCTTCGAACCACGTAGGTTGTTCAACATATACTTCTTCATGTAAATCACCATTCAGAAAGGCACTCTTTACATCCATTTGGTAAATTTTAATCTTCCTAAAACATGCAATGGAGATAAAAAGTCTGATTGATTCAAGACGAGCTACAGGAGCAAATGTTTCATTATAGTCAATACCTTCAATTTGTGTATACCCCGTACAACTAGTCTTGCTTTATTTCGAATAATATTTCCAAGTTCATCAGATTTGTTTTTGAAAATCCATTTTGTTCCAATAATATGTTTATCTTTAGGTCTAGGAACAAGGTACCAGACATCATTTCTGAAAAACTGATTAAGTTCTTCTTGCATCGCAAGAATCCAGTTTTCATCTGAAAGTGCTTCTTTTACGTTAACCGATTCAATCTGGGATGTAAACCATACATAGTTACATATGTCCTCTAATTGTCTACGAAAAGCACACCCAAGAGAGAGGTTTCCAAGTATTTGAGAAGTTGGATGATCTTTAACAAATCCTTAATTCAGATTAGTTTCACTTGATGAAATTTCTTGTTTTTCAAGTATAAGAACTTCATCATTATCTGAACTAGGGACAGTGTGTATTCAAAAGATCGTCAATCACAACATTTATTGACTCTTGAATCACACCGGTCCCGTTGTTCGAACACGATATGCACGACTGTTTAAAGAATATCCTAAAAGATCCCTTCATCACTTTTAGTGTCGAACTTTCCCAAATTTTCACGGTCCACGCATAAAATATAGCACTTCTTTGCCAAAAACTCGAAAGTATTTGACAGAAGGCTTTTTCTCAAACCACATTTCATAAGCCGTTTTATTATTAGATTTACAAATATAAACACGGTTAATAATGTAGCAGGCTGTATTCACTGCTTCAGCCCAGAGATTCCTAGGGAGCTTCATGCTATTTAACATAACATTTCTCATTTCTTGAAGCACTCTATTCTTCCTCTCGACAATTCCATTTTGTTGAGGAGTTTTAGGTGCAGAGAATTCATGCGATATTCCCTGATCGCTACAAAATTTCTCAAAACCGCTGTTTTCGAATTCGGATCCATGATCACTACGGATCTTGCTGACTTGAGAACATTTTTCAGTTTGAATCCATTTTATAATCTTTTTCACTTCATCAAGGGTTTCTAATTTGTCTCTCAAGAATGAAACCCAAGTGTATCTTGTGTAATCATCTACAATAACTAAGATGTACTTTTTGCCACCTCGACTTTCCATTCTTGTTGGTCCTATAAGATCCATTGGAGAAGCTCGAGTGGTCTTCTGGTGATATTGGAGTTCACCTTTTTGTGAGAGCTCCTAGTTTGTTTACCATACTGGCATTCACCACAAATCTTGTCTACTTTTTGCATCTTAGGTAGACCTCTAATTAGTTCACTTTTGCTCAATCTGTATAAATTTCGGTAGTGAACATGTCCAAGGCGTTTATGCCATAATTCTGTCTCATCGGTATGGACCATGTAGCACGTTTGTTTAGATGAGCTACCATTGCTTACTATATAGCACTTTTCGAAGTTCTGCGACAGCTTAATATTACGAACCCTTTTCGTTTATAATTTCACAACCTTGATTAGAAAATATAACATTATGGTTGTTATCGCATATTTGAGATATGCTCAACAGTTGTGTTTTAAACCCTCAACATATAAAACATTTTTAAATAAGGGAAGGTTATAGAGTTGGACCGTACCTTTGCCAATTATCTTGCAGGTTGCTACCATCACCAAATGTGACTGACCCATCACCATATCTTTAAGATCGGTGAATAGTGCTTTGTCGCATGTCATATGTCTGGAGCATCCACTGCCTAGGTACCATTTCGAATGGCTTGTAGCTTTGAAAGCAAGTGTGAGCAACCAAACAAGTAACCTTAGGAACCCATTTCAAGATCGTTTTGGGTTTAGGAGAATAATTGGTCTTCTTTTGTTTATAGTTGTAAGAGTGACCTACGAGTTAGATTTTAATAGCTCCTTAAGTAAATCAACAATTTTTTCAAATAGTGGGTTTCAATCTGATTTATATAGTTTTTTTGGGTTTTTGAAAAGTTTTTGTATTTTTAGAAAAAACTTGACTAGTACCTTTTCCTTTTGAGTTAGAAGTCTCTCCTTTCACAAAATTGGAACGAGTATTCTTCTCGTTTAGGAGATGTGTTTTTATCATAGCCCAACCCGGATCGATCGCCACATTTTCTTGATCCGGATAATAATTTTTCTAATTTTGGATCACCTTGGGCATATCTCCATGTGTCCTTCAAACTCGAAGAGAAGATACTTCATTTTTAAGTTTCTCATTTTCAGATTTCAAATTTTCAATTAGGGAGGTTTTGAATTCTAGATCACACTTTGATTTTTCAAAACAATCTGAAATTTGAGATTTTTCTAAAACAAGGGTTTTAAAACATTCTTTAAGTTTAAAAACTTTTCTTTTTGAAGTTTTAGTTTAACAAAGACAATTTTACAACTTTCCTTATATAAGGCATTGTAAGCATCTTGAAGATCTTCATCATTTTCATGATCACTATCCAAATTTTCTTCACTTGTTGAATCATCGTGATCGGAAAAGGTAAACTTGGCTAGAGTCATAAGGGCCTTAAGTTCATTGCCCGACTCGGTTTCTAATTTTCTGATTCGAAGAGGCTTCAATCGACGATTCATCCCAAGTAGCCAACATACCCTTCCTTTTGGATCTGTCCATTTTAGGACATTTGTTTGCTAAATGCCCATATTCTTGACGCTTTGTAGCATTGACTATCTTTCAATGATTTCCAAGTTTTAGACTTAGGTTTAGAACGTTTCTTTTCATTTGCCTTTTGAAAGTCGACTCTTTTCTTACTTTTGAAAATCTTATAAAACTTTTTCGCTGTAAAGGGCCATATCATCTTCAGACTTTTCTGAATCTGAATTTTCTTGAGTAATACTTTTAGATGACTTCAAAGCAATAGATTTACCTTTAGGAGCTTTAAAACTTAATTCATAGGTTTGTAAAGAACCAACTAACTCTTCTACCTTCATATTATCCGTATCACGAAGTTCCTGGATTGCGGTTGCCTTAGAATTGAACCGTTCAGGAAGAGAGCGTAGTATTTTTGCACACACTTTACTTTTTGGAATCTTATCACCAAGACCCCACATTGAGTTTACAATGTCATTCAATCTAGTATAAAAGTCCATAAACATTTCATTTTCCTCCATATGAATTTCTTCAAATTTAGTTGTGAGGAGTTGGACTTTAGATTTCTTGACAATTGATGTACCTTCGTGTGTCATTTCTAAAATATCTCAGGCTTGCTTTGTAGTATCATAGGATATGATTCTTTTGAACTCATCCGGTGATAGTACGCAAGTGATTGCATTTAGTGCTTTAGCATTAGCACTACTCTCATTTTTCTGAAGTGTGGTCCATTGGTAATACGGTGTAATTTTCATAGATTTTGAACCATCAACACCAGTTACTTCCATGATAGGAGGATTCCATTCAGTCACTGTGGCTTGCCACACACTTTCATCCATTGATTTGAGGAAGATCCTCATTCTGGCTTTCCAATAGGCATAGTTGGAGCCATCAAAAGGTGGAGGCCTAGTAACTGAAAGGCTACCAAATTTTGACATCTTTTTATATAGCTTAGATCGTTAGCTCAGGAAATAAATCTAAATAAAAAGTAACAAAAATGAGCTATTAGTCTCTAATACCACTTGAAAAGGCCAAGCTATATGTCCTAGAGGGGGGGTGAATAGGACTATGCCAAATTTAAAATAAAATCAGCGGAAATAAAGTAAACCAATAGCCTTACAATATGAATCAATTCACAATGCTAAATTTAAATCACCTTGATAAATAAGTATTGAGAGATTGATACAAATTCAGTTCTAAGGACAACCTTACACCATAATAAACAAGGGCTTATGGTAGAACAACCTTATTTCTAGAACCTCTTTTGGATCAAGGACTCAATTTTAATATAAGTAAATGAAATAGCAAGGAATTGAAATTAAATGCGTATATAGATTTAAATTATTACAACAATCCCCACACTTGCTTGAAATGTAAATAGTTACAACATTCACATCCACTTGTACATTCCACACAATCGAATGATAAAAGATATGAAAATTAAGCAAGCATTCAATCCACAAGACAAAGAGTTATAGTGGTTCGCTGTGTACACCAACTGTTTTCCAACCACACACAAAAAGCTACTCCACTCTAATATCCTCACACAGGGGATATTAGCGTTCATGTCACAAATAGGTTTTCATAGGTTCACCAAAACCTTTACAATTGTGTCTTTTCACTTGGGCTTACACAATTCAAAAACCCTCTTTTTCGAAGTTTTCTGGTTTTCCTCAGACAACCAATACAATGAGATTTTTCTGGCTCAACCTCAAACAAAACCAGTACAATGAGATTTTTCTGGCTTAACCTCAAACAAAACCAAAAGTAAATAAATTTTACAGAATTGTAAAATACCTGGATTTCACCTTTTCTTAGCAGCCCGGTAGAACCAATCGGAGTAGATGATTGAATGTCAAATTTCAATTTTCAATACTCACATTCATAAGGTTCTAAATTCTAATAGATTTTAGATTTAACTTGTTGGGCGTAGCTATATTTGATTTTGATTCCAAGAAGAAGGAATAAGATAATTCCTCTTTTCAAATAAGATTGGAATATAGAAACAAAATCAAATTAAATAAGCTAGCAAAAAGGAATATTAAATAAGCACAATGTAGCTTAAAATAAACACAGACTTATCTCAGAGTGATCACTTGAAAATTCTTGAATTGAATCGAGTTGAAGTGTAAAAACTCTGAATTTCGTGTTCAATTTATAGAAGCAAAAATCGTTCCTATGACTGGTCTTAGAAACCTTCGACTGGTCGTAGCTCTAACAGATTTTTGAAATATTGAGCGCGATCTTTGAAAGTCGTTCCACGACTGGTCGTGAGTAGCCTACGACTGGTCGTGGGTCACCTACGACTGGTCGTAGATCCTTACGACTGGTCGTAGGACCATAGATTACGTTGCTAGACTTTGAGTCGTAGATCTACGACTGGTCGTGGACGAGTCGAAGCCACACCTACGACCGGTCGAAGGACCTCCAGGACTGGTCGTGGGCGTACCAAAAATTCTGAAAAATCTTCAACTACTTAGGACTGGTCGTGGAATTTCTTGGACTAGTCGAACCAATGTCAGGACTGGTCGAACAAGAGCTAGGACTGGTCGTAGAATAGACCAAACTTATGTAAAATAAATATTTGATTTATGTATCCAAAGTGACCTACTTAAAGGGTCAACCTAAGGTCATTCAAACCTGAATCATGTCGTATGGACATTGAACTTCAACCATTCAATGAATGTAGATTGTTTGAACCATATCAGGCTTGAGATCTTGAAATTGTTGTAGCTTCAAACTTGAGATCTTCATCAGCATAACAACTACTTCATGCATTGCTTATTAGTCTTGAAGTCATGAGTTGTTTCTTAAGACTTGAACATCAACATTGTAGCTTCTTGAGAGTTCAACATGTAGCTTCTTGAACTTCAATATGTAGCTTATTGAAAAGTTCAACTTGTAGCTTTTTGAAGTATTTATGCAGTGTCTTGAATTCATATCATCATACAAGCACAGGACACAGATAGATGTTTTGACACATCAAAATTTGACAACCAAAGGAGTATGAGACCATAACACTTACATGCCCATAACTCGAAGCTTGCGATGCATCCTGGTAGCACGAAGATGTACCAGGATATGAGACGGACGTATTGGTGGGATAACATAAAGGCCCACATCGCTGAGTATGTGTCGCGATGTTTGACGTGCCAGTAGGTCAAGGCAGAACATCGCCGACCTCCTGGACTGCTTCAGCCCATGCCCATGCCCATAACAGAGTGGAAGTGGGATTTCATCTCCATGGATTTCATATCCGGGCTACCGAAGATGAGGAAGGGACACGATTCCATTTGGGTGATTGTGGACCGGTTGACCAAATTGGCCCATTTCCTCCCTATCAGAGTTACGAACTCTGCAGACGAGCTGGCTAGATTGTACATCAGAGAGATTGTCCGTCTGCATGGAGTTCCATTAGAGATCGTGTCAGACAGAGACACTCGGTTCACATCTATCTTCTGGACTAGTATCCAGGAGGCGATGGGTGTGAAGTTGAAGTTCAGTACGGCGTTTCATCCTCAGACTGATGGGCAGACAGAGCGGGTGAATCAGATTCTGGAGGATATGTTGCAAGCATGTGTGTTGGACTTCAAGGACAGCTGGGATGACTGTCTTCCGTACGCAGAGTTCGCTTACAACAACAGCTTCCAGGCGACTATTGGCATGGCGCCATATGAGGCTTTATATGGTCGTCCTTGTAGAGCACCGCATTGTTGGGCCGAGGTTGGCGAGCGTAGTCTGATTGGCCCGGAGTTGGTACAGGCGACTACAGAGAAGGTCGACATTATCAGGCGTCGATTACTTACAGGCGCGAGAGCGTGCGAAGAGTTACGCCGATACGAGGCGGCGACCGCTTGAGTTTGAGGTC
The DNA here is from genome assembly GCA_030180095.1 of Magnolia changhungtana. Lineage (NCBI taxonomy): Eukaryota > Viridiplantae > Streptophyta > Magnoliopsida > Magnoliales > Magnoliaceae > Magnolia > Magnolia changhungtana. Next base: position 2,048,201 of record JASAUF010000324.1, on the reverse strand, counting down.
GGGGATCATGTGTTCCTTCGAGTTTTCCCTATGAAGGGAGTCCTTCGGTTTGGGAAGAAGGGGAAGCTCACATAGAGATTTATCGGTCCATTTCAGATACTGGATCGAGTGGGTGATATGGCGTATCGTCTCGTTTTGCCCACGCCACTAGCATCTGTACACAATGTATTTCATGTATCTATGCTGAAGAAGTACGTTCCTGATCCTTCGCATATCATCAGATGGGAGCAGGTACAGCTGAGCGAGGATGCTACATATGAGTTGCGCCCGACGCGTATCCTTGACAGGAAGGAGCAGGTACTGCGTAGCAAGGTCATTCCACTTGTGAAGGTACTATGGACACATCATTCCAAGGAGGAAGCTACTTGGGAGACTGAGGCCGAGGTCAGGAAGAACTACTCTCAGATTCTCGAGGAGTACGAAAAGGTATAAATTTTGAGGACAAAATTTTTTGTTTAAGGGGGGTAGATTGTAACGACCCGTAAATTTTCGTACTTTGGCTCGAGTACCATCTCGACCAGAAATCAATTAGGATTAAATCCTTTAGAAATTTAACAAAGTTAACTAAGTGAAAAACTCGATTAGCCATGAAATCCGTTGGGATCGCTTTAAATACGATCTGCAAGACCCAAAACTTGCGAAATCAGTGACTCTAGGTTACCCTAAAGTTTAGAACCAAACTCATTTCCTACCGCTTCTCGAATGAAACGAAACTCAGATAGGTCTAGATCGCACATTAAAAGTCCGATTAACACGAAGTTAAGGAACTAGGACCGCCTCACCGGGCTTGACTATCATCTCAAAAATCAGTCCACCATGTCCCACGGCCATTCGTTTGGATCCGGAGCGAGGGAGTGTGAAAAACACTATTCCCTTTACAAAATAAATATCTGGAATAGTGATCTGGCACCATTCGCTTGTGCATCAGTATTAAGCAACCAGACCGTCAGAATCAGACTAAATTATACCCTAGGATTAAGAAAATTTTCAGGAACATTTACATGTGCTTGGAATTTCGGATCGTGGCCCACTGACTGTTGAACTGAAAGTGGTCCGCCATGTGCGATCTGGAAATCCGATCAAGTCGAAAATGTAATCCCACATAGATTCATGTGTAGTGAGCTTAAGTCTGACGTTTGGCTCAAGGAGGGCCACCAGAACCTCTCTTTTGAGCTGGAAAAGTGACGAAATACCTATATTAGCAGTAACCCTTGAACCTGAGTCTATTTTAGGGAGGTTTTTGGCTATAAAAGAGGCTTAGAACAGCCCCTCTCATAGCCATACGAATTTGGGATAAAACCCTAGAGAGAGAGAGAGAGAAAAGAGAGAGAAGAGCTTGGGATTTGTGGGAGAACTTCCTCCTGCTGCTTTCGATTATCGCACGGCCCACACCGCCTCTTTCCAGGCGCTTTCCCGGCGGTATCCACTTCGTTTGAAGGTGAGAAACCCTAACCCTAGGTCTGATTTGAAATAGATAGGCTATAAGTTATGAAAAGGCTAACCGATTCCGCTCTTTAGGCAAGAAAACTCCCGAATACGGAAGCTCACCAAACCTTACAGATCCGTTGTGATTCCAAGGGCAAAGGTGAGGACTTTAGGTGTATAGGTTACGGTTTTCAATGCTTTCAATGTCAGATAATGATAGATTCATGATCTGCATGCAAATGCACATGTACAAAGTGCTTTCCGTTTTCTGTTTCGATTAACGTTGTAGAATATGGAATTTCACATACTCTAGGTATACGTAGAAATACCGTATACGTATTTTTTTTTGAAAAAATGTTTGACATGTTTATTTAATGTATGATTATACAACATATGGATAAAATACTAGTTTAGCGAAAGGAATCGCCGTAATACATGCTCGCTTGTAAATACTACGTATGTAGAAATTGTGTATTTTAGAAATACCGTACATGTGTAAATTTTGGAAATGCATTTGTCGCGATTATTTGTTGTATGATTATGGTATACATGGATAAAACAACCGCTTGGTGAAAGGATAGCCCTAATACGTATTTTACTAACATACGTCATGTATGTTGGAATGGTGTACTGTAAGTGTTTGTGTAAACGCTTGTGAGTGTAAATGTTTAAGTGTTAGTGCCTTAGATAGGTGCTGATATGGAATTCCCGACTACCTTAGAGACATGTAGGATACCCTCCATGTGGTGGTTTACTTTAGCCACTCACTTGTGATGTATACGTAATTGTGTCCCTATTTGTATAGTACTCTACAACATGCTTTACAACATGCTTGATATCATGCTTCATAACATGCTTTATGATATGCTTCCTAACATGTTGTATTACTTTGTTTATCATGCTTAACTCCACATGCTATTGATGAGAATTATATGAGTTTGGGACTATGTTTATAGTCCAGCATTCGGTACTGATTGGAAATTGTGGTCGAGATCATGTCGCCACAAGGAATGTGTCTCGGCGAACCCGAGTCGTACTTCGGTTGGCGATAGTGGTTGGCCACACGGAGTGCTTTTGTGCTTCATATCGCCCAACTTGTTGTGCGCTCGAGCTAGTCAGGCTCGTCAAGTAACCCGATTGTCGAATGTGTGTTCACCATGTTTGGTCATTACTGTTTGAACCTAGGGTACCAAACTTACCAGTGGCGATCCCGTTAACCAAGGTACCTCGATCCGCTAAGACTCATGAGCCAGACATGGTGGTATGGGACACCGTGGCCGAGCTGTCGGCCTATGCTGGGGCCAAGTGCCTCCCCATAGTGACCATTGAGCAACCCGAACTCGTGAGCTGAATACGGTGGTATGGGACACTGTATTCGAGCTGTCGATACTTACGGCGAGAGCCTAGTATGGTGAGACCTGTGCTCGTGCTGACGGGCGACGAGTCCTCTGTAGTATCTTTGAGTATACTCCAAGGGTCTGTGATTGGCGACGAGTCTTTCACAGCAACTAGAGTATGAGTTGAGCCGAGTACGGTGAGACCTGTACTCAAGCTGACGGCTAGTGATTGAGCTGAGTACGGTGAGACCTGTACTTGAGCTGATAGTCAGCAATTGAGCCACATACAGTAAGATCTGTGTCCGTGCTGACAGGTGACGAGCCCTTTGCGATGCCTTCACTATGCCTCTCAAACCATAATATCGTATGAGATTAACTAGGATTGACGACCCTAGAATGGATCATGTTTGGGAATGATACAAGGGAGGTACCTTAGTTTCCCAATACTGCTGTTTGAAATGGAATAATAAAAACTCGGTAATCATGTTCATCATAGCACCGCATGTGCCTTGTAGATGTGGAGCACTGAGGGAGTTAAGCATTCACGAACGTAAGATGATGTCGCATGAGGGTGGTTTGGCAAGGGCATACAGCATCATGTCATTTCATTCTCGCACTTAACAAGAGTAGTTAGAATTGTTTGATTTGTACTGCTTTATCATTACTGCATGACTGAATTGATAACATGTTAACCTATGCTTTATTGTTCCACTGAGTTAGCTACTCACTCCCACGTTACGGGACGGTGTTTGCAACACCAACCAGACTCTGTCGCAGGTATAGACGGCGCGACGGTTCAGGAGCCGGAGCCCGATTTCGACGAGGACCAGGACGAGTTCTCGTTTATGCAATATTCTGGACGGCTTTGCTTAGGCCAATTGCACCGCATGGGATTACAGACACATCTTTAGATTGTATTTTGATTTTTGACTCTAAAAACAGTACATGTATATGGGTACTCAGTTAGTGATCATACTCTGATGTTTCAAAAAAATTTTGTTTCCTTACATACTTTAAATATACAATTTCAGTCTTCCGCTTGCCTTTATACAATTGAACTGGAGTATGATTTACTGTTTTGGTATAATCTCATTCATGTTTATTGCTCTAACTCAGACAACATTTAACCATCATTGTGTATGTTGCATAAGTGATGTGTTGGAACTCGGGAGTTGAGTTCATACTCGACCCCCGAATTTCAGGGCGTTACAGATCCCTAGGCTCCTCTCCCAAGAGTTCTACTGGCGGAGTTGTCCCATGGAAGATATGCGGACAGTAGGGTCCTTTTTGAAGCTCAGGTGGATGGAAGGCTCTTTGGGGATTATCTGTTATTGGAGTGCCTGGGTGAAGCCGGGTGGGGCCTTGTGTTTGAGGGTAAAGATCGTGCGAATGTGGGTATTGTCTGAGCTTTTTATGCCCACATTCAAGAGCCTACATTGGCGCCCTTGCAGTTCAAGATTCCCACAGGAAGAGGTCGGGAGGCCACAATTGACGCTAGCCCGATAGCTCAACTCATGGGAATACCGCTTGGCCAAGTTCACTCGAGCGAGAAGAATCTGAACAACACACCAGAAAGGGATTGTCGTACGCGTTCCCTTTGCGTTCTACTGGTGCAATGGCAGCCAAACAATAACCTCCTGGCATCAAACATGACGGACGAGTTCCGCCTACTCCACCATATCTGCACATTTAACGTGCACCCCAGGTGGGGCAATCGTTGTGAGTACACACATCTGATGGTAGATTTTCTATACCAAGCGGGGCAGGGAGTGAAGCTGTGCGTGCCTACATATGTTTTGCGATAGATAGTTCTTACTGCACGCTCCAATAGAATGACTGATTCGCTCCCCTTCGGCCGACTTATATGCAAGATTGCACGCGAGTTTGGCTACAGTCTTGGCGTGGAACTCCCAGTGCCGCATCATCTCATCGGCGAAATTACTCTCAATCAGATGAAAATTGGGTCACGACAGCGACAAGCTCGACTGGATAAGAGTGAGGATGAGACGGCTAGTGAGGAGTATGAAAGTGAGGAAGAAGGTGGAGCTGAGATAAAAGAGAAAGAGAGAGAGGAAGAAGAGGAGGACCAGGACACGGAGGAGAGCTCCCCTCATACGGCACCAGAGCAGGATGCTAATCAAGAGGCTAAGGATGCCCGTTTAGCTCAGCTTGAGGAGGGTTAGGCTGTCCTACGACAAGATCTGATGGATCTTCGAAGCCTTGTGAAACATAAGTTCAAGAAGGTGACTCGTACCTTGAAGACTATCCTGTGCTGTCTGGAGGATAAGGGCACCCCTCCTCCGTCGCTAGACTCGGATGCCTAGTCATCCATGGCATTGTCTTGCAGCTTGTTTTGGTTACTACTTTAGGTTATGTTTGTGTTCATGTTGATGGGCCTCGTCGTGTAGTAGTTAGTAGAATGTTTTCAGTGTTTAAAGCTTTGGTTGTATTAGCTTACATGCATCTTCTGTCATGATTCATGTAACTCTGTATTCCATGTATTATGACAAATTTTGGCGAATGAAATGCATGCAGTCCCTTTTACTATGAAGTGTGTAGAATGTTTAAAGGATTATGTATTGCTATGCTACATCTCACACAAGTTACACCCTATGTCATATAGGGAATGCCACCTAAGGTCACGCAGAGCACGGCATGCCTCACACTTACTGATTCGATGGCCTAGGCTCCTCCCCGTTGTGATGGTCATACGGACCCCGGTGTGGGCCCTGTTCGTGAGACTATGCCTGAGTCTCAGCCATTTACTGGTCCTGCAGTTGGGCCGTCACTGTACACACCACCGGTTCGTGAGCAGAACCGTGTGTCTTCTTTGACACAGCATGTGCCTTAGTCAGCTCCACCTATGGATAGGTTAGCACAGTTGATGACAATGTCGCACCAGCAGCACCAACAGCTCTTAGCTACTATTGCAGGGGCTCTAGCTCAGGGTGGAAGTGCAACTCCACCTTCACCATCTGTACGCCCTGCTGAGACTGTAGGGCCTTCTGCTCAGGATGAGGGTGTGCCTCCCCCTGCACCTGTTGCATACCCTACGGGGAATCTGGGTACGAGTGGTCTCCTCGAATGATTCCAGCGCTTGAGGCCTCCTACCTTTACGGGTTCTCACAGACCCGAGGAGGCCAAATATTGGCTCGACCGCATCTCCAAGATGCTGAGGAAGTTACATTGTACAGAGTAGGAGTAGGTCAAGTTGGCCACCTTTATGTTCGAAAAGGAGGTTAGCTTGTGGTGAGATAATGTTCTGCGGACAGTTGTAGTTGGCTATATATGAACATGGGCAGCTTTTGAGTTCCACTTCCATGAGAAGTACTATCCTCAGATATACCGGCACGAGAAGGAGAATGAGTTCTTGCACCTCAGACAGGAAGGCATGTCAATGACTAAGTACGAGCACCGGTTTACAGAGTTGAGCAGATACGTCCCGACTATACTTGCTAACGCGCAGATGCTGATGCGACATTTTTTCGAGGGCCTGCGACCCGACATTTGGTCGAAGATGTGTTGTGCTAGTATACCCTCCTATGCTGAGCTAGTACACATGTCGATGCGGGTAGAGCAGGACGGGGATCGATTGTCACATTCTCATAGGCCAATGATCCCTAAGCCACGACTAGATATGCCGAGCAGGCCATTCCTCGGCAAGAGGCCCCGTACCAACTCTCCTCCCAGGATTGCGGTGCCATTAGTTCCGATGAGGCGCCCGGGTGTGACATGCACTTACTGTGGAAGACTAGGTCATGCTGTGGAGAGTTGTTTTGCACGAATGAGAGACAGTGGGTTTTCACCACCATAGAGGATCAACTACCAGGTTCCCCAGGCCATTTCAGCACCACCCCTACGGACTGCACCTGCACATCCATCCTTCAGGCCCCCTGCACCTCGATTTAGGCCGCCTCAGCGACCTGCCTTAGCCCAATCGTCCTCAGTAGACACGCGCTCATGTACTTATAGCGGAAGAGCCAGAGACAGCACCTTCAGCACCTATGGCCTTCAAGGTCACTGCACATGTCCAAGGTACTCCTCTCTTCTTATTAGTGGACACTGGGTCCACTACCTCCATCATTTTCTGTGCGACAGTTAAGCGTCTAGCTTTACATACTACTCCTACAAAGAGAGTGAGACTCACTACTGTTATAGGGACATTTTCGAATGTCACACGGACGTGTGAGGGTTGTTCAATAGACTTGGGTAGCAGGACAGTATTCGTTGACCTCATTGTCACCCCACTATGCCACTATGGCTCACCAAGATGAAGACAGAGATTAATTGCGATAATTGGGTCGTGACAGCCAACGGACTTGACGGCACGGTCTTTACTTTTCCAGTGCAGGTTAGTTTGCCATGTCGATTAGTTTGCCATGTCGAGTTGGATGTTACGCTGTTTTACTAGAGCATGTTGATGGGCCGACGTTAGGGAACATGCTAGTAGTTCGGGAATTTGAGGATGTGTTCAGGACGATCCCTGGATTACCTCTTCGATGCGAGATCGATTTTACTATTGATCTTGTGCCTGGTGCGACCCCCATTTCATTACCTATGTATCAGATACCTCCATGTGAAATGGAGGAACTGAGGAAGTAGATTAATGAGCTGGTAGAGAAGGGCTTCATACGACCCAGTGTGTCTCCTTGAGGAGCACCTGTATTGTTTGTAAAAAAAAAGGATGGGTCGCTACGATTATGTATTGATTACCGTAGGTTGAACCAATTGACCGTGAAGAACAAGTATCCTTTGCTCAGGATAGACGATCTATTTGATTAGTTGAAAGGGGCACGATACTTCTCGAAGATTGATCTACAGTTAGGGTATCATCAGTTGCGCGTCAGGGATGAGGACGTGCAGAAGATGGCCTTCAGGACCAGTTTTGGGCATTACGAGTTCCTCGTGATGTCGTTCGGTCTTACGAACTCGCCGGCCGTGTTCATGGATTTGATGAACCGGGTATTTCGACTATTTCTATATCGATTTGTCATCATGTTTATCGATGACATCCTGATATACTCTGCGAGTCAGGAAGAGCACAAGGAACACCTACGAGCCGTCTTAGATACGCTGAAGAAGAACCAGTTGTTCGCACAGTACAAGAAATGCGACTTCTGGAAAGAGGAAGTCAAGTTCCTGGGACATGTGGTGTCCAAGGAAGGGATAGCGGTGGACCTTGCTAAGGTAGCCGCGGTTCAGGACTGGAAGCAGCCTGGTTCGGTTACTGAGGTGAGGAGTTTTCTTGGTCTAGCGGGGTACTACCGACGATTCATTCGGGATTTCTCAAAGATAGCCAGACCGTTGTCTCAGTTGACACGGAAGGATTTGAAGTTCGCCTGGAATGAGAAGGCAGAAGCAGCTTTTCAGGAGCTGAAGGACAGACTGACGTCCGCCCCTGTACTAGTATTGCAAGAGCAAGGGGTCAAGTATACGATATACACCGACGCGTCTCGGGTTGGTTTGGGTTGTGTCCTCATGCAGAATGACAAGGTGATCGCATATGCCTCGAGACAGTTAAGGAAACATGAGGAGAACTACCCTACACATGACTTGGAACTGGCAGTCGTCATCTTTGCACTGAACTCTGGAGACATTACCTCTATGGAGAGGAGTTCGAGCTTTTCTGCGACCACAAGAGCCTTCACTATATATTCACTCAGCGGGACTTGAATATGAGGCAGCGCCACTGGATGGAAACCTTGAAGGACTTCAAGTTTGAGGTCTCTTACCATCCTAGCAAGGCCTACCTTGTGGCAGACGCATTGAGCCGTAAGAAGGCTATAGCATTTGCGGCTCCGCTAATGATAGCCGAGTGGGATATGGTAGAGTTCGTGAGGGACTTCGAGCAAAAACTCACCATGCAGGAACCATTCGATAGTGTCGCGCACATTCGAGTGCGGTCACTTATTGATTACAGGATTATCGAGGCCTAGAAGGGCGATGCGCGATTGTCTGAGCTTCAAGAGCAAGCTAGCGATGACGAGCACTACGAGTGGAGGGTTGAGACTGATGGGGGCCTACGATACCGTGGCCGCCTATGCGTCCCAGACATTCATGACTTGAGACAGGAGATTCTCGAGGCTGCCCACAGATCGAAGCTTGCGATGCATCTTGGTAGCACGAAGATGTATCAGGACATGAAGAGGTCATATTGGTGGGACAACATTAAGCTCCACATAGCAGATTATGTGTCCCGTTGTCTCACGTGCCAGCAGGTCAAGGCTGAACACCGCCGACCTCCTGGACTGCTTCAGCCCATGCCCATAGCTGAATGGAAGTGGGACTTCATCTCTATGGATTTCATATCAGTGCTGCCGAAGACGAAGAAGGGACATGATTCCATTTGGGTGATTGTGGACCGGTTAATGAAATCGGCCCATTTCCTCCCTATCAGAGTTTCGAACTCGGCAGACGACTTGGCCAGATTGTACATCAAATAAATAGTGCGTCTACATGGAGTTCCTCTAGAGATCGTGTCAGACCGAGACACACGATTCACATCTATCTTCTAGACTCATACCCAGGAAGCGATGAGTGTGAAGTTGAAGTTCAGTACCACGTTCCACCCACAGACCGATGGGCAGATGGAGCGGGTGAATCAGATTTTGGAGGATATGCTGCGGGCTTGTATTTTGGACTTCAAGGACAGTTGGGATGACCGTCTCCCGTATGCAGAGTTCCCCTACAATAACAGCTTTCAGGTGAGTATTGGTATGACTCCTTATAAAGCCTTGTATGGGCGCCCCTGTCGAGCACCGCATTGTTGGACAGAGGTGGGCGAACGCAGTTTGATTGGCTCAGAGTTAGTACAAGCGACCTCAGAGAAGATCGATATCATCAGGCGTCGACTTCTTACAGTACAGAGAAAACAGAAGAGCTATGCCGATACGAGGCGGCGACCGATGGAGTTCGAGGTTGGAGATTATGTGTTTCTTAGAGTTTTCCCTATGAAGGGAGTCCTTCATTTTGGCAAGAAAGGGAAGCTCACACCGCGGTTTATTGGACATTCCAGATATTAGATCGAGTGAGTGTGGTGGCATACTATCTTCCTTTGCCCTCACCACTTTCGACCATGCACAATGTATTTTATGTATCTATGCTGAAGAATTACGTTCCTAACCCTTCCCACATTATCAAGTGGGACCAGGTACATTTAAGCGAGGATGCTACATAAGTACTGCATCCGACGCGTATTCTAGACAGGAAGGAGCAGGTGTTGCATAGCAAGGTCATCCCACTTGTGAAAGTATTGTGGACACATCACACTGAGGAAGATGCTACTTGGGAGACAGAGGCCAAGGTCAGAAAGAACTACCCTCAGATTCTCGAGGAGTACGAAAAGGTGCTAATTTTGAGGATGAAATTTTTCTTTAAGGGGGGTAGATTGTAACGACTCGAAAAATTCTGTACAAAGACCCGAGTACCACCTCAGGCAGAAATCACTCAGGATCAAATCCTTTAGGAATTAGACAAAATTAACTAAGTGTTAAACTAGATTAGATGTGAAATCCGCTTGATCCACTTTAAATACTATTTGTAAGACCCAAAACTTATAGAATCATTGACGCTAGGTTACCCCGAAATCTAGGATCAATCTCGTTACCCAGTTGCTCTCAGGAGCACATTGAAACTCCGTATCGGATCTGGACCGTACGTTGAAAGTTCGAATAATGCGAAGTTATATAATTAGGACCGCCTTACTGGGCTTGACAACCATCTTGAAAATCAAATCCAGATAGTGTCCCGGGGCTATTCGCTTGAGCTAGGAGTGAAGTGTGTGAGAAAACGTGGTTTTCTTTAGAAATTAAATCTAATTTAAGTCATCTGAGACTTGTCGCTTGTAGGCCTGATATAAGCAATCAAACCATCAGAATTTGACCCAAATACACCCTCGGATCAGGAGAAACTTCATACACAGGTCAGTGTACTTGTAACCCTGATCGAGTTTCGGTGACCGTTGAATTGAAACTGGTCCGCCACATGCGATCTGGAAACCCCGATTAGAACGAAAACTTAACTCAAACTAGATCCATGGTCAGGGAGCTTAAGTCCAACCTTTGGCTCAAGGGGGGCTCCGGAAGTACTCCGTTGAGCTGAAAAAGATGTCATTTGGCTATAACCTAAGTATACCATGGCCTTGGGGCCATTTCCATCAGTTTTAGGCCTATATAAGGACCTTAAACCCTCTCTCATTCACTCCATACGAATTTGAGAAAACCCTAGGAGAGAGAAGAGAGTAAAGAGAGGGAAGGTGTGGGAGAAGGTTCCTGGTACTCTATCCTACTATTCTACGTGCCTATTCATTGTTACCTAATCACTATTCCGGCGCATGTAATACCCCAGATTTTTGCCAACCTGGAGATAGACGTCCTTAGGTAATAGGTCGATCCGAACACCTTATTAACTTGTCAGAACTCAATCCCAAAGTCTAGAATCGCTTTTTAACCCTTTTCCTTCACAAATCTCACCTCGCACCACATCGTTCTTTAAATCTTTCTAAGTACTTTCACATTAGACACAAATCTTAAAGTTTAGGTGATGAATAACAATACTCAAACTCATTTTTACTGTAAATAGTACATACATAAACAAAATGGGCTTTTGACCATTAACCATATGGAATCATTGACGAATAGGTTATTTAGAAACATCAGCCTCTCCTGCCCTAGGACCTTCTTCTGTTGTAATTAGGGCATGATTTAGTTGAGTATTAATTACTTGGATCACTTTATATACAAACTAAAAAGGCCCAAGTACCACCTTAGACAGAAATCTTACAGGACTGAATCCTTTAGAAATTAGACAAAGTTAACTAAGTGTTAAACTAGATCACATATGAAATCTGCACTAATCACTTTAAATCCGATCTGCAAGACCTAAAACTTGTAGAATCAGTGACTCTAGGTTACCCTAAAATCTAGGATCAATTTCATTACCCGGCTGCTCTCGAGAGCATCACGAAACCCTATATCAGATCTAGACCGCACATCGAAAGTCTGAATAATACGAAGTTATAGAATTAGGACCACCTTGCTGGGCTTGATAACCATCTCAGAAATCAAATCCAGATAGTGTCGCGGGGCTATTCGCTTGAGCCCGGAGTGAAGAGTGTGAGAAACGTGAAACTAAGTAGAAATAAATTCTAAATTTAAGTAATCTGAAACTTGTCACTTGCGAGCCTGATATAAGCAATCAGACCATCAGAATCTAACCCAAATACACCCTCAAATCAGGGAAAATTTCATACACAGGTCAGTGTACTTGTGGCCCTGATCGAGTTTCGGTGACCGTTGAACTAAAACTGGTCCGCCACGTGTGATCTGGGAACCCGACGGGAACGAAGACTTAACTCGACCTAAATCCAAGGTTGGTGAGCTTAAGTCCGACCTTTGGCTCAAGGGGGGTTCGAGAAGTGCTCCGTTGAGACGGAACTGTCCGTATTTGGACATAACTTAAGTATACCTTGGCCCTGGGTCTAATTTAGTGAGTTTTAGGCCTATATAAGGACCTTAAACCCTCACTCTCTCATCCCATACGAATTTGAGAAAAACCTAGGAGAGAGAAGAGAGAAAAGAGAGAGAAATTGTGAGAGAAGTGAGAGATTCTTCCTGATGCTCTATCCTGCTATCCTACGTGATTAATCATCACGATCTAATCGCTTTTCTGGCCATTCCGGCTTCGTCCGTAGGTAAGAAAACCTAACCCTAAGCTGTTTTAGAGTTTTCAAGAGTGTAGGTGATGGAATAGCTGACCCGTTTCTTGATTCAGGTTGTCGTTGTGCCGTAGACAAAGGCGTTGGGTTCAAACTGGTTTCGGTTCAAGTTCACCGACAAAAGGTACGGACTTTAGACGTATAGGTTATGGTTTTCAATGCTTTCAATGTTAGATAATGATAGATTCATGATCTGGATGCTATTGCACATGTACAAAGTGCTGTCCGTTTCATTTTTCGGTTATACGTTAACTATGTTGAATATACTGTATTCCTAGTATTTATAGAAAATACCATATACGTATAAAATACGGATTTGTGCTTGCCATGATTAATTGTTGTTTAGGTATGCTAGATACATGTGTATCAACTTCTGGGTGAACGGATTAGCCTAACACCTGTTATATTAACATACGTCGTATACGTACTAGTTGTAGTCTAAGTGTTTGCAGAAATGTTCAAATGAATATGGAACTATGATTTATGCTCGCCATGACTATTGGTCGTGAATGCATGATCGTGGTTCATGTGGTAATCCTTCGAGAAAGGATTTGCTAGGACTTGTGTCTTAACTAGTATATTATAGGTATGTTGGAATGTGTAGTCTAAGTGTTTGTGAAAATGCTTGTATAGATATGTACTTAATCTAGTAGTGCCTTGAGTAGGTGTTGAGATAAGATTCTCAACTACCTTAGTGATGTGTATGATTTCCTTCATGTAAGTTGTTTAGTTTAATCACTTACTGGTTTATGAAATGTATGTGTTTAGATTTCCTGTTTACACTATGTTTTATAACATGCTTGTTTATATGTTGAATTACTTGTTTATTTAATTCTGCTCTTACTACTTCACATGTTTAAGTTGTATTCCATAAAATCCATGAAGGGTGATGGGGGAGTGGTGTAACGATTCCGTACAATAGCCCTTGCAGCCCTAAGCAGACAATATTGGATATTTGATTGTATGATTTGAAATCTTGATCCATTACTACTTTAACTGCTCCATAATTGAATGTGATTGAGGCTATTGTATAGTCCAGGCAATCGGTAACGGGATTGAATTCGTGGCTGAGATTCATTCGCCACGTGAGATATGTTCGACGAACCCGAGTCGTACTTCGGTTGGCGATAGTGGTTGGCCACGCGAAGTGCTTATGCACTTGATGTCGTTCAACTTGTCATGCGCTCGAGCTAGCTGAGCTCGTTAAGTAACCCGATCTGTCTAATGTATGTTCACCATGTTTGGACGCTACTGCTTGAACCTAAGGTACCGAACTTACCAGTGCAACCTCGTTAACCTTGGTACCTCGATCCACTAAGACTCATGAGCCGGGCATGGTGGTATAAGACACCGTGGTAGAGCTGTCGGCCTTCGCCGGGGCCATGTGCCTCCCCGTAGTGACTAGTGAGCAACCAGACTCGTGAGCTGAATATGGTGGTATGGGACACTGTATTCGAGCTGTCGGCCTACACTGTTTTGATAGGTGATGGGGGAGTGGTGTAACGATTTCGTGTAACAGCCCTGGCAGCCCTGACCGTACTCGGTGTAGTGACCTCGAGCATACTCTAAATCTACAGCGAGGCGACGAGCCTTCCTGTAGTAAATAGAGTATAAACTAGGCCTGTATTGATAAGGTGATGGGGGAGCGGTGCAACGAGTGCGTGTAATAGCCCTGACAGCCCTTTACAGTGACCTAGAACTGCATCATCATATGAGATTATCTAGGACTCACGACCCTAGAATGGATCATTATTTGGGAATGATATAAGGGAGGTACTTTAGTTTCTCAATCATACTGTATGAAAAGGACTAATAATAACTCGGTAATCATGTTCATATCGCACTACATGTGCCTGGAAGATGTGGAGCACTGAGGGATGAAAGCATGCTGCGGACGTAAGATGGTGTCGCATGAGGGAGTATGTTGGCGAGAGCATGTATCATGACAACATTTCATACTTGCATTAACAAGAGTACTTAGGGTTGTTGATTGTACTGCTTTATCATTACTACTTGACTGTTTTGATAACATGTTAACCTATGCTTTACTATTCCACTGAGTTGATCACTCACTCCCACGTTACGGGACGGTGTTCCCGACACCCACCAGACTTTGTCTAATTGCAGATAGCGACGCTACTCCTGAGGCGAAGCCGGACTTTGTGACGACGAGAATGTTTCTCGTATATGCTATTTTCTGGCGGCTTCATGTGAGTCGTGCCTTGATCGACCGGGTTATAGGGATGTTGACTAGACGACACTACACCTTTGGTATATTTTAAAATTGTACTTGTAATTCATTAACCTGACAACATTATCACACTCTGGAGACTTACCATAGTTTATATCTTCTATATATCTATCACAGTCTTCCGCTTGCAATTTAACTATCTCTGGAGTATGATATGCTATTTTGGTATAATCCCATTCATGTTTTAATGCTCTCATCATAATCATCATTATCTATGTTGCATAAGTGATGCGTTGGAACTCGGGAGCTGAGCTTTACTCGACCCCCAATTTTCAAGGTGTTACAGCGCATCTGACTTCATTCCTAGGTAAGAAAACCTAACCCTAATCTATTCTAGGGTTTGTAATTGTTGCTAGTAGCGAAATAGATGACTCAATTCGTGCTATAGGTTGTCATTCCATCGTTGACGAAGACTTAGAATCTTTGTCGAATTCGTTACGCTTCTATGGTGTAAGGTGCGGACTATAGACGTATAAGTTATAGTTTTTAAAGCTTTCAATGTCGGATAATGATAGATTCCTGATGTGGATGATATTACACATGCAAAATGAAATGTTTATTTTGTGTTTCGGTTATATATGAAAATTGTGGAGTTTAGTGTATTTTGTGTTCGTGTAGAAAATACCGTATACGTACGAAACATGAAAGTGTGTTTCCCATGATTAACTACTGTGTGTATATACTAGTTATGCGTGTAACAACTCCTTAGCGAAAGGATTCGCCCTAATATATGTTTGGGCCAACTTACGTTGTGTAGGCTAAGAAGTGTAGTCTAGGTGTTTGTGAAAATGCTTGTATAAGTAAGTACTGAGGAGATAGTGCTTTAGGTGGGTGTTGAGATAGGATTCTCAACTACCTTAGGGATGTGTATGATTTCTTCCGTGCAAGTTGTTTAGTTTCTTTGCTTTACTTGTGAAAGGCATGTGTATGGATTCTTGTTTATGTTACATCTTATAACATGCTTGATAATATGATTGGACTACTTGGTTACTGCTGTTCTGACTACTTTATATGCTTCTGGTTAAGGATTGAATGTGATTAGGGCTATGTTATAGTCCAGGCAATCGGTAACAGGCTTTGAGTTCGTGGCTGAGATTCATTCGCCAGGCAGGACGTGTTTGATGAACCGAGTTGTACTAGAGTTGTCGGCAGTGATTAGGCCACATGGAGTGGTTATGCACTTCATGTCGATCAACTTCGAGTGTGCTTGTGTTAGTCGAGCTCGTCAAGTAACCCGATTGGCCCGATGTATGTTCACTACGTTTGGATGCTATTGTTTGAACCTAAGGTACCAAACTCACTAGTGAAATCCCGTTTAACCTTGGTACCTCGATCTGCTAAGACTAATGAGCCGGACATGGTGGTACAGGACACTGTGGTCGAGCTGTCTACCTACGCTGGGGCAACGAGCCTCCCCGTAGTGACCAGTGAGTAACCCAGACTCGTGAGCTGAATACGGTGGTATGGGACACTGTATTCGAGCTGTCGGCCTACACTGATTGGTGACGAGCCCTTTGTAGTGACCTTGAGCATACTCTGAGTCTACGTGGAGGCGACAACCCTTCTATAGCAACAAGAGTATAAACTAGGCCTGCACTGATTTGGTGACGAGCCCTTTGTAGGGACCTAGAACCTCAACATCGTATGAGATTTACTAGGACTGACGACTCTAGAATGGATCATTTTTTGGGAAGTGAAATAAGGGAGGTACCTTAGTTTTTCAATCCTACTGTATGAAATGGACTAATAAGAACTCGGTAATCACGTTCATAACATCGCACTGCATGTGCCCCGAGTTGAAGAGTATAGAGGGAAGAAAGCATGTCGCGACCGTAAGATGGTGTCGCACGAGGGAGTGTAGGAGAGGGCATGCATCATGACTACATTCCATCCTTACATTAATAAGAGTAACTAGTATTGTTTGATTGTACAGCTCTATCATTACTGCTTGACTGAATTGATAACATGTTAACCTTTGCTGTATAGTTCCACTGAGTTGATCACTCACTCCCACGTTACGGGCCAGTGTTTTAAATACCAACCAGACTCTGTCTTGATTTCAGATGACGATGTGACCCCAGAGTCATAGCCTAATTACTATGATGATCAGGACGAGTTCTCTTATATGCAGTTCTCCGGCGGCTTCGCTTAGGCTATCCGGTTCGACAGGGCTACAGGGATTATCATGGTAGTTGTACTGTTGACATTTTAATTTTTGAGACTATTACATGTATATGGTGACTCAGTGATGTATTCATACTCTAGAGACCAATCGTGATCTTTTGACTTATATACATGTATTTATGTCTTTCAGTCTTCCGCTTGCATTTTGCAACTTGATCTGGAGTATGAATTACTATTTTTGTATAATCCCACTCATGATTAATGTACTAACATAGAAAACATTTAATCATAAGCATATATGTTGCATAAGTGATGTTTTAGAACTTGGGAGTTGAGTTGCTACTCGACCCCCGATTTTCAGGGCGTTACTAGTTAGTATCAAAGTATGATTTGGATTAAACCAGACCTGGGTTATGGTCACACAACGTACGTTGATGCATTTCAACTTAGGTGGGTACGAGGAAATGTAGAAACAGTCATAGGTGTCCCAGTTTCACCAATTGGCAAAATTGACCGGAAACGATCGCCCAGATCGGGTCCGTACTCTCCCATGATGGCTTAAAACGTCCCCGAATCACCCCTAAACAGTCACTCGCCGGGTCTAGACCACAAATTACCCTATCCGAGCCTTAAAAAATCCTTATGTACAGCTGTACATTAGCAACGTACCTGATAGGCCTCGAAATGACTCGAATCGGAGTCGGGGGCCAAACCAACGAATCCAGTGGGACCCAAGGTGGGCCCCACATGTTTTTTGACCAAGGGGGCAGGAGGACCTCACCCAATGGGCGAGCCCTCGCCAAAGGCTCTAGCGACCGGCGAGGACCTCGCCGGTTTGGCGAGGCCTCGCCGCCCAGCGGGACAGGCCAGGCGGGCCAGTCGGATCGATCACATTTGTGGGGTAGTGTGGCCCACTGATCCAGGGTTTTATGTTTAAAACCTCTCCTAGGTCGCCCCTCCTTCACAAACCACCTCTCTAAGCCTTCCCTTTTCTTCAAAACTTCTTGTTTCTCTCTCAAATCGCCCCACCAAATGTTCTCTCTTCCATTTTCGTGCACCCCTCCACTACCCTGCTGAATACCCTTCTCCATTGCTGCCTACCCTCTCCATTCTTTCTCATTTGAGCTCTTAAACCCCTTATTTGAAGCTCAAATTCGTGTAAAACCACTAACCTACCCTATTTCTTCATTTTCCCTCTCTATTCCCTTTCATTGAGCCTTTACCACCTCCTTTGAGGCTCAAATCCGTGGAGAACCAAAGAACTCATCCCTTTCTTCCCTTTCTCCACTTTTTCATGGCCTTTTTCGACTTCATTACGACCATTTTCTCACTTTCCACCTTTCTTTCTCTCATGAGAAAGAGAAAGGGTGCCGTGGATGAAGCCGAGCCTAGTCGCCCCACTCGTTCAAGGAGACCGAGAGGCACCACCGCAAGCACAGGCATTGAGCGTGAGATACGGAGTAAGCGGGACCTCGATCCCTAGGCTCCTCTCCCAAGAGCTCTACTGGCGAAGTTGTCCCATGGAAGATATGCAGACCGTAGGGTCTTTTAGTCTTCTACTTGCGTTTTACAACTTGATCTGGAGTATGAATTACTATTTTGGTATAATCCTACTTATTATTAATGCACTAACATAGACAACATTTAATCATAAGAATCTATGTTGCATAAGTGATGCTTTGGAACTCGGGAGTTGAGTTACTACTCGACCCCCGATTTTCAGGGCATTACATGCAGGGTGCCCATTTCTTTTCTAAGATTGACTTATGCTTTGATTACCATCAAATTGGGGTCCGAGAGGAGGACATTCCGAAGATAGCATTACGGATGCGCTACGGTCACTTTAAGTTTCTTGTCATGTCATTTGGGCTGACCAATGCACCTGCCGTGTTCATGCAGCTGATGAACGAGGTCTTCCGACCCTACCTCAATCATTTCGTAGTTGTATTTATTGATGATATTCTTGTGTATTTGAGGACTTGGGAGGACCATGAGATGCATTTGCAGATTGTGCTTGAGACCCTCTATGCCCACCAGTTGTACGTGAAGCTGGAGAAGTGTGAGTTCTGGCAGGAGAAGGTGAAGTTCCTCGGTCACGTGGTGACGAGGTAGGGTGTCGCTGTAGACCCCTTGAAGGTTGATGCAGTGCGTCAGTGGGGCCAGCCCATGAATGCATCCAAGATCCGTAGCTTCCTTAGTCTGGCAGGATACTATCGACGATTCATCGAGGGTTTCTTCCTTATTGCAGCACTACTGACCCGATTGACACGAAAGGGCGCCGAGTTCATCTGGAGTGACGCCTGTGAGGAGGCATTTATGGAGTTGAAGGACCGCTTCACTTCCGCTCCTGTCCTCGCTCTTCTTGATGGGAATGCTGGTTTTGTTATTTTTACCGATGCCTCCAGAGTTGGCTTGGGTGTTGTTCTGATGTAGCACAGGAAGCCTGTGGTGTACGTCTCATGATAGCTCAAGGTTTATGAGCTGAACTACCCCACGCATGATCTGGAGCTAACAGCTGTTGTCTTCGCACTGAAGGTGTGGAGGCATTATATCTATAGGGTTAGGTTTGAGCTCTTTTTGGACCATAAGAGCTTAAAGTATTTGTTTTTGCAGTCAAAGTTGAACACGTGATAGAGGCGATGGATGGAGTTGTTGAAGGATTATGACTTCGACCTTTAGTACCACCCGGGCAAGGCGAACATGGTGGCAGATGCGCTCAGCCGTCAGCTACGAGGCCTGGTGGCATAGATGATAGTTCATGAATGGCAGATGCTCGAGGATGTATCGGAGTTCGACTTTGAGTTCGGTCTACATTCTTCCATGGTTCAGCTTTCGAGCTTGTCGATTCAACCCTCTCTGGTTACTAGGGTGATCGAGGTTCAGCAGACGGACGAGTCGCTTTGGGAGTACCAAGTAGAGGCAGTATCTGTGGAGTAGTCTGACTGGCCGATTGGTTCCGATGATGGACTTCTCAATAAAGGCCAATTGTGTGTTCCGGATGTGCAAGAGTTGCATAGAGATCTGATGACCGAGGCACACTGAGCGAGACTTACCATCCACCCGGGCTCCACGAAGATGAACAAAGATATGAGGAGGCAGTACTTTTGGTCAAAGATGAAGTGTCAGATTGCTAGCTTCATGGCCGAGTGCGACAATTGCCAGCGTGTTAAGGCCCATCACCTGAGACCCCCTGGTCCCTTGCAGCCGTTGAGTGTTCCAGAGTAGAAGTGGGAGCATGTGTCGACAGATTTCATCATGGGCTTGCCAAGGACTCAGCGCGGTCATGATGCCATCTGGGTTGTCACGCGTTGATCGTCTGACGAAGTCGGCACATTTTATTCCGATGCGTGCAACCTGGACATTAGATCGGCTTGCAAAGGTATTCATCGAGGAGATAGCGAGACTGCACGACATTCCGATTTTAATCATTTCTGACCGAGACCTCAGATTTACGTCTTAGTTTTGGAGGAGCTTTCAGCAGGCGATGGGGGATACTTTGCAGCTCAGCACCACTTATCATCCGCAGACAGATGGGCAGACCAAAAGGGTCAATCAGATCCTTGAGGATATGCTTAGAGCTTGTATGATTGACTTCGTGGGTAGCTGGGATGAGCATTTGCGCCTGGTCGAGTTCACATACAACAACAGTTATCAAGCGACCATTGGTATGACTCCTTTTGAGGCACTATATGACAGACCGTGTAGATCTCCTAGCCGTTGGATCTATATTGGAGAACGTCATCTCCTAGGTCCCGATCTTGTGCAATAGACATCAGAGGTTGTGGATATTATCAAGCAGAGGATGCGCACAGCTTAAAGCCAGCAAAAGAGTTTTGCTGATCATTGGCGTTGACCCATCGAGTTTGTAGTTCGGGACATGGTATATCTCAAGGTCTCACCTATGAAGGGTGTGGTACAGTTTGGAGTGAAGGGCAAGCTTGCCCCGAGATTCATTGGACCTTTCGAGATTACCGAGTGTGTGGGTGCTATGGCCTACAGGCTTGCCTTACCTTCAGAGTTGTCCGAGATCCACGATGTATTTCATGTATCTATGTTGTGGAAGTGTGGGTTAGACATCATTCCAGTGATTGATTGGCAGCCCCTTGAGGTCCGAGAGGATGCTTCTTACATTGAGCAGCCGATTCGTATCCTTGATCGGAAGGAGCAAGTTCTTAGGACCAAGGTCATTCCCCTGGTGAAGGTGCAGTGGGGTCATCATTCGGAGGCTGAGGCATCTTGGGAGCACGAAGCCGAGATTCGAGAGTGCTATCCCCATTTGTTTGCTGATTAATTGTTGTATTACCTTCTCTTGTGATTGATGATGATATATATGATGTTAGTGCATTTTCATTGTCCTGGTTTTGACAATTTTGAGGATGAAATTTTTTTGTTAGTGGGGAGAGCTGTAAGACCCTACCCCGAGTATGTATTTCATTCCCCTAGGTCACACGATCCTACCGGCGACCCCCGACCTACGGATAGTGTTTGTGGTCATCCTTAAGTCCGGTCACGTAGACCTGACTCGAATCGACTTGAAGCCTATGTCAAAGCGTCCGCATCGACGCCGTGGTTCCAACACTGCATCTCGTGCGGCAATCCGAGTGTACATCAAAAGATATAGGCTGTGCTTATCGTGGACCATTAATCGTGATTGTGGGGCCCACTGTGGTTGTGCACAAATCCCCATGCATCTCCCTCATTCTCTCTCCCTTCTCCTTGCTTGATCTTCCTTGGACATCCATGTGAACCCATTTCTCCAGCCCTCTTTCTCTCTAATCCCTCTTAATCTACCCATTACAACCCCATCTCAACCATTGAAAGCTATTCCTTGGAGCTAGTAGATTATTGTGGTGAAGAAAAGAAGAAGGATCTTGAGGTGGGTACACTCTAGAAGACTTTCTTCCTTTCTTCTTCTTCCTTTTCTTTTCTTGCTTACATGGAAGCATGTAGGACCCACCAATCCATGGTGGAGGTCCTACATGGCTCCTAGGATGAAGGCCATGGGCCTAGATCCTACTTATTTCCTTCCATGGTGGGCCATTTTCCATGGACCCACCATGATGCCTTCTCCTTTATTCTTGCATCTCGTCTCATAGGCCATCTAGGCCTTTGCATGCATGTAGGGAAGGAATCCCTACCATCCAACAACTTATTTCGATGTATCTTGGCTTGCATGTAAGTGCATGATAGAGTGATGGTGTGGATTTGTGTGCGGGTGGTCCATTGGTAGCGGGACCTACCACCTATTGCCGATCTTGCTCCTTCTCTCCCTCCCTTTTCTTCATTTTATTCTGTATATTCTCTAATGATGTGTGGCCCACCAAAGTAGGTCAGTAACATCCCAGGCCTTTAGCAAGATGGGACATCCAAGCCCACCTTGATTGGACGTCTAGGCCCAACCATGCATGCATGGTTTGGGTGGCCTCTAAAATGGATTTTCATGGAGGATTGAGAGCTCTGATAGGTCTGGAATTTTGTGAACCTATCTAGGTGGACCCCACATGAGGAATCAGGGCTATGGGCTCTTTGATTATATTGTATGGGCCAAAATATGGACAACACATGTTGCTGTCCAGATTTCAGCCCAGTTAGAGTATGTGTTTTGGGTTGATGTTTAGATCTACTTTCAGACCCTTTTACCCCAAATTTCTTTAGGAGTTTTGTAGTGTGTGGACCCCACTTTGATGTGTTATGGGACTCACACCCTATCTCCCATGATTGAGGCCCATGGGTTGGGCTAAAGATAGCTAGCTGTCCAAAATTTTCTGGATAGTTTAGCAATACTATATGATAGAAATTACCATGTTTACCTGATTTTCTGGATTAAGTGGGCTACCTCAGTGGACCCCACTTATTGTCTAGATGTAGGACCATCTTTTCCAAATATTTTCCAAGGGGTTTAGGCAGGTTTATGCCCACTCCATGTGGTCCCAAACATAGGGACAACAAGGTTTCTACAACAACCAGATTTCTGTAACATGTGTGGTTGCCCATTTAATTTAAAATACTTCCCATGCTTAATAAAATCTGAAATTTATTCTTGAGGTGGCCACCCTTGCTTGGACTGACCTACCAAATTTATGGCCAACCGGACCACTGGAGAATTTATGTCAGAGGTTGGACTGGCCCACTGGGCTAGACGTCCCTGGTCAAGATGTCCGGCAAGGCTGGCCGTGCCACCTGATTTGTGGCCCACTATAATGTAGTGTTTTATCAACCCTTCCATCCATCTTGTAGCCCACTTCGACATGGTCCACTTGGGTGTGGATGTCCAAGGTGGGGCCCACCTTTATGCTTTGTGTAGGGCTGGGGGTCCAGCCCATTGGGACGCCGATGGTGGGGCTGCTGCTGGGCCTTTGGTCCAGCAGTGTGGCCCACCTATTTCTGACATTTTTTGGATGTTCCCTATGTGGTGGAGCCCTTATACTTGATGCTGGACCACCTAAATTCTTATCCTAATCAAATGAACTTTTTACTGGGCTCCAATAGGCTCATAAAACTTGTGGAACAAAAATCCAGCAATATATTGTAAATGTACATTACCTTTGGGCTGAGATTTTAAGGAGTGGGGCCCACCACATTGTGAGGAGCTTGGAGGGATTAATTCATGCCCTTAATCCCCTAATTTTGGGCTTAATTAATGCACCCTTGAGGCCTATCATAGTTGGGCTATTTAGGACCATGTATGTAGTTAGATTGTTGGACTCTTTAGGCCCAAATGGGCTGAAATCTTCTTGCCAGGCCCAATGGACTCTTGGGATGATTTCACCATAATATTGTGTTGGGTTAGTGGGCTGAAAGGTGTGAGTGGTTGGGCCCTTGGTTTCCCACCAAATTAACTATATCCTTAGGCTAGGTTGTAGGCCCAACTTGCTTGACTAGAATATGATTATTACATATGTGGTTTGAGTAATAGACTGCCCACTAGGCCCACCATAACATATGTATTTGGTGACCCTTATTTTGGGCCCTAACCTTCCTTATGGGCCCATAGTATTGTATATGGGTTGGGCTATGTGTGTTGCCCTTGGACCCATGTATTGAGTAGGCCTTGGGCCATTTATTTGAGGCCCGACATGAATGTATGTGGTATGTTATGACTGCCCATTTCTTATTTATGGTGATGTGTGGGCCTTGGGCCTTGATTCGTGATGAATTATCCATGGGCTACCTTTTGGGGATAATTAGTGGTAAAATGTCCACATTTGTGGCCACAATGTAGGTCCACTTACCTCCATGAGTGGTTAAAGGTCTACCATAGACCTTTGTTAGGCCCGTTTAATTTGTTTAGGCCCATGTCATTGTCCTTCCTTAGCCTTGTGGGCTACCCCAGACTATTGGGCCCCCATTAGAGGTTGTGTCTCTTGTAGAATTTGTCTAAGTACCTAGACTTAGTCCCTACCTGGATAGGGAGTGTACTACATCATTCATCGCCTCATGCCGCATCTTATTCATCCTCATGACCCATACGCATCATGGCATGCTTGGTTAGCATTATGTGTGATCATAGTTAAGCCATTGTGCAGATATTATGGCTTCCTAGAGGGATGAAGTTCCCCTCTTAAGCACATAAGATGCTTGGAGCTAATGCAAGACTGGTATGCCTTGATTCATGCATCTGGCATTTCATTACATGTTTTATATTCGCCCTTGCTTCATCAAGGCCTTAGCCTCCACAGGAGTGTCATGGATGGCCGTATTGGACACTAGAAATATCACTTGAGCATTTAGAGCATGTAGGATATCCTTGGGTGAAAGCCCTCAAACCTTCATGGTACTGGGAGATGCCTCAACGCCGAGACCGAGTGAAAAACATGAGTGCCCGAGTGCCTTATACCGTTAGGCCGCGTCTCCCACTGTAACATGGTCGATTGAGATGGGGTGTGGTCTTACCCACATGAGCGAGGGGGTAATAGCTAGGCTAAGTTTGACCAGCTCATGAATGGGTCCACTACCGTCGAGCCTTACTGGTAATTGGTTGTCCATAGGTGGGTAGTGTGGTCTCTTATGCTCATTTGACTGTGCGGATCTTGGAGAGTGGCAGTCAGCCAGTAGTGTACTTGACCCCACTGGTTTCCCTATAGTGGAACTGTATATGATTTGTGGACTTGATATGAGGACTGGCATATATTGCATTACATTGGCATTGGCTATATAAGCCTTTTGTGCATTACCTCAGTATGGCGCTCAGTACTCATGTATTTCTTTTCATAGCCTTGGTACGGCTTGTTACATTCATGATTGTTATAGCTTAGCCCTAGTATGGCTAGTGGCATTGATAGTGTTCATGGTTCATGCTGAGCTTTTGCATTCTCTAATATTTCTTTTCGGCACTGGTATTACACACACTTACACCGCCCTCTAAGCTTTCTATAAGCTTATACACAATTGATGTGTGTAGGTGACTCTAGGCAGCCGAAGTAGCTGAGGAGGAGCATTGGAGCGTGCCGAGGACCTTTTGGAGATTTCCCTTATTCTGTATATATATTTCCTTTTGAGCCCTGTACCTTATATAAAAGTTTAAATTCTTACTGGATTTTGTGATGTGTCCCTGTGGTTATTTTATGTGGTTACTTTGTTATGATCTTGGGTATGCTCTTGATGAATCAGATTATGTTATAGAAATCCTCCTTGTAGGATCCTAGAATTGGAACCTGGTGGATGGGTGCCTAGAGCCGAGAATGGGGTACTACGGAAGCTGTTGCGGTCAGAATCGGCTATCGAGATTCTTGTGAGTTCCGGTCACCGAGTCTGGGGTGTGACATAGACTATGTCACTAAATGGGTCGAAGCGATTTCATGTCAGAACAATGATCATCAAATGGTCATTAAGTTTTTTAAAGAGAACATCCTTTCCCAGTTCGCACTGCCTCGAGCCATCATTAGTGATGGGGGCTCACATTTTTGTAATAGGCCATTCGCGAACTTAATGTAGAATTATGACATCTCTCATAAGGTGTGCACTCCATACCACCCACAAACAAGTGGGCAGGCTGAGATTTCCAATAGGGAGATTAAACACATTTTGGAAAAAACGATTAACCCTAACGGTAAGGATTGGTCAATCTGATTGACCGATGCCTTAGGGGCTTACCGTACCACATTTAAGACCCCTATTGGAATGTCTCCCTTTAGACTTGTCTATGGGAAGGCTTACCACTTACCTGTGGAGTTGGAACATAGGGCCTACTGGGCGATCAAAATTTTAAATTGCAATCTGGACAACGCTGGCTCACTACGCAAACTTCAGTTGATTGAACTCGAAGAAATCTAGAATGATGTGTACGAAAACTCAAGAATTTACAAGGACAAAATGAAGGTGTTTCATGACCAACATATTCTTCGAAAATCATTCACACCATGTCAGAAGTCCTCTTGTATAATTCTCGGTTACATCTTTTTTCAGGCAAACTCTGCTCTCGTTGGACCGGCCCCTTCATTATTATCAATGTTTATCCTCATGGGGTTATTGAGATAAAGAATCTGAATAATGGCAATAAATTCAAAGTAAATGGAAATCAATTAAAGCCATTTGTTGAGAAATTTGATTCAGAGGACATGTCCATACCTCTGATTGATCCTGTTTACCAAGATTAACCTCCTAGTCTGACGAATGTATAGTTAGGTTTATTGCTTTCATAGAATTTAGGACTACGATAGTTTGCATCCGCTGTTTTTGGATAGTTTACTTTTCGGTTGTTTAATTCTTGTGCTAACCTACCTTCACGGTAAGATCCTTTGGAAAAAGCCCTAAAATTCCTTCATCAGGTACTATCTTTCCATCACTTCTCCTTCAATTACGTTGTCTCTTTTACAAATCATGCTTCATTCTTTTACATTGAGGTAATGTAGATTTTAAGTTTGGGGTAGGAGATTAGGTAAACTAATCAATGTTTTCTCAGTTTCAAGCAAAATGTGCAAAATTTTGAAAAAATTTCAATGTTTATCTATTTGGAAAGTGATAAGTTGTGTATTTAAGACTGTTTTGAGTATGAAGATAAGATAGGAAGTGAATTTTAAATTATTGGAGTTTGATCAACTAAGTAGCCTATCACTTACAGTCCTTGCACTCAATTGATTAAAAGGAAGTTTGAATATTATGTTAACCTAAATCACAAGACATTCAAATTATTTTCTATCAATAGTACTAGATTTTCTAATTGTTAGTATGATGATCATTGAAAGATATTGAGAACCGAGTCTGGAGAATTTTATCCACCTTAAAAGAAGAAGAAAACCAGTTAAAAAATAAGAGATAAAAAAAAAAGGTCATGTATGGTGAAAAGATTGAAAAATAATGAAAAATCTAAAAGAAAAGAGAAAAGAAGAAAAGACTGAATGAATAACAATTGATCGTCGATATAAAATAAAAACTGTAAAAAGAAGAAAAGGGGATAAGTTCAGAATCAGTACTTGAGTTTTTAACTAATCTTGAAGAGATGAGCATGGCTAACATTATGAAAAGATAGTATTTTCACTAAGCACGTTGAAAAACTTGATATGCGAGCTATACTCTGACTTAATGAATAAATGACTTATCTAATTGATTGCATATGTGATTCGGCTCTAGGTGTTTAAAATCTCACTTTCTCATCATTGAGTCTACTCATTCATACTTGATTACACGAAAGATTGTTTTCAGAAAAGGTTTGAACATTGCTCATTAAAGTTCATTTTTGCATACTTTGCTCAGGACTAGTAAAATGTTGGTTAGGGATTGTGTTGAGGGTTAAATATTGCATATTGGACCCCATTTATTACTTAGTTTTATGAATATGATAATGCTTAATATGCTATTTTAATCATGTTTGTGTTATAAGGTAAATTTAAGAGCTTGGATTGAAAAGGATGCTAAAAGCATGGATTTAACACTCAAGAATCACCAAAGCCAAGGATGGATCTTATGGGACCAAGAATGAAGAATTCACATGCCGAAGATCCAAGAAAACCAAGTGAGGAATGAAGAGCATTGAAGACTTGAAGTGAAGGAAAGGAACCCTAAAAATCGGCATCCTTCGACTAGTCTAAGCCCATCATCGACCAGTCGAAGGATCTGGCTCGACCAGTCGAAGGATCTGGCTCAACCAGTTGAAGATTCTTCGACTTGAACTCCAGCGACAAAATTCTCAAAAATCCCGTCATCCTCGACCAGTCAAAGGTGACCATCAACTAGTCGAAGGCGGTCCTCAACCAGTTTAAGGTTATGCAAACAACACACGAATTGCAGAATTTTGAGACGGTTTCTGGATTTTTCCAACTCAGTGTAAAATTGGAGTTGCAAAACTATAAATAGGGGTCCTTAGGATGTTCCTAGGCATCTTCTAGGGTTTGAGGAGTGGAGAAAAAGTATAGAGAATCCGTCGTCGGGAGTTTTTCTTCCCTTTCCTTAGTTGTTTTTATACTTTTCTTAAGAGATTTTAGTTCAATCATGTCTATGGTTGGCTAAACCTCTTATCTAGGATTAAGAGGTAAAGCTTGTAGCGTGATTGGGATGTTTACTTTGTTTTGATTCATGTTTTGTTGAACTCTCTTGGATTCTAGTTGGATTATGAAGGAATATTTTTAATTTTTAATGGTTTGTTTTGACAAATTACAATAGATTTGCGATAGCTTGAAATATCTTCTTTTCCTGAATTGAGATTGTGAAATTAGTAAATCCTATTGTTCACCATCCTCCCTTGGGCATGGTAGGATGATGGAATCCTTCCTAACTTTCACAATTCTCTTATGATTGGTTGTGGGATTGTTAATCCTGTTGTTTACCTTGTCTCCTGGGCATGGTTAGGTGATGGAATCACTTCCAAATCCTCACAACTCTCATCCATTGATGACTCTATGAGAAGTTCAGAGATTTGATAAGTCTCTTCTTACCAATTAGATAGGATAGGACTCTGATTCACAAGTGGATCCATGAAAACCCTAGTTACCACATTTGAATTTGTTAGTTTTAATCACAATTACTCTCTCAATTAATTTAGATTTAGATTCACATCTTCTTCTAGTTTTAGTTCTAGTTGCTTTCAGAATTACTCACGAGATTAGTCCCTATGGATTCAACCACGATCTCACCGAGATTATTACTACATCGTGACCCTACACTTGGGGTTGTGAACAAATCCTACACAAGGCATCCCATGCCTATACAAGGCAATACGTCTTACATAAGGACACAACGTATTCTCCCATCAGAGGCCTACAGCTAGGACTTGGCGAGTTTGACTCTCAAACTCTGAATCTCAATCATATTCAAGGAAAAAGCTTCAAACACAGTAGACTCTGAGTACTTACAAATAAGTAGATGAGTCTCGTTCTTGCACAATGTGAAGATCTTCAATGATGATGAAGAGTCTTCGTCTCCCTTTAAACCACAACTTAGTTGCGATGTCGATGAATGCTCGGAGATTGTGAGGTTTAGGGTTTTGATCTCCTCTATTTAAATAGTATGATTTAAATCTATAAGAAGGTTCCCATGAGCTATGCATTCAAGAGTTCCAACCTATAATGAGGTTAGTTGGAAGCTCAATGAATGCTAGAGTTCATAATTCAATTCAAGCATAGAAGATGATGAGTTGATGCTTGTACAGAGGATTGAATGATGAACTCTAATACGAAAGAGAGAGTAAATAAGAGAGTATGAAGATCTTGGAATAACATGCTCAAACTCTCTTGGATTCTAGCTCGTTTTACAAAGAGCAACACTAGTGTATTTATAGAGTTGAAATCCCAATGGTAAAAAAATGGGTAGAAATCTGACATTGTCGATGCCATCAAAGGTGTTCGATGTTATCAAAATTTGAATTTCGATATCATCAAACCATCTTTGACTACATCGACTCTCTACTCAAGATATTCATTTGAGAGTAGGATAGATTCTGACTGTTTTCATCGAGCATCTTTCGATGATATCGATGTGCACTTCGATTCATCGAGGGGCGCTCGATTCCATCGAGATTTCTTCTGTAAAATATACAAAGGTTGCTGACAGTTTTGTCCCCTGTTCGATTCCATCGAGGAGTCCTTCGATCCATCGAAGTTTGAATTTCGTTGGTATCGAATGGTCTTCGATGAACTTGAAGAAAATAGATTTTCTTTGAAATCTTGCTGGACAAAACTAAGTTAGTCTCAATGCTATCGAACAGACTTTGATGCCATCGATAACTTACTCTCAATAACATCGAGGAGGCTTCGATGTCATCGAGGAGTACTTAGAGTATTTTTTTATTCTTTGGAATAGGTCCAAGGTTGAAGTAATTGAAGGTCAGTCAATGTTATCGAAGAATGGGCTTTGATGATATCGAAGAGCTATCGATGCAATCGATGTTTCTAACATATCGTTCATTTTTGTTACTGGACAGAATGGATGTTTGTTCGATACAATCAAATGATGTTCAATGTTATTAAAGATTCCCTCGATTGCAGTTCGATGTACTCGACCAGGACTTGTGATGTTTCCAGTTTTGTTTCTTTCTTCCATTTATACTCACTGTGCTTTATATACCAACTTGACCAGAAGATGTTTTAATTCTTTTTATAGGATAAGTTGGGATTATATGGGGGCATATACCTACTAGGGTTTGTTGTCGTATGATGAGGCTATGTTTTAAGCTTGATCATGGCCTTCATCTTTGTTGAGGCTTGGTCTTGATGTCACCAAATAAGATCTCACTTAGACTGACAAACTCAACACTCACGTATATTTGACAAACAAGGGCACTTTCATTAGTGACATTTGCAACTCCATGTGGGGGTTGAGAGAAAAAATTCCACTTCCACGAATTTGTAGGAAAGTCTTAAGATCTCTACCGGAACGATTCTCCTCAAAGGTAAACTACAATTGAGGAATGTAGAAACATAGATGACATGATAGTAGAAGAACTATTAGGTTCCCTACAGACATATGAACTACATTTCAAGACTCCTACAAAATCCAAACACATTGTCCTCAAAACCTCACAAAAAAAATATGAATATGAGGTGACAGTGATGATAATGAAGTTAGCGGAGAAATGACCTTATTAGCCAAAAGGTTCAAAAAATTCTTTAATAACCATGGGAAAACCTTTTACAAAAAGGAGAAGTATGACCTAAAATGCCAAATACGTAAATCACCCAAAAGGTCCAAAGATCCCCAATGTTACAAAATAGAGGGTATGGTCATCTTTCTTCTGAGTGTCCCACCAAAAAAAAAAAAAAGAAAATCAAAAGGAAAGGCAATGACTTGAACATGGGATGACTCTGAGGATTCAAACTCAGAATCAGAAGAATCTCAAAGTGATAGAGACAAGGCTTCTTGAGAATACTCATGGCCTCCACCACCATAGTCATCCGAGAAGCAAGGGACCATAAGGAGAAAGATAAATATGTAGAATGAAAGTCCTCCTCTAAATAGGAAGAAGAAGAAGAATGTGACAATTCCGACCTGTAAAAAGCCTATGATCAACTCTACACTCATAGCTTAAAAGTTCTTTAAAAGCTTGGTCAGGCTAAGGTCGAAAACAAAGAGTTGAGCAAGGATTTGGAAGAAGTCAAGGCCAAAAATGAATGGTTGGCTAATGAAATGAAAGAATACATCATAGACAATGCCAATCTAACCGAAGAAAATGTTAATTATGAGAGTGACTTGGCTGACCAAAGAAAGATAAATGAATATCTAAAATCAAAACTTAGGAAAATGAGAAAAATCAACCAAAGTCTAAACTAGAGCTAAAGAAATCCAAATCACATGCTGACATTAGCCATAGGTTCACCCAGAGCGAGGAAAAACTAGAAAGACTTTTAGGATTGGGTAAAAGTTCTACAGATAGGAAAGGACTAAGATATGAAAGCAATAGAAGAAGTCCTACTCATGTTATAGCGTCCCAATTTCATATACCCAAATTTTACGCGCACCTAGACATATATATCTACCTTATGAGGAATACATTGAAAACTTAAGCATAATAAATCAGTGAAAATGATAGAAGTAATTAAATTTCGAGGATGAAATTTTCTTTAAGGGGGGTAGATTGTAACACCATGAACTTTTTAATCCCCAAATTTTAAAAGTTCCCAAGTGTTACAATGAAATTTAACTTAAAATGTACATGTGTACGATACCGATCTAGTTATCCTAACCTTACATCTATTCTCCGACATGAATCTGACCGTTAAGAATGATCTTTATCCATAGATCAAGCCATCCGACCGTTGATTTTAAGACAAGATCATCACATGTCTAAGTATTTCCACTTGTCCATCATAACCAGCCGTTCAGTCAACTATCCACCAATAGGTAAAGATATTTGATCAACCACTTTAAGTTTGGACCACCCGATCATAATAAATTAACTACTTGATATCTACATTTGCTCGTACATATATCAAATTGAGATTCTGATCCTTTCATCTTGTTCACCACCTAGGAATATGCATAACCCACCATCAGAACTACAATCTGAGAAACTTACACATGTGAACAAGTCACTTGAATATAACAGTATACATATTCTCCTTCTTGATCATTCCAAAAACCCACTTGTGACATCCATTTACAAAACTAACCGTATACCCACTTACATACATAATCAAATTACTAACCATCAAATTTTTCTATTTTTAACATGTCATTTGACCATCCATTATGTTGGTTGATATATGTATATTCTCTTAAATAATTTGGTGAATAATTCTTTATTCATAATGATTTAGTTATAAATTCTTTTGTAAGAATTACTTAGAAACGTGCCTATAACCTTGTAGAACCATTAGATTTCCCAAAACTCTCATATTGAGAATAATTACAAAAATGCCATTAACCTAGACCCTTAAATTTTAGATCACATGGTTCTCATGATCCATTTGATGTAAAATTTTATACCATGCCTATGTATCATAAATTAACCATACATATCAAATTTCAGTCTTTAGATCATTGTAAAAGTGACCTAATTGACAAATCAACCCCTTAATCGTTGAGTTTGGTGTCCATCAAGTAAAAAACATCGTGGGTAGTCATAATAGGATATTTCCCTTCATATGAGAGACTTGGATTGTACATAATATGGACCAAGTGTGAAATATGAAGACCCCACTTTTATTGGTTGTTCCTTAGGCACAAAGTTATCCTTTTAAGGCTGTTTCGACAAGAAACAAATGCATTCGATTCGGGAGAATTCGTTTTCACTCAATAGTTAACAAAAGAATAATAAAGAAAACAATCACAATATTCATTCATTCTAAATCCATTGACATCCTTTATCTCCTTTGATTCGAAAGTAGAACATTTACATAGACAGTACAAATATTAAATGCTCAATATTAATTGTATCATGATCTTCAATGTAGCGGTATTGATGTGCTGGTATAGTGTTTATTCTGATTAATTCTATGCTCTTGAGAAATTGTTCTGATATTTTGATCTGAATTAGGGTTTTCTTTGATCTTTGATTAATCATCAATGAATCCCTGACACGAATAAAGTCATTATACGCCCACAGGGGAAAACAGTTCACCAATAGGAAGGGTGTGCGCCCACAACCATCATTCATCAGAGGGGCTGTGCTCACATAGGCGTTGTCCACCCCTAATGGTTGTGTGCCCTTGTCCATTGTGTGCTAGCACAGTTGTACGCACCATAAACCCTGTTCCGCACAACGGGTGCGAACGATACCTAGGTTTTCTTCTGAAGTCTAGATCTCTCTCCGCTGTTTGAATCTTTCTCTAATGAATCAATTATAGAGGGATGATGGGGTATTTATAGCCTTTCGCATGTGTGAACACCTCAACATATTCATTGTGCACCCAGCACAGTTGTGTGGTCACCCCTTTGTGCGCTAACCCTACTTGTGCGCTGACCCCACTTATCCATTGTTTCCTTTTGTGCGCAAACCACACTTGTGCATGGACCACACCTGTGCGCAGACCACCTTATACGGCGATTAACCCTTCATTGTATGCTTCTGTTGTGCACTACATAACCTCCTTTTCAGAAGTATTTCTTCTTCTTTTATCTTTCTTGATTTTAAATACTGTAAAGACAGGGTGCAATACAAAGTGCTAGCTGACGCAAGGCTGTATACAGAAGTTGAAGCCTTCTTTGCAGATGCCAGTTATTACGATGGATTCGCCAATAAAGGAGAAAAGAGGAATGATTAAAATAAAGCCCCAGGGAATGATTGCATGGAAATAATGAGGGAAGAAAAGATGAAATCGTCTGGGACAGTGAAAGTAAGAAAGAAAATTTACTTCGTGTCAAACCATCTGTGACAGCCGAGACAACCACCATTAACATTATTGTCATTGGAACAGTTGGAAATTTTGTAGTCAAATTACACGATACCACTACCATATGCTGAAAGAAGCAAACCATTTTCGGTCATTCCAAAGAGATTTCAAGTTAAATCCAGCACAAGATACCCAGAGCCAATCGAATTTTATGCCCCTTCAGAAGTAAAAACAAAAGAAATGGCTGACAATAACACGAGTCATGGGAAATTGACATCTGAAGTTCTTAAGAAGTACAGTCCAGCTAGTAGGAAAATCATGAAGAACATGGGTTTTGACTATGAAGAACCAACTGGCTTAAACTACGGGAAGGGAATTCAAATCCCGATCGGAGTGAATCAGAAAAGGTGACAGAAATTTCAAGGATTGGGGGGGGGGGGGGGCAGAATCTTCAGTAAATATGGTTACGGTCGACTAGGCAGAGGGAGCAGATTCTGAGATGATTAAGAATCCTAAGACAGCTCCAAAGCAGATGGAAGAAGGGGGGCAACCGATAATTGATAGCTTGTAAGAAATAAATTTGGGCATGGAAGAAGAACCACGAAATACATTCATAAGTGTCAGCCTCCCTGAACAAGAAATCAACTAGTATGTTAAGCTCTTGAAAGAGAATAAAGATATCTTTGCTTGGACATATGCGGAAATGTCTGGCCTAGAACCATCAATGGCAATGCACCGATTGAACATCTCTAAAGATAAGAGGCCAATTAAGCAAGCACAAAGGCGATTCCACCTAGATCTAATCCCCTTGGTAGAGGAAGAAATAAGCAAGTTAATAAAAGTCGAGTTCATCAGGGAAGTTAAATATTCTAAATGGATATCGAATATCATCCCAGTGAAGAAGAAGAATGGGCAGATCGGGGTATGTGTTGACTTTAGAGACCGAAATGAAGCTTGTCCAAAAGATGATTTTTCGTTGCCGATAACTGAGTTGTTAATCGATGGCATGACGGAATATGTTGTCATGTCCTTCATGGACAGTTATGCAGGTTATAACTAAATAAGAATGGCTCTTGAAGATGAACAAGAAACAACATTCAGGACTTCGTTGGGAACCGATTGCTATAAAGTCATGCCATTCAGTATCAAGAATGCAAGGGCAGCATATCAAAGGGCAATGCAGAATATATTTCAAGACATGATGCATAAACACGTTGAATGCTACATGGACGATCCGGTAGTTAGATTAAACGATCACGAAGAACATCGTGAACATCTGGCGTTAGTCTTCCATCGACTCAGAAAGAAACAGCTAAAGATGAATCCAACTAAATGTGCCTTTAGGGTATCGTCAGGGAAATTCCTCGGTTTCGTTGTAAGACACAGGGGAATCGAGATTGATCCAGGAAAAATTAAGGCCATTCAAGATATGCCCCCCCTAAAAATGTTGAAAGAATTGAAAAGTCTACAAGGGAAATTGGCATATATTCAACGTTTTATTGGTAGGAAGGTGTCATCCATTTTCTCATCTGATGAAGAAAAAAATAAAGTTTGTATGGGACGAATCTTGTCAAAATGCATTCGATTCAATAAAGGAATTGTTGAAACAACCTCCACTGTTAGTAGCTCCTGTGAAGGGTAAACCTCTTATCCTATACATATCTACAGCCGAAAATTCATTGGGAGCCTTGTTGGCACAAATGAATGAACATGGGAAAGAAACGGTGCTTTATTATTTGAGTCGAACTCTAATAGGCGCAGAATGAATTACTCTTCGATCGAACAGATATGCTTGACATTGATATTTGCATTCCGAAAACTAAGACATTATTGCCTGTCCCACAACATAATCTTGATATCTCGAGCAGATCCCATCAAGTTCTTAATTACAAGGCCGATGTTATCAGGAAGATTGGCAAAATGGATGTTGTTACTGTCAGAATATATGATCACTTACGAGCCAGCGAAGGTAGTTAAGGGGCAAGCAGTGGCAGACTTTTTGGCAGCTCATCCAGTGACAGACAATGAAATTGTTTCTGATGAATTTCCTAATGAAGAAGTAATGATGATTGAATCACCGAGCTCATGACAAATGTTTTTTGATGGCACATCCTGAGCAATAGGAGTAGGTGCGGGAGTGATATTTATCAACCCTCAAGGCAATTTATTACCTTATTCCTTCACATTAAGTATTGCATGCACAAATAATGAAGCTGAGTATAATGCTCTCGTCATTGGAATGGAGATAGCTGGCGAAATGAAGATAAAGACACTGCAGATTTTTGGGGATTCTAAGTTGATTATAAATCAACTAACAACCGAGTTTGAAACAAGAAAGAAAGAGCTTCTACCATACTATCGAAAAGCACAGCAATTGCTAGAACAATTCCATCATGTCGAAATTCAACATGTGTCATGGTGTGAGAATGCAAAGGCAGATGCTTTGGCTAGCTTAGTAGTAGCTTTATCTTGTCCAGATCGAAGCCCCCTGCAAGTGACAATAGAAGAAAGAAGATTTTTTCCCTCGTCAGAAATTATCAACGAAGTCGTTGAAGCACTCCCCATATCATGTCTAGAGGTGACAATAGACGATTGACATCAGCCTTTTGTTAATTATCTCAAATATGATATCCTGCCAGAAGACCAAATGCTGAAACAACAAATTAAGCAGAGATCGAAAAGATTCATTATGTGTAATGAGATATTATACAAAAGATCTTATAATGAAATTTTATTGCGATGTCTAGATGAGTAAGAAACAAGTCGAGTATTGTAAGAGTCTCATTCCGGGGAACGTGGAGTGCATCAAGCTGGACGAAATTTATTCCATCGAGTGCATTAGATGGGATATTATTGGCCCACAATGCTTAAAGATTCTATACATTATGCGAAGCGATGCCACGAATGTCAGATTCATGGGGATATCATACATATACCTCCTGAAGACCTTCATCAGATAGCTACTTCCTGGCCTTTTGCTACATGGGGGCTCGATGTTATTGGTCCTATACATCCGCCATCATCCAAAGGAAAATAGTATATACTGGCAGCAACGGATTATTTCTCTAAATGGACAGAAGTAATTGCATTACGAAATGTTAAAGAGAAAGACATTGTTAATTCCATCTGACACGCGATAATCTATCGTCACAGTATCCCAAAGAAAATCGTCACTGATAATGGTACTCCTTTCGAGAATAGGGGTATGGAAAAGCTATGTCTCAAATTCAGTATTCATCAATCATTCTCAACACTCTACTATCCACTGGCCAATGGATTGGCAGAGGCATTCAATAAGACAATTGTGAAAATATTGAAGAAGACAGTGATCGGGAATAAGCATGATTGGGATGAAAAGTTGCAAGAAACTCTTTGGGCTTACAGGACTACTCTCCCGACGACAACGAAAGCTACACCATATTCGCTAGTCTTTGGCATAGAGGCTGTCATTCCAATTGAAACACAAGTTGCCTCACTCAGAGTAGTAGTGCACCAGTTGAATACAAATGATGAGAATGTAAGAATAAGGTTGACAAAATTAGACTTGCTCAATGAAAAATGACCAGCAACTCAGCAGCGATTACAATTATATCAGGCAAGGATTTCCGCGGCCTTTCATAAGAAAGTTAAGCATCGGTCTTTCAAAAAAGGTGACTTGGTATTGATGTTGAAGAGGCCGATAGTGGTAACCCACAGAACAGGGGGCAAGTTCGACCCTAAATGGGATGGGCCATACATCATAACCGAAGTATATTCCAATGGGGCATACAGAGTTACGGATCAGGATGGATTAGGCATTAGCATACCGGTCAATGCCCGTTTCATGAAAAATATCGTCCCTGACAGTGAAAGTAGTTTTGATCCAGAAGATTATCAGAATAATGCTTCTAAATCAAAAGGGGGCAATTCTGAGTGAAGTGATGAAACAGCCTTAAAAGGCGAAGCCTTGTATTCGTTCTTTCATATATGAATAAAGGGCGAATTCTCAAGCATATCAAGATTAAGCATCAACGACTATCGTTGAAATCAGCAGCCATCGTTGTCGTCACTAAACGCCTATCAAAATTGTTATTATCGCCAAGCTAATTCAATATGAAGATGGATATCGTCAGAACATTATCGGCAATAGCAAGCAACGACGATGTATCAATTATTGATTCACCATTCATGGCAGTGAGATAGCCCATGCAACCAAGCACATACGGATTTTATGACATAATGACAGCTCATCATTTAAGGCAGCCTAGCCAAGCCCTATACAACCAACTATGTATAAGACCTATACATTATTCAGGCAGCAGTGAGAAGCCATTGGCCCTAAAAAGCCCATATAGGCCATCACATGCATACCCATGCGGGCAGCGAACGGAGCCAACGACTAAAAACCTCAAAAGGCCAAAAAGTCCTCAATGGTCAGTCATGCGTGAGACTAATGCCATCTGTATAACTTCTGACAGTGTCACGGACGAGGATGAAAATACCCTCCCGTGAATGGGTCCGACCTTGCAGACAAAGAAAAATGGAGAGCAAAATAAGACCCCACAGATCCCTGGCTTGATTTCAGTAGTAACTCATGAGGACAGGGTCTCTCTAAAAATACTCCCTTATTGATGGACTAACGGCCTTGGATTTGGTACCAAAGGTAGCCTTGCGCGCCCCATGAACTCTAGAGAGTTATTGTGGCCAACCCTGTGCGTAAATCCCATTGTGTTCACTACCCCGGTAGCTTCACTGGGCCCTTCTGATGGATCGCAGTTAGTGAACTCCCCAGCAGTGATAAGCCCCGTGAACTCCAGAGAGTTACAGAGGCCATTCACATAAGACCCGACTCCAACTACTTATGAGTCTAAAAAACTGTGTGTTGCTCCACTACTCAAGAGCTTAAACTGTGTGCAAAACTAACTCTACTAACTTCAAAATAGAAGTAGTCCCACCCACTAGAATAAATATCACATAGGGATGCTTTGTTATTCATAATTATGATAGACTGTAGATATAACAAAGCATGATGATCATGAGAATATTGCATCAACATGTATCAAAAATCAATGATTGCATTGCCAAGAATATGTTTGTTTTGAACAAAGCATTGAAATTCATCTGAACATTGCAAGACAAAAAGAAATAAAGAAATGTACATGAAAAGGCAATGTTTCTATAACTCTTTTCGCATGCCTAGTGTTGTAACATATTTTTGTAAATTCTCCTTCAAATGAACTTGTGCTGCGGCTTGGGATTGTTCGACCTCAAGGATAATTTTAGCTTGATCAGGAATGCCTGCTAGTTCTTGCTCCATATAAGCAACCATTTCTTCAATCTTCACCTGCTTAGTCTTCTTAAGTTCAGCGATGCGAGTATTGGATTCGATTTCTTCTTTGATCTTGCGAATATTTGATTCTTGTTCTTGCTTTTTCATTTCAAATAAAGCTCTCTTTTTGTAAGAAAGCGATATGGTTCTTGAGAACCACTCTGTTCTTATCAGAAGCTTTTAATCTATTGTGAAGAGATTGATTTTTCTCATTATAATTGGATATTAAAACATCGGCTTAGGAAATCTTCTCCTTAAGAGACATAAGCTCTCGTTGGCGATCCAAAACTTCCGGAGGAATGATTGTGTTTCGCGCTGACTCTAAAGCATTTATGGAATTGTAAAATTAAAGCAAGGAATTGTACAAAGGATGAACGTTAATGTGAGCCAATCTTCTTGAATGTTCAAGGACAACTAAAACACTGTCCAAGAAAGGCCACTGAGTAGGGTCCCTGAAAGTGTTCATAATGACAGAGATGGCATTTTTCAAAAATATAAGTATCAGGGGTGACACCTTCTCCAAGGAAATCTTGTTAGAAACTATAGCCACAAAATTGGAACCCTCGGAACCACTTGGGCTCAGTATGATTGTCGCTAAAAAGAAAAAACACAATTAAAAATTTGGGAACTGGATATATAAATATTTAGAAATATAAAAGAAGAAGAAAAAGGAGTATACCTTCTCTAGGGGCAATTGGAGAAGTGGCCCGAACAGAAAAAGTTTATAGTTCAGAAGATACAGGCACGTCCGTAGCCACAATAGTAACATTAAGAGAAAGCTCACGAAGCCCAGTACTTGAATCTAAGGTCCTCGGAGTTAGGATGTCAACCGGATCGAAAAAGAATTCCAAATTTTGAGCTACCTGTTGGATAGGGGAAGGACGTGTAGTTGAAGACTTATCGGCACGAGTAGAAACATCAAGAATTGTAGTAACCACTGGCAAAACTTGTGTAATGTCTTGGATCACCTCCACATTTTGAAGAGAAAATATATTTCTCACTTCTACTTGAATGTTCGGTGGTGGGATTTCTGCTTCTCTCGATGTAGACACTTCCACTATTGTTGGAAGGGTGGAATGCGCAATTGCGTCCGTGGTCTCTATGATGCAAGGAGAATACGAAGCATCGAAAGAAATGAAAATATTTTCCCTAGGAGAACAACCGGACCCTCCATAATTGAGTTGTTCTTCTTCGAAAGAAGCTACCCTAATAGGAGAAGAAGTATCTGGATGATTTGGTGGGATTTCGAGAGGCGGAAGTTCAGCCCTGACTTTAGCTTCTTCATCAATGTTCACCTCGGCATCCGCTTCTTGGTTTTCATCGAATAAAGCATCCCCTTTATCAGTTAAACTTGTAGAAGAGGATGTTTCACTGACTAAAGTGTCTGCCGAATAGTCCGATGACCTGTCCTCTTCAGAGATGGCTTATTTTCCTTTATAAATAGTCTTCGTAGGGAGAAGATGAGCACCTCGAGCAAGAGAAGGAAGTTGTTGTGCTAGAACTTCTGGGGATAACGACTTGGCTCGTGAACGAGTCATAGGGGAAGTGGTAGCACCAATCTGACCGGCGGCAGGAGAAACTGCAATTGTTGTATGATTTGCAACAGGAGAAACTGTAGTTGTTGTATGATCTACAGCGGGAGAAACCACAGTGATGGGTTGATCTTCTCTTTCGTGAGTAGGAGAAGAGAGAATAGCACCGGTGGTTTTAAATTCATCTATAGGAGCGGCTTGGCTTTCTCTTCGCTTTATAGGATTAAGGGGAGATCCAAAAGCAATCCACCACTCCAAAGTGTTTGGCGACTTTAGCTCTCTGATGGGTTCTTCTACAGAATTTTTTTGGCAAAACTGCCCTGAAGTAGTTGCGTGCTCTTTTTCAATGAAATACTCAATCCCTTGTTCTAGTCTATAGTTTCTCAACCTCGGAGGAGGAATCTAAATGGGACGGTCAACGGGAAAACAATTACGCACTAGATAATAATGATGTGCCCACCAGCACATCAAGGAATATGAAGCTTACACTCGATGATTGAATCCTGGGAGAACGAAGCAGGAGCCAAAGTTCCTGGCCAGGAGTTGTTTCCATATTAAAACCCAATTATATGGGCCGACCCCATAACTTCTCATCGTTCGCGTAACCTCTTCTCCTGCTTGGGGTATTGCTTGATCGTAGCCGAATTGTCTGGCAAACTTACTTGGATAGTAAGGTTCCCTCCAGAATTTCACTCCTTCCCGCATGGGCAATCTGCAAGAACGAATGCAGAGCAAGAAAGTTCTCTCGATAGGCTCCAAACTTTGGTTATCTTTAACCTCTTGGTCTTTAGCTTGATGAGTCAAGTAAAAGGGGAAGAAATCAATGGATTCTGTATTCTCGATTTTATCAACTATCCATTCATATGTCTTCTTCACAATCTTTCGTCTGAGGTAATATCATAAAGGAAGGCATTCAAGGTGAACGTAAGCCTTCTCAGGGTCACCATAAGTCCAGGGAAAGTATACTCCAAGCCAACCTGAGAATAGTGCCACGCAGTAAAAGAAGATGAA
Source organism: Magnolia changhungtana (assembly GCA_030180095.1). Taxonomy (NCBI): domain Eukaryota; kingdom Viridiplantae; phylum Streptophyta; class Magnoliopsida; order Magnoliales; family Magnoliaceae; genus Magnolia; species Magnolia changhungtana. The sequence goes on along the minus strand of JASAUF010000324.1, from coordinate 2,006,297 downwards.
GTTCCAATTGTTGGGCTTGAGCAATGAGTTGTAACATTTCCAAACAATTTATACAACGAACATAAGATGGGAGGGGCTAAAGAATACTTCTTCTTGCCTTCTGATATGGTTCCTTCCGCTACGAACAGAGTTGGTTGAATGGAGTCTGACTATTTTGAACTGGGTAAAACGACCAAACTTAGCCAGTACGCCATGAAAGCGGCTAATTCAGTTTCAGTAGTGAAATTGGCTGGACCTCTTATCCTCCTGCGGCCAGCTTCTAATTTCGGCGAGTGGCTACCAGAAAACCTGAAAGAGAAGAAACATGAGAAAAAGTAAGGTGCATGAAAATGTGTTTGAAAGGAGAAGGGAAGAAGTATTAAAAAAAAAAAAAAAAAACATTTACCGCAGAAATTATGAGAAATACGCAAACCACTGGAGTGGGGATATTTTGTGAACATCGGGGAAATGGGACATTTCACGAAAGAGTTCAATAATGGAAGCAGAGATCTGAGGTGTTCTGCGAGGAACGACATAAGCGAACTCTTCATTGGTAGGAATATATTCGTCCAGAAAAGAATCAGTGATAGGAAGGCCTGCCATCCTGTGCAAATCTCACAAAGTAATGCTCACTTCGCCAACTGGGAGATGCAAAGAATTTGTGTTGGAAGACCAATACTTCAAGAAGACCTTATACATCAGAGTGTCCTTGTGAAAGAAATCAAAGGTGGCCTCTATGACTATATATATATTCGTCGCAATGAGAACTTGTATTTTTGCAAGATTGCCTTTGTTCATGAACTATAGAACTGATGTTGAACCAAGAGACCATGCGTCCTGAATTCATCTTTCCCCAACAAGGAATCATGGTCACGAAAATGCTGCTGGATTGTTTCAAAATAGTGGGTGGGATATATAGAGTGAGGATTGTAGCACGACATGAGAAAACGCATATACGATACTTGACCGATTTTCTAAACTAGATGTTTTTCTGTGAGAAAACCTTCGAGAATTCTCTGCTCTTTTATAACCCAGTTCGCCACGTATCGAAGTTGATTCTGTCTCATATAATCGGATGGTTCGCTCTGTGTCATAAATAAGTGACACTGAAGGTGTAAGGGGATGGTGATGATCTCGTCTTTATAAGGACTTCTGAACTTGATTGCATCCGCCTGAGACTTGATCATGTCCCGAACGTTTTAATAGCGCCTCTTATTGTGTTCTCAAATTTTCTCTTGGAAGATTTCACCTTTATTCTTTCGCTTCTTCTTCTTCGAAATCGAGGGAGGATGGGAGGATTTTACGGGAGCAGGATGGGAATTGTTTGTCTGAAAGTTAACAGCAGTTTTCAGCCAATTCTCCCAATCGGACTCTCGACCCTCCGTGGGTGGTCCTTCTAACTCTCTCATCAGAACAGCAGTGCGGATGGAATCAGATAGGTGCTGGATTCAATCAGAGAAGTTAATAATCGATGAGGTTGGTGCCTTGAAAAGAGAGGAGTAGCTTTCAGAAGATCTAACTTTCTTTTGGGGATGAGTTTTAGGCGGCTGGGGGTCTGACGATTCAATAGAATGACAGTCTAGAGAAGTATGAGGCCTCTTGGAATGGGCCATTAGAAGAGGAGAATTTAGTAGACGAATAAAAGCACTTGGAGGAAGTCCGAAATATGCAAAGTGCAAAGTTGTGCACAGAGGTACTCTTGTGCGCAAAGCTGAGTTGTGCACAGCAGGTGGTTGTGTGCAAATTAGAGTTGTGCGTGATAGGTGGTTGTGTGCAAGTTAAAGTTGTGCGCAAAGTTAGAGTTATACGTAGTAGGTGGTTGTGCACAAAGTTAGAGTCGTGCGCAAGATAGTGTTGTGTGCAAGAATATGTTGTGCGCAAGAATACGTTGTGCGCAAGGATACGTTGTGCGCAAGAATACATTGTGCACAAGAATACGTTGTGCACAAGAGAGAATGACGCGTAAAGGAGGAAGGCTGCAGAGTAGGAATGAATGAAATGAGGGCCTAGCTGGGTTTATATACTATTTCAGACCGGGTTATATGCAAGTTTGCTTGTACGTAAACACGGGTTGTGCGCAAGATGCGTTGTGCACAGATTTGAAATTGCTTACAATAAGAAAAAATGTAAATTGAAAAAATTATTAAAGGTTGATCCCACATTTTCTTGTTTTATAGATAAAAATCGAATATGTAGGATCAAGGGGGCATCTGTTGAGGTATAAAAAAGATCAAGAAAGATAAAAGAAGAAGAAATACTTCCTGAAAGAGGGTTGTGCAGCGCATAACAGAAGCATGCAATGAAGGGTTGTGCGCCGCACAACGTGGTCCGTGCACTAGTGTGGTCTGCGCATAAGTGTGGTTTGCATAAAAAGGGAATCAGCGAACAAGTGGGGTCACACACAAGTAGGGTTAATGCACAAAGGGGTGTCTGCACAACTGTGTTGGACGAACAATGAATATGTTGAGGTGTTCACACGTGCGAAAGGCTATAAACACCCCATCATCCCTCTATAATTGATTCATTAGAGCAATATTTAAACAGAGGAGACAGATCTAGACTTCAGAAGAAAACCCAGGTATCATCCGCACCTGTTGTGCAGAACAGGGCTTACTGTGCTGGCGCAGAATGGACGCGGGCGCACAACCATTAGGGGCGCACAACGCCTATGTGCACACAACCCCTCTAATGAATGATGGTTGTGGGCGCACAACCTTCCTAATGGTGAACCGTTTTCCCCTATGGGCGTACAAGACTTCGTTCGTGTCAGGGATTCATTGATGATTAATCAGAGATCAAAGAAAATCCTAATTTGGATCGAAATATCATAACATTTTCTCAAGAGCATGGAATTAATCAAAATAAATGATATATCAGCACATCAATACCGCTACATTGAAGATCATTGAGCATTTAATATTTATACTATATCTATGTAAATGTTCTACGTTGGAATCAAAGGAGATAAAGGATGTAAATGGATTCAGAATGAATGAATATTGTGATTGTTCTATTTATTCTTCTTTTGTTAACTATTGAGTAAAAATAAATTCCCCCAAATCGAATGCATTTGTTTCTTGTCGAAACAAAGGCTTACCAACTCCTTATAAATCTGGATCTTCCGATTTAACCACTTCCTGCCATCCATCGCAACTTAAATTTAGACCACACTTTGGTCTCATATGACTATGAGATTATACAAAATTTAGACCCTCATCCATGATCCTATACCATTGAATGTTGAAGCCATATTTTGGTGTAAAAGGTGAAATTTCATATTTAGGCCTTTTCTACCATTTATCAACTACCAACTTTTGTCTAACCGTTTGTATATCTTGACTACACATTTCTCCTAAAATTGGGCCCTGATCATTAAGTGTGGACCGTTAATTGAGGTTAAGTTTATTTTGGCACCCGTTAGGAGAATTTTCAAGATAAGTTTGAGAAAGAGAAAGCCTAGATGCCATCATCCTCTTCCTTCTCTAAACATATGGTGTCTCCCTCTTACTCAAGCAATGTTGTGATTCATGTAGAAGCTTTCCTACATGGATATCTACCTAGGGTTTAGATATAAGTCTAAGGTGAGGGATTCCTTTAAGCTTACACTAATTTGAGTTGATGTGATTTATCTTGTTTTGCAGACCTACATGTTACTATGATTCTTCATGCAATTGATTGATTTACCATTAACAATTATTTATCCTTTTGGGAATTATGGTTAAGGAATGATTTTAATTATGCATGATTCTTATGAATTTATATGGTGTGATGGATACAAGCCTTGTCCCTTGCCAATTTTGAGAGCGATGTGTACTTTCACTCTACATTGAATTGGCATTTTGTTCCTCTTCCCTTATTCTTATTGAGTTAGCCTGTTTGTTACTCTTCTCTTTTATTGAGATAACTTAATGTTCTTTTCTCATTTATTAGGTTAGCTTTGTGTTACCTCCCTTTATGGCTTGGGCATGCGTCTTGGAATTCCAAAACTCCCATGGTTTAATTTATTTTCCCTTTGGTGCAAGTGATGTGTTAAAGGTCTCACATCTAGTGTTTCGTATATTTTATCATGGACGTAATGCACTCTAGGTAGTGACCCTCTTAGTCGACACATAATTCCATGAATTTTGAGTAGTGGTGCACAAATCGATGTAAGTAATTCACAATGCGTGTTACATCACTTCCGGGATTGGATGTCGCAAATAGTCGCTCTATGAATAAATCATGTCACGTAATTCATCTGACTCGTGTGTTATGCCACCTTGAGGTGTTCACATAAATCCATGGTAGCATTGGACATGCCAGTAAATCTCCTTAGTTATGGGATGTGGGGCAAATCGGGTTTTCTATGAATTATATTCCACGTTGTGATGATCACTTCGTATGATGAGCTGCACACACTTTGCTAGGCATGCATTCATCTATTTATTGGTTGCGCATACTGATATCACTCGTAGTGGTAGAGTATGAGACGTATCAGAACCTTTACATTACTCCTATGAATCTCTTGAATTATTACTAATCGTAAAGGATAACCATCACTATGAGTAGGGCATTGACCCTCTTCAACCGTATAAATGTTACAGGTGAATTACAGGTTGACGATACGGACGATGATCATTCTGTGAAATATATGTTTGAATTAAGAAGAACAATGACATTGAAATCTATTTATTTGTTTTCCGCTGCTTACTTTAAGATGATGTAATAAGCTTCCATTAAGATGGCATTTGAATATTAGTTGGACTCCTTTTATTGTAATGATAAATGCAGTTGATTTTATTCTTGTAAATGTTTACCTTCGTGAATGTAACTGGATGTAATCTAAATGAAAAAACAAGGTGCGATTTTGAAGCATTCAATTTTTACATTTTAACACTTGGAATTCTCAAGCACGAGTCTGTACTCGAGCAGCGAAAATTTGGGATGTTACAATGTACCACCTGTGGTTAGAAAACTAACGGCTTTAGGTAGTAAACCAAAATTGTCTCCAGTCTGTCATGCATGTGGGGACTTAGGACATCTTAAAATTGAATGTCTAACATTTAGATACTCCCAAACCACTTCCGGTACAAGCATCATAGGTAAATATATACCTATCAGTAAAATGCTGCAAATTGTGAGGATCCACCTAGGAAGCTACCTCTAAAGGAAAAGGAAAGGATAAAGTATCCTACTCCTCCTAAGATGACTAGGAGAATGGAAGAATTGTTCAAACAAGTTGCCCGATTAAATCAGAAAACAAAGGAAATGATGAATCAAGTAAACCAAGTCAATGATCAGTTGGTTACAACAAACAAATCTCCTAGAAAAAACATACTTTTGAGAGGAGAACTCAAGAAAGATACTATCTCTCCTAAAACTAATAACGACCCAAAGAAAGTTTTCTCCAAATGGGTCGTTAAAAACAAAGCAAAATGCCTAGTGATATGTACCACTCTCAAAGCAGACAGTAATGCAGAATTGTATTTGGATAGTGTTCACAACCTCAAGTGTAGGGTCGCGATGTAGTAATAATCTCGGTAAGACCGAGGTCGAATCCACAGGGACTGAACTTATACGTTTCTGAAAGTAACTAGAACTAGAACTAGAAGAAGATGTGAATCTAATTTTAACGTAATTGAGAGAGTAATTGTGATTAAAGTAATTAAAACTTGTAAATTAAAAGGTGCGAACTAGGGTGCCAAGGATTCACTTGTAGCTCTTGGGATGTTACCTTACTTTGATTCAAAAAGTACAATTGGAATTAGAGTTCTATCCTATCCAATTAGAAGATAAAGTAATTAAATCAAATCTGAACTTTCATTGACTTAATTCTTAATAGAGGAGAATTGTGAAGGTTGGAAGGGATTCCATCACCAAACTATGCCTAGGAGACGATGGCAAACAACGGGATTTAGTAATCCCCAAAATCTCAAAATAGGAAGAAGAAGATACTCAAAGCTATTACAGATCTATTGTAATTTGAGTCTAAAAGTATTCCTTAAAAATCAAATTAGAATCCATGAAGTTCAACATAAACATGAATCAAAGCAAAGAAAACATCCCAACCACACTATAAGCTTCACCTCTTAGCCCTAGCTAAGAGGTTTAGCCAACTATAGACATGATTGAACCAAAGTCTCTTAAATAAAACATGAAAATAACTAAGGAAGAAGAAGAAAAACTCTTGGCGAAGGCTTCTCCACCCTTTTTCTCCACTCCTCAAACCCTAGAAGATGCCTAGGAACATTCTATTTATAGTTGAGGAACTCCAACTTTCACACCGAGTTGGAAAAGTCAGGAAACTGCCTCAAATTTATGCAGTCCGCGCAGAATCTGCATAACCCTCGACTAGTCGAGGGTCACCTTCAACTGGTCGAGGATCGTACGAATTTAAAAGTTCATGTTGTTGGAGTTCAAGTCGAAAGTTCTTTGACTAGTCTAGGCAGAGCTTAGACTGGTCGAAGGAGGGCTTAGACTAGTCGAAGCAGATAAATTTTTAGGATTCCTTTTCTTCACTTCAAGTCTTCGATTCTCTTCATTACTCACTTGGTTTTCTTGAATCTTTATCATGTGAATTCTTCATTTTTGGTCTTATAAGATCTAACATTTAGCTTGGTGATTTTTGAGCATCAAATCCATGCTTTTAACATTCTTTTCAATCCAAGCTCTTAGATTCACCTTGCAACAAAAACATGTATAAAATAGGCCATTAAGCATTATCATGTTCATAAAACCAAGATATAAATGTGGGATAATATGCAATATTTGACCCTCAATAGATAGTGAGTGCTCAAGACACATGATGAGTGATAGGACCCATTTCTGCAACTATACTGATTTTGATGGTGGGTCAGTCACCTTTGGAGATGGAAGCACCGCAAGGATAGTAGGGCGAGGGACAGTTGCTAGGCCAGGAATGCCCAAAATTGAGAATGTTCTCTACGTGGAGGGATTGAAACACAACCTCTTAAGCATATCGTAGATTTGTGACAAGGAACATTTAGTAAAATTTTCCAAAGAAGTGTACGAGATCTCAGACTGCATAGGTAAATTAATTATGAGAGGTCTTCGCCCCAGTGACAACTGCTATGTCATTGAAAGCAAGGGAGAATCTGTCTCTCTAACGATATGCCACATGGCTAGGGATAATGAGTTTGAACTTTGACACCAAAGACTTAACCATGTCCACTACAAAATTTTATCTCTCTTGAGATCAATGAATTTGGTAAGAGGGCTTCCCAAGATTGGAAAAAGGTCAGAATTATCTGTGGCGACTGCCAAAAGGAAAACAAATCAAAATCGCTCACAAAAGGACAACCATCGTGGCTACCTCTAAGCCCCTTGAACTCTTACACATGGACCTTGTTGGTCCCACCAGAGTCTAGAGTTAAGGCTAAAAGCGACACATTATGGTTGTAGTGTATGAATACTCCAGATTTACGTGGGTCGCCTTCTTAAGAGAAAAGTTAGACACTTTTGATGAATTCAAAAAACTTGTAAACAACTCTAGAATGAGAAATGTTACATGATAGATAGGATCAGGAGTGATCATGGCTGGGAATTCGAGAATGATTGATTTTAAAATTTTTGTGATGAATTCGGTATTCAACATGAATTCTAAACACCTAAAACTCCACAACAAAATGGAGTTGCTGAAGGAAAAAACATGGTGATACAAGAAATGGCCTCAGTTATGTTGAATAACAAAAATTTATCAAAAACCTTCTAGGCTGAAGCTATTAATACAGCCTGTTACATTATCAATCGAGTTTACTTAAGAGCATGGTTGAATAAAACAACATATGAGTTGTGGCATAGGAAACCACCAAGTGTTAAGTATTTCAGGGTCTTCGGTAGTAAATGTTTGAAAAGGAGAGCTTAAGTAGTCCTAGATGGGGGGTGAATAGGACTGTGTCAAATAATCAAATAAAGTGCTGAATAATAAATAAATCAGAGATCTCAATTGCACTAGTATTGAAACGTTGATTCAAACTGATTCGTCGGACAACCTTCACCTAAACAAGTTTAGGACAACCTTATTTCACGAATTTGATAAGAAACAAAATTCCAAACTGAGTAAGAGTAAATAAAATAAATATTACAATCATTCACCACTTGTACTGAAATAAAATTACAATCATTCACTACAAAAATAATAAAAGCATTCACCACAAAACACCAGGAATTATAGTGGTTCAGTGTGTCAACAACTGTTCTCAAACACCACACCTACTCCACTCCCAAGATTACTAACCACATAATCTTCGCTTTCACTATGAATAAGGTTTTCACAGGGTCACCTTAAAACCTGATACAGTTGTGATTTTACAGGGCTATTACAAACAAAGAAATCCCTCATTGAGATTTGCTGGCTTATCTCAGAAAAACCAACACTAAGATTTTCTAACTATTTTAGAAAAACCAAATACAAAATATAAATGTATAATTATCTTCACCGTAGAAGAAGTTGTAGTTGAAGAACCGCTTTTCTTGAATGTCAAATGTTCAATGTTTAGTCCGATTGAAAAGGTCCACGGTTATATTGATTTTAATTAAATTTAAACAAATGCTACTTGTATTAATTCCTTTAAATCTAAAAAAGAAGAGAATTCTCTCTCTTTTTAGAATCAGAATGACAAAATTAGATATTAAGGAATTAAACAAAAGAAGTTATAAAATGATTTATAAATACCGATCAATAGCTTGATAATAACCGAGGCTTCTCTCTCTCTTGCAGAAGGATTTTGAAAGACTTTAATGCTTTTTCGGATTGAGAGAGAACCTCAATTTATAGGTAAAGATGTTATTGCTTCGACTCGTCTAAGACAGTCTTCAACTGGCCCAAACACCGAATTTTGTTCCAACACATTTTCAGATTTGAGCGGGATAAGATTTAATAGATCTTCGACTAGTCAAAGGCTCTATTCAATTGGTTGAAGGTGGTCTTCGACTAGTCGAAGGAGCCAAAATATGAACCAAATTAGTTGTTGGACTTTGAGCCAAGAAATGCTCGACTGGTCAAAGAGTGCTCTTCGACTGGTCAAGGAGACCACTCGACCAGTTGAAGGAGTAACAAAAAAATTTGTTTCGCTCGGGTTGTACTAGCACTAGTCGAGAAAATCTTAGGCTGGTGTTTATAACCCCAAGTATAGGGTCACGATGTAGTCATAATCTCGATAAGACTGAGGTCGAATCCACAGGGACTGAAATTTGTACGTTTTTTAAATTAACTAGAAGTAGAGTTAGAAGAAGATGTGAACCTAATTCTGAAGTATCTGAGAGAATAATTATGAATAGAGTAATTAAAACTAAGAATTTAAAGGTAGGAACTAGGGTGCCAAGGAGCCGCTTGTAGTGATCAGGGAGCCCTCTTACTTGATTCAAGTAACACAATTGGAATTGGAGTCCTATCCTGTCCAATTGGAAGATATATCAATAAAACCAAATCTGAACTTTCATTGATCTAATTCTCAAAGGAGGAGAATCGTGATACTTGGAAGGGATTCCATCACCAAACCATGCCCATAAGACGATGGCCAACAACAAGATTTACCAATCCCACAATCTCAAAGTAAGGAAAAGAAGATACTCAAAGCTATTGTAGATTTACTATAATTTAAGTCATAATAATCATAAAAAACTGAAAGTATTCCTTTAAAATCAAATTAGAATCAAAGAAGGTTCAATATAAACATGAATTAAAGGAAGAGAAACATCCCATCACGCTACAAGCTTCACCTCCTCGCCCTAGCTAAGAGGTTTAGCCAACTATAGACATGATTGGACCAAAGTTTCTTAAGAAAAACATGAAAACAACTAAGGAAGAAGAAGAAAAACTCTTGGCGACAGCTTCTCCACCCTTTTGCCCCACTCCTTAAACCCTATAAGATGCCTAGGAACATTCTAAGGAGTCCTATTTATATTTGTGGAACTCTAACTTTCGCACCTAGTTGGAAAACTCTAAAAACTGCTTCAAATTTATGCAGTTTGCTTAAAATAAACTTCACTATGCACAATTTCACAAAATAACCCAGAGTTTCAGAATATGCCTTTTCAGGACGATTTCAGGATTCCTTTTCTTCACTTCAAATCTTTGATTCTCTTCATTCCTTACTTGGTTTTCTTGGATCTTTGGCATGTGAATTCTTCAATCTTAGTCTCTTAAGATCCATCCCTTGCCTTGGTGATTCTTAAGCATCAAATTCATGCTTTTAGCACCCTTTTCAATCCAAGCCCTTAAATTCACCTTACAACACAAACATGAGTAAAATAAAACATTATGCATTATCATGTTCATAAAACCAAGATATAAATGGGGGATAATATGCAATATTTGACCCTCAACACAATCCCCAACCAGCATTTTACTAGTCTCGAGCAAAGTCTGAAAAAAATATTTCAAGAACCACGGGATAATTTCTATAAGCTCAAGTGGTTTTTAAAAAAAATAATCCAGATACTAGAATTCTAAAATACATCAATGTTGCGCATTACCTTCTCTTAAAATCTAGCACTCGGTAAGTCTCATAATCAAGTTCAAAGCATTAATCCTCAAATTAAAATAATTTCAAACATTGAGTTTCATGGGTGAAGGTTCAATTCTTCACTTTCATGATAACATTGATAATTAAAAGAGCATTCAGGACAACCAAAACCTAAACTAAAACTTTCCTTACAGTTCATCTTTTAACTCCCTCTTTTATTCCTCTAGCTTTTAATTTTTCCATCGATGGCTTTCACGTTATGTCAACCTTTTTAAAGAACTTTAATAGGTGGCCTTTTCGAAGATAACTGTTTTTTAGCTGGGTATTATTTAAAAAAAAAAAAAAAAAAAAAAAAAAAAAAAAAAAAAAAAACATGATGGACAAATTCCTTAGGTGGGTTCCTTTCATGCTAAGTAATCACCAAGTTAACAATTCAATGTTAACTGAAGCTTTAATATGACTGCTAGAAGTGGCATGTGAAATTATTACTCGATCAATGTTTAAAACTTCTACTCATGGATTAATAACTCGAACTTAACTTTGAAATCTCCAAGTAACTTAATATAATGGATATAAATCATCAACATTAAGCATCTTATACTTCTATTTTTCAAAAAATTTCCAATTTTCTACACTTTTATTTTTTGCTCAAAGACTAAGAAAACACTGATTATCTTGTCTAATCCATAACCTCAACCTAAAATCTACATTGTCCTTAATGTAAAGGAAATAAGCATGTAATGCAAAAGAGGCAATGAAAAGAAAAGAGAAATGATGAAAAGATAATACCTGAAGAAGGAACTTTTGAGGCCTTTCTAATGATCTCAGTGTGAAGATAGGTTAGCACAAAAGACTCAATAGACAATAAGAAAACTATCCTAAACAGCGGAAAGCAAACTATCCTAATCTTAAATTCTTTGAAAGCAATAAACCTAACTAGGAAAACTAGGGAAAGTTACTTAGTCATGCCGCAAAGTTCCTCCTCCGGCCAGTATCTTGATAAATTTCTCTATAGGTTTCATAACAAGATCATCCAAAAGCCCTTTTTACAATAAGTTTGGATGCCCTAGAGCATGATTTTTCAGAAAATTTGTGGACATTAGCATAAAGTTTCCTTTTAATCTCCTGAAGTGTCCAAAGTACATATGACTCACCTGAGACAGAGAAAGTTTCAGTGTTAGCCCAACATGGTAAATCACAGAGTCACTACAAGAAAACCCACTTTCACCGACGAAAATTTTTGTCGCTAAAAGTGTTTTTTTCGTAGGAAAAAAGTTTTACCAACGAAAATTTTCGTCGGTAAAAGACCGATCGAAAAGGCTTTTACCGACGAAATTTCAATCGTCGACAATGACAAGTTTTTATCGATGAATTTTTTCGTAGGTAAAAAATAAGTAAAAAACTTTTTCCGACGATTTGTTTCGTAGGTAAAAATATTTTCAAAACTTTTACCGACGAATTTTTTCGTCGGTAAAAAATAAGTAAAAAACTTTTATCGACGATTTTTTTTTGTAGGTAAAAATATTTTCAAAACTTTTACCGATGATTTTTTTCGTCAGTAAAAAATAGGTAAAAAAACCTTTACCGACGAATATTTTCGTAGGTAAAAATATTTACAAAAATTTACCTACGAATATTTTCATAGCTAAAAATATTTACAAAACTTTTACCTACGAATATTTTCGTAGGTAAAAATATTTACAAAACTTTTTCCTACGAAATTTTTTGTAGCTAAAACTATTTACAAAACTTTTACCTACGAATATTTTTGTAGGTAAAACTATTTATAAAACTTTTACCTACGAAAATTTTCGTAGGTAAAAATATTTACAAAACTTTTACCTACGAACATTTTCATAGGTAAAAAACATGGATGAGACTTTTACCTATGAAAATTTTCGTAGGTAAAAAATGTGGGTGAGACTTTTACCTATGAAATGATTCGTAGGTAAAAGTTTTTTTTTTTTTATATATAAAATTCCTGATATACACCTGTTACAATTTATTTCATCATATTCTTCCTAATATACACCTATTATATAATATATTTCATCATATTCACATTCACATCCAACTAAACCCAAAGTACGTAAATCCATCCAAACATAAACTACATCCATCCACATCACATTCATTCACGCATAAATACATATAAGTTTAACATCATAAATAAAATACAAAAAATCACAAAGATGAAGGTGAAAGTGGTGGGGCATCTATGGGTAAGCGTGCAGCGAGAACTTGAAACATCTCCATCATCCGTCGCTCATGCTCCACGCGCATCTCCTCCATCCTCCTCTCCTGCTCCTCCCTTTACCTCGCCTGTTCTTCCATCCTCCTCCTCTCCTGCTCCTCCCTCTGCCTTGTCAGCTTCTCCATCCTCCTCTCCTGCTCCTCCCTCTGGCTCTCCAGCTGCTCACTCTGTCTCTCCAGCTACTATCTGATGTCATGGACGACGACACATAGCTACTCAACCTCTCTCTTTCTGTGATATCAACTCTGGCTCTAGGATGTACTCAAGATCTCGTCGCCTGCCGATAGTGAGTCCCTCTATAGAGGTCTACTGGTCCGGGCTCTTGGCTAATGACGGAATTTCACTGCGCAATCAAAAGGATAATAAAGTTAATATAAATGCATTGAAAGAATATATTAACTTAATAATTACTAGTAATTTCTTACCATGTCATGAAAAAGTTGTACAAATGACTTTGAACCAGGTACGTGGTTCACTTCTAACTTTCCCCAGTTGTCAGAATTTATTTTATTTTTCTTCTGAATACATTATTCATAATACATTGTTATTAATTACGAATTTAATTGTTACCTTAAGATATCATAAATATATAAATATTACTTGAAAAGAATCAGACAAAAATCTATCGCAGAGTATCCACCAGTCGTCATGGGTCACATGCGGCGGTGCGGATAGTGCGCCCTCCTCGTGGCTCATGCACCGCTTGTACCGCCAGTGTAACTCACTGCGGTACTCCTTGAACCACTCCTTGACCATGTCGTCGACGGCATGAAAAATGTACGGAACACTCAAATCTATGTCAAATTTATCTTACAATTTCGTAAATAATAGATTAAGGCAATAAACTTATTAAAAAAATAACTTAACCGTAAATGAAATTTTATAAAATAAATTTTAATTTACTAAGATTTACCTGAAGGCACTGACAGATGAGATGCCGCACATCATCTGTCACGTCTGCCCAACGGGGAGTGGTGGGCGGATCAGAGATCGGCATAAGACACCGACCTCTGACGTAAATAACCTGGCATTGTTCCTGACAGGTCTAATGCAGTCCTGTGGTAACTCTACTGTCACCCTACCCTCACGCGTAAGTCGCTCTAAAAGTAACCCACGCGTGGGTCCACGTCCTCGTCAGCTGGTCGACGATGATGTTGTAAAAGAAATATGTAAGTCTAAACATAAACAAAAGTCATTAAAAGAAATATATGTCTAGACTTACATACAGTGCCTTGTGTATGCGCGACTGAGGGATCAGACCCCTGCAATGTAACATATGATGATGATGCTGTCTCCGTCGCATCACGGGTAGAAGGGGTAGATCCAGTGAGAGAACGACGTGGTCTCCCACCTGGTGCCATCACTGAATATGTGCGAGCTACGAACTTAGAAATTTAAACAATGTCAATACAAGTGGAATATACTAAAACATTAAACAAGTAGTGTTAATGGTACAATGCATTTGTGCTTATGCTTAGAGAAATGATTAAAATATGATTAGACTATTACACTATAATGCAAGAAAAATATAATAAAACTGTAAACTTTAATATATATCCCTTGAAAATTCCATTACACATTGTCATTTTATATTTAAATACACATATTTCATTGTAATACAAAACAACTTTGAGGTAAACTATCTGAAGTACTCCCTACGTAACTTATCGTACGCTTCATAAGCATATGTCAATTTGTATGAAGCATGCCAGTCATAATAGGAGAAATCTGGTCTCTCGGGACTTCATTCAGATGTGCAAGTGATAGAGTTGCATCTTCCATGTCAAGTTTTTCGCAGTTATATACCTCCATCAGCTCTAGAATTTCTTTGAAATGGTATAATCTTTCATGTGAGTCGTCGTCAATATATTCCGCGGTACACTCATCGACCAGACCGGGTATCGCTTTAGCCCTACCAGAAGAAGATAGGACCGAAACATCCATCTGCAACAACTGATGAAGTATGTAGCGTGCTTCCGCTATGCTCTGGTTTGAGGAGGACATGATTAGAAATTGACTCAAGTGCAAATGTGGATTATAAACAAGTCAATTAAAGGAATAAATCATGACTTCTAATTTTCACGTATACATAGAATACATAAATTATTTGAATTGAAAAAAGACATGTAAATCATGTGTACATTTAATAATCGTCGTCTGTATCACTATCGCTTGGGACTATTTCTTCTTCACCATCACTATCACTGGTCAGTATTTCCTCTTCATCATCTACAACATCATCATCAATGAAACCGCTATCATCTTTAACAATGTCATGTATTATCGAGGCATCAACATGATCCGCTGGCACATCATCTCTACCCAATTGCACCACATCAATATCAACATTTGAATCAGTCCCTATATCCCCAGATGGCATGTCTTCTTGATATGCTTGTTCAATCCTAAACGTTTCATTTCCCCCATCCTTGCTATCTTCAACTTCTGGTACGGAAACGTCAAATACGTTCCTGGGCTTTATTTTCTACACCACATGCCAAGAGCAGCCTAACTTGGTATCAGCGAGGCAAAATACTTGTTCGACTTGGCTGGCGAGGACAAATGGGTCGTCCTTAAACCACTTTCGAGATAAATTTATGCTTGTAAAGTAGTTGTCAGTCTGTATTCCCAACTTCTTATTTCCAATGTCCCACCAATCACATTTAAATAAGTACACCTACTTTCTCATAAAATAACTCAGCTCAATAATATCCGTCAAAACGCCATAAAAGTCAATTTCTACCTCCTCATGCGTTCCCTTCACAACCACCCCACTATTTTGTGTGGTCCTATATTTCTCACGTTCTTCGGTGTGGAACTGAAGCTCATTTACAACACAACCTGTATATCTAGATACACGTCTATCAGGGCCACACACCAATGAGTATAGTGCATCAGACACATCAGTAGAGTTGTTAGTGCGTAACGTCTTTATCTATTATTATGTACAGAATGTAATTGTTTAGAAATTTTCTTAGGTTCAAATAATGTGTAATACAATGAAAATTCTAAGTGTGGTGAGATACAATGTGAAATCTTATACATTTTGTGAATCATTCTGAAAACTGATTCTGATGCATTCGATCATAATTTGTCGGGAATTGGGACTTCATCTCGTCAATGTGTTCGCTACACATAAATGGCACGACATTAGCAAGAAACATTAAGATCAACGTATGTAGAGAAAATAATAATCGAGGAAAGATTTACTCTAAGTACGACTCTATTTCTTCACAATTATGCAACACATACCACCGCGCCTTTGCTAAATCCCCAAGTTCCATATCCTGAAACGTCGGGGATCTTAAAGGACGAATGTTATGTGCAAATACAGATCTGAGTCCTTGTTCATGCTCCTGCCCTTCATTGACATTTTGATCTTCTCGGTTGAATCTAGTCTCTATACCATGAAGATACATGGAACAAAATGTCAGGCACTCATTATCAATGTATGCTTCAGCAATGGATTCCTCCAGTCATGCCTTATTCCTCACAAATCGTTTTAGTGTGTGAAGGCATCTATACACAAAACCACTATGTTATACGTATGAAAACATGGATATATGTAGATTATGGAATGAATAAAAATTTTAATAGGTTCTACCACCTTTCGATCGGATACATCAACAATATTGTACTAGGCCTGCAAGCTTCGCCTCGTGCGATAAGTGAATCGCTAGGTGTACTATGACATCGAAAAATGCAGGTGGAAATATTCTTTCAAGTTTACAAAGGATTACGACAATGTCCCTCTCCAGTCGTTTAACAACATCTACATTCAACGATTTCAAATATAAATCCTTAAAGAATATCCCCAACTCAATCAGCGCCACACTGATATCCTTACTCAGGAATCCACGAATCACAACCGGTAGTAGGTATTGCAAAAGGACGTGACAATCATGACTTTTCATTCTTGTTATCTTACGGTCCGTAATGTTTACCCCCTGAGATATGTTTGACACATACCCATCGGAAAACTTCATCGATCTCAACCATTCACATAAACGCTTTTTCTCTAGTTTTGTCAATGTGTAGCAGGCTGCTAGTATAGTATACAAATTTTCATGTGGTTGCAAGTGCAACTCTTTCCTTAAACCCATTGCTTGTAAAACTAATCGAGCCTTGAAACTATCTTTTATTTTCTTCTCTATGTTCATCAATGTTTCGAAGACATTGTCACATATATTTTTCTCAATATGCATGACATCCAAGTTGTGTGGCAATTTCAGATCACTCTAATAGGGCAACTCAAAAAAATGTTTTTCTTCCTCCAGTTATAGTCTAATACTATACATTTCCTCTTCTTCAAGTGTGATGCCTTACCAAATCTAACTTCTCCAATGTTACTCAGTTGTTATATCACATCTTCTTTAGATAGCTCTTTCGGGGGTGGCCTATGATCTTGTTTACCATCAAAATCATTGTCTTCCTACGCTAACTATGATCGCTCGGAAGGAAGCGACGATAGCCCATATAACACATTTTTCTACCATGCTTCAATGACAATGAACAAGTCTTAATACCACATATAAGACAAGCCAACTTTTCCTTCGTGCTCCACCCAGATAAATTCCCATACGCGGAGAAGTCATTTATTGTCCACAAGACCGCTGCATGCAATCGAAATGTCTATCTTACAAATGTGTCATACGTTTGTACACCTTGACTCCATGACTCATTTAAATCATCTACTAATGGTCGCAAATACGCATCAATGTCATTCCCAGGTGACCTGGGTCCAAGAATAAACAATGACATCATGAATAATGACTCATTCATACACAACCAAGGAGGTAAATTGTAGGGCTTAAATACCACTGGCCACATACTGTACGAGCTACTCATATTAGCAAATGGATTAAAACCATCACTTGCAAGACCTAGTCGAACATTGCGAGAATCCTCTACAAACCAGTCATATTGCTTGTCAAAATTTTCCCA
The DNA here is from genome assembly GCA_030180095.1 of Magnolia changhungtana. NCBI lineage: Eukaryota > Viridiplantae > Streptophyta > Magnoliopsida > Magnoliales > Magnoliaceae > Magnolia > Magnolia changhungtana. The sequence goes on along the minus strand of JASAUF010000324.1, from coordinate 1,988,654 downwards.
GGCTTCGGAGTCTGCAGGGTGCCTCAATGTACTATCATCATGAACGCGTTTCTCCTTATGTCACCTCATATCTTCAGCCATCTTACGAGACATAAATAATCTTTGTAATCTGGGTTTCAATGGGAAGTACCTTAACACCTTTTGTGGGATTTTCTTACGCTTGGCTTCGTCATACTTCCACCTAGACTCTTCACATTCTGGACACTCTTCAACATTTTCATGCTCTTTCCAATATAATAAACAATCATTTATTGTAACGCCCTGAAAATCGGGGGTCGAGTAGTAACTCAACTCTCGAGTTCCAGAACATCACTTATGCAACAAAATGAATGATGATTGAATGTTGACTGTATTGGAGTAGTGAACATGAGTGAGATTAAGCCAAAACAATATATCATACTCCAGAGACAGTTAAATTTGTAAGCGGAAGACTGTGGTAGATAGATAAAATATATAAACTATGATGAGTCTCCAGAGTGTGATAACATTACCAGGTTAAATAATTACAAGTACAGTTCTAAAATATACCTAATGTGAGGAAGTGTAATGTCTCCTATCCCAAATACCATAGCCCCGTCAATACAGTACCAGGTCTTCAGAGACCCGTCAGAGAGTTACATGTAGGAGAACTCCTCCTCGACATCATAGAAGTAGTCTGGCTCTGCTTCATAAGCATTGCCATCACCTGAAACTCAACAAATCTGGTTGGTGTGTACAACACCGTCCCGTAACGTGGGAGTGAGTGATCAACTCAGTGGAACAGTAAAGCATAGGTTAACATGTTATCAACTCAGTCAAGCAGTAATGATAAAGCAGTAAATCAAACACTCCTAGTTACTCTGATTAATGCAAGTATGAATGCAGGTATGATGGATGCCCTCACCGACATACTCCCTCATGCGACACCATCTCACGTTCGCGGCATGCTTACATCCCACAGTGCTCCACATCTTCCAGGCACATGCGATGCATGATGAGCATGATTACCGAGTTTTTAATTAATCCATTTCAAACAGCAGGATTGGGAAACTAAGGTACCTCCCTTGTATCATTCCCAAACATGATCCATTCTAGGGTCGTCAGTCCTAGTTAATATCAGACGATGGTGTGTTTTCTAGGTCACTGCAGAGGCTCGCCCGAGAACATTACGCACAAAGGTTGCACCACTCCCCCATCACCCCTTAAACTATTCATCACTATACAGAAACAGGCCTAGTTCATACTCTATATATCGCGGCGAACCCTAAGGCGCACTGCGACTTCAGAATATGCTCGCGGTCACTACAAAGGGCTGCCAGGGCTGTTACGCACAAAGGTTGCACCACTCCCCCATCACCTTATCAATGTAGGCCGACAGCGCGAATATAGTGTCCCATACCACCATAATCGGCTCACGAGTTAGGTTGCTCACTGGTCACTACGGGGAGGCACGTAGCCCCAGCGTAGGCCGACAGCTCGACCACGGTGTCCCATACCACCATGCTCGGCTCATGAGTCTTAGCGGATCGAGGTACCATGGTTAAAAGGGTTTTCACTGGTAAGTTTGGTACCCTAGGTTCAAGCAGTAGCGACCAAACATGGTGAACATACATTAGACAAATCGGGTTACATGACGAGCTCGGCTAGCTCGAGCGCACAACAAGTTGAACGACATGAAGTGCATAAGCACTTCACGTGGCCAACCACTATCGCCAACCGAAGTATGACTCGAGTTCGTCGAACACATCTCACGTGGCGACATGAAACTCAACCACGATCTCCAATCTAGTACCGATTGTCTGGACTATAATCATAGCCCCAAGCACAATCAATTGTCATCCATAGCATGTGGAGTAAAGCATGATAAACCAGGAAATTCAGGAACGCTAGCAATCATGTTATAAAGCATGTTATAAAGCATGTTAATAAAACAAGTTACAAAGCATGTTCAAAAGCATGTTGTAAAGCACTATATAAATAGGGATACAAATACATATATTTCATAGGTGAGTCGTTAGAGTAAATAACCACATGGAGGGTATCATATGTGACTCTAAGGTAGTTGAGAATCCCATCTCAGCACCTACCTAAGGTTCTAACACTTAAGCACTTACACTCACAAGCGATTTCACCAACACTTGGAATGCACTATTGCAACATACATGACATATGTTAGAGGAAAGTGCACTAGGGTTGTCCCTTTACCAAACTAGTATTTTATACGTATACATCATATTCATACAGCAAATAGTCATGACAATTACATCAGCAAATTTTATACGTATAGGGTATTTTCTAGGATACCCAATTTCAACATACATAGTGTTTACAAGGGAACTTGTAATACGGCGATTCTTTTCGCCAAGCAATTAATTTATACGCACATAATATATTTATACAACAATTAATCATGACAAACACATCGCTAAAATATACACGTATACGGTACTTCTTACAATACCGTATTTCTACATACATGGTGTATATTAGTAAACATGTATTTAGGCGAACCCTTTCGCCAAATGAGTATTTTATCCATGCATCATATATCCATACGACAATTAAACATGTCAAACACATTTTCATAAAAAATACGTATACGGTATTATACGAATACCAAGAGTATGTGAAATTTCAAATTCTACAATTCTAATCGAAACAGAAAATGGAAAGCACTTTGTACATGTGCAATTGCATGCAGATCATGAATCTATCATTATCTGACATTGAAAACGTTGAAAACCGTAACCTATACACCTAAAGTCCTCACCTTGTGTCGTAGAATCGTAACGGAGTTGATAGGTTCGCTAAGCTTCCGTATACGGGAGTTTGGCAACCTATAGAATAAAATAGGTTAGCTATTTCATAACCTACAACCTATGCAACCCTAAAACAGGTTAGGGTTAGGGTTTCTTACCTAGAAACGATGCTGGAATCGTCGGGAAAGTGATAAGAATCAGGCGGTGGAGCCCGAATAGCGGTAGGGAACAGCAGCAGGGAGTTCCTCCCACATCTCCCACACTTTCTCTCTTTTCTCTCTCTCAATCTCAAATTTGTATGGCTGCCATGAGAGAGGGTTTAAAGTCCTTATATAACCTAAAAATTTACCAAAATAGACTCCTGTTCAAAATATACTTAGTTTATAACCAAAGCGGGACTTTTTCAGCTCAACGAAGGACTTCTAGCGGGCCTCCTTGAGCCAAAGGTCGGACTTAAGCTCACTAACGCTGGATCTACATTCTATTAAGTTTTTGTTTCAATCGGATTTCCAGATCACACGTGGCGGACCAGTTTCAGTTCAACGGTCAGCGGATCTCGATCGGAGATTCCGAGTACATGTAAATGTGTATGAAATTTCTCCTGATCCGAGGGTGTAATTTAGTCGATTCGACGGTCTGGTTGCTTAAAACTGATCCGCAACCGACGAGTCTCAGATTACTTATTCAAGATATTTAGTTTTAAAGAAAACAAGTGTTTTCACACTCTCTCGCTCCGACTCAAGCGAACGACCATGGGACATCGGTGGATTTGATTCCGAGATGGTTGTCAAGCCCAATGAGGCGGTCCTAAGTCCTTAACCTCGTATTGTTCGGACTCCCGACGTGCGGTCCAGATCGAGATACGAATTTCAACGTGCTCCCGAGAGCAGTCGGGTAATGAGTTTGATCCTAGATTTTAGGGTAACCTAGCGTCAATGATTCTACAAGTTTTGGGTCTTGCAGATCATATTTAAAGCAATTCAAATGGATTTCATGGCTAATCTAGCTTAGCACTTAGTTACTTTGTCTCATTTCTAAAGGATTTAATCTTAAGTGATTTCTGTCTGAGGTGGTACTTAGTCGTTTACAGTTTGTATATAAAGTGATCCAAGTTATACTACTTGGCTAGTTTAAGATAGTGTCTAGGGTGAAAGTTCTTAGAAAAATTGGAAGAACAAGGTGGTGAAGGGTTGGATTTGTGAAGGAAATGGGTTCAGAAGTGATTTTAGACTATGGGATTCAGTTCTGACAAGTTAATGAGGTATTAGGATCGACCCATTGCCTAAGGACGTCTAATCCCAGGTTGGCAAAAATCTGGGGTGTTACATTTATATATGCATGTATGGGGATGTAACCAAGGCCCAAGTCTCGTATGAAGGATTTTGCCTCGTAATGAGACTTAGGCAATGTCTCACCGTCCAGTAATGCTTCTTTCAACAAGTCAAGCAACATGTCAAACAATTTGTTACTCCAACGATTTATTGTCTTCAAATAAAGTAACCTTTTAAGAAAATTCAACTTTGAGAAGTTCTCACACCCTGGATAAAGTGGACGTTGTGCATCCCTCAACAACCTACTAAACTTTTCTGATTCGACATCACCCATAGGAGGAATATATTGGCTATTACTTGTCGCTATAAAATTAATATCCGCAATTGTTCCCCTGAACACATCCCCTATGATATCTTGCATTTTGTCAACGTCTTCATCCTCTTCATCCAACACAATTGGGTCAGCAAAGACTTCAGTGGCCTCAACCCTATGGTGGATATCTTCACCATGATGGATCCACCAAGTGTAACCTTGGTCAATCCCATCTATGAACAAATCGTTCTCTACTTTGTCTAAAGTCTTATAAATCATGTTCTTGCATTTTTGACATGGACACCTAATCCTATTCCCTAAATCTGCCTGATTTCACGCAAATTCTATAAACTCTTGAACCCCTTGTTTATACTCTGGGCTAAACCTGTTCTTAGCTCGCATCTAACTCTTATCCATCTCTACAATGAAAAGACTAGAGTCAATTTACGGAAATATGTTTAAGATTAGGTTAGGTTATAGGTTTAGGTTATATGTTTAGGTTTAGGGAATTGAGAATAGGTATAAATTTAGGTTTCAATGTAGGTTAGGGAGTTGAGATTAGGATTAGGTGTAAGTTTAGGTTTAGGGATTTGAGAGTATGTTAAGTTTTAAGTTTAGGTTTAGGGATCGGGTTTACGTTTGGGTTTTAGGTTTTGGTTTTAGGTTTAGATAATAGCTAGGTTATAAGTGTAGGTTATAGGTTTAGGTTTAGGTTAGGTTATAGGTTAAGGTTTAGGAATTGAGTTTAGGTTATAGGTTATAGGTTAAGGTTTAGGGAATTGAGTTTAGGTTATAGGTTATATGTTAAGGTTTAGGGAATTGAGTTTAGGTTATAGGTTATAGGATAAGTTTATAGGTTTAGGTTATAGGTTATAAGTGTAGGTTTAGGTTTAGGTTTAGGTTAGGTTTAGGTTAGGTTACATTATAGGTTAAGGTTTAGGGGATTAAGTTTAGGTTTAGGTTATAGGTTATAAGTGTAGGTTTAGGTTTTAGGTTTAGGTTATAGGTTATAGGTTTAGGTTATAGGTTTAGGTTTAGGTTAAGGTTTAGGTTATAGGTTTTGGGGTTTGAGAATAGGTTTAGGTTATAAGTATAGGTTTAGGTAAAAGTTGTAGGTTATAGTAGGGAATTGAGAATACATTTATGGTTTAGGTTTATGTTTTATGTTTAGGTTATAGGTTTAGGTTTAGGTTAAGGTTATAGGTTTAGGTTATTAGTTAAGGTTTAGGTTTAGGTTATAGGTTAAGGTTTAGGAGGTTTAGGTTTAGGTTTAGGTTATAGGTTTTGGGATTTGAGAGTAGATTTAGGTTAAGGTTAGAAGTTTTGGTTATAGGTTAAGGTTTAAGTTTAGGTTTAAGTTTAGGTTAAAGTTTAGGTTTAGGTTATAGGTTTTGGGATTTAAGATAGGTATAGGTTAAGGTTACAAGTTTAGGGCCTATTTGGATTCGCGTATAGGATTATATTGCATTGTTATACAATACAACAGTAGTATAATGGCGGATGTACACTGTATCGAGTGCCCTTTTCATTTTCGATCAGACTGTTTGGTAAGGACTAGCTTTGCATATGTAATCATTGGATGTATGTATGTTCAATGTTTGTTGAAGGATCGATCTATGTGGACCTCGTCTTCACCACATACACTCATTACACCATCGACCATCACGTAATATCTATGTAGGCCCCATCACAGTTTAAGGATTTAATCCAAACCGTCAATCAACTTATATAGATTAACATGCAGTGTGATTCAATCCACTGTCCAGATTATGACAGTGTATGTTGGCGCCCCACTTCTAGACTATGCACCCACAATAACGGTCTGATTTAATTATTAGGTGGGCCTTCTTTGATTTGGTCTATCCACCGCCCAGATTTTGTCGACTGCCCGATGTCCTCGTGATGCACAGCTATCCGGCGCATACTCGCCGCTCTTCCGAAGCTCCGTGACCCGACTGAGATACAAACAGAGGCTTCTTCGTTGGCTGAGGAAGAGAAGGCGAATGCAATCTCTGTTGTTATTGATCGTCGGGATGTCCCCAACCGAGAGACCCCTCTCCATCTTACCGTCAAGCTTGGGGACACGACTGCCATTAAGATGCTGATGGCTGCAGGGCAAACTGGAGCTTGTAGAATGATCAGGGCTGGAGTGCTCTCCAGGAAGCAATTTGCCTGAGGGAATAAGCGATTGCCAAGATAACCGTCAGGCATTACCAGCCGCTAGCATGGGCAAAATGTTGTAGGTGGTTGCCTCAAGTGATTCCAATGTTTCAAAGGATGAGAGATTTTTACATGGAGATTACATTCAATTTCGAGAGCTTGATCCCTTTCATTTTGAGGATTGCACCCTCAGACATCTACAAGATTTGGAAGAGGGGGTTGAATTTGAGAGCAGACATGACTTTGGCTGGTTTTGACGGTTTCAAGATTCAACGATCGGATCAAAGTATTTTGTTTCTTGGGGATGGGTCAGAGGATGAGAAGGTGCCGCCTGGGTCCCTCTGCATGGTTTCTCATAAGGAAAATCAAACATGAAGCACACAGAGGTTTGAGAGAGTTCTCTGTTGTGAGCGGCGGTGCAGTGCAATGACATCGCTGCACTGCCCGATGTCCTCGTGCTGTACATCCAAACCGCGTGTCCACGCGCTTCTGGTTCGACACTATATTCACATGCCACGTACTACCACGGATTTCAAATCCAATTCAAACACGTTATATTGTATTTATTCAACTTTAAAAAATGCAGTACGTCGGGTCTGAACGATCCAAACAGGCCCTTAGGTATAGGAAATCGGGTTCGAGTTTAGGATCGGGTTTACGTTTGGGTTTTAGGTTTAGGTTTAGGTTATAGGTTTAAGTTATAGGTTATAAGTGTAGGTGTAGGTTATAGGTTATAGGTTTAGGTTATAGGTTTAGGTTTAGGTTAAGGTTTAGGTTTAGGTTATAGGTTTTGGGAATTGAGAATAGGTTTAGGTTATAAGTATAGGTTTCGTTTAATGTTGTAGGTTATAATAGGGAATTGAGAATACATTTATGGTTTAGGTTTAGGTATAGGGAATTGAGAATATGTTAAGGTTTAGGTTTAGGAAATCGGGTTCGGGTTCGAGATCGGGTTTATGTTTGGGTTATAGGTTTAGGTTTAGGTTATAGGTTATAAGTGTAGGTTTAGGTTTTAGGTTTAGGTTAAGGTTTAGGTTTAGGTTATAAGTATAGGTTTTAAGATTTGAAAATAGGAATAGGTTAAGGTTATAAGTTTAGGTTATAGGTTAAGGTTTAGGTTTAGGTTATAGGTTATAAGTATATGTTTTGGGATTTGAGAATAGGTTTAGGTTAAGGTTATAAGTTTAGGTTATAGGTTAAGGTTTAGGTTTAGGTTATAGGTTATAATTATAGGTTTTGGGATTTGAGAATAGGTTTAGGTTTAGGTTATAAGTTTAGGTTAAGGTTATAAGTTTAGGTTATATGTTAAGGTTTAGGTTTAGGTTAGGGATTTGAGAATATATTTAGATTTTCGGTATAGGTTTAGGAATTCGGGTTAAGGTTTAGGGAATTAAGTGTAGGTTATAGGTTTAAGTTTAGGTTAGGTTATAGGTTAAGTTTTAGGGAATTGGGTTTTAGGTTATAGGTTATAGGTTAAAGTTTAGGTTATAGGTTAAGGTTTAGGTTTAGGTTATAGGTCTAGGGTGTGGTTTAGGTTAAAGTTTAGGTTTAGGTTATAGGTTTAAGGATTTGAGAATGGGTTTAGGCTATAAGTATAGGTTTAGGTTAATGTTATACGTTATAGGTTTAGGTTATAAGTTTATGTTAATGTTGTAGCTTATAGGTTATAGGTTATAGGTTAAGGTTTAGGTTTAGGGAATTGAGTTTAGGTTATAGGTTATAGGTTATAGGTTATAGGTTATAGCTTTAAGGAATTGAGAATAGGTTAAGGTTTAGGTTTAGGAAATCAGGTTCAAGTTCGGGATCGGGTCTAGGTTTGGGTTTTCAAGTTTAGGTTTAGGTTTAGGTTAGGGAGTTGAGATCAGGATTAGGTGTAGGTTTAGGTTTTGGGATTTGAGAATACATTTAGGCTTAGGAAATCGGGTTAAGGTTTAGGGAATTAAGTGTAGGTTATCAGTTCATGTTTAAGTTAGGTTATAGGTTAAGTTTTAGGGCACGTTTGGCCAACTGCATTAGGTGGGATTAAGGTGGATGGAATTGTAAAAGTAACAATAAATGTGTGTAAGGTATTGTCCTTGGATTGGGTGTATCCCATGTTTTCCAATACCATGTTTGGAATGTATGCAATTAAAAGTAAATCTCAGGATTTCCTCTCAAATTACACTTAGGTAAAGGAAAAATTCATCATCCATGGGATTCGGAAATCACATCTCACACTTTTCAATAGAAGGCTCATTTTCCAAAGCCTATAAAATTAATTTTAATCCCATCCCACACTCCTTCCAAACATGTCATTCCTAATCTCGAGGTGGGATTAGCAATACAATCCCATTTAACACAACTTAATACCACTGGCCAAACAGGCCCTTAGGGAATTGAGTTTAGGTTATAGATTATAGGTTTAGGTTATAGGTTATAGGTTATAGGTTAAAGTTTAGGTTATTTGTTTAGGTTTAGGTTTAGGTTTAGGTTATAGGTTTAGGTTTAGGTTAAGGTTTAGGTTTAGGTTATAGGTTTTGGGATTTGAGAATAAGTTTAAGTTATAAGTATAGGTTTAGGTTAATGTTGTAGGTTGTAGGTTTAGGTTATAAGTTTATGTTAATGTTGTATGTAGGTTACAGGTATAGGTTTAGGTTTAGGGATTTGAGAATACATTTAGGTTTTAGGTTTAGGATTAGGTTTTATGTTTAGGTTAAGGTTACAGGTTTAGGTTATAAGTGTAGGTTATAGGTTTAGGTTTAGGTTAGGTTATAAATTAAGGTTTAAGCAATTGAGAATAGGTTAAGGTTTAGGTTTAGGAAATCGGGTTCTAGTTTAGGTTTATAGGTTTTGGTTTACGGTTATACTAGGGTCTGCTCCAACAATTTCAAGTTAATACATAAACATGGTCATAACAGCAGTCCCCACCTTCTAAAGACCCCCGCTCAACATCCGGATAGCTCCGATGCACATCCGGGTCTACTCCATCAATTTTGAGTAAATACATAAACACGGCCAGTCCAAATGGCCAGGCCACTCCAATGCTGTCCATAGGAAATGGACAGCTTCATCATAGTCATAACAGCAGTGAAATAGCGGTGAAGACCGCTTTAGTTGAAGTAGGAACATGCCAATATGTCTTAGAGGGGGTGAATAAGACTTTTTAAAGTTTTATGGTTTTTTAAAATCCTATTACACTAATCCTAACAACAAGCACATATTAGGATTACTCAATAGTAACTTTACTGGCTTCCAAGCTTGGTAGAGGATCCAATCACAAACTATTTAAGAAATAAACAATATGCAAACTAGTTTATGATGGATATGACTGTGTATGTATGTGAGATATTATCTCAGATATGAAAATATGAAAATATTAAAGCGAATCACACAAACCAAAGAATACCAATCTCAAACACAGTCATTTTTATAGTGGTTTGACTACTTGTCTACTCCACTCCCGGTAACCGTACTCAACCCTTGAGTGTATCGGATTTCACTAAGGAGGTTTCATGGCGGTTCACCTCAAACCTAAGGTTTTAAATCAGGTTCACCTTCAACCTTTACAACCTACACCTAGGCTGACTGTTTATGCTCCCTGAGCAAGGGTCAACACATAGCACCCGGTTTTAAGCACATTGGCCAAGGATCCACACAAGGAACCTCTGTTTATGCTCCCTGAGCAAGGGTCAACACATAGCACCGGGTTTTAGGCACACTGGCTAAGGATCCACACACGGAACCTAACTGTTTATGCTCTCCACAGAGCAAGGGTCAACACAACGCACCCACCACGTACACTCCCACCAGAGGCCTCCTACGAGGGTTTACAATGGTGAGAAACACCTTAAACCCAATCCTAAAAAGGAATGATCACAAGTGTCCTCGGGACTCTATTAACTTACAAATAAGTGGATGAGTCCCATTCAGCACGTTGACAAAGATCTCCTCCTTGTTGATGAAGAATATTCGGCTTCCTTGATCCGTAACACAGATGATGTACCAATACGAGGCTTCGGGTTGGGTCAAGGTTAAGATGGAATCTTACTCTATAAAATGTTTTCCTATAAGGATAATAGAGTGATTCCGATTATGCATTCAAGGCATCCCAGCTTAATGATTTGTCAATAAGGTAGTAGCTGGAGGATCCTTGAATGCGGAAGTTCATTCCCCAATCCACTCTATTAAATATCAATGATGAGGGTGGATTAGAGGATGAACTTCCCTGAGAGAAAGGGCTTTGGGTATATGATCTAAGGTAAAACACTCAAAAGCACTCTCTTCTTTGTCTACCAACAACAATAGACAAGTCCTCTTTATATAGGCAAAAGGTTCCAATGGATATAAAATTGTCACATTTATGACAGAGTTCGATATCATCAAGCGAGTTTGATATCATCGAGCGTATACTCTCGATGCATCGATGGTCCGCTCGATGACACAAACTCAAATGTCATACGTTTTTGAAACCTCTTGCTAGCTGGTCGATGGAATCGAAATAGCTGTCGATGTCATCAGGTTTCGAACTCCGATTCTATCGATACTACTGTCGATGCATCGACATTTAAAAATGAGAGAGACTTGACTTGAAATATTTTAGGTTTACAAGAATGATCGAGGGACCTTTAAGACCATCAGAATTTGAATGTTGATGATATTGATAACTGTGTCGAGGCATCGATAAATCCAATGGATTTCTCATTAAGCTTGCTAAACAGTTTATGTCCTTGTTCAATGTAATTGAAACAGTACCGATATCATTGATATTTGAATATCGATTCTATTAAGTGACCTTTGATCATAGATAAACAATCCTGAAATATTTTGCTAGAAAAACTCGGTGCCCATGACCGATATCATCGAGAGCCTTCCGATATCATCGAGATTTGAATTTCGATAGTATCGAGGGGGCTTCGATATATCGATGTACATATGATATTCTCAAGTTAAAACAGGGGCACCAGAGATCTGCCTGTCGATATTATCGAGTCACCTTCGATGGACTCGAGATTCAAATATCGATGATATCGATAGGTATATCGATACACCGATAAATCTGTCCAGATGTACATGTGGTTGCTAGACACTTTTGTCCTCATTTCGATGGAATCGATTTATCATCGAGGATATCGACAGCGCAGGTCGATAATATTGAATAGTATATCGATAAAATCGACAGATTAAGAAAACTTAGAGATTTTTTTAATTTTGAAAAAGTTTTCTAACTAAAAAATCCTATGATATTCTAACTTGTTTTAAGAGTTTTATTTACCTGGTGTTTTGGGACATGGGATGTAAGGCTTAGATTTACCTGTGGCAAGCTTGCACACATCCGGTTGAGGCAGGCGCTTTGAATTGATCTTCCTATAAGGCTCTGCAAACTAGCTGACTTAACACTCATGCTAATTAACAAACCAGGGCACTTTCAAGCGGTTCCCACCATCCAGGGACCCCCGCTCAACATTCGGATAGCTCCGACGCACATCCGGGTCTGCTCCATCAATTTCGAACAAATACATCAACACGGCCTGTCCAAATGGCAAGGCCACTCCAATGTTATCCATAGGAAATGGATAGCTTCATCATGATCATAACAGCGGTTCCCACCTTCCAGGGAGCCCCGCTCAACATCCGAATAGCTCCGACGCACATTTGGGTCTCCTCCATCAATTTTAAGCTAATACAATTAATCATAAATTAGTTACTCATCCAAGGTTGGATAGATTGTAATACTTTCATATTCCCATTTAAACATCCACACTGAAAATCCGACAGCATCTCCCCATGCCTCTCCAAATAAGTTGATCTTACATTACATTCTGATGCTAAATATCTAAAGCAATGTAAAGATATTTGACATATGATACAGAACGGAAGAAACATATCCAGAGAGAAACGAGGAGATGGACTGCGGATTAGGCATGAACATTTAAATAGATTATATGAAAGCATACTATCCATCTAACCTTGAACTGTCTAAAATGGGACAATTTGAGCGATTTCTATGCCACTAAAGACACACCATATTTATATATGGCCCCATAGAAATCCTAAAACAGGTAACTAATTATCTAACTTACAAATCACAATTACAAGTCACAACTATAAAATGAAAGTGTCAAACAGGCAAATGTGTAAAATTAACATATTCCAAACATTGCAAATGTTAGCTAACAAACAAGTTGTTGTACATTTAATACTAGGTTTTCAACTTCAGATTCAAACTTTTGATTCTGAATCGATTTAATACAGCTCGTAAATTATATGCACTTTGGTGTGGTGTGATTCAATTGAGCTTTGGATATGATTCAATTTTGGGATCATGTCCTAAAACGATAAATAAAAATGGATGGATGGCATGGATAATACATATGCATGACGACGTAGATAATACATAATACATATACATGAATGCACACTGTTTATATGGTCTGGTCCACTTAACCTTTGGATATGATTCAATTTTAAATCATGCCCCAAAAAGTTCATATCATGTATATTATTTATTTAACAAAAAAAATGAGCCAACCCTTATTCGAACTCGGCTTGATTTAATAAGTCTTAGATATTTGGACCAAATTAAACCAAGCTCAAACAGTAGTGATAAGCTCAAAGCTCAGCTCATATAAAGTTTGAACATGGGGTGTCATGTAAACAAGCTTAAGTCAAACTCAATTCAGCCCAACTCCTACAGAGCTCTAGTTGAAAATATTAGTTGGGCCAAAACCTCATCTAATACCTATTTTCTAGGTGATTTTACCTAATTCGTCTATCAAGCTCATCTGGATACTCATCATCCAGGTTGGGCTGACTAAAAGGCTAGGTCTCTACCATTTTCTTCCAAGCTGAACCTTGGAGTGGATGGCTTGAATCTAGGCCTTAGTTTTAATTCTGAATAGCTAGACGTAGTTAATGCCGAATGGTTAGATGGACTGGATTGACATCACATCTCCCAAAGGCCCAACATGTAAGCCTACTTGATCCAACTTTCTAATCGCTGACGATCTAAATGGGGTCCATCCCAACTTATGGTCAGGCTTTTTCCCTATGGTTTCGGCCCATTTGACGTGGACAAAACTTAACCCAAGGATTTGGTGGGCTACCACATGTATGGACCACAATGAAGAAGAAATTACATTATGCCACTGTTGTAGCCATCCATTCAGTAGCCTAAAGGTTGATCAACTCAGAAAATAAGTAATAGCCAGCATTCAAAGCAAAAAACTCGTAATCAGATGGACAATAGTGTATGAACCCATAATAATGGATGTGACTGATATCACAACCTACAAGTGGATGTAAGTCATCATCATTTGATTCAACCACCATAAAACATACTAGTGTATGAAGAGATTGGTAGATAAAACTAGAGATCTCATGCCACAATCTGAAAACATATCCAAATAACTCACACCATTATCCATGACAGAGTATGAAAACCATAAAAAGGAAATGAACTTTCAACCAATCTGAAAACATATATAAATAACTCACACTCTCTCTGTTAAGCAATCCTAACCATTCCATCCATCAGTGTGACTCTCGTGTGATTAGGGTACCATAATCCCTAAATTTGAAGTGGGATTTGGGTACCTAAATCCCCAATTTCAAAACCACCAAATTCGATTTGGGATTAGGGTACCAAAATTCCCAAATTCAAAATGGGATTAGGGACCACCTTCAAAATGGGTTAGGGTCTTTACCTTTCGAGCTTTGAGGAAGAGAACGAGTTCCTGTTTGAGTTAGAGCCCCAATCACGAGTCCACACTAAAAATAGGGTTCCCGAGCTCTGACGAGGGAGAGAGAGAGAGAAGGGAGAGGATGTGTGAGAGAAATAGAGGACTGAAAGAGACAGAGAGAGAGGATGCTTGAGAGAGAGAGGACCGAGAGAGATAGAGAGATAGAGAGAGAGGGTGTGCGAGAGAGAAGACCGAGAGAGATAGAGAGAGAGAGAGAGAGGATGCGCGAGAGAGATAGAGAGAGGCGAGAGAGAGGGCGCGAGAGTGAGAGAAGCCTAAGAGAGAGAGAGAGAGAGAGAGAAATAGTCTCTTGTTTTCGTATGGAAACGAGTTGGCTGGTCGGTGCTCTGTGGGCCCCACCATGATGTTCGTGTTTCATCCATACCATCCATCTAGTTTTCTATATCATTTTATGGTATTATACCAAAAATGAGTTATATCCCAGTATCAAGTGGACCACATTACAAGAAATAGTGTTGAATGAATTTCGACCATTAAAATTTTTTTGGGGGCCATGAAAGTTTTGGATCAAGCTGATATTTGTTTTTACCCTTCATCTGGGTCTGTATGACCTAATCAACAGATTAGATATCAAATAAAAAGTACAGTGGGCCTTAGGAGGGTTTTAATGGTGGATATCCAATCACTATTGTTTTCATGTGGTGTGGTCCACCAAAGATTTATATCCCTCTCATTTTTTTGTATCAAGCCCTAATATGATATGTAAAAATGGATGGACGGCATGGATGAAACACATACATCATGGTGGGACCCACAGAGCATCGACCACCAGCCACGGGGCTGGTAGCCAATCCGTTGTGGTGTGGTCCACTTGTGCTTTAGATATGCTTCCTTTTTGTTCTTTAGACCTCAAATTATCTGTTAACATGGATGAATGGAGTGGATAAAATAAATAAATAACAGTGGACCCCACAGAGTTTATGTAACGCCCCAAATTTTGAGGGTCGAGCAAAGGCTCAACTCCTGAGATCCATCGCATCACTTATGCAAGATAGAAAATGATGATTAAATGTTGTCCGTATTAGTGTACTAAACATGAATGAGATTATACTAAATCAACATATCATACTCCAAACGCGATTAAATTAAGCAAGTGGAGACTGTGATAGATATATAAAGTGTATAAGTGGATATAATCCCTAGAGTATGATCATGTCACCAGGCTGAATAATTACATGTATAGTTTCAAAATATACAAAATGATAAAGTGTAATGTCATCTAATCCACATCCCTGTGGCCCCGATGATGAAACTCCAGGTCTACATAGACCCACTAGAGAGTTGCAGGTAGGAGAACTCTTCTTCGTCATCGTAGAAGACAGGCTCCATCTCGTTGGCATCGCTATCATCTGCAGTTACAATAGAGTCTAGTTGGTCTTTTAAAACACCGTCCAAGAGTGGAGTGAGTGATGAACTCAGTGGAGCTATAAGGCAAAGGTTAACATGTTATCAATTTAATCAAGTAGTAATGATAAAGCAGCACAACAATCATATCCTAAGTACTCTTATTAATGCAAGAATAGTATGTATTAATGATGTATGCCCTCGCTTACACTCCCTCTGCGACATCATCTCACGATCGCACATGCTAAACTCCCACTGTGCTCAACAGCCATGCCAAAGGCACATGCAATGCGGTGCATGGTCGTGTTAGCCAAGTTCTTACTTAGACTCATTCATATAGCAGGTTTGAGAAGCTAAGGTACCTCCCTTTATATCATTGACCCAAACAATGATCCATCTAGGGTCGTCACTCCTAGTTAATCACATACGATAGGCAAGTTATAGGGCAACATCACCCCTGATTTGAAAGTAGTGGATAGGCAAGTTCAGGTCACTACCAAGAGACTCGTTACCTCAGTGTAGGCCTTAGTTTATACTCGAGGTCACTATGGAAAGGCTCGTCACCTTAGCGTAGGCCGACAGCTCGAATATAGTGTCCTATACCACCGTATTCAGCTCATGAGTTTGGGTTGCTCAATGGACACTACGGAGAGGCTCGTCACCCCAACGTAGGCTGACAGCACGACCACGGTGTCCATACCACCATGCCCGGCTTATGAGTCTTAGCGGATCATGGTACCAAGGTTAAATGGGCTTTTCATTGGTAAGTGCTACCTTAGATTCAAGTAGTAGTGTCCATACATGGTGAACATACATTAGGCCAGTTAAGTTACTTGACAAGATCGACTGGTACGAGCACACATTGAATTAATCGACATGGAGCACATGCGCCCTCCTCGTGGCCTAACCACTGTCGATAACCACCGTACGACTCGGACTCATCGAACGTAAACGTTGTGGCAAAACCAGTTCGACCACTGATCGTAAACCGTTACCGATTGCCTGGACTACGTATTAGTCCCAATCATACTCAAATATAATAAGCATTCATGAGTGATAGTCAAGACAACATTTAACAGCCAATTCAAATATAAATCTCATTTGAGCATTTTAACAAACACATAGTGCACATGTCATCATACATAGGCATTTCATACATGAATCATGTAGCCGCATTTAAACTACATGAAGGAATCTATTCATATAGCTAAGGTGATTGAGAATCTAATCTCAACACCTTCAATAGATGCATTTCATCAAACAATCACTCATTCAGACATTTTATCAAACACTTAGACTACACATCTCAACATACATATGATAAATTAGTTATAACATATATTATGGCAGATCCTTTCACAAAGGAGTTGTCACACATACAAAAATCATGTATTCTCAGTTAATAATCATGGCAAGCACAAATCATAATTCCATATTCATTCAAACATTTCAACAAACACATGAATGCATTATAGTCAACATAGTTCATATATATGTGTAATACATGGAAAACATCGCATCTAAGTACTTGTGACAACAATCAAGTCAGTCATAAATCATTAACTGACATTAAAATCCTTAAAAACCACAACCTAAATGTTTATATTCCACACCTTTCGTCGGTAAACCGATTACGAACTCGGTTCATACACTACGTCTTTGTTTACGACAAAACGACGACCTATAGCAGGAAATAGGTTAGCTATTTCACCGATCTACCTATTTGGATACCTAAAACATATTAGGGTTAGGATTCCTTACACAAAAATGGAGTCAAAATCGCCGGTATAGCGACACGGGAGAGACAATTCGATACGTAAAGCAGTGGGAATGAATCCCAGCAACTATCTCCCACACACTCTCTCTCTTCCCCTCACTCTTTCCTTCTCTTTTCTCTCTTCTCTCTCCTAGGGTTTAGGAAATTCGTATGGAATGAGAGAGGGGTGGGTTTAGGGCATTATATAGGGCTAGAAGTGATGTCAATGGCCCTAGGGCCATAGTATACTTAGGTGTAACATCCCAAAAATTAGGGGTCGAGCATAAACTCAACTCCCGAGTTCCAGAACATCACTTATGCAACAAAATGAATGATGATTGAATGTTGACTATATTTGTGCATTGAACATGAGTGAGATTAAGCCAAAACAGCATATCAAACTCCAGAGACAATTAAATTACAAGCGGAAGACTGTGATAGATATATATAATATAAAAACAGTGGTAAGTCTCCAGAGTATGATAAAGTTACCAGGTTAGTTAATTACAAGTACAGTTCTAAAATATACATAATGTGAGGAAGTGTAATGTCTCCTATCCCAAATATCATAGCCCCATCAATACAATACCAGGTCTTCATAGACCTGCCAGAGAGATACAGATAGGAGAACTCCTCCTCATCATCATAGAAGTAGTCCGGCTCTGCTTCATAAGCATCGCCATTACCTAAAACTCAACAAATCTGGTTGGTGTTGCAAACACCGCCCCGTAACGTGGAAGTGAGTGATCAACTCAGTGGAACAGTAAAGCATAGGTTAACATGTTATCAATTCAGTCAAGCAGTAATGATAAAGCCGTAAAATCAAACACTCCTAACTACTCTTATTAATGCAAGTATGAATGCAGTCATGATGTATGCCCTCACCGACATACTCCCTCATGCGACACCATCTTCATTCGCGGCATGCTTTCTTTCCTCAGTGTTCCATATTTTCCAGGCACATGCAATGCATGATGAGCATGATTACCGAGTTGTTATTAGTCCATTTCAAACAGCAGGATTGGGAAACTAAGGTACCTCCCTTGTATCATTCCCAAACATGATCCATTCTAGGGTCATCAGTCCTAGTTAATATCAGACGATGGTGTATTTTCTAGGTCACTGCAAAGGCTGCCAGGGCTGTTACGTATAAAGGTTACACCACTCCCCTATCACCTCTTAAACAATTCATCACTATACAGAAACAGGCCTAGTTCATACTCTATATACTGCGGCAAAACTCTAAGGGTCACCGCGATTTCAGAGTATGCTCGAGGTCACTACAAAGGGTCGCTGTACATTTGCTCGCATTCGTTGCACCACTCCCCCATCACCTTATCAATGTAGGCCGACAGCACGAATATAGTGTCCCATAACACCATAATTGGCTCACGAGTCTGGTTGCTCACTGGTCACTACGGGGAGGCACGTAGCCCCAGCGTAGGCGGACAGCTCGACCACGGTGTCCCATACCACCATGCCCGGCTCATGAGTCTTAGCGGATCGAGGTACCATGGTTAAAAGGGTTTTCACTGGTAAGTTTGGTACCCTAGGTTCAAGCAGTAGCGACCAAACATGGTGAACATACATTAGACAAATCGGGTTACATGACGAGCCTGACTAGCTTGAGCGCACAATCAATTAGACGACATGAAGTGCATAAGCACTTTGCGTGGTCTAACCACTGTCGCTAACTGACGTACGACTCGGGTTCATCAAACGCATCTTACGTGGCGACATGAAACTCAACCACGATCTCCAATCTGGTACCGATTGTCTGGACTATAATCATAGCCCCAAACACAATCAATTGTCATCCATAGCTTATGGAGTAAAGCATGATAAACAAAGTAATTCAAACATGCTAGTAGGCATGTTATAAAGCATGATATAAGGCATGTTGTAAAGCACTACGTCAATAGGAATACAAATACCTATATTGCAAGTAAGCGGTTTAAGTAAACAACCTCATGGAGGTAATCATACATGTCACTAGGGTAGTTGAGAATCCCATCTCAACACCCTCCTAAGGTATCAACATCCAAACACTTACTCACACAAGCATTTTCACAAACACTTAACATACACTATTTCAACATACTTAGTGTATGTTAGCAAACATGTATTAGGGCGAATCCTTTCACCAAGCAAGTATTTTATGTACACATAATATATTTATACAACAATTAATAATGGCAAACACATCTCTAAAATATACATGTATACAGTACTTTTACAATACAGTATTTCTACATACATAGTGTATATTAGTAAAACATGTATTTAGGCGAATCCTTTCACCAAATAAGTATTTTATCCATATATCGTATATCTATACAACAAATAATTATGTCAAACACATTTCTAAAAAATATACGTATACGGTATTTTCTACGAATACCTAGAATATGTAAAATTCCATATTCTACAACTTTAATCGAAACAGAAAACGGAAAGCACTTTGTACATGTGCAATTGCATGCAGATCATGAATCTATCATTATCTGACATTGAAAGCATTAAAAACCATAACTTATACACCTAAAGTCTGCACCTTGTATAGTAGAATCGTAACGGAGTCGATAGGTTTGCTAAGCTTCCGCATTCGGCAGTTTGGCAACCTATAGAATGAAATAGGTTAGCTATTTCATAACCTACAACTATCAAAACCCCAAAACAGATTAGGGTTAGGGTTTCTTACCTAGAAACGGAGCTGGAATCGCCGGGAAAGCGATTAGAACGGAGTGGTGGAGCTCATGGAGCGGCAGGGAAACACGGCAGGAAGAAGCTCCCACTTCTCCCTCACTTTCTCTCTCTTTTCCCTCTCTCAAACTCAAATTCGGATGGCTGAAATGAGAGAGGGTTTAAGGTCCTTATATAGCCTAAAATGTCTCCAAAATAGACTCCAGGTCAAGGATACTTGGGTTATAGCCAAAGGGGGCTGGTTTCAGCTCAACGGAGGACTTCTGGCGGCCTCTTTGAGCCAAAGGTCGGACTTAAGCTCACTAACACTGGATCTACGTTTAGTTACGTTTTTGTTTCAGTCAGATATCCAGATCACGCGTGGCGGACCAGTTTCAGTTCGACGGTCAGTGGGTCTCGATCGGAGATTCCGAGTACATGTAAATGTGTATGAAATTTTTCCTGATTCAAGGGTGTATTTGGGTCAGATTCTGACGGTCTGGTTGCTTAAAACTAATCTGCAAACGAGAGATGCCAGATTACTATTCAAGATATTTATTTTGAAAAGAAAAAAGTGTTTTCACACTCTCTCGCTCCGGACTCAAGCAAACAGCCGTGGAACACTATCTGGATTTGATTTCTGAGATGGTTGTCAAGCCTAGCGAGGCGGTCCTAAGCCCTTAACTTGGAATTATTCGGACTTCCGACGTGCAGTCTAGATCTGATACGGAGTTTCAAGATGCTCCCAAGAGTAGCCGGGTAATGAGTTTGATCCTAGATTTTACGGTAACCTAGCGTCAATGATTCTACAAGTTTTGGGTCTTGCGGATCGTATTTAAAGCGATTCAAATGGATTTCATGGCTAATCTAGTTTAGCACCTAGTTAACTTTGTCAAATTTCTAAAGGATTTAATCCTAAGTGATTTTCGTCTGAGGTGGAACTTAGTCCTTTGTAGTTTGTATATAAAGTGATCCAAGTTATACTACTTAGCTAGTTTAAGATAGTGTCTAGGGTGAAAGTACTTAGAAAAATTGAAAGAACAAGGTGGTGAAGGGTGGGATTTGTGAAGGAAGTGGGTTCAACAGTAGTTTTAGACTTTGGGATTGAGTTCTGACTAGTTAATAAGGTATTAGGATTGACCCATTGCCTAAGGACGTCTAATCCCAGGTTGGCAAAAATTTGGGATGTTACATTAGGATACAACCAAAAGACGTCTGTTTCGGGCTAATGGAGCTCATCTGGAGGTCCATTACCTGTCTACGATCCAGGGAAAGTTCTCTGACAATGGATCTATGTCAGGCTAAGATTTCAGTTTGATCGGATTAGTGGATTGACCGTGGAGGACCAGTTTCAGTTCAACGATCATCGTCACACGATCAAGGCCATAAGTACACTGACCTGTGTAGGGAAATTTTCCTGATCCAAGGGTGTAGTTGGGTCAGAATCTGACGATCAGAAACCTTAAATTTGGCCTGTAAGCGAACTACCCAATTCATTTAAATCTGAGTTCATTTTCTAAAGATATTCACATTTTTCACACACTTTACTCAGG
The DNA here is from genome assembly GCA_030180095.1 of Magnolia changhungtana. Taxonomy (NCBI): domain Eukaryota; kingdom Viridiplantae; phylum Streptophyta; class Magnoliopsida; order Magnoliales; family Magnoliaceae; genus Magnolia; species Magnolia changhungtana. Next base: position 1,967,098 of record JASAUF010000324.1, on the reverse strand, counting down.
GCTCTAGTTGTGCATTTCTAGACACTATTCGGGATCGATTTTCGCGACAGTTGTCAAGCCCAGCAAGGCGGTCATAACCGTATAGTTTCACGGTAATCGGACTTTCGACGCTTGGTCCAGGTCTGATACGGAGTTTCAATGTGCTCCCATGAGCAACTGGGTTCTGAGATTGATCCTAGGTTTTTAAGTAATGTAGAGTTAATGATTCTACTGGTTTTAGGTCTTGCAGTTTGTATAGAAAGCGGTTCAAGCTAATCTATCGATTAATTCAGTTTAGTACTTAATTAATTTTCATCTAATTTCTAAAGGATTCGATCCTTAGTGATTTCTGCCTGAGCTGGTACTTGGGTCTTTGTATGGAATTTTTCGAGACATTACAATTTAGTTTGGTAAGGGTAATGAGTAACTCACCTAAATGTATTGGAGAAGGGTTTCCTTAAAACATTGATCATAATCATATATTGGGCTTCCCTAAATGTGATTCACATATCTAAGCCACTCATTATGTGTGTCCCACTTGGTTGAGGGGTAAGACCAAGTTTCAACCGCATCCAAAACTCATGTGGGCCCCACCAAGTGCTTTTATATTTTTTTGGATGTCTTCACATAGTTTTAAATGGTATGGTCCACTTGAGTTTCGTTTACCGATGATTTTTGAGATATCTCATCACCTAAAGGGGACATATCAAATCCACGGTGTTGATGTTCGACACACATCACAATGGGCCCCAGAAAACTTACTAACATCAATTCTTAGGTTCTCACGAGGTCAATAAGTTGGGTCACAATTTTGACTAGAATATTTGACCCATTTTACATGTCTGGTCCATTTACTCTATTTTACTGATCATTGCCCTCAATTTGACTAGTTACTCGCCTCGATCATACTACATATGAGAAAGATATTGGGCAAACAAGATTTCTCAACAATTTGAGTGAATTTTGATTTAAACATCTGAAGTTATTTACTCTTCAATCTGGACTGATTAGATTGTCCAAAAATGGTTAAAAGTTGTTCATAATATCAAAAATATATGAATGAATAGAAAACACAAACATCAGCTTGATCCAAAACTTCTATGACCTCCAAGAAATTTTAAATGGTAGAGGTTCAATCACACTATTTCCTGTGGTGTGGTCCACTTGAGCTTTGGATATGCTTCCTTTTTGTTCTTTAAACCTCAAATTATCTGTTAACATGGATGAATAGAGTGGATAAAATAAATAAATAATGGTGGACCCCACAAAGTTTACTCTGGTAAGGGTAACGAGTAATTCACCTAAATGTAAGGGAGAAGGGTTTCCTTAAAACATTGATCATAATCATAACTTGGGCCTGCTTAAATGTGATTCACATATCCAACCCACTCATTATGTGTGTCCCACTTGGATGAGGGGTTAGACCAAGTTTCAACCGCATCCAAAACTCATGTGGGCCCCGCCAAGTGCTTTTATATTTTTTAGGATATCTTCACATAGTTTTAGATGGTATGGCCCACCTAAGTTTCGTATACAGATGAATTTTGAGATATCTCATAAGCTAAAGGGGACACATCAAATGCACGGTGTTGATGTTCGACACACATCATGATGGGGCCCACAAAACTTACTAACGTCAATTCTTAGAGTCTTAGGGTGTCAATAAGTTGGGTCACAATTTTGACCAGAATATTTGACCCATTTTACATGTCTGGTCCATTCACTCTATTTTACTGATCATTACCCTCAATTTGACTAGTTACTTGCCCCGATCATGCTACATATGAGAAAGATATTGGGCAAACAAGATTGATCAACAATTTGAGTGAATTTTGATTTAAGCATCTGAAGTTATTTACTCTTCAATCTGGACTGATTAGATTGCCCAAAAACGGTTAAAGGTTCTTCATAATATCAAAAATATATGAATGAATAGAAAACACAAACATCAGCTTGATCCAAAACTTATATGGCCTCCAAGAAATTTTAAATGGTAGAGGTTCAATCACACTATTTCCTATGGTGTGTTCCACTTGAGCTTTGGATATGCTTCCTTTTTATTTTAGACCTCAAATTATCTGTTAACATGGATGAATGGAGTGTGTAAAATAAATAAATAACAGTGGACCCCACACCACAGAGTTTACTCTGGTAAGGGTAACAAGTAACTCACCTAAATGTAGTGGAGAATGGTTTCCTTAAAACATTCATAATCATATATTGGGCCTGCCTAAATGTGATTCACATATCCAACCCACTCATTATGTGTGTCCCACTTGGATGAGGGGTCAGACCAAGTTTCAACCACATTCAAAACTCATGTGGGCCCCACCAAGTGCTTTTATATTTTTTAGGATGTCTTCACATAGTTTTAGATGGTATGGCTCACTTGAGTTTCATATACAGATGATTTTTGAGATATCTCATAACCTAAAGGGGACACATCAAATCCACAGCATAAAATTGCCACACATCAAATCTAAAGCCAGTGAGACTGGATTTGGGGAGGTTTATTTCGACAATGGTGGAAGATTTGTTGTCGCAGCGGATGCCGATCCAACGGTAGCGATTGGTGGTGTTGGCAATGGACCATGAATTGAGAGAATGGAAGGTTAGGCTAGTTTTCCATTTGATGAGAGCTTCTGCTTCTGTTGCAGTTGATGCTGATGATGTTTTTAATGTGTACAAGGAAAGAGAGAAAAGGTAGAGAAAAATGAGAAGAAGTGGTTTCATTGCTGCTTGTTTGGATTTGGATTCCTTGCTCTTCTGTTTGTGGTTGTATATATAAGAGATTTTGTATGAGAGATTGACATAGAGTGGGATGTTATGAGGTCAAATATCTACTTTGAATCAACGGAGCTCCCTAAAGAGCTTCTCGTAATCCACGTTAAATAAAATAGAAATAATTTCTAATAAATACAAAATAATTTTATTGATAAGAAAAAATAAAGAAAAAAGAAATTACACATCTTTAAATAAAGAATTCAAACGTAGAACATAGTTTTAGACTTAGACTCTAACTCAAACACCCTAAAAATGTGGCTTACTATAAATAGTAAACTTACGATTTACATTTGAAAGCGCTATATGGAAATCATTAGAAAACATTTTGGGGCCATAAAAGTTTTGGATCAAACCGATTTTTGTTTTTCCCCTTCATCTGGCCCTGTATGACCTAATCAACATATTGGATGTCAAATAAACAGTACAGTGGGTCTTAGGAGGATTTTTATGATGGATATATAATAATTTTATAATTATATATATATATATATATATATATGTATGTATGTATATATGTATGTATGTATGGGAAAAGGTTCCATACGGTTGAGCTCATGAGAACTTCTCATACGGTCGAGCTGTGTGGGCCCCACCTTAATGGGTGTCGAACATCTACCCAATCAGTCAGATGCACCATTCCATGGTGGGCCTGGGGCTTAAAAATTAAGTCAATTCGTGACTTTTTTTAGGCCACACCACATACAAAAGTTGAGAGGGGTTACCCTCCATTAAAATATTCATAATCATTTGTTGGGACCACCGAGATGTGGTTCACAAATCCAGCCCATCTATTATGTGTGTCCACTTGGATGAGGAGTCAGACCAAGTTTCATATGCATCAAAATTTCAGGTGGGCCCCACCGAGTGATTTTATATGTTTTAGGCATTTCTTCACATGATTTTAGATGGTATGGCCCACCTAAGTTTCGTATACGACTGATTTTTGGGATATCCCATAATTTAAAGGGGGCCCATCAAATGCACGTGTTGATGTTTGACACGCATCACAGTGGGGCCCACACAACTCGACCTCGTGAGAAATTCCCATGAGCTCGACCGTACAGAACCTTTTCCCTATATACCTAACCTCACCCAACCCCACCCAACCCTAGCCCCCTTTCCCTTTCTTCTCTTTCTCTACCCGTTGCACGCCCGCCCGATGCCTGCCCTAAACAGAAATCCCCCCCCCTCTCTCTGTCTCTCTCTTTGATCTCTCCACCCTACCGTTGCCCCACGCCCTACCTAGGCACGCCCTCTCTCTGTCTCTGAAGCTCGGTGAGGTATCTCTCTCTCTCTCTCTCAATCTCAATACCGATTTAGGGATTTGGGGATTTAACAACAGGGATCCACCCATCTTAGAAATTTTGGTCTCTGATAGTAGCAATCATAGCTGATCCCAGAAATATTTTTAGCAATTTTGTTTTTCTACTGTAGAAAACTTTGAACTTTCGGTCTCTGATAGTAGCAATCATAGCTGATCCCAGAAATATGATTCTCGAGATGGAAACTGAGCCGTTCATTGGCGTGGCCAACCGTGCATGTGGCTTGGCGAAAAACAGACTGCTCATCAGGTGGGACAGTTGTGTATGAAAAGGGTGAAACTTTTAAAAAATTACCAATGTTCCAAATTCAACGTACGCATCTGGCACAACTAACACAGAATAGCCTAATTTTTGGGCCATAGCAGAAGAACTGCGGGGCCTGCCTGATGAATGGCCTAGATTTTACACATGTTTATTTGCAAGGGGAATTGTAATCCTACACCTCAAGTAGCCTAGGCTATTGAATATTAGCAATGTTTAAGACTTGTGAACGTACTTGACATAAAATAAGTAAATTGAAAGAGCATTGTCTAGTCTTGAACACCAAAACTCTATGATATACTGATATCTAATATTTGAAGTTATATTATTGTTGATTTTTGGTGAGTTGAGTTGAGCTTGGTCCAGTTTTATTGTGTCATGTCAAGATTTTTATACTTTGTCATGTTGAGTCAATTGGGTCTTTAACGAGTCTTAACTCAATCTATGACCAAATCGTTTTTTTTTTTTTTAATAAAAAAAATCTTTTCTATCTCCATGAAATCTGATTGAGTTGGAGTCAATTTGGCCCAGTGGAGTTGAGTTTTAGAACATAGATGTTTAGATGCGATTCGAATGTCGCCTGCTATGGGAAAAGGATAGTTGGCACACTCCACAAGGCACCAAGGGGTCATTTGGATGCCTGTAAATGTGGCTAATTGTAAATGATTTACAGGTAAATGGTTTACAGTCTATGTTTTCCTTTCATTCATGTCTGTGAGCTTATGAATGGATCTAAGATGAAAGTTGTCTTTTCCCTTCATTCATGTCTGTGTGAGCTTATGAACAAGTTAGATAAGAGATGACATTAGCACACAGAAATGCTAAAACAAGTTCCAACCATATGGAACCATTAATCATGCATTATGATACATTTCAAGTGATTTCTTCTTCTTTGAATTTTGTATTCTAAGTTGTAATTTTTTATTTTATAGATGTTGAATTCCTGTAGAATGGGGATTGTTTCTTGTGTGGATGGTTGGATCTCATTTGTGTAGAATGGGGATTGTTTCTTGTAATTTGGAAGATTGGATCTCATTTGTTGGTCAATAGCTATATAGATGGAATATTCCATTGTAGGGACTGCTTGATGAATAGTTTGGAAGATTGGTTCTCATCCACAAAAAAAAAAAAAGAAGATGCCTATCTTGTTTTTAAATGTATTAGTTCGAAATTGATGAAGCAAACCCGGATGCACGTCGGAGCTATCCGGTTGTTGAGCGGGGGTCCCTAGAAGGTGGGAACCGTTGTTATGACCATGATGAAGCTGTCCATTTCCTATAGACAGTATTGGAGTGGTCTGGCCATTTAGACAGTCCATGTTTATGTATTTGCTCGAAATTGATGAAGCAGACCCGAATGTGCGTCGGATCTATCCGGATGTTGAGAGAGGGTCCCTGGAAGGTAGGAACCGCTATTATGACCATGATGAAGCTGTCCATTTCCTATGGACAGCATTGGAGTGGTCTGGCCATTTGGACAGGCCATGTTTATATATTTGCTTGAAATTGTTGGAGTAGACCCTAGTAAACCCTAAACTTAAACCTACACCTAAAACTAATACCTAAATATATTCTCAAATCCCTAAACCTAAACCTGCACCTAATCCTAATCTCAACTGCTTAACCTAAACCTAAACTTGAAAACCCAAACCTAAACCCGAACCCGATTTCCTAAACCTAAACCTTAACCTATTCTTAATTCCCTAAACCTTAACCTATAACCTAACCTAAACCTAAACCTATAACCTACACTTATAACCTAAACCTAAACCTAAACCTATAACCTATAACCTAACCTAAACCTAAACCTCAGAATTACACTTATAACCTAAACCTAAACTCAGTAACCTTAACCTAAACCTAAACCTAAAACCTAAATATATTCTCAAATCCCTAAACCTAAACTTGCACCTAATCCTAATCTTAACTCCCTAACCTAAACCAAAACCAAAACTTGAAAACCCAAACTTAAACCCGATCCCGAACCCGAACCCGATTTCCTAAACCTATACCTTAACCTATTCTCAATTCCCTAAAGCTATAACCTATAACCTATAACTTATAACCTAAACCTAAACCTTAACCTAAACCTATAACCTAAACTTAAACCTTAACCTAAACCTAAACGTATAACCTTAACCTAAACCAAAACCTATAACCAAAACCTTAACCTATAACCTATAACTTATAGCCTAAACTTATAACCTATAACCTAACCTTAACCTAAACCTAAAACCTAAACCTAAACCTATAACCTAAACCTATAACCTAAAACCTAAACCTAAACCTAAAACCTAGATGTATTCTCAAATCCCTAAACCTAAACCTACACATAATCCTAATCTCAACTCCCTAACCTAAACCTAAACCTAAACTTGAAATCCCAAACCTAAACCCGATCCCGAACCCGAACCCGATTTCCTAAACCTAAACCTTAACCTATTCTCAATTCCATAAAGCTATAACCTATAACCTATAACCTAAACCTAAACCTAAAATCTAAATGTATTTTCAAATCCTTAAACATAATCCTACACCTAATCCTAATCTCAACTCCTTAACCTAAACCTAAACTTGAAAACCCAAACCTAAACCCGATCCAAAACCCGAACTCGATTTCTTAAACCTAAATCTTAACCTATTCTCAATTCCCTAAAGCTATAACCTATAACCTAAACCTAAATCTATAACCTTAACCTTAACCTAAAACCTAAATGCATTCTCAAATCCCTAAACCTAAACCTACACCTAATCCTAATCTCAACTCCTTAACCTAAAACTAAACTCGAAAACCCAAACCTGAACCCGAACTTGATTTCCTAAACCTAAACCTCAACCTATTCTCAATTCCCTAAACCTTAACCTATAACCTAACATAAACTTAAACTTATAACCTACACTTATAACCTAAACCTAAACCTATAACCTAAACCTGTAACTTAACCTAAACATAAAACCTAAACCTAAACCTAAAACCTAAATGTATTCTCAAATCCCTAAACCTAAACATAAACCTAAACCTATAACCTACAACATTAACATAAACTTATAACCTAAACCTATTCTCAAATCCCAAAACCTATAACCTAAACCTAAACCTATAACCTACAACATTAACATAAACCTATACTTATAACTTAAACCTATTCTCAAATCCCAAAACCTATAAGCTAAACTTAAACCTATAACCTACAACATTAATCTAAACCTATACTTATAACCTAAACCTATTCTCAAATCCCAAAACCTATAACCTAAACCTAAACCTTAACCTAAACCTAAACCTAAACCTATAACCTAAACATATAACCTATAACCTATAACCTAAACCTACACTTATAATCTATAACCTATAACCTAAACCTATAACCTAAACCTAAACCTAAAACCCAAACGTAAACCTGATCTCGAACCAAAACCCGATTCCCTAAACCTAAACCTTAACGTATTCTCAAATCCCTAAACATAAACCTACACCTAATCCTAATCTCAACTCCCTAACCTAAACTTGAAAGCCCAAACCTAAACCCGATCCTGAACCCGAACTCAATTTCCTAAACCTAAAGTTATAACCTTAACCTAAACCTATTCTCAAATCCCAAAACCTATCACCTAAACCTAAACCTAAACCTTAACCTTAACCTATAACCTAAACCTATAACCTAAACTCAATTCCCTAAACCTTAACCTATAACCTAACCTAAACCTAAACCTATAACCTACACTTATAAGTTAAGGTTATATGAACTTATAAACTTAACCTATAAACTTATAACCTAACCTAAACCTAAACCTAAACCTATAACTCGATCCATAGTCGTTGGCGAGAGCGTTGTACGCCGAGCTGATATCACAGAGAGAGAGAGAGAGAGGTTCAGCAGCTACGGGTTGTCGTTCATGACATCAGAGAGCAGCTGGAGAGGCAGAGAGAGTGTCTGGCGAGGCAGATGGAGGAGCAGGAGAGGAGGATGGAGGAGATGTGGGTGGAGCATGAGTGACAGATGATGGAGATGTTTCAGGCTCTCGTTGCACGCTTACCCACTGATGCCCCACCACCTCTGCCTTCATCTTTGTAATTTTTTATATTTTATTTATGATGTTAAACTTATATGTATTTATGTGTAAATGAATGTGATCTAAATAAGATTGTTTGTGTTTGGATGAATGTAGTTTATGTTTGGATGAATTTACATAGTTTGGGTTTAGATGGATGTGACTGCGAATATGATGAAATATATTATATAACAGGTGTATATCATGAAGAATATAATGAAATATATTGTAACAGGTGTATATCAGGAATCTTGTGCTGGAATATTGAAAAAAAAAAGAGACATTTACCTACGAAATATTTCGTAGGTAAAAGTTTCATCCACGTATTTTTCATAGGTAAAAATCTCATCAAAGTTTTTACCTACGAAAAGTTTCGTAGGTAAAAGTTTTGAAAATATCTTTACCTACGAAAATTTTCGTAAGTATAAGTATCGTGAATTATTTTTACCTACGAAAAAATCATTAGTAAAAGTTTTTTACTTATTTTTTACCGATGAAGATATTCATCCGTAAAACTCTTAGTGGAAAATTTTCTATGTTAAAAAAATAACACCTTTACCGATGAATATTTTTGTTGGTAAAAACAATATTCCCGATGGTTTTAGTTCGTCGGTAAAACTCAGGGAAAATTTTTTTATACAACACTTTTTTTTTAGCAAGAAAAATATTCGTCGGTAAAACTCTTAGTATAAAATTTTCTATGTTAAAAATATAACACTTTTACCAACGAAAATTGTCGTCGGTAAAAACAATATTCCCGACGGTTTTAGTTCGTCGGTAAAACTCAGGGCGAAATAAAATACAACACTTTTACCGACGAAAATTTTCATCGGTAAAAGTGATTTTCTGTTTTTTAGCGATGAAAATATTTGTCGGTAAAACCTTACCGTGAAATTTCCAAAAAAGCGCGAAAATATTTTATCTTAAAAATATAATAGTTTTACCTATGAAAATTTTCGTTGGTAAAAGTGATTTTTACCGACAAAAGTTTTTTTCGTCGCTAAAAATGTTTTTACCGACGAAAAATTTCGTCAATAAAACTCTTACCGCGAAAGTTTCTAAAATAGCGCGAAAATTTTCTATCCTAAAAATTAGAACAGTTTTATAGACGAAAATTTTCATCGGTAAAATCATTTTTAGCGACAAAAAAAAATTTCGTCGGTAAAACACTACTTTTACCGATGAAAAAAATTTTGTCGGTAAAAATTTCATCAGTAAAAGCTCTATTTCTTATAGTGACTATAAGTAGATAAAATTCAGAGAAATCTCAGTAGGTGATGTATCTCAACATGTTCTGAATTTTTAGGCTTTGGTTCAACTTTCAGCTCCTCCTCCCTTAACGGTAAACATTGAAGATCTATGGAAGGAGGGGCTTCAGAATAAGGGTTCTCTCATTCAGTAACAACCATCGAGGTATTTTTTTAAGGCATCCATTATTTCTTTTATCATGGAATCATTTGAATATGCAAAATATGCCAAGCGATCTTTCAGAGAGTTGAGATAGTCAGTTGAGAGAGGCTCATTTTCCATATTGAGGTTTGTGATGTTATGCTCAATGATTCCTTCGTCTTCTCTTAGAATAGAGGGAAACATGATCTCTTGCTCTTCACCTTGGTGAGAGTCAATTGTCACCAGATACATCTCACCCTGCCCTGCATAGACAGATTGTGAATCAGTAGGCGCATTAATGTGACGACTCTGTTCATTGTTACTACTTAGTAAAGGCATTATATCGTCAAGTGTTGACGGCTCGAAAGGTGGCCTTAATTGAGTGTTTTCAAATTCCAGAGTCATCTCGGGCAACTTTTCCATCTCCCTAATCATATTATAATCAAATCAGGGGAGTGGTCTACACACACCTCAAAACAGTTATGCTGTTCATTTGGAAGGGACTCTTCCCCCACATGTAAATCAAATGTGTCAGATGGGTGAAGTAGATCATTATGGTTGACAATGTCTTGTATCTCGTGATTGCTTTCCTGAACCATAATTGAAATCGATTCCACTAAATCTTGGGTTATAAACTCATGATTCTCATCTCAATACTTATCATCTTCCAATTCAGTACAGTTCACAAGTAGATGAGATCACTTTCCTCACACTTTTTTCCTAGGTTGAGTTGAGACTCGAATAAACTACTCTCTTCCTCCTCATTGAAGTTAAGTGTGTCATATGACTAGAGCGCATCAGTATCATTATATTTGAAAGATACCCATGTCTCTTAATCATTCATTTGGACAGTCATTGAGATCAACTCTTCGAGAAATTGAGCCGTATGCTCGATAACACAATCCAACTCTTCATTCTTAATTTCAGTACTTTCCACAAGCGAGTTAGGATCACTTTCCTCGCATTCTATTTCTAGATTGGGTTGAGATTGTAATAACCTAGTCTCTTCAACCTTATCGATGCACAATTTAATCACTTCTAATGATTTCATCATGCCTGCGACAAGTTTGTTGAACTGTTCTGGATAGTCCATTAAATTCAAACATGAATCCTCTTGGATTGTTTCTGATTAGATTTTAACGATAAGAGATTCAAGAGAATAGTCACTATAATCAATTGTTGGTTCATCTCTCCAATGTTGATGTTTCCACTGATCATAGTCGTATAAGTCATAGGTGGGAGCCTCTGATGGTTGTTGGTACATATTATCACCCATAATATAATCTCTAATTGTTTTCTTCTTGTCTGATGGGTGATAAAAGTTCTCACTCCCATAATTATGATAACCCCAACAATCACATACTGTTTTCTTAATCTGTGGGGTATAATTATTCTCCTACCTATGATCGTATAAGGACTTCTTAACCTGTGGAGCATTGTATTCTGGTTGGTTCTCGATGATGGTTTTAGAAAAATTTTGAGACATAGGTTGTTTCCTAACATAATCATCTGACAGCGCTTCACAATTTCTCGCATTGTCTAAAACTAGCTCATCATACTGACGTTCCCACTCTTACATATACATAGAGAAACCCTAATCTTGAACCTAATCCTAAAATAGAATAAAAGAAAAATCTTGCAACAATATGGAAAGTAAGTAGAGGAGAAGTTAGAAGGAGTTTACCAGTTTGGAGAGTTATATGTTAGGATCCAACAAAATAGAAAAAAAATATTAGTTTCTAAAAATAAATCAGAAAAAACCCTAACCTAAAAACAAAACAAAAAGTTAGTCCTAAAAATAAATTAGTATCTTTTATATATATATATATATATATATAGTTTCTAAAGATAAATTAGGAAAGTTTCTAAATCTAAAAATAGAAAGAAAAGTTAGTTTCTGAAAAAGAACTAAGAAAACAACCAAGTTTCTTAAAAAAGAAAAAGGAAATTTTCTAAAAATAGAAAGTAAGTTAGTTTCTAAAAATAGAAAAAGGAAAGGAAATTAGTTTCTTAAAACTGATTAGGAAAGTTTCTAAAAAAATAAAAAATTAGTTTCTAAAAATAAATTAGGAAAATTTCTATTCTAGAATAAGAAAGTAAATTAGTTTCTAAAAACAGAAAAGGAAAGTTTCTAAATCTAGAAATAGAATGCTAAGTTAGTTTCTAAAATAATTCTGAAAAAACCCTAACCTAAAAATAGAAAGTAGAAAAATCATAATCTTAACCTAATTCCAAAAGTAATCAAATCCAGAAAATACAACCGTCAATCCCCGGCAACGGCGCCAAAAACTTGCTCACAACCCCAAGTGTAGGGTCGCAGTGTAGTAATAATCTCGGTAAGACCGAGGTCAAATCCATAGAACTTGTACGCTTCTGAAATTAACTAGAAGTAGAACTAGAAGAAGATGTGAAACTAATTCTGAAGTATTTGAGAGAGTAATTGTGAATAGAGTAATTAAAACTAAGAATTTAAATGTGGTAACTAGGGTGCCAAGGATCCACTTATAGTGATCAAGGAGCCCTCTTACTCGATTCAAGTAACACAATTGGAATTAGAGTTTTATCCTATCCAATTGGAAGATATATCAATAAAATCAAATCTTAACTTTCATTGATCTAATTCTCAAAGGAGGAGTATTCTGATACTTGGAAGGGATTCCTTTGCCAAACCATGCCTATGGGACGATGGCCGACAATAAGATTTACCAATCCTATAATCTCAAAGTAAGGAAAAGAAGATACTCAAAGCTATTGCATATCTACCGTAATTTAAGTCACAATAAATCATTAAAAACTGAAAGTATTCCTTTAAAATCAAATTAGAATAAAAAGAGGTTCAACATAAACATGAATTAAAGCAAGAGAAACATCCCATCACGCTACAAGCTTCACCTCTTAGCCCTACCTAAGAGGTTTAGCCAAGCAAAGACATGATTGGATCAAAGCCTCTTAAGAAAAACATGAAAACAAATAAGGAAGAAGAAGAAAAACTCTTAGCGACGGCTTCTCCACACTTTTGCTCCACTCTTTAAACCCTAGAAGATGCGTAGGAACTTCAAATTTCTGCAGTTTGCTAAAATAGACTTCACTCTGCACATTTTTCCAAAATAGACTTTTCACTCTGCGCAATTTCACAAGATGACCCAGAGTTTCAGAACATGCTTTTTCAGAACGATTTCAGGATTCCTTTTCTTCACTTCAAATCTTTGATTGTTTTCATTCCTCACTTGGTTTTCTTAGATCTTTGGCACGTGAATTCTTTAATCTTGGTCTCCTAAGATCCATCCCTTGCCTTAGTGATTCTTGAGCATCAAATTGAAACGACTCGAAAATTTCCGTACAAAGACCCGAGTATCACCTCGACCAGAAATCACTTAGGATTAAATCCTTTAAAATTTTGACAAAGTTAATTAAGTACTAAACTAGATTAGCCATGAAACCCGTTTGAATCACTTTAAATACAATCTGCAAGACCCAAAACCTGTAGAATCATTGACGCTAGGTTACCCTAAAATCTAGGATCAAACTCATTACCCGACTGCTCTCGGGAGTATATTAAAACTCCGTATCAGGTCTGGACCGCACAACAAGAGTCCGAATAATATGAAGTTAAAGACTTAGGACCGCCTCGCTGGGCTTGATAACCATCTCGGAAATCAAATCCAGTCAGTGTCCCACAGTTGTTCGCTTGAGTCCAGAGCGAGGAGTGTGAGAACACTTGTTTTTCTTTATAAATAAATATCTCAATAGTAATCTGAGACTTTTTACTTGCAGACATTTTGTAAGCAACCAGACCGTCAGAATCTGATCCAAATACACCCTCGGATTAGGAAAAATTTCAGAAACATATCGATGTACTTGGAATTTCAGATCGAGATTCACTGACCGTTGAACTGAAACTAGTCCGCCATGCGTGATCTGGGAATCTGACTGAAACAAAAACTTAACTCCACCTAGATCCAAGGTTGGTGAGCTTAAGTCTGACCTTTGGCTCAAGAAGGCCTGCCAGAAGTGCTCCGTTGAGCTTAAACTAGCTCGCTTTGGTTATAACTCAAGTATACCTTGACCATAAGTCTATTTTGGAGTGTTTTTAGGCTATATAAGACCTTAGAACCCTCTCTCTTCTAGCCATACGAGAGAAAAGCCCTAGGAGAGGAGTGAGAAAGGAGAGAGAAAGTTAGAGAATTGTGGGAGATCCTTCCTACCCTCTTTCCCTGCCACTACACAAGCTTCACCACCCCATTCTCGTCGCTTTCCCGGCAACTCCGACTTTGTTCCTAGGTAAGAAACCCTAACCCTAATCTGTTTTGGGGTTGTGTAGGTTGTAGGTTATGAAATAGCTAACCTATTTCATTCTATAGGTTACCAAACTGCCGAATACGGAAGCTTAGCAAACCTATCGTATTTGTTACGATTCTACGATAAAAGGTGAGGACTTTAGTGTATAAGTTACAGTTTTCAACGCTTTCAATGTCAGATAATGATAGATTCATGATCTGCATGCAATTGCACATGTACAAAGTGTTGTCTGTATTTCGTTTCGATTAAAGACGAAGAATATGAAATTTTACATATTCTAGGTATTTATAGAAAGTACTGTATACATACAAATTTTGGAAATGTGTTTGCCATGATTATTTGTTATATGAATATATTATATATGTGTAAAATACTTGTTTGGCGAAAGGACTCGCCCTAATACATGTTTTACTAATATACACTATGTATATTAAAATAGTGTGTTCTAAGTGTTTATGAAAATGCTTGTGAGAGTAAGTGTTTGGATGATGGTGCCTTAGGTAGGTGTTGAGATGGGATTCTCAACTACCTTAGAGACGTGTATGATTTCCTCCATGTTGGTTGTTTACTTTAACCGCTTACTTACGAAATATATGTGTTTGTATTCCTATTTATATAGTGCTTTATAACATGCTTTATAACATGCCTTATGACATGCTTGTTAACATGCTTGAATTACTTTGTTTATTATGTTTTACTCCACATGCTCTGAATAAGGATTGAGCTCGTTTGAGACTATGATTATAGTCCAAACAATCGGTACCAGACTTGAGTTCATGGTTGAGATTCATTTTGCCACGTAGGATGTGTTTGACGAACCCGAGTCGTACTTTAGTTGGCGACAGTGGTTAGGCCACGCGAAGTGCTTATGCACTTCATGTCGTTCAATTGATTGTGTGCTCGAGCTAGTCGGGCTCGTCAAGTAACCCGATATGTTCATCATATTTGGACGCTACTGCTTGAACCTAGGGTACCAAACTTACCATTAGAATCCCGTTAACCATGGTACCTCGATCCGCTAAGACTCATGAGCCGAGCATGGTGGTATGAGACACTATGGTCGAGCTGTCGCCTACGCTAGGGCCACGTGCCTCCCCATAGTGTCCATTGAGCAACCAGACTCGTGAGCTGATTATAGTGGTATGGGACACTATATTCGAGTTGTCGACCTACACTGATTAGTGATGAGCCCATTGTAGTGACCTCGAGCATACTCTGAATTTGCGATGAGGCGACGAGTTTTGCCGCGGTGTGTAGAGTATGAACTAGGCCTGTATCAATTTAGTGATGAACCATTAAAAAGGTGATGGGGGAGTGGTGTAACCATTGTGTGTAACAGCCTGGTAGCCTTTACAGCACTCTAGAACCACACTATCGTATGAGATTATCTAGGTTTGACGACCCTAGAATGGATCATGTTTGGGAATGATACAAGGGAGGTACCTTAGTTTCCCAATCCTGCTGTATGAAATGGATTAATAACAACTCGGTAATCATGCTCATCATCGCATTGCATGTGCCTGGAAGATGTGGAGCACTTAGGAATGCAAGCATGCCGCGAACTTAAGATGGTATCGCATGAGGGAGTATGTGGTGAGGGCATGCATCATGACTGCATTCATACTTGCAGTAATAAAAGTAGTTAGGAGTGTTTGATTGTACTGCTTTATCATTACTGCTTAACTACGTTGATAACATGTTAACCTATGCTTTATCATTCCACTGAGTTAGCTACTCACTCCCACGTTACGGGACGGTGTTGTATACACCAGCCAGACTCTGTCTTAGGTACAGATGAGGTGGCGACTCAGGAGGCTGAGCCAGACTTTGACGAGGACCAGGACGAGTTCTCATTTATGCAGTTTGCTGGTGGCTTTGACTAGACTGTCAGTTCGACGGGATTTACAGGACTTATTTCCTTAGTTATACTTTTGACATTTTGTTCATAAAACAGATATATGTATATGGTGACTTAGATGGGTTCATACTCTGGAGATTGAGATGGTTTTCTTTCTTTTACATACATATATATATAGTTTCAGTCTTCCGCTTGCCCTTATATAATTGATATGGAGTATGAATTACTGTTTTGGTATAATCTCCTTCATGTTTATTGCACTAACACAGACAACATTTAATCATCATTATCTATGTTGCATAAGTGATGTTTTGGAACTCGAGAGTTGAGTTGCTACTCGACCCTTGAATTTCAGGGCGTTACAAGTTGGTATCAGAGCATGATTTGGATTAAACCGGACCTGAGTTATAGTCTCATGACGTACGTTGACGCATTTCAACTTAGGAGGGTGCGAGAACAATAGAGAAACAGTTTTAGGCATCCCAGTTTCGTCCAACGGTGAAGTTCGTTGAAAACGGTAGCTGTAAACGAGTCTGTACTCAACCCTGGTCGCATGGGTCGACCTTAAAACACTCCTAGGCTATCTATTGACGAGTCTAGATCACAATGCACTCCATCCCAGCCATTAAAACTCAGTAAATACAAGTTTAGCTTAGAAATTTCACGAAACTACCCGAAACGGAGTGAAACGGGATCGTGGGCGTACCCACGCTTGTCCAGGGGCACCTAGGGTAGGACCCACATCATTTTTAGGCCTAGGGGTCACGAGGACCTCGCCCAAATGGCGAGGCATCACCAGACCCTCTAGAGAGTGGTGAGGCCCTCGCCCGGTCAGCGAGGCCTCGCCAGATTTCAAACCCGGCCGGGCGGGCCGATCGTGTTTGGGGGTCTAATAAACCCCCTGACATAGGTCCCGTCCATTTTCTCCCTCCCAAACCCCTACTTCCTTCACAAACCTTCCCTCAAAGCCCTCTTTCCTCTCTAAACTTGCTGCCCTCTCTCTCAAATCACCCTTTCGACCATCCAATCTGTTATTTTCGACCACAACCCATCCATTCCCATCGTCCACAGCAGTCCCTTCCTCCCTACCCTCTCCGTTTCTCTTGTTTGAGCTCTCACACCTCCATTTGAACCTTAAAAATCGTGTGAGCTTCCTCACCCATCTTATCTCTCCACTTTCCTCCTTCAATCTCTATCATTTGGGCCTCTACAACGTCTGTTGAGACCCAAGTCCATGGAGAACCAATCCTCCAGCCCTCTTTCTTTCCATTCCTTCCCTTTCCATGGCCTTTCTCGCAATTGTTTCGGCCATTTTCTCCATCTCCACCATCCTTTCTCTTATGGGAAAGAGAAAGGGTGCCGCTGATGAGGCTGGGCCTATTCGCCCTACACGTTCAAGGCACTGAGAGGCATCGCCGCTAGCTCAAGCGTTGCCCAGAAATTTCGAACGAAGCAGGATCTTGATCCCCGGATCCCTGCTGAAAGAGCTCAGCTGGCGGCCCTACCTCATGGAGTTTATGAGGACCGCAGGGTTCTGTTTGAAGCCCAGGTGGATGGACGACTCTTCGGTGAATACTACTTATTTGAGCAAGTGGAGGTGGCCCACTGGGGTCCGCTATTTGAGGCCAGAGGTCGTGTCAATCCTGGTACTGTTCGAGCCTTCTACACCAACATTCGTGAGCCTACACTGGAACCTTTGCAGTTTTAGCTCTCTTGTAGTGTGGGTCAGTTTGCCACAGTTGATGTTAGATTGATTGCGCGACTTATGGATATGCCCCTTGGCGACATACACGCTAGTGAACAAAATCTGGCAAGTGCACATGAAAGGGATCGTCGCACACGTTACCTTTGTGGTGGCCGACTGGTTGAGTGGTAGCCGAACAAAAGCCTGCTATCGTCACATATGTCAGACGACTTCCGCCTACTACATCACATCTTTACAAACAACCTCTAACCCAGACACGGTAATCGCAGTGAGTGCACGCGACTCATGGTAGACTTTTTATACCAGGTGGGGCAGAGGGCGAACTTGTGCGTGCCTACATTCGTGTTGCGACAGATTGTGAGTACTACACGCTCCACCAGGAGCTCTGATTCGCTTCCCTTCGACCGACTCATATGCAGGATTGCACGGGAGTTTGGCTATAGTCCGGGGGTGGAAAGGCTAGCACCGATTCACCAAATCAACGAGAGTACTCTCCATCAGATGGAACTCTGGGCACAGCGAGGACGGGCCTAACATGAGGAGAGTGAGGATGAAACAGAGAGCAAAGAGGATGAGAGTGAGAATGGGAGTGAAGCTGAAGAAGAAGAAGAGGAACCTGAGGCTCAAGATACCGAGGAGAGCTCCCCTCATACGCCATGCGAGCAGGATGCAGTTCAGGCTCCGAGGGATACTCGTATGGTTCGCATTGAGGAGAAACAGGCCACCCTGCGGTAAGAGATTGGATAAGTTCGGGCTGAGCTTGGTGAGACCCGAGCCAAGCTTGAGGTGACCGAAGCCTTCATGAAGAGGAGTTTTAAGAAGGTGTCTCGCACATTGAAGATTATCCTGTGTTGTGTATAGGATAAGGATACCCCTCCTCCATCGCTTGACTCAGATGCCTAGCCATCCATACTGATGTCTTGTAGTTATTTTGCCTACTACATTAGGGTGTTTATGTTTTCATGTTGATGGATATATTAGTTTGTAGTATGTTTTTGTAGTAGTTGAAGCGTGGTTGTATTAGCTCCCCTGCATCTTCTGTCATGATTCATGTAACTCTGTATTCCATGTATTATGATAAATTTGGTAATGAAATGCATACAACCTCTTTTGCTATGATGTGCGTGGAATGCTTAAGTGATTACGTATTGTGTTGCCATGCTTTATCTCACAAGCGATGTACCCTATGTTATATAGGGCATGCCACGAAGATCTACGAGGAGCACGACACCCCTCTTGCTCACTGACTCGATGGACCAGACTCCTTCCCGCAGGGGTGGTCCTATGGACCGAGGTTTAGGCTCAGATCAGCCTTCTGCTGGTCCTACTAGTGGATTGCCACCTTATACACCCCTGATTCGCGAGCAGAACCGAGCATCCTCTTTGACACCGTATGAGCCACAGGCTGCTCCTCCTACTGATAGGTTTAAGCAGTTGTTGTTGATGATGCATCAGCAGCAGATGCAGCAGCACCAGTAGCTTATGCCACTATTTCTGAGGCCTTGTCCCAGGGTGGGAGTGCGACTCCACCTCCGACATGTACACACCCTACTGAGACTGCCGAGCCTCCTGCTCAGTTTGAAGATGTGCCTCTGCCCTCACCTGTTGCGTACCCTACTGGAGACGTGGGTACTCACAGTCTACTCGAGCGATTTCAGCGCTTGAGGCCTCTGACTTTTACAGGTTCTCACAGACCCGAGGAGGCTAAGTAGTAGTTAGACGGTATCTCGAAGATACTGAAGATGCTGCATTGTTCTGAGGCTGAACAGGTTGAGTTGGCCGCCTTCATGTTCGAAAAGGAGGCTAGCTTATGATGGGATAGCATACTGCGGACTGTCGCAGTGGGATATGTGTGGACCTGGGCAGCATTTGAGTTCCGATTTCACAAGAAATATTACCCTTAGGCCTACCGGCACGAGAGGGAGAATGAGTTTCTGCGCCTCAGACAGGGAGGCATGACAGTCACTGAGTACGAGCATCGCTTTACAGAGTTGGGCCGCTTTGTCCCGACTATACTTGCTGATGACCCGATGCGGATTCGACACTTCACTGAGGACTTAGACTTGACATCCGGTCGAAGATGTGCTGTGTCTGCATACCATCCTATGCAAAGTTGATTCATATGTCCATTCAGGCGGAGCAGGATGTAGACCGCTTGACACGCTCCCATGGTGCTATGGTTACGAGACCACGACCTAATGTTCAGAGCAGGCCTTTCCTTGGCAAGAGGCCTCATGCTGACTCGCCTCCCAGGATCACAGCGCCAGTGGCTCCGATGAGGCGCCTCATTGTGACCTGTACATACTGTTGGAAACAGGGTCATCCTGTTGGGAGCTGTTTTGCGCGGATGAGGGATAGCGGGTTCTCTCCACCACAGATGATTGGTCATTCTCGCCCACAGGCTATATCGACTCCACCACTTCGGATGGCACCTGCACATCCATCCTTCAGACCACCTGCACCTTGCTTCCGGCCGCCTCAACGACCCATGGTACCTCAGCCTAACCGACCGCAGTAAGCGCGTGTTCATGCGCTTAAAGCAGAGGAACCATATACTGTACCTCTGCGCCTATGGCCTTCGAGGTCACTGCACATGTACAAGGTACTCCCGTCTTCTTATTGGTGGACACTGGGACCACTACCTCTATGGTTTCATGCATGACAGTCAAGCGACTGGGTTTAGTTACTACTCCTATGAGAGGAGTGAGGGTTATCACTACTACAGGGACTTGCTCTGAAGTTACTCGTATGTGTGAGGGTTGCCCGATAGACTTGGGTGGCAGAGTGATACTAGTTAACCTAATCGTCGTCCTCCTATTCCATTACGACGTTATCTTTGGTATGAATTGGCTCACTGAGATGTGAGCAGAGATTGACTGCGAGACTAGGGTGGTGACAGCCTATGGACTTGATGGCACAGCCTTTACTTTTTCTGTTTAGGTCAGTTACGCTACTCGGTTGCGATGTTACGCTTCTTCATTAGAGGCTACTGATGTTTTGATGCTTGAGGATACGCCTGTAGTTCAGGCTTTTGCGGACGTGTTTGCACCGATTCCTGGGTTGTCACCTCGGCGCGAGATCGACTTCACCATTGATCTTACACCCGGTGCGACACCCATCTCTTTACCGACGTATCGCATCCCTCAGTGTGAGATGGAGGAACTGCGGAAACAGATTGATGAGCTAGTAAAGAAGGGCTTTATACGACCTAGTGTGTCTCCCTAGGGAGCACCTGTAATGTTTGTGAAGAAGAAGGATGGCTCATTATGGTTGTGTATTGATTGCTGTAGGTTGAACCAAGTCACTGTGAAGAACAAGTATTCTTTGCCCAGGATAGATGATCTGTTTGATTAGTTGAAGGGGGCAAAGTATTTCTCGAAGATCGACTTATAGTCAGGGTACCAGTAGTTGCACGTCAGAGAAGAAGACGTGCAGAAGACAACTTTCAGGACCTGTTTTGGGCATTACGAGTTCCTGGTGATGTCGTTCGGTCTTACGAACGCACCGGCCATGTTCATGGACTTGATAAACAGGGAATTTTGGCCATTCTTATACCGATTCGTCATCGTATTCATTGATGACATCCTGATATATTCGACGAGTCGGGAAGAGCACGAGGTGCACCTGAGAGCGGTGTTGGATGCCTTGAGGAAGAACCAGTTGTTTGCGCAGTATAAGAAATGCGACTTCTGGCAGGAAGAAGTCAAGTTCTTGGGATGTGTGGTGTCCAAGGATGGGATAACTGTGGACCTTGCTAAGGTAGCCGTGGTTCAGGATTGGAAGCATCCTGGCTCGGTTACCGAGGTGAGGAGTTTTCTTGGCCGGCAAGGTACTATCGACGCTTCATTTGGGACTTCTCGAAGATTGCCAGGCCGTTGTCACAGTTGACGGGTAAGGATTTAAAGTTCACCTAGAATGAGAAGGCAGAAGCAGCTTTTCAGGAGCTGAATGACAATTGACGTCCGCCCCTGTGCTAGTATTGTCAGAGTAAGGGGTTAAGTACACGATATACATTGAAGCATCTTGCGTTGGTTTGGGTTGTGTCCTTATGTAGAAGGACAGGGTGATTGCATATGCCTCGAGACAATTAAGGAAGTACGAGGAGAATTACCCTACACACGACCTTGAGTTGGCAGTTGTCATCTTTACATTGAAGCTCTGGAGACATTACCTCTACGGAAAGGAGTTCGAGCTTTTCTGCGACCACAAGAGCCTTAAGTATATATTCATGCAGCGAGACTTGAATATGAGGCAGCGCAGATGGATGGAAACCTTGAAGGACTTCAAGTTCGAGGTCTCCTACCATCCTAGCAAGGCTAACCTTGTGGCGGATGCGTTAAGCCGCAAGAAGGCGATTACATTTGCGGCTCCGCTGATGATGGCAGAGTGGGATATGTTGGAGTTCGTGTGGGACTTCGAGCAGAAACTCACCGTGGAGGAACCATTTGAGTGAGTCGCGCACGTTCGGGTGCGGCCACTTATTGATGATAGGATCATCGAGGCTCAGAAGGGCAATGAGCGGTTGTCTGAGCTTCGAGAGCAAGCTAGCGACACCGAGGACTCCGAGTGGAGAGTTAGCACAGATGGGGGTTTATGATACAGTGGCCGCTTATATGTTCCTAATATTCATGACTTGCGACAAGAGCTCCTCGAGACTACTCATAAATCGAAGCTTGCGATGCACCGTGGTAGCACGAAGATGTACCAGGACATGAGACAGTCTTATTGGTGGGACGGCATGAAGACCCACATAACAGAGTATATTTCTCGTTGTCTGACATGCCAGCAGGTCAAGGCAGAACATCGCCGACCTCCTAGACTGCTTCAGCCCATGCCCATAACTGAATGGAAGTGGGACTTCATTTCCATGGATTTCATATCGGGGCTGCCGAAGACGAGGAAGGGACACGATTCCATCTGGGTGATTGTGGACCAGCTGACCAAATCGGCCCATTTTCTTCCTATCAGAATCACGAACTCTGCAGACGAGCTGGCTAGGCTGTACATCAGAGAGATTATGCGTCTGCATGGAGTTCCCCTAGAGATCGTGTCGGACAGAGACATGCGGTTCACGTCTATCTTCTGGACTCGTATCCAGGAAGCGATGGGTGTGAAATTGAAGTTCAGTACTGTGTTCCATCCTTAGACCGACGGGCAGATAGAGCGGGTGAACCAGATTTTGGAGGATATATTGCGGGCCTGTGTTTTGGACTTCAAGGACAGTTGGGATGACTGTCTTCCTTATGCAGAGTTCGCGTACAACAACAGCTTCCAGGCGAGTATTGGCATGGCTCCATATGAGGCCTTGTATGGTCATCCTTGTAGAGCACCGCATTGTTGGGCTGACGTTGACGAGCACAGTTTGATTGGGTTGAAGTTGGTACGGGCGACCTCGAAGAAGATCGACATTATCAGGCATCGACTTCTTACAGTGCAGAGCAGGCAGAAGAGTTACGCTAATACGAGGCGACGACCGCTTGAGTTTGAGGTCGGAGATCATGTATTCCTCCGAGTTTCCCCTATGAAGGGAGTCCTTCGGTTTGGGAAGAAGGGGAAGCTCACACCGAGGTTCATCGGTCCGTTTCAGATCCTTAATCGAGTGCTGTGGCATATCATCTCGCTTTGCCCATACCACTTGCAGTTGTACATAATGTATTTCATATATCTATGCTAAAGAAGTACATTCCTGATCCTTCACACATTATCAGATGGGAGTAGGTACAGTTGAGCGAGGATGCTACATATATGCTGCACCCGACACGTATCCTTGACAGAAAGGAGCAGGTACTACGTAGCAAGGTGATTCCACTCGTGAAGGTACTGTGGACACATCATACAGAGGAGGAAGCTACGTGGGAGACAGAAGCCGAGATCCAAAGGAACTACCCTCAGCTTCTCGAGGAGTACAAAATGGTACTAATTTCGAGGACGAAATTTTTCATTAAGGGGGGTAGATTGTAACGACTCAGAAATTTCCATACAAAGACTCGAGTATCACCTCGACCAGAAATCACTTAGGATTAAATCCTTTAGAAATTTGACAAAGTTAACTAAGTGCTAAACTAGATTAGCCATGAAACCCGTTTGAATCACTTTAAATACGATCTACAAGACCCAAAACCTGTAGAATCATTAACGCTAGGTTACCCTAAAATCTGGGATCAAACTCATTACTCGATGCTCTCGGGAGTACATTGAAACTCCGTATCAGGTCTGGACTGCACATCGGGAGTCCGAATAATATGAAGTTAAAGACTTAGGACCGCCTCGCTGGGCTTGACAACCATCTCAGAAATCAAATCCAGTCACTGTCCCATGGCTGTTCGCTTGAGTCTGGAGCGAGGAGTGTGAGAACACTTGTTTTCTTTACAAATAAATATCTCAAATAGTAATCTGAGACTTGTTACTTGCGGACATTTTGTAAGCAACCAAACCGTCAGAATCTGACCCAAATACACCCTCGGATCAGGGAAAATTTCATAAACATATCCATGTACTTGGAATTTCAGATCGAGATTCACTGACTGTTGAACTGAAACTAGTCCGCCACGCGTGATCTGGGAATCCGACTGAAATGAAAACTTAACTCCACCTAGATCTAAGGTTGGTCAGCTTAAGTCCAACCTTTGGCTCAAGGAGGCTCGCCAGAAGTGCTCCGTTGAGCTGAAACTAGCTCGCTTTAATTATAACCCAAGTATACCTTGACCATAAGTCTATTTTAGAGTGTTTTTAGGCTATATAAGGACCTTAGAACCCTCTCTCTTCCAGCCATACGAATTTGAGAAAAGCCCTAGGAGAGAGGTGAGAAAGGAGAGAGAAAGTTAGAGAGTTATGGGAGATCCTTCCTACCCTCTTTCCCTGCCACTACACAAGCTTCACCACCCCATTCTCGTCGCTTTCCCGGCGACTCCGACTTTGTTTCTAAGTAAGAAACCCTAACCCTAATCTGTTTTGGGGTTGTGTAGGTTGTAGGTTATGAAATAGCTAACCTATTTCATTCTATAGGTTACCAAACTGCCGAATACGAAAGCTTAGCTAACCTATTTCATTCTATAGGTTACCAAACTGCCGAATACGAAAGCTTAGCAAACCTATCATATTCATTACGATTCTAAGATAAAAGGTGAGGACTTTAGGTGTATAGGTTACGGTTTTCAATGCTTTCAATGTCAGATAATGATAGATTCATGATCTGCATGCAATTGCACATGTACAAAGTGTTATCTGTATTCCGTTTCGATTAAAGACGAAGAATATGAAATTTTACATATTCTAGGTATTTGTAGAAAGTACTGTATACGTATAAATTTTGGAAATGTGTTTGCCATGATTATTTGTTGTTTGAATATATTATATATGTGTAAAATACTTGTTTGCCGAAAGGACTCGCCCTAATACATGTTTTGTTAATATACACTATGTATATTGAAATAGTGTATTCTAAGTGTTTGTGAAAATGCTTGTGAGAGTAAGTGTTTGGATGATGGTGCCTTAGGTAGGTGTTGAGATGGGATTCTCAACTACCTTAGAGACGTGTATGATTTTCTCCATGTTGGTTGTTTACTTTAACCGCTTACTTACGAAATATATGTGTTTGTATTCCTGTTTATATAGTGCTTTATAACATGCTTTATAACATGCCTTATGACATGCTTGTTAACATGCTTGAATTACTTTGTTTATTATGTTTTACTCCACATGCTCTGAATAAGGATTGAGCTCATTTGGGACTATGATTATAGTCCAGACAATCGGTACCAGACTTGAGTTCGTGGTTGAGATTCATTTCTCCACGTAGGATGTGTTTGACGAACCCGAGTCGTACTTTAGTTGGCGACAGTGGTTAGGCCACGCAAAGTGCTTATGCACTTCATGTCGTTCAGTTGATTGTGCGCTCGAGCTAGTCAGGCTCGTCAAGTGACCCGATATGTCTAATGTATGTTCACCATGTTTGGACGCTACTGCTTGAACCGAGGGTACCAAACTTACCAGTGGAATCCCATTAACCATGGTACCTCGATCCACTAAGACTCATGAGTCGGGCATGGTGGTATGGGACACCGTGGTCGAGCTGTCGTCCTACGCTGGGGCCACTTGCCTCCCCATAGTGTCCATTGAGCAACCAGACTCGTGAGCCGATTATGGTGGTATGGGACACTATATTCAAGCTGTCGGCCTACACTGATTGGTGACGAGACCTTTGTAGTGACCTCGAGCATATTCTGAATTTGCAGTGAGGCGACAAGTTTTGCCACGGTGTGTTGAGAATGAACTAGGCGTATATCAATTTAGTGATGAACTGTTAAAAAAGTGATGGGGGAGTGGTATAACCATTGTGTGTAATGTTCTAGAAGAAATTTTAGGCCGCCTAGAACCACACTATCGTATGAGATTATCTAGGTTTGACGACCCTAGAATGGATCATGTTTGGGAATGATACAAGGGAGGTACCTTAGTTTCCCAATCCTACTGTGTTAAATGGACTAATAACAACTAGGTAATCATGCTCATCATCGCATTGCATATGCCTGGAAGATGTAGAGCACTGAGGAATGTAAGCATGCTGCGAACGTAAGATGGTGTCGCACGAGGGAGTATGTGGTGAGGGCATGCATCATGACTGCATTCATACTTGCATTAATAAGAGTAGTTAGGAGTGTTTGATTGTACTACTTTATCATTAATGTTTGACTGAGTTGATAACATGTTAACCTATGCTTTATTGTTCCACTGAGTTAGCTACTCACTCCCATATTACGGGATGGTGTTGTACACACCAACCAGACTCTGTCTTAGGTACAGATGAGGTGGCCACTCAGGAGGCTGAGCCGGACTATGACGAGGACCAGGACGAGTTCTCATTTATGCAGTTTGCTGGTGGCTTTGACTAGACTGTCGATTCGACGGGATTTACAGGACTTATTTCCTTAGTTGTACTTTTGACATTTTGTTCATAAAACAGATATATGTATATGGTGACTCGGATGGGTTCATACTCTAGAGATTGAGATGGTTTTGTTTCTTTTACATACATATATATACAGTTTCAGTCTTTCGCTTGCCCTTATACAATTGATCTGGAGTATGAATTACCGTTTGGTATAATCTCACTCATGTTTATTGCACTAACGCAGACAACATTTAATCATCATTATCTATGTTGCACTAGTGATGTTTTGGAACTCGAGAGTTGAGTTGCTACTCGACCCTCGAATTTCAGGGCATTACAAATCTATACTTTTAGCACTCTTTTCAATCCAAGCTCTTAAATTCACCTTACAACACAAACATGAGTAAAATAGAATATTAAGCATTATCATGTTCATAAAACCAATATATAAATGGGGGATAATATGCAATATTTGACCCTCAACACCTGGTGGACCCAAAATTAAGGCTGGTCGAAACTCAACCAAATACAAGGATAAAAACCCAATTTTAAATATATTTTGAAAGCACTTAAACCTAAGGTCTTTTTAGGGTTTATAATACATGTATGGACTAAACTTCATTATCTTAAAGTAGATTAGAGACTTGAACTTCATTAAGGAGTTGATCTTCTACTAGAACATTAGTAGATCTTGACTTCATGTTGTCTTTCGAGCTTAATCTTCAATTTTATCTTGAGCTTGATCTTCTACTAGAACTTGAACTTGTTTTGAACCTTAATCTTGAATCATACTTGAAGATCACTTGATAAGATGTTTTGACTAAACGAAATTTGATAAACAAGGTGTGAATTGTGGTTTGAACATTATAGCACTTACAATGTTACATCCTTAGAGAATGAAAAACTTAGAAAAATTCTACCCCAAAAGTGACAATGGAATCTTTCTAGGATATTCCTTAAAAAGTCAAGCTTATAGGCTATACAATCTTAAGGCCCTTGCATACAAGAATCAGTCAATGTGGTTGTTGATGACCAACCCCATGATAAATCTGCGCCTGGGATAGATGTGGGCCCAAGTGTAAGTGCGATGATTTGATTCCTCTTTGATTGTCAAATTTTGTGTGTCAAAACTTCTTCGAATGTCTTGTGTTTATATCTTGATAAAACTGTTCGAGACACCACGTCAAAACTTGAAGACTAGTTCAAAAAATTCTTCAAGCTTCATGATAGTTCAAGCTACAATGTAGAAGATATTAAAGAAGAGCTCAGGGTCAAGACTCAAGTTCAAAGTGCAAGTGGAAGTTCAATATTCAAAGATAAGTACGGGACTCAAGTGGAACTTAAAGTGACATTAAAGCTTGTGAAGTAGTCAAGCTACATCAAGAAGAACTCAAGCTTCATAATGATCAAAGTCTAAGAAAATGAAGTGTTTAATGTCCATACTTCATGTTCCAGGTTTGATAGACCATTAGATTGACCTTAGGGTAAGTCACTTTGGAGACATAATTCATTTGAATATTATTACATGGTTTTGGTCTATTGTAAGACTAGTCCTAGACCTTGTTCGACCAGTCCTAGCACTGGTTCGACCAGTCTAAGAAGTTCTAGAAACAGTCCTAAAATTATTGTATTCTATCAGATTTTCTAGTTCGGCTTTGACTAGTCCTAGAGTCTGCTCGAATGGTCGTGGGATGGTCTCGACTCGACCTTCGACCAGTCATAAAGCTACGACTTAAACTCCAGTGACTAAATCAAGTGTCGTACGACCAGTCGTAGAGGGGTCTCGACCGGTCGTGGACTGCTTTCGACCAGTCGTGAACTGCCTACGACTGGTTGTACAACGGTCTGATGCGATCGCGCTCAAAAATTCAAAAATCAGTTTATTCCAAGACCAGTCGTGGTGACCCTACTACTAGTCGAAGACGAATTTCTTCAGCTATAAATAACATACAAATTTCAGAGTTTTTATATTGAAAATTAAGTGAATTTAAGGCTCTACTCTAAGATAAGTTTGTGTTTATTTTTAAGCTATTTTGTGCATAATTGCTTTCTCTTTTTGCTAGCTTATTTTGATTTTGTTCCTATATTTCAATCTCATTTGAAAAGAGGAACTGCCTTATTCCTTCTTCTTGGAATCAAAATCAAATATAGCTACGCCCAACTGGTTTAAATCTAAAATCAATTAAAACTTAAACCATGTTAAAGTGAGTTGTGGACATTAAACTTCTATATTCGAACATCTACTCCGATTGGTTCTACCGGGCTATTACGAAAAGGAGAAATCTAGGTATTTTACAATTTTGTAAATTCCATTCTATTTTGGTTTTTGTTTGGGATTCGCCAGAAAAATCTCAATTTGTGTGGTTATCTGAGGAGAGCCAGAAAACTCAGAAGTGTGGGTTTTTGAATTGTGTAAGCCCAAGTTAAAAAGACACAATTGTAAAGGTTTTGGGTGAACCTGTGAAAACCTATTTGATAGTAAATGCTAATATCCCCTATGTGAGGATATTAGGAGTGGAGTAGCATTCTGTGTGGCTGTTGAAAGACAATTGGTGTATACACAAGTGAACCACTATAACTCTTTGTCTTGTGGATTGAATGCTTACTTAAATTTCATATCATTTATCATTCAATTTTGTGGAATGTACGTGTGGATGTGAATGTTGTAACAATTTACATTTCAAGCAAGTGTGGGGAGTGTTGCAATAAGTTAGATCTTTATTTCTGCACTTTATTTCAATTCCTTGCTATTTAGTTATTTCTATTCAGATTGAGTTATTGATTCAAAAGACGTTCTAGAAATAAGGTTGTCCTACCATAAGCCCTTGTTTATTATAGTGTAAGGTTGTCTTTAGAACTGAATTTGTATCAACCTCTCAATACTTATTTATTAAGGTGAATTGATTACAGTAGTGTGAATTGATCTATAATTGTAAGGCTATCTATTTATTTTTATTCTGCTAATTTTATTTTAATTTGGCATA
Source organism: Magnolia changhungtana (assembly GCA_030180095.1). Lineage (NCBI taxonomy): Eukaryota > Viridiplantae > Streptophyta > Magnoliopsida > Magnoliales > Magnoliaceae > Magnolia > Magnolia changhungtana. The sequence goes on along the minus strand of JASAUF010000324.1, from coordinate 1,937,575 downwards.
GTTCTATTCACCCCCCCCCCCCCCCACTAGGACATATAGCTTGGCCATTTCACCAAGCATAATAGGCAAATTTGATCATGGGCCTACTTCTCCACGAGTGTCTTGACCCTTGGGTGATCTTCTGGTTATCAAGGATCATCCTCTCAATCAAATAATATGAGATGCAGGTACCGGTGTGAAAACCCGACGACAACTTAAGACCATAAACAGTAATCTTTGCCTCGCCTCTAAAATTGAATAAAAAAATATTGTAGAAGCTCTATAGGATGAATATTGGATAACCTCTATACAAGAAGAGCTACAACAATTTAAGAGAAATGAGGTGTTGCAACTTGTTCTTAGGCCACAAAATACCAATATTATCAGTACCAAATCGATATACAAGAACAAATCCGATGAGTCTGACAATGTGGTAAGAAACAAAGCTAGATTGGTTGCACATGGCTACTCTTAGAATGAGGGTATTGATTTTGATGAAACATTGAAAAGGAGAGCTTAAGATGTCTTAAAGGGGGGTGAATAGGACAATGTCAAATAATCAAAATAAGTGTTGAATATGTAAATAAAACAAGGATCTCAATTACTTAAGTATTGAAACGTTGATTCCAAATAATTCGTAGGACAACCTTCACTTAAAGTTTTAGGCAGGACAACTTTATTTCATGAATTTTTTTAAAATCAAAACCTCAAACTTGCAAGAATAAATTAAAATATTACAACATTCACCACACAACTTAAAATTAAATACAATTAATCTACCACAAATAAAATAAAGTCATTCACCACATGACACCAGGAATTATAGTGGTTTGGTGCTTTAAAAATAGCCACACCTGCTCCACTCCCAAAATTACTTCCCTCGTAATTTTGGCTTTCACTATGAAATGGTTTTCTTAGGTTCACCTTAACAACCTTATAAATTCTTGTGATTTTCACGGGCTATCATAATCAAATCCAAACTGAGATTTTACAGGTTGTATCAGACAAAACCTCAACTGAGGTTTTAACAGGCTATCTTAGAAAAACCTAAAAGAGCTTGGAAGGTATACTTATCTTCATCGTAGATGACGTATCAAAAGCTTGTAGCAAAACAACCTCTTTCTTGAATGTAGATTGTTCCTTGTTCAGTTTGATAGAAAGGGTCTAGGGTTCTATTTGATTTTAATTAAGTTAAACCCAAAGGCTACTTGAATCAATTCTCTTAGATCTCAAAAGAGGAGTATAGTTTACTCTCTTTAGAATCGAACTTGAAAGATCTGAGATAAATGGAATTGAAAAAAGCTATATAAATTAAATTATAAATACCGTGCAATAGCTTTCTAATAAGTTGAGGTTCTCTCTCTCTCTCTCTCTCTCTCTCTCTTGTAGAAGGATTTTGATAATTAACTTGAGTAATTCAGAACGAGAGGAGAACTCAATTTATAGGCAAAGAAGTTGGAACTTCGGCTAGCCCGAGTAGTCTTCAACTAGCCCAAGCATATCGGATTCAGTTCAACAAATTTCGGATTACACAAGATAAGATTTATCCAAAATTTGATTGGCCCGAGGTCAACTTTAGCTAGCCGAATTCACCTAAATTTGAAAAGATGTTGTTGCTAGAATTTGACCCAAACTTTCTCGGGCTAGCCGAATTTCAACCTCAGGCTAGCCGAACCAAAACTCGGGCTAGCCAAATTTGCAACAAAAATTCGTTGTTGCTTTGGGCTTGAAGTTAGGCTGGCCGAATTCCAGGCAAAGCAAGCATAAAACCCAAAATTACACATTTTTGAAAGCACCTAGTCCTAAGGTCTTTCTAAGGTCTTATATCACCTGAGATATATCGAATATTTGTTTCTTCTTTGGCTTGAACGTAGTCTCGGACTTCATCTTGAACTTGAGCTTGATCTTTTCTTGAACATTAGCCGATCTTGAGGTTAATCATCTCTTGAGTATGGACCGGTCTTGAGCTTGATAATTTCTTGATGTTGAGCTTGATCTTTTCTTGAACATATACCAATCTGAAGATCTATTATCAAGTTGTTTTGTCTTTACGAAATTTGACAACTAAAGTGTGCTCAACATTTTAGCACTTACAAACATTTACCCCTTTAGTGCAACTAGAGTCTATTCAAATTCTTATGTCCATAACTTGTGCATTAAAATTTAAATTGTTCTAAATGGATATAAAGAGTGCCCTCTTAAATGGTGTACTTGAGGAAGAAGTATACATAGAACAACCGAAGGGATTTGTTGATCCCGAATATCATCATCAAGTGTATAAATTTAGGAAACCACTTTCGGTCTCAAACAAGCCCCACGTGCATGGTATGATTGGTTAATGCAATTTTTTATTAAGCACAAGTTCGTTAGGGGGAGCATAGATAAAGATTCTTTGTTCAAAATATCAGGGATTCTTTACTCATTGTGCAGATTTATGTGGATGACATAGTATTTGGTTCCACATGTGAGGAAATGGCTCGTTTGTTTGCTTACATAATGCAATCTGAATTTGAAATGAGCATAGTGGGAGAACTAAATTTCTTTATAGGATTACAAGTCAAACAACTTGAAAAGAGTATCTTTATAAGCCAAACCAAGTATGCAAAAGAATTAGTAAAGGTCTTGAGTCAGGTCGTACACATCACACACACCTATGAGCACCACACTGAAGTTATGTAAGGACATATATGGAAAACGTGTGGATCAACACTTGTATCATAGCATGATTGGCAGCCTACTCTATCTCATAGTGAGTCAGCCTGAAATAGCTTTTAGCATAGGAGCATGTGATCGGTTTCAGGTTAACCTAAAAGAATCACATATAACGGTTGTGAAGAGAATTATTAGATATGTGGCTAGGACCACAAATTTTGGCCTTTGATGGTACCCGTTTGACACATCGACCACAATTATCGAGTACTCGGATGCTGACTGGGCTGAAAACATGGACGATAAGAAATCGACTAGTGGTGGGTGTTTTTACATTAGAAACTGCTTAGTATCGTGGCATAGTTAGAAGTAGAATTCCATTTCATTACCCACCGCTGAAGCGGAACATATTGTAACAGGTAACTATTGTGCCTAGCTTTTGTGGATGAAATAAATGTTGACGGATTATGGGATTGAATAAAATTCAGTGACACTATTTTGCAATAATACTAGTGCCATAAATATCTCTAAGAATCCAGTGCAATATTTGAGAACAAAGCACATAGATATCTGACATCATTTCATTCGAGAACTTTTTGAAGAACATATTATATCACTGAAGTATGTGCCTACTAAGTAATAATTGGCTGATATATTGACTAAACCCCTGAATGCAAATAGATTCAGAGATCACTAAAAGTCCATTGGGGTGTGCGCTATGTAGGTAATTATCATCTTGTTTGGATTTATTAACAAACCTTAGGAATTGTAGCCTATTTTTGAAATTTTATTTGTTCCTTTATTTTAATTTTAATTTTTTCATGTTTGTCCTCTTTGAGTGTATAATTGCAAAACTTAGAATCTATCTTTGATATACATCTCAAGTCTAGAGTCAGCACCATGCACAACTAATAGAACACATCACATTAACTATCCTTCGATGGCACTTCAATGTCATCGAAGGATCGACGACAACTTTTTAAAGAGGCGTGGCATTTCATTTCAAAATCCACCATTTGGGGATTTCCTTTGCTCCAACTACTCTTTGCCTTTTCCCAAGTCCCTTTTTTTTGAATCTCCAAGTTCTCCAAGCTCTCGTTTTTCTTTATTCACTCTAATAATCACTTATTCATGCTTAGGTCGCTTCCATTCTTGGTGTGGTGTTTCGACAAGAAACGAAAGGTATTTGATTTGGGGAATTATCTTATTCAATGGCAACAGAGAACGAATGAAGAGAATAATCATCACATTTTATTTAATCGAAGTTCATTTACATCCTTAATATCCTTTGGTTCCAAGACAAGGTATTTATAATTAAGAAATACAAGTACTGAATAAGTTCAATGTCAATTTCAGCAGCATCTGTTCACAACCCCAAGGGTAAGGTTGCGATGTAGTAATAATCTCAGTGAGACCAAGGTCGAATCCACAGGGACTAATCTCATGAGTATTCCGAAAGCAACTAGAAGAAGAACTAGAAAAAGATGAAAACCTAAATCTGGAAGTATAGAGAGTAATTGTGAGACATTTAATGAAAAACTTAAGAAATTCAAAGGTGAGAAACTAGGGTTTCTAAGGATCCACTTGTAAAGATCTATGCTTGATTCACGAACACAATTGGAATCAGAGTCCCATCTTATCTAATTGGAAGATATCTCAGAAAAATCAAATCTGAACTTCCTTTGACCTAATTCTTAATGGAAGAGCGGTGTGAGAACTAGAAGTGATTCCATCACAAAACCATGCCCATGAGACAGTGGCTCACAACAGGATTTACCAATCCCACAACATGAAAAGAACATACTCAAAGCTATCACAGATCCATTAGAATTTGAGTCACAACAAACCTTTAAAAACTAAAAGTATTCCTTATAATCAAACTAGAATCAAAGCGAGTTCAATGTAAACATGAATCAAAGCAATAGAAACATCTCATCACTCTACAAGCTTCACCTCTTAGCCCTAGCTAAGAGATTTAGCCAACCATAGACATGATTGAACTAAAATCTCTAGAAGAAAACATGAAAAACTCAGGAATAAAGGAAGAAAAACCCTTGGTGATGGCTCTCCACCCTTGTGCTTTGCTCCTCCAAACCCTAGATGATGCCTAAGGACGTCCTAGGGACTCCTATTTATAGTTTTGCAGCACCTCATTTCGCATCGACTTGGAAAAACCTAGAAACTGCATCAAATTTATGCAATCCGTGTAAAATCTTCGATGCATCGAAGGTCTTTCGATATGATCTTCAATATAATTGAAGGTCTTTCGATAGCATTGAAAAAGGTCTAAAACTGTCCAACGAGTTTGGCTTAAAAATCCTGTATTTCTCGATATATCGAAGGTCTTTCGATATGTCCTTCGATATATCGAAGGTGATATGATCGAAGGTCATTCTAATAGTTTACCAAAATTAGACTTTTCTGGCCCCGGAATCTGTTTTCAGGGTAACTTTCAGGATTCCTTTTCTTCACTTCAAATCTTCAATTCTTTTACTTCATCACTTGGTTTCCTTAGATCTTTGGCATGTGAATTCTTCAATTTTGGTATTCTAAGATCCAATCCTTGGCTTGGTGATTCTTGAGCGTTAAATCCATGCTTTTAACATTTTTTTCAATCCAAGCTCTTAAAATCACCTTACAACATAAACATGATTAAAATAGAACGTTAAGCATTATCATGTTCATAAAACCAAGCAATAAATAGGGTCCAATATGCAATATTTGACCCTCAACACAATCCTCAACCAACATTTTGCTAGTCCCAAGCAAAGTATGCGAAAAATATTTTGAGAACCACAAGACAATTTCTATAAACTCAAATGGTTTTTAAAAAATAATCCAGATAATAGAATTCTAAGATACATCAATGTTGAGCATCACCTTCTCATCAGCTTCAGCACTTAGTAAATTTCACAACTAGGTTCAAAGTATTAATCCACAAATTAGAATAATTCTAAACATTGACTTCTATGAGTGTATAATGGAGCTTAGACTTTTCATAATAAAAGGTTCAATTCTCCATTTTCATGATAACAATGATAATCAAAATAGCATTCAGGCCAACCAAAACCTAAACCAAAACTTGCCTTACAGTTCTGAGAAGGCCGAGCTATATGTCCTAGAGGGGGGGTGTAACACCCCGGATTTTTGCCAACCTGGGATTAGACATCCTTAGGCAATGGATCAATCCTAATACAGGTTTAACTTCTTAAACGCTCAATTAAAGCCTCAAATCTCTTTTCAAACCATTTTCTTCACAAATCCCACCCTTCACTACCTTGTGCTTTCAATTTCTCAAAGCACCTTCACCCTAGACACTATCTTAAACTAGCTAAGTAGTATAACTTGGATCACTTTAGATACACACTGCAAAGGACTAAATATTACCTCAGACGGAAATCACTTAGGATTAAAATCCTTTAGAAATTTGACAAAGTTAACTAAGTGCTAAACTAGATTAGCCATAAAATCCATTTGAATCGCTTTAAATACGATCTGCAAGACCCAAAACTTGTAGAATCATTGACGCTAGGTTACCCAAAAATCTAGGATCAAACTCATTACCCGGCTGCTCTCGAGAGCATCTCGAAACTCCGTATCTGATCTGGACCGCACATCGAGTCCGAACAATACGGTTAAGGACTTAGGACCGCCTCGTTGGGCTTGACAACCATCTCAAAATCAAATCCAAATTTGATGTCCCACTACTGCTTCGCTTGAGTCCGGAGCGAGAGTGTGTGAAAAACACTATTCCCTTTACAAAATAAATATCTGGAATAGTGATCTGGCACTATTCGCTTACGCATCAGTATTAAGCAACCAGACCGTCAGAGTCAGACCAAATTACACCCTCGGATCAGGAAAAATTTCAGGAACATTTACATGTACTTGGAATTTTGGATCGTGCCCACCGACCTATGGCCAACTGAAAATCGGTCCGCCACGTGCGATCTGGGAATCCGTTCGAGTCGAAAACGTAGTCCCACGTATATCCGTGAGTAGAGAGCTTAAGTCTGACGTTTGGCTCAAGGGAGGCCACCGAAACACTCTTTTGAGCTGGAACATCGCCGAAATGCTTATAATAGCAGTAACCCTTGAACCTGAGTCTATTTTGGGAAGGTTTTAGGCTATAAAAGGACCTTAAACCCTCTCCCATTCCAACCATATGAATTTGGATTTGAGAGAGAGAAAAGAGAGAGAAAGTGAGAGAGATGTGGGAGGAACTCCCTACTGCTGTTCCCTGCCGCTATTCGGGCTCCACCACCTGATTCTCATCGCTTTCCCGACGATTTCGGTGTTGTTTCTAGGTAAGAAACCCTAACCCTAATATGTTTTAGGGTTGTATAGGTTATAGGTTATGAAATAGCTAACCTGTTTCGTTCTTTAGGCTGCCAAACTCCCGTATACGGAAGCTTAGCGAACCTATCGGCTCCGTTATGATTCTACAACAAAAGGTGCGGACTTTAGGTGTATAGGTTATGGTTTTCAATGCTTTCAATGTCAGATAATGATAGATTCATGATCTGCATGCAATTGCACATGTACAAAGTGCTTTCCGTTTTTAGTTTCGATTAGAATTGTAGAATTTGGAATTTCACATACTCTAGGTATTCGTATAAAATACCGTATACGTATTTTTTATGTAAATGTGTTTGACATGTTTATTTGTCGTATGGATAAAATACTTATTTGGCGAAAGGATTCGCCTAAATACATGTTTACTAATAAACACTATGTATGTAGAAATACGGTATTGTAAGAAGTACCGTATACATGTATATTTTAGCGATGTGTTTGTCATGATTAATTGTCGTATAAATATATTATGTGCGTATAAAATATTTGCTTGGCGAAGGGAATCGCCGTAATACATGTTTGCTTGTATACATTATGTATGTTGAAAATGCGTATTCTAGAAAATACTGTATACGTATAAATTTTGGAGATGCATTTATCATGATTATGTGCTGTAGTAATATATTATACATGGATAAAATACTCACTTGGCTAAAGGATAGCCCTAATACATGTTTTGCTAACATACACCATGTATGTTGTAATAGTGTATTCTAAGTGTTTGTGAAAATGACTGAATGAGTATAGAATCCTCATTCGTGCTCGCCATGACTAATTCTCATGGATTCATGATTGTTGTATTGGCGATACCCTTTTGACGAAAGGATTTTCCCTAAATCACGCCACGGCCAATATACACTATATATGCTAAAATGTGTGGCCCAAGTGTTTGCGGAAATGACTGAATGAATATGGAACTTGGATTCCTGCTTGCCATGACTATCCGTCGTGGGTGTACGCGTGTTATGATTGGGGCAACTCCCTAGTGAAAGCATTTGGCCTAATGCCTATGTGATCGACATATGTCGTGTATGTTGATGCATATTTGTTTAAGTGTTTCTTGAAATGTCTGAATGAGTAGTAGTTAGCAAATTGTAATGTATAAGGGTGTTGAGATATGATTCTCAACCTCTTTTAACTATGTATATGATCTCCTTGGGTTGTTGTGTGATTAGGAATTGAACATGTATAAACTCATGCTTGTGTTGTGATTCATAACATGCTCAACTGCTTTATGATTATAACTATGTAATGCATATGTTTAAATTTATATTTACGTTGTATGATCCGTCATGGGTGATGGGGGAGCGGAGCAATGAGTGCATGCAACAGCCCTGGTAGCCCTAAACGGATAATACTATACCTTGATAGTATGAGTTGAATCTTGATCCATTACTGCTTTATCTATCTGCAAGTTATCATGTTTGGGGCTATAATTATAGTCCAGACAATCGGTACCAGAATTGAATTCGTGGCTGTGATTCATTTGCCACGTGAGATGTGTTCGACGAACCCGAGTCGTACTTCGGTTGGCGATAGTGGTTGGCCACGCGAAGTGCTTATGCACTTCATGTCGTTCAACTTGTTGTGCGCTCAAGCTAGCTGAGCTCGTCAAGTAATCCGATCTGTCTTATGTATGTTCACCATGTTTGGTCGCTACTGCCTGAACCTAGGGTACCAAACTTACTAGTGAAATCTCTTTTAACCATGGTACCTCGATCCGCTAAGACTCATGAGCCGGGCATTGTGGTATGGGACACCGTGGTCGATCTGTCGGCCTACGCTGGGGCCACGTGCCTCCCCGTAGTGACCAGTGAGCAACCAGACTCGTAAGCAGATTATGGTGGTATGGGACACTATATTCGAGCTGTCGACACCTACGGTGAGAGCCGAGTACGGTGAGACCTGTATTCGTGCTGACGGGCGACGAGTCCTCCGTAGTGTCTTCGAGTATACTCCAAGGTCTGTGATTGGCGACGAGTCTTTCACAGCAACTAGAGTATGAGTTGAGCCGAGTACGGTGAGACCTGTATTCGAGCTGATGGCTAGTGATTGAGCCGAGTACGGTGAGACCTGTACTCGAGCTGACGGCCAAGACCGAGCCGCATACAAGGAGATCCTCATCCGTGCTTGGGTGACGAGCCCTTTGTGATGCCTTCGCTACGCCTCTCAAACCATAATTCGTATGAGATTAACTAGGACTGACGACCGTAGAATGGATCATGTTTGGGAATGATACAAGGGAGGTACCTTAGTTTCTCAATACTGCTGTTTGAAATGGACTAATAATAACTCGGTAATCATGATCATCATCGCACCGCATGTGCTTAGTAGATGTGGCGCACTGAGGGAGTTAAGCATTCGCGAACGTAAGATAATGTCGCATGAGGGTGGTTTGGCAAGGGCATACAGCATCATGTCATTTCATTCTCGCACTTAATAAGAGTAGTTAGAATTGTTTGATTTGTACTGCTTTATCATTACTGCTTGACTGAATTGATAACATGTTAACCTATGCTTTATTGTTCCACTGAGTTGATCACTCACTCCCACGATACGGGACGGTGTTTCGAACACCCACCAGACTTTGTCTGATTGCAGATGGCGACGCTATTTCTGAGGCGAAGCCGGACTTCTATGACGACGAGAATGCTTTCTCGTATATGTCGATATCCGGGCGGCTTCGTGAGAGCCGTACCTTGATTGTCGGGGCTACAGGGATGTTGACTAGATCATACTACACAACTTGGTATAATTTACTTGTAATTATTTAACCTGGCAACTTTATCACACTCTAGAGACTCACCACAGTTTATACATTTTATCTATCTATCACAGTCTTCCGCTTGCTAATTTATTGTCTCTGGAGTATGATATTCTGTTTTGGCTTAATCTCACTCATGTTCAATGCACAAATACAGTCAACATTCAATCATCATTCATTTTGTTGCATAAGTGATGTTCTGGAACTCGGGAGTTGAGTTTATGCTCGACCCCCGATTTTCAGGGCGTTACAGGGGGTGGGGTGAATAGGACTATGCCAAATTAAAAAATAAATGCGAAATTTAAAGAATGATAGCACAAATAAATAGTAGATAAGCATAAGTAAATAGGAACCTTAAATGCACTAGTCTTGAGAGGTTGATACAAACTTAGTTCTAAGGACAACCTAACACCAAAAACCAAAGGCTTATGGCAGGACAACCTTAATAGAACGTTTGTAAGTATCAAAAACCCAAACCAATAAAGAGGCAAAGGGAATAGCAAATCAAATAAACTAAGTTATTACAACATTCCCACAAGTACATAAAATAAATTACATTATTCACCACAAATGCTGAAAATAAATTACAACATTCACATACATAGGCGCATTCAATCATCCACCATAACACCAAAAATTATAGTGGTTCGCTTATGTGTAAACCAACTGTTAGAAAATAGCCACACAACTACTAGCGTTCACTATGAAAAAGGTTTTCCAAGGTTCACCTTAAAACCTTCACAATTGTGCCTTTGATTGGGCTTACACAATTCCAAAAACCCCACACTCTAAGATTTTTTTTGTCACAATCTCAAAAACCAAAAAGAGATATACAAAAACGTAAAAGTACTTATCTAGAAATTTTGCTTTTGAAGAAGCCCGGTAGAACCGATTCGATATAGACAAAGATGTTCAATGTCCAGTCTCACAAATTAAAAGGTTCTAGTTCTATATAATTTTTAAATTAAATCAACCTGGGCTAGCTTGATTTGATTTTGATCTCAAGAAAGGGGAAAACACAAATCCCTTCTTGAAGTAAGATTGGAATAGAGATTCAAAATCAAATAACAAAAGCTAATTAAAGAGAATATTAAATGAGCACAATATAGCTTTAAAATATCGCAAACTTATCTCTCAGAGTGGTGTCTTAATTTCGCTTTAATGAATGAATAAACTCTAAAATTCATGCTCTATTTATAAGTGAAAATACTATTCTTTCAACTGGTCTAAGGGTCGGTTCGACTGGTCGAAGGACCAACAAAATTTCAAATTTTCTGGCGCGATAAGATAAGGTCATTACTTGACTGGTCGAGTGGCTTACTCAACTAGTCGAGCAATACACTCGGCTGGTCGAGTGGGACAAGAGAAGCTTGCTAGACTTTGAGTCAAGCCTGTATGACCGGTCGAGCACTGTTCATTCGACTGATCGAGCAGTCTCCAGGACTGGTCGAGGGTCCAACAGAAAATTCTGAAAAATAACAACAAACATTGGATTGGTCGAGAAAACTCTTAGACTGGTCAAGCTAGTACTTGGACTGGTCGAACAAGGTCTAAGACTAGTGAAGAAAATGACCTATAATCATATGAAATGACCCACATACAATATGCAATGAATATGACACAATCTAGGGTCATCCAAACCTGTTTGTGAGTAAGAACAAATGAAACATCATTTGCTTCAAATTCTGGAATACTTGTGATACTTAAAGCTTGAGTTTTAACTTGAGCTTGAGTTACGCTTGAGTTCTTAAATCTTTAACGTTCAGTAATTGAACTTCAATCTTGAACTTGAGTTCTTGAATATGATCTTGAAACCATGAACTTTAACATGCTTCAGTTCAACTTGAAGATGTGGACTAGATCGATGAAGATCCAGAGAACTTTGAAAATGTATAAACCTGATCACTTCAACTCAAAGCATGATATAAATACTAAATGGTTTGGCACAATAAAATTTGACAATACAATGGGCACTAGATTTACACAATAGCACTTACAATCTCCCCCTTTGTCAAATTTGTGACAAAACCAAATAAAGAGAATCAAGCACAATAAAGAATCATGCACCATATATGCACAATAAAGAATCATGCACCATAAGAGTAACAAATGATCAATAAACACATCTCCCCATAACTCCTTCACATTCCATTACTCCCCCTCAATCCAGGAGAGGTGATTTGCAGAATCTGTAAAATTTTCATACATACAATTCATATTCCACAATCACACATCTCTACAATTTCTCCCCCTTTTTGTCATAAAAAGATAAAGGAAAGAAAGAAAAAGATAAGAGAAGTAAATAAAATAAGATAAGAAATATCACCATGATAATCAAAATATCAAATAAAAGAACAATATCAAGTCAACATACTAAAAAAAGTAAAAGTATGTCCAAGAAATATTCCAACACACATGATCCCAACATAAATCAAAGAGTATAAAGTATTAATACATATCCAGAAAGAAATAAACAACTAATCAGATCCAGATGATGGAGCAGGAATAGAAGGATTTATCTGATGTAGTCCCTTATTAATGCGCCTAAGATATTTGCACATGTATTTAAATTGATTTTATTAGGACACATGCATACCCTCTACTTTCTCCTCAAGGGATCGCAAACACTCATCAAAATCAGACAGCTGAAAGTCAGGATCAGCCGCAGAGTTTGACTCAATCTCATCAAATATGTCATCCATATTAACATCATCTGGAGGCAAAGCATCCTCCTCTTTAATTGCTTTAGCTGCTCCTCTAGCACCCACATCAACTTGGTCTGAAGCCAACCTCAAATTCATCTTATTTATGTTTGAGTTGTTGAAGGGAAGATGGTTAATGGGAGCTTCTCCAATAGGCATAGCCACAAGACTATGGGTGGCTACGACAGTTATAAGATAGGCAAACGGAATCTCATTATGACCTGGATGGAGTGGAACTGAATCATGATGTAACAGATAAGAGATGGAAGACACAGAAACACCAGTAGCAATAGAGTGAAGGATGCAAACCATGAAAGTAGTGAGCTCAGTCTTGTTACCAGACCTAGGACAGACATTAGAAATGAAAATACGATGGAAAACCTTGTATTTGGGTAACATAAATTTGGAACTGAGCGCATTCCCGGAACTTCGTTCCGCATTCATGTTGCATAACACTCTAGTGAGCATTCTTTTCTCAGACTTAGAAGGTTTTTCTACGAAAGTAGAAAAAGGAATTCCATCATCATTAACTGGAAGGTCCATCAATCCAGATATTAAACGACGGTCTACTTCAACAGGACTTTCTCCAGTTGTAATTGTAAAAGTTAGATTCTCAGAAGAGAAATCAGTTATGCAAGCATACATGGACTGCGCAATGAAACGGTATGTCGCACTACCCTAATTTAAAATGTTATCCCATCCTACAGTTTGAAGGAGGGGAATAATGCCAAATGGTTCCAAGTGATTAGAGTTGACCATTGGTTCAACAATCACATTACGTAATCGAATACCCCACACATACTCAGGATCTTCTTTGGGTGACCGAAGATGACACACCATGATTGGAGCGGAACGAGAAGAAGAAGGACCATGAGTGGGTTTCTTCTTATGTCGACCTTCCATAACAACAAGAAAGACTAGGAACACAAGCAATGCAAGAAAAGAAGAAAGGGTTTCAAAGAAATCAGATTTTTAGGAAGAAAACCTAGCAAACTACCATAAACCTTAAAATAAACTACAAAGCAAGGACATAGAAGTGCAAAGAATTCAAATCTATAAGGAAATTGAAAATGATGCATTAAACATGAAGGAATCGAAGGTGGGTTCAACCGGTCGTGGTAGGGCTGGTTGGGGAAGATGAAACAAATGAAGAAAAAGTACTTTTTGCACAATAAAAACCCCCAAACCCTAGCGGCTCAACTGGTTGAGTACATAATTGACCGGTCATGCTACGACTGGTCGAGTGTGTACTCGACTGGTTGTGCACCACAAAAATTATACAATTTTACATATTTTTAAAATTTAAAATTTTACAAAAATAAATAAAATAAAAACATGCAATATATTACAAATAAACACAAACATTTCAATTCATATTACACATACCCATATCCAATTTCAACTTAGCAAACCTATTTCTATCAAGCAGCTTTATAAATATGTCAGCAAGTCAATTTTCAGTTTGAATATAATCCACTAAACTAATCTTATCTTTTACTAATTCACGAATATAATGATATCTAATATCAATATGCTTTGTTCGTGAATGCTGAATTGAATTTTTAGAAATGTTAATTGCGCTTGAATTGTCACAATACAAAACCATAGTATTTTGCGTAAATCCGTAATCACTTAACATCCTCTTCATCCACACAAGCTGGTGCACGTATTACCGGCTGCAATATACTCAGCCTCAGTTGTTGAAAATGATACAGAACTTTGATTCTTACTATACCACGAAACCAGACAGTTCCCGACATAAAAACATCCACCACTGGTTGAGTTGCGGTCATCAATATTACCAGCCCAATCAGCATCCGAATAACCGGCTAATTGAACATTAGTATTATAAGGATACCAAAGGCTAAGTTTGGTCGAACTTACGACATATCTTAAAATGCGCTTTACAGCAATCAGGTGGAACTCTTTAGGGTCCGATTGATATCTAGCACAAATTCCTATGCTGAATACAATATCAGGTCGGCTCGCAATTAAATATAATAAACTACCTACCATGCTGCGATACAACTTAGGATCTACACTTTTACCTGTTGAATCCTCAGAGAGTTTAAGTGTCGTACTCATAGGAGTATCAAAATTTTTACCGCTCTCAAATCCAAACTTTTGAACCAAGTTTAGAGCATATTTGGTTTGAGAGATAAAGAACCCATTAGGAAGTTGTTTTACTTGCAAACCTAAGAAATAGTTCAATTCTCCATCCATGCTCATTTTAAATTTCGACTTCATTAAATTTGCAAACTCAACAGTCATGTTAGAACATGTAGATCCATAGATAATGTCATCAACATATATTTGTACTATTACTATGTGATCATTGTGTTTCTTTAGAAAAAGTGTCTTATCAACACTCCCCATTATAAAGTTATGACTTAGTAAAAACTTAGTCAATTTCTCATACCATGCCCTGAGAGCTTGTTTCAATCCATAGAGTGCATTTTTTAGGCGATAAACATGATCAGAATGTTTAGGGTCTACAAAACTAGTAGGTTGTTCTACATATACTTCTTCATGTAGATCACCATTCAAGAAAGCACTCTTAATATTCATTTGGTAAATTTTGAACTTTTTGTAATAAGCAATGGATATAAATAGTCTGATAGATTCAAGACGAGCTACCGGGGCAAAGGTTTCATCATAATCTATGCCTTTTATTTGAGTGTACCCTTGTACAACCAGTCTAGCCTTGTTTCTTATAATGTTACCAAGTTCATCAGACTTATTTTTAAAGATCCATTTAGTTCCAATAATGTGTTTATCATTAGGTTTAGGAACTAAGTACCATACATCATTCCTTACGAATTGATTAAGTTCATCTTGCATAGCTACTATCTAGTTTTCATCAGCAAGAATTTTGTTATGTTGGCCGGCTCAATCTGAGATGTGAAGCACACATAATTACAAATATTTTCTAATTGTCTATGAGTGCGCACTAAAATTGCGGTAATGACCGCTTTAGTTGAAGTAGGAATACGCCAATATGTCCTAGATGAGAGTGAATAGGACTTTTATAAAAATTTTATGGTTTATCTAAAATCCTATCAAACTTGTCCTGAGTAGATATGCATGAATCAGGATTTCTTTAAAATAACTATAATGGCTTCCAAGTCAAATAGAGGATCCAATCATCAACCTACTTTGAACGATAGACAAGATGCGAATCAGAGTTTATGATGGATGTGATTGTGTGTGAGATGTGATCTCAGATAATCATATATGAAAGCATATAATCACATAGGAATGAAAGATAATAGCAATCACAAACACGGTCATTTTTATAGTGGTTTGACTACTTGTCTACTCCACTCCTGGCTTACACACTCAATCCTTAAGTGTACCAGATTTCACTAAGGAGGTTTCACAACAGGTTCACCTCAAACCGAATGTTTTAAATCAAGTTCACCTCTAACCAGTACAACTTACACCTAGGCTGACAGTTTATGCTCACACGAGCAAGAGTTAACACATAACACCCGATTTTAGGCACATTGGCTAAGGATCCACTCAAGGAACCTCACTTGTTTATGCTCCCACGAGCAAGGGTCAACACAATGCACCAAAATTTTAGACCACCTTGGTCAAGGACCTGCACAAAGGACCTAACGTTTATGCTCTCCACATAGCAAGGGTCAACACAAAGCACCCACCACGTACACTCCCACCGGAGGCCTCCTAGAGGACTTAGTAGGGGTGAGAAACACCTTAGACCCAATCCTGCAAAGGAATGATCACAAGGGTCCTCTGGACTCTAATAACTTATAGATAAGCAGATGAGTCCCTTTCAGCGCATTGTTGAAGATCTCCTCCTTTGATGAAGAACTTCAGCTTCCTTGATCCGTAACTCAGAAGATGTACCAATACATGGCGACGAATTGGGTCAAGGTTATGATGGAATCCTACTCTCAAATATTTTCCTATAAGGGAGATAGAGCGATTCCAATCATCTATGCATTCAAGGCATCCCAGCTTAATGATTTGCCATTAAGATGGTAGCTGGAGGATCCTTGAATGCAGAAGTTCATTCCCCAATCTACTCTATTGAATGTCAATGATGAGGGTGGATTGGAGGATGAAGTTTCATGAGAGAAAGGGCTTTGAGTATATGATCTAAGGTTAAACACTCAAAAGCACTCTCTTCTTTCTCTACCAGCAACTAAGTACAAGCTCTCTATATATAGGCAAAAGGTTCTAACGGATATAAAACGGTCACATTTATGACAGAGTTCGATATCATCGAGCAGGGTTGAAATCATCGAGCATATACTCTCAATTGCATCTACTGGCCGGTCGATGACACGAACTCAAATGTTAAACGCTTTTGAAACCTTTTGCTAGCTGGTCAAGCGCATCGAAACATGTTTCAATATCATCAGATTTCGAAATCTAATTACATCGATACGAGGTTCGATTCCTCGACATTTGAAAAATGAGAGAGACTTGCCTTTGAAATATTTCTGGTTCGATGATATCAATAGGTATATCAATACGTCGATAAATCCGTCTAGAAATATATGTGGTTGCAGGACATCTTTTGTCCTCATTTCAATGGTATCGATTGGTCATCAAGGACATCAACAGCACTGTTTGATTACATCGATCAGTCTATCAATAAATCAATAGAGGTAGAAAACTTAGAGATTTTCTAAAGTTTGAAAAAGTTTTCTAACTTAAAAACCCTATGATATTCTAATCAATTTTAAGGGTTTTAATTACCTGGTGTTTTGGGACATGGGATGTGAGGCTAAGATTTACCTATTGCGAGCTCAGGCCCATATCCAGTTGAGGCAGACGGATGATTGATCTTCCTATGGAGCGTTTCTGTCTAGCCAACTCAACACTCACGCTAATTGACAAACTAGGGCACTTGCAATCTCCCCATTTGTCAATTACGTGACAAAATTCCAAAACACCCTAAAACAACTTCTATATGGACACCCTAAATTATGTGTACATCAACTTTACACAATTGTACAATGCTATCTAGTTCACATACACAAATATTCAGAAGTTGCTCCCGCTCAACTGCACACTCCCCCTTTCGCCTTGTAGTTGCTCCCCCTAACACCTACATCACCATTCACAAACAAATATACACAATTTTTCCGTCGGGGTGTTGATTTGTTCTCCCCCTTTTTGTCAATCATTGGCAAAGGTAAACAACAGTGGATAAGCAATTGGGAGAACTAACATTGAGATGGCACATGCATAAGATAGATAGATGTAAATAGCAGTGCATTCCAGAGAATATACATGCATCATAGGAGATCAAGTAGAGCAAAATATCAAGCAGATAATATAAAGATTAAATAGCACATGCATCCTACATCGTTTGCAATATAAGCAGGTAAAATAGGGTATTGCAGTAATGCAGATATGAATTATAACCAATCATATTCCAAAAGATCCAAAATGTATATACTGCCCAAATTTGCCCAAGTTTGGCAGTAATATAACAGTTATCCCCAAAAAAATTACCAAGCCCATTTATGGGCACCCAAAACCAACCATCAATATTTAGCCCATCCATGGGCATATACAACACATTAGAGAAAAAATAAATGTGAGATTGTGCAGGTTAGTGAGTTATCACATACACTCATGGGAGCGTAGAGCATCCAAAAAGATACTGTTAGTGCTATGATTTCATATCCCTTTGGTTGTCAAATTTGTGAGTGCCAAAACCTATATGTCTTGTACTTCTTGTGTTTCTTGTTTGTGACTACACACTACTTCAAGATGACTACACACTGCTTCAAGACAAGATCATGAATGAAGAATGTTTTCAAGACAAGATCATAAATGAAGAATGTTTGCAAGACATGTCATGGATGAAGTCTACAAGAATAGAAGACTTCAAGTTTGCTTCTAACAAGTTCAAGATTAGAAGACTTCATTAAGACAAGTCAAGAATGTACCAAGCTCTAGAATGTCGTCAACTTGATTCAAGCTTCTACTTCAAGATCATCTAAGAATACAGACCTTCAAGACTTCAATGTCCATCTCACTTCAAGGTTTGTTTGACCTTAGATTGACCTTAGGTTGGTCTGTATGATAGGTCATTCTGGATACATAATCCGAATATTTTAATATAATTGGTGTGATCGTTTCTAAGACCAGCCCTGAGATCTTAAGACCAGTCCCTAGTCTGCTACGACCAGTCTTAGGTTTCTCAGGACCAGTCCTAGGTTGTTACAGATTTTTAGATTTTCCTGATTGTCCTTCGACCAGTCCTGGACTTGCTTCGACCAGTCCTGGGAAGTCCTACGACTCATCCTTCGACCGGTCGTAGTCCTACGACTCGAACTCTAGTGACCTATCTCGAGTCCCACGACCAGTCGTAGGTGACTCACAACCAGTCGTAGGTGGTCCACAACCGGTCGTAGGTTACCTAAGACCAGTCGTGAGTACAGCTAATCTTATCCCGTGGAAATCTTTCGAAATCTTTGATGCTACGACCGGTCCTAGGGATCCTAAGACCAGTCGAAGATGGGATTTTTCAGGCTATAAATAATGCATGAATTTTAGAGTTTTAGACATTCCATTCCATTCAATTCAAGCGATTTAAGGCTAAACTCTGAGATAAGTTGTGATTATTTTTTAAGCTATTGTGCATATTTAATATTCCTTTTGTTAGCATTATTCTATTGTGATTTGGATCCACATTCCAATCTCATTTAGAAATGAGGAACTTGTGATATTCCTTCTTCTCGGATCAAAATCAAATAGACCTTGCTCTTCTTGATTTAATCTAAAATCAATTAGACATGGAACCATTCTTTAAGTGAGTATTGGACATTGAACGACGTATCATACATCTACTCTGATTGGTTCTACTGGGCTACTTCAAAAGGAGATCTAGGTATTTTACTTTGTAATTTACTTTCTCTAGTTTTGTTTGAGATTTGTCAGAAAAATCTCATTGTATTGGTTATCTGAGGAGAGCCAGAAAACTCAGATTGTGGGGCTTTTTGGATTGTGTAAGCCCGAGATAAAAAGACACAATTGTGAAGGTTTTTGGTGAACCTGTGAAAACTTATTTTGAGAGTGCATGCTAATATCCCCTGTGTGAGGATATTAGGAGTGGAGTAGCATTCTGTGTGGCTATTGGCTAACAGTTGGTGAACACACAAAGAACCACTATATATATATCATTGTGTTGTGGATGTGCTTGATTTCTTTATTCATTTATTCCTTCAGTATTGTGGATTGCTTTTGTGGATGAATGTTGTAATTTTCATTTCAAGCAAGTGTGGTTGAATGGTGTAATAACTTAGGATTTATTTCTGTAAGTTATTCTTGATTTATTTTCCATATCATTTGTGATTGCTAGATTGTTCTAGAAATAAGGTTGTCATACCATAAGCCATTGGCTTTTGGTGTAAGGTTGTCCTTAGAACAAGATTTAGTATCATTCTCATATTTCATGTGCTTTGAGATTGTTATTATTTCAGCATTGTTATTTATATCTTTAATTATTCCGCTGTTTTAAGTTTTATTTGGCATTGCCCTATTCACCCCCCCTCTAGGGCATATAGCTTGGCCCTTTCAAGTGGTATCACAGCCAAATAGCTCGTGCTTATTGCTTATTTATTGGATTTATTTCCTGAGCTAACGATCTAAGCTATATTAAGATGTCAAATTTTGATAGCTTATCTGTCACTAGGCCACCACCCTTTAATGGCACAAACTATGCCTATTGGAAAGCAAGGATGAGAATCTTTCTCAAATCCATAGATGAAAGTGTGTGGCTGGCCATAGTGAATGGATGGAAACTACCTATCACTGAAGTAACTGATGAAGATGGTTCAAAATCAATGAAAGTAATATCTTATGCCCTTTGGACCACACTTCAGAAAAGTGAGAGTAGTGCCAATGCAAAAGCACTAAATGTAATTACTTGTGCATTGTCACCAGATGAATTCAAAAGAATCATCTCGTGTGAAAATGCTAAATAAGCATGGGATCTCTTAGAAATGACACACGAGGGTACATTTATTGTCAAGAAATCTAAAGTCCAACTCCTCACAACTAAATTTGAAGAAATTCATATGGAGGAGAATGAAATGTTTATGGACTTTTACACTAGATTGAATGACATTGTAAACTCAATGTAGGGTCGCGGTGATAGAATCCCAGAAAGTAAAGTGTGTGCAAAGATACTACGCTCACTTCCTGAACGTTTCAATTCAAAAGTAACCGCGATTCAGGAACTTCGTGATACGGATAACATGAGGGTTGAGGAACTAGTTCGTTCTTTACAGACCTACAAATTGAACTTTAAAGCTCCAAAAGGAAAATCAATTGCTTTCAAGTCATCTAAAAATATTCCACAAGAGAGCACTTCAGACTTTGAAAATTCTGAAGATGATATGGCACTTTTTGTAAAAAGGTTTTCTAAAATTTTCAAAAATAAGAAAAAGGTAGATTTTCAAAAATCAAACGATAAGAGACAATCTAAACCTAGAGCTCGAAAATCTTTGAAAGATAGTCAATGTTACAACTGTCAAGAGTATGGGCACTTGGCTAACAAATGTCCTAAAAAGGACAAATTAAAAAGAAAGAGTATGTTGGCTACTTGGGATGAATCATCTGATTCTAATCCTCTTCAAATCAGAAGATTCTGAAAACGAGTCGGGAGATGATATTAAAGCCCTTATGACTCTAGCCAAAGTCACTTTTTTAGATTATGATGAAGTAACTTACGAAGAGAATCTGAATAGTGATTGCGACAATGAAGATGATCTTCAGGATGCATACAATGCCCTTTATAAGGAGAGTTGTAAAATTGCTGTCAAGCTTAAATTATAAAAGGAAAAATTTTCTAAACTTAAAGAAGATTATGAGTCTCTTGTTTTAGAAAAATCTCATATTTCTGATTTTTTTGAAAAGACCAAATGTGATTTAAAAATCAAAACCTCCCAAGTTGATGATTTGAAATCCGAGAACGAGAAACTAAAAAATGAAGTAGCTTCTCTTTTGAGTTTGAAAGACACTTGGAGATATGCCCAAGGTGATCCTAAATTAGAAAAATTGTTATCCAGATCAAGAAAATGTGGCGATAGATCCGGGTTGGGCTATAATAAGAATACTTCTCCTAAACAAAAGAATACTGCTCCTAAGTTTGTGAAAGGAGAGTCTTCGAACTCAAAAGTAAAGAATACTTGTCAAGGTTTTTCAAAAAATTTGAGGACCCTTCAAAAATCTAAAAATAGCCATGCCAACTTCAATCTTCAAAACCGAAATCCTTTGGTTAAAAAGATTATTGATTTTCTCAATGAGCTATTGAAATTTAACTCTATAGGTCATTCATATAATAACAGACAGAAAAAGTCCAACTACACTCCTAAACCCAAAACAGTACTGAAATGGGTTCCTAAAGTTGGCTGCTTGGTTGCCCACACTGCTTTCAAAGCTACAAGCCATTCAAAGTGGTACCTTGACAGTGGTTGCTCTAGGCATATGACAGGCGACAAAGCTTTATTCACCGATCTAAAAGATAGGACTGATGGGTCAGTCACTTTTGGTGATGGAAGCAATTGCAAAATCATTGGCCAAGGTACGGTTCAGCTTTATAACCTTCCCTTATTTAAAAATGTTTTATATGTTGAGGGCTTGAAACACAATCTACTGAGTATATCTCAGATATGCGACAACAACCATAATGTAAAGTTTTCTAATCAAGGTTGTGAGATTATTGATAAAGAGGGCTCTGTTATATTAACTGGTCGCAGAACTTCTGAAAACTGCTACATCGTTAGTGATGCTAGCTCATCTACTCAATCGTGTTACATGGTCCATACTGATGAGACTGAATTATGGCATAAACGCCTTGGACATGTACACTACCGGAACTTGTTTAGATTGAGCAAAAGAGAACTTATAAGAGGTCTACCCAAATTACAAAAAGTAGACAAAATATGTGGTGAATGCCAGTTGGGCAAACAGATTAGGAGCTCTCACAAGAAAGTAAACTCCAATACCACATCTAGACCTCTCGAGCTTCTCCACATGGATCTCATTGGACCAACTAGAACGGAGAGTCGAGGTGGAAAAAAATACATCTTGATTATCGGAGATGACTTTACTAGATTCACTTGGGTATCGTTCTTTAAAGACAAATCTGAAACCCTAGATGAAGTAAAGAAGATCATCAAATGAATCCAAAATGAAAAAGGTTCTCAAGTTTATAAGATCCGTAGTGATCATGGTTCTGAATTCGAAAATAGCAGTTTTGAGAAATTCTGTAGCGATCAGGGAATATCACATGAATTCTCTGCGCCCAAAACTCCTCAACAAAATGGTATAGTTGAGAGAAAAAATAGAGTACTTCAGGATATGGCTAATGTCATGTTAAATAGTATGAAGCTCTCCAAAAATCTTTGGGCTGAAGCAATTAATACTGCTACATTATTAATCGTGTTTATACTAGTAAATCAAAATAAGATCGCTTATGAGTTATGGTTCGAAAAGAAACCTACTGTCAAATACTTTCGAATTTTTGGCAGTAAGTGTTACATTTTACGAGATCGTGAAAATTTGGGAAAATTTGATTCGAAGAGTGATGAAGGTATTTTCCTTGGATATTCCTTAAATAGTCAAGCCTATAGGGTTCTAAATAAAAGAACAGGTGTGATTCAGGAGTCCATCAATGTGGTCATTGATGATGATTTGAATACACTTACTCCGAGTTCAGATGATGATGAAATTCTTATAATCGACAATCAAGATACCTCTTCATCTCAATCTGAACCTAGGATCACAAAGATCATCCAACCAATCAAATCCTTAGAAACCCTCTCACTGGAGTTCGTACACGCAAACAACTTGAAAACATATGTAATTATGTTTGTTTTACATCCCAAATAGAACCGGTCAATGTAAAAGAAGCTCTTTCTGATGAAAATTGGATAGTAGCTATGCAGGATGAACTTAATCAATTTGTTCGTAATGATGTCTAGTATCTTGTTCCTAGACCTGAAGATAAACACATTATTGTAACAAAATGGATCTTTAAAAACAAGTCTGATGAACTTGGAAATATTATACGAAACAAGGCTAGACTGGTTGTACAAGGGTACACTCAGATTGAAGGCATCGATTACGATGAAACCTTTGCTCTAGTCGCTCGCCTTGAATCTATCAGACTGTTTATTTCCATCGCTTGCTTTAGAAAGTTTAAAATTTATCAGATGGATGTAAAGAGTGCCTTCTTAAATGGCGATTTATATGAAGAAGTTTATGTAGAACAACTTTTTGGGTTTGAAGACCCCAAGCTTTCTGATCATGTATTTCGTCTCAAAAAGGCTCTCTATGGTCTGAAACAAGTACCCAGGGCATGGTATGAAAAATTGACTAAATTCTTACTTAGTCATAGTTTTCAAGTGGGAAGTGTCGATAAGACGTTATTTGTTAAGAAACATAATAGTGAGATTTTAATGGTTCAAATTTATGTAGACGATATTATTTATGGATCAACTTGTTCTAACATGTCTATTGAGTTTACAGAGTTGATGAAATCAAGATTCGAAATGAGCATGGTTGGTGAACGAAATTACTTCCTAGGGTTACAAGTGAAACAACAACCTGATGGAATCTTCATTTCTCAAACCAAGTATGCTACAAACTTGGTTAAAAGGTTTGGATTTGAGAATGGTAAAAAATTTGATACTCCTATGAGTACAACCTTGAGACTCTCAAAAGACTCTACATGTAAAGATGTAGATCCAAAGCTATATCGTAGTATGATTGGTAGTTTACTATATCTAACTGCTAGTAGACCTGATATCACTTTTAGCGTTGGTATTTGTGCGAGATATCAGTCTAATCCTAAAGATTCACATCTCACTGCTGTCAAACGGATTATTAGATATGTCGCAAGTACAACTGAGTTGGGTCTTTGGTATCCTTTTGATACTAATGTTAAATTAGCTGGGTATTCAGATGCTGATTGGGCTGGTAATATTGATGATAGAAAATCAACCAGTGATGGTTGTTTTTACGTTGGAAACTATTTGGTTTCTTGGTTTAGCAAGAAGCAAAGTTCAATATCGCTTTCCACTGCTGAGGCTGAGTATATCACAGCAGGATATGCATGTACTCAACTCGTATGGATGAAACGCATGTTAAGCGATTATGAAATTAATCAAGATTTAATGATCTTACATTGTGATAATTCCAGTGCTATCAATATTTCCAAAAATCCAATTCAGCATTCGCGTACTAAGCATATTGACATTAGGTATCATTACATTCGTGAATTAGTTGAAGAAAAAGCTATCTCTTTGGAATATATTCCAACCGATGTCCAACTTGCCGATATATTTACTAAACCGCTCGACAAAAGCAGGTTTACTAAAATGAAATTTGATCTTGGTATATGCATTTTAAATTGAATATACTTGTCTGCATGTATCATAGTGTACTATATTTTAAATTTTTATGTGTATAAATTTTAATTTGTGCATAAAAATATTTATTTTTGTCGATGCTCGACAGGCCCTTGCCATACACGACCGGTCCTGACTTGACCGGTCGTAGACTGCACTCGACCGGTCGTGGAGATCGTGAGCATCATATAATTTGGGGAAAATTACTTTGTTCTTCATTTCCTCTTCTTCCTTCGACGAGTCGTGGCTCGACCAGTCTTGAGAATTCATGATTTTCTTCAAGATAAGTCCTTTCTCTTCATTTTTATTGAAGATTTATGCTTTCTATGCTTTGATTTGTTAATTCCATAAGCTTGATCTCGTCTTTTGTTGATTTTTTAGGGTTTTCTCTCTAAAATTCTGATCTAGAGAAACCCACCACCTCTAGTGTTCTTTGTGCTTGCTCCTTAGTAAATCTTGTTGAAAATGGATGTTAGAGGGAAAAAATAAAACATCCCGTGGTCCATCTTCATCTAGATCTACATCTATAACAAAACGGCACCTTCGGTCACCCGAAGATGATCCCAATGATGTACAGGATTTACGTAGCCATAAAGTTATTGTTGAGCGTCCTGTAAGTGTCAATCACATTGAGCAATTTAGGATTGTGCCTCTCCTTGAATCTGTTGGTTAGGCTAACATTTTGTTTTGGGGTGGGCCTGCATACCAGTCCATTGCACAATCTATGGTTGCATGTATCTCTGATTTTTTCCTTGATAATTTAACGTTCTCAATTGCTACTAGAGAAGGGAAATTTCTAATAGATCGACATTTGCAGGTATTATGGATATACCTGTCAAGGATAAAGGTATTCCGATTCATACATTATATGACAAACCATCAGAATCGGAAAAACAAATGTTGACAAGAGATTTATGCAATATGGAAGTACAATGGACGCACAAAGGAAATGCGCTCCCCTCAAAATTTTTATTACCCAGATACAGAGTTTTGTAACGGATCTTCATTTCAAACTTGTATCCTCGGTCTGGCAATAAAACCGAGTTGACTGCCTTCATGGTTCGGGTATTACACTCTGTTGTGTCCAGCATCGTTGTCTGTTTACCTTCTTTGATATGTCATTTTATCATCCAGTTTCGTCTTCATCCGGGTCATAGTGATATTCCATTTGGTTATCTTATGACTTGTTTAGCCACAAATATGCTTGTTGCTTTACCTGAGAATGAGGCACCAATTCATCATCTTTCATTCAATAATACTAATTTAAATAAGATGAAGTTGGATTTGCTTCCTGGTCAATTCTATAAAGGTGGTGGTGAAGGTGCTGAAGAAGAAAATGAAGGGGAAGCAGCTGATCTTCTTCCACAGGCGGATATAAATATGGATGATATATTTGAAGAAATTGAAACTGACTCCCAAAATGATTCTGATTACGATCCCTCTTCTAGTTATGATGCACGTCTAAGTGCATTGGAGGAGAAGGTTGATAACCTGAGTGTAGCCCATGATATGCAATTTAAATATATGCGAAAATATCTTCGTCGCATCAATAGGGGCTTACTTCAGATTGATCCAACCATCCCTGCTCCTTCATCTGGATCTGATTATGTGGATTATTTTTTTTTGGTTTAAATATGATGGATTCTGTATTTCTATTACGATTGATGACTTTGGTTGTATGTTTTGGATTGATGACATTGAAGTGTTGTACTAATTTGATAATTAATCTTGACTCTTCATATGGTGTTCTCTTCTCTCCTTTGGCCTTCCCTTGTCATTTTGTGACAAAAAGGGGGAGTAGTTTGGAAAGGGGGAGAATGGGAGAAAGGGAGAGAGTGAGTAATTGAATATGGTTGATTGTTTCTACTCACTTAGGGGGAGTAGAGTATTTTTTATGGCTCTGATGGCTCATGATTCTTTCTTCATTTTACTCTTATATTTATAAATGTGTTTTGTCACAAATTTGACAAAGGGGGAGATTGTTAGTGCTATGATTTCATATCCCTTTGGTTGTCAAATTTGTGAGTGCCAAAACCTATATGTCTTGTACTTCTTGTATTTCTTGTTTATGACTACACAATGCTTCAAGACGACACACACTGCTTCAAGACAAGATCATGAATGAAGAATGTTTTCAAGACGAGATCATAAATGAAGAATGTTTGCAAGACATGTCATGGATGAAGTCTACAAGAATAGAAGACTTCAAGTTTACTTCTAACAAGTTCAAGATTAGAAGACTTCATCAAGACAAGTCAAGAATGTACCAAGCTCTAGAATGCCATCAATTCGATTCAAGCTTCTACTTCAAGATCATCTGAGAATACAGACCTTCAAGACTTCAATGTCCATCTCACTTCAAGGTTTGTTTGACCTTAGATTGACCTTAGGTTGGTCTGTATGATAGGTCATTCTGGATACATAATCCGAATATTTTAATATAATTGGTGTAACTGTTCTAAGACCAGTCCTAGGTCTGCTACGACCAGTCCTTGGTTTCTCAGGACCAGTCCTAGGTTATTACAGATTTTCAGATTTTCCTGGTTATCCTTTGACCAGTCCTGGACTTGCTTCGACCAGTCCTGGGAAGTCCTACGACTCATCCTTCGACTGGTCGTAGTCCTACGACTCGAACTCCAGCGACCTATCTCGAGTCCCACGACCAGTCGTAGGTGACTCACGACCAGTCATAGGTGGTCCACGACCGGTCGTAAGTTACCTAAGACCAGTCGTGAGTACAGCTAATCTTATCCCACAGAAATCTTTCAAAATCTTTGATGCTACGACTGGTCCTAGGGATCCTAAGACCAGTCGAAGATGGGATTTTTCAGGCTATAAATAATGCACAAATTTCAGAGTTTTAGACATTCCATTCCATTCAATTCAAGCGATTTAAGGCTAAATTCTGAGATAAGTTGTGATTATTTTTTAAGCTATTGTGCATATTTAATATTCCTTTTGTTAGCATTATTCTATTGTGATTTTGATCCACATTCCAATCTCATTTAGAAATGAGGAACTTGTGATATTCCTTCTTCTTGGATCAAAATCAAATAGACCTTGCTCTTCTTGATTTAATCTAAAATCAATTAGACATGGAACCATTCTTTAAGTGAGTATTGGACATTGAACGACGTATCATACATCTACTCTGATTGGTTCTACTGGGCTACTTCAAAAGGAGATCTAGGTATTTTACTTTGTAATTTACTTTCTCTGGTTTTGTTTGAGATTTGCCAGAAAAATCTCATTGTATTGGTTATCTGAGGAGAGCCAGAAAACTCAGATTGTGGGGTTTTTAGATTGTGTAAGCCCGAGATAAAAAGACACAATTGTGAAGGTTTTTGGTGAACCTGTGAAAACCTATTTTGAGAGTGCATGCTAATATCCCCTGTGTGAGGATATTAGAGTGGAGTAGCATTCGTGGGTCATTGGCTAACAGTTGGTGAACACACAGGCGAACCACTATATATCATTGTGTTGTGGATGTGCTTAATTTCTTTATTCATTTATTCCTTCAGTATTGTGGATTGCTTTTGTGGATGAATGTTGTAATTTTCATTTCAAGCAAGTGTGGTTGAATGGTGCAATAACTTAGGATTTATTTCTGTAAGTTATTCTTGATTTATTTTCCATATCATTTGTGATTGCTAGATTGTTCTAGAAATAAGGTTGTCCTACCATAAGCCATTGGCTTTTGGTGTAAGGTTGTCCTTAGAACAAGATTTAGTATCATTCTCATATTTCATGTGCTTTGAGATTGTTATTATTTTAGCATTGTTATTTATATCTTTAATTATTCCGCTGTTTTAAGTTTTATTTGGCATTGCCCTATTCACCCCCCCCCCCCCCCTTTAGGGCATATAGCTTGGCCCTTTCAGATACTAATGCCCATACGTAGAGATAGGATTAGGGTGTATGTGGCAGCATCCAGAGACCAGCACTATGGCAGAGGAACAGAGGAAGATGGTGTCATGTCGTATCGACGGCAGGTGATCAGATCAACCAACTATTGCATGATCTGCTGCACTCCGTTTACCAGACGTTCCAATACAGTGAACGTGGTATTCATAAACTCTTTTAATTGGGCAACATCTCGCTGTATTGCTCCATTCCGGTCTTGATGGAGCTTAAACCTTTTCACATGCCCAGGCTCTGATGTAGACAGAGCTTGATGGGGTGCAGGAGGTTCATTCCCTGTCATTTCAGTCCCTTTAGCGGGAGCATCGTCTTCACCTCTTTCTCCTTCTTCTTGAATTCCTTCCTCTGGTGGATCCTCTGGAAACTTGTGGAATTTTAAGTCCATCCTTCGAATGTTGTTCTTGTTGAAGACATGAAGGGGAAGTTTCGGATCATTGGATGTTGGAAAATCGATGGCGTTGCACACAGTGTGTATAATCCAAGGATAGGGCAAGTGAACATCCCTAGACGTATGAATGGCATAGACTAACTGGTGCACAATAAGAGTAGGCAGACAGACTTTAATCCTTGAGGGTATGGAATATACTATCATGGTCATGAATCCAATGAGATTGGAATGGTTGGTACTTTTAAGATAGATGTTTAAGGCGAAGATACCATGCAAAATTCGAAATCGTAGTTCCATGAACTTAGATTTTAATGCATTGCCTTGGTGCCAAGGAATGTCACGGCCATGGCAAAGAAACTTTATGACCATGGATTGAGTTTCAACATTTTCAAGATCCATATCCGGAAGACCAACAGGTGATAGGGTAAGACCTAAGATTTTTGCAATCGACTCAGGGGTGATCTCCACATTGTCACTATCAATAGACACAGTGATAGAAGGTGGTTTAGATACTGGAGAATGACAAGATGCGAAAAAGTTGTATGTCCGTTCAAGATGACATGGCCCAACAAAGTTAAGAACAGACAACCAGTCAATTTTAGAAAAAAGGGATTCCAGATTATATGGTTTTAAACAGTCCCTGTCTACCTTCCTCTCATGAATAAGCTTCCTACTAGTATACTTAGCCAAAACCAGATTCACTCTAACTAGAGGAGGTGTCGAAGCCTCAGATTAGGACCCGCCACGCAATCCCTGTCTAGTGCGTTGGCGTGTAAGGGTCCCTCGTTCAGGAGCCTTGCTCTTTTTTTTTTAGGCAAGAACTTTTTGTCGAGAGGCTCTAGAAGACTCTCCCGGACTGGACACCTTTCCTTTGTCCTTTCCCATTTGAACAGACAGAGATTTGAAAGATTTGAGGAAAATTGGACAAAATTTCTCCTTAAAAACCTGAAAATACCCAAACCAAAAGCAAGATAGAATCTTGAAAAGGAGGAATGATAGGGGTAATACCGGATTTGAGGAATGTCGATGACTCCTTGATGGAGTTTCGTGTGAACCGATGGAAGGAGACAAGCAAGAAGAAGGTAAAAGGACTTTTTGATGAAAAATGTGATTTTCCCACTCGGCCGCCTTATATCGAGCAGCAATCTTCGATATCATCGACCAGTGTTTCGATGATATCGAGAGACCCCATTCGATGTTATCAAACCTGTCTTCGATATCATTCTCGATCACATGACTCTTCCCAGTTCCAAGAGGCGTCGGTGGTATCGACCCTTGATCGATTAATCGAGAATCCACATGATTTATCGACAGACATATCGAAGGTGTATATTTTGCATTTTTCTGTAGTTTTGACAAACTTTCATGTATAGTATAGTATATCTTTGAATCAACAGTATACACAGTAAAACTTTGTACAAGATTTGTACAAATCAAAATTACAAACATTAGAATGTTTATATACAAAAAGATTGAGGTGAGGAACCTCGGTTGTATCATTAAGAGCTCAACAAAATTGCATCATTTCAGCAAATATCCAAATCTTGATGCATGACGTGGACTTGTTTTTCCATGCTCAATATTTTTAAGCATAGGGATCAGCCCTACCTTTTCCTTTAATGACATAGCAGTGGTTATTAGTGCGACAACCCTTCATTACTGATTTACCTGATAGGTTTAGGATTTTGCATTCTCATTTGTTGAACGTAACCACATGCTCATTGTCACATATTTGAGAAATGCTCAGTAAATTATGTGTCAATCCTTTTATGCAAAAGGCATTCTCATTTTTGAGCGAATTTATTCCTTTGATGATTCCCTGTTCGATCACCTTAGGGTGCTTCCTTCTCCATAGGTGACTATCTCATCATTAAGATTCGAATAGTTTGAAAGAAGGGATTTTTCACCCGTGATATGTCTTAAGCAACTGCTATCCACGTACCACTTAGTATCATTGCCTGTTATATGATTTGAGTGAGTGATAAGGCAATTTTTCTTTTCTTTCATTACCCATTTCGTGACAGGATTTTTAACTATGGTAAATTTTGTTTTCTTGTTTAATTCGACCACTTGATTCAATAGCTCCTTGTTAGTCATTTTAGGTGGTGGTGGATGTGAATCTCTTTTATCCATATTCCTAGGTTGACTCCAGACATTTTGCATTTCTCTGATTGGTTTGAATTTTCCAATATGATTATGACCAGAGTTATGTTGAGACTTCCTAGGAGACATGCATTTGAACTTATAATAACCAGAATCACCACACAGATGACAAATAGGAGTAGTTTTTGTATTACTTCCTAAGGCAGCAGATTTTTCAGCCATTGGTGCTGCATTTCCAAATTTTAATTTAAATTAATCATATCCTAAGCCACACTTGTCCTTTCCAGGTCTTCCCATACCTAAAAGTTTTTCTAACTTCTCACCACTTTAGGAAAACTTATAGTTTAGCTTAGCGATTTTTCTGGATTCTTCTAAATCAAACATGAGTGTATGATTTTCATTTTGAAGGAGCATGTTTTTGTCTTTTAAGAACTCAACCTGTTTGTTTAATTTTTCATACTCGGATTTAAGGAAAGTATTAATTCATTCGAGTCTATCATTATCTGAATGATATTACTGTAAATCATTGATTAGACGTGTATTAATTTCCAAAGTTTTATCCAGATCTTTTTGCAGCGATTCCTTTTTATTTTCAGATATTCCAAGTATTCTAACAATGTTGATGTTATGGATGTAAAGTTGATTGTAAGCATCTTGTAGTTTATTCTGTTCTTCTTCTTCTTCCATTTTAGTTTCCTCATTATCTAATGGAAATGATTTAGTGGCTTGCGGTTCTTCCTCCTTCTCAGTTTCACTAGGTAAGATTGGAGTAGTGGAGACCATAAGAATTTTCAAAGATTTCTGGTCTCCATTGCTCTCTGAGTCGTTAGATTATGAGTTTGACTCTTCCGTATCATCCCATGTGACAGTCATTGCCTTACCCTTAGTTTTTCTATTTGGGCATTCAGTAGATAGGTGTCCAAACTTCTGATAAGCATAACATTGTGGTTCTTTGGTCTTTTTACCAAATTTACCAGCAAAAAGTCTATTGTCCACCTTTCTTCCTTTAAATGGACGGCTACGATTTTTCTAAACCGTTGTGCCAATAAAGTCACTTCTTCATCTTCATTTTATCTTTCACTCTCAATGTCCTCATTTGTTATATTCTTTAAAGTTTTCAGGACAGTAGTTTTGGATTTAGGGGTTTGTTTGAAGTGTAGTTCAAATGTTTGTAGGGAACCTGATAGTTCTTCTACTTTCATTTCATCTATGTTTCTACATTCTTCAATGGTTGTTACTTTAGGATTGACCCATTCTGGTAATGATCTTAGTTATTTTCTACAGATTTTTGGAACCGGAACTTTCTCACCTAATCCACCCATAGAGTTGCATATGATGTTTAGCTTTGTGAAAAACTCCTTGAAGGTCTCATGCTCTTCCATTCTGAGACTTTCAAACTGTGATGTTAGGAGTTGTAATTTGGATCTCTTCATAGTACTTGTTCCTTCATGGGTTGTTTCCAACAAATCCCATGCTTCTTTGGTGGTCCCACACATACTGATTTAATTGAAAATATCTTAGGACATAGCATAGTAGATAGCATTCATAGATTTAGCCTCAGCAGTTTAATTTTCTTTATCGAATGCTATCCACTTTTCTTTGGATTTGGGTTTGGTGATAGTTGTGCCATTTTCAAGTACTATTTGTTCAGACGGTGACACATATCCTCTTTCAACTATATCCCAAATATCATGATCCAAAGATCTCAGAAAGTAGTGCATTCTATCCTTCCAGTATGCATAATTTGATCAATCAAATACCGGAGGTCTAGAGACCAATGAGCCCTCTCCTTTATCCGTATTACCAACTTCAGTCAAGATCACTCTCTAGGCGGTGAAGCCCTTTAAGAGAAACCTGCTCTGATACCAATTGAAATTGCGGTAATGACCACTTTAGTTGAAGTAGGAATACGCCAATATGTCCTAAAGGGGGGGTGAATAGGACTTCTATAAAAATTTTATAGTTTATTTAAAATCCTATCAAACTTGTCTTGAGTAAATATGCATGAATCAGGATTTCTTCAAAATAACTCTAATGACTTCCAAGCCAAATAGAGGATCCAATCATAAAACTACTTTGAACGATAGACAAGATGCGAATCAGAGTTTATGATGGATGTGACTGTGTGTGAGATGTGATCTCAGATAATCAAATATGAAAGCATGTAATCACATAAGAATGAAAGACAATAGCAATCACAAACACGATCATTTTTATAGTGGTTCGACTACTTGTCTACTCCACTCCTGGCTTACACACTCAACCCTTGAGTGTACCAGATTTCACTAAGGAGGTTTCACAACAGGTTCACCTCAAACTGGAGGTTTTAAATGAGGTTCACCTCTAACCAGTACAACCTACACCTAGGCTGGTAGTTTATGCTCCCACGAGCATGGGTTAACACATAACACCCAATTTTAGGCACATTGGCTAAGGATCCACTCAAGGAACCTCACTTGTTTATGCTCCCACGAGCAAGGGTCAACACAATGCACCCAACTTTTAGACCACCTTGGTCAAGGACCTAACATTTATGCTCTTCACAAAGCAAGGGTCAATACAAAGCACCCACCATGTACACTCCCGTCGGAGGCCTCCTAGAGGACTTGCAAGGGGTGAGAAGCACCTTAGACCCAATCCTACAAAGAAATGATCGCAAGGGTCCTCTGGGTTCTAATAACTTACAAATAAGCAGATAAGTCTCTTTTAGCGCATTGTTGAAGATCTCCTCCTTTGATAAAGAACTTCAGCTTCCTTGATCCGCAACTTAGAGGATGTACCAATACATGGCGACGGGTTGGATAAAGGTTATGATGGAATCCTACTCTCAAATATTTTCCTATAAGGGAGATAGAGCGATTCCAATCATCTATGTATTCAAGGCATCCCAGCTTAATATTTGTCATTAAGATAGTAGCTGGAGGATCACTGAATGTGGAAGTTCATTCCCCAATCCACTCTATTAAATGTTAATGATGAGGGTGGATTAGAGGATGAACTCTCATGAGAGAAAGGGCTTTGGGTATATGATCTAAGGTTAAACAATCAAAAGCACTCTCTTCTTTCTCTACCAGCAAATAAGGACAAGCTCTCTATATATAGGTAAATGGTTCTAACGGATATAAAATGGCCACATTTTTTACAGAGTTCGATATTATCGAGCAGGGTCGATATCATCAAGCGTATACTCTCGATTGCATCGACTGGCTGCTCGATGACACAAACTCAAATGTCAAACGCTTTTGAAACCTTTTACTAGCTAGTTGAGGGCATCGAAACATGTGTCGATATCATTGAATTTCGAACTCCGATTGCATCGATACGAGGTTTGATTCCTCAACATTTAAAAAATGAGAGAGACTTGCCTTTAAAATATTTTAGGTCTAAGATATAATCGAGGCACACTCGATATCATCGGAATTTGAATGTTGATGAAATCGATGGCAGTGTCGATGCATCTATAAATCCAAAGGATTTTTCAGTAAGCTTGTTAGACAGTTTGTGTCCATTATCAATGCAATCGACTCGGCCTCAATATCATCGATATTTGAATATCGATTCTATCGAGTGACCCTCAATCCAAGATAAAACCACCTGAAAATATTGCTGGAAAACAGAGTGTCCAAACCGATATCATCAAAGGCCTTCCAATGTTATCGATATTTGAATTTTGAGTATATCAAGGAGAACTTCAATATTTCGAAGATTTTATGATTTTCCTTAGAAAAATAGGGACACATTCGATGTGCTATCGATTTTATCGAGTCAACTTCAATAGACTCGAGATTCAAAGTTCAATGATATCGATAGGTATATCGATACAATGATAAATCTGTCCAGAAATATATGTGGTTGCTGGACATTTTTTGTCCTCATTTCGATGGTATCGATTGGTCATCGAGGACATCAACAGCACTGTTCTATTACATCGATCAGTTTATCGATAAATCGACAAGGGTAAAAAACTTAGAGATTTTCTGAAGTTTGAAAAAAAAAATTCTAACCTAAAAACCCTATGATATTCTAATCAATTTTAAGGGTTTTAATTACTTGGTGTTTTGGGACATGGGATATGAGGCTAAGATTTACCTATAGCGAGTCTGGGCCCATATCCAGTTGAGGCAGACGAATGATTGATCTTCCTATGGAGCATTTTTGTCTAACCAACTCAACACTCACGCTAATTGACAAATCAAGGCACTTTCATGCACACCATTGAGAGGATTACTAAGAATTTGATCAGTTGGATGGTCTTTAATTAAACCCAATTCAGGGTCATTTTGACTAGATGAAGAGTCTGGTTTATTAAATAAAGAGACTTCATCATCTTCTGAACTTAAGACAGGTGTGTTCAAGTGATCATCTATAAGCACATTAATGGATTCTTGAATAACACCATTCCTCTTGTTGAGAACACGATACGCTCGACTATTTAGCACATATCGTAGGAAAATACCATCGTCACTCTTAGTGTCAAATTTTCCCAGATTTTTCCAGTTACGCAAAATGTAGCACTTGCTGCCAAAAACTTAAAAGTATTTAATAGCAGGCTTCTTATTGAACCATAGTTCATATGTGGTCTTATTATTAGACTTTCTAGTATAAACACAATTAGTGATATAACATGTCGTGTTCACAGCTTCAGCCCAGAGATTTTTAGGAAGTTTCATACTATTTAACATCACATTGGTCATTTCTTGAAGTAATCAATTTTTTCTTTCAACTACCACATTCTGTTGAGGTGTCTTGGGTGCAGAATACTCATGTGATATTCCATGATCGCTACAGAACGTCTCAAAACTATTATTATCAAATTTGAAACCACGATCACTACAGATTTTAGTGACATGTGATTCTTTCTCAGTTTGGATATGCTTGAGTACCCTTTTCACTTCATCGAGAGTCTCAGATTTCTCTCTCATGAAAACTACCCATGTATACCTGGTAAAATTATGTACTATGACCAGTATATATTTCTTACCTCCTCGACTCTCCGTTCTAGTCGGTCCAATGAGATCCATGTGGAGAAGTTTGAGGGATTTGGATGTGGCGTTGGAGTTCACTTTCTTGTGAGCACTCTTAGTTTGTTTTCCAATCTAGCATTCGCCACAAACTTTATCCAATTTCTTAATCTTGGGTAGACCTCTTATTACTTCACTTTTGCTCAGTTTATAAAGATTATGGTAGTGTACATGTCCTAGGCATTTATGCCATAGTTTGGTCTCATTGGTTTGGACCATGTAACATGATAACTTAGACGAGCTTGAATCACAGACTATATAGCAGTTCTCAGGTGTTCTGCGACCAGTTAATATCACAAAACCATTCTCATTAGAAATTTCACACCCTTGGTTGGTGAATTTTACATTATGTTTGTTATCACAAATTTTAGAAATGCTTAAGAGATTATGCTTAAGCCCTCTACAAATAATACATTCTCAAATGGAGGAAGATTAAAGAGTTGAACCGTACCTTGGCCAATAATCCTGCAGTTGCTACCATCACCAAATGTGACTGAGCCATCAGTCATATCTTTAAGATTGGTGAATAAATATTTATCACCTGTCATGTGTCTAGAACAACCACTGTCTAGGTACCACTTTGATTGACTCGAAGCCTTGAAAGCGGTGTGGGCAACTAAACAAGTAACCTTAGGAACCCATTTCATTACCGTTTTGGGTTTTGGAGTATAATTAGTTTTTCTATGCTTGTAGTTGTTATATATTCTACCATTCGAGTTAGATTGTAGAAGCTCCTTAAGTAAATCCACAATTTTCTCAGCTAAGAGGTTATGATTCTGATTTTTATAGTTGATATGATTGCTTTTAGGTTGAAAAGTTTTAGGATTTTTGAAACTTTTTTGATTTATACTTTTCCCTTTTGAGTTAGAGGACTCCCCTTTAACAAACTTAGGTGGAGTGGACTTGCTTTTAGGAGGTATATTTTTATCGTAGCCCAGACCAGATCTATCGCCACATTTCTTTGATCTAGTTAAAAGTTTTTCTATTTTAGGATCACCCTGGGCATACCTCTAAGTATACTTCATACTCAAGAGAGAAGAGACTTTTAGTTTTAGTTTTTCATTTTCAGATTTTAGGTTTTCAATTTGGAAAGTTTTGAAATCTAAATGACACTTAGTTTTTTCAAAACAATTTGAA
This sequence comes from Magnolia changhungtana, assembly GCA_030180095.1. Classification (NCBI taxonomy): domain Eukaryota; kingdom Viridiplantae; phylum Streptophyta; class Magnoliopsida; order Magnoliales; family Magnoliaceae; genus Magnolia; species Magnolia changhungtana. The sequence continues at coordinate 1,900,151 of JASAUF010000324.1, read as the reverse complement.
ATATGTGATTTTTCTAAGACTAGATTATAAAAATTTTCTTTTAATTTTAAAATATTTCCTTTTTAAAGTTTTAATTTTATAACTATCTTACAATTTTCCCTGTATAGGGCATCATAGGCATCTTGTAAATCTTCATCATTTTCAGGATCACTTCTCAGATTTTGTTCACTAGTTGAATCACAACTATCTGAGAAAGTGAATTTGGCTAGAGTCATTAAGGCTTTGACCTCATTAGTAGACTCAAGTTCAGAATCATCTAACTCAGAAGAAGCTTCAAAGCAAGACGATTCATCCCATGTGACTAACATGCCTTTCTTTTTAGTTTGTCCCTCTTTGGACATTTGTTTGTCAGATGTCAGTATTCATGGCAGTTAAAACATTGGTTGTCTTTAATAGATTTCCAATTTTTAGATCTAATTCTTTTCTTTTTTGAAGGTTTTTGAAAATCTACCCTCTTTTTACTTTTGAAAATCTTATAAAACTTCTTGGCTAATAATGCCATATCATCTTCAGAGTTTTCAAAATTAGAATTACTAACATTTTCATGAGAAGTATTTTTAGAAGACTTAAGGGCGATTGACTTACCTTTAGGAGCTTTAAAGTTTAACCCGTAAGTTTGTAAAGAACCAACCAGTTCTTCAACCCTCATATTATCTGTATCATGAAGTTCCTGAATGGCAGTGACCTTTGAATTGAACCTTTCAGGCAATGAGCGTAGTATCTTTGCACAGACTTTGCTTTCTAGGATACTATCACCAAGACCCCACATAGAGTTGACTATGTCATTTAACTTAGTATAGAAGTTCATAAAAGTTTCACTTTCTTTCATACGTATTTCCTCAAACCAAGTGGTGAGTATTTGAAGTTTAGATTTCTTGACAATAGTCATACCCTTGTGTGTCATTTTTAGAATGTCCCAAGCTTACTTTACAGAATCACAGGATATAATTCTTTTGAATTCATCCGGTGATAGTGCGCAAGTAATTGCATTTAAAGCCTTTGCATTGGCACTACTCTCATTTTTCTGAAGTGTAGTCCAAGAAAAATATGGTGTAACCTTTATAGTTTTGGATCCATCAGTGTCAGCCACTTCAGTGGTAGGAGGGGTCCATCTAGTCACTGTGGCTTGCCACACGCTCTCATCTATGGACCTTAAAAAGATCATCATTCTGGCTTTCCAATAAGCATAATTGGAGCCATCAAAAGGTGAAGGCATAGTGATTAAGAGGCTATCAAAATTTGACATCTTATAAGCTCAGATCGGTTAGCTTAGGAAATGAATCCAAAAAAAAAGCTATTAGGCTTTGATACCACTTGAAAAGGCCAAGCTATATGTCCTAGAGGGGGGGGGGTGAATAAGACTATGCCAAATTAAAAAATAAATACGAAAATTAAAGAATGATAGCACAAACAAATAATAAATAAGCACAAGTAAATAGCAACCTCAAATGTACTAGTCTTGAGAGGTTGATACAAACTTAGTTCTATGGACAACCTAACACCAAAAACCAAAGGCTTATTACAGGACAACCTTCATAGAACATTTGTAAGTATCAAAAACCCAAACCAATAAAGAGGCAAAGGGAATATAAAATAAAATAAACTAAGTTATTACAACATTTCCACAAGTGCAAAAAATAAATTACACCATTCACCACAAATGCTGAAAATAAATTACAACATTCACACACATAGGCACATTCAATCATCCACCACAACACCAGAAATTATAGTGGTTCGCTTGTGTGTACACCAGCTGTTAGAAAACAGCCACACAACTACTCCACTCCTAATATCCACTCCCTCGGGATATTACCATTCACTATGAAAAAGGTTTTCTAAGGTTCACCTTAAAACCTTCACAATTGTGTCTTTGATTAGGCTTACACAATTCTAGAAACCCCACACTCTGAGATTTCCTAGATCACCTTAGACAAACATGTATGTGCTATAGTTAATAGCTTTACTATATTGTCAAATTTGTGGTGCAAAAGACACTATATGTATCTTGTTATGAAGCTTGCATATGTGAAGAACAAAGCTCTACTCATGATATGTCAAGTCAAAAGTCTCACAAGATCATCGTCGATAGACAAGCTATGTTCACAAGTCAAGAAGACTCAAGAATGTGGGAATGTTTGACTTAGTTCAAGACTCAAGATTTCTAGAAGCTTTCAAGTTCAAGCTACATCAAGATCTCAAGCTCAAGCTTCATTATGCTCAAGGTCACTCATCTTTAAGTTCAATGTCCTTACTTCACTATTGAGGTATGATTGACCTTAGGTTGACCTTTAGATTAGGCCATTTTGGATACATAATCCATATGTTTTATATAAGTAAGTTTAGTCTGTTCTAAGACTAGTCCTGGTCTTTGTTCGACTAGTCCTAGCATTATTTCAACCTGTCTAAGATTTGCCTGGACCAGTCATAAGTTTGTTGAAAAATTTAGAATTTTTAGTTAAGCTTTGACTAGTCCTGAGTCCGTTCGGCTAGTCGTATGAACAAGATCGATCGCTTGTTCGACCCATCGTAGACTTACGACTCAAAGTCCAAATGATAAAATTTGACTTGCTTCGACCAGGCCAGAGAAACCTTCGACCACTCGAAGGTGTCCTTCGACCGTCGTAGACTACCTACGACCGACCATGAAACTGCCTTATCCTATCGCGCTCGAATTTTCAAATATCAGTTGGTCCTACGACCAGTCGTAGAGACTTAAGACTAGTCTAAGATGTGATTTACTCACCTATAAATAAAGCACGAATCTCATAATAAAATAAGAAAATCAAGCTAATTTAATTCAGCCTTCTAAGAGATTCGTCTGTGCTTCATTTAAGCTAAGTGTGCATATTTAATATTTTATTTCTTTAGCTTTTTAAATTGATTTTATTTCTTATATTCCAATCTGATCTAAAAAGAGGAAGTGTTGTTTTCCTTTTTTCTGGAATCAAAATCAATTAAAGCTAGCCCATGTGTTTTAATTTAAAACCTATTAGAACTTAGAACCATTATCTAGTGAGTATTGGACATTGAACTTTGACATTTAAATCTCTACTCCGACTTGGTTCTTCCGGGCTGCTACATCAAAGAAAAAAAATAAGTATTTTACATTTTGTAATTTACTGTATTTTGGTTTTATTTAAGGTTAAGCTAGAAAAATCTTAAAGTTGTTGGTTATCTGAGGAGAGCCAGAAAACTCAGAAGTGAGGGTTTTTGAATTGTGTATGCCCTTTGCAAAAGACACAATTGTGAAGGTTTTGGGTGAACTTGTAAAAACCTATTTGATAGTGAACATTAATATCCCCGTGTGAGGATATTAGGAGTGGAGTAGCATTCTGTGTGGCCATGTTGTTGAACAGCTTGGTGTACACCAGTGCAAACCACTATAACTCTGTATTGTGTGGATGTGTGCTTCATTTTCCTATCTTTGATTATTCAGTTGTGGAATGTATGTGGATGTAAATGTTGTAATCATTCTTATATTTTTGCAATTTATCTCTAGTTATTCCTTTATTTGTTTGAGCTTCAGTTTCTTTTCTTGTTCTAGTAAGGTTGCCTTGCAAATTTTATGGTGCATGGTCTTCCTTAGAACAATCAATATTTGAGATTGCATTTTATTCCTCAGTATAGTTTGAATATATTTATTCCTCTTTAGTTTGAGTTCTTGATACAAAGACCTTTCTAGAAATAAGGTTGTCCTACCATAAACCTTGGTTTTTGGTGTAAGGTTGTCCTTAGAACAACTTTTGTATCAACTTCTCAATACTTGTTAATTGAGGTTGTTTTTCATTTCAGCATTGTGAATTGATTTATTTTATTTGGCTATCTCTTTATTCAATTTTGTTGTAATTATTTTACAACATTCACACACATAGGCACATTCAATCATCCACCACAACACCAGAAATTATAGTGGTTCGCTTGTGTGTACACCAGCTGTTAGAAAACAGCCACACAACTACTCCACTCCTAATATCCACTCCCTCGGGATATTACCATTCACTATGAAAAAGGTTTTCTAAGGTTCACCTTAAAACCTTCACAATTGTGTCTTTGATTAGGCTTACACAATTCTAGAAACCCCACACTCTGAGATTTCCTAGATCACCTTAGACAAACATGTATGTGCTATAGTTAATAGCTTTACTATATTGTCAAATTTGTGGTGCAAAAGACACTATATGTATCTTGTTATGAAGCTTGCATATGTGAAGAACAAAGCTCTACTCATGATATGTCAAGTCAAAAGTCTCACAAGATCATCGTCGATAGACAAGCTATGTTCACAAGTCAAGAAGACTCAAGAATGTGGGAATGTTTGACTTAGTTCAAGACTCAAGATTTCTAGAAGCTTTCAAGTTCAAGCTACATCAAGATCTCAAGCTCAAGCTTCATTATGCTCAAGGTCACTCATCTTTAAGTTCAATGTCCTTACTTCACTATTGAGGTATGATTGACCTTAGGTTGACCTTTAGATTAGGCCATTTTGGATACATAATCCATATGTTTTATATAAGTAAGTTTAGTCTGTTCTAAGACTAGTCCTGGTCTTTGTTCGACTAGTCCTAGCATTATTTCAACCTGTCTAAGATTTGCCTGGACCAGTCATAAGTTTGTTGAAAAAATTTAGAATTTTTAGTTAAGCTTTGACCAGTCCTGAAGTCTGTTCGACTAGTCGTATGAACAGATGATCGATCGCTTGTTCGACCCATCGTAGACTTACGACTCAAAGTCCAAATGATAAAATTTGACTTGCTTCGACTGGGTGAGAAACCTTCGACCACTCGAAGGGTGTCCTTCGACCAACGTAGACTACCTACCTACGACCAGTCATGAAACTGCCTTATCCTATCGCGCTCGAATTTTCAAATATCAGTTGGTCCTACGACCAGTCGTAGAGACTTAAGACTAGTCTAAGATGTGATTTACTCACCTATAAATAAAGCACGAATCTCATAATAAAATAAGAAAATCAAGCTAATTTAATTCAGCCTTCTAAGAGATTCGTCTGTGCTTCATTTAAGCTAAGTGTGCATATTTAATATTTTATTTCTTTAGCTTTTTAAATTGATTTTATTTCTTATATTCCAATCTGATCTAAAAAGAGGAAGTGTTGTTTTCCTTTTTTCTGGAATCAAAATCAATTAAAGCTAGCCCATGTGTTTTAATTTAAAACCTATTAGAACTTAGAACCATTATCTAGTGAGTATTGGACATTGAACTTTGACATTTAAATCTCTACTCCGACTTGGTTCTTCCGGGCTGCTACATCAAAGAAAAAAAATAAGTATTTTACATTTTGTAATTTACTGTATTTTGGTTTTATTTAAGGTTAAGCTAGAAAAATCTTAAAGTTGTTGGTTATCTGAGGAGAGCCAGAAAACTCAGAAGTGAGGGTTTTTGAATTGTGTATGCCCTTTGCAAAAGACACAATTGTGAAGGTTTTGGGTGAACTTGTGAAAACCTATTTGATAGTGAACATTAATATCCCCTGTGTGAGGATATTAGGAGTGGAGTAGCATTCTGTGTGGCTGTTGTTGAACAGTTGGTGTACACCAGGCAAACCACTATAACTCTGTATTGTGTGGATGTGTGCTTCATTTTCCTATCTTTGATTATTCAGTTGTGGAATGTATGTGGATGTAAATGTTGTAATCATTCTTATATTTTTGCAATTTATCTCTAGTTATTCCTTTATTTGTTTGAGCTTCAGTTTCTTTTCTTGTTCTAGTAAGGTTGCCTTGCAAATTTTATGGTGCATGGTCTTCCTTAGAACAATCAATATTTGAGATTGCATTTTATTCCTCAGTATAGTTTGAATATATTTATTCCTCTTTAGTTTGAGTTCTTGATACAAAGACCTTTCTAGAAATAAGGTTGTCCTACCATAAACCTTGGTTTTTGGTGTAAGGTTGTCCTTAGAACAACTTTTGTATCAACTTCTCAATACTTGTTAATTGAGGTTGTTTTTCATTTCAGCATTGTGAATTGATTTATTTTATTTGGCTATCTCTTTATTCAATTTTGTTGTAATTATTTTACAACATTCACACACATAGGCACATTCAATCATCCACCACAACACCAGAAATTATAGTGGTTCGCTTGTGTGTACACCAACTGTTAGAAAACAGCCACACAACTACTCCACTCCTAATATCCACTCCCTCGGGATATTACCATTCACTATGAAAAAGGTTTTCTAAGGTTCACCTTAAAACCTTCACAATTGTGTCTTTGATTAGGCTTACACAATTCTAGAAACCCCACACTCTGAGATTTCCTAGATCACCTTAGACAAACATGTATGTGCTATAGTTAATAGCTTTACTATATTGTCAAATTTGTGGTGCAAAAGACACTATATGTATCTTGTTATGAAGCTTGCATATGTGAAGAACAAAGCTCTACTCATGATATGTCAAGTCAAAAGTCTCACAAGATCATCGTCGATAGACAAGCTATGTTCACAAGTCAAGAAGACTCAAGAATGTGGGAATGTTTGACTTAGTTCAAGACTCAAGATTTCTAGAAGCTTTCAAGTTCAAGCTACATCAAGATCTCAAGCTCAAGCTTCATTATGCTCAAGGTCACTCATCTTTAAGTTCAATGTCCTTACTTCACTATTGAGGTATGATTGACCTTAGGTTGACCTTTAGATTAGGCCATTTTGGATACATAATCCATATGTTTTATATAAGTAAGTTTAGTCTGTTCTAAGACTAGTCCTGGTCTTTGTTCGACTAGTCCTAGCATTATTTCAACCTGTCTAAGATTTGCCTGGACCAGTCATAAGTTTGTTGAAAAAATTTAGAATTTTTAGTTAAGCTTTGACCAGTCCTGGAGTCTGTTCGGCTAGTCGTATGAACAGTATCGACTGCTTGTTCGACCCATCGTAGACTTACGACTCAAAGTCCAGCGATAAAATTTGACTTGCTTCGACCAGTTGTGAGAAACCTTCGACCACTCGAAGGTGTCCTTCGACCAGTCGTAGACTACCTACGACCAGTCATGAAACTGCCTTATCCTATCGCGCTCGAATTTTCAAATATCAGTTGGTCCTACGACCAGTCGTAGAGACTTAAGACTAGTCTAAGATGTGATTTACTCACCTATAAATAAAGCACGAATCTCATAATAAAATAAGAAAATCAAGCTAATTTAATTCAGCCTTCTAAGAGATTCGTCTGTGCTTCATTTAAGCTAAGTGTGCATATTTAATATTTTATTTCTTTAGCTTTTTAAATTGATTTTATTTCTTATATTCCAATCTGATCTAAAAAGAGGAAGTGTTGTTTTCCTTTTTTCTGGAATCAAAATCAATTAAAGCTAGCCCATGTGTTTTAATTTAAAACCTATTAGAACTTAGAACCATTATCTAGTGAGTATTGGACATTGAACTTTGACATTTAAATCTCTACTCCGACTTGGTTCTTCCGGGCTGCTACATCAAAGAAAAAAAATAAGTATTTTACATTTTGTAATTTACTGTATTTTGGTTTTATTTAAGGTTAAGCTAGAAAAATCTTAAAGTTGTTGGTTATCTGAGGAGAGCCAGAAAACTCAGAAGTGAGGGTTTTTGAATTGTGTATGCCCTTTGCAAAGACACAATTGTGAAGGTTTTGGGTGAACTTGTGAAAACCTATTTGATAGTGAACATTAATATCCCCTGTGTGAAGATATTAGGAGTGGAGTAGCATTCTGTGTGGCTGTTGTTGAACAGTTGGTGTACACCAGGCAAACCACTATAACTCTGTATTGTGTGGATGTGTGCTTCATTTTCCTATCTTTGATTATTCAGTTGTGGAATGTATGTGGATGTAAATGTTGTAATCATTCTTATATTTTTGCAATTTATCTCTAGTTATTCCTTTATTTGTTTGAGCTTCAGTTTCTTTTCTTGTTCTAGTAAGGTTGCCTTGCAAATTTTATGGTGCATGGTCTTCCTTAGAACAATCAATATTTGAGATTGCATTTTATTCCTCAGTATAGTTTGAATATATTTATTCCTCTTTAGTTTGAGTTCTTGATACAAAGACCTTTCTAGAAATAAGGTTGTCCTACCATAAACCTTGGTTTTTGGTGTAAGGTTGTCCTTAGAACAACTTTTGTATCAACTTCTCAATACTTGTTAATTGAGGTTGTTTTTCATTTCAGCATTGTGAATTGATTTATTTTATTTGGCTATCTCTTTATTCAATTTTGTTGTAATTATTTTACAACATTCACACACATAGGCACATTCAATCATCCACCACAACACCAGAAATTATAGTGGTTCGCTTGTGTGTACACCAGCTGTTAGAAAACAGCCACACAACTACTCCACTCCTAATATCCACTCCCTCGGGATATTACCATTCACTATGAAAAAGGTTTTCTAAGGTTCACCTTAAAACCTTCACAATTGTGTCTTTGATTAGGCTTACACAATTCTAGAAACCCCACACTCTGAGATTTCCTAGATCACCTTAGACAAACATGTATGTGCTATAGTTAATAGCTTTACTATATTGTCAAATTTGTGGTGCAAAAGACACTATATGTATCTTGTTATGAAGCTTGCATATGTGAAGAACAAAGCTCTACTCATGATATGTCAAGTCAAAAGTCTCACAAGATCATCGTCGATAGACAAGCTATGTTCACAAGTCAAGAAGACTCAAGAATGTGGGAATGTTTGACTTAGTTCAAGACTCAAGATTTCTAGAAGCTTTCAAGTTCAAGCTACATCAAGATCTCAAGCTCAAGCTTCATTATGCTCAAGGTCACTCATCTTTAAGTTCAATGTCCTTACTTCACTATTGAGGTATGATTGACCTTAGGTTGACCTTTAGATTAGGCCATTTTGGATACATAATCCATATGTTTTATATAAGTAAGTTTAGTCTGTTCTAAGACTAGTCCTGGTCTTTGTTCGACTAGTCCTAGCATTATTTCAACCTGTCTAAGATTTGCCTGGACCAGTCATAAGTTTGTTGAAAAAATTTAGAATTTTTAGTTAAGCTTTGACCAGTCCTGGAGTCTGTTCGGCTAGTCGTATGAACAGTATCGACTGCTTGTTCGACCCATCGTAGACTTACGACTCAAAGTCCAGCGATAAAATTTGACTTGCTTCGACCAGTTGTGAGAAACCTTCGACCACTCGAAGGTGTCCTTCGACCAGTCGTAGACTACCTACGACCAGTCATGAAACTGCCTTATCCTATCGCGCTCGAATTTTCAAATATCAGTTGGTCCTACGACCAGTCGTAGAGACTTAAGACTAGTCTAAGATGTGATTTACTCACCTATAAATAAAGCACGAATCTCATAATAAAATAAGAAAATCAAGCTAATTTAATTCAGCCTTCTAAGAGATTCGTCTGTGCTTCATTTAAGCTAAGTGTGCATATTTAATATTTTATTTCTTTAGCTTTTTAAATTGATTTTATTTCTTATATTCCAATCTGATCTAAAAAGAGGAAGTGTTGTTTTCCTTTTTTCTGGAATCAAAATCAATTAAAGCTAGCCCATGTGTTTTAATTTAAAACCTATTAGAACTTAGAACCATTATCTAGTAAGTATTGGACATTGAACTTTGACATTTAAATCTCTACTCCGACTTGGTTCTTCCGGGCTGCTACATCAAAGAAAAAAAATAAGTATTTTACATTTTGTAATTTACTGTATTTTGGTTTTATTTAAGGTTAAGCTAGAAAAATCTTAAAGTTGTTGGTTATCTGAGGAGAGCCAGAAAACTCAGAAGTGAGGGTTTTTGAATTGTGTATGCCCTTTGCAAAAGACACAATTGTGAAGGTTTTGGGTGAACTTGTGAAAACCTATTTGATAGTGAACATTAATATCCCCTGTGTGAGGATATTAGGAGTGGAGTAGCATTCTGTGTGGCTGTTGTTGAACAGTTGGTGTACACCAGGCAAACCACTATAACTCTGTATTGTGTGGATGTGTGCTTCATTTTCCTATCTTTGATTATTCAGTTGTGGAATGTATGTGGATGTAAATGTTGTAATCATTCTTATATTTTTGCAATTTATCTCTAGTTATTCCTTTATTTGTTTGAGCTTCAGTTTCTTTTCTTGTTCTAGTAAGGTTGCCTTGCAAATTTTATGGTGCATGGTCTTCCTTAGAACAATCAATATTTGAGATTGCATTTTATTCCTCAGTATAGTTTGAATATATTTATTCCTCTTTAGTTTGAGTTCTTGATACAAAGACCTTTCTAGAAATAAGGTTGTCCTACCATAAACCTTGGTTTTTGGTGTAAGGTTGTCCTTAGAACAACTTTTGTATCAACTTCTCAATACTTGTTAATTGAGGTTGTTTTTCATTTCAGCATTGTGAATTGATTTATTTTATTTGGCTATCTCTTTATTCAATTTTGTTGTAATTATTTTAACCCCCCCCCCCCCCCCCCCCTCTAGACAGGACATAAATTGGCATTTTCAAGTGGTATCAGAGCTTAATAGCTTGTTTTACTTGCTTTGCTATTTGGATTCATTTCCTAAGCTAACGATTTACACTATATATAAGATGTCAAATTTTGATAGCCTTTCAGTCACTAGGCCTCCACCCTTTAATGGCTCCAACTTTCCATGTTGGAAAGCCAGGATGAGAATCTTCCTCAAATCCATGGATGAAAATGTGTGGCTTGCCACAGTGACTGAATGGAACCCACCTACACTAAAGTAACTGGTACGATGGTTCAAAATCAACGAGAGTAACACCATTTTTCTCATGGACCACACTTCAGAAAAGTGAGAGTAGTGCAAATGCTAAAGCACTAAATGCAATCACCGGATGAGTTGAAAAGAATTATATCCTGTGATACTGTAAAACAAGCATGGGATATATTAGAAATGACACACGAGGGTACTTCAATTGTCAAAAAATCTAAAGTCCAACTCCTCACAACCAAATTTGAAGAAATTCATATGGAGGAGAATGAAATGTTTATGGACTTCCACACTAGATTAAATGACATTGTAAACTCTATGTGGGGTCTTGGCGATAAAATCCCAGAAAGCAAAGTATGTATAAAGATACTACGCTCACTACCTGAACGGTTCAATTCTAAGGTAATCGCGATCCAGGAACTTCGTGATACGGACAATATGAGGGTAGAAGAACTAGTTGGTTCTTTACAAACCTATGAATTAAATTTTAAAGTTCCTAAAGGTAAATCTATTGCGCTTAAGTCTTACAAATGTATTTCTCAAGAAAATTCTGATTTTGAAAATTCTGAAAACGATATGGCTCTTTTAGCGAAAAAGTTTTACAAGATTTTCAAAAGTAAAAAGAAGGTTGATTTTCAAAAATCAAATGATAAGAAAAGATCTAAATCTTGGAAATCTTTGAAAGATAGTCAATGTTACAACTGCCAAGAATATGGGCATCTAGCAAACAAGTGTCCTAAAATGATAAACCTAAAAAGAAAGGAATGTTGGCTACTTGGGATGAATCTTTTGGCACTGAAGCCTCTTCTGAATCAGAAGATTCTGAAAACGAGTCGGGCAATGAAGTTAAGGCCCTTATGACTCTAGCCAAGTTCACTTTTTTAGATCATGATGATTCAACCAGTGAAGAAAATCTGAATAGTGAGCATGATAAAGAAGAAGATCTTCAAGATGCTTATAATGCCCTATACAAGAAAAGTTGTCAAATTGTCGTAAAACTAAAACTTTAAAAAGAAAGGTTTTCAGGGCTTAGAGAAATATTTGAGTCTCTTGTTTTAGAAAAATCTCATCTTTCAGATGGTTTTGAAAAATGTAAATGTGATCTAGATTTCAAAACCAACCTTATTAAAAATCTGAAATCTGAAAATGATAAACTTAAACTTGAAATCTCTTCCCTTTTGAGTTTAAAGGAAACATGGAGGTACGCCCAAGGTGATCCTAAATTAGAAAAACTTTTAACTGGATCAAGAAAATGTGGCGACCGATCCGGTTTGGGCTACGACAAAAATATTCCTCCTAAACAGAAGAATATTCCTCCCAAGTTTGTAAAAGGAGAATCTTCTAACTCAAAAGAGAAAAGTTCAAATCAAAAGTTTTCTAAAACTTTTCAATCTTTCAAAACCAGAGGTAACCATATCAATTACCAAAATCAAAACCAAAGCCTTTTAGCTGAAAAAATAGTTAATTTGCTTAAGGAGCTCTTAAAATCTAACTCAGTGGGTCACTCGTACAAAAATTACAATACAAGAAGACCAACTATACTCCTAAACCCAAAACAGTAATGAAATGGGTTCTTAAAGTTATTTGTGTTGCTGCCCACACTGCTTTCAAAGCTACAAGTCATTCGAAGTGGTACTTAGATAGTGGATGCTCAAGGCATATGACTGGTGATAAAGGTTTATTCACTGATCTCAAAGACATGACTGATGGTTCAGTCGCATTTGGTGATGGAAGCAACTACAAGATTATGGGCCAAGGTACGATTCAACTTCATAACCTCCCTTTGTTCAAAAATATTTTATATGTTGAAGGCCTAAAACATAACTTGTTTAGCATATCTCAAATATGCGATAATAACTATAGTGTAAGATTTTCTAATTAAAGCTATGAGATTCTAAATAACAAGGGTTCAGTAATTTTAACTGGATGTAGAACATCTGAAAACTGCTATATTGTAAGTGAATCCAGATCAACTAGTCAATCTTGTTACATGGTCCATACAAACGATACTGATTTATGGCATAAACGTCTTGGACATGTACACTACCGAAATCTATATAGATTGAGCAAATGAGAACTTATCAGAGATCTACCCAAACTACAAAAATTTTATAAAATATGTGGTGAATGCTAGATTGGCAAATAAACAAGGGACTCACACAAAAAGGTGAATTCCAATACCACATCAAGACCACTCGAGCTTCTCCATATGGATCTTATAGGACCTACAAGGATGGAAAGTTGAGGTGGCAAAAGATATATCTTGGTAATTGTAGATGATTTTACCAGATATACATGGGTTGTTTTCTTAAGGGACAAATCAGAAACCCTTGAAGAAGTACAAAAAAAAAATTCTCAAAAGGATTCAAACCGAAAAAGGTTCTCAAGTCAGCAAGATTCGTAGTGATCATGGATCTGAATTTGAGAATAGCGGTTTTGAGAAGTTCTGTAGTGACCAGGGAATATTACATGAATTCTCAGCACCCAAAACTCCACAACAAAATGGAATAGTAGAAAGGAAAAATAGAGTGCTTCAAGAAATGGCTAATGTCATGTTGAATAGCATGAAGCTCTCTAAGAATCTTTGGGTTGAAGGAGTCAATACAGCTTGCTATATCATTAACCGTGTTTACACTTGTGAAGGTAATAATAAAACAGCTTACGAAATGTGGTTCAATAGAAAGTCTACTGTTAAATACTTTCGAGTTTTTGGCAGCAAGTGCTATATTTTACGAGATTGTGAAAATCTGGGAAAGTTTGATATGAAGAGTGATGAAGGGATCTTTCTAGGATATTCTTTAAACAGTCGAGCTTATAGGGTTCTGAACAAAAGGACCGGTGTGATTCAACAGTCCATCAATGTGTTCATTGATGATCACTTAAACATACCTGTCTCAAGTTCAGATAATGATGAAGTTCTTGTAATTGATAAACCTGATACTTCATCTAATCAGATTGATTCTGAACTGAGGACTGTTAAAGATCATCCAACCACACAGATTCTTGGAAACCCTCTCACTGGCATTCGTACCCGTAGACAACTTGAGGATATATGTAATTACGTATGTTTTACATCCCAGATAGAACCATCTAACGTAAAAGAAACTCTTGCTAATGAAAACTGGATATTTGCTATGCAAGAAGAACTTAATCAGTTTGTTCGAAATAATGTCTGGTATCTTGTTTCTAGACCCAAAGATAAACATATTATCGGAACAAAGTGGATTTTTAAAAATAAGCCTTACGAGCTTGGGAATATCATTCGAAATAAGGCAAGATTAGTTGTTCAAGGATACACTCAAATTGAAGGTATCGATTATGATGAAACATTTGTCCTAGTTGCTCATCTTAAATCAATCAGACTTTTTATATCCATTGCATGCTTTTGAAAGTTTAAAATTCTTCAAATGGATGTAAAGAGTGCCTCTTTAAATGGTGATTTACATGAAGAAGTATATGTTGAACAACCTACAGGGTTTGAAGACCCTAAGTTTACTGATCATGTATACTGTCTCAAAAAAGCTCTCTATGGTCTAAAACAAGCTCCCAGAGCATGGTACGAGAAATTGACTAAGTTTTTACTCAGTCATAACTTTCAAATGGGAAGTGTTGATAAAACATTATTTGTTAAGAAACGTAACGACGATATCTTAATGGTTCAAATCTACGTTGATGATATTATCTATGGATCTACCTATACTGACATGACTATTGAGTTTGTAGATTTGATGAAATCTCAGTTTGAAATGAGCATGGTTGGGAAATTGAATTATTTCCTTGGGTTACAAGTAAAACAACGACCTGATGGAATGTTCATCTCTCAATCTAAATAAGCTATGAATTTGATTAAGAGATTTGGATTTGAGAATGGTAGGAATTTTGATACTCCTATGAGTACAACCTTGAAACTCTCAAAAGATTCTGCAGGTAAAAATGTGGATCCGAAATTATATCGGAGTATGATTGGTAGTTTACTTTACTTAACTGTTAATAGACCTGATATTGCTTTAAGTGTTGGTATTTACGCTAGATATCAATCTGATCCTAAAGAATCGCATTTAATTGTTGTTAAATGAATTATGCGATATCGCAAGTACTATTAATCTCGGTCTCTGGTATCCTCATGAGACTAGTGTTCAAGTAGCTGGGTACTCGGATGCTGACTGGGCTGGTAATCTTGATGATAGAAAATCTACTAGTGGTGGTTGTTTTTATATTGGAAACTGTTTAGTTTCTTGGCTTAACAAGAAACAAAGTTCTATATCACTTTCAACTGCTGAAGCTGAATATATCGCAACTGGTAATGCGTGTACACAGCTTGTTTGGATGAATCGTATGCTAAGTGATTATGGAATTAAACAGGATTCTATGTTATTATATTGTGATAATACTAGTGCCATAAATATTTCAAAAAATCCAATTCGACATTCTCGTACTAAGCACATTGACGTTAGATTTCATTATATTCATGAATTAGTAGAAGGAAAAGTTATATCTGTGGAATATATCCCTACCGAGAATCAACTTGCTAACATTTTCACTAAACCGCTTGACAAAAGCAGGTTTAACAAAATGAAATTTGATCGGGCATGTGCATTCTAAAATGATTATTTATGCCTATTTGTATCATAGAGTATATATTTGCTAGATTAAAATTTAATTTTTTTTATACATGATATCATATTTTTGGTGATGTTCGACCAGTCAAGGATTTCCTCGACTTGTCGTGGCATGACCGATCGAAGATAACCACAACCAGTCATAGATTACGGTGATTGGCTTAAATTGGGGAAATTTTCATTTCTTCATTATTTCAACTTTCCTCTCCGACTAGCCGACGTTCGACCAGTTGAACCCACCTTCTAAATCCTTCAAGGTTAGTGTTTCATTTGCTTATTTCTTGTGGTTTATGTCAAGTTTGTTTCTAGTTTCTTCTTGAAGTTGTCTATTTCAAGTTTTGTTGAGATTTGTGGTTTTTCTTCTCCAAAATCTGATTTTAGAAAACCCACTTCTCAATCCTTTGCAACTGTTTGTTTCCTTGAAATCTTTGTTGCAAATGGCTTCTAGAAGTATAATGACAGCATCCCATGGTCCATCTTCTTCCAAATCTACTCCTCTTACTAAGCATCATCTTCGGGCCTCCGATAATGATCCGTCTTATGTTCGGGACATCAAATTGTGAAATGTTATTGTGGAACATTGAGTTGATGTTAATCATGTTGCCCCATTTGATATCCTTTCCATTCTTCAAACTGTAGGTTGGGATAACTTATTGCATTGGGGTGGGCCAGTATACCGGTCCATTGCACAATCCATGTTTGCATGCATAAATAATTTTTCATTGGAAAATTTAACTTTTTCAATAGCCATAAGAGAAGGACCATTTGATGTTGATCGTCATTTGATTTCAGCTCTTATGGATATTCCTATGAATGATGAGGGCATTCTTATCCATAACTTATCTGATAAACCCTCAGTCACTGAAAAATGCATACTCACCAGAGATTTATACAACTTGGATGCTCAATGGACATATAAAGGGAATGCGCTCCCTTCAAAGTTTTTGTTACCCAAATACAGAATTCTTCACAAAATCTTTGTGTCTAACTTGTATCCTTGATCTGGTAATAAATTTGAATTGACGTCCTTCATGGTTTGTGTTCTGCATGTCGTTGCCAAAGTTGCACATATTTGTTTACCATCCTTGATTTGTCACCACATTATTCAGTTTCGACTCCATCCAAGTCACAGGGACATCCCTTTTGCTTATTTGATGATTGTGTTGGCTAATCATATGTTAGTCGACATGCCGGTTGAAGAAGCCCCTATCCATCATCTTATATTTAATAATTCTAACCTTAATAAGATGAAGCTGGATATGCTTCCTGGTTAAGGGGTTGGTAATGTTGGTGGTGAAGCTGAACATGAGGAAGAAGCTGCTGATCTTCCTTCTGATGATATTAACATGGACGATATTTTTGAAGAACTTGATTCTAATTCCGCAAATGATCCTGATTATGCACCATCAGACTTTGATGCGCGTTTGCGTGATTTGGAGGAGAAGGTTGATAATATGAATGTTAAGATGGAAAACATGTCTATTGCCTATGATATACAATTCAAGTATATGCACAAATATCTTAGGTGCTTGAACAAGGGCGTGCATCAACTTGATCCTTCCATTCATGCTCCTTCATCTGGTTCAGATTAGTTCTTTTATGTTTACCAGTCTGTAATAACTTTATTTCTCTTGCACTAGATTAACTGGTTTTTGAGATTGTAGCTATCTTTGATTTAGTTCAGTTTTCTGTATTATGTGTGTTGCTTATGTTATTTTCTCATATCTTGACCTGTTACCTCTCCTATATCTTTTTTAATTATTTTTCCTCAGACATCTATTTTGTGCTTCCTTTGTCCTATTGTGCCAAAAAGGGGGAGAATGAATGGATGGTTAATAGTTAATGGATATATATATATATATATATTATACTCAGGGGGAGTATATTGGATATATGTGATATATGTTATATTTAGGGGGAGTAGGTGCAGAGATTGTAGAGAATATATGTTGAATTGATTTCATGCTTATGTATATGTGCCGGTTGATATTAACTGGTGCATGATTCGTTATTGACTGGTGCATGATTCAAATATTTTGTTTTATGAAATATATCCTATAAGTGTGTTTTGTTACTAATTTGACAAATGGGGAGATTGTAAGTGCTATAGTTGATAGCTTTACTATATTGTCAAATTTGTGGTTCAAAAGACATTGTATGTATCTTGTTATAAAGCTTGCATATGCGAAGAACAAAGCTCTACTCATCATATGTCAAGTCAAAAGTCTCACAAGATCAGCTTCGATAGACAAGCTATGTTCACAAGTCAAGAAGACTCAAGAATGTAGGAATGTTTGACTTAGTTCAAGACTCAAGATTTTTAGAAGCTTTCAAGTTCAAGCTACATCAAGATCTTAAGCTCAAGCTTCATTATGCTTAAGGTCACTCATCTTTAAGTTTCAATGTCCTTACTTCACTATTGAGGTATGGTTGACCTTAGGTTGACCTTTAGAGTAGGCCATTTTCGATACATAATCCATATGTTTTATATAAGTGAGTTTGGTCTGTTCAAAGACTAGTCCTGGTCATTGTTTAACTAATCCCAGCACTGTTTCGACCTGTCTAAGATTTTCCTGGCCTAGTCATAAGTTTGTTGAAAAAATTCAGAATTTTTAGTTAAGCTTCGACCAGTCCTGGAGTCTGTTCGACTAGTCGTATGAACAGTGTCAACTGCTTGTTCGACCCGTCGCAGACCTACGATTCAAAGTCCAGCGATGAAATTTGACTTGTTTCGACTAGTCGTGAGAAACCTTCGACCAGTCGAAGGTGTCCTTCAACTAGTCATAGACTACCTACGACCAGTCGTGAAACTGCCTTATCCTATCGCGCTCGAATTTTCAAATATCAGTTGGTCCTACGACCAGTCGTAACGACTTAAGACCAGTCGAAAACGTAATTTACTCACCTATAAAGAAAGCACGAATCTCAGAATAAATTAATAAAATCAAGCTAATTTAATTCGGCCTTCTGAGAGATTCGTCTGTGCGCCATTTAAGCTAAGTGTGTATATTTAATATTTTCTTTTTTTAGCTTTTTAAATTGATTTTGTTTCTTATATTCCAATCTGATCTGAAAAGAGGAAGTGTTGTTTTCCTTTTTTTGGAATCAAAATCAATTAAAGCTAGCCCATGTGTTTTAATTTAAAACCTATTAGAACTTAGAACCATTATATAGTAAGTATTGGACATTGAACTTTGACATTCAAATCTCTACTCCGACTTGGTTCTTCTGGGCTTCTACATCAAAGAAGAAAAACAGGTATTTTACATTTTGTAATTTACTGTATTTTGGTTTTATTTCAGGTTAAGCTAGAAAAATCTCAAAGTTGTTGGTTATCTGAGGAGAGCCAGAAAACTCAGAAGTGAGGGTTTTTGAATTGTGTATGCCCTTTGAAAAAGACACAATTGTGAAGGTTTTGGGTGAACTTATGAAAACCTATTTGATAATGAACATTAATATCCCCTGTGTGAGGATATTAGGAGCGGAGTAGCATTCTGTGCGGCTGTTGTTGAACAGTTGGTGAACACACAGGCGAACCACTATAACTCTTTGTGTTGTGTGGATGTCTACTTCATTTTCCTATCTTTGATTATTCAGTTGTGGAATGTATGTGGATGTGAATGTTGTAATCATTTTATTTCAAGCTCAGTGGGAAATGTTGTAATAGTTTAGACTTATATTTCCACAATTTATCTCTAGCTATTTCTTTGTTTGTTTGAGCTTCAGTTTCTCTTCTTGTTCTAGTAAGGTTGCCTTGCCATTTTTATGGTGCATGGTTGTCCATAGAACAATCAATATTTGAGATTGCATTTTATTCCTTAGTATAGTTTGAATATATTTATTCCTCTTTGGTTTGAGTTATTGATACAAAGACCTTTCTAGAAATAAAGTTGTCCTACCATAAACCTTGGTTTTTGGTGTATGGTTGTCCTTAGAACAACTTTTGTATCAACCTCTCAATACTTGTTAATTGAGGTTGTTTTTCATTTCAGCATTGTGAATTGATTTACTTTATTTGGTTATCTCTTTATTCAATTCCACTGTAATTATTTTAGATTTGGCGTTGTCCTATTCACCCCCCCCCCCTATGACATATAGCTTGGCTTTTTCAAAACCAAATAGAGATTTTTCTGGTACAACCTCAAAAACCAAAAAGAGATACAAAAACGTAAATGTACTTCTCTAGAAATTCTCATTTGAAGAATCCTGGTAGAACCGATCCGATGTAGATGACGATGTTCAATGTCCAGTCTCATATATTTAAAGGTTCTAGTTTTATATGATTTTTAAATTAAATCAACCTGGGATGGCTTGATTTGATTTTGATCTCAAGAAAGGGGAAAACACAAATCTCTTCTTAAAGTAAGATTGGAATAGAAATCTCAAAATCAAATAATAAAAGCTAATTAAAGAGAATATTAAATGAGCACAATATAACTTAAAAATATCACAAACTTATCTCTTAGAGTGGTGTCTTAATTTCTCTTTAATGAATGAATAAACTCTAAAATCTGTGCTCTATTTATAGGTGAAAATACTATTCTCTCAACTGGTCTAAAGGTCGGTTCAACTGGTCGAAGGACCACAAAATTTTAAATTTTCTGGCACGATAAGATAACTCCGTTACTCGACTGGTCGAGTGGCTTGCTCGACTGGTGTAACGCCCTGAAAATCAGGGGTCGAGCATAGACTCAACTCTCGAGTTCCAACGCATCACTTATGCAACAAAATGAATGATGATTGAATGTTGTCTGTATTATTGCATTGAACATGAGTGAGATTAAGCCAAAACAACATATCATACTCCAGAGACAGTTAAATTGCAAGCGGAAGACTATGATAGATATATAAAATATAAAAACAGTGGTGAATCTCCAGAGTGTGATAATGTTACCAGGTTAAAGAATTACAAGTACAATTTCAAGTTATACCAAAGGTGTAGTGTTATCTAGTCAACATCCCTGTAATCCCGTCGATCAAGACACGGCTCACTTGAAGCCGTCAGCATACAGCATATACGAACAAGCATCATTGTCATCATAAAGGTCCGGCTCCACCTCAGGAGTAGCATCGTCATCTGCAATCAGACAAAGTCTGGTGGGTGTTCGGAACACCGTCCCGTAACGTGAGAGTGAGTAGCTAACTCAATGGAACAATAAAGCATAGGTTAACATGTTATCAATTCAGTCAAGCAGTAATGATAAAGCAGTAAAATCAAACACTCCTAACTACTCTTATTAATGCAAGTATGAATGCAGTCATGATGTATGCCCTCACCACACACTCCCTCGTGCGACACCATCTTACGTTCGCGATATGCTTGCATTCCTCAGTGCTCCACATCTTCCAAGCACATGCAATGCATGATGAGCATGATTACCAAGTTGTTATTAGTCCATTTCAAACAGTAGGATTGAGAAACTAAGGCACCTCCCTTGTATCATTCTCAAACATGATCCATTCTAGGGTCGTCAGTCCTAGTTAATCTCATACGATGGTGTGTTTCTAGGTCGCTGCAAAGGCTGTCAGGGCTGTTACGTATAATGGTTACACCACTCCCCCATCACCCTTTTAACGGTTCATCACTAAGCTGATACAGGCCTAATTTCATACTCTATACACTGCGGCAAAACTCATCGCCTCACCACAAATTCAGATTATGCTCGAGGTCACTACAAAGGGTTGTCAGGGCTGTTACACGCATTCATTGCACTACTCCCCCATCACCTTATCAATGTAGGCTGACAGCACGAATATAGTGTCTCATACCACCATAATCGGCTCACGAGTCTGGTTATTCACTGGTCACTACGGGGAGGCACGTGGCCCCAGCGTAGGCCGATAGCTCGACCACGGTGTCCCATACCATTATGCCCGGCTCATGAGTCTTAGCGGATCGAGGTACCATGGTTAACGGAATTTCACTGGTAAGTTTGGTACCCGAGGTTCAAGTAGAGGCGTCCAAACATGGTGAACATACATTAGACAGATCGGGTTACTTGACGAGCTCGGCTAGCTCGAGCGCACAACAAGTTGAACGACATGAAGCGCATAAGCACTTCGTGTGACCAACTACTATCGCCAACCGAAGTACGACTCGAGTTCGTCGAACACATCTCAGGTGGCAAATGAATCACAGCCACGAATTCCATCCCGTTACCGATTGCCTGGACTATAATCATAGCCCAAATCACATTCAATTACATATGGTTAAAGCAGTAATGGATCAAGATTCAAATCATACAATCAAAGTCTGATATTATCCACAAAGGGCTGCTAGGGTTGTTGCACGCACTCGTTGCTCCACTCCCCCCATCACCCTTCACGGATTTATGGAATACCACTTAAACATGTAAAGTAGCCAAAGCAAAATTAAATAAACAAGTAATTCAAACATATTAACAAGCATGTTATAAAACATAATGCAAACAGGAAGTCCAAACACATACGTTTCATAAAACAGTAAGTGCTTAAACTAAATAACTTACATGAAGGAAATCATACACATCACTAAGGTAGTTGAGAATCCTATCTCAACACCTTTATACATTACAATTTACTAACTACTACTCATTCAGCCATTTCAACAAACACTTAGACTAAATTTTACATCAACATACATGACATATGTTGATCACACAAGTATTTGGCCAAATCCTTTCACTAGGGAGTTGCCCCAATTTAACATGCGTGCACCCACGACGGATAGTCATGGCAAGCAGGAATCCAAGTTCCATATTCATTCAGTCATTTCCACAAACACTTGGGCCACACATCTTAACATATATAGTGTACATTGGCCGTGGCGTGATTTACGGAAAATCCTTTCGTCAAAGGGGTGTCGCCTACACAACGATCATAATATCCATGACAATTAGTCATGGCGAGCACGAATGTGAATTCAATACTCATTCGGTCACTTTTACAAACACTTAGAATACACTATTTTAACATACATAGTGTATATTAGCAAAACATGTATTAGGGCGAGTCCTTTCGCCAAACAAGTATTTTGCACATATATAATATATTCATACAGCAAATAATCATGGTAAACACATTCCTAAAATTTATACGTATACGGTACTTTCTACAAATACCTAGAATATGTAAAATTCTATATTCTTCATCTTTAATCGAAACAGAAAATAGACAGCACTTTGTACATGTACAATTGCATGCAGATCATGAATCTATCATTATCTAACATTGAAAGCATTGAAAACCATAACCTATACACCTAAAGTCCGCACCTTTTGTTGTAGAATCGTAACGAATCTGATAGGTTTGCTAAGCTTTCATCTACGGCAGTTTGGCAACCTATAGAACGAAATGGGTTAGCTATTTCATAACCTACAACCTTTACAACCCCAAAACAGATTAGGGTTAGGGTTTCTTACCTAGGAACGGAGTCGAAATCGCTGAGAAAGCGATGAGAATGGGGTGGTGCAGCTTGTGTAGCGGTAGGGGATAGGAGTAGGGAGTTTCTCCCACTTCTCTCACTCTTTCTCTCTCTTTTCTCCCTTCTCTCTCTAGGGTTTCTCTCAAATTCGTATGATTGTGAGAGAGAGAGAGTTCTAAGGTCCTTATATAGCCTAAAATCTCACTAAAATAGACTTAAAGTCAAGGTATACTTGGGTTTTGTCCAAAGGTCACCTGTTTCAGCTTAACGGAGCATTTTCGGAGTCCCCCCTTAAGCCAAAGGTCGGACTTAAGCTCACTGACTATGGATCTAGGTGGAGTTAAGTTTTCATTTCGGTCGGATTCCTAGATCACGCGTGGCGGACCAGTTTCAGTTCAACGGTAGTGGATCTCGATCGGAGATTCCGAGTACATGGATATGTTTATGAAATTTTTCCTGATCCAAGGGTGTAGTTGGGTCAGATTCTGACGGTCTGGTTGCTTACAAAATGTCCGCAAGTAACAAGTCTCAGATTACTATTTGAGATATTTATTTATAAAGAAATCTAAGTGTTTTTACACTCCTCGCTCCGTACTCAAGCGAACAGTCGTAGGACATTGTCTGGATTTGATTTCCAAGATGGTTGTTAAGCCCAGCGAGGCGATCCTAAGTCCTTAACTTGGTATTATTCGGACTTCCAATGTGCGGTCCAGATCTGATACAGAGTTTCAATGTGCTCTCGAGAGCAACTAGGTAATAAGATTGATCCTAGATTTTAGGGTAACGTAGCGTCAATGATTTTACAAGTTTTGGGTCTTGCAGATCGTATTTAAAGTGGATCAAACGGATTTCATAGCTAATCTAGTGTAGCACTTAGTTAACTTTGTCTAATTTCTAAAGGATTTAGTCCTGAGTAATTTCTATCTGAGGTGGTACCTGGGCCTTTGTAGTTTGTATATAAAGTGATCCAAGTTATACTACTTAGCTAGTTTAAGATAGTGTCTAGGGTGAAAGTACTTAGAAAAATTGAAAGAACAAGGTGGTGAAGGGTGGGATTTGTGAAGGAAATTGGTTCAAAAGCGGTTTTAGACTTTGGGATTTAGTTCTGACAAGTTAATAAGGTGTTAGAAGCGACTCATTGCTTAAGGACGTCTAATCCCAGGTTGGCAAAAATCCGGGATGTTACAACTGGCCGAGTGGCCTACTCGATGGTCGAGCAATGCACTCGATTAGTCGAGTGGGACCAGAGAAGCTTGCTGGACTTTGAGTCGAGCCTGCACGACCGGTCGAGCACTGTTCACTCGACTGGTCGAGCAATCTCCAGGACTGATCGAGGGTACAACAGAAAATTCTAAAAAATAGCAACAAACCTTAGACTGGTCGAGAAAACTCTTAGACTGGTCGAGCCAGTACTTGGACTAGTCGAATAAGGTCTAAGACTAGTCAAGAAAATGACTTATAATCATATGAAATGACCCACATACAATATGCAATGAATATGACACAATTTAGGGTCAATCTAGGGTCATCCAAACCTGTTTGTGAGTAAGAACAAATGTAATATCATTTGCTTCAAATTCTTGAATACTTGTGATACTTGAAGCTTGAGTTTGAACTTAATCTTGAGTTACGCTTGAGTTCTTGAATCTTTAGCGTTCTGTAGTTGAACTTCAATCTTGAACTTGAGTTCTTAAATATGATCTTAAAATCATGAACTTTAACACGCTTCGCTTCAACTTGAAGATGTGGACAAGATCGATGAAGATCCAGAGAACTTTGAAAATGTATGAACTTGATCACTTCAACTCAAAGCATGATACAAATACTAAATGGTTTGGCACAACAAAATTTGACAATACAACGGGTGTTATATTTACACAATAGCACTTACAAGTTTATCTTTTCATTCTTCCAACTTTTAATTTTTCCATCGATGGCTTTCACGTTATGTCAACCTTTTTAAAGATCTTTAATAAGTAGCTGTTTTTGACAACAACTATTTTTTTTTAGGTATTCTTTTTTTTTTTCAATTCTTCTCATCGAACATGATGGACAAATTCCCCGGGTTCGTTCCTTCCATGCTTAATAATCACCAAGTTAACAATTCAATATCAAACTGACACCTTAATTTGTAAACTAGATGTGACATGTGAAATCATGACTCAAGCAATGTTTAAAACTTCTAATCATGGATTAATAATTCGAACTTAACTATGAAATCTAATAAGTAACTAAATCCAAGAGTCATAAATCACTAACATTAAGTATCTTATACTTCTAAATCATGGATGATCTTCAAAATCAGTCGAATTTACATAATTTTAAGAAAATTTTTCACAAATTTTGCTCAAAGACTAAGAAAACAGCTTGCCTAATCCACACCCCAACCTAAAATCTACATTATCCTCAATGTAAAAGATATAAGTATGCAATGCACATGGGACAATGAAAGTAAAGGAGAAGTGATGGAAAGATAATACCTAATGAAGGAATTTTTAGGTTTTTCCAATTATCTCAATGTGAAAAATGGGTTAGCACAAAAGACTCAAACCGATGATAAGCAAACTATCCTAAAATGGCAGAGGCAAACTACCTTAGTCCTATGAAAGTAATAAACTAATCTTAAACTAGGAAAGTATGGGAAAAGCTACTCAGTCATGCCACAAGGTTCTTCCTCCGGCCAATATCTTGATAAATTTCTCAGTAGGTTTCTCAATAAGATCATCCAAAAGCCCTTTTTGAAATAGGCTTGGATGCCCTGGAGCATGAATTTCTCAACAAGAAATTTATGAACCTCATCAAAAAATTGTCATTGAATCGTTTGAGGTATCCAAAGGATATATGATTCACCTGTGACAGAAAAAGTTTCAATGTTAGTACTCCATGGTGAATCAAAGACTACAAGTAGATAAAATTCAAAAAAAATCTCAGCAGATGATGTAATCTCAACATATTTCGAAGTTTTGGACTTCGGTTCAATTTTCAGCTCTCCCTCCTGTGATAGTAAACATTCAGGATCTATGGAGGTAGGGGTTTCAGAATAAGGGTTCTCTTAGTCAGTAACAACTACTGAGATGTTGTCTTGTAAGGCATTCACTATGTCTTGTGTCATAGGATCAGTTGAATCTGCACAGTGTGCGAAACAATATTCCTAAGAGTTGAAAATTCAGTTGAGAGTGGCTCATTCTTCACATTGAAGTTTGTGATGATCTGCCCAAGGATTCCATTGTCTGTGAAAGTGGATGGACGTATGGTCTCTTGCTCTTGCCATTTACATACAGATTGAGGATCAATAGGCAAAGCATTGATTTGAAGACTCTGTTCATTGAAGCTTCTCAGTAAGGGCATTGAATCGTTAAAAGTGTATAGCTCAAATGGTAGCCTCAACTGAGTGGTTTCAAATTCCAGAGTCATATCGAGCAACTAATCCATCTCCCGAATCATATCATCATTTAATTCAGGGGAGTGGTCTAAACATACCTCACAAAGGTTGGAAGGGTTAGTTGAAAGTGGTTCATCCTCCACATTTAAATTGGTCATATCAGATGGGTGGAGTAGATCACTATGGTCGATAACTTCATGAACCTCTTGATCATTGATATAAGCTAAACTTGAGATTAAATCCAGGGGAATTTGAGCTATACGTTCATGATTGTCATCTCGATACTCATCATCTTCCAATTCAATACAGTACACACTTGGAATGGGACCGCTTTTCTCACATTCTGTTCCTAGATTGGGTTGACGTTAGATTAAACTAACCTCTTCCTCATCATTGAAACTAATTATGTCATGTGAGTGAAGTGTGTCAGAATAATTATATTTGAAAGACACCCTCGTCTCTTTATCATTCCTTTGGACTGTCATCGAGATCGACTCTTCAAGAAATTGAACCATATGCTCGTTAACGGAATCCAACTCCTTATTCCAAATTCTAGAGTTCTTCACAAGAAAGTTAGGATCACTTTCCTCGCATTGTGTTTCTGGATTGAATTGTGGCTAGGACGAATGAGCCTCCACTATCTTATCAATGCACAAATTAAGCGCTTCTAATGTTTTTCTAATTTCTGCAAGACAGTCCATGTAACTCTGATGTGAATCCTCTTGGATCATTTTTTGTTGGATCTCAAAGGTAGGGGATCCAAGAGAATAATCATTATAACATGTTGTGGTTCATCTTTCCAATTTTGATGTTTCCACTGATCATAGTCATATGGATCATAGGTGGGAGAATCTGATGGTTGTTGATACATATTATCACCCATAATATAGTATCTCATTGTTTTATTCTTGTCTAATGGGTGATAATAATTCTCACTCACATAGTTATGATAACCCCAACACTCACGTATTGTATTCTTACTCCGTGGGGTGTAATTATTCTCCTGCATATAATCATGTAAAGACTGCTTAACCGATGGAACGTTATATTCCGGTCGGTTCTTGATGATGGTTTCAGAAAAATTTTGAGACATAGGCTCACAACAAGATTTACCAATCCCACGACATGAAAAGAAAATACTCAAGTTATCGCAGATCCATTGTAATTTGAGTCACAATAAACTATTAAAAAATGAAAGTATTCCTTATAATTAAACTAGAATCAAAGAGAGTTCAATATAAACATGAATCAAAGCAATAGAAACATCCCATCACGCTACAAGCTTCACCTCTTAGCCCTAGCTAAGAGGTTTAGCCAACCATAGACATGATTGAACTAAAATCTTTAGAAGAAAACATAAAAAACTAAGGAATAAAGGAATAAAAATCCTTGGCAACGGCTCTCCACCCTTGTGCTTTGCTCCTCAAAACCCTAGATGATGCCTAGGGACGTCCTAGGGACTCCTATTTATAGTTTTGCAACACCTCCTTTCGCACCGACTTGGAAAAAATTTTAAACCGCTTCAAATTTATGAAGTCGGCGTAAAATCTTCGATGCATCGAAGATCTTTCGATATGATCTTTAATATAATCAAAGGTCTTTCGATAGCATCGAAAAAGGTCCAAAATTGTCCAACGAGTTTGGCTTAAAAATCCTATATTTCTCGATATATCGAAGGTCTTTCGATATGTTCTTCGATATGTACTTCGATATATCAAAGTTCTTTCGATATGATCGAAGGCCATTCTAGTAGTTTTCCAAAATTAGACTTTTTTGGCCTCGGAATTTGTTTTCAACACAATTTTCAGGATTTATTTTCTTCACTTCAAATCTTCAATTATCTTCCTTCATCACTTGGTTTCCTTAGATCTTTGGCATGTGAATTCTTCAATCTTGGTCTTCTAAGATCCAATCCTTGGCTTGGTGATTCTTGAGCGTTAAATCCATTCTTTTAGCATCATTTTCAATCCAAGCTCTCAAATTCACCTTGCAACACAAACATGATTAAAATAAAATATTAAGCATTATCATGTTCATAAAACCAAGTAATAAATAGGGTCCAATATGCAAATTTGACCTCAACAGCATCTCGGCACCTAATATTCATGTCTTCATAAGAGAAGAGTTGTGCGGATCTGCATGTCTTCATATCTTTTATGCATATTCCTTTAAATAATGTCAAGGAATGCCCTGATACTTTAGAAAGCTTGCAAAACTTGACAGAATGTAGACATTCAAACTGTCTACGCAACTCATTGAGGATTTGCACGGACCCGCGCAACTCATTGGTTTTGTGTGTTCTTCTTTCACTCTTCCTTAATCTCTCTTATACCTGTCAGACATATCAGAGTCTTCTTTCCCAAAAATTTTGATATTCTGATTCTTCAAATGAAGGGATAGGGGGAATTTATAGTCCCTCACACATGTCAATTCTTGAATATTGAGCCATGGGACCCACTTCGCGAATCTTCTCTTTGCACTACTTGCAACTTACCAATCCTATAAACATGAGTTGCACGTTCCTGCACAACTATGATGAGTTGCGCGGACCCGCACAACTCTAGTCTCCCGCGTAACTCAGGTCACTTGCGCAACTTATTGTCCTAATCATTTATTTCTTCCATTCTTTCCTTCTTCATTTCTTTTAATCAAATTTCATGCTCCAACAAATGCCCCTTGATCTGATGCTTAACTGATCATCAGGCCAATCGAAGGATAAAAAACCCTTCTATTTGAAAATCGGGTTGCATAAATCGACACAACTTAAGCGCAATTAGAATCAGGTCATGCTCGCCTATAAATACTGGACTTCAGAATTTTTCTCATCCTCTTGCGCAACTCATCCTGTTCGTGCAACTCTCTCTATTCGTGTAACTTTTTCGCCTGCGCAACTCCTATTGCTTGCGTAATTCTCTCTGCTGCTCACACAACCGATCTTCTCTCGCAACTGTTTCACCTTTGGCAAAGTTTTTAGAAATAGTTGAATTCATCCTCTCATTTTACCTTCTTAAAATGGCTCAAAATAAGAGGGAAAACATGTCTAATAATCTTTGGTCTACAAATAATCTTATGAAACAATCGAGAGCTTCAACTAATAAGGATATGTCTTCAAGAAAGAAGAATCATGCATCTTATTCAGGAGTCAAACAAGTCACTAAAAACTCTTGGAATTGCATAGAAATTCACGAGGAAACTCTTGAATTCTATAATCCTTCTAAGAATGAAACAATCGTTATCCTTATAAATATGCAACGTCACCGATCAATTCTTCACAGTGAGCTAACTGACCAAATGATCCAAAACGATCTTATTTCTACAAATAATTGGATTATAACGGAACCAAGAATTTTATAAGGATATCTGGAAGAGAATGGATCTTGCCAAAGAATCGGTAGAATTCATAAAATGTGATTCTTACGCCCATGTGATGATTCTCAGCAACTCTTTCCTACTCTTTATTTCAAAATCACTCAACAACATTTCTTCACCAAAAAATCACCCTGGAATACAGAAGGATTCTTGACAATGGGTCTTTTATCTCCTCGAGATTATTATAGCGCCTTGACTCGAGCCATTGTTCAAAAACATGCCGTCATCCCGAAGCAGATTGACCTTTTTGACATGATTATAGCCACATCAAAACATTGAGGTTTTCTCAATCATTGGTCTCCAATTACCAATTCATTCCATCTTCCTTTAGGCGAGATTAGTATCACCTTGTGGGATCTACTTTATATAGCAGGTCTTCCCATCATAGGCAATATTTTCGATGAATATGTACCTTCGAATGAAGAATTTACTCTCACTTCTGCAGGAGATGATAGATATGAGGTTTCAAACACTGCTCTTGAACTCTTTAGAGAAATGGCTAATTTCCCATAACTTGATGAAATTCATTCTCTTGACTAGCTATCTCATTTCTTCCGAAACTTACGGTATATTTCTTTCTACTTTCTCTTTCGAAATCTTCATCTTATATACATTCATGTCATCTTGTTTTAATAATTGTATCATTATCTTAACAACTTTGTAGGCCAAAATCATCGAGACCTCAAGATTATTCGTGAGAATATCAAAAACACGGCCGAATATAGCTCTTCTTGCGAACTAGCTTCTTTCTTAGCTTATTAGTTAAGCTTGGTGATATTTCCCAATTCAAAACAACTAGAAATTATCAAGCCAACTATCTTTGTGGTTGTAGGCATGGTGACGGAAGGTCAGAAATATTCTTTAGCTTCCCCAATCCTTTGCTCATTATATCGTGCTTTCGAAGATGTCATTTTTGGCTCTAAAGATTCAACCTCTAAGTCTTCTTCAATTTGTGCTCCTTGGCATTTCTTCATAGGCTGGTTAAGAGTGTATTTTCCTTGGACCTTTACTGATTCTAAAAAAGCTTATTCAAATCCTCACTGGTTCCCACTTCAGCATTATCAACTAAGGAAGATGATCGAAAAATCAAATGGTTGGGTCACCAAGAAAATAGAGAACAATGATCCCATCGACTTTTTTTTTTAGTTTCCGTTCACTAGTTTTCCAGAGGATATAGAAGTTATTGATGATGATTCTATCTTTGCCGGCAAACATTCATTCCCTATTTCCATCAGGTCCAACATTCTTCCCTTGAGAAAAGGTGGAAAATTTTTGCGAGAACCATATTATCCAAGTAGGTTTGCCCGCCAATTTGGTTTCGATCAGACAGTGCCAGAGACTTGCAATATTGTTACAAGGTCAATGAGGAGTTATGACATTGGACCATATAATTGGGCCTTGATATGGAGGCAACTTTTGAACGTACGTACTGGATCATGCTTCATAATTCCTGGCTATAATTATCCAGTTCATGCTTCTTATGGATGAATGTGTTGGTTAGCTTATCAATATTACTTAGTGCACGATTATTATCCAGTAGATTCTTCCACCTCTCGTAAGAAATTATCAGAAAAACCAAGGCATAGGTTATTTCGAAGAAACAAATCATGCCCACATTCCAGACCAACATTGCATAAAGATTTCTTCGGAGGATACTATTTGTGAGGTGAAGCCCGCCGATACCCTTGAAGGATGGATAACATTTGGTACTCCTGTAAAGAATTCAAAGAATGCATCCAAGTCATCAGATCGTCTAGAATAAAATGATAATTCTTCGCAATTTCATCCCCCTCTGCCCTTGCAGATTTTACAAGATAACTTTCCTTCATCATCAGAAAGGCAAGAGACAAAAAGATGTCATCACTCTCTTCGAAAGGATAAGCAGGTTATAATTGACGACCCATAGTTGATCTTGAAGAATTATGACACGCCCTAAACTCGAAAATCGGGCTCAAGAATTCCTGATCGCTGAATCTGGTGCTAACAGCCTCTGTAGTTCCCCATTCTCAGCTTATGACACCCATATGCCAGATTTCGATCCTGGGATCCGACAATGAGAATTTTCAGTATGATTTTTTTAATGGAACATAACCAAGTCACAAAACAACATCACCACATATTCATTATATCAAAAACTTTGAGTACAATGCGGAAAGGGAAATACAACTCCAAAATAATCTACCACGCACACCTGCCTCAGCACTGCTGTGATCCAATGTCACCTGCATGCAACAGTCGTGCATAAGCTTACAAAAAGCTTAGAGGGTGGTGTAAGTGTGTGCGCAAGGCAAGTGTCAAGTATGCAATATCAGAGTAATGCAGAAATATGCTGGTAAGTCCATGAAATACTATCAGTCATACCAGTGATATGCGATGCAAGGCATAAATGCTATCGGCCATACCAAAGCCATGCGATGCGAGGCATGAATGCTATCAGCCATACCAAGGCCATGCGATGCGAGGCCTACGTAGCCAAATGTCATATGCGAGATGCAACGCAAGCATGTCAGTCCTCATCAAGTATATATATCAGTACAATTTCCTTCTGGGATATCACCTGGGTCTAGTACACTCCACACTAACTGTCGCCTCCCTAGCCGCACAGCCCAACGAATGGAAGAGACCACACTATCTTTCTGACCAGTAGTCTGCCAATACCTACCTAACTCGTCGATAGCGGACCCATTTGCAAGCTGGTCAAACTCAACCTAGCTTAAAGCCCCCTCACTCAAGCGGATAAGGCCACACCCCCTTCCAACCGACCACGACACAGTGGGAGACATGGCCTACTGGTATTTGGCACTCATGCGCTCATGTATCCACTCAGTCTAGACGTTGGAGCATCTCCTAGTACCAAAAAGGTTCTGAGACTTTCACGCAAGGACATCCTATGTGCCTACAGTGCTAGAGCCAATATTTTCGGTATCCAATTCGGCCATTCATGATGTGCCTGTGGAGGCCACGGCCATGATGTCGCTAAGGCATACAGTGATCATGTCACACAAATGTAAGATGCATGAATCACACTGTCTAGTCATGCAGCAATCCTACGCGTAGCGCGCACTCATGTGGGCAACTCCTATCAGTGAGTCCCATAAACAATCTGCCCAATGACATATACTATGATTGGTCACTCCTCATATTAACCATATATATGATGCATATGGGCATGAATCATGGAGTTATACTAAGCATGTTATATGGTGATGAACTATCTTCATAACGAAGATGTGCCTAGACGGCCTACACACAACAAGTATGGGCCTAACAATGAGCCATAGGGAGAGTTACAATACGGACATTTAACCATCATTGCTCCTACAATGTGGACGTCAAACCATCATTGCTCCCAAGGCATGGCCTGCCATAAACATCATTACATATATCATGGTGAAATCACACATCGCAATGGGCCTCATATACATCACATTTAGCCCCACACAAAGGCCTCACATACATCTCATTGGGCCTCACTCATGGTCCTCAAACGCATCACAATGGGTCTCAACCCATGGACCTTGAATACATCACAATGGGCCTTAGATACATCAAGCGGGCCATATCACATGGGCCGCACCAATGGGCCTCATATACATCAAGTGGGACATCACATGGGCCGCACCAATGGGCCTCATATACATCAAGTGGGCCGCATCACATGGGTCGCACCAATGGGCCTCATATATACGAAGTGGGCCGCATCACGTGGGCCACACCATAAATAGCAGCAGAGGTAGTGATCGAAAGATCATTTGGACCATGCCAAAAAATAGCCGTGATGATAATGATTTCCACTATTGAAACTCCACAGGGTCCACCATCACGTTTATTTTCCATCTAGTCTGTTCATAAGGTCACAAAGACCTGAATTAAGAGGAAAGGTCCCAAAAGGATTTCAATGGTGGGCGTTCAACTCTCCACTATTTTCCGTAGTGTGGTCCACCTAATAGATCTGCCTCATTTGTAGTCTCAAGCCTTGAGACGAGCTTGCCAGTTAGATGGACAGTTTGGATGTAACACATACATCAGCGGGCCCCATAGAACTTGCTAGCGTCAAGACCATCAGCTAACTGGTGCTAGTGGGGCCACAGATGGATGGTCTTGATCGAACTTAGATCAGACCCACAGAGCATGCTAATGTATACAACAACTCTGCTGCTCGTGGGTCCCCACCATCCCAACCTGATGTATGGTGTGGATTATCATACAAATATCATGGTGAGCTCCATTCAGATGAACGGACAGCGTGGATTCCACCCACGCATCAGGTGGGTCCCGTCCAGATGGACGGACGGTGTGGATGAAACCCACACACGTCAGGTGGGTCCCACGGAACTTGGTGACGTCCTCAGCAGGTGTGAGATGCGCCAGCCAATCCGCTTTCAACGACATGTGGGTTCCCACGTGGGGCCCACCAGATATGTATATAACATATACATGTATATTATATATATTATTATTATATATTATTTTATTTATTTATTTAATTTTTTTAAGGGACCCGAGGAACCTAATGGTCAGAATAGATTTCCTGCGGACATCACCGTGGACCCATACACATGGTGCGTGTGCATAGACGTGCGCACCCGAGGAGCACCGGACTGCATTACTTGGTCGAAATGCCTTGACCGAGAATATCTCCAAAAAGAAAGAGACTCCTCTCTTCTTTCGAACTCCCGCCCGCAGCAGTTTGAACGGATAACATCCGTTTGGAATTGCTGTGGCCCACCATCATGAAACCCTTGAAAGATCTAGACTGTCCATCTCGTCGGCCACCCAAAATTGACCACTACCCCTGTTTTCCGCCAATTTTGGATTATAGCGAAGCCACCCCCACCATCCAAACCGGGACCCATTGCCAAGACAATGAAACGATCAGTACCATCCATCACCTATGGATTTAACTCTGTCGAATATACGGATGGAGGGGATCCTTAAAGATACCACCTTAAGCGAATCTCATCGACCCGCAAGTCAGACAAAAACATCGTTCACAAGAGCGGAAACAGTGGACTGTCGTAGCCAAGAGGATTTCACCACCAAGAATCTCGCGAGCTACGATTCCAAACAGGCCAAGAGGATTTCACCACCAAGAATCTCGCGAGCTATGATTCCAAACAGATCAGAGCCATCCGATCTACACCAGAGGGAATTCCGACCCCAGCCACGGAGGCCGAAGGGATCAGAATAGCCGCCACACTTCTTAAACCAAAATTGCCTCTGCCGCATACCTCCAACAGCGAAAGTGACTGATCCCGCTGTAAGATCCTGCATCGGGGAACAAACTCCAATATGGAACATTCATTCAGTGGGACCCACGACTCTCCTAAAACCCATCCAAGGATGACCCAATCCAACTTAATCTGTGAAGGAGAGAAGGTAATTCGGGAGGAGAAACCGCCAGGCAATGAGTGCACTGTTTTGTAAAAAAGGGACTGCGTAAAGAGGAACTATGTTTTCTTTGCTACGCAATGGAGTTACGTAAGGAGTTTTCATAGAAGGGTCTAGAGGCTCTTAGACCTATTAAAACCTCCCACGATGGGAGAAGAAGAAAGCACAGTAAGAGAAGAGAAGAGAAACAAGAAACAAAGAAAGAAAATAGAGGAAGAAAGAAAGAGAAAACGTGAAGGAGAGAGTGAGTTTTAGAGCGAGTCAACCCACTGCCTTATGGCTACTGAGCCTGAGTCCGAGTCGAGCATGGTCCGGGTACTGCTAGATGTTCCAGCCTAAGGATAAAGGAAAAGAAGGGCAGGGGAAGAGAGAGAAAGAGAAAGAGAGAGAATGAGAATGAAAAGAAAAGAAAAGAAAAAGAAACAGAAAGAAAAGAAAAGAAAAAGAAAGAGAAATAAAAGAAAAGAAAAGAAAAGAAAAGAAAACGAAAGAGAGAGAAAGAGAAGAAGAAAAGAGAAAGGGAGGAGTGAAGACCTTTAACCATGGTTTAGCTCCAACTAAAAAGGCCGAGCTATATGTCCTAGAGGGGGGGTGAATAGGACTATGCCAAATTTAAAAATAAATAGCAGAATTTAAACAAATTAAATAAAGATAACACATAAACAATCTCACAATGCTAAAATTAAATACAATCTCAAATGTACGATTATTAAGAGATTGATACAAATGTTGTTCTAAAGACAACCTTACACCAATAACCAAGGGTTTATGGTAGGACAACCTTACTAGAATGGTCTGTGTATCAAAAAGTCAAACTGATACAGAGGAATAAAGAAATGAATAGCAAGAAAAGAAATCTAAGCTATTAGAAGATTCCCACACTTGCATAAAAGAAATTACAACATTCTCCACAAATGCAAAAAGGAAAATTACAATCATCCACAAAAGAAATAAACAATCAATCCATAAGACTAGAAATTATAGTGGTTCGCTTGTGTATACACCAACTGTTTAGAAAAACAGTCACACAACTACTCCACTTTTAATATCCTCACATAGTAGATAATAACATTCACTAAGAAAATAGGTTTTTCCATGTTCACCTAAAACCCTCACAATTATGTCTTTCAAGTGGGCTTACACAATTCAAAAAAAAAAAACCCACACTCTAAGTTTTCTGGATCACCTCAAACAAACCAAAATAGAGAGATTTTTCTGGTACAATCTCAATAAAACCAAAAGAAAGGAATTTACAATAATGTAAAATACCTGAATATTCTCTTTTTGATGCAGCCCGGAAGAACCAAATCGGAGTAGAAGTTCAACGCAGAAGTTCAATGTCCGCACTTCACTTATGAAATGGTTCTAGGTTCTAAATTGATTTTAAATTAAATCAAGTTGGGTTAGCTCTATTTCATTTTGATTCCAAGAAAATGACAATCTCAATCTCTTCTTCAAAATATGAATGGAATATAGAATACAAAATTAAATATAACAAAACTAAATTAAGAGAATATTAAATAAGCACAATATAGCTTAAAATAATGACTAACTTATCACTTCGAGTGGCGTATTGATTTAGCTTGAATTGAATATTAAACTCTGAAATTCGTGCTCTATTTATAAGTGAAGAAATCGCACTCTCGACTGGTCCTGTGGTCTCCACTACTGGTTGTAGGACCAACAGACTTTCAAAATTTAG
This sequence comes from Magnolia changhungtana, assembly GCA_030180095.1. NCBI lineage: Eukaryota > Viridiplantae > Streptophyta > Magnoliopsida > Magnoliales > Magnoliaceae > Magnolia > Magnolia changhungtana. The sequence continues at coordinate 1,863,610 of JASAUF010000324.1, read as the reverse complement.
GTTTGATAAGATAAAGCCATTCCACGACTGGTGGTAAGACCTTCACGACCGGTCGAGAGACCTCCACGACTGGTCGTGACCTGTCCACGACTGCTCATGTAGAGCCTAATTTAGTTGTTAGACTTTGAGTCGAGGCTGCAGGACTGGTCGAGCACGAGTCGAGAACTGTTCATACGCCCGGTCTAGCAGTCTCCAGGACTGGTCGAGGCTTAACAAAAAATTCTGAAAATTTGAAACAAACTTAGGACTAGTCGAGGAATTTCTTCGACTGGTCGAGCCAGTGCTAAGACTAGTCGAACAAAGTCCAAGACTAGTCGAAAAACAATCTAAGCAATTATAAAATGATTTAATTGAATTATGTATTTAAAATAACCTACCCTAAGGTCAATCTAAGGTCATTTATACCTTGTATGAACATTAAGTCTTCTTTTTCTTTAGTTGATAGTCATTCTTTGAAGTTCACGAAGCTTGAGATCTTATCATATGATGAAGTTTGATCTTGAGACTTCTGAAGCTTGAAATTGACTAACATTGAAGCTTGAACTTGATATTCAAAGTCTAGGAACTTTGTCTTAACTTGTACGAAGCTCTGAAAATCTTGAACTCTTGAAGCTTGAAAGCTTGAATTCACACTTGATGTTGTAATCGAACATGACCATGTAAACTTGCATTTCTTGAAGTAAAGATCTTTGTTCTTGAGAGATGCATTGTCTTGAATATGTAGATGCGCTACACAGGACAGATTCAAAAAGGTTTTGGCACTACAAAATTTGACAATTATAGGCGCTAGGGACCATAACACTTACAATCTCCCCCTTTGTCAAATTTGTGACAAAACACACTTCATAAAAATATAAGCATTATACGCACAAAGAATCATGCACCAGTTATCAAAAGAATTTCAACATGGTTAAAGAATCATGCACCAGTTATAAATAGCTTAAAACAAAGCATCAATTCGTTTCAATTCCTCTAACAATACTCCCCCTAAAATACTCCTCCCCCTTACCCAAAGAAGGCTATATATCCACAATCCATCCACAATTCACATGCCATATACTACATATCCACATATCCACATATTAAGCATGACAAAATTCTCCCCCTTTTGTCACAATAAGACAAAGGAAGAAACCAATACATGAACCATGTCACGCTCCAAACCTGGAAATCGGGGTCACGAAATTCCCGATTGCCGAATCTATTGCCAACAGCCTCCGTAGTACACCATTCTCGGCTCCCAGCGTCCATACGCCAGGTTCTAATCCTGGGATCTTACAAGGAGGATTTTTCAATGTACGTTTGTCTTATAAGAAGCATAACCACAAGTATACCTAAATCACAAAGGCAACGTCATCATCACATATTCACTAATATAAACAGGAATACAATGCTGAAAGGGAAATACATATGTCAAAAATTAAAGCACTAGAAGACGCTTCGTGCCCTAAGCTCCACTCTACTGTAACCTACCGCCACCTGCACGCATCTATTGTGCATAAGCTTATAGAAAGCTTAGAGGGTGGTGGAAGTGTGTGCACAAGATAAGTGTCAAGCACACACTTACAATGCCATAATCATACAATATCTGAAATATCGGCAAGATCATGAATCATATGATATCAGAGTAAGTGGAAATATTGACAAGTTCATGAGTCATACAATATCAGAGTACGCAACACAGATCAGCTATGCAAATGAGGAATCATAGAGAGCCAAATATCAGATGTCGAGGGTACAATACAATACATAAATACTGCTAAGTCCGTCTAGGCCATATAAGTACAGAAAACATAACAACCAAAATGTTATATGCCTGCGGATGCAATATGCGATGCGAATGAAATGATCAAGCTAGAGTGTGAGGTCAGGATGACAGTACATAGTATCACATGCTACGGGGTCCATCACAAGGGGCTTCTATCCAAACCAGTCACATACCTAAATTTAGATAGTCAGATTCAATGTGGTAAACTCCTAATCTCATGTTAGTAGCATGCCCAACCAAAATCCTGACCATGCGAAGGTACACGTAATAAATAGTTGCGCACCACCAGCCCAAGTGGATAGTGAATTAATGAATGAATGAGTATACAATTCCTACTCAATAACTCCACATATCAGTCGGTTCCTCTCTGGGATCATCACCGGGGTCTAATACACTCCACAATGGTTGCCGCCTCTCTAGCCGAACAACCAGCGAGTGGAGAAGACCTCACTATCTGCCTAGCTAGCAGTCTGTCAATACCTACCCAGCTCGTCGATAGCAGACCCATTTACGAGCTCGTCATACTCAGCCTAGCTTAAGCCCCCTCACTTGAGTGGATAAGGCCACACCCCCTCCCACACAGTGGGAGACGCGGCCTACTAGTATTCGGCACTCAGGCGCTCATGTATCCACTCGGTCTAGACGTTGGGGCATCTCTTGGCCTCGGAGGTTTAGGAACTTTCACCCACGGACATCCAAAGTGCCTAGATGCTCGAACCAAATATTTTTGATGTCCCATCTCGCTATCCATGATGTGCCTGTGGAGGCCATGGCCCTGATGTCGCTAGGGCGTATAATGATCATGTCACACATATGCGAGATACATGAGTCTCACCGTCTAGTCATGCAACAATCTTATGCATACCGTGCGCCTATCAGTGAGTCCCATAAATAGTCTGTCCAATGGTATATGCTATGATCAGTCACTACTCATATCAAGCATACATTTGATACATATGGGCTTGAGTCACAGAGTTATACTAAGCATGTTCTATAGTGATGAACTATCCTTACAACGAGGATGGGCCTAGACGGCCTACACACAACAAGTACGGGCCTATCAATGGGCCCTAGGGAGAGTTACAATGCGGACATTTAACCGACATTATTCTTACAATGTGAACATCAAACCATCATTGCTCCCAAGGCATGGCCTGCCATAAACATCATTACATAAACCATGGTGGAATCATACATTGCAATGGACCTTATATACATCTCATTGGGCCTCAACCCATGGGCCTCAAATACATCAAATGGGTCGCAGCAATGGGCCTTAAATATATCAAGGTGGGCCTCATACATTCCCAAAAAAAAAGAATCATATTGAAGGATCTGGACCATTCCACAAATAGCAGTGGAGATAACGATTTTCACCGTTTACAATTCCAAGGCCCACCATCAAGTTTATTTCCCGTCTAGTCTGTTAGTAAAGTCACAAAGACTTGGTTGGGAGGAAAAACAAATATCAATTTAATCCAAGATTACTATGGTCCAAAAAGGACTTCAATGATAGGCGTTCATCTCTCCACTATTTTCTGTGGTGTGGTTCACCTGATAAATCAGCCTCATTCTTAGTCTTAAGCCTAAGATAGGCTTGCCAATTGGATGGATGGTTTGGATGCAACACATACATCAAAGAGGGTCCCACACATGGGGTGCACACGTCACCAAGGCAGGCTCCACGGAACCTGATGCTTCAACAGTAGCAATAGACTAGTGTGTGGTACACTTGCCAATCTAATCCCATCACAGGTGGGTCCTAAGTGGGCCCCACCATAACATTTATTTTCCATCCAGCTGTTGATAAGGTCGTACAAACCCAATAAAAATAAATAAATAAATATTACATTTATCCAAAACTTCTGGACTCCAAGGGAGTTCAATGGCAGACGTTCAATCCTCACTGTTCCTTGTAGTGTGGGCCACCTGAGTCTCTTGCACGGCTAATTTTTGGGTGGCCCACAACTAGAAGGGGCTCACAAAATGTACGGTGTTGATGTTCTCACACATTATGGTGGGGGCCATGGTTGGGACCCATAGTCCCTGCCTCCAGCGTCACACGCAGCAGGACACTGCTGACACCAGCAATAGTAGCGTCTGCTACTTGTTTCATTTTATTTTTTGAAAAATGTTTTTTTGAGGTTTTTCCTAAGTGGGGCCCGCATCAGGTGGATCCAACCCAACCATTGTATTCCATGGCTCAAGATAGACCAAACAAGCCCAATATTCAATATATTTCGATGTGAAGAAAAATTAAAGTGGGCCATAGTGGATTTTAACGTTCAAAATACTATTTTCTAAGATACGGCCAGCCAGATATCCAGATTGTCCTCAAATTTCGGCTCAACGCCTAAAATGATCTAAGGAATGGGATGAATGGCGTGGATTAGACCCATACTTCAAAGGCGGGGCCTGCATGAGCGGCCCACCAAGAATTTTGAATCAAACTAATATTTTTGTTTTCCTTCCCAACCTCCAGCGTCCAGGGAGGTTGGGTGTTAGACCTCCTGGAGTACCTCCAGTGAGGTAGGGCCCCACATGGCATTGTGTACATTACATTAGGGTGGGTCCACATGTGTGGGACCCACCAGCCATGGATAAAGCAGATATTTGTGCACTTCCTCTAATTAGGCCTGCTTAAACGGATTGCTAGGAGGGCCCACTAGGTGGACCACATGGATGTGAATAATATCACAAGGTGGGCCACGATCAAACACAAAAAGAGAGAGAGAGAAAGAGAAAGAGACACGTGCGATGGAGGGACCCCGACACTATGGGCCCTCCCTTCCATGCATACGACATTCATCATGTGGGTCCCTTTACATGTATGCCCACTAAATCAAAATCAATGGTGGAGATTCCTTCTCCACCAAAATGGAAGGTCTAGATGACCCTCATTCACTAAGAAAGTAAACATCATGATGGGGTCCATGGAGATTGACCCCGTCATGAAATGATCATGAGAAATATAGTGGGCCATCGGCCACATCTAGGGTCCAAAGTGGGATCCATACTATCAACCGATAGGCCCCACTTGGCCCATCATTAAAAGAATGAAATCTAGACCTATAGAACACCCACCATTCGATCTTCTTGGTCCGATGGAACGCCAATCTCCTTGTGTCTCAATTTGATGGAAGGTGATGAGAAATGAAGGGCTAGGATGATGGATCTTGGGATGGGAAGTGGGACACACATAGCCTCCTCTCTCCCATAGGAGGCCATGGACATTGGCTCTCCCTTGGTGTTGCTTGGGAGTAATGAGAGAGATATGAGAGAGAGAGTAATGTAAGAGAAGTGAGGGATAGGTATGATGGGTGAAAGGGTGAGTGATGGGTGAAAAGGTGAGTGATGTGTACTTGACATGTAAGGGTGAGAGTTGACTTTAGGTAAGGTTGTGTAAGAGAGGGATGGGTTGGGTTGCTTGTACTTGATTGATGGATTGATGTCACGTGTCGTAGAGATTCCCTCGGGATTGCAAATGTACGGCATTTCCCTCGAACGGAATGCGGTCCCACATCTCCTGGCCAGGGTATCGCCTCGGCGCGTAATACACGGTGACAGCGCGGTCGCACTGGTACAAGTCTCGGGTATAGCCAACTCAGGAATACGGGATACGTCTCAGGGTTACGTGCAACTACCGATTATAGATCGCGAGTCATCAGAATTCAACCGGGAGGACCGCGGAAGCCTACGGAATAGTATGGGTTAGGATACAGGCCTCACAAACCAGGACGTAGATAAACAAGGAAGAATAAGAAGAGTAGTGAGGAATAAATGATCAAGATATAGTCAAAATAAGCAAGTCATGTTCAAACATATTAACCAAGTTCTACCAAGTGAAACCAAGTTAAGTCAAGTATAACCTCATAAGACAAAAGAAATCTAAGTATCATTAAAGTTATTACAAACCAAGATCAGAAAATACTAATCAGATCCTGAAGAGGGAGCAAGAATAGATGGATGTAACACTCCGGATTTTTCCCAACCTGGAGTTAGACGTTCTTAGGCGATGGGTCGATCCTAACACCTGATTAACTTCTCAAACACTCAATTCAAAAGTCTCAAATCCCTTTTCAAACCATTTTCTTCAAAACCTCACATTTCCTTCAAAAATCTCACCTTTCACTACCTTATCCTTCAAAATTTTCTAAGTGCTTTCATATTAGACACAAATCTTTAAGTTTAGGTGATGTTGATCAATACTTAACTTAAAAATTACTAAGAATAGTAAAAAAATAAATAAAAGGGGTTTTTAACCATTAACCTTTTAGAATCTCATAAATAAGTAGGCTATTTGGATATATCAGCTTCTCCTACCCCAAAAACATGTATTGCACGTCAAATAACTCATCATGGGTTGTAAAATACACCTATTTCAAATACCGGACGGCGAAATCACCCCAAACAGGATAGCGAGTGGTGAGAGCCTTGCCGAGTTGGTGAGGCCTTGCCAAAATGCGGGCCTGGCAGAGCTACAGCGGGGCAGCGGGCCGTTTTCGACAGAAAAATTCTGAACTGTTCGTCCAACTTTGAAAAATCATATCTCCCTCGTTATAACTCCGATTTAGGTGATTTAAAAACTAGATTGAAGCTTAATGAGTCTAGTTTCATATAAAAATATTATAAAAATATAATTAAAAACTTAATATAGTTAAATATAGGTCATTGTGACAATTGTCTGGAAAGCATTAGTTTGGACAACTACCGCTTCTAGAATTTTTAGAATTTTTCTACAATACGAAACCTAATAAAATTTGGTAGAGATGAAGTAGATGTGATGAAAAACTACTAGAAAAATAATTAAAATGATATACTACCTAAAAGTGCCAGAAATGGACGTAGAACTGCCTTAGGATCATATTCTTTCGTGATTAGGGCCTAATTTAGTTAACTATTAAACTGAATGCTCAGTAGAATTAGCTTGAATCACTTTAAACACGATCTAAAAGACTCAAAACTTGTGGAATCATTGATGCTACGTTACCCTATAATCTAGGATCAATCTCATTACCCGGTTGCTCACTAGAGCATCACGAAACTCCACATCGGACTTGGACCGCACGTCAAAAGTCCGATTAACGCGAAGCTAAACAATTAGGACTACCTTAATAGGCTTGACAACTATCTCGGAAATCAAATCCAGATACTGTCCCGGGGCTATTCGCTTGAGCCCGGAGCGAGGAGTGTGAGAAAATATGGTTTTCTTTGAAAATTAAATTTAATTTAAGTAATCTGAGACTTGTCATTTCCAGGCCAAATATAAGCAATCAGATTGCAGAATCTGACCCAAATACACCCTCAGATCAGGGAACATTTCCCATACATGTCTGTGTACTTGTAACCCTGATCGAGTTTCAGTGACCGTTGAACTGAAACTGGTCCGCCACGTGTGATCTGGGAACCCGATTGGAATGAAAACTTAACTCGACCTAGATCCATAGTCAGTGAGCTTAAGTCCGACCTTTGGCTCAAGGGGGGCTACAGAAGTGCTCCGTTGAGACGGAACAACCTCACTTTGGCTATAACCTAGGTATACCATGACCCTGGGTCTAATTTAGTGAGTTTTAAGCCTATGTAAAGACCTTAAACCCTCTCTCATTCTCACCATACGAATTTGAGAAAACCCTAGGAGGGAGAAGAGAAGAAAGAGAGAGAAAGTGTGAGAGAAGTGAGAGATTCTTCCTGATACTCTACCTTGTTATCCTACGTGCTTAACCATCACGTTCTAATCGCTTTTCCGATGATTCCGGCTTCATTTCTAGGTAAGAAAACCCTAACCCTAACTTGTTTTAGGGTTTCTATTGGTACAAGTAGCGAAGTAGCTAACTTACCTTGTGTTATAGGTCATCGTATCGACGTTAACGAAAGCGTAGAGTTTCTATTAAGTTCGTTACGCTTCTACGGTATAAGGTGCGGACTTTAGACATATAGGTTGAGGTTTTCAAAGCTTTCAATGTCAAATAATGATAGATCCATGATCTGGATTCTATTTCACATGCAAAATGCGCTATTCATTTTGCGATTCAGTTACGTATGCAAATTATGGCATTTAGTGTATTTGGTATATTTGTAGAAAATATCGTACACGTACAATATATGAAAGTGTGTTTGCCATGATTAATTACTATGTGTATATGCTATATATGTGTGTAATACTTACTCAGCGAAAGAATTCGCCCTAATACATGTTTTGGGGAATATACGTTATGTATGTTAAATAAGTGTAGTCTAAGTGTTTGTGAAAATGCTTGTATGAGTAAGTATTTAGATGATAGTGCTTAGGGTAGGTGTTGAGATAGGATTCTCAACTACCTTAGATATGTGTATGATTTCCTCCATACAAGTTATTTAATTTAATCGCTTACTTATGAGATGTATGTGTTTGTATTTCTTGTTTATATTGTGCTTTATAATATGCTTGTTAACATGTTTGAATTACTTTGCTAATTATGCTTTGACTATTATACATGCTTTCTGGTTACGGATTGAATGTGATTGGGGCTATGTTATAGTCCAGGCAATCGGTAACACGTTTGAAGTCGTGATTGAGGTTCATTCGCCACGTAGGACGTGTTTGACGAACCCGAGTCGTGTGTTGGTCGTCGGCAATGGTTAGGCCACACGAAGTACTTATGCACTTCATGTCGATCGATGCAATATGCGCTCGTGCTAGTCGAGCTCGTCAAGTAACCCGATGTGCCGATGTATGTTCACCATGTTTGGATGCTACTGATTGAACCTAAGGTACCAAACTCACCAGTGAAAATCTCATTTAACCTTGGTACCTCAATCCGCTAAGACTCATAAGCCGGGCATGATGGTATGGGACACCGTGGTCGAGCTGTCGGCCTATGCTGGGGCCACGAGCCTCCCCGTAGTGACCAGTGAGCAACCCAGACTCGTGAACCGAATACGGTGATATGGGACACTGTATTCGAGCTGTCGGCCTACACTGATAAGGTAATGGGGGAGTGGTGTAACAATTGCGTGTAACAGCCCTGGCAGCCCTTTGTAGTAACCTCGAGCATACTCTGAATCTGTGGAGAGGCGACGATCCTTCCCGTAGTAAACAGAGTATAAAAGGTGATGGGGGAGCGGTGCAACGACTGCGTGTAACAGCCCTGACAGCCCTTTACAGCGACCTAGAACAGTATCATCGTATGAGATTATCTATGACTTATGACCCTAGAACGGATCATTGTTTAGGAATGATATAAGGGAGGTACCTTAGTTTCCCAATATTGTTGTATGAAAAATACTAATAACAACTCGGTAATCACGCTCATAACATAGCACTGCATGTGCCTGGCATTGTGGAGCACTGAGGGATGAACGCATGCCACGGACATAAAATGTTGTTGCACGAGGGAGGTTTGGCGAGGGCATGCATCATGACTACATTCCATACTTGTATTAATAAGAGTATTTAGGAGTGTTTGATTGTACTGTTTTATCATTACTGCTTGACTGACTTGATAACATGTTAACCTATGCTTTATCGTTCCACTGAGTTAGCTACTCACTCCCACATTACGGGACAGTGTTCTGGACACCCACCAGACTTTTTCTTAGATGCAAGTATCGACGAGATGCAGGAGGCTGAGCCTGATTACTATGATGATCAGGATGAGTTCTCCAACATGCAGTTCTTTGGAGGCTTCGCTTAGGCCATTCAGATGACGGGACTATAGGGTTTACCATTATAGTTGTACCATTTTTTTTTGCATTTTGATTTTGTAACGACCCGTAAATTTCCGTACATTGGGTCGAGTACCACCTTGACCAGAAATCACATAGGATTAAATTCTTTAGAAATTTAACAAAGTTAACTAAGTGCTAAACTCGATTAGCCATGAAATCCGTTAGGATCGCTTTAAATACGATCTGCAAGACCCAAAAGTTGCAGAATCATTGACGCTAGGTTACCCTAAAGTTTAGAACCAAACCCATTTCCCGTCTGCTCTCGGGAATGAAACGAAACTTCGTATTAGGTCTAGATCGCACATCGGGAGTCCGATTAACCTGAAGCTAAGGAACTAGGACCGCCCCACTGGGCTTAACAATCATCTCAAAAATCAGCTCCATCCGATGTTCCATGGTCATTCGCTTCGATCCGGAGCGAGGGTGTGTGAAAAACACTATTCCCATTCCAAAATAAATATCTGGAATAGTGATCTGGCATCATTCGTTGACGCCTCAATATTAAGCAACTCGACCGTCGAATCGACCAAATTACACCCTCGGATTAAGAAAAATTTCAGGAACATTTACATGTACTTGGAATTTCTGATCGTGGCCCGCTGACCGTCGAACTGAAAGTGGTCCGCCACGTGCGATCTGGGAATCCGATCGAGTCAAAAATGTAATCCCACGTAGATCCATAGATGGTGAGCTTAAGTCTGACGTTTGGTTCAAGGAGGGCCACCAGAACCTCCCTTTTGAGCTGGAAAAGTGGCGAAATGCCTATATAAGCAGTCACCCTTGAAACTGAGTCTAGTTTGGGAATGTTTTTGGCTATAAAAGGGGCTTAGAACAGCCCCTCTCACAGCCATACGAATTTGGGATTTTAACCCTAGAGAGAGAGAGAGAGAAAAGAGGGAGAATAGTTTGGGATTTGTGGGAGATCTTCCTCCTACTGCTTTGGATTGTTACACGGCCTACACCGCTTCATTCCAGGTGTTTTCCCGGCGGTATCCATCCCATTTGAAGGTAAGAAACCCTAACCCTAGGTCTGATTTAAGGTAGGATCGATGTGGGTTGTGTAACGACTAACCGATTCCGCTCTTTAGGCTAGAAAACTCCCGTATACGGAAGGTTTGCTACCCTTGCTGATTCGTTGCGTTTCAAAAGGCAAAGGTGAGGACTTTAAGTGTATAAGTTACAGTTTTCAACGCTTTCAATGTCAGATAATGGTAGATTCATGATCTGCATGCAATTGCACATGTACAAAGTGCTTTCCGTTTCCTGTTTCGATTAACGTTGCAAAATATGGAATTTCACATACTCTAGGTATACGTAGAAATACCATATACGTATTTTTTTTGGATAAATGTTTGACATGTTTATTTAATGTATGATTATATAATATATGAATAAAATACTAGTTTGGCGAAAGGAATCGCCAAAATACATGTTCACTTGTAAATGCGACGTATGTTGAAATTGTGCATTTTAGAAATACCGTATACGTATTTCTTTTGGAATAATGTTTGACATGTTTATTTAATATATGATTATACAATACATGAAGAAAATACCAGTTTGGCGAAAGGAATCGCCGCAATCTATGTTCGCTTGTAAACACTATGTATGTGAAAATTGCGTATTCTAGAAATACCGCATATGTATAAATTTTGGAAATGTAATTGTCATGATTATTTGTCGTATGAATATGGTATGCGTGGATAAAATAACCGCTTGACGAAAGAATAGCCCTAATACGCATTTGCTAACATACGTCGTGTATGTTGGAATAGTGTATTCTAAGTGTTCGCGTAGATGCTTGTGTGTGTAAATGTTTGAGTGTTAGTGCCTTAGAGAGGTGCTGATATGGGATTCCCGACTCCCTTAGAGACATGTAGGATCCCCTCCACGCGGTGGTTCGCTATAACCACTCACTGTGATGTGTATGTAATCGTATCCCTATGTGTATAGTGCTTTACAACATGCTTTACAACATGCTTTACTTCATGCTATACTTCATGCTTTACTTCATGCTTTATAACATGCCTGCTAACATGCTTGTATTGATTGTTTATCATGCTTTACTCCACATGTTATTGATGAAAACTGTTTGAGTTTGGGACTATGTCTATAGTCCAAACATTCGGTACCAGACTTGCGGTTGTGGCTGAGATTCATATCGCCACAACGGACGTGTCTGGCGAACCCGAGTCGTATTTCGGTTGGCGATAGTGGTTGGCCACACGGAGTGCTTTTGCGCTCCATATCGCTCAACTTGTGGTGCGCTCGAGCTAGTCAGGCTCGTCAAGTAAACCGAAGTGTATATGTATGTTCACCATGTTTGGTCGCTACTGCTTGAACCTAGGGTACCAAACTTACCAGTGGCGATCCCGTTAACCATGGTACCTCGATCCGCTAAGATGCATGAGCCGGGCATGGTGGTATGGGACACCGTGGTCGAGCTGTTGGCCTACGCTGGGGTCATGTGCCTTCCCGTAGTGACCATTGCGCAACCAAACTCGTGAGCTGATTATGGTGGTATGGGACACTATATTCGAGCTGTCGATACTTACGGCGAGAGCCGAGTACGGTGAGACCTGTGCTCGTGCTGACGGGCGACGAGTCCTTCGTAGTATCTTCGAGTATACTCCAAGTGTCTGTGATTGACGACGAGTCTTTCACAGTAACTAGAGTATGAGTTGAGCCGAGTACAGTGAGACCTGTACTTGAGCTGACGGCTAGTGATTGAGCCAAGTACAGTGAGATATGTACTTGAGCTGACGGCCAGCAATTGAGCCGCATACGGTGAGATCTGTATCCGCGCTGACGGGTGACGAGCCCTTTACGATGCCTTCACTACGCTTCTCAAACCATAATATCGTATGAGATTAGCTAGGATTGACGACCCTAGAATGGATCATGTTTGGGAATGATACAAGGGAGGTACCTTAGTTTCCCAATACTGCTGGTTGAAATGGATTAATAAAAACTTGGTAATCATGAGCATCATCGCACCGCATGTGCTTTGTAGATGTGGCGCACTGAGGGAGTAAGCATTCGCGAACGTAAGATGATGTCGCTTGAGGGTGGTTTGGCAAGGGCATACAGCATCATGTCATATCATTTTTGCACTTAACAAGAGTAATTAGAAATGTTTGATTTGTCTTCGCGTTATCATTACTGCTTGATTGATTTGATAACATGTTAACCTATGCTTTATTGTTCCACTGAGTTAGCTACTCACTCCCACGTTACGGGACGGTGTTTGCAACACCCACCAGACTCTGTCACAGGTGTAGATGGCGCCTCTGTTCAGGAGCCGGAGCTCGACTTCGAGGAGGATCAGGAGGAGTTCTCCTTTATGCAGTACTCTGACGGCTATGCTTAGGCCGACTGCATCGCGGGGATTCCAGGGCTTATCTATAGAGTTGTATTTTAATTTTTGACTTAGAAACAATACATGTATATTGGTACTCAGTTAGTACTCATACTCTGGAGTTCACAAAATTTTGATACTTTACATATTTTGAATATAAAATTTCAATCTTCCGCTTGCCTTTATACAATTGAACTGGAGTATGAATTACTGTTTTGGTATAATCTCATTCATGTTTATTGCGCTAACTCAAACAACATTTAACCATCATTGTGTATGTTGCATAAGTGATGCGTTGGAACTCGGGAGTTGAGTTCATACTCGACCCCCGAATTTCAGGGCGTTACAGATTTTGAAACTAATATTGTATATGGTGACTCAGTAAGGTGTTCATACTCTGGAGACCGATTGTGACCGTTTTTGGCTTTATATACATTTATGTGCATCTTTCAGTCTTCCGCTTGCGTTTTATAACTTGATCTAGAGTATGAATTACTGTTTTGGTATAATCTCACTCATGTTTAATGCACTAACATAGACAACATTCAATCATAAGCATTTATGTTGCATAAGTGATGTTTTGAAACTCGGGTGTTGAGTTGCTACTCGATCCCTGATTTTTAGGCCGTTACAATGGATCAATTTGATGTAAACCCTTATTAATGCACCTCATATATTTACGCATATAAGCAAATTGAGAATCTTGGGTTACATGAATCTGAGCCACCTGTTCCTCAAGAGTATGTAACCTCTCAGCGAAATCAGAAGGCTGATAATCAAGGTCAGCCTTAAAATCTGATTCGATCTCATCAAAGATATCGTCCATATTAATGTCATCTGGAGGTAAATTGCCTTCTTCTTCATTCACTGCTTCAACTCCACCAACACCCACATTGACTTGGCCTACGGCCAACCTCAGATTCATTTTGTTTATATTAGAGCTGTTGAAAATAAGGTGTTGAATGGGAGCCTCTTCAACAGGCATAGCCACTAAAATATGGCTGGCCAACACAGTCATAAGATACGTGAAAGGGATATCGTCGTGTCCAGGATGGAGACGGAATTGGATGATACAATGACAGATTAAAGAAGGAAGACATACATTGGTTCCAGAAATAATGGAATGAAGAATCCGAACCATGAAAGAAGTGAGTTCGGTTTTGTTACCAGAACGGGGATAAATATTAGAAATAAATATCCTGTGAAGTACTCTGTATCTGAGTAACAAATACTTTGAAGCAAGCGCATTACCATTAGTACTCCATTGCGCATCTGTACTGAACAAATCTCTAGTAAGCATACGTTTCTCAGATTCAGATGGTTTATCTACTAGAGTGCTAATTGGAATACCTTCATCATTAACAGGTATGTCCATTAGACCAAAGATCATATGTCGGTCTATTTTAACTAGACCTTCTCTAGTATCAATAATAAATGTAATTTTTTCAGTAGAAAAATCTGAGATACATGCATACATAGCTTGCGCAATGGACAGGTATGCCGGTCCACCCCAATGTAGAATGTTATCTCAACCTACAGATTGGAGAAGAGGAAGGATTTCAAATGGAGCAAGATGTTCAACATGAATAGGTCATTCAACTATCACATTGCGCAACCTAATGTCCTGCACATAGGAGGGATCACCTTCGGGTGACCGAAGGTGGCGCCTTGTAATAGGTGTCGATCTAGAATTTGAAGGACCATGAGAACTTTTCTTTTTGCCTCTACCTTCCATTTGCAACTAGGAAATCAAGGAACCAAGTGGTTGCAAAAGAAGTAGAGTAAGTTTTCTCAAGATCAGATTTTGGAGAATAAAACTCCAAAAACCACTATGAAACAAGGAATAAATCACACCAATGATGAAAAAGGAGTGATACGAACTTGAATCTACAAGGAAAATGGAAATAAAGCACTAACCTTGAAGAACTAGGGAGATGGGTTCGACCGGTTGACCTAGGACCCGTTGGAGAAGAAACCCAAATGAAAAAAAAAAGAAGTTTTTCCCCTAATAAGCATCAAACCCACACTACACAACTGGTCATGTACATGCTCGACCGGTCGTGCCACGACTGGTCAAGTATGTACTCAACTAGTTGTGAACAGTCCAAAATATGCAATTTTCATTAAAATTTGAAATTTAAACATTCAAACTAACAAGTATATATATTATAATATAGAAATGCATGAATAATCAATTCATATTGCACATACCAAGATCAAATTTCAATTTAGAAAACCTGCTTTTGTCGAGCGGTTTCGTGAAAATGTCAGCAAGTTGAGTCTCGGTCAGGATGTATTCCAAAAAAATTGTCTTTTCTTCCACTAATTCACGAATGTAGTAATATCCAATGTCAATGTGCTTGTT
The DNA here is from genome assembly GCA_030180095.1 of Magnolia changhungtana. NCBI lineage: Eukaryota > Viridiplantae > Streptophyta > Magnoliopsida > Magnoliales > Magnoliaceae > Magnolia > Magnolia changhungtana. The sequence goes on along the minus strand of JASAUF010000324.1, from coordinate 1,848,412 downwards.
CGTGAATGCTGGATTGGATTTTTAGATATATTAATTGCACTGGAATTATCACAATATAAAATCATAGAGTCTTGTACAATTCTGTAATCGCTTAACATTCTTTCCATCCATACAAGCTGAGTACATGCATTACCTGCTGCAATGTATTCAGCCTCAGTGGTTGAGAGCGATACGGAACTTTGTTTCTTACTTTGCTAAGAAACTAAACAATTTTCAACATAGAAACAACCACCACTAGTTGACTTTCAGTCATTAATGTTACCAGCCCAATCAGCATCCATGTAACCAGCTAATTGAACACTAGTATCATATGGATACCAGAGACCAAGATTAGCTGAACTAGCGACATATCTTAAAATACACTTAACAACAATTAAATGTGACTCTTTAGGGTCAGATTGATATCTAGCGTAAATACCTACGTTAATATCAGGTCGACTCACAGTTAAATACAGCAAACTACCTATCATATTGCGATATAATTTAGGATCAACTTTCTTACTTGTAGAGTCCTTTGAGAGTTTTAGAGTCGTACTCATAGGAGTATCAAAATTTTTCCCATTCTCAAATCCGAACTTTTTAACTAAGTTCAGAGCATATTTGGTTTGAGAAATAAAGAAACCATTAGGTTGCTGTCTAACTTGCAACCCTAGGAAATAATTCAATTCTCCAATCATGCTCATTTCGAACTTAGATTTCATAAGATCTGCAAACTCAACAATCATGTTAGCACAGGTAGATCTATAAATAATATCATCAACATAAATTTGTACTATTAAAATGTGATCATTATGTTTCTTTACAAATAGAGTCTTAATAACATTTCCCATTATAAAGTTATGACTTAGTAAAAACTTAGTCAATTTTTCATACCATGCCCTGGGAGCTTATTTTAAACCGTAGAAAGCCTTTTTTAGGCGATAGACATGATCAGCATTCTTTGGGTCTTTAAAACCCGTTGGTTGTTCAACATACACTTCTTCATGCAAATCATCATTTAAGAAAGTACTCTTTACATCCATTTGATAAATTTCAAACTTTCTAAAGTATGCAATGGATATAAATAGACTGATTGATTCAAGACGAGCTACTGGGACAAAGGTCTTATTATAATCGATACCTTCAATTTAAGTGTACCCTTTGTACAACCAGTCTAGCCTTGTTTCTAATAATATTACCAAGTTCATCAAACTTATTTTTGAAAATTCATTTAGTTCCGATAAGGTGTTTATCTTTAGTTCTAGGAACTAAGTACTAAACATCATTTCTAACGAATTTATTGAGCTCTTCTTGCATCGCCACTATCCAGTTTTCATTAGTAAAAGTTTCTTTTACATTAGCCGATTCTATCTAAGATGTAAAGCACACGTAATTACACATATCTTCTAGTTGTCTACGGTGCGCACACCAGTGAGAGGGTTTCCAAGAATCTGATTAGTTGGATGATCTTTAACAGTCCTTAGTTCAGAGTTATTTTGACTTGATGAAGTATCTGGTTTATCAATTAGAAGGACTTCATCATTTTCTGAACTTGAGATAGGTGTATTCAAGTGATCATTAATAACCACATTAATAGAATCTTGAATTACACCAGTCCTTTTATTAAGAACTCGATATGCTCGACTATTCAGAGCATACCCTAAAAATACCCCTTCATCACTTTTGTTGTCGAACTTACCCAGATTTTCTCGGTCACGTAAAATGTAGCATTTGCTGCCAAAAACTCGAAAGTATTTGACAGTAGGCTTCTTATCAAACTACATTTCGTAAGCCGTTTTACTATTTGATTTTCTCGTATAAACTCAGTTAATTATATAACATGCATTATTTACGGCTTTGGCCTAAAGATTTTTAGGGAGCTTCATACTATTTAACATTACATTTGCTATTTCTTGAAGCACTCTATTTTTTCTTTCTACTATACCAATTTGTTGTGGTGTTTTGGGCATAGAGAATTCATGTGATATTCCCTGATCATTACGAAACTTCTCAAAACCGCTATTCTCAAATTCTGATCCATGATCGCTAAGGATGTTACAGACTGGCATCTGATGTTAAAAGGAGTTTCTGATTCTTAAAATCAGAGGTCCTAGTTTGCTTGCCAATCTGGCATTCGTCACATATTTTATCTATTTTCTTTATTTTGGGTAAGCCTCTTACTAACTCTCTTTTGCTCAATCTATATAAGTTGCAGTAGTGTACATGTCCAAGGCATTTATGCCATAATTCAGTCTCATCGGTATGGACCACGTAACACGATAGATTAAATGAGCTTGAATCACTTATAATGTAGCAGTTTTCAGAAGTTCTACGACCAATTAATATTGCAGAACCATTTTTATTTAAAATTTCATACCCTAGGTTAGTAAATTTTACGCTATGATTTATATCACATATTTGATAAATGCTTAATAAGTTGTGTTTTAAATCTTCTACATATAAAACATTCTCAAATAAAGGGAGGTTAAAAAGTTGAACCATACCTTGGCCAATAATCCTGTAGTTGCTACCATCACCGAATGTGACTGAACCATCAGTCATATCTTTAAGATTGGTGAACAGACCCTTATCACCTGTCATGTGTCTGGAGCAACCACTGTCTAGGTACCACTTTGAATGGTTTGAAGCTTTGAAAGCAGTGTGGGCAACCAAGCAAGTAACCTTAGGAACCCATTTCATAACTATTTTGGGTTTAGGAGTATAGTTGGTCTTCTTATGTTTGTAGTTGATATAAGACCGACCCATTGAGTTAGATTTTAAGAGCTCCTTAAGTAAATCAACAATTTTCTTAGCTAAAAGATTACGATTCTGATTTTTATAGTTGATATGGTTGCTTTTAGGTTTTAAGGATTGAAAAGTTTTAAGATTTTTAGGATAATTTTGATTTAGACTTTTCTCTTTTGAGTTTGACAACGCTCATTTCACAAACTTAGGAGGCATATTCGTATGTTTGGGAGGAATATTTTTGTCGTAGCCCAAACCGGATCGGTCGCCACATTTTTTAGATCCAGATAAGAGTTTTTCTAACTAGGATCACCTTGCGCATACCTCCAAGTGTCTTTTAAACTCAAAAGTGAAGAGACTTCATGTTTAAATTTTTTATTTTCAGATTTTAGATTTTCAATAAAGGAGGTTTTGAAATCTAAATCACACTTAGATTTTTCAAAACAATCTGAAATGTGGGATTTTTCTAAAACAAGAGTATCAAAATGTTCTTTAAGTTTCGAAAACTTTTCTTTCTGAAGTTTTTGTTTTACGACCATTTTACAACTTTCCTTGCATAGGGCATTGTAAGCATCTTGAAGATCTTCTTCATTTTTGTTATCACTATTCAGATTTTCTTCACTAGTTGAATCATCATTATCTAAAAAAGTGAACTTGGCTAGAGTCATAAGGGGTTTGAATTATTACCCGACTTGGTTTCAGAATCTTCTGACTCAGAAGAGGCTTTAGAACAAGATGATTCATCCCAAGTAGCCAACATACCCTTCTTTTTGGGTTTATCCTTGTTAGGACACTTGTTTGCTAAACGCCCATATTCATGGTAGTTGTAACATTGATTGTCTTTTAATGATTTCCAAGTTTTAGATTTTAATCTTTTCTTATCATTAGATTTTTGAAAATCAACCCTCTTTTTACTTTTGAAAATCTTATAAAACTTTTTAGCTAAAAGGGCCATATCATCTTTAGAATTTTTAAAATCAGAATTATTACTATTTTCTTGAGAAATACATTTAGAAGATTTAAGGGCAATGGATTTACTTTTAGGAGCTTTAAAAGTTAACTCATAAGTCTGTAAAGAGCCAACTAGTTCTTCTACCCTCATATTATCCGTATCATTAAGTTCCTGGATCGTAAACACCTTTGAATTGAACCGTTTAGGTAGTGACCGTAGTATCTTTGCACATACTTTACTTTCTAGGATTTATCACCAAGAACCCACATAGAGTTGACAAAGTCATTTGATCTAATATAAAAGTCCATGAAAGTTTCACTTTCTTTCATACTATTTCCTCAAATTTGGTTGTGAGGATTTAGACTTTAGATTTCTTGACAATTGTTGTTCCCTCATGTGTCATTTCTAAAATATCTCAAGCTTGCTTTGCAGTATCACAAGATATAATTCTTTTGAATTCATCTGGTGATAGCGTGCAAGTGATTGCATTTAGTGCTTTTGCATTGGCACTACTCTCACTTTTCTAAACAGTGGTCCAAGATAAAAAAGATGTGACTCTCATACTTTTGGATCCATCGATACCAGTTACTTCAGTGGTAGGAGTGGTCCAATCAGTCACTATGGCTTGCCACACGCTTTTACCATGGATTTTAAGAAAATTCTCATCCTGGCTTTTCAATAGGCATAATTGGAGCCATCAAATGGTGGAAGCCTAGTGACTGATAGGCTATCAAAATTTGACATCTCAAATAGCTTAGATCGATTAGCTAAGGAAATTAATCCAAAATGTAATAACAATTAAATGAGCTATTAGGCTTTGATACCACTTGAAAAGGCCGAGCTATATGTCCTATAGGGGGGGGGGGGGTGAATAGGACTATGTCAAATTTAAAAATAAATAGCGAAATTTAAACAAATTAAATAAAGGTAACACATAACAATCTCACAATGCTGAAATTTAATACAACCTCAAATGTACGAGTATTGAGAGATTGATACAGATGTTGTTCTAAGGACAACCTTACACCAATAACCAAGGGTTAAAGAAAAGTCAAACTGATATAGAGGAATAAAGAAATGAATAGCAAGAAAAGAAATCTAAGCTATTAGAACATTCCCACACTTGCATAAAAGAAATTACAACATTCTCCACAAATGCAAAAAGGGAAATTACAATCGTCCACAAAAGAAATAAACAATCAATCCACAAGACTAGAAATTACAGTGGTTGACTTGTGTGTACACCAACTGTTTAGAAAAATAACCACACAACTACTCCACTCCTAATATCCTCACACAGTAGATATTAGTGTTCACCAAGAAAATAGGTTTTTCTAGGTTCACCTAAAACCCTCACAATTGTGTCTTTCAAGTGGGCTTACACAATTCAAAAAAAACCCACACTTTGAGTTTTCTGGATCACCTCAGACAAACCAAAACAAAGAGATTTTTCTGACACAATCTTAATAAAACCAAAAGAAAGGAATTTACAATAATGTAAAATACCCTGATATTCTCTTTTTTATGCAGCCCGAAAGAACCAAATCGGATTAGAAGTTCAACGTAGAAGTTCAATGTCCACACTTCACTTATGAAATGGTTCTAGGTTCTAAATTGATTTTAAATTAAATCAAGTTGGGTTAGCCTTATTTGATTTTGATTCCAAGAAAAGGGCAATCTCAATCCCTTCTTCAAAATATGAATGGAATATAGAATACAAAATCAAATATAACAAAGCTAAATTAAGAGAATATTAAATTAGCACAATATAGCTTAAAATAATGACTAACTTATATCTCAGAGTGGCGTATTGATTTAGCTTGAATTGAATATTAAACTCTGAAATTCGTGCTCTATTTATAAGTGAAGAAATCGCACTCTCAACTGGTCCTGTGGTCTCCATGACTGGTCGTAGGACCAACAAACTTTCAAAATTTGGGCGTGATAAGATAAAGTCATTCCACGACTGGTCGTAGGACCTTCACGATCGGTCAAGGGACATCTATGACCAGTCGTAACCTGTCCACGACTGCTCGTGTGGAGCCTGATTTAGTTACTAGACTTTAAGTTGAGGTTGCAGGACTGGTCGAGCATGAGTCAAGCACTGTTCATATGACCGGTCGAGCAGTCTCAGGACTGGTCGAGGCTTATAAAAAATACTAAAAATTTAAAACAAACTTAGGACTGGTCGAGGAATTTCTTGGACTGGTGGAACCAGTGCTAGGACTAGTCGAACATAGTCCAAGACTGGTCAAGAAACAATCTAAACACTCATAAAATGATCTAATTGAATTATGTATTTAAAATGACCTACCCTAAGGTCAATCTAGGGTCATTTATATCTTGTATGAACATTGAGTCTTCTTTTTCTTCAGTTGATAGTCGTTCTTTGAAGTTCACGAAGCTTGAGATCTTTTCATATGATGAAGCTTGATCATGAGACTTCTGAAGCTTAAAATTAACTAACATTGAAGCTTGAACTTGAGATTCAAAGTCTAGGAACTTTGTCTTGACTTGTACGAAGCTCTGAAAATCTTGAACTCTTGAAGCTTGAAAGCTTGAATTCACACTTAATGTTGTACTCGAACATGACCATGTAAACTTGCATTTCTTGAAGTAAAGATCTTTGTTCTTGAGAGATGCATTGTCTTGAATATGTAGATGCACTACACAAGACATAGATTCAAAAAGGTTTTAGCACTACAAAATTTGACAATTATAGGAGCTAGGGACCATAGCACATACACCAACAAAGAAAAAAAGTGAAGTCTGTGTAATTGCCACTTGAAGTCCGGTTCAGATCCTAACTCTCCTTTTCTGTTCTTCCCACTTTTCAAATTAAATCTATCACTCAACAATAGGATTTCGTTACATCCAACCAAGTCGATTCAATGGTAGGATGGGCCTAAACATAATAAGTTAGAAACTTATCAACTTAGGCAACACGCAACTCATTTAAGGTATAGTTTAAGTAGAGTTCTCCTCAACCCTAATCTGGCATCTAACTTAATCAATTCAAATTAGGTGGATTATAGTAGAATTTGAAAGTTCCCTAGTTTGTCAATTAGCGTGAGCGTTGAGTCAGTAAGACAAAGGAGCCCCATAAGAAGATCGTTCAAGCATCTGCCTCAACAGGAAGTGTGCCCGAAATCGCTAAAGGTAAACCTTAGCCTCACATCCCATGTCCCAAAAAAACATGTATATAAAACCCTTAAAATTGAATAGAACATCCTAGGGTTTTGGTGAGAAAACTAATTTGCAAAATCTGAAAAATCCTTAAGTTTTCTACCTTCGTCAATTTATCGACAAGTGGTTTGATAAAATCGAACCTCGTTATCGATGTCCTGGAAACTCACTCGATACTATCGAATGAGGACTTCAGATGTCCAGCAACCACAAAGAACTCTGGACTGAATTATCGATGAATCGATGCACAGATCGATATCATCGAATTTTAAATCTCGAGTCCATCGAGTAGACTCGATAAAATCGACATTTGGTCTGCTGTGTCCAAAATACTGCTAAGACAAATCATGTAATTCTCGAAATATCGAAGGGCTCCTCAATATCCTCAAAATTCAAAATTCGATGATATCGGTAGACCTTCGATGATATAGGATTGGGACATAAATCTATCTAGCAGGTTTTTAGGTTAATCTCCCTTGGATCGAGAAACACTTGATAAAATCGATATTCAAATATCGATCATATCAAGGCTAGGTCGATGTCATTGAAATAGGATATAAACTGTCCAGCAAGCATATAGGAAAATTCCTTGGAATTATCGATGAATCGACACTGTCATCGATATCATTGACATTCAAATTCCAATGATATCGAGTGATGCGCGATCATATCTTATACCTGTTAAGTTTAAAAGGCAAAGTGCTCTCACATTTTCAAATGTCGAGGATTCGAACCCAGTATCGATGAAATTGGAGTTCGAAATCCGATGACATCGATGAGTGTTCAATTTCCTCGACCAGTTGGTAAAAAGTTTCAAAAGCGTTTGACAGTTTGAGTTCGTACCATCGAGCAGTCAGTCAATGCTATCAAGACTATACGCTCGATGAAATCGACCTTGCTCGATGATATCGAACTCTGTAAAAAAATGTGACCGTTTTATATCTGTTGAAACCTTTTGCCTATTTAATGAGAGCTTGCCCTTGGTTGTTTATAGAGAAAATAGAGAGTGCTTTTGAGTGTTTAAACCGAAATCATATACCCTAAGCCTTTTTCTCTCATGGGAGTTCATCCTCCAATCCACCCTCATCATTGACATTTAATAGAGTGGATTGGGGAATGAACTTCCGCATTCAAGGATCCTGCAGCTACCATCTTAATGGCAAATCATTAAGCTGGGATGCCTTGAATGCATAGATGATTGGAATTGCTCTGTCTCCCTTATAGGAAAACATTCAATAGAGTAAGATTCCATCATAACCTTGACCCAACCCATAGCCTTGCATTGGTACATCATCTGAGTTGCGGTTCAAGAAAGCTGAAGATTCTTCGTCATCAAAGGAGGAGATCTTCATCAACATGCTTAATGGATCTCATCTACTTATCTGTAAGTCATTAGAGTCCAAAGAACCCTTGTGATCATTCCTTTTGTAGGATTGGGTCTAAGGTGCTTCTCACCCCTTTCAAGTCCTCATAGGAGGCATCGGACGGGATCGTAGGTGGGGGTGTTGTGCGTTGACCCTTATTCTATGGAGAGCATAAACTTAGGTCCTTGTGTAGGTCCTTGACGTGTGTGGTCTAAAACCTGGGTGTTGTGTGTTGACCCTTGCTCATGGGAGCATAAACTGTCACACCTCAAGCCTAGGGACGGACAGCTTCCGTGATGCTCCGAATCTGGTACTCGACTTCCATACACCAAGTCCCGAGTTTAGCGCACCACAAGGAAGATTTTTTTGACTAAAATTTTTTTTATGCATATAATAATAATACTTGAGCATAAAGATTCATGATCAAATTACCAAGCAACACTCTCCATTATAAATCCTGATGGTTACAAGTACAATACTTTTCAAAAGATACACAACATCAACATTGCTAAATCAAAACATAGATGCAATGCATCGAGAAAGCAAGGTCTTCCAAGCTACTCCAGCCCTAAAAAAATGGGAAATAGGAAGCTTAGGCAAAAAGCCTAGTGAGTACACACGTGTGTGCAGTGTGTCCTGCATGCAAGCAAGATAAATATACCACAAGGAAATCATATATGTGAAAGGCATGGAGCACGTAAGGTATGATATCAATGTCAATGCAATGCATATGCATCATAGTAATACTCCGAGTTAATGCTACCAGCATCACCAAGTCATATTTCATTTTTCCTATACCACAGCCATAATCATATTACACGCATCCGTAATCACTTCATCACCATCATATTGTCATGCCATAATCATACAATATCAGAGTACACAATACAGGTCAGCTATGCAAATGAGGGTCATAAAGAGTCAAATATCAGATGCTGAGGATGCAATGCAATATACAATTCCTGATGAGTTCATGCATACAGTCAGCCGTATCTAAATGCAAAAGCATAGTAACCCAAAATGCCATATGCCGTGGTGTAATGCAATATGCGGTGTGAATGGAATGATCATGCTGGAGTGTGAAGTCGGGATGATATTACGTAGTATCCAGACTACGGGGTCTATCACAAGGGACTTCTATCCAAACCAGTCCCATACCTAATTTAGATAGTCAGACTCAATGTGGTAGACTCCTGATCTCAGGTTAGTCGCATGCCCCAACCGAAATCCTAGCCATTGTGAAGGTACACGTGACAAATAGTTACACGCCATTAGCCTGAGTGGATAGTGAATGAATGAGTATGCAACTCTTGCTCAATAAGTCTACATATCATTACAGTTCATCTCTAGGATCATTATCGAGGTTTAGTACACTCCAAATGGCACTGCCACTCTTCCAGCCGCACAGTCCAAGTGAGCGTAAGAAACCTCACTATCCGCCTAGCCAATAGTCTGCTAATACCTATCCGGCACGTCGAGTTGGTCAAGATAGCGGATTCATTCATGAGTTAGTCAAACTCAGCCTAGTATTGCCCCCTACGCTCGGGCGGGTAAGGCCATACCCCCTCCCAACTGACCATGACACAATGGGAGAAGCGGCCTCCTAATATTCGGCACTCGGGCGCTCATGTATCCACTCGGTCTCGACGTTGGGGCATCCTCTGGTACCAAGAGGGTTTAGAGATTTTCACCCAGGGCCATCTATGATAGCCCAATGCTAGAATAGATTTTCAGTGTCCCATCTGGTCATCCACGATATGCCTGTGGAGGCTACGGCCCTGATGTCGTTAAGGCGTACAGTAATTACAATGCAAGATGCATGAGTCATACAATTCAGTCATGCATCAATCCTACACATACCGTGCACTCATGTGAGATAACCTTCGCCTATCAGGGAGTCTCATAACAATCTGCCCAATGACATATGCAATGGTCTACCACATCTCATAACAAACATACAAATGATGCGTATGGGCATGTATGATGATGATAATGTGTCAAATACTCATAATCGGTATCAATAACCGGCTTCAACAATGTGGACATTTAACCAACATTGCCCCCCAAGGAATGGCCCACATAAACATTAATACATACATCATGACAAAATCACACATCACATCAGTCCTCAGATACATCGCTTTGAGTCTCACATAAGGGCCGCACATTCATTGCATTGGGCCTCACTCATGGACCGCATATACATCACATTGGGTCGTATCATATGTGCACTACACATCGTAATGGGCCTCGGCTCATGGGCCATGAATACACCACATCAGGCTTCACGACCCATGGGCTTCAAATACATAAGAGGTGGGCCCTACACATGGGCCTCAAATACATTACAATGAGCCACAACCCATGGGCCTAAAATACATCTCAATGAGCCACGCCCATGGGTCTCAAATACATCACATTGGGCCTCACCCATTGGCCTCGAATACATTGCAAGTGGCCTTAAATCTATTTCACATGTAGGCCACATACCTGGGCCTAATACACATCACTATGGGCCACATCACATGGGCAGGAAATACCTCACAACGAGCCTCATCATATGGACTGAAAATATATCTCAATGGGCCTATGATTAATCTGTCACAAGTCCTAAGTTCATATACCCAGGAAGTTACACCATCGGCATAGTCCATGAGTCTGAGTAATCACACAATTTCTCATATGCCCACATGGTCTTATGGCCACTCTATTATCAGAAGTCCATATGGTTGAGTGGCCACATAAATGTCACTCTACTTGTCATAATAAGGGACTTAAGGTGAGATGGTTAGTTATTATTATTATTATTATTATACCATATTTCGCATAATGGGGCAACCACTTTACTAAATTTTCACGTAGCTGGGCGGCCAGTACCACAATTTCACATAGTTTAGTAGTCATCAAAGCACTACTTGATCATATGGTTAGGCTACACATTCCCCACATACCCACATGATTTACGGCTATCCACATCATGCATGATCACAAGATTTAGGAGCTACATATTCAGCACCATTTTGTCAAATCTAATTATCACTCATCCCGTCAGTGATCATATGGTTAATGGCCACAACAATCATAAATCTACTTAGGCAAGTAGTCACACGATTGCCCTAATTTTCATACAGTTAGGTGGGCTATAAAAATCAAGCACTCACATGTGGTGGTTCACACAACTTCCACCAATCCACACTACTAGTTGGGCCACCCAAGATCCCAAATTCCTATAGTGTAGTGATCCACATGATTCCTACCAACTGGCAGACTAAATGAGGAATAACTATTACAATAGGCACCATGAAAATGACTTAGATTATAGTAAATATATAGGCAGCCCCACACTCTAAAATGATCTAATCAAACTAGATGAATGACTGGTAAAAGATGTATATTAGGTGGTCCATGATCGGTTAAAAGGAATAGATGGATTGATTTCTCGCAAACATTACTACAACTATAGGAAATATTTAACGGTGGACAAGTGATCAATATTGCTCCCGTGGCATGAGATTTGAATCTGACTAGTCTATGGAACCATACCCTAAAATGATGAGGATAAACCGATGACAGGCATGGATCTACATCATACTACAAGGTGAAGTCTATGGTCAAGGAAGCATCCATATAAGGGCACACTAGAGCCTAAGAATTTCCAATGGTTATTACACTGTTTCTACTTGTAGCGTGGCCTAGTCCACCTAAAATTGAGTTCTACTTCATCTTATGTCCACGGGCAGGAGGTGGGCTCACTTCCCAAGTGACTGGAAAATATATAAGCAGTGTGGGTATACAACACATGCACTTAGGTGGGCTTCACATGCATCGCATTATGTCTAGGGAAGCTTTCATTGGTAAGCATTCAATTCCCTTTCCTTATTATTATTATTATTATTATATTTTGTATAATTGTGGGTCCCATTGACGGGTTTCACCCCATGAACAATTCATATAACAAACAACATCATAGCCGATACCACCCACTAGATGAATGATATGGATATAAGGTACATACGTCGGGTGGGACTTATAACACATGGATGGCCTAAATGATGGACGACTGGGATGTAAAATACATGTAACGAGTTGGTTCCACGATCTAATGGCTGACCCAACTTTGGTGGCAGTCACACATCACAGTAGAACTCAAAGGATTTAATAGTAGGGAATTTTATTCCGGTTGTTTCTTATAGTGTGGTCCACCTAAGTTGTGGATCTGCCTCATTCTTTTACTTATGACTTAAAATGGTCTGAAGGAGTGGATGAATGGCCCAAATATACCTTTCATCACTAAGGTGGGCCCCAGAAAAATCTAAGTATTTTGTGTACAATTTCCACTGTCCAAGTGGCATGGCCTACATGAACTTCTAATCAGCCTAATTTTTGGGACCATACAATAAATGGTGCTAGTAAGATGGATGAATGGTGTAGATTTAGCACATACATCATGGTGTGGCCATGATCAGCTCACAAAATTTTACCCCAAATGTGGACATCCAGTGAGGACGTCACTTCCTCACCCCATTACTTTATTTTGATATCATTATTATTATTTGTATATTTTCTCATCAAGGTGGGTCACTTGAGAGATCCAGTCCATCCATTATGTGTGTCCCACTTGGTTGAGGGGTCAGTCCAAGTTTCAGATGCATCAAAGTTTCAGGTGGGCCCCAGCAAGTACTTCTATATGTTTTAGCATGTTTTTACATGATTTTTGATTATGTAGGCCACCTGAGTTCCGTGTAAGGCTGAATTTTGGGGTATTCTGCTTTCTAAAGGGGACCCATCGAATGCATGGTGTAGATGCTTGACATGCATCAAGGTGGGGCCTGTGGTGGGGCCCACTTTCTTCCAGCGCCAGCAATAGCGTCAATGCTGTTTAAATATTTTTTTTGTGTTTTTCAATGGTTTTTCATAGGTGAGGCCCATATCCTGGCGATCTACTCCATCTGTTGGATTTTACCACCCAAGACAGATCTAAGAAGCCCAATATTTAGTATTTTTTTATATATAGAAACATCACAGCGGGCCCTAATAGATTATTACTATTAAAACCATATTTTTTATGGTGTGGCCTACTAGAGATTTGGATTGGCTTCATTTTTTGGCTCAATGCCTAAAATGAGCTGGGAAATTGAATGAAAGGTGTGGATCAAATACATACACTGTGGGTGGGGCATGTTGTGGGACCACAAATTTCCTTTAAATCAAATAGGCTGGATGTTTGCTTGCCAAAGAAGCGTGCGTCTCTTTCTTCTTCTTCTTCTTTTTTTATATATATATACGTGCATGTGTTTGCACGGGTGTGTGTGAGTTTGGCCATCCGAATGGGCCAATGGTTGGATGATTTGGATGTCATACAAACATTTTAGTGGGGCTCGCTATCAATGGGTCCCACATGAACTCTATAATAAATTGATTTTATATGTTTTCTTCTATGCATCCACACCATTAATAGCATCATCATCATTATTGCAATTATCTTCACCATCAATCATACTATCTTCATCATCCACACCATTGATCAAATCAATCGTCACCACTAGTAATCATACAAATAATAAAAAAGAAAACAAACCAAGAGTAGAGTGGGTGTACTCACTTTGATGAATTAGATGGATGGTTGAGATGGAATTGATGGTTGAGATGGATGGAAGGGATGGGATTGATAGAGTTGATGGCCCACCAAGATCACTCATCTCTCTCTCTCTCTCTCTCTCTCTCTCTTATGGAAAATGGTGAAATGCTAAGGGTTGAAGCGATATATGTAGAGAAATTGTTAAAAATGTGGTTAGATTTAATTAATGTGATCTTAGTTAGCTTAGATTAGGAGTATATCAATTAATTCATGATTTACAATTAATGGTGGATTAAAGGAGCATGGGATGGAATGGTGTGAAGATGTCATGCTTAAGGTATGGAATGGAGAGGTGTTGACTTTGGGGAGACATGAGAGATGGGAGGTATGGGTGTGTGACATCACACACATGGGTAGAGATTCTCTCACCCATGTGTAGCATGTGCATGTGTGTATGACATGTGTTGTGCACATGTGTGGAGGGGAGTACATGGAGCCATGCACACATGATACATTAATGATTCTTCATGGCGTATCTCACTAACGGAGTATCATACAGATGCACGGGTGGTACCTCCATGATCGCAGCGACAGGGCAGTCGATATGAGATAAGTTTCGAGGTCTTGGGGTTCCGGTCAGTTGGGTGTGTACTATGAACGGCCAATCTAGGTCTAGCTAAGGGCATCGATCATCGTGTACATATGCATGGAAAATGGTACAAAATGGATGAGGTGTTACATAAACTGGTAGGTTCCATGTGTGGATCCTTAGGCTGTGTGGCGTAAAAGTTGGGTGCTGTGTGTTGACCCTTGCTCCTGTGTGGGGCATAAACTTGTGTCCTGTAGACACGTTAGAGTCAACCTAGAGTAGGTTGTACTGGTTTGAGGTGAACCTGATTTGAAACCTCCGTTAGTGAGATCCGGTACACTCAAGGGTTGAGTGCATCCGCCGGAAGTGGAGTAGACAAGTAGTCGAACCATTATAAAAACAATTGTGTTTGAGATTGTCATTTACCTCTACTGCTTGTGTGATTTCTCTGAATGTTCTTATATCCCTTGCATACATGATTACTTGGAACTGAGTAGAATCACATCTCACACACAGTCACATCCATCATGAACTATGTTGTGTATCTTTTGAATAGCTTTGTGATTGGATCCTCTATTTGGCTTGGAAGCCATTGGAGTTATTTTTGAAGAAATCCTGATACTTGTATATTTACTCAGGATTGGGTTGATAGGTTTAAAATTTATCATAAAAACTTAGAAAGTCCTATTCACCCCCCTCTAGGACATCTTGGCATATTCCCACTTCAACTAGATCGGTCATAACCGTAATTTCAATTAGTATTAAAGCGGGTCTCTCTTAAGGGCGTCACCGCCTAGAGAGTGATCTTGACTGGCCAAAGGAGAGGGCTCATCGGTCACTAGACCTCCAGTATTTAATGGATCAAATTATGCATACTGGAAGGCTAGAATGCACTACTTTCTGAGATCTTTAGATCATGATGTGTGGGATATTGTTGAAAGAGGATATGTGCCACTAACTGATCAAATAGTACTTGAAAATGGCACAACTATCCCTAAACCAAAAGCCAAAGAAATGCGGACAACATTCGATAAAAAAAAAAAAAAAACCTCTGAAGCTAAAGCCATGAATGCTATTTACTGTGTTGTGTCCCAATAAGTCTTCAATCAAATCAGTATGTGTGGAACATGCAAAGAAGCATGGGATTTGTTGGAAACAACCCATGAGGGAACAAGTACATTAAAAAGATCCAAATTATAGCTCTTAACATCACAATTTGAAAGTCTCAGAATGGAAGAGCATGAGACCTTCGTGGAGTTTTTCACAAAACTGAACATCATTTATAACTCCATGGGTGGATTAGGAGAAAGACTCCCAGTCCCAAAAATTTGTAGGAAAATACTAAGATCATTACTGGAACGATTCAATTCAAAAGTAACAACCATTGAAGAATGTAGAAACATGGATAAAATGAAAGTAGAAGAACTTGTAGGTTCCTTACAAACATTTGAACTACATTTCAAACAAACTCCTAAACCCAAAAATATTGTCCTCAAAACTTCAAATAACACTGCAAATGAGGAAGATGAAAGTGAAAGGGAAAATGAAGATGAGGAAGTGGCTTTGTTGGCTCAACGGTTCAGGAAGTTCTTTCATAGAAATCGTGGTCGACCATTTAAAGGAAGACAGGTGGACAACAAACATTTTATAGGTAAAACTGGCAAAATGTCCAAGGAACCACAATGCTATACCTATCGAAAGTTTGGACACCTATCCACTGAATGCCCGAATAATAAAACCAAAGGAAAAGCGATGGCAGCCACATGGGATGACACAGAAGAGTCAAACTCAGAATGTAGTGACTCAGAGAGTGATGAAGATTGAAAATCTCTGAAAATTCTTATGGTCCCTACTGCTTCAAACATTCCCATTGAAACTGAGAACGTTGAAGAACTTCAGGCCACTGAATCATTTCCATCAGATAATGAGGAAACTAAGAAAGAAGAAGAAGAAAAGGATAAACTACAGGATGCCTATAATCAACTCTATATTCATAGCATCAATATCCTTAAAAGACTTAGGATAATTGAAAACAAAAATAAATTGTTGCAAAAAGCTCTAGATAAAACATTAGAAATCAATACACACCTGATTAATGATCTACAACAATACCACTCAAAAAATGATAGGCTCGAAAGAATCAATATTTTTCTCAAATCTGAGTCTGAAAAACTAAACAAACAGATTGAGCTATTAAAAGATAAAAACATGCACCTTCAAAATGAAAATCACATACTCCCATTTGATTTAGAGAAATCCAGAAAATTTGCTGAACTAAACTATAAATTTTCCCAGAGTGGTGAAAAATTAGAAAAACTCTTAGGGATGGGAAGACACGGAAAAGACAAGAGTGGCTTAGGATATGATAAGCTTAAAACAAAATCTGGAAATGCAACACCAATGACTGAAAAATCTATTGCTTCAGGAAATAAAATAAAAACTACTCCTATTTATCATTCATGTGGGGATTCTGGTCATTATAAGTTTGAATGCATATTTCCTAGGAGGACCCAACTCAACTCTGGTCAAAAGCATGCCGATAAATTCAGACCAACTAGAAAAACAATACACGATGTTAGGTGTCCACCTAGGAATATTGATAGAAGTAATACACATCCATCACCACCCAGAATGACTGACAGAATGAAGGAGTTATTGAATCAAGTGGCTGAATTGAACAAGAAAACTAATGAATTTGTGAGACAAGAAAACACAATTCAGTTACCCAACTTGATTAAAGAAATAAACTATCATAATAAGAAATCCTGTCACAAAATGGGTAGTGAAAGAAAAGAAAAATTACCTTGTTACTCACTCAAACCATATAATAGGCAATGATGCTAAGTGGTACCTGGATAGCAGATGCTCAAGACATGTCACAGGTGACAAATCTCTTCTCTCAAACTATTCAGATCTTAATGATGGGATAGTCACCTATGGATATGGAAGCACTGCTAAGGTAGTTGGACAGGGAATTATCAAAGGAATAAATATGCTAAAAAATGAGAATACTTTTTGCATAAAAGGGTTGCTGGATAATCTTCTAAGCATTTCTTAAATATGTGACAACAAGCATGTGGTTACATTTAACAAGCAGGAATGCGAGATCCTAGACCTATCAGGTAAACCAATAATGAAGGGTTGTCACATAAATAACCAATGCTATGTCATTAAAGGCAAAGGAAGGGCTGATCCATATGCTTAGAAACATTTGAGCATGGAAAAACAAAGTCCAGGTCATGCATATAGATCTGGATAGTTGTTGAAAAGATGCAATTTTGATGACTTTTTATGATATATCTGAGGTCCCTCACCTCAATTTTTTTTGTATAAACATCCTGATGTTTATAATTTTGGATTGTAAAATGTTGTACAAATTTTGATGTATATACTATACTATTGGATATGAAGATATACTAAGATATACATATATGAAAGATTGTCAAAATGCTAAAAAATGAAAGATATACATCTTCGATAAGTCTATCGATGAATCATATGGATGCTCAATGAAATCGAACAAATATCGATATCATCGACGCCCTTTTTAGAATCAGAAGAGTCGCATGTTCGAGAATGTTATCAAGGACACGTTCGATAACATCAAATGGGGTATATCGATATCATCGAAACCATGTTCGTGATATCAAAGCTTACCGCCTGATAAAAGGCGGACGAGCGGGAAAATTTTCATTTCACCTCTCAAAGGTCGTTTTCTCTCCTCTACTCGTCTCTCTCAGCCGTTTCACTTGAAGCTTCATCTAAGAGTCCTACAAGATCATCAAATCCAGTAATACCTCTTCTATTTCCTCAAATCCTCAAGATTACATCTTGTATCTTTTAGGTATTTCTTAATTTTCAAGAGAAGTTTTGTCTGTAAAACCCTAAATTCATCAAAATCTCTCTCAGTAGTTCCGAGCAATGGAAAAGGACAAGGGCAAAACGTCTGGTCCTGGAGAATCTTCAAGATCCTCTAGACAAAAAGTCCTTGCTCCAAAGGAAAGAGCGAGGGCACCTGATCATGGGACCCCAACAAGCCAACGAACAAGACAAACATCGGGTGGCAGGTCCCAACCTGACACACCGGTCCCTCTCTGGCTAGGGTAAATTCGGCTCTGGTAAAATACACTGGAAGAAAGATGGTCCATGAAAGGAAAATAGACAGGGAATGCCTAAAACCATACAATCTGGAACCTCTGTTACCCGCAATTGACTAGCTACCTCTCCTTGACTTTGGAGGCCCGTGTCACTATGAAAGAACCTATAACTTCTTTGCTTCCAGTCACTCTCCAGTGGTTGAACCTCCATCTATCACTATTTCTATTGGGGATGACGATGTAAACATTACCCCTGAATCCATTGCAAACATCTTTGGCCTCACTCTGTCTCCCGTCGGTCTCCCCGACATTGACCTTGAAAATGTTGATACTCGATCTATGGTCACAAATTTTTTTTGCCATGGTCGTGATATCCCTTGGCACCAAGGTAATGCATTAAAGGTAAAATTCATGGAACCAAGGTATCGTATTTTGCATAGCATCTTTGCCTCAAACATATATCCTTGGAGTACCAATCGTTCGGACCATACAAGATTCATGGCCATGGTAGTATATTTTGTAGTAACTGGGATCAAAATCCGCCTTCCAACTCTGATTATTCACCAGTTAGTGTATGCAATTCACACTTCTCGAGATGTCCATTTGCCCTATCCTTGGATTATTCAAGTGTTGTGTAATACGATCGGTCTCCCGGTAACAAACGACCAGGAACTTCCTCTTCAACACTTCAATAAGAACAACATTCAAAAGATGGATTTAAAGTTCCACCGATATCCTGAAGACCAACCATAGGAAGGGATTCATGAAGAAGGTGAACTTGGTGAAGGGGCTGCACAAGCTAAATGCGCCGGAATGGCCGAAGGTGACCCTCTCGCATTGCAATAAGCTCCATCTCCATCCGACCCCGTGCACACAAAAAGATTCAAGCTACATCAAGATCGGATTGGAATGACATTGCGAGAAGTCACTCACTAAAGGAGATGGTGAATGCAAGGCTTACTGTCCTAGAACGTTTGGTGGTCGGGGTGCAACAGTCAGTGCAACAACTCGTGGATTTGATCACCTGCCGACGCGACGATACAACACCGTCTTCCTCCACCCCTCCACCATAGTATAGACAATCTTTGTGCCGTCACATACACCCTATTCTCATCTCGGCGTATGGGCATGGGTTTCTTTTTGAATGCCCTACGATCGTATGAGTGTATGTGATGGATTACTAACTTGAAAGTCTAACAAGTTTTTTTTTTTTTTTTGGTTGGGATATCCTCTGAGTGAGGAAAGTACTTTCTTTTATATATACCCATGGATGGGCTAGATACTTGTATTTGTTATTTTGGGATAGATGTTACATGACTGCCAAACTTGGGCAGTCCTTTTGGATATTTTGTTTATGGCTGTGTGATAATTCATATAGATATTTGCTATCATTTCTCTCTGCTATCACTTATGTGCTTAAACTGAGGAATATTGATATCTATTTTGCATGCTTACTTCTACATATTCCTTATCACTTGAGAGCTGATTCTGTGATTTATGTCTATCCTGCTCATGTCTGCTCCAATTCACAACACTCTCTTACCCTGGTCTGCATCAGTGTTATTTTGGGATGTCTATCGTTTCTGATTCTGTATTTTATTTGGGTCCTGGTTCTCCCATGTGCTTCAACTTCAGTCAACCTCTCCTTATATATTGCCTTTTGTCAATGACTGACAAAAAGGGGGAGAACAAATTCCACCCCGGAGGAAATTGTGTGTGTTTGCTAATGGTGGTACAAGTGATAGGGGGAGCAACTGCAAGACGACAGGGGGAGCAGCTACTACTGATGATACAATCGTGTGTATGAACTAGATAGCTTTGTAAAATTGTGTAAAGTTCATGTACACACAATTTAGGGTGTTAGTCTAGAAGTTGTTCTAGGGTGTTTTGGTGTTTTGTCACGTAATTAACAAAGGGGAAGATTAAAAGTGCCCTGGTTTGTCAATTAGCGTGAGCGTTGAGTCAGCAAGACAAAGGAGGCCCATAGGAAGATCGTTCAAGTGTCTGCCTCAACAAGATGTGTGCCCAAACTCACCAAAGGTAACCCTTAGCCTTACATCCCATGTCCCAAAACACCAGGTATATAAAACCCTTAAAATTGAATAAAACATCCTAGGGTTTTTGGTGAGAAAACTAATTTGCAAAATCTGGAAAATCCTTAAGTTTTCTAACTTTGCCGATTTATCGACAAGTGGTTCAATGAAATTGAACCTCGTTATCGATGTCCTCGAAACTCACTTAATACTATCGAATGAGGACTTCAGATGTCCAGCAACCACAAAGAACTCTAGACTAAATTATCAATGAATCGATGCACGAATCGATATCATCGAACTTTGAATCTCAAGTCCATTGAGTAGACTTGATAAAAATGACATCTGGTCTGTTATGTCCAAAATATTGCTAAGGTAAATCATATAATTCTTGATATATCGAAGGGCTCCTTGATATCCTCAAAATTTAAAATTTGATGATATCAGTAGACCTTAGATGATATCGGATTGGGACACAAATCTATCTAGCAAGTTTTCAGGTTAATCTCTCTTGGATTGAGAAACACTTGATAAAATCGATATTCAAATATCGATCATATCGAGGCTAGGTCAATGTCATCTAAATAGGACATAAACTGTCCAGCAAGCATATAGGAAAATTCCTTGGAATTATCGATGAATCGATACTGTCATCGATATCATCGACATTCAAATTTTGATGATATCGAGTGATGCTCGATCATATCTTATACCTGTTAAGTTTCAAAGGCAAGTGCTCTCACATTTTCAAATGTCGAGGAATCGAATCCAGTATTGTTGAAATCAGAGTTCGAAATCCAATCACATCGATAAGTGTTCGATTTCCTCGACCAGTTAGCAAAAAGTTTCGAAAGTGTTTAATAGTTTGAGTTCGTAGCATCGAGCGGTCAGTTGATGCTATCGAGAGTATACGCTCGATGATATCGACCGTGCTCAATGATATCGAAATCTGTAAAAAATGTGACCGTTTTATATCCGTTGGAACCTTTTTCCTATTTAATGAGAGCTTGCCCTTGGTTGTTTGTAGAGAAAATAGAGAGTGCTTTTAAGTGTTTAAACCCAAATCATATACCCTAAGCCTTTTTCTCTCATGGGAGTTTATCCTCCAATCCACCCTTATCATTGACATTCAATAGAGTGGATTGGGGAATGAACTTCCGTATTCAAAGATCCTTCAACTACCATCTTAATGGCAAATCGTTAAGCTGGGATGCCTTGAATACATAGATGATTGGAATTGCTCTGTCTCCCTTATAGGAAAACATTTAATAGAGTAGGATTCCATCATAACCTTGACCCAACCCGTAGCCTTGCATTGGTACATCATCTGAGTTACGGTTTAAGGAAGCTGAAGATTCTTCATCGTCAAAGGAGGAGATCTTCATTAATGTGCTTAATGGGGCTCAGCTACTTATCTGTAAGTCATTAGAGTCCAGAGAACCCTTGTGATCATTCCTTTTGTAGGATTGGGTCTAAGTTGCTTCTCACCCCTTTCAAGTCCTCATAGGAGGCCTCCAACGGGAGCGTACGTAGGGGTGTTGTGTGTTGACCCTTGCTCTGTGGAGAGTATAAACTTAGGCCCTTTTGTAGGTCCTTGACCTGTGTGGTTTAAAACCTGTGTGCTGTGTGTTGACCCTTGCTCATGGGAGCATAAACTGGTAGGTTTCATGTGTGGATCCTTGGCCTGTGTGACCTAAAAGTTGGGTGATGTGTGTTGACCCTTGCTCCTGTGTGGGGCATAAACTTGTGTTGTGTAGACACATTAGAGTCAACCTAGAGTAGGTTGTACTGGTTTAAGGTGAACCTGATTTGAAACCTCCGTTAGTGAGATCCGATACACTCAAGGGTTCAGTGCATCCACCGGAAGTGGAGTAGACAAGTAGTCGAACCATTATAAAAATAATTGTGTTTGAGATTGCCATTTACTTCTACTGCTTGTGTAATTTCTTTGAATATTCTTATATCCCTTGCATACATGATTACTTGAAACTGAGTAAAATCACATCTCACACAGTCACATCCATCATGAACTATGTTGTGCATCTTGTTTATCTTTTGAATAGCTTTGTGATTGGATCCTCTATTTGGCTTGGAAGCCATTGGAGTTATTTTTGAAGAAATCCTGATACTTGCATATTTACCCAAGATTTGGGTGATAGGTTTAAAATTTATCATAAAAACTTAGAAAGTCCTATTCACCCCCCTCTAGGACATCTTGACATATTCCCACTTCAACTAAAGCGGTCATAACCGCAATTTCATAATTTTACCTTAAAGTACACCTCAGAGCATTTAACTTAGTAAGAGACGACACCATAACCCGAGGTGAGGGTTTTTCCTTTAAGCTTACCTTGATTTAAGTTGATATATTTTATTCTGCCTTTTGTATGCCTTGCTATCATGCTATTATGATTCTCCTCTTGCAATTGTTCTATTTACCACCAATGATTTTTTATCCTATAAGAAGGATGGTTAAACCTGAGCTTAATTATGCGTATGTTTATTTATGTGGGGCGATGGATACAACCCTTGCCCTTGCCTTTATCAAGTTTTTTGAGTTAGCCATTGCTACTCTTCTCCTTATTGAGTTGGCCATTGCCACTCTCCTTATTATTGAGTTGATCATTGCCACTCTCATTATTATTGACTTGGCCATTGCCACTCTCCTCTTTGTTGAGTTAGCCATTGCTACTCTCCTCTTTGTTGAGTTGGCCATTGCCACTCTCCTCTTGTTGAGTTAGCCATTGCTACTCTCCTCCTTATTTTACTAGCCTTGTATTATCTATCTTTAAGGCTTGGGCATGGGTCTTAATATTCCAAAACCCCCATGATTCAGTTTATATTCTCTTTGATGCAAGTGATCTGTTAAAGGTATCATAACTAGTGATTCAATTACTATATCATGGACGTAATACGCTCTGGGTAGAGACCCTCTTAGTCGACGGGTAATTGCACGGGTTTTTAGGTAGTGGTGCATAAATTGATGTAAGTAATTCGCAATACGTATTACCTTACTTCCGGGATTGGATGTCACAAATAGTTACTCCATGAACAAATCATGTCACATAATTCATCTAACTCATGTGTTGTGCCACCTTGAGGTGTTCACGCAAATCCACGGTAGCGTTGGACATACCGGCAAATATCCGTAGTTATAAGATGCAGGTCGAGTCAGGTTTGTTATAAATTATATTCCACCTTGTAATGATCACTACGTATGATGAGCCGCTCACACTTTGCTATGCATGCATTCATATATATATTGGTTGTGCATATTGATACCTCCCGTAGTGGTGGAGTACTGAATGTATTAGAACCTTTACATTATTTTTTGAATCACTTTAATTATTGTTAATCTTAAAGGATGACCATCACTATGAATAGGACATTGACCCTCTCCAACCGTACAGATGATGCAAGTGATGTACGGATTAAAGACTTAGAGGACCATCTCCCTATGGAAGATTATACTGAAAGAATAAGAAGATAGTTTTATGATTTAGTTTTATACTTCCGCTGCAAACTCGATAAATGTAATAGTCTCCCATTGAGAGGGCATTTGATTATTTACTGAATTCTTTTACTTTGATGAAATAATCAATACAGTCAATTTTATTCTCGTGAATATTACCTTCACAAATGTATCTGGATGTGATCTAAATGAAAAAAATGTGTGATTTTAAAGCATCTAATTTATACATTATTAACACCAGGTTTTTTCAAGCACGAGTATAAACTCTGGTCGTGAAAATTTGGGATGTTACAGCAATATCTGGTCTTATGCATTTCACACATGACTTATTCTTTTTCTTCCTTAAGTTGTGGGCATGATGCCCCCAAGATTTTCCATCGATCGATGAATTCTTTGACTGGTTGTAGCATCTGGAATTTTCATGGCCAGAGTTTATACTCGTGCCTGAGAAAACCAGGTGTTAATAATGTAGAAATTGGATGGTTTAAAAATCGCACCTCATATTTTTTTTCCATTTAGATCACATTTAGATACATTCATGAAGGTAACATTCATGAGAATAAAATCGATTGTATTGATTATTTCATCAAAGTAAAAGAATTCAATAAATATTCAAATTCCTTCTCAATGGAGGCTTATTACATTTATCGAGTTTGCAGCGGAAGTGTAAAACTAAATCATAAAACTATCTTCGTATTCTTTTAGTATAGTCTTCGACGAGGAGATGGTCCGCTAGGTCTTCAATCTATACATCACCTGCATCATTTGTACGATTGGAGAGGGTTAAAGCCCTACTCATAGTGATGGTTATCCTTTAAGATTATCAATAATTAAAGAGACTCATGAAAGCATTGTAAGGGTTTTGATACGGCTCGTACTCCACTACTACGAGGGGTATCAGCATGCGCAGACAACCTATATAAGATGCATGCCTAGCAAATCGAGTGTGGCTATATAAAACCTGGATCACCCCGCATGCTCACACTATGGAGATTCACTGGTATGTCCAACGCTACCGTGGATTTACGTGAACACCTCAAGGTGGCACAACACATGATTCGAATGAATTATGTGACATGATTTGTTCATTGAGTGACTATTTACAACATCAAATCCTGGAAGTGATGTAACACACATTACGAATTACTTACATCGATTCGTGCACCACTACCTAAAACCCATGGAATTACACGTCAACCAAGAGGGTCTCTACCCAGAGCGCATTACGTCCATGATAAAATATTTAAATCACTAGTTGTGATACCTCTTAACACATCACTTGCACTTATAGAGAATAAAAGATAAATTGTGAGGGTTCTAGAATATCAAGACACGTGCCCAAGCCTCAAAGGTAAATAACACAAGGCTAATAAAGTAAGGAAGAGAGTAGTAATGGCTAACTCAACAAAGAGGAGAGTGGCAAGGGCCAACTCAATAATAATGAGAGTGGCAATGACCAACTCAATAAAGAAAAGAGTAGCAAGGGATAACAAATAGGAGAGTGGCAATGGCCAACTCAATAATAGGAAGAGTGGCAATGGCCAACTCAATAATAAGAAGAGTAGCGAGGGCTAACACAAAAATTGGTAAAGGCAAGGGCAAGGCTTGTATCCATCGTCCCACGTAAATTCATAAAAGTCACTCATAATCATTCTACCATAATCCCAAAGGGAAATAATTATAGATAGTAAATTAAACAATTCCAGAGAGAGAATAATAGTAACATGAGAATATGTAAATGGCAAGATAGTTCATATCAACTTAAATTAAGGAAAGCTTAAAGGAAGAACCCTCACAGAAATTATAAAAGGCCATGAATGATTATCATCACCCTTTAATCAATATTCCCAAAGGATAAATAATTGATGTTGGTAAACTATTCACAACCCCAAGTGTAGGGTCACGATGTAGTAATAATCTCGATGAGATCGAGGTCGAATCCATAGAGACTAATCTTATGTGTATTGTGAAAGTAACTCGAACTAGAACTAGAAGAAGATGTGAATCTAAATCTGAATTAATTGAGAGAGTAATTGTGATTAAAGTGATTAAAACTAACAAATTCAAAGGTGGTAACTACGGTTTCCAAGGATCCACCTGTAAAGATCAGGGAGCCGTCTTACTTGATTCAAATCACACGATTGGAATTGGAGTCCTATCCTATCTAATTGGAAGATATACAATTAAGATCAATCTAAACTTTCCTTGACCTAATTATCAATGAAGGAGAATTGTGATAATTAGAAGAGATTTCATCACCAAACCATGCCCATGGGACGATGGCTAACAACAGGATTTACCAATCCCATAATCTCAAAATCAGAAAAGAGGATAATCAAAGCTATTGCAAATCTACTGTAATTTGAGTCACAATAAACTATTAAGAACTGAAAGTATTCCTTTAAAATCAAACTAAAATCAAAGAAGGTTCAACATAAACATGAATCAAAGTAAAAGAAACATCCCGTCACTCTACAAGCTTCACCTCTTAGCCCTAGCTAAGAGGTTTAGCCAAACATAGACATGATTGAACTAAAATCTCTTAAGAAAAGCATAAAAACGACTAAGGAAGAGGAAGAAAAACTCTTGGTGATGGCTTCTCCATACTTTTTGCTCCACTCTTTAAACCCTAGAAGATGCCTAAGAACATCCTAGGGACTCCTATTTATCATTTTGCAACTCCAACTTTCATACCGAGTTGGAAAAATCTGGAAACCGCCTCAAATTTATGCAGTCCGTGTGTTATCTGCGTAACCTTGATTTATTGTGACTCAAATTACAATAGATACTATGATAGCTTTGGATATCTTCTTTTCCTGTTTTGAGATTGTGTGATTGGTAAATCCTATTGTTCACCATCATCTCCTGGACATGGTAGGGTGATGGAATCCCTTCCAGTCTTCATAATTCTCCTCCATTGATAATTAGGTCAATGAAAAATTCATTTTTGATTTAAATTGCTTTATCTTCCAATTGGATAGGATAGGACTCCAATTCCAATTGTGTTCCTTGAATCAAGTAAGGTAGCATCTTGATAGCTACAAATGGATCTTTGGCACCCTAGTTCCCACCTTTAATTGATAGTTTAAACATTACTCACAATTACTCTCTTTTATTCTAAATTTAGAATCAGATCTTCTTCTAGTTCTAGTTTTAGTTCCTTTCAGAATACGTATAAGTTTAGTCCCTGTGGATTCGACCTCATTCTCACGAGTTATTACTACATCGCGGCCCTACACTTGGGGTTGTGAACAAGTTTTTGGCGGTGTTACCGGGGACAACGGCATTTTTCTAGAAATAATTGGTATTAGAATTAGGTTAAGATTAGGGTTTATTTTTCTACTATGTTTTTAGGTTAGGATTGTTTCTGAAACTATTTTTAGAAACTAACATTGTTTTCTATTTTGTATGATCCTAGCATAGCAACTCTTATTCGGTAATTTTGTTCTAACCATCTCTCTTATCTTTTCTAGATCTCTTATTTGTTTTAGTTTTTCTATTTTTATTTTTAAGCTTAGTTGTTTAGTTACTTGAGAGCTGAGAGTGTTTCATGCCTAAGTGGGTCCGTGATAACACTCTGTCTTTTGAATGAAGGAGGATTAGTTGAAGGGTTTCCTATCCATCACAGGATTAAACATCACTTGAGACCCTCTGAGTCAATAGAAGTGATGGCTACAAATAAACCTCAACCACCAGTTGATGAAGTTCAAGATGAAAACGAGGTGCATAATGCACCCCCGCCTCGTACTCTATGAGATTATTTTCAACTGGCGGGGATGAGTACTCCTTCCTGTATGATATTTCTATTGAATACAGAAACTGTGGATATTAAACCAGGGGCAATTCAACTCCTCCCTAAGTTTCATGGACTAGAATCTGAAAGTCCATACTTGCATAGGAAAGAGTTTAATGAAATCATATCTACATTACACTTCCCGAACGAGTCTGAGGACAGTTAGACTGAAATTGTTTCCTTTCTCTTAGAAAGAAAAGGGTAAGTCGTGGTTACATTACTTAAGACCATGGTTCATTGGCACGTGGGCTGAGATAACAAGGGAGTTCCTTAAAAATTTCTCTCCCTATCATAAAATAAATACCATAAGGAAAGTAAACATGAATTTTGCACAAAAAGAGGATGAGACTGTAGCGTCTCGATTTCCACGTAGCCAATTACACTACGGCTATACATGTACATCCACCTCATGAGGGATAAAGTAAAATACTAAACATAACGGATCAGTGCAAGTGGAATAAATAAATAAATTTTGAGGACAAAATTATGTTTAAGGGGGGTAGATTGTAACACCCCGAACTTTTTAATACCCAAGTATTGAAAGTTCTCGAGTGTTACCATGAAATCTAACTTAATAAGTACATGAGTACGATGTCAATCTAACTATCCTAACCCTATATTTATCCTCCAACACGAATCTGACCTGTTAAGAATGATCTTCATCCATAAATCAGGCCATCTGACCGTTGCTCATGTAGTTTGATATATGTACCTTCCTTTGACTAAATTAGTGAATAACTCTTTATCTACAATGATTTAAATGTAAGTCCTTTTGTAAGAATTGTTTAGAAAAGGGAATATTAATCATGTAGAACCATTAGATTTCACAAAACTCCTAGATCAGTAATAATTTTGAAAATGCCATTAACATAAACCTTGAATTCTAGATCGCTTGTTTCCCATTATCTGTTTAATGTAAAATTTTAGGAATCTTAGACTAACTGTACACGTCGAATTTCAGCCCATGGATCATTATAAAAGAGATCCAATTGACAGATCAGCCTCTCAACCGTTGAATTTAGTGTCCATCAAGCGAAGAAAGATCCTGTGTAGTCGTGGTAGGGAATTTCCCCTCATCTATGTCTGTATGATCTAATGAATAGGTTGGATGACAAATAAACACCACTCTAAAGCCTAGAAAGGTTTCAGCGGTATGGATCAAAATACCACTATTCATGGTCCACCCGATCCTCGGATATGCCTCAAACTTGGGCTCAACCCCTTAAAATAGATGGATGAATGGATGGACGGAGTAGATTCCTCCAAGGAATCACTGTGGACCGCACTTGTGATGCATGCACACCACTTGCATGTGCACTCAAGGTGCACTGGTTCGGAAAGCACGGTCAAACGCGCAAAGACTGTGGAATCCTGAAACCAGTGGGATTTCCCACCGCGCACAGGAACGGACAGCTTCCGTTGTGAATTGTTGAGGTCCACCCCTGTGATCAGACAAGATGATCCAGACCGTCTATCACATCCAGAGGACGGATTCGACCCCACCCTAGTTTGTTTCACACCTAGGAAACACCTCACGCACACACAAATCAGTCCGCAATCAGACCAGTCCCAAGGCCCTGTTTACGCACTCCTATTCTCATGCTCACGCATTCAAACTGATCCCATTCAAGGACTCAGCGGGGCCCACTACCAGGGGAACGGAGTGAATCTGAACTGATCATAGGATACAATGGCCACAACCGGACTAACTTTAGGAGAAATCTCATTCGAAGATGTCCAGCACACCCTGCCACTTCAACGAGCGAATCCCGCACCAATAGAGTGCATGAAGATGGATTCTGGCCGCTGGAATCAAGAACGCATGATCAAGGCCATCCATTCTGTGGCCGCACCGTGATGCCCGTAAGATCCGACCACAGCTATGCAAGAAAGGAGGTGCCCCGACTAGTCAATGCACCACTCGCAGTTTTCTGCGTTTGGTCTCCACAACGCACTGCACTACGAAACAGAGTCAGTTTCACAAACTTTAGTCGACTTGCTGGCCACACACCTATAAAAGGAAGGAGTATCAGAGGAAGGGAAAGAAGTGAAGGAGAGAGAGAGAGAGAGAGAGAGAGAGAGCAACCGCTAGCCCTCCCCTCCTGCTGGACGTACCAAGAAAAGGAAGAAAGAGAAGGAAAGAGAGAAAAGAAAAGAAAAGAAAAGGAAAGGAAAGAAAAGAAAAGAAGAAGGAAGAAAAGGTAGAGTCGAGCCAAGGCGACTCAGCGAAGTCGACTCAACCCGAATGTTCTCTTAACTCTGGGGTGCACTAGTAAGGGCTAGCTACGGAATAAGGTAAGTCCACCATCTCTCAAAGCCTTCTCAGAGACTAGATTCCATGTAGATAATCTACGAAAATTGGCTTAATTTCATCCAAATTACACTTAAATCTCTGTGCACATAACAATAGTGGAAACCAGACTTAAACCTTAGGCTGACGATCTAACCATCTAATCTGTGTACTCAAGATAGATATTCAACTCTAGAAGCATACTCAAGATCTTAGCCTTACGGAAGGGTAATTCAACCTTAAGGTGAGGGTTTTGTCCTTTAAGCTTACATTAATTTAAGTTGTTATACCGATTCTACCTTTTATACCTTCATGATATATTATCGCGCCTTTTATGTACCTTTGTTTTAATTGAATTGGTGCATTTTATCTTGCCTTTACACTTGTATTTTACATGGCTTTTATCTGTTCTCAGATTTCTATTACTTTTCTCTGTTTTTATTTTAAATTGTTATCAACAATTATTAGCCCTTTCAAGATTTTTACATGATATCCATAGCAAGGAGCCTTCCTAGATTCATGGGAGGCTACGGATACAAGCCTTGCTCTTGTCTTACCATGTTTATTGATTTGGCTTTGCCACACTCTGTATCCAAGAATCGACGGTTGTCGCTCTTCTAATTATGGAGTTAGCCATTGCCACCCTCCTTATTAAAGAATCGGCCATCGCCACTCTTCTATTTACTAAGTTGACCTTAACCACTCTCCTCATATTCGAGTTGCCTTCGTCACTCGCCTCTTATTCAAGCTGGTTATTGTCACTTGCCTCTTTTACCTTAAGGGCTCGGTAGGTGTCTTGATATTCGTAACCTTCCATGGATTCAGGATTACTCTTTGATGCAAGTATTATGTTGAGAATCCCTCCTCTAGTGATCGAATAAATATCGTGGACGTAATGTGTTTTTTGTAGTGGCCCTAGGGTGACACGTAATTCCATGTTTCTCGGGTGATGTTGCCCTAATTGGTGTACGTGAGCCATTATGTATACATGGTACATCAATTCCTTTCTGTTGGGGGGTTGGTTGTCGCAAATAGTCACTCCAATCTCCGAGGGCGTATTCACTTGGTCATGTGTTGTGGCCACCTTGGGATCACTGCATAAATCCATGTTAAACGTGGGACACGCCGGCGAATCTCCGTAGTATGGGATGCAGGGTGAGTTGGATAACTATAATCGTATTCCACATTGTGGTGATCGCTAAGTGTGATATACCGCATTTGCATTGCTAGGCATGCATCTCATATAGATTGCTTGTGCATTGATACCTCTTGTAGCCTGGAGTACTTGACATATCAGACCCTTTACATTGTTTTATGAATCTCTTGAATTATTGTTAATCTTAAAGGATGACCATCACTTTGAGTAGGGCATTGACCCTCTCCTAACCGTACAAATGTTGTAGGTGACGTACACATTGAAGACTTAGAGGACCAACCTCCTATAGAAGACTACACTAAAAGAATGCGAAGATAGTTTATTTACTTAGTTTATACTTCCGCTACGAACTCGATAAATATAATAAGCTCCCAACGTGAGAGCATTTGGCAATTTATTTCATTTCGGAATAAGAAATATAGTTAATGTTATTCTTGTGAATTCTACCTTCTAAATGTATCTGGATGTGATCCAAAAAAAAAGGGTGCGATTTTCAAAAGCATCCAAGTTTATACATTATTAACACTCGGGTTTCTCGGGCATGAGTATGAAATCTGGCTGTGAAATTTTGGGATGTTACAGTTGGTATCAGAGCATGAGAATGAGATTAACTGGGCCTAAGGGAGTGGACAACCATAAGCTTTACGCGATTAGTACATATGAATTAAATACATACACTCAATTGAATTCCCAAGGAAACTAGGGAGTTGAGGAATTAGAAACTGTAACACCCCAGATTTTTGCCAACATGGGATTAGACGTCCTTAGGCAATGGATCAATCCTAACATAGGTTTAACTTCTTAAACGCTCAATTAAAGCCTCAAATCCCTTTTCAAACCATTTTCTTCACAAATCCCACCCTTCACTACCTTGTGCTTTCAATTTCTCATAGCACTTTCGCCCTAGACGCTATCTTAAACTAGCTAAGTAGTAAAACTTGGATCACTTTATATACAAACTACAAAGGCCCAGGTACCACCTCAGACAGAAATCACTTAGGACTAAATCCTTTAGAAATGAGACAAAGTAACTAAGTGCGAAACTAGATTAGCCATGAAATCCATTTGAATCGCTTTAAATACGATCTGCAAGACCCAAAACTTGTAGAATCATTGACGCTAGGTTACCCTAAAATCTAGGATCAAACTCATTACCCGACTGCTCTCGGGAGCACGTTGAAACTCCGTATCTGATCTGGACCGCACGTCGGAAGACCGATTATCACGAAGTTAAGGAATTAGGACCGCCTTCCTGGGCTTGACAACCATCTCGGAAATCAAATCCAGCCGATGTCCCACGGCTGTTCGCTTGAGTCCGGAGCGAGTGAGTGTAAAAACACTTGTTTTCTTTAAAAATAAATATCTTGAATAGTAATCTGAGACTCGTCGCTTGCGGATCAGTTTTAAGCAACCAGACCATCAGAATCTGACCAAATTACACCCTCGGATCAGGAAAAATTTCATACACATTTACATGTACTCGGAATCTCCGATCGAGATCCACTGACCGTTGAACTGAAACTGGTCCGCCACGCGTGATCTGGAATCCCGACCGAAACGAAAACTTAATAGAACGTAGATCCAGCATTAGTGAGCTTAAGTCCGACCTTTGGCTCAAGGAGGCCTGCCAGAAGTCCTCCGTTGAGCTGAAAAAGTCCCTCTTTGGTTATACTAGTAAGTGCTTAAGTTTTAGAACCTTAGGTAGGTGCTGAGATGGGATTCTCAACTACCTTAGAGTCACATATGATACCCTCCATGTGGTTATTTACTCTAACCACTCACCTATGAAATATATGTATTTGTATCCCTATTTGTATAGTGCTTTACAACATGCTTTTGAACATGCTTTGTAACTTGTTTTATTAACATGCTTTATGACACGCTTTATAACATGATTGCTAGCGTTCCTGAATTTCCTTGTTTATCATGCTTTACTCCACATGCTATGGATGACAATTGATTGTGCTTGGGGCTATGATTATAGTCCAGACAATCGGTACTAGATTGGAGATCGTGGTTGAGTTTCATGTCGCCATGTGAGATGTGTTCGACGAACTCGAGTCGTACTTCGGTTGGCGATAGTGGTTGGCCACGCGAAGTGCTTATGCACTTCATGTCGTTCAACTTGTTGTGCGCTCGAGCTAGCCGAGCTCATCATGTAACCCGATTTGTCTAATATATGTTCACTATGTTTGGTCGCTACTGCTTGAACCTTGGGTACCAAACTTACCAGTGAAAACCCTTTTAACCATGGTACCTCGATCCGCTAAGACTCATGAGCCAGGTATGGTGGTATGGGACACCGTGGTCGAGCTGTCGGCCTACGCTAGGGCTACGTGCCTCCCCGTAGTGACCAGTGAGCAACTTAACTCGTGAGCCAATTATGGTGGTATAGGACACTATATTCGCGTTGTCGGCCTACATTGATAAGGTGATGGGGGAGTGGTACAACCTTTGTGCGTAACAACCCTGGCAGCCCTTTGTAGTGACCACGAGCATATTCTGAAGTCGCAGTGCGCCTTAGGATTCGCCGCGATATATAGAGTATGAACTAGGCCTGTTTCTGTATAGTGATGAATCGTTTAAGGGGTGATGGGGGAGTGGTGCAACCTTTGTGCGTAACAGCCCTGGCAGCCTCTGCAGTGACCTAGAAAATACACCATCGTCTAATATTAACTAGGACTGAGGACCCTAGAATGGATCATGTTTGGGAATGATACAAGGGAGGTACCTTAGTTTTCCAATCCTGCTGTTTGAAATGGATTAATTAAAAACTCGGTAATCATGCTCATCATGCATCGCATGTGCTTGGAAGATGTGGAGCACTGTGGGATGTAAGCATGCGGCGAACGTGAGATGGTGTCGCATGAGGGAGTATGTCGGTGAGGGCATCCATCATACCTGCATTCATACTTGCATTAATCAGAGTAACTAGGAGTGTTTGATTTACTGCTTTATCATTACTGCTTGACTGTATTGATAACATGTTAACCTATGCTTTATTGTTCCACTGAGTTGATCACTCACTCCCACGATATGGGACGGTGTTCCGAACACCCACCAGACTTTGTCTGATTGCAGATGGCGACGCTACTTCTGAGGCGGAGCCGGACTTCTATGACGACGAGAATGCTTCCTCGTATATGTTTTCGCGGCGGCTTCGTGAGAGCCGTGCCTTGATTGTCGGGGCTATAGGGATGTTGACTAGATCACACTACACAACTTGGTATAATTTAAAATCATACTTGTAATTATTTAACCTGGTAACTTTATCACACTCTGGAGACCCACCACAGTTTATATATTTTATCTATCTATCACAGTCTTCCACTTGCAAATTTAACTGTCTCTGGAGTATGATATGCTGTTTTGGCTTAATCTCACTCATGTTCATTGCACTAATACCGATCACATTCAATCATCATTCATTTTGTTGCATAAGTGATGCGTTGGAACTCGGGAGTTGAGTTTGTGCTCGACCCCCGATTTTCAGGGCATTACAGAAACCCATATTCAAGTTTCGCATTGAAAATCTTAAGTTAGATGTGGAATCTAGAAACTGTGAATCTAAGTACCCCAGAATAAATCCCGAAAACTCTGAATAAACTTATTCCAAACTAAAAGTCATCCTTAAATAGAGTCATAATGAACAAGAATAAATTTCCCTTATGAAAATAGAGATTCCATGATTATTCCAGAATTTACACTTCAACATGTTGTGAAACACTACTATTTGCAGAGAGAAGGCACGTCAGGAAATTCTGAAAACTTTCCCAATAGATTACTTAGGTCTCCATCAACCTTCCTCTAAAATTTCATCTCCATTATCGTCTAGTCCGGTTAGGATATTTGGCTTTCACCTAGACGACCCGGCTTCAAATCCCAGCGAACGAAACCATAATCAGGGCAGGCATAAGTGGATTAATCCAGTTACCAAATCTTGGGGTAAATTGTAGCATCCTGATTTCCACGTAGCCAATTACAGTCGCACCTATACATGTACATCCACCTCACAAGGGATAAAGTAAAATACTAAACATAATAGATCAGTGCAAGTGGAACAAATAAATAAAGTTCGAGGACGAAATTATGTTTAGGGGGGGTAGATTGTAACATCCCGAACTTTTCAATACCAGAGTATTGAAAGTTCTCGAGTGTTACCATGAAATCTAACTTAATAAGTACATGAGTACGATGCCAATCTAACTATCATAACCATATTTTTATCCTCTAACACGAATCTAACCATTAAAAATTATCTTCATCCATAAATCAGGTCATCTGACCGTTGCTCATGTAGTTTGATATATATACCTTCCTTTGACTAAATCAGTGAATAACTCTTTAGCTACAATGATTTAAATGTAAGTCCTTTTGTAAGAATTGTTTAGAAAAGGGCATAATCATGTAGAACCATTAGATTTCACAAAACTCTTATATCAGTAGTAATTATGAAAATGCCATTTACATAAACCTTAAATTCTAGATCGTATGTTTCCCATTATCTGTTTAATGTGAAATTTTATACCATGCCTAGGAATCTTAGACTAGCCGTACACGTAGAATTTCAGTCGTTGGATCATTGTAAAAGAGACCCAATTGACAGATCAGCCTCTCAACCATTGAATTTAGTGTCCATCAATCGAAGAAAGATCCTATGTAGTCATGGTAGGGAATTTCCCCTCATCTGTGTCTATATGACCTGATGAACAGGTTGTATGACAAATAAACACCACTCTAGAGCCTAGAAAGGTTTCAGCAGTATGGATCAAATTACCACTATTCATGGACCACCCGATCCTCGGATATGCTTCATACTTGGGCTCAACCCCTTAAAATAAATGGATGAATGGATGGACAGAGTAGATTGCTCTATGGAATCACTGCGGACCCCACTTGTGATGCATGCAGACCACCTGCACGTACACTCTGGTGCACTGGTTCGAAAAGCATGATCAAACGAGCAAAGACCGTGGAATCCCGAAACCAGTGGGATTTCCCACCGCGCACGTGAACAGACAGCTTCCGATGTGAATTGTCGTGGTCCACCCCTGTGATCGGACAAGATGATTCAGACTGTCTATCACATCTAGAGGACAGATTCGACCCCACCCGAGTTTGTTTCACACCTAGGAAAGACCTCACGCACACACAAATTAGTCCTCAACCGGACCAGTCCTAAAGCCCTGTTTACTCACTCCTATTCCCACACTCACACATTCAAACAGATCCCATTCAGGGACTCAGTGGGTGTGACACCCCAAACTCAGAAACTGGGCTTACAGAATTCCCGATCGCCAAATACGGTGCCAACAGCCTCCTAGTGCCCATTCTCGGTTCCCGATACCCATATGCCAGATTCCAATCCTGGGATCCTAGAAGGAGGATTTTCAATATGATTTTTTTTGTAATGGAGCATAACCACAAGCATAACCAAGTCACAAAACAACATCACCACATATCTACTACATCAAAAACTTTGAGTACAATGCGGAAAGGGAAATATAAATATAGAAATCAGAACTCCAAAAGCTCAGCTACACGCTCTTACCTTAGTGCTGCTGCGATCCAACATCACCTTCACATAACGGTTGTACATAAGCTACGAAAAACTTAGAGGGTGGTTTAAGTGTGTGCGCAAGGCAAGTGCCAAGTATACAATATTAGAGTAATGTGGAAATATGTTGGTAAGTCCACGAATACTATCAGCCGTACTAAGGCTATGCGATGCACGGCATGAATGCTATCGACCATACCAAGGTCATGCAATGCGAGGCCTACGTAGCCAAATTTCATTTGTGAGATGCAACACAAGCATGTCAGTCCTCATCAAGTATATATATTAGTACAGTTCCCCTTTGGGATATCACAGGGTCTAGTACACTTCACACTAACTACCACCTCCTTAGCCGCACGGCCTAGAGAGTGGAAGAGACCACACTATCCGCCTGACCAGTTGTCTACCAATACCTACCTGCTCATCAATAGTGGAGCTATCTACAAGTTAGTCAAACTTAACCTAGCTTACATCCCCCTCACTCAGGCGGATAAGGCTACACCCTCTTCCAACTGACCACGATACAGCGGGAGACGCAGCCTACTGGTATTCGGCACTCGTGCCCTTATGTTTTCACTCGGTCTAGACATTGGAGCATCTCCTGGTACTAAAAAGGTTCTGGGACTTTCACCCAAGGACATTGTAACGCCCTGAAAATTGGGGGTCGAGCATAAACTCAACTCCTGAGTTCCAACGCATCACTTATGCAACAAAATGAATGATGATTGAATGTTGTCAGTATTAGAGTAGTGAACATGAGTGAGATTAAGCCAAAACAGCATATCATACTCCAGAGACAATTAAATTGTAAGCAGAAGACTGTGATAGATAGATAAAATATATAAACTATGGTGAGTCTGCAGAGTGTGATAATGTTACCAGGTTAAATAATTATAAGTACAATTCTAAAATATACCAAATGTGAGGAAGTGTAATGTCTTCTATCCCGTAACGTGGGAGTGAGTGATCAACTCAGTGGAACAATAAAGCATAGGTTAACATATTATCAACTCAGTCAAGCAGTAATGATAAAGCAGTACAATCAAACAATTCTAAATACTCTTATTAATGCAAGTATGAATGCAGTCATGATATATGCCCTCACTGACATACTCCCTCATGCGACACCATCTTACGTTCACGGCATGCTTGCATTCCTTAGTGCTCCACATCTTTCAGGCACATGCAATGCATGATGAGCATGATTGCCGAGTTGTTATTAGTCCATTTCAAACAGCAGGATTGGGAAACTAAGGTACCTCCCTTGTATCATTCCCAAACATGATCCATTCTAAGGTCATCAGTCCTAGACAATCTCATACAATGGTGTGTTTCTAGGTCACCGCAAGGGCTGCCAGGGCTGTTACACGGAATCGTTACACCACTCCCCATCACCTTATCAATACATACCTAGTTTATACTCTGTTACTCGGGAAGGCTCATCGCCTCACCGCAGATTTAGAGTATGCTCGAGGTCACTACACCAGGTATGGTCAGGGTTGTCAGGGCTGTTACACGGAATCGTTGCACCACTCCCCCATCACCCATTAAGCAATGTAGGCCGACAGCTCGAATATAGTGTCCTATACCACCATAATCGGGTCACTAGTCTATTTGTTCACTGGTCACTACGGGGAGGCACGTGGCCCCAACATAGGCCGACAACACGACCACGGTGTCCCGTACCACCATGCCCGGCTCATGAGTCTTAGCGGATCGAGGTATCATGGTTAAAAGGGATTTCACTGGTAAGTTTGGTACCCTAAGTTCAAGCAAAAGTGTCAAAATATGGTGAACATACATAAGACAGATCGGGTTACTTGACGAGCTCGGCTAGCTCGAGCGCACAACAAGTTGAACGATATGAAGCGCAAAAGCACTTCGTGTGGCCAACCACTATCGCCAACCGAAGTACGACTCGAGTTCATCGAACACATGTCACGTGGCAAATGAATCTCAGCCACGAATTCAATCCCGTTACCAACTACCTAGACTATAATCATAGCCCCAACCACATTCAATTACAGATAGTTAAAGCAGTAATGGATCAAGATTCAAATCATACAATCAAAGTCTGATATTATCCGTTTAAGGCTGCCAGGGCTGTTGCACGGAATCGTTACACCACTCCCCCATCACCCATGACGGATCATACAACGTAAACATGAATTTAAACATATGCATTACATAGATAAAATCATATAATCAATTGAGCATGTTATGAAGTACAACATAAGCATGAGTTTGTACATATTCAATTCCTAATCACACAGATATCTAAAGAAATCATACACATAGTTAAAGAAGTTGAGAATCATACCTCAACACCCTTGAACATTACAATTTACTAACTACTACACATGCAGGCGTTTCAACAAACACTTAAAAATACATACATCAACATACATGACAGATGTTGATCACATAGGCATTAGGCCAAATCCTCTCACTAGGGAGTTGCCCCAATCATAACATGCGTGCGCCCACGACGAATAGTCATGGAAAATAGGAATCCAAGTTCCATATTCATTTGAACATTTTCACAAACACTTGGGCTACACATTTCAACATATATAGCGTATAGTGGTCGTGGCGTGATTTAGGGCAAAGCCTTTCGTCAAAAGGGTATCGCCAATACAACAATCATATATCCATGACAATTAGTCATGGCGAGCATGAATGAGAATTCTATACTCATTCAGTCATTTTCACAAACACTTAGAATACACTATTTTCACATATATAGTGTATATTAGCAAAACATATATTAGGGCGAGTCTTTTCGCCAAGCAAGTATTTTACGCATATATAGTATGTTCATATGGAAAATAATCATAGCAAACACATTTCCAAATTTTATACATATATGGTACTTTCTACAAATACCTAGAGTATGTAAAATTTCATATTCTTTATCTTTAATCGAAATGGAAAACAGACAGCATTTTGTACATGTACAATTGCATGCAGATCATGAATCTATCATTATCTGACATTGAAAGCATTGAAAACTATAACCTATACACCTAAAGTCCGCACCTTTTGTCGTAGAATCGTAACGAATCAGGTAGGTTTGCCAAGCTTCCATATCCGGCAGTTTGGTAGCCTATAGAATGAAATAGGTTAGCTATTTCATAACTTACAACCTTCACAACCCCAAAACAGATTAGGGTTAGGGTTTCTTACCTAGAAACGAAGTCGGAGTTGCCGAGAAAGAGACAAAAATAAGGTGGTTGAGCTTGCATAACGGCAGGGAAGCATGGCAAGGAGATCCTCCCACAACTCCCAACTTTCTCTCTCTTTGCTCTCTTCTCAATCTCAAATTCGTATGGTTGTAAGAGAGAGGGTTCTAAAGTCCTTATATAGCCTAAAATGTCTCCAAAATAGACTTAAGGTCAAGGTATACTTGGGTTTTGTCCAAAGGGCATCTGTTTCAGCTCAACGGAGCACTTCTGGCGGCCCCTTTTTTGTGTGCGGTCGGACTTAAGCTCACTAACACTGGATCTAGGTGTAGTTAAGTTTTTGTTTCGGTCGGATTCCCAGATCATGCGTGGCGGACCAGTTTCAGTTCAACGATCAGTGGATCTCGATCGGAGATTCTGAGTACATAGATATGTTTATGAAATTTTTCCTGATCCGAGGGTGTATTTGGGTCAGATTCTGACGGTCTGGTTGCTTTGTCAAATTTCTACAGGATTTAGTCTTGTAAGATTTCTGTCTGAGGTGGTACCTGGGCCTTTGTAGTTTGTATATAAGTGATCCAAGTTATAATACTTAGCTAGTTTAAGATAGTGTCTAGGGTGAAAGTACTTAGAAAAATTGAAAGAACAAGGTGGTGAAGGGTGGGATTCGTGAAGGAAATGAGTTCAAAAGCGGCTTTAGACTTTGGGATTGAGTTCTGACAAGTTAATAAGGTGTCAGGAGCGACCCATTGCCTAAGGACGTCTAATTCCAGATTGGCAAAAATCTGGGATGTTACAGACATCCTATGTGCCCACAGTGCTAAAGCCAATATTTCGGGTATACAATCCGGCCATCCACGTTGTGCCTGTGGAGGCCACGGCCCTAATGTCTTTAAGGTGTACAGTGAATCACGTCACACGGAATGCGAAATGCATGAGTCACACATCCAGTCATGCATCAAACCTACGCGTACCGCTCGATCATGTGGGGTACTCCGTCTCATAAGGAGCCCCATAAATGTCTCAGCCCAACGGCGTATGCTATGATCAAACACTCCTCATAACAAGCATATAAATGATGCATATGGGCATGTATCATGATGTTATACTAAGCATATTCTCAGTGTGTCTTACTGACTAAGTACACTAGCATTATTATCAGATATAGTAGGCGATGATCGGTCTTAACCCGTATGCCACTTACAAGAATAGGGGTTAAACGATATAAAATTCTATATGGAATGGTCCATGTTAGACTATCATAATCTATTCAAGGTACTAGTATATCATATATCCTAAGTCAGGGTCCACTTGAAAGGATTGTGGAAAGTATCGTCATCAATGGTAGCCCAACGGTTTGGGTTAGCCCACTAAGGAAAGATGAGAATGGGCCTAACAATGGGCCCTAGGGAGAGTTACAATGCGGACATTTAACCATCATTGCTTTTACAATGTGGACATCAAACCATCATTGCTCCCAAGGCATAGCCCATCAAAACATTATTATATACATCATGGTGGAATCACACATCGCAATAGACCTCATATACATCACATTAGGCCTCACACAAAGGCCTCACATACATCTCATCAGGCCTCACTCATAGTCCTTATATACATCAAGATGGGACGCAACAATGGGCCTCATATACATTAAGGTGGGCCACAACAATGGGCCTCATATACATCAAGATGGGCTACAATAATGTGTCTCATATACATCAAATGGGCTGCAACAATGGGCCTCATATACATCAAGATGGGCCACAACAATGGGCCTCATATACATCAAGATAGGTCTCAACAATGGGCCTCATATACATCAAGATGGGCCATAATAATGGGCCGCATATACATCAATCTGGGCCGCAACAATGGGCCTCATATACATCAATATGGGCCGCAACAATGGGCATCATATACATCGAGATGGGCCCATCATCCTAGCGGGACCATCTACACCATTCATCTATTTATAGAGATTATTTTAGAGCATTACCTAAAAAAATGAATCATATCGGAAGCTCATCTAGACCGAGCCACAAATAACAG
Organism: Magnolia changhungtana; assembly: GCA_030180095.1. NCBI lineage: Eukaryota > Viridiplantae > Streptophyta > Magnoliopsida > Magnoliales > Magnoliaceae > Magnolia > Magnolia changhungtana. The sequence continues at coordinate 1,806,387 of JASAUF010000324.1, read as the reverse complement.
TGGAGATAATGATTGCCACTGATAACAATGCACAGGGCCCACCATAATGTTTATTTTCCATCCAATCTATTTATAAGGTCACAAAGGCCTTAATTAAAAGGGAAAACAATTTCAGATTGATCCAGAGCTTTTGTGACCCCAAACAGTTTCAATGGTGGACGTTCAATCTCCACTGATTTTTGCAGTATGGTCCACTTAATAGACGGTTATTCACGATGTGGCCCACCGTCCAGCTATCTAGACGGTGTGGATTTTAGTAAACACATCACAATGGTCCACCATCTAGCCATCTGGACGGTTGGAATAAAACACATATATCACGGTATGGCCCACCGTCCAGCCATCTGGATGGTGTGGACCTAACGTATACATCATGGCGTGGCCCACATAATCTGCATGGCATGGATTTCAGGCGCGTACACCACGTGTGGGACCATCTGAATTTCAGATCTATCTCATTCCCTTGTACTTCCGTGAAATGATCTCTACAAAGGATGGACGGTATGGGTCACACGTACAACGGGTGGGTCCCACCTTCTGGTGAATGGCGCGGATACAACAGATACCTCATGGCGTGGGTCCCACCTTCTGGTGAACGGCGTGGATACAACAGATACCTCATGGCGTGGGTCCCACCGTCCAGCCATCTGGACGGTGTGGATAAGACCCACACACATCACCATGTGGCCCACGGTACTTGCTGCTGTAAGTACAGCAACTATACAGCTTGGGTCCCACCATCCAGATGGACAGTTGGGATATAACACATAATTCATGTACGGTCTAAAGGACCTGCTGATGTCCAACACATCAACTCTCTAGTTGTTAGGACCCACAGTTGCTGGACGATGGATCTGTCCAGTGGACTCAGCCCCGCAATGATCTCACTAAATGGACGGACGGTGGGGATATCCATCACAAACATCATCATAGGGTTCACGCAGGTGGGCCACCTAGCACTGGATCAAGCTGCCCTTTGTATTTTCCAGACAGGCCTGCATGACCGGCCGGTCATGCAGGCCCATAGCATCAGGAGGGTGGTCCACTTGTTGGACCACTTAGATAAAATAAATACCTCATTAGGGCCATCAACAGGGGAGAGAGAGAGAGAGAGAGAGAGAGAGAGGGACCCCGACACTATGGGCCCTCCCTTTCATACATCACAACATACATCAAGTGGGTCCCATTACATGTGGGCCCACCAATCAAAATCAACGGTGGAGATCCCTTCTCCACCAAAATGCAAGGTCTAGATGACCTTTTCATACTAGGAAAATAAACATCATGATGGGGTCCATGGAGAATGGCCTCATCATAGAATGATCATGTGAATCATGGTGGGTCATTGGCCACACCTAAAGTCCAAAGTGAGATCCATACCATCAATTGGTAGGCCCTACTTGGCCCATCATCAAAATATAAGATTTAAGCCTATAAAACACCCACCGTTGGATCTTCTTGGTCCAATGGAATGCCAAACTCCTTGGCTCTCTCTTTGATAGAGGTTAATGAGTATTGAAGGGCTAGGATGAGAGAGTTGGGGGTAGGAAGTGGGCCACACACAAAGCTCTTTTCTCTCCTTGGAAGTGCTTGGACGTCCACCTCTCTTGGTTGCTTGGGAGAATGGGTGGAGAATGAGAGAGAGAGAGAGAGGTTGTAAGAGAGGTGATATGAGTGAGTGATGGATGTGAGTGATGGGTGTACTTGACTTGAGAGTTAAATTAGATAGGTTGCTTGCCTTGAGGAGAAAGAAAGTATGGGCTATATATGTGATGTGTACTTGACTTGACTTGATTGATTAATGATATGGATTGTAGAATTCTCTCAAGATTGCAAATGCGTGGTGTTTCTTCAAAATAAACGCGGACCTACATCTCCCAGCTTGGGTATCGCATCGATGTATAAGATGTGGCGTTGAAACCACGACGACGGTGCCTTCACAATGGTACAAGTTCCGAGCCAAGCCAACTCAGATCTACGGGATGTGACTTAAGGTCGCGCGCAAAGGCTGCCTACAGATCGTAGGTTACCAGAATTTAACTGAGAGGACCGTGAGAGTCTACAGAACAGTACGGACTAGGATACAGGCCTTACAGCTCTCCCCTCCTAATAAAAATTTCATCATCAAAATTTACACTATCATCGTAACTAAGCATAACTCATAAGGGAATAGGAAACATAACATCATATATAATCAAAACACAATACAACATACAATCAAACATCGAAGAGATGAGGATAATGTTAGCGAATCTTAGCCTCGCGCTCCCAAGACGCCTCATCTACGTTGACCCCATTGCACCTTCACCAAGGGAATGACCTTGGTCTGGAGGACCTGCTCCTTCCAATCAAGGATACAAACTGGCTGCTCAATGTAAGAAGCGCCCTCATGAACCTATAACGGCTGCCAATCAATAATGGGAACAATGTCTCACCCACACTTCCGCAACATAGAGACATGAAAAATGTTGTGAATGCCAGACAACTGAGATGGCAAGGCAAGCCGATAGGCTACGGCGCCGACGTGCCCAGTGATCTCGAAAGGTCCTATGAATCTCGGGACAACCTTGCCCTTCTCTCCAAAACAAACCAAACCCTTCATAGGTGAGATCCTGAGATACACATAGTCCCTAATGGTAAACTCCAAGGGACGACGCCGACAATCAGCAAAACTCTTCTACTAGCTCTGAGCTGTGTGCATCCTCTGATGTCGATGACCTCTGATGTCTGCTATACAAGCTCGGGACCTAAGAGATGCCGCTCTCCAACCTCGATCTAATAAATCAGAGATTTGCACGATCTGCCATATAATGTCTCAAAAGGAGCAATGCCAATGGTTGACTGATAACTGTTATTATATGAGAACTCAGCCAATCACAGGTGCTCATCTCAGCTACCTGAGAAATCAATCATGCAAGCCCGAAGCATATCCTTAAGGATCTGGTAAACCCTCTCGGTCTGGCCATCGGTCTACGGATGATATGCGGTGCTCACCATATGGAAGCTCCTCCAAAACTGAGACATGAACCTTAGGTCTCGGTTAGAAACGATCAAAACTGAAACATCGTGTAGTCTCACAATCTCCTTGATAAATAACCTCACAAGCCGGTCCAAAATCCAGGTCGCACGAATTGCAAGAAAATGTGCCAACTTAGTCAGACGATCAACAACAACCTAGATGGCATTGTGACCACGCTGAGTCCTTAACAAACCCATGGTAAAATCGGTGGATACGTGCTCTCACTTCCACAATGGGACTCTCAACGGCTACAAGGGACCAGGGGGTCTGTGATGATCGGCCTTGACACACTGGTATGTGCTGCACTCGGCCACAAAACTAGCTATCTAGAGCTTTATCCCAGCCCAAAAATACTGATGCCTCATATCGTGATACATCTTTGTCGAGGGTGGATAGAAAATCACGATCGATGTACCTCGGTCATAAGATCTCTGCCCAACTAAGGAATATTCGGGACACAATCGGCCTCTAAAATGAAGTCCACCATCAGAACAAATCTGCCAATCTGACTGACTCTCAAATGCTGCATTTGCCCGATAACTCTGCACCGACTCATCTGCCTATTGAGCCTCGATCACCCTTGCAACAAGAGAGGGTTGAATCGACATGCTCAATAACTGCACAATAGAAAACTGCAAGCCGATCTCAAAGTCGAATGCTGACACATCTTGAAGCATCTTCCACTCGTGAATCATCATGTGTGCCACCAGGCCTTATGGATGAGGGCTGAGGGCATCCATCACCACATTCGTCTTGCTCGGGTGGTACTGAACATCAAAATCATAGTTTTTCAGGAGCTCCATCCAACGCCTCTGCATCATGTTTAGGTCGGACTGAGAGAATGGATACTTCAAGCTCTTGTAGTTGGAGAAGAGCTCAAACCTAACCATATAGAGATAGTGCCTCCACACCTTCAATACGAAGACAACTGCTGTCAGCTCCAAATCATGCATGGGGTATTTCAGCTCATGGAGCTTGAGCTGGCTAGATGTATAAGCCACCGGCTTCCCATGCTGTATCAGGATAGCACCCAAGGCAACTCGTGAGGCATCGGTAAATACAACAAATCCATCACTCCTAGAGGGAAGAGTGAGGATAAGAGCAGACGTGAGGCGGTCCTTCAGCTCCACAAATGCCTGCTCGCAAGAGTCCCTCCAAACAAACTTGTCGCCCTTCCGGGTCAACCTGGTCAACGGGCTGCAATATGGGAGAATCCCTCAATGAAACGTCGGTAGTAGCCCGCCAAACCAAGGAAATTATGGATCTCGGACGCATTTGTAGGCTGGCCCCACTGATGTAGAGCATCAATCTTTGAGGGGTCCACTGCGACGTCCTGCCTCGTCACCACATGACTAAGGAACTTCACCTCCTCCTGCAAGAACTCGCAATTCTGCATCTTCGCTTAAAGCTGGTGTGCGCGGAGGGTTTGCAAAGAAACCTCTAGATGCCGTTCATGCTCCTCATAGGTCCTCGAATATATCAAAATGTTGTCTATGAACACCACAACAAACTGATCGAGATACGGACGGAAGACCTCGTTCATCAACTGCATGAATATTGTGGGCGCATTGGTCAATCCGAAGGACATGACCTGGAACTCAAAATGACCATAGCGGGTCTTAAAGGCTGTCTTTGAGATATCCTCCTCTCAGACCCGAACCTGATGATAACTAGACCGCAAGTCTATCTTTGAAAAGAACCGAGCCTCCTGCAGATGATCAAACAAATCATCAATCCTTGGGAGTGGGTACTTGTTCTTAATCGTGACCTTGTTGAGCTTGTTGTAATCTACGCAAAGCCTCAACGAGCCATCCTTCTTCTTCACGAAGAGTACCAGTGCTCCCCACAACGAACTGCTCGAACGGATAAAGCCTAACTTGCAAAACTCGTCCAACTACTTCTGCGGTTCCCGCAACTCCAACGGTGCCATACGATACAGGACCTTCAAAATAGGCGTGATACCGGGCACAAGATTAATCTGAAACTCCGTGTGCCTGCTGAAAGGGCTAAGCTATATGCCCTAGAGGGGGGTGAATAGGGCAATGCTAAATAAAACTTAAAACAGCGGAATAATAAAAGATATAAATAACAATGCTGAAATAATAACAATCTCAAAGCACATGAAATATGAGAATGATACTAAATCAGTTCTAAGGACAACCTTACACCAAAAACCAATGGCTTATGGTAGGACAACCTTATTTCTAGAACGATCTAGAAAACACAAATGATATGGAAAATAAATCAAGAATAACTTAAAGAAATAAATCCTAAGTTATTACACCATTCAACCACACTTGCTTGAAATGAAAATTACAACATTCATCCACAAAAGCAATTCACAATAATAAAGGAATAAATGAATAAAGAAATCAAGCACATCCACAACACAACGATATATAGTGGTTCGCCTGTGTGTTCACCAACTGTTAGCCAACAGCCACACAGAATGCTACTCCATTCCTAATATCCTCACACAGGGGATATTAGCATGCACTATCAAAATAAGTTTTCACAGGTTCACCCAAAACCTTCACAATTGTGTCTTTTTATCTCGGGCTTACACAATCCAAAAACCCCCACAATATGAGTTTTCTGGCTCTCCTCAGATAACCAAAACAATGAGATTTTTCTGGCAAATCTCAAACAAAACCAGAGAAAGTAAATTACAAAGTAAAATACCTGGATCTCCTTTTGAAGTAGCCCAGTAGAACCAATCGGAGTAGATGAATGATACGTCGTTCAATGTACAATACTCACATAAAGAATGGTTTTATGTCTAATTGATTTTAGATTAAATCAAGAAGAGCAAGGTCTATTTGATTTTGATCCTAGAAGAAGGAATATCACAAATTCCTCTTTTCTAAATAAGATTGGAATATGAATCAAAATCACAATAGAAAAATGCTATCAAAAGGAATATTAAATATGCACAATAGCTTAAAAAATAATCACTACTTATCTCAGAGTATAGCCTTAAATCGCTTGAAGTGAATGGAATGGAATGGAATAAAATGGAATGACTAAACTCTGAAATTCGTGCATTATTTATAGCCTCAAAAATCCCATCTTCGATTTGTCTTAGAAACCTAGGACTGGTCGTAGCGTCAAAGATTTTGAAAGATTTTCGCGGGATTAGATTTGTTATACTCACCACTGGTCTTAGGTAGCCTACGACCGGTCGTGGACCACCTACGACTGGTCGTGAGACACCTACGACTGGTCGTGGTACTCGAGATAAGTCGCTGGAGTTCGAGTCGTAAAACTACGACCGGTCGAAGGATGAGTCATAGGACTTCCCAGGACTGGTCGAAGAAAGTCCAAGACTAGTCGAAGGACAACCAGGAAAATCTGAAAATCTGTAACAACCTAGGACTGGTCCTGAGAAACCTAAGATTGGTCGAAGCAAAGCTAGGACTGGTCTTAAGATTTCTAGGACTGGTCTTAGAACAGTCACACCAAGTAAATTAAAATATTCAGATTATGTATCCAAAATGACCTATCATATAGACCAACCTAAGGTCAATCTAAGGTCAAACAAACCTTGAAGTGAGATGGACATTAAAGTCTTGAAGGTCTATATCCTCAGATGATCTTAAAGTAGAAGCTTGAGTCGAGTTGATGGTCTTTCTCGAGCTTGGTACATTCTTGACTTGTCTTGATGAAGTCTTCTAATCTTGAACTTGATAGAAACAAACTTGGAGTCTTCTATTCTTGTAGACTTCATTCATGACATGTCTTGCAAACATTTTTCATTTATGATCTTGTCTTGAAAACATTCTTCATTCATAATCTTGTCTTGAAGCAGTGTGTAGTCACAAACAAGAAACACAAGAAGTACAAGACATATAGGTTTTGGCACTACAAAATTTGACAACCAAAGGGATATGAAATCATAGCACTAACACCTGCGAGGTGGTAAACCCAAAATCTCTTAGAATGCATCGTGAAAACCACAAACGACCAGTACCTGGTCGATACTCAAAGCAACTGACTCCTCAATGGCACACGACAACAGGCAGGAAAGTTGCTCGCCTTTGGGCTCGGCTATAAACTGTGTAACATCCCGAAAATCTGGGGTCGAGCATAAACTCAACTCCCGAGTTCCAGAACATCACTTATGCAACAAAATGAATGATGATTGAATGTTAACTGTATTCGTGCATTGAACATGAGTGAGATTAAGCCAAAACAGTATATCATACTCTAGAGACAGTTAAATTGCAAGCGGAAGACTATGATAGGTAAATAACATATATAAACTATGGTGAGTCTCCAGAGGGTGATAATGTTACCAGGTTAAAGAATTACAAATACAATTCTAAAATATACCTAATGTGAAGAAGTGTAATGTCTCCTATCCCAAATACTATAGCCCCATCAATACATTACCAGGTCTTCATAGACCTGTCAGAGAGTTATATGTAGGAAAACTCCTCCTCAACATCGTAGTAGTAGTCCGGCTCTGCTTCATAAGCATCGCCATCACCTGAAACTCAACAAATCTGGTTGGTGTATACAACACCGTCCCGTAACGTGGGAGTGAGTGATCAACTCAGTGGAACAGTAAAGCATAGGTTAACATGTTATCAACTCAGTCAAGCAGTAATGATAAAGCAGTAAAATCAAACACTCCTAACTACTCTTATTAATGCAAGTATGAATGCAGTCATGATGTATGCCCTTGCCAAACCACCCTCATGCGACATCATCTTACGTTCGCGGATGCATACCTCCATCAGTGCTCCACATCTACCAGGCACATGCGGTGCGATGATGAGCATGATTACCGAGTAGTTATTAGTCCATTTCAAATAGCAGTATTGGGAAACTGAGGTTCCTCTCTTGTATCATTCCCAAACATGATCCATTCTAGGGTCGTCAATCCTAGTTAATCTCATACGATATTATGGTTCGAGAGGCATCGCGAAGGCATCGCAAAGGGCTCGTCACCCATCAGCACGGATACAGATCTCACCGTATGCGGCTCAATTGCTGGCCATCAACTCGAATACAGGTCTCACCATACTCGGCTCAATCGCGGGCCGTCAGCTCAAATACAGGTCTCACCGTACTCGGCTCAACTCATGCTCTAGTTGCTGCGAAGGGCTCATCGCCAATCACAGACTTTAGAGTCTACTCGAAGATACTACGAAGGACTCGTCACCCGTCAGCATGAATACAGGTCTCACCGTACTCGGCTCTCACCATAGGTGTCGACAGCTCGAATACAGTGTCCCATACCACCGTATTCGGCTCACTGTCACTACGGGGAGGCACGTGGCCCCAGCGTAGGCCGATAGCTCGACCACGGTGTCCCATACCACATGCCCGACTCATGAGTCTTAGCGGATCAAGGTACCATGGTTAACGGGATTTCACTGGTAAGTTTGGTACCCTAGGTTCAAGCAGTAGCGTCCAAACATAGTGAACATATATTAGACAGATCGGGTTACTTGACGAGCTCGGCTAGCTCGAGCGCACATCAAGTTGAATGACATGAAGTGCAATTAGCACTTCGCTGGCCAACCACTATCGCCAACCGAAGTACGACTCGAGTTCGTCAAACACATCTCACGTGGCAAATGAATCACAACCACGAATTCAATTCTAGTACCGATTTGTCTGGACTATAATCATAGCCCCAAACACAATCAATTACAGATAGTTAAAGCAGTAGTGAATCAAGATTCAAATCATACAATCAAAGAATGATATTATCCGTTTAGGGCTGCCAGGGCTGTTGCTCGCACTCGTTGCTCCACTCCCCCATCACCCATGACGGACCATACAACGTAAATATGAATTTAAACATACGCATTACATAAATGAAATCATACAATCAGTTGAGCATGTTAACTAGCATATCATAAAGCGTATTATAAAGCAAGTTATAAGCATGTTATGAGGCACTATATAAACAGGAATACAAACACATATATTTCATAAGTAAGTGGTTAAAGTGAACAACCCACATAGGGAAAATCATACATGTTTCTAAGGTAGTTGAGAATCCCATCTCAGCACCCTCCTAAGGTATCAACATCCAAACACTTACTCACACAAGCATTTTCACAAACACTTAACATACATTATTTCAACATACTTAGTGTATGTTAACAAACATGTATTAGGGCGAGTCCTTTCGCCAAGAAAATATTTTACGCATATATATTATATTTATACAACAAATAATCATGTCAAACACATCTCTAAAATATATATGTATATGGTACTTTCTACAATACAGTATTTCTACATACGTAGTGTATATTAGTAAAACATGTATTTGGACGAATCCTTTCGCCAAATAAGTATTTTATCCATATATCGTATATTCATACAATAAATAATCATGTCAAATACATTTCCAAAATTTATACGTATATAGTATTTTCTATGAATACCTAGAATATGTAAAATTCCATAATCTACATCTTTAATTGAAACAGGAAACAGAAAGCACTTTGTACATGTGCAATTGCATGCAGATCATGAATCTATCATTATCTGACATTGAAAGCATTGAAAATCATAACCTATACACCTAAAGTCCGCACCTTGTGTCGTAGAATCGTAACGGAGTCGATAGGTTTGCTAAGCTTCCGTATTCGGCAGTTTGGCAACCTATAGAATGAAATAGGTTAGCTATTTCATAACCTACAACCTATACAACCCCAAAACAGATTAGGGTTAGGGTTTCTTACCTAGAAATGGAGCTGGAATCGCCGGGAAAGTGGTTAGAATGAAGTGGTTGAACATGTATAGCAGCGGCAGGGAGATGCTCCCACATCTCCCACACTTTCTCTCTCTTTTCTCTCTCTCTCTCTAGGGTTTCTCTCAAATTCATATCGTTGTGAGAGAGAGGTTTCTAAGGTCCTTATATAGCCTAAAATCTCACTAAAATAGACTTAAAGTCAAGGTATACTTAGGTTATACCCAAATCGGACTTGTTTCAGCTCAACGGAGGACTTCTGGCAGGCCTCCTTGAGCCAAAGGTTAGACTTAAGCTCACAAACTATGGATCTAGGTTCCATCAAGTTTTCGTTCCAGTAGGGTTCTCAGATCATGCGTGGCGGACCAGTTTCAGTTCAACGGTCAGCGGATCTCGATCGGAGATTTCGAGTACATGTAAATGTTTATGAAATTTTTCCTGATCCGAGGGTGTATTTGGGTTAGATTCTGACGGTCTAGTTGCTTAAAACCGATCCGCAAGTAACGAGTCTCAGATTACTATTCAAGATATTTATTTTGTAAAGAAACAAGTGTTCTCACACTCCCTCGCTCCGGACTCAAGCGAACAGCCGTGGGACACTGTCTGGATTTGATTTCCGAGATGGTTGTCAAGCCTAGCGAGGTGGTCCTAAGTCCTTAACTTCTTGTTAATCGGACTTCCAATGTGTGGTCCAGATCAGATACGGAGTTTCAACATACTCCCAAGAGCAGTCGGGTAATAAGTTTGATCGTAGATTTTAGGGTAACCTAGCGTCAATGATTCTACAAGTTTTGGGTCTTACAGATCGTATTTAAAGCGATTCAAATGGATTTCGTGGCTAATCTATTTAGCACTTGGTTAACTTTGTCAAATTTCTAAAGGATTTAATCCTAAGTGATTTCTGGTCGAGGTGGTACTCAGTCCTTTGTAGTAATGTTTAGTTTAAGTATTATTCTTCATCACCTAAACTTTAAGATAGTTTCTAATGTGAAAGTACTTAGAAGGATTTAAAGAACGAGGTGGTGAAGGGTGGAATTTGTGAAGGAAGTGGGTTCAACAGCTGTTTTAGACTTTGGGATTGAATTCTGACAGGTTAATAAGGTGTTAGGATCGACCCATTGCCTAAGGACGTCTAATTCCAAGTTGGCAAAAATTCAGGCTGTTACAAACTGGAACTGTGGCATGCCAGGTATACAGAACGTGACTGTCCTCGCAGAGCAGTCTAATATGTCGTGGTACTCGGTAAGCCAATCCATGCCCAGGATGACATCAAACTCGGACATCGGTAATGCAAACAGATTGGCATGCAAAAAGATATCCCCAACTAGAACGGGGCAAGACGAGCAAAATCGGCCCAACACTGCAGTCTTCCCCAAGGCTGTCAATACCGACAAACCCTCACGAGCAGACTCTAATGGCAAACCAGTCGATTGACAGAAATCCTCGACCACAAAGGAATGTGATACACCAAAATCAAATAATACACATGTCATGCATGCAGAAATAGGGAGGGAATCCTTGACGACCCCTCCTGATGACTAAGGGTCCTGCTGGGCGACATAAAATTTGTCATGGGCCTACTAGAGAGGTGCATGTCCCCTCTAAGGTCTCTGTTGCTGCTGCTGTTGCTATGGCGGCCTGATCTGCTGTCTCTACTTTTGCAGGGGAGGTCTCGGAGGCTGGTACTACGATCGCTACTTCTGATGTGGGGGACGCAATGGAGGCTGATGCGGTGCCCTCAGCTGTTGTTGCTGTGGATGGGGACACTCATGCCTACGATGGTCTTACCACATCCAAAATAAGCATCTAGGAATGGTCCCGAAGGTGGTACTGGAGGTGTCACTGGTGCTCGGAATGCTGGGTGGGTTATGTGTCCCTACTGTGGATGATGATACTGCTGCTGGGAGCTACCAGAGGGAGCCTTCCTCTTCCAGTCTCTTCTGCGGTCATGAACCCTCTGCAAATTGGCCCAATCTACCTCGTAAACTTAGGTCCTCTGTACAATCTGCTCAAATGTCAGAAGCATGTGTCTGACCACACAGCTCCCGAGGGCAGGACATAAGTTGTTCTCAAAACGGCAGGCCTTCCGCCCCTCATCATCAACAAGGTACGTTGCGAATCTCAATAGCACTACGAAACGTACCTCATACTGAGGCACTGTTATGTCTCCCTGGATCAAGGTCTCGAACTCTAACACGCGCTGCTATCGAACATGCTCAGGAAAGAACTTTAAGTCGAACCGGTCTACAAAGTCCTCCCAGGTCCACTTGAAATCGGTTGCTGCCGCTCGGGCAACTAATGCCCACCAGTGCTGAGCCTCTCCCTGGAGAAGAAATACAGCTAATGGGACCGGCTGCTGGGTCGTATATCTCATAGTGTCGAATATCTTTTCCACTTAGGAGTACCATATCTCTGCTGCAGTAGGGTCTGGCTCACCCCGGAAGTGATGGGGATTATGTTATCTGAAGTCTCTGAGAAGGGCGCTCCCGCGCTCCTGCTCTGCATGGGCTGGCGTAACAGCGGGCCGCCTGCCCTACCTGTGAAGGATAGTAGTCATCGCCTGCAGCATCTACTGAAGCTAATATGCAGTCACGGGTGTTGTCGGGGCTACGCTAGTCTCGGACGGGGGAGCGGGAGTCACTCGGGTCTCTCTCCTAGGCGGCATGTCCTACAGGAAGGAACAAGGGCCTATTAGCCTTGAGAATCCTCGATAGCACACATGTTAAGGGTCTATATCAGAAAATCGCAAAGTTATTCAAACATAGGACCTATTTATTCTAGGTTCATAGCAGATATGTGATGTGATCCTCAGGTATTCCTAAGTTATGCTCTGATACCAACTTCTGTCACGCCCCAAACTCGGAATTCGGGCTCACAGAATTCCCGATCACCGAATCCGGAGCCGATAGCCTCTGTAATGCCCCATTCTCGGTTCTCGTCACCCATATGCCAGATTTCGATCCTAGGATCCTACAATGAAGATTTTCAATATGAGTTTTTTTGTAATGGAGCATAACCACAAGCATAACCAAGTCACAAAACAACATCACCACATATCCACTATATCAAAAACTTTGAGTATAATGCGGAAAGGGAAATACAAATATAGATATCATAACTCCAAAAGCTCAGCTACACGCTCTTGCCTCAGTGCTGCTGCAATCCAACGTCACCTTCATGCAATGGTCATGCATAAGCTTATGAAAAGCTTAGAGGGTGGTGTAAGTGTGTGCGCAAGGCAAGTGTCAAGTATATAATATCATAGTAATGCAAAAATATACTGGTAAGTCTACAAATACTATCAGCTGTACCAAGGCTATGCGATGCAAGACATGAATGTTATTGGCCATAGCAAGGCCATGAAATGCAAGGCCTATGTAGCCAAATGTCATATGCGAGATGCAATGCTAGCATTCCAGTCCTCATCGAGTACATTTATCAATACAGTTCCCTCTAAGATATCACCGGGGTCCAGTATACTCCACACTAACTACCGCCTTCCTAGTCGCACAACTCAATGAGTGGAAGTGTCATGCCCCAAACTCAGAAACTGGGCTCACAGAATTCCCGATCCCCGAATCCGATGCCGACAGCCTCCGTAGTACCCCATTCTCGGCTCCCAGCGCCCATACGCCATATTCCGATCCTAAGATCCTACAAGGAGGATTTTTCAGTGTACATTTATCTCATAAGAAGAATAATCACAAGTTTACCCAAATCATAAATACAACATCATCACATATCCACTAATATAAACAGTTGAATACAGTGCTAAAAGGGAAATATACATATATCAAAAATTAAAGCTCCAGAAGACCGCTACTCGCTCTAAGCTTAACACTGCTGCCACCTAACGCCACCTGCACGCATCTATCGTACATAAGCTTATAGAAAGCTTAGAGGGTGGTGTAAGTGTGTGCGCAAGGTAAGTGTCAAGTATGCAATATCATAGCAATGCAGAAATATTCTGGTAAGCCCATAAATACCATCAGCCTTATCCAAGCTATGCAAAGCAAAAACATAATAAGCCAATATCATATACTGAGGAAGCACTATAGAACAACTATGTAATGCAGAGACATAGTAAGCCAAATATCATATATTGAGGATGCAATGCAATATGCAGTGCGAATGAAATGACCAAGCTAGAGGGTGAAGTCGGGATGATAATACTTAGTGTCGCAAGTTATGGGGTCCATCATAAGGGACTTTTATCCAAACCAGTCCCATACCTAAATTTTGATAGATAGACTGAATGTGGTAAACTCCTAATCTCAGGTTGGTCACGCGCCCCAACTGAAATCCTGGCCATTGCGAAAGTATACATAACAATTAGTTGCGCACCACCAGCCCGAGTGGATAGTGAATGAGTAAAATGATGAGCATATAACTCCTGCTCAATAAGTCCACATATCAGTACCGTGCATCTCTAGGATCATTACTAGGGTCTAGTACACTCCACATTGGCTGCCGCCTCCCTAGCTGCACATCCATGCAAGTGAAAAAGATCTCATTACCCGCCTGCCAGCAGTATACCAATACCTACCCGGCTCGTCAATAATGGACCCATTTGGGAGCTGGTCAAACTCAGCCTAGCTTACAGCCCCCTCACTCAGGAGGATAAGGCCACACTCCCTTCCAACCGACCACGACACGGTGAGAGACGTGGCTTACTGGTATTCGGTATTCAGGCGCTCATGTATATCCACTCGGTTTTGACATTAGAGCGTCTCCCGGCCATGAAGGTTTAAGGACTTTCACCCACGAACATCCAACATTCCTAGATGCTCGAACCAAACATTTTCGTTGTCCCATCTGGCCATCCACGACATGCCTGTGGAGGCCACAACCTTGATGTCGCTAGGGCATATAGTAGTCATATCCTAAAATACGAGATGCATGAGTCACATAGTCCAATCATGTATCAATCCTATGCATACCGTGGGCTCAGGTGGGATGGCTCCGCCTATCAGGGAGTCCCATAAATAACCTGTCCTATGGCATATGCAATGATCAACCACACCTCATAACAAACATGCAGATAATACGTATGGGTATGTATCGTGATACTATACTGTTAAATACTCATAATCGGTATCGATAACCGGCCTCTATAATCGGCCTAACAAAGGGCCTAAGGGAAGGTCACAATGTGGACATTTAACCATCATTGCCCATCAATGTGGACATTTAACCAACATTGCTCCCAAGGAGTGGCCCACATAGAGCCAAACATATAGTGGGGCCCATGGCCTCACATAAGGATCTCACATACAACATAATGGGCCTCACATATCATAATAGGCCACATTACATGGGCCTCATATACATCAAGTAGGCTGCATCGCATGGGCCTAATATACATCACAATGGCCGCTCACACGGGCCTAAAATACATCACAATGGGCCCCATCGCCTGGCCCTCAAATGCATCACAATGAGTGTTTCGACAAGAAAATAAATACATTTGATTTGGGGGGATTATTCAATGATAACAAAGAATTCGATGAGAGAAGAATGATCACATTTATTTTGAGTTCAGTTACATCCTCGGATTCCCTTGATTTTGAAAACAGAGTACAATCATTGCAACACGAAGAATGAAATAGAAGATAGTCTGATGGCAATTTTGGTAGCATTTCAACGCTTTTGATGTTCATCGCAAAGGTGGATTGGTTATGCGGACTTGAAGCCGATTTGAAACCCTTGATTTGGTCATGTGATAGGTTCTGATCATTCTTTCATTCATCTTTACACTCGTACGGACAGATTCTTCTTTCCTCTGGAATTCTCTTCTCTATGGAGTGTAACCCTTGAATTGTGGAGTGCACTTCCTTGAATTGTGGAGTGCACTTCCCTTGAATTGTGGAGCGCACTTCCTTGAAATATGGAGTGCACTTCCATTGAATTGTGGAGCGGCGATCATCCCTTGAAATGTAGAGTAACGATCATCTCTTGAAATGTGGAGCGGTGATCATCCCTTGAAATGTAGAGCAATGATCATCCCTTGAAATGTCTATTAAGACAACCAAAGGCTTGCTTTAGGATAAAAGGGAGAGCATAAGACCTGTATCCTAGTTCGTACTGTTCCATCGACTTCCGCAATCCTTCCCGTCAAAGTCTGGCAATCTGCGACGTATAATCAATGTTTACGATCGACCCTAAATTGTATCCTACAGAATTAAGTCAACTTAATCCAAGACTTATACCATTGTGACTGCACCGTCGCCACGGTTCTGACGCCACATCTTACGCTCTGATCCGATACCCTGACCAGAAGATGTGAGCCGGCGTTTATTTCGAAGAAAACGTCACGCGTTTGCAATCCCAAGAGAATCTCTACAACATGTCCCATCAATCAATCACTCAAATCAATCAATCAATCACATTATGTCAAGTATAAAAGCAACCCATGCTTCCTTTCTCCATAAGTAAAGCAAGCACCAAAGTCAACCAATCCATCACCTCACCCATCACTCACATCCATCACCCATCTCCCATCACTTCTCTTACAACCACCCTCTCTCTCTCTCTCTCTCTTTCTCTTCATATTTTCCAAGCACCAAATGAGCTCACGTCCAAGCTCTTCCATGAGAGAAAAGTGAGTTGTGTGGCCCACCTTTTCCATCCCAAAAATCCATCATCTTATCCCTTTATTTTTCATCCTCTCCATCAAAGTGAAGCATAAGGAGGTCGGCTTTCTAACGGACCAAGAAGATCGACGATGGGTGTTTCCATAGGCTAAATTTCATTGTTTTAATGATAGGCCAAGTGAAGCCTACCGATTGATGGTATGGATCTCACTTTAGACCCTAAGATGTGGCCGATGACCCACCTTGATTATCATGATCATTCCATGATGTGGCCATTCTCCATGGACCCCATATGATGTTTACCTTCTAAGTTTGAAAAAGGTCATCTAGACTATCTATTTTGGTGGAGAAGAAATCTCCACCGTTGATTTGATTCAGTGGGCCCACATGTATTGGGACCCACTTGATGTATGATTGCTTGCAAGGGAGGGCTCATAGTGGCGGAGCCCTCCATCCCACGTGTCCCACTCTCTTTCTCTCTCTCTCCCTCTCCTTTTCATTTTTTTCCTTGTGATAATATGGCCATGTGGCCCACCCAGATGGAACCCACCGTATGGCATGTATTTTATCCAAGTCGTCTATAGGTGGGGCCCACCTTATAAGTGTTGCGTCCACCCCATCCATCATTTGATGGCCCACGTGGCCAGCCCACTTGAAAACACAACCATCCAGCGTCCCTGGACACTGGACGTTGAATGGAAACACCAATATTAGCCTTGGTTCAAGGCTATTTGGGTGACCCACTTGTATAGGCCCCACAATGACATATGGATTTAATCCAATCCGTCCATTCCATTTACCAACTCATTTTAGGCGTTGAGCTGAAAAATGAGGTTGATCCGAGTATCTGGTGGACCATAGCGTTGAAAATAATGTCATTACCATTGGAAATCTACCCTGATAGTTCTATACACCAATAAATATCCGATATTGGACTTGTTTGGTCCATCTCAGGCCATGGAAACCAGTCGGGGTGGATTCGGCTGAAATGGGCCCCACGCATGAAAAACCTCAAAAAAAAATGGGTTTTCAAAAAAAAAGAGAGAAGAAGCAAGGCAGCACTGCTGCCGCTGACACCACCAAAGGTACAGGCAGTGCCTGTGCGTGCAGGCGGGCGGACAGGGACCCATGGTCCCAGCCGTGGCCCCACCATAATGTATGTTTTGTTTCTACCACGTCCATTTGGTGGGACCCTCCCTAAAGTGGGCCCCCTCCAAATTTCAGCCGTATATGTGGCTCAGGTGGCTCACATCATAAGAAACAATGGTGATTGAAGGGCTGCCATTGAAACCTATTTTGGGTTCACAGGAGTTTTAGATCATTGCGAAATTTGTTTTTCCTCTTCAGCTGGGTGCGTGCGACCCTATCAACAGATTGGATGGAGATAAACGTTATGGTGGGCCCCACATGGAGCCCACAGTGATGCATGTGTTGTATTCCCACCGTCCAGGCGGATTGTGGAGCCCAAAGTGATGCATGTGTTGTATTTCCCACCGTCCCCACAGTAATGTATGTGTTTTATTAACATCGTTCACTGCCGTGGACGGTGGATCCCACCTGAAATTGCATGCGCCTGAAACTTGGTCTAAACCCTCATGCAAGTGGACACGCATAATGGATGGGCTGGATTTGCAAACCATATCTTGATGGGCCCAAAGAAAAATGGTTATGAATGTTTTAATGGTGCACGACACCTCTCAACTTCTGTATGTGGTGTGGTCCACACAAGTAATGGATTGACTTGATTTTTGAGACCTAGGCCCACGATGGACTGGTGCATCTAACTGATGGTGTTGATGTTCAAAACGCATCACGGTGGGGCCCACACAGCTCGACCTCATGGGATGTTAAAATCAGCTTGAGCGCACTTTTCCCACATATATATATATATATATGTGATGGTGGGCTTTATGGGCCCTACCATGATGCATGTGTTGCATCCAAACGGCCTAACCATTTGGCAAGCTTGTCTTAACATGCTTGAGACTAAAAATAAGATGGATCTATGGTTCAAGTGGACCCCACCTTGGTATGTGGATGAGACCCATCTTGGTTTAATTGTGATCATCCATTGGGGGCCACCTTGGTATATGTAAGGCTCAAGTGATTAGGCCCACCTTGCCATAATTATGGCCCATTGTTGAGGCTCTCCTTGATGTGTGTGAAGCTGTTGTTGAGGCCCACTTTGATGTGAATGTAAGGCCCATGTTATGAGGCCCATTCGATGTATTTAAAGGCCTATGGGATATGGCCCATTGCAATGTACATAAGGCCCATTAATGCGGCCCACTTGATTTATATAAGGCCCATATGAGGCAGCCCATTTGATGTATCTAAAGCCTATGGGTCGAGGCTCAATGAGATGTATATAGGTCCATTGCAATGTGTGATTCCCTATGGTTTGTGTAATGATATTTTCATGGCGGGCCATGCCTTGGGAGTAATGTTGGTTTAACGTCCACATTGTAAGAATAATGTTGGTTTAATGTCCGCATTATAAATCTCCCTAGGGCCCATTGATAGGCCCATACTAGTTATGTGTAGGCCATCTAGGCCCATCTTCGGTGTAAGGATAGTTCATTACTTTATAACATGCTTAGTACACTTCCATGATTCATGCGCATATGCATCATATGTATGCTTGATATGAGAAATGTTTGATCATATCATAAGCCGCTTGGCTGAGACATTTACGGGACTCCTTATGAGACGGAGTGCCCCACATAAGCGCGTGGTACACGCGAGATTGCTGCATGACTGACGATTGACTCATGCATTTTGCATTGTGTGTTGTGATTCACTGCACGCCCTAGCGACATCAGGGCCGTGACCTCCACAGGCACATCGTGGATGGTCATATTAGATACCGAAAATATTGGCTCTAGCATTGTGGAAACTTAAGATGTCCTTGGGTGAAAATTTCAGAACCTTTTTGGTACCAGGGGATGCTCCAACGTCTATACCGAGTGGATACACGAGCGCCCTAGTGCCGAATACCAGTAGGCCGCATCTCCCACTGTGTCGTGGTCGGTTGGAAGTGGGTGTGGCCTTATTCGCCTAAGTGAGGGGGTTATAAGCTAGGCTGAGTTTGACTAGCTCATAAATGAGTCCGCTATCGACGAGCCAGGTAGGAATTGGCAGACTACTGGTTAGGTGGATAGTGAGGTCTCTTCCACTTACTTGACTGTGCAACTAGGAAGGAGGCAGTCAGTGTGAGGTGTATTAGACCCCGGTGATATCCAGAGAGGAACTGTACTTATATGTGTACTTGATGAGTATTGGCACGCTTGCTTTGCATCTCGCATATAACATTTGGCTACATAGGCCTCGCATCGCATGGCCTTGGTATGGTCGATAGCATTCATGTCTTGCATTACATAGTTTTGGTCTAGCTGATACCATTCATGGACTTATCCGCATACTTCCGCATTACTCTGATATCATATACTTGGCACTTACCTTACACACACTTTCACCAACCTCTAAGCTTTTGTAAGCTTATGCACGATAGATGCGTGCGGGTGGCGTTAGGTTGCAGCAGCGTTGAGCTTGGAGCGTGCAGCCGAGCCTTTGGAGATTCTATTACTTTCATTATATTGTATTTTCCTTTCATACGCATTGTACTTAAAGTTTTGATATAGTGGATACGTGGTGTTGTTATTTTGTGACTTGGTTATGCTCCATTACAAAAAAAAAAAAAAATCATACTGAAAATCCTCCTTGGAGGATCCCAGGATCGGAATCTGGCGTATGGGCGCTGCGAGCCGAGAATGGGGTACTACGGAGGCTGTCAGTACCGGATTCGGTGATCAAAAATTTTGTGAGCCCGTTTTCCAAGTTTGGGGCATGACAGAGAGAGAAGTGGTATATGGAGTATCTGTTAAGACAAAAAAAAATGCCTCTCCTTAAGACAAAGGGGAGAGAGAAGTGGCGCATGGTGTTAAGAAAACAAAAGACTTGTCTCAGGACAACCCCCCATGGGAAGTGACGTTAGAAGCCAAGCATCACGACATGTTTCCACCAGAAGTGACGTAGAAGTCAAGCATCCGGACAGTGTTCCTTTGGAAGTGGCGCATAGGGAAGTCTTCAAGATAAGAAAAGGCTTCCGTCTGGAATTTGAGAGATAGAAGTGGCACATGGAAGATGCCTTAGGACAAAGTTCCTTTGCAAGTGGCACAAGAGTTTTAAGTTTGGACATGATTCCATTCAAAATGGTGTGAAAGGCCTTTTCCAAAGTATGTTGCGCGGGTCGTGCAATGGAAATCTTCCCTTCAGACAAGGCTTCGCGCGGATGGCGCAATGGAGTTTCCTCCAAAGTACATTACGGGTCGCGCAAGGGAATCTCCTCCCTCTAGACAAGGCTCCAACATATGTGGCGCATGGGACTTTTCCCATTCCCATTGCGCGGGTCGCGCAAGGGATTTTTCAGTTGCGCCGGTCGCACAATGACTTCCCTCTCTCCCTCTCTTGCCTTCCTTCTTTCTTATTTTCTAGCCAACCAACCAACCTTTCAAATGTGGCATGGGGAGGGGTATTTATAGGCATCCCAGTCCCCTTCTTAAATTGTGGTGATCACCACCACTTCTTCCTTCACACAATATCCAACCTCCTCTTTTAAACAATGGTGTCCACCAAGCTCTCCCTTAAATAGTGGTATACAACCACTTCTTCCTCCATACAAAGCAATGTTCATCCACTCCTTTTTACCAAAATACCCTCAGTCACTCATTTTTACCAAACTACCCCCACTAACTCATTTTTACCAAAATAACCTAACTTATTCATTTTTACCAAAATACCCCAACTCACTCATTTTTACCAAAATACCCTAACTCACTCATTTTTACCAAAATACCCCAACTTACTCATTTTTACCAAAATAAGGAGTGACCCTGGGAAAGATCTACACCATAGAATCCTCTGACTAATATAATGGAATATTTTTTTTGTGCCTCAACTGATGTCCCCTCGATCCTTCTTTGATTGATTCATGAAATTAAATGGAGGATCGATCTTCTTCCGATCGAAGAACTGAATGAACTACAACTGAAGGATGATTGGATAATCATACTTGCATGGAAGACTGAATGATCGCGCTCGAACGGAAGACTTAAATGATCGCGTTCGAATGAAAGATTGGATGATCATGCTCGAACGGAATACTTGAATGATCGTGTTCGAACGAAAGACTTGAATGATCGCGTTCAATCGGAAGACTGGATGATCGCATTCAAACAGAATACTTGAATGATTGTGTTCGATCGAAAGACAGGATGATCGTGCTTGAACAGAATACTTGAATGATTGTGCTCGAACGGAAGATTGGAATGCTTGTGCTCGAACAGAAGACTTGAATGCTTGCGCTCGAACAGAATACTTGAATGCTTGCGCTCGAACAAAAGACTTGACTAGAGAGAATAAGATTCTCTTTTCATCAAAACTTGTCACTGTAACAGTTGTGGCGACTTCATCTTTGAGTAATTGACCAGAGAATTATCTTTCATCACCGCTGCTGCTGCAACGGTCTCTTTGATCAACTCTGGTGACTCTTTCCTTCAACTATGTGTTTAGGGAGTTGTTCTTTAATGTTGCTCTTACTGCAACAACTCTTTCGATTGTCTCCTTTATTCATGTTCTGCATAACCCAAGCTTTCGAATGATAGTCGTTCCTGCCAAATTAATTAGGATTAGTATCTCAAGACATTATAATTTTCCTATTTAGCTTTATGAAGTATTTATAATTTTGAAATATATTGAAAGCATCTTCTCTTTTTAGGCTGATTGTGATATTCGCAATATGATAATGATTTAATCATTTCATCTTTGCACTTATCATCATGCTTCGCATTGTATTCTTCGCTTATTAAATCGAGCTCTTGGAGATGTCATCTCCAGCTCCAAAGGTTCTACCGCTGAGTCTTTTTGCTGAGTCTTTTCTAGCTTGTGCTCCTTGGCATAGACTTTTACTTAGATCTTTGCTGATTTTGAAAAATAGATAAGACTTTTTCCAATTTTCATTTAATAACTTTCTAAAGGCCATAGCAATTACTAATGATGATTCCGTTTGTTCTTTGTCTCCATCAGATCTGGTACTCAGAGACTTGTGGTATCATTACTAAAACAATGAGAAGTTACCGCATTGGACCATATAACTAGGCTTTAATATAGAAGCAACTTTTGAATGTTCACACTGAATCATGCTTCATAATTCTCGGTTTATGAATTCCTCCACCGTGCATAAGAGATTATCAGAAAGACCAAGGCATAGATTACTTTGAAGACATAAATTATGTCCCCTTTCCAGGTCAACTTCGCATATATATTTCTTCAAAAGATAATATTTTTGAAGTGAAGCTTGCTAATACCCTTAAAGGATGAATAATCTTTGTTGTTCCTTTAATGAATCGAAAGAATATATCTGAATCTTTAAATTGTCCGGGAGAGAATGATGATTCTTCGCCAGTTTATTTTCTGCTGCCTTTGCGAATCTTGTACGATAATATTTCTTTATCATCACGAAGGCAAGAGACAAAAAGACCTCACAACTCTTGTCAATATATTAATTGATCTTGAAGATTTGAACTTTTGAGTAAATAATTGCAAATATTTTGAAGGCATTTGTTGTTGCTGTAATTTGAACCTGATTCAAAAGAAATGCATTTTTGCATGTTGTTTACTCAATATTTAAATTTTTCATCAGGCAATATATATCTGCAGTATTTTGAATGCTACACATAGTTTATGCTTTTTGAGCAGTGGAGCTAACGTACTTTTGACTGACCATACTTTGACTGGACGAGACTAAACTTATCCTGACTTGACTGGACTGATTGACTAGTCTAGATTGAATTAGACTGGACTAGACTGACACTACTGGACTTGACTGGACTGACACTTACACACACAGTTTAGGCTCTTGAGTAGTGGAGTAACACACAGTTTAAGCTCTTGAGTAGTGGAGCCCACGCAGTTTTTTAGACTCTTGAGTAGTGGAGTCGGGTCTCACTTGATGGTCTCTATAACTCTTATGAGTTCACTGGACTTCTCACAGCCTGGTGACTTCACAAACCGCGATCCATCAGAGGGGCCCAGTGAAGCTACTGGGGTCGTGAACTTGGTTGGATTTACGCACAGCGTTGGCTGCAGTAACTCTCTAGAGTTCATGGGGTGCACAAGGCAACCTTTGGGGGTCCCAAATCCAGGGCCGCCAGTCCATCAATGAGTAGGTTTAGGCCCTTCCTCATGAGTTACTACTGAAATAAAGCCAAGAATCTGGGGGGTCTTACCATGGTTGGCCTATCTATGGACAAGGCCAAAGAGCTCACACTGCAACCCGTATTTTCTTCGCCTGCAAGGTCGGACCCATTCACAGGAGGGCATTTTCATCCATTCCCCGTGACACTCTCAAAAAGCTATACAGATGGCATGGGTGTTACACGTGACTGGTCATTGAGGACTTTTTGGCCCTTTTAGGGCTTTCAGTCGCTGGCTTCGTCCGTAGCCCGCATGGGTATGCATATGATGACCTTCATGGGCTTTTTAGGGCCACTAGCTTCTCACTGCTACCCGAATGGCAATGGTGATAGGCCTCATGCGTAGTTGGCCATATAGGGCTTAGCTAGGCTGCCTTGAATGATAAATTTTTGTCGCTAACGTGATAGTTGACCATACAAGCTTTGCTGAAGATAATAGATCAATGATTGAAGATAATAGGTCAATGATTGATAAATCACCCCTACTGCTGTTGATGATATTATAAAATTTAGTCTGAATGGAGCTTCAGCTTGGTAATAATATCAATTCTGATAAACTTCGATAATAGAATAATCTTCACGTCAACGATTTGGTGATGGCAATGGTAGTTTTGCTAATCTAATCCAGCAATTATCATCGGTGCTTGACAATAATAATATACTTCAACTTGATATGCTTAGGAATCTGCCTTTTATTCATGTATGACATCGGCATTCTGAGACTTGGCATTCTGAGACTTTACATTCCTGAGACTTTGGTTATCTTGGTATTCTACTTATTTTGCCCCCTTTTGATTTGGAAGTGTTATGATAATAATCTTCAAATTTAAAACTGTAATTATCTTCAAGGAGAACGTATTTTGTATGCCTCTATCTGCCCCCTGAATAACTACGCCGTGAATTTTCTGAGTCAAAACACCATGAATCTTCTTGGTATTTAGGGATGATATATTTTACTGAACTGGCAGTTATAGTGATGAAAATTTTCCCACATGATGGACATACTTGTCTTGCTTTCTTCTTGCTTGCCTGTTCTTCTATAGAGTGAATATCTCCAATCGGGACCCCATATCATTACTTTCTCTCTTATTTCATATGTCCTCTCTATGACAATTTTACTATCGCTGGTCATCTTTGGTAGAATACATTTTCTTCTTTGCTTCATTTCCTTCGATTTTCTCTGTAACTAGCCATTGATTCCTCATTGGAAGTATATCGTCTTATTCAACTGTATATTTTCCCATAGTCTTTGAATTGTCTGAACTCTTTCTAAACTTTTTTAATTATAGAATAACTCGTGTTTTCTTTATCGAAAGATTCGATTCTTTACTTTTGACGATCCTTCATTTTGTTTTTCTTTCTTCGGCAATATCTGTTGTTGTTCTCTTAAGACTTTGAAATAGTCGATTCATATGAGAGTTGATCAACTTCACTTTAACTCTTTTCGAATTGCAAACTTGCTCTTTTATTCTATTAAGTTGTGAAAATGATGCCCCCAGGGTTCTCTATTAGCTGATGAATTCGTTAATTGATTCGTTTTCTCGTTGGTGAGTAGCGCCTAATTCAGTCGAACTAACTTCTCATCTGAAGGCTTTCCTTAGGGAGAAATGTTGTTCACGATAGTCGCTGTTAGAGAATTAGGGTCTTCAGTAGCATGTTCATCTGATGAAGGATGATTAACATCTGCTGGCAGATTTTCTATTTTCGGCACACTTCAAATGTACTGATATTAAAGGAGAAAGTGAAAACTACATTGTTGATGCCATCGAGGAAGATGAACTGAGGTAAAACCGTGCCTTGTAGTATTGTGCATGATCGATCCATTAACCATACTTGGCGGGACGGTACTCTTTATGAGAGAAGATCGAACCCTTCATTTTTTAAATGTCGCTATCATTCGTTCTTCATCATCTTGTTGTGCTACAAGTGAAGTAGAAACTATTCCAAATATTTCCTGATATTGTCTGTCCTTGATCGTAACTGATTCGATCTTCTCTGATGCTTTCTAGTGGAAATCCATTGGATGCGAAGTAGACAACCATGTTAGTCAGGAGAAAGGTCGTTGCGGTATACCTGTCATTCAGAACAGAGTGTTAGTTACTTTATTTAAATAAAATCGTACTTTGTTTTTAGAGATGAAGGGGAGGATGTTCCCACTGAGAGTCACCATTTTGGTGTCCATACAGACACCAAAAAGTGATAAATGTTCTCTGAATATTTTCTAAGTTATCATTGAAAAAATCCCTAGTGGAGTCGCCATTTTATTTCAATAAGAAAACAAATGCGTTTAATTTGGGAGAATTATTTAATGATAAGAGAAGAATGATCACATTTATTCTGAGTTCATTTACATCCTCGGATTCCCTTGATTCTGAAAATATAGTACAATCAATGCAACGTGATGAATGAAATAGAAGACAGTCCGATGACAATTTTGGCAGCATTTCGACGCTTTTGATGTTCATCACAAAGGTGGATTGGTTGTGTGGACTTGAAGCCGACTTGAAACCCTTGATTTGGTCATGCGATAGGTTCTGATCATCCTTTCATTCATCTTTACAGTCATACGGACAAATTCTTTTTTCCTTTGGAATTCTCTTCTCTATGGAGTGCAACCCTTAAAATGTGGAGCGCACTTCCTTGAAATGTGGAGCACACTTCCTTGAATTGTGGAGCGCACTTTCCTTAAAATGTGGAGCGCACTTCCCTTGAATTGTGGAGAGCACTTCCCTTGAATTGTGGAGCGGCGATCATCCCTTGAAATGCGGAGCGACCATCATCCCTTAAAATGTGGAGCGGCCATCATCCCTTGAAATGTGGAGCGGCGATCATCCCTAGAAATGTCCATTAAGACAACAAAAGGCTTGCTTTAGGATAAAAGGGAGAGAGAAGTGGTACATGGAGTATCCGTTAAGACAACAAAAGTCTCTCTTTAAGATAAAGGGGAGAGAGAAGTGGCGCATGGAGTATCCATTAAGACAACAAAAGACTTGTCTCAAGACAACCCTCATGGGAATTGGCGTTGGAAGCCAAGTATCAAGACATGTTTCCACCAAAAGTGGCGTAGAAGCCAAGCATTAGGACAATGTTCCTTTGGAAGTGGCGCATAGGGAAGTCTTTAAGACAACAAAAGGCTTCCGTCTGGACATTGAGAGATAGAAGTGGCGCATGGAAGATGCCTTAGGACAAAGTTCCTTTAGAAGTGGCGCAAGAGCTTTAAGTTTGACATGCTTCCATTCAAAATGGCGTGAAAGGCCTTTTCCAAAGTATTTTGCGCGGGTCGCGCAAGGGAAATCTTCCCTTCAAATAAGGCTTTGCGCAGATGGCGCAATGGAGTTTCCTCTAAAGTACATTACGTGGGTCGTACAAGGGAATTTCCTCCCTCCAGACAAGGCTCCAACATATGTGGCACATGGGACTTCTCCCATTCCCATTGCACGGGTCGCGCAAGGGATTTTCCAGTTGCGCAGGTCGCGCAATGACTTCCCTCTCTCCCTCTCTCGCCTTCCTTCTTTCTTATTTTCTAGCCATCCAACCAACCAACCTTTCAAATGTGGCATGGGGAGGGGTATTTATAAGCATCCCAGTCCCCTCCCTTCTTAAATTGTGGTGATCACCACCACTTCTTCCTTCACACAATATCCAACCTCCTCTTTTAAACAATGGTGTTCACCAAGCTCTCCCTTAAATAGTGGTATACAACCACTTCTTCCTCCATACAAAGCAATGTCCATCCACTCCTTTTTACCACAATACCCTCAGTCACTCATTTTTACCAAAATACCCCAACTCACTCATTTTTACCAAAATACCCCAACTCACTCATTTTTACCAAAATACTCCAACTCACTTATTTTTACCAAAATACCCCAACTTACTCATTTTTACCAAAATACCCCAACTTACTCATTTTTACCAAAATACTGCCAACTTACTCATTTTTACCAAAATACCCCAAGTTACTCATTTTTACCAAAATAAGGAGTGAGTGACCCTAGGAAAGATCTGCACCATAGAATTCTCTTACCAATACAATGGAATTTTTTTATATTCCTCAACGATGGGCCGCATCACTTGGGCCCAATAAACATTACATTAAGCCTCACTCATGGCCACATAAACATCACATTAGGTCACAAATACATCATATTGGGCCACACACAAGGGCCCATGGGTTAGGCACCAGGGATGAGTAGTGAGCTTACAATACATGCATCAAAGTGGGCCTAATGGGGTACCCCATAACTCAGGGAAAACAGATGGGCAGCCTAAATCATACATCGTGGTGGGTCGCACAAATGGACGACATACATACATCACAGCGGGCTGCACAAACGGACGGCATAAATATAAAATACATACATCACAGTGTCCCTCACAAGGATGAAACACATACATTCAAGGTGGGGGTCCTACCTGTCCAACAAAACAGACATCGTGGATGGAGTGGATATAGAATAAATACATCAAGGTGGGTCCCACCCATCCAAAACGGATGGACAACTGGGATAAAACCCATATCACACGCTTATCACACCGTCCAGACGGACGGTGTGAATACAGAATATATACATCAAGGAGGGTCCCACCCACACGCGTGGGGTGGGCCATGTCCTGGATGGACGGTATGAATAAAATATATAAATTTGGTGGGTCCCACAGGATGCACACATACATCATGTAGGGGCCCCACACAGATGAACAGTGTAGATATATTATATACATCACACGTGTGGGCTCCAAAATGATTGGGAATTTGGATGGACGGAGTGGATACTGTACAGTGCAGCGAGTGGGGTCCACGTCCATGGACTAGACAGAGTGGATAAAACATTTACATCACGGTGGACCCATGCCCATCAGCTAGATGGCATGGATGAGATCCATGCATCACGACCAGCCCTACATAGCACCGTCCATATTTGGACGATGTGAATTTAACACTACATCATGGTGGGCCCAGAACTTGCTGACATTGAACAGTAGTTGAGGCTACTCATCCAACAGATGGACGGTCTGGATGATCAGACCCCACTTACTGATGTCAATACATCAGCTAAGTAGCTTGTGTACGGTAGACCAGCCAATCCGCTTTGCACATTAGGTGGGTCCCACGTGGGGCCCACCGTAATATAATATAATATATTATTATTATTATTATTATTATTAAATTTATTATTTTTTGTAATTTGAGAAGGGAGGTACTCCAGCATCCGACATCTAAGCCTAGATGGACGGCTGGACGTAAAACACATATATCATGGTGGTCCCCACCGTCCGGACCACTGGACGGTGTGGATGATAGGATGCATACATAAATGTGAGCCCCATCTCCACACGTGCAGCACATGTTAAGTGGGTCCTACTTCATGCCATTGGACAGACGGTATGGGATATACCACATACCTCATCATCAGACCCATAGAACATGCTGATGTCCTGAGCAGCAGCAGCTGCCTACTATGTCTAAGACCCACCGTCTTGCCCGGATGGTGTGGATCCAGCACATCATCAAGGTGGCTCCATACGTGTGGGGCCCACCATGTCAGCATCAAGTTGACCTTACATTTTCCCTCATCCGAGCCGGCCCAAAAACAGGTAGCAAGTAGGCTACATTTGTTGGACGTCCAGAAAATCTAGATAGTCTAGATTTGATCACATCGGGTGGGCCACACACATAAATCATCAAAAGAAAAGGAGAGAGAGAAAGAGAGTGGGAGAGAGCGGTGAGATGGAGGGACCCCGCCACTATGGAACCCTCTTTGCTTACAATCACATCCATGAAAATGGGTCCCATCGCAAATGGGCCTTACATCAAATTCAAGATCTAATGCTATGAACACCCACCGATTCTGTTTCTTCTAGGCTCCATGGACTCCTTAGCTCATAGGCTTTCCCTTTGATGGTGGAAGATGAAGATTGAAGGGTGGAGATGGGAGATAGAGTAGTAGGAAGTGGGCCACACTTGGCTCTTCTCATGGAAAGCTTGGACATTGGCTCTCCCTTGGTGCTTGGGAGAATGAGTGGAGAATGAGAGAGAGAGGGGGGATGTAAGGAGAGAGGGATGGGTGTGATGGGTTTACTTGAGAGGTAAGGTTGTTTTGACTTTTGGGTGAGAAAGATATGGGTGTTGTACATGATTGATTGATGGGATTGATTTGATATTTGGTAGAGATTCTCTTGGGTTTTGCAAATGTGTGGCATTTTCCTCAAAATAAACGCGAGCCTACAACTCTTGGCCTGGGTATCGTATCGATGCGCAAGACGTGGCGTTGGAACCGCGGCGATTACACGGTCGCAAAGGTACAAGTCTCAGTTCAAGCCATCTTAGATCGACAGGATGCAACTTAGGGTCGCATGCAAATGTTATCTACACGTCGCAGGTCACCGGAATTCCACAGGGAGGACCGAGGGAGTCTAAGGAACGGTACAGTCTAGGATATGGGACTAACATGAAGAGACCAAACTATCCGCATGACCAGTAGTCTGCCAATACCTACCCGGCTCGTCGATAGCGGACCCATATATGACCTAGCCAAACTCAACCTAGCTTACAACCCCCTCACTCGAGCGGATAAGGCCATACCCCCTTCCAACTGACCACGACACAGTGGGAGACGCGGCCTACTGGTATTCGGCACTCGTATGCTCGTGTTTCCACTTAGTCTAGACGTTAGAGTATCTCCTGGACCAAAAATGTTCTGGGACTTTCACCTAAGGACATCATGTGTGCTCACAGTGCTAGAGCCAATATTTTCGGTATCCAATCCGGCCATCCACTATGTGCCTGTGGAGGCCACGACCCTGATGTTGTTAGGACGTACAGTGAATCATATCACAAGGAATGCAAAATGCATGAGTTACACCATCCGGTCATACATCAAACCTGCACATATCGCGCAATCATGTGGGGTACTCCATCTCATAAGGAGTCCCATAAATGTCTCAGCCCAACGGCGTATGCTATGATCAAACACTCCTCATAACAGGCATACAAATGATGCGTATGGGCATGTACCATGATGTTATACTAAGCATATTCTCAGTGTGTCTTACTAACTAAGTACACTAGCATGATTATCAGATATAGCAGGCGATGATACAACGTAAGGTAAGTCCGCCATCTCTTGAAGCCTTCTTAGAGACTAGATTCTACGTAGATAATCTATGAGAATTGGCTTAATTTCATCCAAATTACGCTTAAATCTAGGTGCACACAACAATAGTGGATACCAGACTTAAACCTTAGGTTGATGATCCAACCATGTAATCTGTGTACTCATGATAGAAATTCAACTCTAGAAGCATACTCAAGATCTTAGCCTTACGAAAGGGTAATTTGACCTTATGGTGAGGGTTTTGTCCTTTAAGTTTACATTAATTTAAGTTGATATACTTATTCTGCCTTTTATGCCTTCATGATATATTATCGCGCCTTTTATGTACCTTTGTCTTAATTGAGTTGGTGCATTTTATCTCGCCTTTGCACTTGTCCTTTACATGCCTTTTATTTGTTCTCAGATTTCTATTACTTTCCTCTATTTTCATTTTAAATTATTATCAACAATTATTGGCCCTTTTGAGATTTTTACATGATATCAATAGCAAGGAGCCTTCCTAGATTTGTGGGAGCCTATGGATACAAGCCTTTCTCTTATCTTACCATGTTTATTGATTTGGCTTTGCCACTCTATGTATCGAAGAATCAACGGTTGTCGCTCTTTTAATTATGAAGTTAGCCATTGCCACCCTCCTTATTAAAGAATCGGTCGTCGCCGCTCTTCTATTTATTGAGTTGGCCTTAACCATACTCCTCATATTCGAGTTAGCCTTCGTCACTCGCCTCTTATTTGAGCTGGTTATTGTCACTCGCCTCTTTTACCTTAGGGGCTCGACAGCTGTCTTAATATTCATAACCTTCCATGGATTCTGGATTACTCTTTGATGCAATTACTATGTTGAGAATCCCACCTCTAGTGATCGAATAAATATCGTGGACGTAATGCGTTTTCGGTAGCAGCCCTGGGGTGACATGTAATTCCATGTTTCTTGGGTGATGTTGCCCTAATTGGTGTACGTGAGTTGTTATGAATACGCAGTACATCAATTCATTTCTGTTGGGGGGTTAGTTGTCGTAAATAGTCGCTCCAATCTCTGGAGGCGTATTCACCTGGTCATGTGTTATGGCCGTCTTGGGATCACTGTATAAATCCATGTTAAATGTGGGACACACCGGCGAATCTCTGTAGTATGGGATTACGGGGCGAGTCGAATAACTATAATCGTATTCCACATTATGGCGATCGCTAAGTGCGATATACCGCATATACGTTACTAGGCATGCATCTCATATAGATTGCTTGTGCATTGATACCTCTTGTAGCTATGGAGTACTTGATGTATCAGACCCTTCACATTATTTTTTGAATCTCTTGAATTATTGTTAATCTTAAAGGATGACCATCACTATGAGTAGGGCATTGACCCTCTCCCAACCGTACAGATGTTGTAGGTGATGTACAGATTGAAGACTTAGAGGACCAGCCTCCTATAGAAGACTACATCGAAAGAATGTGAAGATAGTTTATTTACTTAGTTTATACTTTCGCT
The DNA here is from genome assembly GCA_030180095.1 of Magnolia changhungtana. Taxonomy (NCBI): domain Eukaryota; kingdom Viridiplantae; phylum Streptophyta; class Magnoliopsida; order Magnoliales; family Magnoliaceae; genus Magnolia; species Magnolia changhungtana. Next base: position 1,774,197 of record JASAUF010000324.1, on the reverse strand, counting down.
GCGAACTCGATAAACGTAATAAGCTCCCAACATGAGAGAATTTGGCAATTTATTTGATTTCGAAATAAAAATAATAGTTAATGTTATTCTTGTGAATGCTACCTTCTGAATGTATCTGGATATGATCCAAAAGAAAAAAGAAAAAAAAGGGTGCAATTTTCAAAAGCATCCAAGTTTATACATTATTAACACTCGAGTTTCTTGGGCACGAGTATGAACTCTGACCGTGAAAATTCAGGATGTTGCAGTTGGTATCAGAGCATGAGAATGACATTAACTAGGCCTGAGGGAGTGGACAACCATAAGCTTTACACGATTAGTACATATGAATTAAATACATACACTCAATTAAATTCCTAAGGAAACTAGGGAGTTGAGGAATTAGAAACTCACATTCAGGTTCCCCATTGAAAATATTAAGTTAGATGTGAAATCTAGAAATTTGAATCTAGGTACCCCGGAACAAATCCCCAAAACTCCAAATAAACTTATTTTAAACTAAAAGTCATCCTTAAATAGAGTCATAATGAACAAGAACAAATTTCCCTCATGAAAATAGAAATTCCCTAATTATTCCAGAATTTACACTTCAACATGTTGTGAAACCACTACTATTTGTAGAGAGAAGGCACGCCAAGAAATTCTGAAAATTTTCCCAATAGAATACTTAGGTCTCCATCAACCTTCCTCTAAAATTTCATCTTCATTATCGTCTAGTCTGGTTAAGATATTTGGCTTTCACCCAGATGACCCAACTTCAAATCCTAGCGAACGGAACCATAATCAGGGCAGGCATAAGTGTGTTAATCCAGTTACCAAATCTCAGGTTGAGATTTTTATTTAAGGGGGGTAAATTGTAGCGTCCCGATTTCCACGTAGCCAATTACACTTGCGCCTATACATGTACATCCACCTCACGAGGGATAAAGTAAAATACTAAACATAACGGATCAGTGCAAGTGAAACAAATAAAAAAAAATTTCAAGGACAAAATTATGTTTAAGGGGGTAGATTGTAATACCTTGAATTTTTCAATACCCGAGTATTGAAAGTTCTCGACTGTTACCATGAAATCTATCTTAATAAGTACATGAGTATGATGCCAATCTAACTATCCGAACCCTACATTTATCCTCTAACACGAATCTAACCATTAAGAATGATCTCCATCCATAAATCAGGTCATCCAACCGTTGCTCAAGTAATTTGATATATGTACCTTCCTTTGACTAAATTAGTGAATAACTCTTTATCTACAATGATTTAAATGTAAGTCCTTTTGTAAGAATTGTTTAGAAAAGGGCATATAATCATATAGAACCATTAGATTTCACAAAACTCTAAGATCAACAATAATTACGATAATGCCATTAATGTAAACCTTAAATTTTAGATCGCATGTTTCCCACTATACATTTAATATGAAATTTTATACCATGCCTAGGAATTTTAGACTAACCGTACACATTGAATTTCAGCCATTGGATCATTGTAAAAGAGACCCAATTGACAGATCAGTCTCCCAACCGATGAATTTGGTGTTCATCAAGCGAAGAAAGATCATGTGTAGTCGTGGTAGGGAATTTAACCTCATCTGTGCAACGCCCTGAAAATTGGGGGTCGAGTAGTAACTCAACTCCCAAGTTCCAAAACATCACTTATGCAACATATATGCTTACGATTCAATGTTGTCTGTGTTAGTGCATTAATCATGAGTGGGATTATACCAAAACAGTAATTCATACTCCAGATCAAGTTATAAAACACAAGCGAAAGACTGAAAGACATAAATACACGTATATAAGTCAAAGATCACGATCGGTCTCCAGAGTATGAATATAACACTGAGTCACTGTGTACATGAAGTATTACATATAATATTACAAAAGTCAAAAATATCAAAAATGGTTCAACTATAATAAAACCTTGTAGCCCCGCCGAACAGGAGAGCCTAAGCGAAGCCATCTGAGAACTGCATGTAAGAGAACTCATCATGATCGTCGTAGTAATCATGCTCCGCCTCAAGGGTCATGCTGTCATCTGAAATCAAGACAGGGTCTGGTTGGTGTTTAAAACACCGTCCCGTAAGGTGAGAGTGAGTGATCAACTCAGTGGAATCATAGAGCAAAGGTTAGCATGTTATTAATTCAATCAAGTAGTAATGATAAAGCAGTAAATCACACATCCCTAAGTACTCTTGTTAATGCAAGAATGGTATGAATGTATGATGCATGCCCTCTCCTACGCTCTCTCAGCGACTTCATCTCATGTTCGCGCATAAACAACACTGCCTCAGTGCTTGATCAGCTATGCCTGAACGCACGCGTAATGCAATGCATGCATATGATTACCAAGTTCTTATTAGTCCTTTTCATACAGCAGGGTTGGGAAACTAAGGTACCTCCCTTATATCATTCCCAAACAATGATCCATTCTAGGGTCGTCAGTCTAGTAAATCTCATACGATGTTGTGGTTCTAGGTCACTGCAAAGGGCTCATCACCAAATCAGTACAGACCTAGTGTATACTCTGATTACTACGGAAAGGCTCGTCGCCTCTACGCGGGTTCAGAGTATGCTCGAAGTCACTACAAAGGGCACGTCTAGGGCTGCCAGGGCTGTTGCACGGAATTGTTACACAACTCCCCCATCACCCATCATGGCTTTGTCATCACAACATTGTACGCCGACATCTCAAATACAGTGTCCCATACAACCGTATTCGGCTCACGATTCTGGGTTGCTCACTGGTCACTACGGGGAGGCTCGTCGTCTCAGCATAGGCCGACAACTCAACCACGGTGTCCCATACCACCATGTCTGGCTCATGAGTCTTAGCAGATCGAGGTACAAAGGTTAAACGGGATTTCACTGGTGAGTTTGGTACCTTAGGTTTAAGCAGTAGTGTCCATATATGGTGAACATATAATAGGCCAATTGGGTTACTTGATGGGCTCGACTAATACGAGCGCACATTGCATCGATCGACATGAAATACATAAGCACTTCATGTGGCTTAACCACTGTCGACGACCAACACACAACTCGGGTTTGTCAAACACGTCCTACGTGGTGTATGAATCTCAGCCACGACTTCAAGCCTGTTACTGATTGCCTGGACTATAACATAACCCCAATCACATTCAATCCTTAACCAGAAAGCATGTATAGTAGTCTAAGCAGAGTTAACAAAGTAATTCTAACATGTTAACAAGCATGTTATAAAGTACAATATAAACAGGAAATACAAACACATACATTTCATAAGTAAGCGATTAAATTAAACAACTTGCATGGAGGAAATCATATACATCTCTAAGGTATTTGAGAATCCTATCTCAACACCTACCTAAAGCACTATCTCCTAAGTACTTACTCATACAAGCATTCTCACAAGCACTTAGACTACACTTATTTAACATACATAACGTATATTAGCCAAAACATGTATTAGGGCAAATCCTTTCCCCGAGTAAGTATTACACATATATATAGCATATACACACAGTAATTAATCATGGCAAACACACTTCCATATTTTATACGTACAATATTTTCTACAATTATATAGAATAGACTAAACGCCATAATTTGCATAAGTAACTGAATCGCAAAACGAACATCACATTTTACATGTGAAATAACACCCAGATCATGAATCTATCTTTATCCGACATTGAAAGCATTGAAAACCATAACCTAAGCATCTATAGTCCACACCTTATGTCGTAGAAGCGAGTAACGGACTCAGTTTAAATACCAAGTCTTTATCAACGATAGAACGGCAACCTATGGCATGAAATAGGTTAGCTATTTCATCACTTACACTAGTTGAATCTCTAGAACTGATTAGGGTTAGGATTTCTTACCCGAAAACGAAATCAGAATCGCCAGAAAAACGATACAGTAGTGATGGATAGGCACGGGGAATAGCAGGGATCAATTCCCAGGAATGATTCCAACTTCACTCTCACTTTCTCTCTCTTTACTCTCTTCTCTCTCCTAGGATTTTCTCAAATTCGTATGGAGTGAATGAGAGAGAGTTTAAGGTCGTTATATAGGCCTAAAATTGGTGAAAATGGCCCCAGGGCCAAGGTATACTTAGGTTATAACTAAAACCAGCCTGTTTCGGCTCAACGGAGCATTTTCAGAGCCCCCCTTGAGCCAAAGGTCGAACTTAAGCTCACTGACCTTGGATCAAAGTCGAGTTAAGTTTTCATTCCAGTCGGGTTCCCAGATCACACGTGGCGGACCCGTTTCAGTTCAACGGTCACCGAAACTCGATCAGGGTTACAACTACACGGATATATATATATGAAATTTCCCCTAATCCGAGGGTGTATTTGGGTCAGATTCTGAAAGTCTGATTGCTTATATCTGGCCCGCAAGTGACAAGTCTCAGATTACTCAAATTAGATTTAATTTCTAAAGAAAACCACGTTTTCTCACTCTTCACTCCGGGCTCAAGCGAATAGCCGCGGGACACTATCTGGATTTGATTTCTGAGATTATCAAGCCCAGCAAGGCGGTCCTAATTATATAATTTTGTAGCAAACGGACTCTTGACGAGCAGTCCAGATCCGATACGGAGTTTCAATGTGCTCCCGAGAGCAACTGGGTAATGAGATTGATCTTAGATTTCAGGGTAAGCTAGCATCAATGATTCTACATGTTTTTGGTCTAGCAGATCGTATTTAAAGCGATTCAAATGGATTTCACAGCTAATTTAGTTTAGCACTTAGTTAAACTCATATGATTTCTCAAGGATTTGGTCCTGAGTGATTTCTGCCTGAGGTGGTACTCGTGTCTTTGTACGAAATTTTCCGGGACGTTACAATCTACCCCCCTTAAAGAAAAATTTTATCCTCGAAATTAGTACCTTTTCGTACTCCTCGAGAATCTGAGGGTAGTTCTTTCTGACCTCGGCTTCAGTTTCCCAAGTAGCCTCTTCCTCAGTATAATGTGTCCACAGTACCTTCACAAGTGGGATGACCTTACTACGCAATACCTGCTCCTTCCAATCTAGAATATGCGTCGGATGAAGTACATACGTAGCATCCTTGCTCAACTCTACCTGCTCCCATTTGATGATATGGGAAGGATCAGTAACGTACTTCTTTAGCATGGAAACATGAAATATGTTATGCACACCCACAAGTAGAGTGGACAAAGCCAGGCGGTATGCCACCACACCCACTCGGTCAAGTATCTGGAATGGGCCAAGGAACCGCGGTGTAAGTTTCCCCTTCTTGCCAAACCGAATGACTCCCTTCATAGGGGAAACTCAGAGGAATACATGGTCTCCAACCCCAAAATCAAGCAGTCGCTGCCTCGTATCGGCATAGCTCTTGTCTGCTCTGCGCTGTAAGAAGTCGACGCCTGATAATATCGATCTTCTCTGAGGTCACCTATACTAACTCTGGGCCAATCAAACTGTGTTCGCCAACCTCTGCCCAGTAATGCGGTGCTCGACAAGGGCGCCCATACAAGGCCTCGTAAGGAACCATACTAATACTTACCTGAAAACTGTTATTGTAGGCAAACTCTGCATACGGTAGACAGTCATCTCAACTTTCCTTGAAGTCCAAAACACAGGCACGCAGCATATCCTCCAAAATCTAATTCACTCGCTCCGTCTGCCCATCAGTCTGTGGGTGGAATGCGGTACTAAACTTCAACTTCACACTCATCGCTTCCTAGACACAAGTCTAGAAGATAGATATGAATTGCGTGTCTCTGTCTGACACAATCTTCAAGGGAACTCCATGCAGATGCACTATCTCTTTAATGTACAATCTGGCCAACTCGTCTGCAGAGTTCAAAACTCTAATTGGAAGGAAATGAGCTGACTTTGCCAACCGGTCGACGATCACCCAGATGGAATCATGTCCCTTCCTCGTCTTCGACAGCCCCGATATGAAATCCATAGAGATGAAGTCCCACTTCCATTCAGCTATGGGCATGGGCTAAAGCAGTCCAGGAGGTCGGCGATGTTCAGCCTTGACCTGCTGGCAGGTGAGATAATGGGACACAAATTCTACTATGTGTACCTTCATATTGTCCCACCAATACGACCGCTTCATCTCCTGATACATCTTCGTGCAACCATGATGCATCGCAAGCTTCGATCTGTGGGCAGCCTCGAGAATCTCCTGTCTCAAGTCATAGATGTCTGGGATGCATAGGCGGCCACGGTATCGTAGGGCCCCATCTGTTCCAACTCTCCACTCGGAGTCCTCGTCATTGCTAGCTTACTCTCGAAGCTCAGACAGTCGCGCATCGCCCTTCTGGGCCTCGATAATCCTATCATCCATAAGTGACCGCACCCAAATGTGCGCGACACCATGAATGGCTCCTCCTCGGTGAGTTTCTGCTCGAAGTACCGTACGAACTCCACCATGTGTCATTCCTCAACCATAAGCGGAGCCGTAAATACTATCTCTTTCTTGCGGCTTAATGCGTCTGCCACAAGGTTAGCCTTGCTAGGATGGTAGGAAACCTCGAACTTGAAGTCCTTCAAGGTCTCCATCCATCGTCACAGCCTCATATTCAAGTCCCGCTGAGTGAATATATAGTGAAGGCTCTTGTGGTCACAGAAAAGCTCGAACTCCTCTCCGTAGAGGTAATGTCTCTAGAGCTTTAATGCAAATATGACCGCTGTTAATTCGAGGTTGTGCATAGGGTAATTCTCCTCGTGTTTCCTTAACTGTCTTGAGCCAAATGCAATCACCTTGTCCTTCTGCATAAGGACACAACCCAAACCAACTCGAGACGCATCGGTGTAAATCGTATACTTGACCCCTTGCTCTGGCAATACTAGCACAGGGGTGGACGTCAGTCTATCCTTCCGCTCCTGTAAAGCTGCTTCCACCTTTTCGTTTCAGGCGAACTTCAGATCCTTCCATGTCAACTAAGACAACGGTCTGGCTATCCCTTCCTCACCTCAGTAACCGAACCAGGCTGCTCCCAGTACTGAACCGCGGCTACCTTAACAAGGTCCACAGCTATCCCTTCCTTGGACACCACATGTCCCAGGAACTTGACTTCCTCTTTCCAGAAGTCGCATTTCTTGTACTATACGAACAATTGGTTCTTCTTCAGCGTATCCAAGACTGCTCCTAGGTGTTCCTCGTGCTCTTCTCGACTCGCAAAGTATATCAGGATGTCATCGATAAACACAATGACAAATCGGTATAGAAATGGACAAAATACCCTGTTTATCAAATCCATGAACACGGCTGGCGCGTTCGTAAGACCGAACGACATCACGAGGAGCTCGTATAGCCCAAAACTGGTTCTGAAGGCCGTCTTCTGCACGTCCTCATCCCTGACGCGCAACTGATGATACCCTGACTGCTGATCAATCTTCGAAAAGTACCACGCCCCTTTCAACTGATCAAACAGATCGTTTATCCTAGGCAAGGGATACTTGTTCTTCACAGTTAATTGGTTCAACCTACGGTAATCAATACATAATCGTAGCGACCCATCTTTCTTCTTGACAAACAACACAGGTGCTCCCCAAGGAGACACACTAGGTCGTATGAAGCCCTTCTTTACCAGCTCATCAATCTGTTTCCTCAGTTCCTCCATTTCACATGGAGACATCCGATACATAGGTAATGAAATGGGGGTCGCGCCAGGCACAAGATCAATAGTAAAATTGATCTCGCGCTGAGGTGATAATCCACAGATCTTCCTGAACACATCCTCAAATTCCCAAACTACTGGCATGTTTCCTAACGTTGGTCCATTAACATGTTCTAATAAAGCGGCGTAACATCCAACATGACATGGCCAACTAACCTGCACTGGAAAAGTAAAGACCGTGCCGTCAGGTCCGTTGGCTGTCACGACCCGTTATCGCAATCAATCTCTTCCTTCATCTTGGTGAGCCAGTCCATACCGAGGATAATGTCGTAGTGCCATAGTGGGGCGACAATGAGGTTAACGAATACTATCCTGCTACCTAAGTATACTGAGCAACCCTCACACGTCCGTGTGACATCCAAAAAAGTCCAAGTAGCAGTAGTGAGTCTCACTCCCTTTGTGGGAGTAGTATGTAAAGCTAAACGCTTAACTACCGCACATGAAATGATGGAGGTAGTGGACCCAGTGTCCACTAATAAAAAGACAGGAGTACCTTGGACATGTGCAGTAATCTCAAAGGCCATAGGTGTTGAAGGTGCTGTCTCTAGCTCTTCTGTTGTAAGTGCATGAATGTGTGCCTGCTGAGGTCGGTTGAGCTGAGGCACCATAGGTCATTGAGGCAGCCTGAATCGAGGTACAGGGGGTCGGAATGATGGATGTGCAGGGACAGTACGTAGGGGCGGAGCCGATATAGTCTGAGGGCGAGTGCGGTCGATCCCCTACGGCGGCGAGAACCCACTGTCTCTCATACGTGCGAAACAGCTCTCCGCTGGGTGGCCTAGCCTCCCACAGTAGGTACAGGTCATGCCCGGTCACTGCATTGGAACTAGTGGCACCGAAATCCTAGGATGAGAGTCTGTGCAAGGTCTCTTGCCGAAGAAAGGCCTGCTCGGCACCTCAAGTCGTGGTCTAGTAACCATAGCCCCATGAGAACGTGTCAATCGATCCCCGTCCTGCTCTACTCGCATAGACATGTGTACTAGCTCAATATGGGAGGGTATGCTAGCATAGCATATCTTCAAGCAAATATCAGGGCGCGGGCCCTCAGAAAAGTGTCGCATCCGCATTTGTGTGTCGGCAAGTATCGTAGGAACATATCGGCCCAACTCCGTGAATCGATGCTCATACTCAGTCACTGTCATGCCTCCCTGTCTGAGGCGCAAGAATTCATTCTCCTTCTCTTGCCGATACGTCTAGGGATAGTACTTCTCGTGAAAGCGGAACTCAAAATCTGCCCATGTCCAGATATAGCCAACTGCAACAGTCCGCAGAACACTATCCCACCACAAGCTAGCCTCCTTTTCAAACATAAAGGTGGCCAACTCGACCTGTTTCTACTCTGTACAATGTAGCATCCTCAATAACTTGGAGATGCGGTCGAGCTAATATTCGGCCTCCTATGGTCTGTGAGAACCCTTAAGGTAGGAGCCCTCAAGCGCTGGAATCGATCAAGGAGACCGCTCATACCCAAATTCCCCTTAGGGTTTGCAGCAGGTGTAGGGGAGGCACATCCTCATCCTAAGCAGAAGGCCCTACAGGCTCAGCAGGGGGCACAAATGGTGAAGGTGGAGTCGCGCTCCCACCCTGAGCTAGGGCCCCTACAATAGTGGCCAAAAGCTGTTACTGCTGCTGCTACTGGTGCTGCACCTGCAGCTGGTGCATCATCATCAATAACTACTCTAACCTATCCATAGGTGGGGCTGTCTGAGGCACATGCTGTGTCAAAGAAGACACACAGTTTTGCTCATGAACCGGTGGTGTGTAAGGTGGCGGCCCAACTGCAGGACCAGTAGATGGCTGAGACTCAGGCATAGTCTCACGAACAGGGCCCACACCAGGTTCCATATGACCATCACATCGGGGAGGTGCCTGATCCATCGAATCAGTAAGTGCGAGGCGTGTCGTGCTCCGCGTGACCTTCCGTAGCATGCCCTATATGACATAGGGTGTAACCCAGGTCAGATTCAACATGCATACAAACGTATTACGCAACATTCATACACAAATTAAAGTAACTTCATGCATTTCATTCACCAAAATTTGTCATAATACATGGAATACAGAGTTACATGAATCATGACAGAAGATACATGTGAGCTAATACAACCTAAGCTTCAAACATTGAAAACATTCTACTAACTACTACACTACTAGGCCCATCAACCTGAACATAAACATAACCTAAAGCAGTAACCAAAACAAGTTGTAAGACAATGGTATGGATGACTAGGCATCCAAGTCTGGCGAAGGAGGAGGGGCGCCCTTATCCTGCAAGCAGCACAGAAGGGGAGCGAATCAGTCCCTCTATTTCAGCGTGCGGTCAGAACGATCTGTCGCAAAACATACGTGGGCACGCACAACTTCTCTCCCTGCCCCACCTGATATAGAAAGTCGACCATCAGGCGCGTGCACTCACTGTGATTGCTCCACCTGGGATAGACGTTGAACGTGAAAATGTGATGGAGCAGACGAAAGTCGTCAGTCATGCTGGTCGCTAAAAGACTATTATTTGGCTGCCACCGAACTAGTCAACCACAAAGTAAACACGTGCGGTGATCCCTTTCATGTGCACTCTGTAGATTCTTCTCGCTCGCATTGACTTGGCCAAGCAGTATGCTTATTAGTCGAGCTATCAGGCCATCGTCGATTATGGCCTCCCGATCTCTTCCGAATGGGATCTTGAACTGCAAGGGATTTAGCGTAGGCTCTCAAATATGGGCATAAAAAGCTCAGACAGTACCCACATTTGCACAATATTTTCCCACAAACATAGGGCCCCAATTGGCCTCACCTAGGCACACCAATAATAGATACTCTCCAAAGAGCCGCCCATTCACCTGAGCTTTAAAAAGGACCCTACGTCCTCATAAACTCCATGCGATAAATTTTCCAGTAGAGCTCTCAGGAGTGGAGCCTGGGGATCGAGGTCCCGCTTAGTCCGCACCTCGCGTGCAACGCCCGTGCTTGCGTGGCACCTCTCAGTTTTCTTGCACGAGTGGGGCGACTAGGCCGGCTTCATCCACGGCGCCCTTTCTCTTTCCCATGATTTCTAAAGGCTGGAATGGGGTCATTTGTGGTCTAGATCCATCGTTTGATTGTCTAGGAGTGATCCGGGGTCACCTCATGTGATCACGGAGGTGTACGGACTCAATCTCGACGATCGTTTTCGGTGAACTTCGCCAATTGGCGAAACCGGGACACCTATGACTGTTTCTACATGTTCTCAAACCCACCTAAGTTGAATTTGCGTCAGTGTATGTCATGTGACCATAACCTAGGTCCGGTTTAATCCAAATCATGCTCTGATACCAACTAGTAACGCCCTGAAAATTGGGGGTCGAGTAGTAACTCAACTCCCAAGTTTCAAAATATCACTTATGCAACATATATGCTTATGATTCAATGTTGTCTATGTTAGTGCATTAATCATGAGTGGGATTATACCAAAACAGTAATTCATACTCCAGATCAAGTTATAAAACACAAGCGAAAGACTGAAAGATAAAAATACACGTATATAAGTCAAAGATCACAATCAGTCTCCAGAGTATGAATATAACACTGAGTCACTGTGTACATGAAGTATTATATGTAATATTACAAAAGTCAAAAATATCAAAAATGGTTCAACTGTAATAAAACCCTGTAGCCCCGCCGAACAGGAGAGCCTAAGCGAAGCCATCTGAGAACTGCAAGTAAGAGAACTCATCCTGATCATCGAAGTAATCAGGCTTTGCCTCAGGGGTCATGTCGTCATCTGAAATCAAGACAGGGTCTATGTAACTGTAACGCCCTAAAAATCGGGGGTCGAGCATAAACTCAACTCTCGAGTTCCAGAACATCACTTATGCAACAAAATGAATGATGATTGAATGTTGACTATATTCGTGCATTAAACATGAGTGAGATTAAGCCAAAACAGCATATCATACTCCAGAGACAGTTAAATTGCAAGCGGAAGACGATGATAGATAGATAAAAATATAAACTGTGATGAGTCTCCAGAGTGTGATAACATTACTAGGTTAAATAATTACAAGTACAGTTCTAAAATATACCAAATGTGTAAGTGTAATATCTTCTATCCAAAGTACCATAGCCCCATCAATGCAGTACCAGGTCTTCAGAGACCCGTCAGAGAGTTACATGATAGGAGAACTCCTCCTCATCACCATAGAAGTAGTCCGGCTCTGCTTCATAAGCATCGCCATTATCTGAAATTCAACAAATCTGGTTGGTGTGTACAACACCGTCCCGTAACGTGGGAGTAAGTGATCAACTCAGTGGAACAATAAAGCATAGGTTAACATGTTATCAATTCAATCAAGCGAATGATAAAGCGGTACAAATCAAACAATTCTAACTACTCTTATTAAGTGCGAGAATGAAATGACATGATCTTTGTATGCCCTTGCCAAACCACCCTCATGCGACATCATCTTACGTTCGCGAATGCTTAACTCCCTCAGTGCGCCACATCTACTAAGCACATGCGGTGCGATGATGATCATGATTACCGAGTTATTATTAGTCCATTTCAAACAGCAGTATTGGGAAACTAAGGTACCTCCCTTGTATCATTCCCAAACATGATCCATTCTAGGGTCGTCAGTCCTAGTTAATCTCATACGATATTATGGTTTGAGAGGCGTAGCGAAGGCATCACAAAGGGCTCGTCACCCGTCAGCACGGATACAGATCTCACCGTATGCGGCTCAATTGCTGACCGTCAGCTCGAGTACAGGTCTCACCGTACTCGGCTCAATCACTAGCCGTCAGCTCGAATACAGGTCTCACCGTACTCGGCTCAACTCATACTCCAGTTACTGTGAAAGACTCGTCGCCAATCACAGACCTTGGAGTATACTCGAAGATACTACAGAGGACTCGTCGCCGTCGTCAACAGTACAGGTCTCACCGTACTCGCTCTCACCGTAAGTATCGACAGCTCGAATATAGTGTCCCATACCACCATAATCGGCTCACGAGTCTGGTTGCTCACTGGTCACTACGGGGAGGCACGTGGCCCCAGCGTAGGCCGACAGCTCGACCACGGTGTCTCATACCACCATGCCCGGCTCATGAGTCTTATCAGATCGAGGTACCATGGTTAAAAGGGATTTCACTGGTAAGTTTGGTACCCTAGGTTCAGGCAGTAGCGACCAAACATGGTGAACATACATAAGACAGATCGGATTACTTAACGAGCTCGGCTAGCTCGAGCGCACAACAAGTTGAACAACATGAAGTGCATAAGCACTTCGTGTGGCCAACCACTATCGCCAACCGAAGTACGACTCGGGTTCGTCGAACACATCTCACGTGGCAAATGAATCGCAGCCACGAATTCAATCTGTACCGATTGTCTGGACTATAATCATAGCCCCAAACATGATAACTTGCGGATAGATAAAGCGAATGGATCAAGATTCCACTCATACAATCAAGGTATGGTATTATCCGTTTCAAATTTGTCATGGTCACATTGACGCACTCATTGCTCCGCTCCCCCATCACCCATGACGGATCATACAACGTAAATATAAATTTAAACATATGCATTACATAGTTATAATCATAAAGCAGTTGAGCATGTTATTAATCACAACACAAGCATGAGTTTATACATGTTCAAATTCTATACGAATACCTAGAGTATGTGAATTTTCAAATTCTACAATTCTAATCAAAACAGAAAACGGAAACCATTTTGTACATGTACAATTGCATGCAGATCATGAATCTATCATTATCTGACATTGAAAGCATTGAAAACCATAACCTATACACCTAAAGTCCGCACCTTTTGTTGTAGAATCGTAACGGAGCCGATAGGTTCGCTAAGCTTCCGTATACGGGAGTTTGGCAGCCTAAAGAACGAAACAGGTTAGCTATTTCATAACCTACAACCTATACAACCCTAAAACAGATTAGGGTTAGGGTTTCTTACCTAGAAACGACGCCGGAATCGCCGGGAAAGCGATGAGAATCAGGCGGTGGAGCCCGAATAGCGGCAGGGAACAGCAGCAGGGAGTTCCTCCCACATCTCCCTCACTTTCTCTCTCTTTTCTCTCTCTCAAATCCAAATTCGTATGGCTGGAATGGGAGAGGGTTTAAGGTCCTTTTATAGCCTAAAACCTTCCCAAAATAGACTCAGGTTCAAGGGTTACTGCTATTATAAGCATTTCGGCGATGTTCCAGCTCAAAAGAGTGTTTCTGGTAGCCCCCCTTGAGCCAAACGTCAGACTTAAGCTCTCTACTCATGGATCTACGTGGGACTACGTTTTCGACTCGAACGGATTCCCAGATCGCACGTGGCGGACCAGTTTCAGTTCAACGGTTAGTGGGCCACGATCCGAAATTCCAAGTACATGTAAATGTTTCTGAAATTTTTCCTGATCCGAGGGTGTAATTTGGTCTGACTCTGACGGTCTGGTTGCTTAATACTGATGCGCAAGCGAATGGTGCCAGATCACTATTCCAGATATTTATTTTGTAAAGGGAATAGTGTTTTTCACACACTCTTGCTCCGGACTCAAGCGAACAGCCGTAGGACATCGGCTGGATTTGATTTCCGAGATGGTTGTCAAGCCCAGCGAGGCGGTCTTAAGTCCTTAACTTTGTATTGTTCGGACTCCCGATGTGCGGTCCAGGATCGATATCGGAGTTTCGAGATGCTCCCGAGCAGCGGGGGTAATGAGTTTGATCCTAGATTTTTGGGTAACCTAGCGTCAATGATTCTACAAGTTTTGGTTCTTGCAGATCGTATTTAAAGCGATTCAAATGGATTTCATGGCTAATCTAGTTTAGCACTTAGTTAACTTTGTCAAATTTCTAAAGGATTTAATCCTAAGTGATTTCCGTCTGAGGTAGTATTTAGTCCTTTGCAGTTTGTATCTAAAGTGATCCAAGTTATACTACTTAGCTAGTTTAAGATAGTGTCTAGGGTGAAGGTGCTTTGAGAAATTGTAAGCACAAGGTAGTGAAGGGTGGGATTTGTGAAGAAAATGGTTTGAAAAGAGATTTGAGGCTTTAATTGAGCGTTTAAGAAGTTAAACCTGTATTAGGATTGATCCATTGCCTAAGGACGTCTAATCCTAGGTTGGCAAAAATCCGGGGTGTTACAATCTACCCTTCTTAAAATAAAATTTCGTCCCCGAAATTGCCTAAGGGTAATAAGGAAAGATTTCTATTAGTTCATTTGCCTAAGACTTCTTGATTTCGAGTTTCTACACGTGGTAGGGTATATACTAGCCTGGTTCATTTTAGTCTACCCCCCTTAAAACATATTTCTTTATCCATTGCTTATACCCTGATGATTTGCTATAGTTTATTTCTTTACCTATTTGGAGTCTTGATGACAACTCCTAACCATTTAGAGTAAGATAGTCGTTTTCATTATTTGACCAACACGGAGAGACGGTGATAGTGGGCTCGATACTGATACATCGATCATCTACTGGGCCAGGGTAGGAAGGTCATCGTATCACTTCCGAATCCTGGTGGATCCTGGTCTTCTGCTCGGCCAAGCTGTGAGCCCATTGGTAGTCGCCCAGGATTGAGAATTGGGTCAAGCCGCGAATGTTTCGCAGTTGTATATTTCAGTAACTCCGTGGTCCGATCACTCTAGAACGTAGGGAATGTCCATCATTGAAAGGCTCAAATTGTCTATTCTATTCCTTGGGGCCTAAAAGAAAATTTCTATTGGCTATATGTTCTTAACACTTCTCGAATATGAAGTTATAAACTTTTAGTTGTAAGTGGTCGGGCCAACACGGAAGGAATGTTGTGTAGTGGGTCGGAGTCGGATACATGGACCTCCTGCCTAGCTAAAACAGAAAGTTGTTATATCATTCCTTAATCCTAGTCGATCCCGGCCTTCTGCTTGATCAGAGCATAGGGTTCATTGGTCACTACCAGGATTTGAGAATGCGATTCAAACCGCGAATACCTCGCTTATATGTAGTTTCTCTACTTCGTGTTCCCGATTGTACTAAGTCCTTGAGAAGGAAATTCTAAGGGATGTATTGGTTGGACCTAACATTGAATCCAAGGGATATATAGGTTCTCTCTAATCGTGAATAGTTTCTACGTCAAACAAGCTCCCTAAGAGTTACTAAGGAAGCCTAAAGTATTAAGGGGATTCAACGAAGGAATGGAGTCTTGCTCCAGCCTAATCAAGCTGTCAGAGTGTGGTGGGTTACTGTATATCAAGGGACTTTATCACTGCATCACTACTTGGCCAATGGTCTTAAGTTGTATTAAAATGGGATCAGATTGCTAATCCCACTTCGGGATTGGGAATGACATATTTGCGGGAGGGTGGGCGGGGATTAAAATTTACTTTATAGGCTTTGGAAAATGAGGATTGTGTTGGAAAGTGTGAGTTGGGATTTCCAAATCCCAAGATAATGAATTCTTAAGTGTAATTTGAAAGGACAACAGAGTTTACGTTTAATGGCATACAATTCAAACATGGTATTAGAAAACATGGGATACAACCAATCTAGGGCCATACCTTACACATACCTTTATTGTTACCTTTTCAATTCTATCCACCCTAAACTCACCTAATGCATTGGCAGAACGGACCCTAAATGCCCTCAAATATCTAAAATATTCTACCAACAACTACAACCATCAACATGAAATCATAAGCACCCTAAGACAGTAACCCATGCGAACCATGAGGCAACAGTAGGGACGATTAGACATCCAAGAGAATGGCCGTACATGCTCGGATAGAGCCATGGAAAAGCGAATGGAAAGTGATGGAGAGAGAGAGATAGGGCTGGAGGTTTGGTTCTCCACGGATTAGGGTCTCAACAGACGTTGTAGAGGCCCAACAGACAGGGTTTAAAGAAAGGAAGTGAAGAGATGGGCTGGTTTGAGAGTTTACAGGAATTTAAGCCTCAAATGGGGGGGTGTAGGAGCTCAATTGAGAGAGAATGAAGAGGGGGGAAAGGTAGGTATTACTGTAAACATTGTGGAAGGATGGATGGTGGTCGAAAAAGGTGGAATGTAGGATTGAGAGGGAGATTGGAGAGAGAAACAACAAGTTGGAGGGCTTGGAAGGGTGAAATGAGAGAGTGGGGTGCTCTAGCCCCCAAAATCCCAATCATTTGCCAAAACCGCATGTACCAGGGGGTAGGGGAGGTCGGGCCGACCAATCTCAGCCTTGGAACCACCTCAGATGGACCACCGGACCGCGGTCCGCCGCCGAACCTCGGCTCCACTGTGGTCCGCCTTGGCCGGAACCGCACCGCCGCAGTGGGGTCATGTTCTCTATGGTCCCAAGGTGCCAAATGCACCCTAGTTCGACCCTGGGTCCCATCGGATCTAAGTGGGGAGGCCCCCGAATCCAATTTGCTCTATTTCGGGTAGTTTCGGGATAATCGGACGTAACTTGCAATCCGGAATGAGTTATCTGATGTAAAATATATGACTTTGGGGTAGAACAAGCTAATGAAGTCAACCAACCCTGTTATGCCGGGTTGCGCAGCCCGGAATTGTGAAAAAAGCCTCCGATTGACAGTCATTTCCCTGTTTTAATTTCGTTTTACTAAAATAGTAATTTTTGTTTGATTACTCTTCATCTGTTGGGCTTTAGGAGTTGTGCTCATCGCGTAAAGAGCTTAGAATAATTAGGAGAATGGTTTGGTGAAGCCAAATAGGACACTTATTATTCTTGGCTGAAAACTTTGCGCACTAGTAGACATCACCACCTTATGGTAAGTCGCGAATTCTATGAGTTTTAGTTGTAGTTTGTTTCTGGTTTCTTTACCATTGCTTGGTATTCCTATTTAAAGGGTTGTGAACTCAATTTTTGTAGTCATTCATTAATCAATTCGAATTTATTAGAATTTATTTCTACTTTCTGCTTTTCTTTTCTCGTGGATTTGGGAAGTCTCTGTGAGGAGTCCAGAGAAGCTCCGAGGATTCGGAGTAGTTATCTTTATCATGTTTATCCCATATTCTATCTATTTTCAATGGTTGGGGTGAGGTGGATTGTAATCTAGACTCTTTAATAGACGGCCTAGTAATATTATAAGGTCAACCCGTGCGACCAAGGGTTAATACGTACTCGATTTCGGCGTTTGCTTTCAGCAAACTAGCCGTTGGACGGAGCAGGGATGCCTAAGACTGTTTCTACATTCCGTCGCTCCCTCCTAAGTCAGAGTGCGTCAATGTGCGTCGTGTGACCATAACCCAGGTCCGGTTTAATCTAAATCATGCTCTGATACCAACTTATAACGCCCTGAAAATCGGGGGTCGAGCATAAACTCAACTCCCGAGTTCCAGAACATCACTTATGCAACAAAATGAATGATGATTGAATGTTGACTGTATTCGTGCATTGAACATGAGTGAGATGAAGCCAAAACAGCATATCATACTCCAGAGACAGTTAAATTGCAAGCGGAAGACGATGATAGATAGATAAAATATATAAACTGTGATGAGTCTCCAGAGTGTGATAACATTACTAGGTTAAATAATTACAAGTACAGTTCTAAAATATACCAAATGTGTAAGTGTAATATCTTCTATCCCAAGTACCATAGCCCCATCAATGCAGTACCAGGTCTTCAGAGACCCGTCAGAGAGTTACATGATAGGAGAACTCCTCCTCATCACCATAGAAGTAGTCCGGCTCTGCTTCATAAGCATCGCCATCATCTGAAATTCAACAAATCTGGTTGGTGTGTACAACACCGTCCCGTAACGTGGGAGTGAGTGATCAACTCAGTGGAACAGTAAAGCATAGGTTAACATGTTATCAATTCAATCAAGCAGTAATGATAAAGCAGTACAAATCAAACAATTCTAACTACTCTTATTAAGTGCGAGAATGAAATGACATGATGCTGTATGCCCTTGCCAAACCACCCTCATGCGACATCATCTTACGTTCGCGAATGCTTAACTCCCTCAGTGCGCCACATCTACTAAGCACATGCGGTGCGATGATGATCATGATTACCGAGTTATTATTAGTCCATTTCAAACAACAGTATTGGGAAACTAAGGTACCTCCCTTGTATCATTCCCAAACATGATCCATTCTAGGGTCGTCAGTCCTAGTTAATCTCATACGATATTATGGTTTGAGAGGCGTAGCGAAGGCATCACAAAGGGCTCGTCACCCGTCAGCACGGATACGAGATCTCTCACCGTATGCGGCTCAATTGCTTGACCGTCGGCTCGAGTACGGTCTCATCGTACTCGGCTCAATCACTAGCCGTCGGCTCGAATACGTGTCTCACCGTACTCGGCTCAACTCATACTCCAGTTCTTTGTGAAAGACTCGTTGCCAATCACAGACCTTGGAGTATACTCGAAGATACTACAGAGGACTCGTCGCCGTCGGCACGACGTACGGGTCTCACCGTACTCGGCTCTCGCCGTAAGTATCGACAGCTCGAATATAGTGTCCCATACCACCATAATCGGCTCACGAGTCTGGTTGCTCACTGGTCACTACGGGGAGGCACGTGGCCCCAGCTTAGGCCGACAGCTCGACCACGGTGTCCCATATCACCATGCCCGGCTCATGAGTCTTATCGGATCGAGGTACCATGGTTAAAAGGGATTTCACTGGTAAGTTTGGTACCCTAGGTTCAGGCAGTAGCGACCAAACATGGTGAACATACATAAGACAGATCGGATTACTTGACGAGCTCGGCTAGCTCGAGCGCACAACAAGTTGAACGACATGAAGTGCATAAGCACTTCACGTGGCCAACCACTATCGCCAACCGAAGTACGACTCGGGTTTGTCGAACACATCTCACGTGGCAAATGAATCGCAGCCACGAATTCAATTCTGGTACCGATTGTCTGAACTATAATCATAGCCCCAAACATGATAACTTGCAGATAGATAAAGCAGTAATGGATCAAGATTCCACTCATACAATTAAGGTATGGTATTATCCGTTTAGAGTCGCCGTGGTACATTGCAGACGCACTCGTTGCTCCGCTCCCCATCACCCATGACGGATCATACAACGTAAATATAAATTTAAACATATGCATTACATAGTTATAATCATAAAGCAGTTGAGCATGTTATTAATCACAACACAAGCATGAGTTTATACATGTTCAATTCCTAATCACACAACAATCCAAGGAGATCATACACATAGTTAAAAGAGGTTGAGAATCATATCTCAACACCCTTATACATTACAATTTGCTAACTACTACTCATTCAGACATTTCAAAAAAAACACTTAAACAAACATACATCAACATACATGACATATGTCGATCACATAGGCATTAGGCCAAATCCTTTCCCTAGGGAGTTGCCCCAATCATAACACGCGTACACCCACGACGGATAGTCATGGCAAGCAGGAATCCAAGTTCCATATTCATTCAGTCATTTCCACAAACACTTGGGCCACACATTTTTGCATATATGGTGTATATTGGCCGTGGCGTGATTTAGGGCAAATCCTTTCGTCAAAGAGGTATCGCTAATACAACAATCATGAATCCATGACAACTAGTCATGGCGAGTACGAATGAGAATTCGGTACTCATTCAATCATTTTCACAAACACTTAGAATAAACTATTACAACATACAGGGTGTATGTTAGCAAAACATGTATTAGGGCTATCCCTTAGCCAAGTGAGTATTTTATCCATGTATAATATATTACTACAGCAAATAATCATGATAAATTCATCTCCCAATATTTATACGTATACAGTATTTTCTAGAATACGCATTTTTAACATACATAGTGTATACAAGTAAACATGTATTACGGCGATTCCCTTCGCCAAGCAAATGTTTTATACGCACATAATATATTTATACGACAATTAATCATGACAAACACATCATTAAAATATACATGTATACGGTACTTCTTATAATACCGTATTTCTACATACATAGTGTTTATTAGTAAACATGTATTTAGGTGAATCCTTTCGCCAAATAAGTATTTTATCCATACGTCATATATCCATACGTCAAATAAACATGTCAAACAAATTTCCAAAAAAATTATGTATACGGCATTTTATACGAATACCTAGAGTATGTGAATTTCCAAATTCTACAATTCTAATCGAAACAGAAAACGGAAAGCATTTTGTACATGTGCAATTACATGTAGATCATGAATCTATCATTATCTGACATTGAAAGCATTGAAAACCATAACCTATACACCTAAAGTCCGCACCTTTTGTTGTAGAATCGTAACGGAGCCGATAGGTTCGCTAAGCTTCCGTATACGGGAGTTTGGCAGCCTAAAGAAACAAACAGTTAGCTATTTCATAACCTACAACCTATACAACCCTAAAACAGATTAGGGTTAGGGTTTCTTACCTAGAAACGACGCCGGAATCGCCGGGAAAGCGATGAGAATCAGGCGGTGGAGCCCGAATAGCGGCACGGAACAGCAGCAGGGAGTTCCTCCCACATCTCCCTCACTTTCTCTCTCTTTTCTCTCTCTCAAATCCAAATTCGTATGGCTGGAATGAGAGAGGGTTTAAGGTCCTTTTATAGCCTAAAACCTTCCCAAAATAGACTCAGGTTCAAGGGTTACTGCTATTATAAGTATTTCGGCGATGTTCCAGCTCAAAAGAGTGTTTCTGGTGGCCCCCCTTGAGCCAAACGTCAGACTTAAGCTCTCTACTCATGGATCTACGTGGGACTACGTTTTCGACTCGAACGGATTCCCAGATCGCACGTGGCAGACCAGTTTCAGTTCAACGGTTAGTGGGCCACGATCCGAAATTCCAAGTACATGTAAATGTTCCTGAAATTTTTTCTGATCCGAGGGTATAATTTGGTCTGACTCGACGGTCCCAGTTGCTTATCTTGATGCTAAGCGAATGGTGCCAGATCACTATTCCAGATATTTATTTTGTAAAGGGAATAGTATTTTTCACACACTCTCGCTCCGGACTCAAGCGAACAGCCGTGGGACATCGGCTGGATTTGATTTCCGAGATGGTTGTCAAGCCCAAATGAGGCGGTCCTAAGTCCTTAACTTCGTATTGTTCGGACTCCCGATGTGCGGTCCAGATCAGATACGGAGTTTCGAGATGCTCCCGAGAGCAGCCGGGTAATGAGTTTGATCCTAGATTTTTGGGTAACCTAGCATCAACGATTCTACAAGTTTTGGGTCTTGCAGATCGTATTTAAAGCGATTCAAATGGATTTCATGGCTAATCTAGTTTAGCACTTAGTTAACTTTGTCAAATTTCTAAAGGATTTAATCCTAAGTGATTTCCGTCTGAGGTAGTATTTAGTCCTTTGCAGTTTGTATCTAAAGTGATCCAAGTTATACTACTTAGCTAGTTTAAGATAGTGTCTAGGGTGAAGGTGCTTTGAGAAATTGTAAGCACAAGGTAGTGAAGGGTGGGATTTGTGAAGAAAATGGTTTGAAAAGAGATTTGAGGCTTTAATTGAGCGTTTAAGAAGTTAAACCTGTATTAGGATTGATCCATTGCCTAAGGACATCTAATCCCAAGTTGGCAAAAATCCGGGGTGTTACAGTAACATCCCGAAAATCGAGGGTCAAGTAGTAACTCAACTCTCGAGTTCCAGAACATCACTTATGCAACAAAATGAATGATGATTGAATGTTGACTGTATTAGAGTAGTGAACATGAGTGAGATTAAGCCAAAACAGCATATCATACTCCAGAGACAGTTAAATTTGCAAGTGGAAGACTGTGATAGATAAATAAAATATATAGATTATGATGAGTCTCCAGAGTGTGATAACATTACCAGGTTAAACAATTACAAGTACAATCCTAAAATATACCAAATGTGTAAGGTCCTCTAGTCAATATCTCAGAAAGCCCTGTCGCTCAGGACACGGCTCACAGGAAGCCGTCAGAAGACAACCAATACAAGCAGGCATCGCAGTCATTGCAAAAGTCCGGCTCCGCCTCAGAAGTAGCGTCGCCATCTGAAATCAGACAATGTCTGGTGGGTGTTCAAAACACCGTCCCGTAAAGTGGGAGTGAGTAGCTAACTCAGTGGAACAATAAAGCATAGGTTAACATGTTATCGACTCAGTCAAGCAGTAATGATAAAGCAGTACAATCAAACACTCCTAACTACTCTTATTAATGCAAGTATGAATGACATGATGTATGCCCTCACCACACCCTCCCCCGTGTGACACCATCTCACGTTCGCGGCATGCTTTCTTCCCTAAGTGCTCCACATCTTCCAGGCACATGCAATGCATGGTGAGTATGATTACCGAGTTGTTATTAGTCCATTTCAAACAGCAGGATTGGGAAACTAAGGTACCTCCCTTGTATCATTCCCAAACATGATCCATTCTAGGGTCGTCAGTCCTAGTTAATATCAGACGATGGTGTGTTTTCTAGGTCACTGCAAAGGCTGCCAGGGCTGTTACACACAAAGGTTACACCACTCTCCTATCACCTCTTAAACGATTCATCACTATACAGAAACAGGCCTAGTTCATACTCTATATACCGCGGCAAAACTCTAAGGCTCACCGCGATTTCAGAGTATGCTCGAGATCACTACAAAGGGTCGCTGTGGTCGTTGCTCGCATTCGTTGCACCACTCCCCCATCACCTTATCAATGTAGGCCGACAGCACGAATATAGTATCCCATACCACCATAATTAGCTCACGAGTCTGGTTGCTCACTGGTCACTATGGGGAGGCACGTGGCCCCAGCGTAGGCCGACAGCTCGACCACGGTGTCCGATACCACCATGCCTGGCTCATGAGTCTTAGCGGATCGAGGTACCATGGTTAAAAGGGTTTTCACTGGTAAGTTTGGTACCCTAGGTTCAAGCAGTAGCGACCAAACATGGTGAACATACATTAGACAAATCGGGTTACATGACAAGCCTGACTAGCTCGAGCGCACAATCAATTAGACGACATAAAGTGCATAAGCACTTCGCATGGCCTAACCACTGTCACCAACTAACATACGACTCGGGTTCGTCAAACACATCTTACGTGGCGACATGAAACTCAACCACTATCTCCAATCTGGTACCGATTGTCTAGGCTATAGACATAGTCCCAAACTAAATCAATTCTCATCCATAGCATGTGGAGTAAAGCATGATAAACAAAGTAATTCAAACATGCTAGTAGACATGTTATAAAACATGTTATAAAGCATGATATAAGGCATGTTGTAAAGCACTACGTCAATAGGAATACAAACACATATATTGTAAGTAAGCGGTTTAAATAAACAACCTCATGGAGGTAATCATACATGTCACTAGGGTAGTTGAGAATCCCATCTCAACACTCTCCTAAGGCATCAACATTCAAACACTTGCTCACACAAGCATTTTCACAAACACATAACATACACTATTTCAACATACTTAGTGTATGTTAGCAAACATGTAGTAGGGCGAATCCTTTCGCCAAGCAAATATTTTATGCACACATAATATATTTATACAACAATTAATCATGGCAAACACATCTCTAAATTATACATGTATACGGTATTTCTCACAATACAGTATTTCTACATACATAGTGTATATTAGTAAAACATGTATTTAGGCGAATCCTTTTGCCAAATAAGTATTTTATCCATATATCGTATATCCATATAACAAATAATCATGTCAAATACATTTCCAAAAAATATACGTATACGGTATTTTCTACGAATACCTAGAATATGTAAAATTCCATATTCTACATCTTTAATCAAAACAGAAAACAGAAAGTACTTTGTACATGTGCATTTGTATGCAGATCATGAATCTATCATTATTTGACATTGAAAGCATTGAAAACCATAACCTATACATCTAAAGTCCGCACCTTTTATCGTAGAATCGAAACGGAGTCGATAGGTTTGCTAAGCTTCCGTATTCGGCAGTTTGGCAACCTATAGAATGAAATATGTTAGCTATTTCATAACCTACAACTATCAACACCCCAAATCAGATTAGGGTCAGGGTTTCTTACCTAGAAACGGAACTGGAATCACCGAAAAAGCGATTAGAACGGAGCGGTGGAGCTCATGGAGTGGCAGGGAAACACGGCAGGAAGAAGCTCCCACTTCTCCCTCACTTTCTCTCTCTTTTCCCTCTCTCAAACTCAAATTCGGATGGCTGAAATGAGAGAGGGTTTAAGGTCCTTATATAGCCTAAAACTTCACCGAAATAAACCTAAGGTCAAGGCATACTTGGGTTATAGCCAAAGCGGGCTGGTTTCAGCTCAACGGAGGACTTCTGGTGGGCCTCCTTGAGCCAAAGGTCAGACTTAAGCTCACTAACACCGGATCTATGTTCCATTAAGTTTTCGTTCCAGTAGGGTTCTCAAATCACGCGTGGCGGACCAGTTCCAGTTCGATGGTCAGTGGGTCTCGATCGGAGATTCCGAGTACATGTAAATATTTATGAAATTTTTCCTCATCCGAGGGTGTAATTTGGTCAGATTCTGACGGTCTGGTTGTTTAATACTGATCCACAAGCGACGAGTCTCAGATTACTATTCTGACGGTCTGGTTGTTTAATACTGATCCACAACCTAAGGTCTGGTTGTAAAGAAACAAGTGTTCTCACACTCTCTCGCTCCGGACTCAAGCGAACAGCCATGGGACACTATCTGGATTTGATTTCCAAGATGGTTGTCAAGCTCAGCGAGGCGGTCCCAATTCCTTAACTTCGAGTTATTCGGACTTCCAACGTGCTGTCCAGATCTGATACGGAGTTTCGATGTGCTCCCGAGAGCAGCCGGGTAATGAGATTGATCCGAGATTTTAGGGTAATCTAGCGTCAATGATTCTACAAGTTTTGGGTCTTGCAGATCGTATTTAAAGCGATTCTAGCGGATTTCGTAGCTAATCTAATTTAGCACTTGGTTACTTTGTCTCATTTCTAAAGGATTTCGTCCTATAAGATTTCTGTCTGAGGTGGTACCTAGGCCTTTGTAGTTTGTGTATAAAGTGATCCAATTTATACTACTTAACTAGTTTAAGATAGTGTCTAGGGTGCAAGTACTTAGGAAAATTGAAAGAACAAGGTGGTGAAGGGTGGGATTTGTGAAGGAAATGGGTCAAAAGCAGTTTTAGACTTTGGGATTGAGTTCTGACTAGTTAATAAGGTATTAGGATCGACCCATTGCCTAAGGACGTCTAATCCCAGGTTAGCAAAAATCTGGGATGTTACAATCTAGTTGGCGTTTAAAACACCGTCCCGTAACGTGGGAGTGAGTGATTAACTCAATGAAATCATAGAGTAAAGGTTAGCATGTTATCAATTCAATCAAGTAGTAATGATAAAGTAGTAAATCACACATCCCTAAGTACTCTTGTTAATGCAAGAATTAACAAGAATGGTATGAATGTATGATGCATGCCCTCGCCTACGCTCCCTCAGTGACTTCATCTCACGTTTGTGCATGAACAACACTGCCTCAGTGCTTGACCTACTACACCTGAACGCACGCGTAATGCAATGCATGCATATGATTACCAAGTTCTTATTAGTCATTTTCATACAGCAGGGTTGGAAAACTAAGGTACCTCCCTTATATCATTCCCAAACAATGATCCATTCTAGGGTCGTCAGTCCTAGTAAATCTCATACGATGTTGCGTTTCTAGGTTACTGTAAAGGGCTTGTCACCAAATCAGTACAGGCCTAGTGTATACTCTGATTACTACAAAAAGGCTCGTCGCCTCTACGCAGGTTCAGAGTATGCTCGAGGTCACTACAAAGGGCACATTTAGGGCTACTAGGGCTATTGCACGGAATCGTTACACCACTCCCCCATCACCCATCACGGCTTCGCAGTGTCCCATACCACCGTATTCGGCTCACGAGTCTGGGTTGCTCATTGGTCACTAAGAGGAGGCTCATTGCCCCAGCATAGGCCGACAGTTCGACCACGGTGTCCCATACGACCATGTCCGGCTCATGAGTCTTAGCGGATGAAGGTACCAAGGTTAAACGGGATTTCACTGGTGAGTTTGGTACCTTAGGTTCAAGTTGTAGCGTCCATACATGGTGAACATACAATAGGCCAATCGGGTTACTTAATGGGCTTGACTAATACGAGCGCACATTGCATCGATCGACATGAAGTGCATAAGCACTTCGTATGGGCTAACCACTGCCGATGACCAACACACGACTCAGGTTTGTCAAACACGTCGTACGTGGCGAATGAATCCCAGCCACGACTTCAACCTGTTACCGATTGCCTAGACTATAACATAGCCCCAATCACATTCAATCCTTAACCAGAAAGCATGTATAGTAGTCTAAGCAGAGTTAACAAAGTAATTCAAACATGTTAACAAGCATGTTATAAAGCACAATATAAACAGGAAATATGAACACATACATTTCATAAGTAAGCGATTAAATTAAACAACTTGCATGGAGGAAATCATATACATCTCTAAGGTATTTGAGAATCCTATCTCAACACCTACCTAAAGCACTATCTCCTAAGTACTTACTTATACAAGCATTTTCACAAACACTTAGACTACACTTATTTAACATACATAACGTATATTAGCCAAAACATGTATTAGGGCAAATCCTTTCGCCGAGTAAGTATTACACATATATATAGCATATACACACAGTAATTAATCATGGCAAACACACTTCTATATTTTATACATATACGGTATTTTCTATAATTATACAAAATACACTAAACGCCATAATTTGTATAAGTAAATGAATCGCAAAACGAACATCACATTTTGCATGTGAAATAACACCCAGATCATGAATCTATCTTTATCCAACATTGAAAGCATTGAAAACCATAACCTAAGCATCTATAGTCCGCACCTTATGCCGTAGAAGCGAGTAACGGACTCAGTTTAAACACCAAATCTTTATCAACGATAGAACGGCAACCTATGCAATGAAATAGGTTAGCTATTTCATCACTTACACTAGTCAAATCTCTAGAACTAATTAGGGTTAGGATTTCTTACCCGAAAACAGAATCAAAATCGCCAGAAAAGTGATACAGTAGTGATGGATAGGCACGGAGAATAGCAGGGATCGATTCCCAGGAATGATTCCAACTTCACTCTCACTTTCTCTCTCTCTTTACTCTCTTCTCTCCTAGGGTTTTCTCAAATTCGTATGGAGTGAATGAGAGAGGGTTTAAGGTTGTTATATAGGCCTAAAATTGATGGAAATGGCCCCAAGGCCAAGGTATACTTAGGTTATGACCAAAACCAGCCTATTTCAGCTCAACGGAGCATTTCCAGAGCCCCCCTTGAGCCAAAGGTCGGACTTAAGCTCACTGACTTTGGATCAAGGATGAGTTAAGTTTTCATTCCAGTCGGGTTCCCAGATCACACGTGGCGAACCCGTTTCAGTTCAACGATCACCGAAACTCGATCAGGGTTACAACTACATGGATATGTATATGAAATTTTCCCTGATTCGAGTGTGTATTTGGGTCAGATTCTGACGGTCTAATTGCTTATATCAGGCCCACAAGCGACAAGTCTCAGATTACTCAAATTAGATTTAATTTCTAAAGAAAACAACGTTTTCTCACACTCTTCACTCCGGGCTCAAGCGAATAGCTGTGGGACACTATCTGGATTTGATTTCCGAGATGGTTATCAAGCCCAGCAAGGCAGTCCTAATTATATAATTTCGTAGCAATCGGACTCTCGACGTGAGGTCCAGATCCGATACGGAGTTTCAATGTGCTCCCAAGAGTAACTGGGTAATGAGATTGATCCTAGATTTAAGGATAACCTAGTGTCAATGATTCTACAAGTTTTGGGTCTTGCATATCGTATTTAAAGTGATTCAAGCGGATTTCATAGCTAATTTAGTTTAGCACTTAGTTAAACTTGTCTGATTTCTAAAGGATTTGGTCCTGAGTGATTTCTGCCTGAGGTGGTACTCGGGTCTTTGTACGAAATTTTTGAGACATTACAATCTGTGTCTGTATGATCCGATGAACAGGTTGGATGACAAATAAACACCACTTTAGAGCCTAGAAAGGTTTCAGCGGTATGGATCAAAATACCACTACTTATGGTCCACCCGATCCTCGAAAATGCTTCAAACTTGGGCTCAACCACTTAAAATAGATGGATGAATGGATGGACGGAGTAGATTCCTCTAAGGAATCACTGTGGACCCCACCTCTGATGCATGCGCACCACCTGCATGCGCACTCATGGTGCACTAGTTAGAAAAGCACGGCCAAATGCGCAAAGACCATGGAATCCCGAAACTAGTGGGATTTCCCACCATGTACGTGAACGAACAACTTCTGTTGTGAGTTGTTGTGGTCCACCCCTATCATCAGACAAGATGATCCAGACTGTCTATCACGTCCAGAGGACGGATTCGACCCCACCCCAGTTTGTTTCACACCTAGGAAACACCTCACGCGCACACAAATCAGTCCGCAACTGGACCAGTCCCAAGGCCCTGTTTACGTACTCCTGTTCCCGTGCTCACGCATTCAAACTGATCCCCTTCAGGGACTTAGCAAGGCCCAATACCAAGGGAACAGAGCGAATCTGAACCGTTCATCGAATATAATGGCCACAACCAGGCCAACTTTAGGAGAAATCTCGTCAGAAAATGTCCAGCACACCCTAGCACTTCAGCAAGTGAATCCCGCAATCAAGAATGCATGATTAAGGCCATCCATTCTGTGGACGCACCAGGATGACCGTAAGATCCGACCACAGCTGTGCAAGAAAGGAAGTGCCCCGACCAGTTAGCGCACCACTCGCAATTTTCTGCGTTCGATCTTCACAGCGCACCACACAGTGAAACAGAGTTGGTTTTGCAAACTTCAGGCGACCTGCTGGCCGTACACCTATAAAAGGAAGAAGGAGAACTAGAGGAAGGGAAGGAAACGAAGAAAAGAGAGAGAGAGAGAGAGAGAGAGAGAGAAAGAGAGCAACCGCCAGCCATCCCCTCCTGCTAAACGTACTAAGAAAAGGAAGAAGTAGAAGGAAAGAAAGGAAATAAAAGACAGAAAAGAAAAGAAAAGAAAAGGAAAGGAAAGAAAGGAAAAGAAGAAGGAAGAAAAGGGAGAGTCGAGACATGGTGACTCAGTGAGTCGACTCAACTCAGATGTTCTCTTAACTTTGTGTTATGCTGGTAGAGGCTAGATATGGAATAAGGTAAGTCCGCCATCTCTCGAAGCCTTCTCAGAGACTAGATTCCACGTAGATAATCTACGAGAATTGGCTTAATTTCATCCAAATTACGCTTAAATCTCTGTGCACACAACAATAGTGGAAACCAGACTTGAACCTTAGGCTGACGATCTAACCATGTAATCTATGTACTCATGATAGAAATTCAACTTTAGAAGCATACTCATGATCTTAGCCTTACGAAAGGGTAATTCGACCTTAAGGTGTGGGTTTTGTCCTTGAAGGTTACGTTCATTTAAGTTGTTATACTTATTCTGCCTTTTATGCCTTCGTGATATATTATTGCGCCTTTTACGTACCTTTGTCTTAATTGAGCTGGTGCATTTTATCTCGCCTTTACACTTGTCCTTTACATTCCTTTTATCTATTCTCAGATTTCTATTACTTTCCTTTGTTTTCATTTTAAATTGTTATCAACAATTATTAGCCCTTTCAAGATTTGATATCCATAGCAAGGAGCCTTCCTGGATTCATGGAAGGCTATGGATACAAGCCTTGCTCTTGTCTTTAAAAAGGCCGAGCTATATGTCCTAGAGGGGGGGGGTGAATAGGACTATGCCAAATTAAAAAATAAATGTGAAATTTCAAGAATGATAGCACAAACAAATAGTAAATAAGCATAAGTAAATAGTAACCTCAAATGTACTAGTCTTTAGAGGTTGATACAAACTTAGTTCTAAGGACAACCTAACACCAAAAATCAAAGGGTTATGGCAGGACAACCTTACAAGAACGTTTGTAAGTATCAGAAACCCAAACCAATAAAGAGGCAAAAGGAATAGAAAATAAAATAAACTAAGTTATTACAACATTCCTATAAGTGCATAAAATAAATTACACCATTCACCACAAATGCTAAAAATAAATTACAATATTCACACACATAGGCACATTCAATCATCCACCACAACACCAGAAATTATACTAGTTCGCTTGTGTGTACACCAACTGTTAGAAAACAGCCACACAACTACTCCACTCCTAATATCCACTCCCTCAGGATATTAGCATTCACTATGAAAAAGGTTTTCCAAAGTTCACCTTAAAACCTTTACAATTGTGTCTTTGATTGGGCTTACACAATTTCAAAAACCCCACACTCTAAGATTTCCTGGATCACCTCAGACAAACCAAGAAGAGATTTTTCTAGCACAACCTCAAAAACTAAAAAGAGATATACAAAAACGTAAATGTACTTATCTGGAAATTCTCCTTTGAAGAAGCCCAGTAGAACCGATCCGATGTAGACGACGATATTCAATGTCTAGTCTCACAGATTAAAAGGTTCTAGTTCTATATGATTTTTAAATTCAATCAACCTACGCTGGCTTGATTTGATTTTGATCTCAAGAAAGGGGAAAACATAAATCCCTTCTTAAAGTAAGATTGGAATAGAGATCTCAAAATCAAATAACAAAAACTAATTAAAGAGAATATTAAATGAGCAAAATATCACAAACTTACCTCTCAGAGTGGTGTCTTGATTTTGCTTTAATGAATGAATAAACTCGTAAATTCGTGCTCTATTTATAGATGAAAATACTATTCTCTCGATTAGTCTAAGGGTCGGTTCAACTGATCGAAGGACCAACAAAATCTCAAATTTTCTAGCGCGATAAGATAAGGTTATTACTTGACTAGTCGAGTGGGACTAGAAAAGCTTACTGGACTTTGAGTCAAGCCTGCAGGATTGGTCAAGCAGTCTCCAGGACTGGTCGAGGGTCCAACAGAAAATTCTAAAAATTAGCAACAAACCTTGGACTAGTCGAGACAACTCTTAGACTGGTCAAGCCAGTACTTGGACTAGTCGAACAAGGCCGAAGACTAGTCGAGAAAATGACCTCTAAACATATGAAATAACCCACATACAATATGCAATGAATATGACACAATCTAAGGTCAATCTAGGGTCATCCAAACCTGTTTGTGAGTAGGAACACTTGAAACATCATTCGCTTCAAGTTCTTGAATACTTGAGATACTTAAAGCTTGAGTTTGAACTTGAGCTTGAGTTATGCTTTAGTTCTTGAATCTTTAGCGTTCAGTAGTTGAATTTCAATCTTGAACTTGAGTTCTTAAATATGATCTTGAAACCATGAACTTCAACATGCTTCACTTCAACTTGAAGATGTGGACAAGATCAATGAAGATCTAAAGAACTTAAAAAAGTATGAACCTGATCACTTCAACTTAAAGCATGATACAAATACTAAATGGTTTCGCATAACAAAATTTGACAATACAACGGGTGCTAGATTTACACAATAGCACTTACAATCTCCCCCTTTGTCAAATTTGTGACAAAACCAAATAAAGAGAATCAAGCATAATAAAGAATCATGCACCATACATGCACAATAAAGAATCATGCACCATAAGAGTAACAAATGATCAATAAACACATCTAACCAAGCATAATAAAGAATCATGCACCATACATGCACAATAAAGAATCATGCACCATAAGAGTAACAAATTATCAATAAACACATCTCCCCACATCTCCTTCTCATTCCATTACTCCCCCTCAATCCAGGAGAGGTGATTTGCAGAACTTGTGAAAAAAATTTTCATATATACATGCCACACTTCCTATTCCACAAACACACATCTCCCCCTTTTGGTCACAATATGACAAAGGAAAGATTTTAATAGATAAGAGAAGGAAAGGAAATAAGATAGGAAAAAGCATCACCATGATAATCAAGATATAAATGAAAGCACAAAATCAAGTTAACAAACTAAAAAATAAAAGTATGTCCAAGAAATATTCCAACACACATGATCCTAACATAAATCCAAGAGTAGAAAGTATTAATACATGTCCAGAAAGAAATAAACAACTAATCAGATCCAGATGATGGAGCAAGAATAGAAGGATCTATCTGATGCAGTCCTTTATTAATGCGCTTAAGATATTTGCGCATGTATTTAAATTAATTTTCTTAGGACACATGCATACCCTCTACTTTCTCCTCAAGGGATCGCAAACGCTCATCAAAATCAGATGGCTAAAAGTCAGGATCAGCTGCAGAGTCTGACTCAATCTCATCAAAAATGTCATCCATATTGACATCATTTGGAGGCAAAGCATCCTCCTCTTCAGTTGCTTCAGCTGCTCCTCCAGCACCCACATCAACTTAGCCTAGAGCCAACCTCAAATTCATCTTTGTTAAAGGGAAGATGGTTAATAGGAGCTTCTCCAACAGGCATAGCCACAAGACTATGAGTGGCTAAGACAGTCATAAGATATGCAAATGGAATGTCACTATGACCTGGATGGAGACGGAACTGAATCATGATGTAACAGATAAGAGATGGAAGACACACAAAGACACCAGTAACAATAGAGTGAAGGATACGAACCATGAAAGTAGTGAGCTCAGTCTTGTTACCAAACCTAGGATAGACATTAGAGATAAATTTGAAACATAAATTTGGAACTGAGTGCATTCCCAGAACTCCATTCTACATTCATGTTGCATAACACTCTAGTGAGCATCCTTTTCTCAAACTCAGAAGGTTTTGCTACAAGAGTAGAAATGGGAATACCGTCATCATTAACTGGAAGATCTATCAATCCAGATATTAAATGACGATCCACTTCAATAGGACCTTCTTTAATTGTAATTGTAAAAGTTAGATTCTCAGATGAGAAGTCAATTATGCAAGCATACATAGCTTGTACAATGGAACGGTATGTCGGACCATCCCAATTTAAAATGTTATCCCATCCTACAGTTTGAAGGATGGGAACAATGTCAAATGGTTCCAAGTGATTAGAGTTGACCGTCTGTTCAACAATCACATTGCAAAGACATATATCCCGCACATACTCGGGGTCTTCTTCAGGTGACCGAAGATGGCGCAGCGTGATTGGAGCGGAATGAGAAGAAGAGGGACCACGAGTGGATTTCTTCTTATGTCGACCTTCCATAGCAACATGTAACGCCCTGAAATTCAAGGGTCGAGTAGCAACTCAACTCTCGAGTTCCAAAACATCACTTATGCAATATAAATAATGATGATTAAATGTTGGCTGTGTTAGTGCAATAAACATGAGTGAGATTATACCAAAACAGTAAGTCATACTCCATATCAATTGTATAAAGGCAAGAGGAAGACCGAAACTGTATATAATTGTATGTAAAAGAAACAAAACCATCTTAATCTCCAGAACATGAACCCAACTGAGTCACCATATACATGTATCTGTTTTACGATCAAAATGTAAAAAGTACAACTAGAGAAGTAAGCCCTGTAAGTCCTGTCAATCCACGCAGTCTAAGCAAAGCCACCAGAATACTGCATATACGAGAACTCGTCGTGGTCCTCGTCATAGTCCGCTCAGCCTCCTGAATCGTCACCTCATCTGCACCAAAGACAGAGTCTGGTTGGTGCGTACAACACCATCCCGTAATGTGGGAGTGAGTAGCTAACTCAGTGGAACAATAAAGCATAGGTTAACATGTTATCAATTCAGTCAAGCAGTAATGATATAGCAATACAATCGAACAATCCTAACTACTCTTATTAATGCAAGTATGAAATGCAGTCATGATGCATGCCCTCACCGACATACTCCCCCATGTGACACCATCTTACGTCCACGGCATGCGTTCATTCCTCAGTGCTCCACATCTTCCAGGCACATGCAATGCGATGATGAGCATGATTACCGAGTTGTTATTAGTCCATTTCAAATAGAAGGATTGGGAAACTAAGATACCTCCCTTGTATCATTCCCAAACATGATCCATTCTAAGGTCGTCAAACCTAGACAATCTCATACAATAATATGGTTCTAGGGCGCTGCAAAGGCTATCAGGGCTGTTACACGCAATCATTACACCACTCCCCCATCACCTTTTTAATGGTTCATCACTAAATTGATACATGCCTAGTTCATACTCTATTCACCGTGGTAAAACTCATCGTCTCATCGCAAATTCAGAGTATGCTCGAGGTCACTACAAAGGGCTCGTCACCAACAGTGTAGGCCAACAGCTCGAATACAGTGTCCCATACCACCGTATTCGGCTCATGAGTCAGGGTTGCTCACTGGTCACTACAGAGAGGCACATGGCCCCAGCGTATGCCGACAGCTCGACCACGGTGTCCCATACCACCATGCCTGGCTCATGAGTCTTAGCGGATCGAGGTACCAAGGTTAACGGGATTACACTGGTAAGTTTGGTACCCTAGGTTCAAGCAGTGACGTCCAAACATGATGACCATACATTAGACAGATCAGGTTACTTGACGAGCCAGACTAGCACGAGCGCACGACCAGCCGAACGACATGAAGTGCATAAGCACTTCGCGTGGCCTAACCACTGTCGCCAACCGAAGTACGACTCGGGTTCGTCAGACACATCCTTCGTGGTGAAATGAATCTCAACCACGAACTCAATTCCGTTACCGATTGTCTGGACTATAATCATAGCCCCAATCACAAACCATCCTTATTCAGAAGCATGTGGAGTAAAGCATAATAAACAAAGTAATTCAAACATGTCATAAAGCATGTTACAAAGCACAATATAAACAAGAAATACAAACACATATATTTCATAGTAAGCAATTAAATTAAACAACCAATCATAGAGGAAATCATATACGTTTCTAAGGTAGTTGAGAATCCCATCTCAACACCCACCTAAAGCACCATCATCCAAGCACTTACTCTCACAAGCATTTTCACAAACACTTAGAATACACTATTTCAACATACATAGCGTATATTAACAAAACATGTATTAGGGCGAACCCTTTCGCCAAGTAAGTATTATACACATATATAATATGTTCATACAGTAAATAATCATAGCAAACACATTTCCAAAATTTATACGTATAAACAGTATATTCAACATAGTTATCGTATAACTGAAAAGTGAAACGGACAGTACTTTGTACATGTGTAATAACATACAGATCATGAATCTATCATTATCTGACATTGAAAGCGTTGAAAACCATAACCTAAACATCTAAATTCTGCACCTTACACCGTAGAAGCGTAAAAAACGTGATTGATTTGCTAAGCTTTCATATACGGCTATTCGGCAACCTAAAGAGTGAAATAGGTTAGATATTTCATCACGTATAACTATCAAAACCCCAAATCAGTTTAGGGTTAGGGTTTCTTACCTAGAAACGAAGCTGAAAATCGCCGGGAAAGCGATGAGAAGTGAGTGGTGAAGCTTGTGTAACGGCAGGGAAAAAGGGTAGGAAGAATCCTCCCACAACTCTCTCACTTTCTCTCTCTTTTCTCTCTCTCTCTCTCTCCTAGGGTTTTTCTCAAATTCGTATGGTTGAATGAGAGAGGGTTTTAAGGTCCTTATATAGCCTAAAACTACACCGAAATAAACCTAAGGTCAAGGTATACTTAGGTTATAACTAAAGTGGGTCAGTTTCATCTCAACGGAGGACTTCTGGCGGCCCCCCTTAAGCCAAAGGTCGGACTTAAGCTCACCAATACTGGATCTAGGTACCATTAAGTTTTTGTTCCAGTAGGGTTTCCAGATCACAAATGGCGGACCAGTTTCAGTTCAATGGTCAGCGGATCTCGATCTGAAATTTCAAGTACATGGATATGTTTGGCAAATATCCCTAATCTGAGGGTGTAATCTGGCCTGATTCTGACGGTCAGGTTGCTCAATATTGAACCGCAAGTGTCACATGCCAGATTTCATAAATCCTTATTTATTTTTGAATTATTTTCATGTTTCTCACACTCCTCGCTCCGGACTCAAGCGAATAGTCGTGGGACACTGTCTGAATTTGATCTCCGAGATGGTTGTCAAGCCCAGCGAGGCGGTCCTAAATGTATAACCTCATATCATTCAGACTTTCGATGTGCGGTCCAGATCTGATACGGAGTTTCAATGTGCTCCTGAGAGCGTCAGGTAATGAGTTTGATCCTAGATTTTAGGGTAACCTAGCGTCAATGATTCTACAAGTTTTAGGTCTTGCAGATCGTATTTAAAGCGATTCTAGTGGATTTCATGGCTAATCTAGTTTAGCATTTAGTTAACCTTGTCAAATTTCTAAAGGATTTGATCCTAAGTGATTTCTGCCTGAGATGGTACTCGGGCCATTGTACGGGATTTTTCGAGTCGTTACAATCTACCCCCCTTAATGAAAAATTTTGTCCTCGAAATTAGTACCTTTTCGTACTCCTCGAGGAGCTGAGGGTAGTTCTTTCGGATCTCGGCTTCTATCTCCCAGGTAACTTCCTCCTCTATATGATGTGCCCACAATACCTTCACGAGTGGAATCACTTTACTGCGCAACACCTGCTCCTTCCTGTTTAAGATACGCGTCGGACATAGTACATATGTAGCATCATCGCTCAAGTGCACCTGCTCCCAATGGATGATGTGTGAAGGATCAGGGACGTATTTCTTCAGCATAGATACATGAAATACGTTGTGCATGCCCGCAAGTGGTGTATGCAAAGCAAGACGATATGCCACCGCACCCACTCGATCAAGTATCTGAAACGGACCGATGAATCGCGGCATTTTCCCTTCTTCCCAAACCAAAGAACTCCCTTCATAGGGGAAACTCTGAGGAATACGTGATCTCCAACCTCAAACTCAAGTGGTCGCCGCCTCGTATCGGCATAACTCTTCTGTCTACTCTGTGCCGTCAGGAGTCGACGCCTAATAATGTCGATCTTTTTCGAGGTCGCTTGTACCAATTCTGGCCCAATCAAACTGCGCTTGCCAACCTTAGCCCAGCAATGCGGTGCTCTGCAATGATGACCATACAAGGCCTCATATGGAGCCATACCAATACTCGCCTGAAAGCTGTTGTTGTACGCGAACTCTGCATAAGGAAGACAGTCATCCCAACTGTCCTTGAAATCCAAGACACAGGCCCGTAACATGTCCTCCAAAATCTGATTCACCCGCTGTCTGCCCGTCAGTCTGAAGGTGAAATGCAGTACTGAACTTCAGCTTCACACCCATCGCTTCTTGGATATGAGTCGAGAAGATAGATGTTAATCGTGTGTCACGGTCTGACACGATCTCTAAAGGAACTCCATGCTGATGGAATATCTCTCTGATGTACAACCTGACTAAATTGTCTGCAGAGTTGTAACTCTAATAGGGAGAAAATGAGCCGATTTGGTCAACCAGTCCACGATCACCCAGATGGAATCATCTCCCTTCCTCGTCTTTAGCAGCCCCGATATGAAATCCATAGAGATGAAGTCCCACTTCCATTCAGCTATGGGCATGGGCTGAAGGAGTCCAGGAGGTCGGCGATGCTCGGCCTTGACCTGCTGGCACGTCAGACAACGAAAAACATACTCGGCGATATGAACCTTCATATTGTCCCACCAATACGATCGCCTCATGTCCTGGTTCATCTTCGTGCTACCAGGGTGCATCGCAAGCTTCGATTTATGAACAGTCTTGAGGAGCTCCTGTCTCAAGTCATGAATATCTGGAACGCGTAGGCGGCCACGGTATCGTAGACCCCCATCTGTGCCAACCCTCCACTCGAAGTCCTCGGCATTGCTAGCTTACTCTCGAAGCTCAGACAACCGCACGTCACCCTTCTGGGCCTCGATAATTCTACCATCAATAA
Organism: Magnolia changhungtana; assembly: GCA_030180095.1. NCBI lineage: Eukaryota > Viridiplantae > Streptophyta > Magnoliopsida > Magnoliales > Magnoliaceae > Magnolia > Magnolia changhungtana. The sequence continues at coordinate 1,735,753 of JASAUF010000324.1, read as the reverse complement.
GTGGCCGCACCCGAACGTGGGCGACACACTCAAATAGCTCCTCCACGGTGAGTTTCTACTCGAAGTGCCGCACGAACTCCAACATATCCCACTCTGCTATCATCAACGGAGCTGCAAATGCAATAGCCTTCTTGCAGCTTAACGCATCTGCCACAAGGTTGGCCTTACCAGGATGGTAGGAAACCTCAAACTTGAAGTCTTTCAAGGTCTCCATCCATCGGCGCTGCCTTATATTCAAGTCCCGCTGAGTGAATATATACTTAAGGCTCTTATGGTCGCAGAAAAGCTCGAACTCCTCTCCGTAGAGGTAATGTCTCCAGAGCTTCAATGCAAAGATGACAGCTGCTAACTCCAGGTCGTGCGTAAGGTAATTCTCCTCGTGCTTCCTTAATTGTCTCGAGGCATACGCAATCACCCTATCCTTCTGCATAAGGACACAACCCAAGCCAACGCGAAACGCGTTAGTGTAAATCGTGTACTTAACCCCTTGCTCTGGCAATACTAGCACAGGGGCGGATGTCAACTTATCCTTCAGCTCCTGAAAAGTTGCTTCTGCCTTCTCATTCCAGGCGAACTTCAAATCCTTACGCGTCAACTGTGACAATGGCCTGGCAATCTTCGAGAAATCTCGAATGAAGCGTCGATAGTACCCTGTCAGGCCAAGAAAACTCCTCACCTCGGTAACCGAGCCAGGCTGCTTCTAATCCTGAATCGCGGCTACCTTAGCAAGGTCCACAACTATCCCATCCTTGGACACTACATGTCCCAGGAACTTGACTTCCTCCTGCCAGAAGTCGCACTTCTTATACTGCGCGAACAACTGGTTCTTCTTCAGAGTATCCAACACCGCTCTCAGGTGCACCTCGTGCTCTTCCCGACACGTGGAATATATTAGGATGTCATCAATGAATACAATGACGAATCGGTATAAGAATAGCCGAAATACCCTGTTCATCAAGTCCATGAACACTGCCGGTGCATTCGTAAGACCAAACGACATCACCAGGAACTCGTAATGAACAAAACAGGTCCTGAAAGCTGTCTTCTGCACGTCTTCATCTCTGACGGGCAACTGGTGGTACCCTGACTGCAAGTCGATCTTCGAGAAATACCTTGCCCCCTTCAACTGATCAAACAGGTCATCTATCTTGGGCAAAGGATACTTGTTCTTCACCGTGACTTGGTTCAACCTATGGTAATCAATACACAACTGTAGTGAGCCATCCTTCTTCTTCACAAACAGTACAGGTGCTTCCCAGGGAGACACACTAGGTCGTATAAAGCCCTTCTCTACTAGCCCGTCAATCTGTTTCCGCAGTTCCTCCATCTCACACGGAGACATACGATAAGTTAGCAGAGAGATGGGTGTCGAACCGGGCGTAAGATCAATGGTAAAGTCGATCTCGCGCCGAGGTGGCACCTCAGGAATCGGTTCAAACACGTCCGCAAAATCCTGAACTACAGGCGTATCCTCAAGCATCGGAACATCAATAGCCTCTAATGAAGAAGCGTAACATCTCAACTGAGTAGCGTGACTGACCTGAACAGGAAAAGTAAAGGCCGTGCCATCAAGTCCATAGGTTGTCACCACCCTAGTCTCGCAGCCGATCTCTGCTCGCATCTCAGTGAGCCAATCCATACCGAAGATAACATCGTAATGGAATAGGGGGACGACGATCAGGTCAACTATTATCATTCTGCCACCCAAGTCTATCGGGCAGCCCTCACATATACGAGTAACTTCAGAGGAAGTCCTTGTGGCAGTGATGACCCTCACTCCTCTCGTAGGAGCAGTAACTAAACCCAGTCGCTTGACTGTCGTGCATGAAATTATAGAGGTAGTGGATCTAGTGTCCACCAATAAGAAGACGGGAGTACCATGGACGTGTGCAGTGACCTCGAAGGCCATAGGCGCTGAAGGTGCAGTCTCTGGTTCCTCTGCTGTAAGCGCATGAACACACGCCTGCTGAGATCGATTAGACTGAGGTACCATGGGCCGTTGAGGCGGCCTGAAGCGAGGTGCAGGTGATCTGAAGGATGGATGTGTAGGTGTCATTTGAAGTGGTGGAGCCGATAGAGCCTGTGGGTGAGGGCGATCAATCCTCTACAGCGGTGAGAACCCGCTATCTCTCATCCGGGCAAAACAACTCTCTGCAGTGTGACCCGGTTTCCCGCAGTATGTGCAGGTCACACCTGGGCACCGCATCGGAACCACTGGCGCTACGATTCTAGGAGGTAAATCAGCACGAGGCCTCTTGCCAAGGAAAGTCCTGCTCAACGTATCCGATCGTGGCCTAGGCACCATAGGGCCACGAGAGCGTGTCAAACGGTCTACATCCTGCTCCGCCTGAATGGACATATGAATCAACTCCGCATAGGATGGTATGCGGATACAGCACATCTTCAACCGGATGTCAGGTTGCAAGCCCTCAGAGAAGCGTCGAATCCGCATCTGCTCATCAGCAAGTATAGTCGGGACAAAGCGGCCCAACTCAGTAAAGCGATGCTCATACTCTGTAACTGTCATGCCTCCCTGTCTGAGGCATAGAAACTCATTCTCCCTCTTGTGTCGGTAGGCCTGAGGATAATATTTCTCATGGAAATAAAACTCAAATGTTGCCCAGGTCCACACATATCCCACTGCGACGGTCCGCAATATGTTGTCCCACCATAAGCTAGCCTCCTTCTCGAACATGAAGGGGGCCAACTCAACCTGTTTAGCCTCAGAACAATGCAGCATCTTCAGTATCTTCGAGATGCGGTCTAACCAGTACTCAGCCTCCTCAAGTCTGTGAGAACCTGTAAAAGTCGGAGGCCTCAAGCGCTGGAATCGCTTGAATAGACCGCGAGTACCCATGTCTCCTGTAGGGTATGCAACAGGTGCGGGCGGAGGCACATCCTCAGCCTAAGCAGGAGGCTCTATAGTCTCAGCAGGACGTGTAGATGGCGAAGGTGGAATCGCACTACCACCCTGAGATGATAAAACCGCAAGAAGCTGCTGGTGCTGCTGCTGCATCAGCATCATCATCTGCTCAGACCTATTAGTAGGTGGAGCAGCCTACGGCTCATACGGTGTCGAAGAGGGTGCCCGATTCTGCTCACGAACCGGGGGTGTATAAGGTGGCAGTCCACCAGTAGGACCAACAGAAGTCTGATCTGAGCCTAAACCTCGGTCCGTAGGACCACCTCTGCAGGAAGGAGTCTGGTCCATCGAGTCAGTGAGCAAGAGGGGTACCGTGCTCCGCGTATAATACCATGGCATGCCCTATACAACATAAGGTGCAACACATGTAAGACGAAGTATAGCAACACAATACCCAATCACTTAAGCATTCCACACACATCATAGTAAAAGAAGCTGCATGCTTTTCATTTACCAAATTTGTCACAATACATGGATAACAGCGTTACATGAATCATGACTGAAGATGCAAGTGAGCTAATTACAACCAAACTTCAAATACTTAAACATACTACTAACTACTACTACATCCATCAACATGAAAACATAAACCACCTAAAGCGGTAAGTAAAATAAACTACAAACAACAGCATGGATGACTAGGCATCCGAGTCAGGCGATGAAGGAGGAGCATCCTTGTCCTGTACACAGCACAGGATAATTCTTAATGTGCGAGACACCTTAAAACTCCACTTCATGAAGGCTTCGGTCACCTCAAGCTTGGCTCGGGTCTCACCAAGCTCGGCCCGAACCTGCCTAATCTCTTGCCGCAGGGCGGCTTGGCCCTCCTCAATGCGAACCATACGAGCATCCCTCACAGCCTAAGCAGCATCCGGTTCTGGTGCTCCGGGAGGAGAGCTCTCCTCGGTATCCTGAGCCTCTTCTTCTTCCTGTATCTCATCACCGCTTCCTTCTTCGCTTCCTGCCTCGAGGTCAATACTCTCCTCACCTATACTATCCGACTCTTCTCCAGACTCGTCGAGTCGAGCTTGCCGTTGTCAAGGGCCGATCTTCATGTTGTTAAGCATAGCCTCACTTATGACCCGAACTGGTGCAAGGTATTCCATGTTAAGCCTATAGCCGACATCTCGAGCCATCTTGCATATCAGGCGGCAAAATGGGAGCGAGAGGTCGTTCTTGACAGATCGAACGACCTGAACTATCTGAAGTAGGACAAACGTGGGCAGGCATAAGTTATCCCCATGCCCAATCCTGTATAGGAAGTCCACCATCAACCGAGTACACTCCGTGCAGTTACCCTACCGTGGATACACATTATATGTGAAAATGTGGTGAAGCAAATGGAAGTCATCTGTCAACTTCGATGACGAAAGACAGTTTCCTTACGTCCAAGAAACTCGTCGACTACAAAGGTATCACGTACGGCGATCCCTTTCTCGCACGCTCTTAAAGAAGTTGTCATTAGGGAGCACTTCACCACGTGGGATCTTCATGATCAGAGCCATCTCAACCACAGTAATTGTGCACACTATGCCCCACACAGAGATAGTAAACTGAAGAGGCTCCAATGATGGGTTTATGATATGAGCATAGAAGGCACGAACCATGTTCTCACATGCAGGAGACTTACCTTCAAATATAGGACCTCATTCAATGTCCATCAAGCCGTCCATCATCGCGTGTAGCCCAAACATCCTCTCATCCACGTGAGCTTCAAACACAATCTTACGGTCAGCAAAACGACCGTATTCAAAGCCTATCAGAAAAGTATTTCTGATTGGAAGTTCGGGATCTAGGTCTCGCTTCGACCTATGCTCCCGAACTGTGCTAGGGCTGGCTTCAACGTCCACTCCTCTCCTCGAACGGGTTGGACGGCTAGGCCCAACTTCATCTGTGGCGGTCTTTCTTTTCACCATAAGAGAAAGGACGGTGGAGACGGAGAAAATGGCCAAAACAATGGCCAAGAAAGCAATGGAAAGTGAAGATAAGAGAGAGAAAGGGCTGCTCTCTTTGCTTCTTCACCGACTTGGGTCTCAACAGTGGTTGTAGAGGCCCAAATGAGCAGGGTTTAAGAAGAAAAATGAAGAGATGGAGTGGGGTAAGGGGTGTGCACAAATTTAAGACGAAATAGAGAGTGTAGGGGCTGAAGTGAGAGAGAAATGGAGAGGATATGGAGGTAGGGATGCTGTGAACAAAGGAGAGGGATGGGTTGTGATCGAAAATAAGGGTTTTGACGATTGGGAGGGAGAGTTGAGAGAGGAGGTAGCAAGTTGGAGGGCTTGGAAGGGTAGAAATGAGGAAAGGGGGGCAAAGAAAATAGAAATAGGGGCCCCCACACGATTTCGCGGGCCCCACACGTGACCTGGTGTCGGGCCGACTAACCAGACCTGGCCCAACCAGACCGACAGACCCCACCGCAGTAGACCACAGTTCCGCCGCGGTCCGATGGGCTGAGCGCGGCACCTCCGTGGTAGGGTGGTGCTCACCACCCTCCCAAGGTGCCAAAGACATCCTAGGTCTGTCCTGGGTCCCTCTGGATTAGCGCGGGGAGACCCACGACTCCGTTCCGTTCCAAATTCGGGTAGTTTTAAGAAGTCTCTGATCTAAACTGACATTTACGAAGTTTTAACAGCTGGGGTTTGGTGGATTGTGACCTAGACCCGTCAATAGATAGCCTAGAAGTGTTTTGGGATTGACTCGTGCGACCAGGGTTGGGTACAGACTCGATTTCAGCTTCGTTTCAGTGAACTTTATCGTTGGACGAAACGGGATGCCTAAGACTGTCACTACATTATTCTCGCACCCTCCTATGTCAAAAGGCGTCAGTGTACGTCGTGGGAACATAACTCAGGTCCGGTTTAATCAAAATCATGCTTTAATACCAACATGTAACGCCCTGAAATTCAAGGATCGAGTAGCAACTCAACTCTCGAGTTCCAAAACATCACTTATGCAACATAGATAATGATGATTAAATGTTGGCTGTGTTAGTGCAATAAACATGAGTGAGATTATACCAAAACAATAATTCATACTCCATATCAATTGTATAAAGGCAAGCGGAAGACTGAAACTGCATATAATTGTATGTAAAAGAAACAAAACCATCTCAATCTCCAGAGTATGAACCCAACTGAGTCACCATATACATGTATCTGTTTTACGATCAAAATGTAAAAAGTACAACTAGAGAAGTAAGCCTTGTAAGTCTCGTCGATCCAGGCAGTCTAAGCAAAGCCACCAGAATACTGCATATACGAGAACTCGTCCTAGTCCTCGTGGTAGTCCGGCTTAGCCTCCTGAATCGTCACCTCATCTGCACCAAAGACAGAGTCTGGTTGGTGTGTACAACACTGTCTCGTAACGTGGGAGTGAGTAGCTAACTCAGTGGAACAATAAAGCATAGGTTAACATGTTATCAATTCAGTCAAGCAGTAATGATAAAGCAGTACAATCGAACAATCCTAACTACTCTTATTAATGCAAGTATGAAATGCAGTCATGATACATGCCCCCATCGACATACTCCCTCATGCGACACCATCTTACGTCCGTGGCATGCATTCATTCCTTAGTGCTCCACATCTTTTAGACACATGCAGTACGATGATGAGCATTATTACCGAGTTGTTATTAGTCTATTTCAAACAGCAGGATTGGAAAACTAAGGTACCTCCCTTGTATCATTCCCAAACATGATCCATTCTAGGGTCGTCAAACCTAGACAATCTCATACGATAGTGCGGTTCTAGGGCGTTGCAAAGGCTGCCAGGTCTGTTACATGTAATCGTTATACCACTCCCCCATCACCTTTTTAACGGCTCATCACTAAATTGATACATGCCTAGTTCATACTCTATTCACCGCGGCAAAACTCGTCGCCTCACCGCAAATACAGAGTATGCTCAAGGTCACTATAAAGGGCTCGTCACCAATCAGTGTAGGCCGATAGCTCGAATACAGTATCTTATACCATCGTATTTGGCTCACAAGTCAGGGTTACTCACTGGTCACTATGGGGAGGCACATGGCCCCAGCGTAGGCCGACAGCTCAACCACGGTGTCCCATACCACCATGCCCGGCTCATGAGTCTTAGCGGATCGAGGTACCAAGGTTAACGGGGTTACACTGGTAAGTTTGGTACCCTAGGTTCAAACAGTAGCGTCCAAACATGATGAACATATATTAGATAGATCGAGTTACTTGACGAGCCAGACTAGCACGAGCGCACGACCAGCCGAATGACATGAAGTGCATAAGCACTTCGCGTGGCCTAACCACTGTCGCCAACCGAATTATGACTCGGGTTCGTCAGACACATCCTTTGTGGTGAAATGAATCTCAACCACGAACTCAATTCCGTTACCGATTGTCTGGACTATAATCATAGCCCCAATCACAAACAATCCTTATTCAGAAGCATGTGGAGTAAAGCATAATAAACAAAGTAATTCAAACATGTCATAAAGCATGTTACAAAGCACAATATAAATAAGAAATACAAACACATATATTTCATAGTAAGCGATTAAATTAAACAACCAATCATGGAGGAAATCATATATGTTTTTAAGGTAGTTGAGAATCCCATCTCAACACCCACCTAAAGCACCATCATCCAAGCACTTACTCTCACAAGCATTTTCACAAACACTTAGAATACACTATTTCAACATACATAACGTATATTAGCAAAACATGTATTAGGGCGCTTTCGCCAAGTATTATACACATATATAATATGTTCATATAGTAAATAATCATGGCAAACACATTTCCAAAATTTATATGTATACGGTACTTTCTACAAATACTAGGAATACAGTATATTCAACATAGTTATCGTATAACCGAAAAGCACTTTGTACATGTGTAATAACATACAGATCATGAATCTATCATTATCTGACATTGAAAGCATTAAAAACTGTAACCTATACATCTAAAGTGCGTACCTTATGCCGTAGAAGCGTAAAGAACGCGATTGATTTGCTAAGCTTTTGTATAAGGCTATTCGGCAACCTAGAGAATGAAATAGGTTAGCTATTTCATCACGTACAACTATCAAAACCCCAAATCAGTTTAGGGTTAGGGTTTCTTACCTAGAAATGAAACTGAAAATCACCGGAAAAGCGATGAGAAGTGAGTGGTGAAGCTTGTGTAGCGGCAGGGAAAAAGGGTAGGAAGAATCCTCCCACAACTCTCTCACTTTCTCTCTCTTTTCTCTCTCTCTCTCTCTTAGGGTTTTTCTCAAATTCAAATGGCTAAATGAGAGAGGGTTTAAAGGTCCTTATATAGCCTAAAACTACACCGAAATAGACCTAAAGTCAAGGTATACTTAGGTTATAACCAAAGTGGGTCAGTTTCAGCTCAACGGAGGACTTCTGGTGGCCCCCCTTGAGCTAAAGGTCAGACTTAAGCTCACCAATACTGGATCTAGGTACCATTAAGTTTTCGTTCCAGTAGGGTTTCCAGATCACAAATGGCGGACCAGTTTCAGTTCAACGGTCAGCGGATCTCGATCTGAAATTTCAAGTACATGGATATGTTTAGGCAAATATCCCTGATCCAAGGGTGTAATCTGGCCTGATTCTGACGGTCAAGTTGTTCAATACTGAACCGTAAGCGTCACATGCCAGATTTCATAAATTCTTATTTATTTTGGAATTATTTTCATGTTTCTCACACTCCTCGCTCCGAACTCAAGCGAATAGCCTTGGGACAGTCTGAATTTGATCTCCAAGATAGTTGTCAAGCCAAGCGAGGCGGTCCTAAATCTATAACCTCGTATCATTCAGACTTTCGATGTGCGGTCCAGAGCTGATACGGAGTTTCAATGTGCTCCCGAGAGCAGTTGGGTAATGAGTTTGATCCTAGATTTTAGGGTAACCTAACATCAATGATTCTACAAGTTTTAGGTCTTGCAGATCGTATTTAAAGCGATTCTAGCAGATTTCATGGCTAATCTAGTTTAGCACTTAGTTAACTTTGTCAAATTTCTAAAGGATTTGATCCTAAGCGATTTCTGCCTGAGGTGGTACTCGGGCCATTGTACGGGATTTTCTGAGTCGTTACACAACAAGAAAAACAAGGAACACAAGCAATGCAAGAAAGGAATAAAGGGTTTCAAACAAATCGGATTTTTAGTAAGAAAACCCAACAAACCACCATAAACCTTGAAATAAACTACAAAAGCAACCAAAGAATTTAAATCAACAAAGAAATCGAAAATGATGCACTAACCATGAGGAATCAAAGGTGGGTTCGACCGGTCGTGGTAGGGCTGGTTGGGGAAGATTAAATAAATAAAGAAAAAGTGTTTTTTGCACAATAAAAACCCCTAAACCCGAGTGGCTCGATTGGTCGAGTACATACTCGACCGGTCGTGCCACGACTGGTCAAGTGTGTACTCGACTGGTCGTACACCACAAAAATTTAGCAATTTTACATATTTTTAAATTTTAAAAATTTTTAAAAATAAATAAAATAAAAACATACAATATATTACAAATAAACACAAATATTTTAGTTCATATTGCACATACCCATAACCAATTTCAACTTAGCAAACTTGTTTCTATCAAGCGGCTTTGTAAATATATCAGAAAATTGATTTTCAGTTTGAATATAATCTAGTGAAATAATTTTATCTTCTACTAATTCACGAATATAATGATATCTAATGTCAATATGCTTAGTTCGTGAATGTTGAATTGGATTTTTAGAAATGTTAATTGCGCTAAAATTGTCACAATACAAAACTATAGTATTTTGTGTAAATCCGTAATCACTTAACATCCTCTTCATCCACACAAGCTGGGTGCATGCATTACCGGCTGCAATATACTCATCCTCAGTTGTGGAAAGTGATACGAAACTCTATTTCTTACTATGCCACGAAACTAGACAATTCTCGACATAAAAACATCCACCGCTAGTAGACTTACGGTTATCAATATTACCAGCCCAATTAGCATCTGAATAATCGACTAATTGAACATTAGTATCATGAGGATACCAAAGGCCAAGTTTGGTCAAACTTGCGACATATTTTAAAATGCGCTTTACAGCAATCAGGTGGGACTCTTTAGGGTCTGATTGATATCTAACACAAATTCTTACGCTGAATGCAATATCAGGTCGGCTCGCAGTTAAATATAATAAACTGCCTATCATGATACGATACAACTTAGGATCTACACTTTTACCTGTTCAATCCTTAGAGAGTTTAAGTGTCGTACTCATAGGAGTATCGAAATTTTTTTCGCTCTCAAATCCAAACTTTTTAACCAAATTTAGAGTGTATTTGGTTTGACAGATAAAGAACCCATTAGGAAGTTGTTTTACTTACAAACCTAAGAAATAGTTCAATTCTCCAACAATGCTCATTTCAAATTTCAACTTCATTAAATCTGCAAAGTCAACAGTCATGTTAGAACAGGTAGATCCATAGATAATGTCATCAATATATATTTGTACTATGAGTATGTGATCATTGTGTTTCTTTATAAAAAGTGTCTTAAAACACTCCCCATTATAAAGTATGACTTAGTAAAAACTTAGTCAATTTCTCATACCATGCCTTGGGAGCTTGTTTCAATCCATAAAGTGCCTTTTTTAGGCGATAAACATGATCAAAATGTTTAGGGTCTTCAAAACCAGTAGGTTGTTCTACATATACTTCTTCATGTAGATCATAATTCAAGAAAGCACTCTTAACATCCATTTGGTAAATTTTGAACTTTTTGTAACAAGCAATGGATATAAACAGTCTGATAGATTCAAGACGAGCTACTGGAGCAAAGGTTTCATCATAATCAATGCCTTCTATTTGAGTGTACCCTTGTACAACCAGTCTAACCTTGTTTCTTATAATATTACCAAGTTCATCAGACTTATTTTTAAAGATCCATTTAGTTCCAATAATGTGTTTATCATTAGGTCTAGGAACTAAGTACCATATATCATTCCTTATGAATTGGTTAAGTTCCTTGCGTAGTTACTATCCAGTTTTCATCAGCAAGAGCTTCTTTTACGTTGACCGGCTCAATCTGAGATGTGAAGCACACATAATTACAAATATTTTCTAATTGTCTATGAGTGCACACACTAGTGAGAGGATTTTCAAGAATTTGATCAGTAGGATAGTCTTTAACTGACCGCAGTTCAGGGTCATTTTGATTAGATGAAGAGTCTAGTTTATCAAATAAAGAGACTTCATCATCTTTTGAACTTGAGATAGGTGTATTCAAGTGATCATCTATAACCACATTAATGGATTCTTGAATAACACCGGTCCTCTTGTTGAGAACACGATACTCTCGACTATTTAGCGCATATCCTAGGAAAATACCCTCGTCACTCTTAGTGTCGAATTGTCCCAAAATTTCCCAGTCACGTAAAATATAGCACTTGCTGCCCAAAACTCGAAAGTATTTAACAGTAGGCTTCTTATTGAACCATAGTTCATATGCGGTCTTATTATTATTCTTTCTATTATAAATACGGTTAGTGATATAACATGCCGTGTTCACAGCTTCAGCTCAAAGATTTTAAGGAAGTTTCATACCATTCAACATCACATTGGCCATTTCTAGAGGTACTCGATTTTTTCTTTCAACAACCCCATTCTGTTGAGGTGTCTTAGATGCAGAATACTCATATAAGATTCCATGATTGCTACAAAACTTCTCAAAACTGCTGTTATCAAATTCGAAACCATGATCACTACATATTTTGATCACATGTGATTCCTTCTCGGTTTGGATACGCTTGAGTACCCTTTTCACTTCATCGAGAGTCTCAGATTTCTCTCTCATGAAAACTACCCATGTATACCTGGTAAAATCATCTACTATGGCCAGTATATATTTCTTACCTCCTCGACTCTCCGTTCTAGTCGGTCCAACGAGAACCATGTGGAGAAGTTCGAGGGGTTTGGATGTGGCATTGGAGTTCACTTTCTTGTGAGCACTCCTAGTTTGTTTTCCAATCTAGCATTCGCCACAAACTTTACCAACTTCTTAATCTTGGGTAGACCTCTTATTACTTCACTTTTGCTTAGTCTATAAAGATTATGGTAGTGTACATGTCCTAGGCATTTATGCCATAGATCGGTCTCATCAGTTTGGACCATGGAACACGATAACTTAAACGAGCTTGATCACAAACAATATAGCAGTTCTCAGATGTTCTGTGACCAGTTAATATCATAGAACCATTCTCATTAGAAATTTCACACCTTTGGTAGGTGAATTTGACGTTATGTTTGTTATCACAAATTTGAAAAATGCTTAAGAGATTATGCTTAAGGCCCTCTATAATTAACACATTCTCAAATGGAAGAAGATTAAAGAGTTGAACCGTACCTTGGCCAATAATCCTTTAATTGCTACCATCACCAAATGTGACTGAGCCATAAGTCATATCTTTAAGATTGGTGAACGAATCTTTATCACCTGTCATGTGTCTAAAATAACCACTGTCTAGGCACCACTTTAATTGACTCGAAGCCTTGAAAGCGGTGTGGGCAACCAAACAAGCAACCTTAGGAACCCATTTCATTATCATTTTGGGTTTTGGAGCATAATTGGTCTTTCTATGCTTGTAGTTGTTGTATATTCTACCTCTCGAGTTAGATTTTAGAAGCTCCTTAAGTAGGTCCACAATTTTCTCAGCTAAGGGGTTATGATTCTGATTTTTATAATTGATATGGTTGTTTTTAGGTTTCATAGCCTAAAAAGTTTTAGGATTTTTGAAAGTATTTTGATTTAGACTTTTTCCTTTTAAGTTAGAGGACTCCCCTTTAACAAATTTAAGTGGAGTAGTCTTATATTTATGAGGGGTATTTTTATCGTAGCCCAGACCAAATCAATCGCCACATATCCTTGATCCGGATAGTAGTCTTTCTAGTTTAGGGTCACCCTGGGCATACCTCCAAGTATCCTTTAAACTCAAGAGAGAAGAGACTTCTAGTTTTAGTTTTTCATTTTCAGATTTTAGGTTTTCAATTTGGGAAGTTCTGAAATCTAAATCACACTTAGCTTTTCCAAAACAATCTGAAAAATGTGATTTTTCTAAGACTAGATTATCAAAATTTTCTTTTCGTTTCAAAAAATTTTCCTTTTGAAGTTTTATTTTTACAGCTATCTTACAACTTTCCCTGTATAGGGCATCATAGGCATCTTGTAAATCTTCATCATTTTCAAGATCACTTCTCAAATTTTCTTCACTAGTTGAATCACAACTATCTAAGAAAGTGAATTTGGCTAGAGTCATTAAAGCTTTGACCTCATTAGTAGACTTAGGTTCAGAATCATCTGACTTAGAAGAGGCTTCAGAGCAGGACGATTCATCCCATGTGGCTAACATGCCTTTCTTTTTAGATTTGTCCCTCTTTGGACATTTGTTTGTCAGATGCCTGTATTCATGGCAATTGAAACATTGGCTGTCTTTACTAGATTTTTAATTTTCAGATCTAGTTCTTTTCTTTTCTGAAGTTTTTTGAAAATTTACCCTCTTTTTACTTTTAAAAATCTCATAAAACTTCTTGTCTAATAATGCCATATCATCTTCAGAGTTTTCAAAATCAGAATTACAAACATTTTCATGAGAAGTATTTTTAGAAGATTTAAGGGCGATTGACTTACCTTTAGGAGCTTTAAAGTTTAACTCGTAGGTTTGTAAAGAACTAACCAGTTCTTCAACCCTCATATTATCCATATCACAAAGTTCTTGAATGGCAGTGACCTTTGAATTGAACATTTCAGGCAATGAGTGTAGTATGCTTTCTAGGATACTATCACTAAGACCCCACATAGAGTTGACTATGTCATTTAACTTAGTATAGAAGTCCATGAAAGTTTCACTTTCTTCCATAAATATTTCCTCAAATTGAGTGGTGAGGAGTTAAAGTTTAGATTTCTTGATAATAGTCGTACCCTCGTGTGTCATTTCTAGAATATCCCAAGCTTGCTTTGCAGAATCATAGGATATAATTATTTTGAATTTAACCTATGATAGTGTGCAAGTAATTGCATTTAAAGCCTTTGCATTGGCACTACTCTCATTTTTCTGAAGTGTGGTCCAAGAAAAATAAGGTGTAACCTTTATAGTTTTAGATCCATCAGTGCCAGTCACTTCAGTGGTAGGAGGGGTCCACCTAGTCATTGTGACTTGCCACACGCTCTCATCTATGGACCTTAAAAAGATCATCATTCTGGCTTTCTAATAGGCATAATTGGAGCCATCAAAAGGTGGAGGCCTAGTGATTGAGAGGCTATCAAAATTTGACATCTTATAAGCTCAATCGGTTAGCTTAGGAAATGAATCCAAATTTAAAAAAAAAAAAAAAAAAAAAAAGCTATTAGGCTTTGATACCACTTGAAAAGGCCGAGCTATATGTCCTAGAGGGGGGGGGGGGTAAATTGGACTATGCCAAATTAAAAAATAAATGTAGAATTTAAAGAATGATAGCATAAACAAATAGTAAATAAGCACAAGTAAATAGCAACCTCAAATGTACAAGTCTTGAGAGGTTGATACAAACTTAGTTTTAAAGACAACCTAACACCAAAAACCAAAGGCTTATGATAGGAGAACCTTACTAGAACGTTTGTAAGTATCAAAAACCCAAACCAATAAAGAAGCAAAAGGAATAGTAAATAAAATAAAGTTATTACAACATTCTCACAAGTGCATAAAATAAATTACACCATTCACCACAAATGCTGAAAATAAATTACAACATTCACACACATAGGCACATTCAATCATCCACCACAACACCAGAAATTATAGTGGTTCACTTATGTGTACACTAACTGTTAGAAAATACCACACAACTACTCCACTCCTAATATATACTCCCTCGGGATATTAGCGTTCACTATGAAAAAGGTTTTCCAAGGTTCACCTTAAAACCTTCACAATTGTGTCTTTGATTGGACTTACACAATTCCAAAAACCCCACACCCTGAGATTTCTTGGATTACCTCAGACAAACCAAGAAGGGATTTTTCTGGCACAACCTCAATAACCAAAAAGAGATATACAAATATATAAATGTACTTATCAAGAAATTCTCCTTTGAAGAAGCCCGGTAGAACCGATCCAATGTAGACGACGATGTTCAATGTCCAGTCTCACAGATTAAAAGGTTCTAATTCTATATGATTTTTAAATTAAATCAACCTAGGCTAACTTAATTTGATTTTGATCTAATGAAAGGGGAAAACACAAATCCCTTAAAGTAAGATTGGAATAGAGATCTCAAAATCAAATAACAAAAAGCTAATTAAAGAGAATATTAAATGAGCACAATATAGCTTTAAAATATCACAAACTTATCTCTCAGAGTGGTGTCTTGATTTCACTTTAATGAATGAATAAACTCTGAAATTCGTACTCTATTTATAGGTAAAAATACTGTTCTCTCGACTGGTTTAAGGGTCGGATCGACTGGTTGAAGGACCAACAAAATTTTAAATTTTCTAGCACGATAAGATAAGGCCGTTACTTGACTGGTCGAGTGGGACCAGAAAAGCTTGTTAGACTTTGAGTCGAGCTTGCACAACTGGTCGAGTATTGTTCACTTGACTGGTCAAGCAGTCTCCAGGACTGGTCAAGGGTCTAAAAGAAAATTCTAAAAATTAACAACAAACCTTGGACTGGTCGAGAAAACTCTTAGACTGGTCGAGCTTATACTTAGACTAGTCGAACAAGGTCTAAGACAGGTCGAGAAAATGACCTATAAACATATGAAATAATCCACATATAATATGCAATGAATATGACACAATCTAAGGTCAATATAGGGTCATCCAAAACTATTTGTGAGTAGGAACACTTAAAACATCATTCGCTTCAAATTCTTGAATACTTGAGATACTTGAAGCTTGAGTTTGAACTTGAGCTTGAGTTACACTTGAGTTCTTGAATCTTTAGCGTTCAGTAGTTGAACTTCAATCTTGAACTTGAGTTCTTGAATGTGATCTTGAAACTAAGAACTTCAACACGCTTCACTTCAACTTAAAGATGTGGACAAGAGCGATGAAGATCCAGAGAACTTAAAAATGTATGAACCTAATCACTTCAACTCAAAGCATGATACAAATACTAAATGGTTTGGCACAACAAAATTTGACAATACAACGGGTGCTACATTTACACAATAGCACTTACAAGGCCATCCATTCTGTGGCCGCACCGAGATGCCCATAAGATCCGACCACAACTATGTAAGAAAGGAGGTGCCCCGACTAGTTAGCGCACCACTCGCAGTTTTCTGCGTTCAGTCTCCACTGCCCACCGCACTGCGAAAGAAAGTCAGTTTCACAAACTTCACCTGACCTGATGGCGGCACACCTATAAAAGGATGGAGGATCAGAGGAAGGGAAAGAAAGGAAGAAAATATATAGAGAGAGAGAGAGAGCAACGGCCAGCCCTCCCCTCCTACTGGACGTACCAAGAAAAGGAAGAAAGAGAAGGAAAGAAAGAAAAGAAAAGAAAAGAAAAGAAATGGAAAGAAAGGAAAAGAAGAAGGAAGAAAAGGGAGAGTCAAGCCAAGGCGACTTAGCGAGTCGACTCAACCTAGATGTTCTCTAAACTTTGGGGTGAACTGGTAGAGGCTGGCTACGGAATAAGGTAAGTCCGCCATCTCTCAAAGCCTTCTCAGAGACTAGATTCCACATAGATAATCTACGAGAATTGGCTTAATTTCATCCAAATTACACTTAAATCTCCGTGCACACAACAATAGTTGAAACTAGACTTAAACATTAGGCTGACAATCTAACCATGTAATCTGTGTACTCATGATAGAAATTCGAATCTAGAAGCATACTCAAGATCTTAGCCTTACGTGTCACACCCCATTTTCAAAAACTGTGCTCATAAAATTTTCGATTGCCGAATCCAGCATCGACAACCGCCGTATTACCCCATTCTCGGCTCCCGGCACCCATATACCAGGTTCCGATCCTAGGATCCTACAAGGAGGATTTTTCAGCATGAATTTATTCCGTAACAAGTATAACTGTAAGCACCCCATTCTCAGTTCCCAGCACACATACGCCAGATTCTGATCCTGGGATCCTACAAGGAGGATTTTCCAACATACATTTGTCTCATAAGAAGCATAACCACAAGTTTACCCAATTCATAAAGGCAATATCATCATCATATATCCACTAATATAAACATTTGAATACAATGCTGAAAGTGAAATACATATATCGAAAATCAAAGCTCTAGAAGTCAGTTGCATGCTCCAAGCTCGACGCTGCTGCAACCTAATGGCACCTGCACCATCTATCATACATAAGCCTATAGAAAGCTTAAAGGGTGGTGTAAGTGTGTGCACAAGATAAGTGTCAAGTATTCAATATAGTGCCTTAATCATACAATATCAGAATTACTGGCAAGATCATGGATCATACAATATTAGAGTAAGCAGAAATACTGCAAGTTTATAAATCATACAATATCAGGGTACACAATACAGTTCAGCTATACAAATGAGGAGTTATAGAGAGTCAAATATCAGATGTCGAGGATACAATGCAATATGTAAATCCTACTAAGTCTGTCTAGGCTATATAAGTGCAGAAACATAGCAACCCAAAATGTCATATGCCTGCGGATGTAATGTAATAGGCAATTCGAATGAAATGACCAAGCTGGAGTATGAAGTCGAGATGATAGTACGTAGTATCGCAAGCTACGGGGTCTACCACAAGGGACTTCTATCCAAACCAGTCCCATACCTAAATTTGGATAGTCAGACTCAATGTGGTAAACTCCTGATCTTAGGTTAGTCACGCGCCTTAACAAAAATCCTAGCCATTGTGAAGGTACACGTAATAAATAGTTGCACACCACCAGCCCGAGTGGATAGTGAATAACTGAATGAATGAGTATACAACTCCTGCTCAATAAGTCCACATATCAGTACTATACATCTCTGGGATCATCACTGGGTTCTAGTACACTCCAAACTGGCTACCGCCCCTGCAAGCCGTGTAGCTCAGCGAGTGGAAATGACCTCACTACCCGCCTGCCAGCAGTATACTAATGCCTACCTGGCTCGTCGATAGCGAACTCATTTAAGAGTTGGTCAGACTCAGCCTAGCTATACCTGCTCCCTCAAGCGGGTAAGTCCTATTGGTAAATGGCCCTATGCGCTCATATATATCCACTCGGTCATATGGGGCGTCCTCTACAACTAAGAGGGTTTAGGGATTTTCACCCAGGGCCATTTATGTCAGCCCGATGCTAATAACAGATTTTCGGTGTCCTGTCTGGCCATCCACGATATGCCTATAGAGGCTACGACCCTAATGTCGTGAGGGCGTACAGTAATCACAACACACAATGCAAGGTGCATAAGTCATACTTTTGAGATATAAAAAAATGATAAAAGAATTAAAGTAAAAGAAGACTGGGAAGTGAGGAAAATGAAAGGAAGAAGAGAAATGTCTTTGAAAATTCTTTTCGCTGGACTGCATGGACGATAACCGTTGGGCGGCTCCGCTCAACTAAAGATCAATTGCATGGGACCGCGTAACCAAAGATCAGATGCGCAGGTCTGCGCAGTTGATTTCAGGAGAAGATTTCCTTGAACGGTTGAGATTGATGAAAGGTGGGTCCCATGGCACCAAGATCGAGGCACCACATGTGCAAAGGCCTATAAATACCCCCTCCCCTCCTTCATTTGGACGGATTGAAGTTTTTGGAGAAGAAGCAGAGCGAAGAGGAAGATTGAAGGTGGGAGAGGAAGTCCCGGTCGATTGCGCGGGCTCGCGCAACCGATATCCGTTGCACGGGACCGTGCAACCAAACTACTCTGCATTCTGTGAAGGCAAAGGGCCATTATGCTGTAGGAATGGCTGAAGTCTTCAAGTTCCTTCTGTTCAAGACTAAAGCAGAATGATCAGCAGAAGAGCATATTCCTCCTTAGTCCTAGGAGATGACTGAAATCACTACAGAAATGCTACTGAATTTAATATTTTACAATTACACTTATAATATTTTATTTATTCTAAATAATCTATCTTTGAATCAAGGGATGTTAAAAGAATGTAAATGAACTCAAGTGTTAATAAAATGTGATGATTGCTTCAGATACTCTTTCTCTGTTATGTTTAAATAAGATAATCTCCCAAATTAAACACATTTGTTTCTTGTTAGAAACAAAATGGCGACTCTGCTGGGGAGTAATATCTTATTTAACATTAGCAGTGAAATTGTTATGAAACTTTCATCATTGTTTGGTGTCTTTCAGATGCTAAAATAGCGACTTTCAGCGGGAACACCCTCCTCTTCATCTCTAAGATGGATTATTTAATTCTTCAGTTACTAACTACAGTTATGTTTCGTGATTGAAGGTTTCTGCATCCGATTACAACCTACAACTCATGGTAACTCTCGTAAGAAAGGTGAACTTCCGATTTACTCTGACCGGGTTTGTGGTAAAATACACACCGAATCAAATTCTAAAGCACATGACTCAAATCCATACAAGTGGGAACAACATGACTCGGGTATCAGTTGGGGTCGTATCAGCGTCGCCTCAACCATTGGGGGGTGATGAAAGTTAGACTGTCGTAACGTCTTGTAGAACGAGAGCACGAAATGCAAGAAATTCTGGAATGAATCAGCCTTCGCAATGAGTCAGAGATCGATAACACGTAATACGGTCAGAAAGAATCCTGAACTCGCTTCTCCGGCTATATACCCCGAACGAATAACCCCTCTATTGACAGCGCGTGACTTCCCAGTTTTGAGTGCATCGAGAGTCAAATGGAAGAGAGAGCAGAAAGGAAAAGTACTGGTAGTCAGATCGCCAATGTCTACTCCAACCCAGGCAAGTTCATCAGTATCAGTGTTACCCCAATCGATTAATGATGTCAGGAGCATAGAAAAAACTGATGAAACCCTGTCCTCCCCCTTCTTAGCAAGTCCCATTACGTCAACATATTCTTGTTCTACTCCGACTACCATCTCGTCGAAGAGTGGAGAAGCTACATTACATATGGCTGGGATGAATCCAAAATGTAGAACGGCTACGGAGGATCGTATTAATGAAATGGCAGAAGTCGAAAATGCATTAATGGAAGAGTGTAGAAATCTCAGAGAGGCCCTAACGACCCTTGCATGTAATGTAGCCCGAATGGCAGTTCCCCAGAGTACAATGAATGGATAAGAAAACCAGCCGGACGGCCTCCAACCATAGGGGGTAAGGTCACTGGGGTCCATTCCAACATCAAGAATTATGACACAAGATGAGGTAAGACAAGTTGTTGAAGAAGCTGTTAGAGTAGAAAGAGAACGAGAAAATACTGGTCATTTCACGTATCGAACGCCGTATCCAAGGGAAGTAGAAAATATCCCCTTTCTAGCAAATTTCAAGCATCCAAATTTTTAAAAGTTTAACGGGGAAGGATCTCCAGAGGAACATTTAATGCACTTCATCACTAGCATGGGAAATTTTTCTATGATACAACAGTATTGCTTATGATTGTTCAAATCGTCACTAACACACAAAGCATTTCGATGGTATTCCAATTTGGCACCAGGGTCGATACGTACTTGGGAGCAAATGTAAGAGTTTTCATGTCAACTTTTTTCTCATCAAAGCGCGATGTTAGTATTACGGAGTTCGTTTCTGTACGGCAAAGAGATGAAGAACCGGTAGAAAAGTTTATATACAGATGAAAGATATTGGGAACTTCATATAGGCAGACCAGGAGAAAGTGAACAAGTTAAGATGTGTCTAAACTCTATGAAGATAGAATTCGTAGCTGGACTTATTAATGCCGACACCAGAACTTTTCATGATTTGGCCACCAAAGCTCATGCTTTAGAATTGGTAAATCGGATAATGCCAGCATTTTGCTATGATACAGCTCAAGAGGCCTGCAGTAGGATGATAGTAAACACTACTGATCATGACAAACAGTGTAATAATGTAGGAGATTTAAAGAAAGAAAGATCAAAGCGCAAAGAAAAGTCAAATCAGGCAAGAAGTTATAAAAAACCCAGGATACTCGATTTGCATGAAGGGTTTGCATTCGACAAAGAAGATGTCGTCCTTATAATGGGTCAACTATTGAAGACCGGCACGATAAAATTGCTAGAACCCAAACACCCTAAGAATGTGACAAGAATCAGCGAACGAAATTTTTGTTGCTATCATCAATTGGTGGGACATCCAACAGAGAATTGTTATACATTAAAAAGCATAATCCAATGAATGATAGACAGAGATGAGATAATAATTGAAAAGAAAACAAGCAAGACGGTCATGAAAAGTTTGGGTTTTGATCGTCAGAAATATATCAGCTTAAATCACAGGAAAGGAACTCCTATTGGGGCTGACGAAGAGAGGCAACGAAAAATTCAAGACATGGGGGTAAAATCGTCAGTAAATATGGTTACAACTGAGCGATCAGCAAAAGAAAATCCTATGATAGTTGAACATCCTGAGATGGCTCCGAAGCAGATAGAAGACGAGGGGCAACTGACAACGAACAGTTTGTAAGAGGTAAACTTGGGTACGAAAGAGGAGCCACGGAACACGTTTATCAGCGGTGGCCTTTCAGAACAAGAATCAGTAGAATACATTCAACTTCTTAGAGAAAATAAAGATGTATTTGCTTGGACATATGCAGAGATGCCTGGCTTAGAGCCTTCCATAGCACTACACTGACTAAATATTTCTAAAGAGAAAAAGCCAGTTAAACAAGCACAAAGGCGATTTCACCCAGATCTGGTTCCCCTAATTGAAGAAGAAATTAATAAACTGATAAAAGTCAGATTTATTAGAGAGGTCAAATATCCCAAGTGGATATCAAATATTGTCTCGGTAAAGAAGAAAAATGGACAAATCTGGGTGTGCGTCGATTTTAGAGACCTAAATGAAGCTTGTCCAAAAGATGATTTTCCGCTCCCGATAACTAAATTACTGATTGATAGTACAACTCAGTATGCTGTCATGTCCTTTATAAACGGTTATGCAGATATAATCAGATTCAAATGGCCCCTGAAGATGAAGAAGCAATAGCATTCTGGACTTCGCTAGGAATTTTCTGTTATAAGGTTATGCCGTTCGAACTAAAAAATATCGGGGCAACATATCAGAGAGCGATGCAAAACATTTTTCAAGACATGACGCACAAATATGTTGAATGTTATGTCAACAACTTAGTAGTCAGGTCGGCAGGCCATCAGGAACATTGTGAGCATTTGGCGTCGGTTTTTTGACGACTTAGAAAGAGACAATTGAAGATGAATCCCGCTAAATGCGCATTTGGAGTGTCTTCCGGTAAGTTTCTTGGTTTTGTTGTCCGACATAGGGGCATTGAGATTGATCCAGGGAAAGTCAGAGCTATTCAAGATATGCCGCCACCGAAGACATTAAAAGAATTAAAAAGTTTGCAAGAAAAATTGGCATATATTCACCATTTTATTTCGAATTTGGCAGGGAGATGTCAGCCGTTTTCTCATTTAATGAAAAAGGGTACAGAATTTGTATGGGATCAAGCCTATCAAAATGTGTTCGATTTGATAAAGGAATTGATGAAACAGCCACCAGTATTGGTAGCTCCAGTGAAAGGAAAACTGCTTATTTTGTATATATCTGCAGCTGAACATTCTTTAGGAGCTTTGCTGGCACAAGCGAATGAGTTTAGAAAGGAAACCGCTCTTTACTATTTAAGTCAGACCCTAATGGGGGCAGAATGTAATTACTCCCCGATAGAGAAAGAGTGTTTGGCGTTACTATTTGCAGTACAAAAGTTGAGAAATTATTGTCTATCTCATCATATAACACTAATTTCGAGAGCTGATCCGATAAAGTTTTTAATGACGAGACCAATGTTGTCCGGAAGATTAGCCAAATGGATGTTGTTACTTGCAGAATATACTATTACGTACAAACCAACAAAAGCAATAAAAGGGCAGGCAGTAGCAGATTTCCTCGCAGCACACCCTGTGACAGAAGCTGAAGCCATTAGTGATGACTTTCCAGATGAGCAAGTTATGTTAGCCGAATCGTAGAGTTCATGGCAAATGTATTTTGATGGTGTTTCTCGAACATCAGGAGCGGGGGCAGGAGTAATATTCGTTACTCCCCAAGGTGACTTGTTACCTTACTCCTTTACATTAAGAATTGCATGTATGAATAATGAGGCTGAATATAAAGCTGTGATTATTGGAATGGAGATGGCTAAAGAAATGAAGATAAGAACGCTACATATCTTCGGGGATTCTAAATTGATTATAAATCAATTGACAACTGAATTCGAGATAAGAAAGCAAGCACTTTTGCCATACTATCGTAAAGCACAATAGTTATTAGAACAATTTTCCCATGTCGAAATTAAGCATTTCCCTCGGTCAGAAAACGCAAAGGTCGATGCTCTGGCCGGCTTGGCAGCAGCTCTATCTTGTCCAAATCGAAGCCCTCTTCAAGTAACTATAGAAGAACGAAGATTTTTACCATCCTCAGAAATTATTGAAGAAATTGTTGAAACTTTTCCTGTATCGTGTCTAGAAATCACGAAAGAAGATTGGCGTCAGCCGTTTATAAATTATCTTAAATTTAACATCCTGCCGGAAGAACCGGCGCAGAGACAGCAGATCAGGCAATGGTCGAGTAGATTCATCATATGCAGTAAGGTGTTATATAGAAGATCGTACAACGGGACACTGTTACGTTGCTTAGATAAGCAAGAAGTAAGTCAGGTATTGCAAGAAGCATTTTCTGGAGAATGTGGGGCACATCAAGCGGGTAGAAACTTATTTCATCGAGTACATAAGATGGGGTATTATTGGCCCACTATGTTCAAAGATGCGATAGATTATGCGAAACGAGTCACGAATGTCAGATTCACGGCGATGTTATACATGTCCCTCCAGATGACCTACATCAGTCAGTCGCTTCTTGACCCTTCTCTGCTTGGGGGCTTGATGTTATTGGTCCTATCAATCTGCCTTCGTTTAAAGGGAAGTAATATATTTTGGCAGTGATAGACTATTTCTCCAAATGAACCGAAGCAATCGCATTATGCAACATTAAAGAGAAGGATGTGGTCAATTTCATCCGACACGCGATAGTATACTGTTATGGTATTCCAAAGAAAATTGTTACAGACAATGGCACTCCCTTCAAAAACAAAAGCATGAAAAAATTATATCAGAAATTCAGCATTCATCATTCATTTTCAAAACCATATTATCCACTGGCCAACGGACTAGCAGAGGCATTTAATAAAACAATAGTTAAAATACTGAAGAAGACAATGACAGGTAACAAACGTGATTGAGATGAAAGGTTACAAGAAGCATTATGGGCATACAGGACTACTCACTGGACAGCGACAGGAGCAACTCCATATTCACTAATTTTGGTGTAGAAGCAGTGATCCCAATTGAAATACAAGTAGCGTCACTGAGAGTGACAGTACACCAATCTATAACCGATGACGAAACTGCAAAAATAAGGTTAAAAGAGCTAGATTTGCTCGATGAGAAACGTCTGGCTGCACAACAACGATTGCAAACGTATCAGGCAAGAATAGCAGCCGCCTTTGACAAACGAGTCAAATATCGCTCTTTCAAAAAGGGGGATATGGTCCTGATGTTGAAAAGACCTATTGTGGTTACCCATCGAACAGGGGGCAAGTTCGAACCTAAATGGGATGGATCGTGCATAATAAAGGAAGTATACTCCAACGGAGCATATAGAATTGTGGATTAAGATGGGCAAGGAATTAGTATACCAGTTAATGCTCGCTTCCTTAAGAGATATCGTCCGTAAATTTACTTCTAATTTTAATACAGAATATCATCAGAATAATGATTCTGAATCAAAAGGGGGCAAGGATAGATCACGGCCATGTATCATTTGATGAATGAATAAAGAAGAAGTTCTCAAGCATATCAAGACTATGAAATAGAAAATGTTACAAAAGGAAAGTAAACATCAATATCATCAAGCAAGCATATGAAATAATAAATGTTGCAAAAGGAAAGTAAACATCAACATCATCAAGCAAGCCCACAAAATTCTTCAGTCTAAAGTTGATACCGTCACCAAGTTGGTATATTATGAACAACATAAACGGATAGATAGGTATAATCGAAGACATCAGTAGAAATGATGATGTGGCAATTTCAAAAAGAAATATCTGTCATTCTCACAACAATTGACCACGCTTATCAAAGTCTTCTAAAACATTTTTAAGGCAACCTAATAAAGCCAATTGCCAATTGTGCATAAGGCCTATCAAGATCGCCATTCGGGCAGCAGTGAGAAGCTAGTGGCTATAAAAAGCCCGTGAAGGCCATCGTACGCATACCCATGCGGGCAACTATCGGAGCCAATAACCAAAAGCCTAAAAGGCCAAAAGTCCTCAAATGGCCAGTCATGTGTAACCCTCATGCCGTCTGTATAGTTTTCCTAGCAGCGTCACAGGAAATGGATGAAAATGCCCTCCTATGAATGGGCTCGATCTTGCAGACGAAGAAAATGAGGGTTGCAATGTGAGCTTTAGATAGGCCAACCATGCATAGGACCCCCTAGATTTACGGTTTGATTTCAGTACTAACTCATGAGGAAGTGTAACGCCCTGAAAATCGGGGGTCGAGCATAAACTCAACTCCCAAGTTCCAGAACATCACTTATGCAACAAAATGAATGATGTTTGAATGTTGACTGTACTTGTGCATTGAACATGAGTGAGATTAAGCCAAAACAACATATCATACTCCAGAGACGGTTAAATTTGCAAGCGGAAGACTGTGATAGATAGATAAAATATATAACCTATGATGAGTCTCCAGAGTGTGATAACATTACCAGGTTAAATAATTACAAGTGCAGTTCTAAAATGTACCAAATGTGAGGACGTGTAAAGTCTCCTATCCCAAATACCATAGCCCCGTCAGTACAATACCAGGTCTTCATAGACCTGTCAGAGAGATACAGATAGGAGAACTCCTCCTCATCACCATAAAAGTAGTCCTACTCTGCTTCACAAGCATCGCCATCACCTGAAACTCAACAAATCTGTTTGGTGTGTACAACACCGTCCCGTAACGTGGGAGTGAGTAGCTAACTCAGTGGAACAATAAGGCATAAGTTAACATGTTATCAATGCAGTCAAGCAGTAATGATAAAGCAGTAAATCAAGCACTCCTAGTTACTCTAATTAATGCAAGTATGAATGCAGGTATGATGGATGCCCTCACCGACATACTCCCTCATGCGACACCATCTCACGTTCGCGCATGCTTACATCCCACAGTGCTCCACATCTTCCAGGCACATGCGATGCATGATGAGCATGATTACTGAGTTTTTAATTAGTCCATTTCAAACGCAGGATTGGGAAACTAAGGTACCTCCCTTATATCATTTCCAAACATGATCCAATCTAGGGTCGTCGGTCCCTAGTTAATATCGAGACGATGGTGTGTTTTCTAGGTCACTGCAGAGGCGCCGGTGGTCGTTACGCACAAAGGTTGCACCACTCCCCATCACCCCTTAAACGATTCATCACTATACGTAAAACAGGCCTAGTTCATACTCTATATATCGCGGCGAACCCTAAGGCGCACTGCAACTTCGAGAATATGCTCGCGGTCACTACAAAGGGTCATTTGTCGGTGGCATTACGCACAAAGGTTACACCACTCCCCATCACCTTATCAATGTAGGCCGACAGTAGCGAATATAGTGTCCCATACCACCATAATCGGCTCACGAGTTAAGTTGCTCACTTTGGTCACTACGGGAGGCACGTAGCCCCAGCATAGGCCGACAGCTCGACCACGGTGTCCCATACCACCATGCCCGGCTCATGAGTCTTAGCGGATCGAGGTACCATGGTTAACGGGATTTTCACTGGTAAGTTTGGTACCCTAGGTTCAAGCATTAGCGACCAACATGGTGAACATACATAAGACACACGGTTTACTTGACGTGTTCGGCTGGCTCGAGCGCACAACAAGTTGGGCGATATGAAGCGCAAAAGCACCTCGTGTGGCCAACCACTATCGCCAACCGAAGTACGACACGGGCTCGCCAACACATCATGCGTGGCGGAACGAATCCCAACCACATCTTCAAGTCTGATACCGGATGCCTGGACTATGAACATAGTCCCAAGCTCAGTCAAATCCTAATCATAGCATGTGAAATACGGCATGATAACATGGTAATTCAAGAACACTAGCAATCATATTATAAAGCATATCATGAAGCATGTTAATAAACAAGTCATAAAGCATGTTCAAAAGCATGTTATAAAGCATTATGCAAATAGGGATACAAATACTTATTTTTCATAGGCGAGTGATTAGAGTGAATAACCACATAGAGGATGTCATAGGTGACTCTAAGGTAGCTAAGAATCCCATCTCAGCACCTACCTAAGGTTCTAACACTTAAGCACTTACACTCACAAGTGATTTCACCAACACTTGGAATGCACTATTTCAACATACATGACGTATGCTAGAGAAATGTGTACTAGGGTTGTCCCTTTGCCAAACTAATATTTTATACATATACATCATATTCATACAGCAAATAAACCTGACAATCATGTCAGTAAAATTTATACGTATAGGGTACTTCCTAGTGTACCCAGTTTAGACATACATAGTGTTTACAAGGGAGCTTGTAATACGGCGATTCCTTTCGCCAAGCTAGTATTTTATTCATATATTGTATAATCATATATTAAATAAGTATGTCAAACATTATTCCAAAAGAAATACGTATACGGTATTTCTAACATACACAATTTCAACATACGTCGCATTTACAAGTGAACATGTATTTTGGCGATTCCTTTCGCCAAACTAATATTTTATTCATATATTATATAATCATACATTAAATAAACATGTCAAACATTTATCCAAAAAAAATACGTATACGGCATTTCTATGTATACCTAGAATATGTGAAATTCCATATTTCACAACGTTAATCGAAACAGGAAACGGAAAGCACTTTGTACATGTGCAATTGCATGCAGATCATGAATCTACCATTATCTGACATTGAAAGCGTTAAAAACCGTTACTTATACACTTAAAGTCCTCACCTTTGCCTTTGGAAACGAAACGAATCAGCAAGGGTAGTAGAACTTCCGTATACGGGAGATTTCTAGCCTAAAGAGCGGAATCGGTTAGTCGTTACACAACCCACATCAATCCCACTTCAAATCAGACCTAGGGTTAGGGTTTATTACCTTCAAATGGGATGGAAACCGCCGGGAAAATACCTGGAATGAAGCGGTGTAGGCCGTGTAACAGTCCAAAGAGTAGGAGGAAGATCTCCCACAAAACCCAAGCTCTTCTCTCTCTTTTCTCTCTCTCCCTCTAGGGTTTTTCTCCAAAATTCGTATGGCTGTGAGAGGGGCTGTTCTAAGCTCCTTTTATAGCCAAAAACATTCCGAAATTAGACTCAGGTTCAAGGGGTACTGCTAATATAGGATATTCGTCGCTTTTCCACATTCAAAGGGAAGTTACTGGTGGCCCTCCTTGAACCAAACGTCAGCCTTAAGCTCACCATCTATGGATCTACGTGGGATTACGTTTTTGACTCGATCGGATTCCCAGATCACACGTGGCGGACCACTTTCAGTTCGACGGTCAGTGGGCCACGATCGAAATTCCAAGTACATGTAAATGTTCTGAAATTTTCTTAATCCGAGGTGTAATTTGGTCGATTCGACGGTCGGGTTGCTTATCTTGTGACGCGTCAGCGAATGATGCGATCACTATTCCGATATTTATTTTGGATGGGAATAGTGTTTTCACACTCCTCGCTCCGAATCGAAACGAATGGCCATGGAACATCGGATGGAGCTGATTTTGAGATGATCGTTAAGCCCGGTGGGGCGGTCCTAGTTCCTTAGCTTCGGGTTAATCGGACTCCCGATGTGCGATCTAGACCTATCTGAAGTTTCGTTTCATTCTCGAGAGCAGACGGAAATGAGTTTGGTTATAAACTTTAGGGTAACCTAGCGCCAATGATTCTGTAACTTTTGGGTCTTGCAGATCGTATTTAAAGCGATCCTAACGGATTTCGTAGCTAATCTGGTTTCACACCTAGTTACTTTGTCTCATTTCTAAAGGATTTAGTCCTAAGTGAATTCTGGTTGAGGTGGTACTCAGGCCTTTGGAGTTTGTATATAAAGTGATCCAAGTTATACTACTTAGCTAGTTTAAGATAGTGTCTAGGGTGAAAGTTATTAGAAAAATTGGAAGATCAAGGTGATGAAGGGTGAGGTTTGTGAAGGAAATGAGTTCAAAGGCGGCTTTAGACTTTGGGATTCAGTTCTGACAAGTTAATGAGGTATTACAATCGACCCATTGCCTAAGGTCATCTAATCCCAGGTTGGCAAAAATCTGGGGCGTTACAGGAAGGGTTTAAACCTACTCATTGACAGACTGGCGGCCCTGGATCTAGTACCCTAAAGGTCGCCTTGCGAGCTCTGTGAACTCTAGAGAGTTATCGTGGCCAACCCTGTGCGTTCCAACCGAGTTCACAGCCCCGGTAGCTTCATTGAGCCCCTCTGATGGATCGCGGTTAGTGAACTCCCTAGGCAGTGAGAAGTCCAGCGAACTCCTAAGAGTTACAGAGGCCATCACGTGAGACCTGGCTCCACTACTTAAGAGCTTAAACTGTATGTGAAATTGACTAAATTAAAATCTAGCACCGCCAATAAAAATATATAAATAAACAAAGTCACATAGGAAATCCCGCACTAAAAAACATAAAACATCGGTGTTTGATAAATAATTCTTCATTAAATATCATGTTAAGATTGCATAAATGAATATGCTTGAAATGAATAAGAACATATGCAAGAATATATAATACTAGGAATGATGTGAGAATGTACGAACATACATATATTCATCTGAAAAATGCCAAAATATGATTGATCGATTGATTGATGAAATGACATAAATCACAAGATTTCACATGATGAATGTGTTTCTTCTAAAGTAAATGAAATCACAAATGTATTGAGTTAAATCAAGATGTCCAATGTTTGAAAATTTTTTTACTCTAAAGTTAAATGTTTCAAAATATGTTATTCTTCTGAAGAGGACAAGTCTTCAATGATAATATGTTTGTCCTTTCGAGGTGAATGACGATGTTCTGGAATCTCCTGCCTTTCTAATGATAAAGGAGAATCATCGTGTAAAATCTGCAAAGGCGGAGGAGGATGGAACTGTAACAAATTGTCATTCTGAGGAGTATTCGTCAGAGAAGTGACAAAAGCTATCCATCCTTCAAGAGCATCAACAAGCTTGGCTTCATGAACAACATTTTCTAAAGAGATCCTCGTACCAAGTTGGTCTGGAAAGGGGGGAGGGTTCGTCTCTACAAAGTAGCTGGTGCTCTGGTCTTTCTGATAATCTCTAAGGAAAGAAGGAGGAATCTACATGGCATGATCTACTGGAAGATAATTATCTACCAAGTAATGTTGGTGAACCCACCATCACATCCAGTAGTATGAGGCACTAACTGGATAATTATGGCCAGGAATTATGAAGTGTGATCCAATCTGAACGATCAAGAGTTGCTTCCATATTAAGGCCCAATTATACAACCTGATGCCATAGCTCCTCATCGCTCTTGTGACGATATCACAAGTTTCAGGTACGGTTTGGTCAAAGCCAAATTGGCGAGCAAACCGACTAGGGTAATATGGTTCGCGCCAGAATATGCTATTTTCTCTCCATGGAAGAGTACTGGATTTGATAGAAACAAGGAAGGAATACTCACCAAATGAGATAGAATCATCATCAATCGCATCTACATCTTCAAGATAGTTAAACAATGGAAAGTGGTGAAAGTTAATGGGATCATCGCTTTTTAGTCTCCTAAAAATCCATCCAGTGGGTTCCTTGATCATGTCTCTTAATTGAAAATGCTGAAGAGGAAGTCGATAAGGGTCTGAGTATGCCCTTCTGGAGTCAGCAAATGTCCAAGGAAAGTATACCCCTAACTAACCTACGAAGAAATGCCAAGGAGCACAGATCGAAAAGGCTTCAGAGGCAAGACCTTTCGAACCAGAAATAACATCTCCAAAGGCGCGATAAAGAGAGCACAAAACTGGAGGAGCTAACAAATATTTCTGACCTTCCGCCATTGCTCCTGCGACCACGAAGAATGAGGGTCTGATAGTATATGCTTGATCAGGATTAGGGAATATCACTAAGCTTAACCAATAAGCAAGAAAGGCGGCTAATTCACAAGAAGGAATGTATCCTGCAAAATGTTTTGTTTTCTTACGAATGTCCTTGAGTTCTGACTGGTTGTGGCCTGCAAAACTGCCAAGATGAAGATATAATACTTCAGCAAAATTGTTTGAGAATAGGATTAATGAAAACAGAAGAAAAGAAGAAAGAAGTATACCATAATTTTTGAGAAAAGTAAGCCAGCCATTCAAAAGAAGTGATGCGATCAAGATGAGGGAATGCGACCAGTGCGCTGAAAAGTTCAAGGGTCATTCTAGAAATTTTAGATATGTCTCCTCTCATGGATGCAGAAATAAGCTCTTCATTGGAGGGTACATACGCATCAATGATATTACCCATGATGGGAAGACCTGCTATAAAAATAAGTCTCATAAAGTGATGCTCATTTCACCTAAGGGAAGATGAAATGAATTAGTGATTGGAAACCAATGATTAAGAAAGCATCTCAGGATATTAGTATTCACATGGAAGTGTTTCGATGTGGCTATAATTGCATTAGAAAGCAAAATCTGCCCCAGCATAGTCGAATGTCTTCGAACGACAGCGAGAGCCCAAGCATTATAAAAATCACGGATGGGCAACAGGCCTGTGATTGTGAATATACTTGTACTCCAAGGTAATTTCTCAAGAAAGATGAGTTGTTGAGCCGTTTCAAAATAGTGGAAAGTAAAAAGATGCTGAGGATCATAGTGTGGACGCAAGAATCTCATTCTATGAATTCTACCCACTCCTTGACAGAGCCCGTTCTCTCCCAAATATCCCATCAAGATTCTCGACTCTACCGTAACCCAGTCGTTTGTTGAGACAAAGGTATTTCTCCTGTCAAAAGGTTCGCTATGTAAAATTGACTAGTGACGCGGTAAATTGATAGGGATAACGGTCTGCTTACTGGTGAAACGGTTATAGAGATCCAAGACTTTTTCATTTATCTCTACGTGTTTCCAAGAATAAAGTAGAGGATGTTTCACCCTAGAAGCGGACGAACGATTCTTTCTCCTAGAAGAGGAAGCTTCAGAACGAGCCATAATGGAAAAGAGGGTGAAGGATTTAAAGACTTAAAGGTACTGGAAGAAAGTTCAAAGAAAGTAGAAATTTCTCTAAAGTTTCGATTGCGCAGTACTGCGCAATCAAAGTCAGTTGCGCGGGACAGCGCAGGGGCTAGAAAGTGTCATGCGAACAGAAAACTATTGCGCGGGTCCGCGTAAATGAAAGTTGTTGCGCGAGGGAGAATTGTTGGGGCAGAGGTTTGCTACAGTAAGTGAAAAGTGAAGAATGATGAAGGGTTGGGGTATTTATAGGGTGAACGGTCGAGTACGGTATGCAGGTTTTAGTTGCGAGGATCCGTGCAAACCTTTTCATAAATAGAGAAGTTGATCATTTTCTTTGATTTTTGGGAAAACAAAGAAAGGATCAAGGGGGCATCTTTTGAGACATAAAAAATGATAAAAGAATTGAAGTAAAAGAAGACTGGGAAGTGAGGAAAACGAAAGGAAGAAGAGAAATGTCTTTGAAAATTATTTTCGCTGGACTGTGCGGACGATATCCGTTGCACGGCTCTGCGCAACTAAAGATCAGTTGCACGGGACCGCGCAACCAAAGATCAGTTACGCAGGTCTGCGCAATTGATTTCAGGAGAAGATTCCTTGAATGGTTAAGATTGATGAAAGGTGGGTCCCACGACACCAAGATCAAGGCACCACACATGCGAAGGCCTATAAATATCCCCTCCCCTCCTTCATTTGGATGGATTGAAGTTTTTGGAGAAGAAGCAGAGCAAAGAGGAAGATTGAAGGTAGGAGAGGAAGTCTTGGTGGGTTGCGCAGGTCCGTGCAACCGATATCCGTTACGCGGGACCACGCAACTAGACTGCTCTGCAGTCTGTGAAGGCAAAGGGCCATTATGCTGTCGGAATGGCTGAAGTCTTCAAGTTCCTTCTGTTTAAGACTAAAGTAGAATGATCAGCAGAAGAGCATATTCCTCCTAAGTCCTAGGAGATGACTGAAATCATTGCAGAAATGCTGCCGAATTTAATATTTTACAATTATACTTATAATATTTTATTTATTCTAAATAATCTATCTTAGAATCAAGGAATGTTAAAAGAATGTAAATGAACTCAGTGTTAATAAAATGTGATAATTGCTTCAGATACTCTTTCTCTGTTATGTTTGAATAAGATAATCTCCCAAATCAAACACATTTGTTTCTTGTTTGGAACACATACAATCCAGTCATGCATCAATCCTGTGCATACCGTGCGCTCATGTGAGATAACCTCCGCCTATCTGGGAGTCTTATAACAACCTGTCTAATGTCATATACAATGGTCAACCACATCCCATAACAAACTTGCAGATGATGCGTAAGGGCATGTATCATGATGCTATGCTGTTACATACTCATAATCTGTATCAATAACCGGCATCAATAATTGACCTCGACAACGTGGACATTTAACCAACATTGCCCCTAACGAATGACCCACATAGAGCCTAACATATAGTGGACCCATGGCCTAACACGAGGGCTAAAAATACAACACCATGGGCCTCACTCAAGAGCTTAATACACATCACAATGGGCCTTTCACATGGGCTTAACATACATCACAATGGGCTCCATAGCCTGGCCCTCCAAATGCACCACAATAGGCCTCATATAATCATAATGGACCACGTCACATGAGCCTAATACACATCACATGGGCTGCATCACATGGGCCTATATACATCGGATGGGCCACATCCCATGGGCCTCGAATACATCACAATGGGCCACAACCCATGGGCCCCAAGCACATCGCAATGGACCTCTCATACAGGTCCATTATGTATCACATCAAGGTGAGCCTCAATGGATGGCCATAAATACCTCACATTGGGCCTCATATACATCGAGTGGGTTGCATCACATGGGCCACATATATATCACAATGGGCCTCTAACACGGGCCTAATATACATCACAAAGGGCCAAATCCCATGAGCCTTATATACATTACATTAGGCCTCGACAATCAGAATTAATCTCGATAATCAGAATCGACCTCAACAATTAGAATCGGCCTCAGCCAAACGGAATTGGCCTCGACAATGGAATCGGCCTCAACCAAACGGAATTGTCTTTAATAATGAAATTGGAATTGACCTCGACAATCTGACTCGGCCTCGATAATCAGAATCGACCTCGATGATTGGCCTCAACAATTGGAAGCAGCCTCGACAATCGGAATCGGCCTCATCAAACGGAATCGGCCTTGACCATCGAAATCGGCCTCATCAAACGGAATCGGCCTCGACAATGGAATCGGCCTCGACCAAAAGGAATCAATGTCAACAATGAAATCGGAATTGGAATCGGTCTCGACAATCTGACTCGACCTCGATAATCAGAATCGACCTCAATGATTGGCCTCAACAATTAGAATCGGCCCCGACCAAATGGAATCGGCCTCAACAATGGATCAGAATCGGAATCGGCCTCGACAATCTGACTCGGCCTCGACAATCGGCACCAATGATTGATAATCGGCACCGATAATCAACATGTAAATAAGGCGGGATCCATAAAGGAATAGCCGATCAACCATAATATAAGGATCGGCCCTCGGCTGGGGTTATATCAAATCTGATAGCGCGAAACCATCCGTTTATGGCGAATGGGGCCCACTTATCTGGGTTAACCCATAAGAGTATTATGAGAATGGGCCTAACAAGGCCTAAGGAAAGGTCACAATGTGGACATCCAACCATCATTGCGCATCAATGTGGACATTTAACGAACATTGCTCCCAAAGAGTGGCCTACATAGGGCCAAACATATAGTGGGCCCATGGCCTCACATACAATCATGATGGGCCGCATTTACGTTACATCGGCTTCGTTATATGGGCCAACATACATCACATCGGGCCTCGGATACATAATAGGAGGGCCTTCAAATATATCATATGGGCCTCATCGCACGGGCCTCAATACTAGGCCTCATATATCAAGTGGGCCTCATTACATGGGCCTAACAATATAAATGGGTGGGCACCGCCCATGGGCCAAAATACATCGTGATGGGCCGCACCAATGGGCTTCATCTATATCAGATCGGGCCGCACCAATGGGCCTCATGTATATCAAATCGGGTCACGCCAATGGGCCTCATGTATATCAAATCGGGTCGCGCCAATGGGCCGAATCAAATGGACCGATTCAAATGGTCAAATCAAATGGACCGATTCAAATGGGCCGAATCAAATGGATCGATTCAAATGAGCCAAATCAAATGGACCGATTCAAATGGGCCAAATCAAATGGACTGATTCAAATGGGCTGAATCAAAGGGCCGCACCACTACACCAATCATCTATTATTAGGGATCATTTTAAGGTATTATAAAAAAAATGAATCATATCAAAAGATTAACTGGACCATACCACAAATGGCAGTGGAGGTAATGTTTTCAACTATTTAGACGAGACAGGGCCACCACAACATTTATTTCCACCCAATCTGTTCATAAGGTCACAAGACCTGGCTAAAGAGGAAAAACAAATATCATTTGATCCATAACCTTTTGGGATTCTTGAAGGATTTCAATGGTGGACGTTCAAACCCACTGCTGCTATGGTGTGGTCCACCTGATAATTGGATCTATCTTATTTTTAGTCCCAAGTCTTGAGACAGACTTGCCAAAAGGATGGACGGTTAGGCTGGATCACATACATCAGGGGTGGGGTCCACGTACGTGGCCCACCAAAGATATGAATCTGCTTTATTTGTCTAGAGTGTTGCTGCTGCATGTGCAGCAACAGCTGATATCAGCCGCTGGCCCACTGTCAAATCAGATGGACGGTGCGGATTTTAAATGGATGGACAGCGTGATATGTACATGCCTGGTGGAGCGCATATGGCGTGCTAGATGGATGGACGACGTGATTTACACATACATCATGGTGCGTCCCACAGCAGACGGGCCCCACTACAGATGCAGCGTCAGCTACTACGATGGTACAGGTGGGTCCCATGCACGTGGGCCACCCTACCCTCCTCTCTCTTATTACACATCTCCATTATATAATATAATTATAATATAATAAGATATATTATAAAGTAATATTAACATAACTAAATGCCCACCCTCCAGATTCTCTAGACGTTCTGGACGGCGGGGATCTAACACATAAAACATGTGGGTCCACACGTGTGGCCCACCCCAATATATATACTATATATATATTAAAATATTATTATTATTATTATTATTATTATTATTATTATTTTTATTGCTGGATAGTACCCACCACCACCAGTTCACACTACACTGTTAGCCACCCCCACTGCTGCCATGTCCAACGTTCAGGGACGCTGGACGACATGGATATTACACGGCATCATGGTGGGTCCCACATGGACGTGGCCTACCTAATTTGGATCGCTATGATATTTGTGTTTTTCCTTCTGTCCAGGCCCAGTAACGGGCTGAACGGTGTAGATCCAACACATCCATCAGGTGGGTCCCACAAAGGTGGTTGACATGGATAAAATATATACTTCATGGTGGGCCACACACACAAACACACCATCATCCATACAAGAGAAAGAGAGAGAGAGAGAGAGAGAGAGAGAGAGAGAGAGAGAGAGAGAAATGGTAAGAAAGAGGGACCCCGCCACTATGGGCCCCTCTCTACATTGCATATATCAATGTGGGTCTCACAACGAGTGGGACCTAAAATAAAAAATCAACGGTGGATCACCCACCTATTGCACTCCTCCTTGGTCCCTTGGATTTCTATGATCCTTATCTTCAATTTTGATGGAGGTAGATGATGAATGAATGATTGAGATGGGAGATGAGAGAGTGGAAAAGTGGGCCACACTTGGATTGTTCTTGGAAATGCTTGGAAGTTGGAATTTGTTGCTTGGGAAAGTGTTTGAGAAAATGAGGGAGAGAGAGAAGTGATGGGATGATATGGGATTGGTGTTGTAAGGAAAGGATGGTTAGGGTATGGGCTTGGTTGAAATTTGGGTGAAAAAGGGAGGGGTGGAGAGAGAGAGAGTTGACTTTAGAAAGAAAAAGGGATGGGTTACTTGTACTTATGGTATGGAGTGTACTTGATTGATTGATTGATTGATGGGACATGTTGTAGAGATTCTCTCGGAATTTACAACGCGCGACGTTTCTTCAGAATGAACGCAGGCCCACATCTCCTAGCCTGGGTATCGGATCGGTGAGCAAGTCGCGGCGTTGGAACTGTGGCGACGACGCAGTCGCTAGGGTAAAAGTTTCGAGTCGAGTCAACTTCGGTATGCAGGACTCGTCTTAAGATCACGTGCAAACGTCGGTATAGGTCGAGGGTTGTCGGAATTCGACCGGGAGGACCGCAAAAGCCTACAGAACGGTACGGTCTAAGATACGGGTCTCACACATTTTGCTTTCATGGACTTTTTCTCCGAGACCCCACATGGAATTAACAATGTCATTTAGTTTAGTAAAGAAATCCATGAATGATTCGTTTCCTTCCATATGGATATCTTCAAACCTTGTTGTAAGGATTTGGATCTTAGACTTTTTTACAATGTTAGTCCATTCGTGTGTCATTTTGAGAATTTCCCAAGCTTGTTTTACTGTATCACAAGAGGTGATTCTTTTAAATTCGTTTGGTGATAGAGCACAAGTAATATCATTAAGTGCTTTTGCATTAGCAGTACTTTCTCTTTTCTGACTTGTAGTCCAATGAGTATAAGCTAGTTCTTTCATGGACTTGGTTCCATTTTCAACCACTACTTCCAACAGTGGAGGAACCCATTGGGTCATGGTGGCTTGTCACGCACTTTCATTAATAGATTTGAGGAAAATCATCATTCTAGCTTTCCAATAGGAATAGTCCGAGCCATCAAAATGAGGTGGCCTGGAAATGGATAGACTATCAAAATTTGACATTCCAAATAGCTCTGGATCTAGCTCTAGGAAGTTAATCCCAAAAAGAACAACCTCTCTCTGATACCACTTGAAAGGACGAGTTATAGATGTCCTGGGGGGGGGGGGGTGAATAGGACCATGCCAAATATTTCAATTCAATCTGGAATAATAAATCAAATAAACTCAATTGTGTAAAGTATTGAAATCTTGATATCAAATAGTTCGTAGGACATCCTTCACCTAAAAGATTTAGGTAGGACAACCTTATTTCACGATATCTTTAAAATCAAAATATCAAACTATCGCAAGAATAAATGAAGCACAAGATAAACATAAATAATAAAAATCAATTACCACAATGCACAAAAGATTTATAGTGGTTCGGTGCTTAAATGCAATCTACTCCTCTCCCAAAATTACTACTCTCGCAATTTTGGATTTCACTATCTCAAGGTTTTCCCAGGGTCACCATAACAACCTGATATAGTTATTGCGATTTTCACGGGTTATCACAATTAAACCAACTTTGTGATTTTCATGAGATCACCACAAACAAACCTGCTGAGATTTCCGAGCTATCTCAGAAAAACCCAAACTGAGATCTTCTTCTTGGGATATAGATGAAATCTTGTATGAGTTCAAAGTAAAAAGAAATAAAGGGATCTAATGTATTTTCAATTAATGATACGTTAATGTTGTAAATTCGATTATCTATTTCTCAAGCAAAGTATGGATTACTCTATTAAAATAGTTTAAACTAACTTGAGAGAGAATATAATTAGCTAAAATAAATATAAAGATTACAACGCAAATAGCTTAAGGAGGCTTCGACTTTCACTCTTTTCAATAAGTTAGATCTATGAATTTTCGTGTGTTATGAAGAGAAGAAAGAGCCTCTATTTATAGCCAAGGATTTGTGCAGTTCGGCAGGCCCAAGGGTCAGTTTGGCTAGTCGGATTCCAAAGATCACGTTCAAATGAAACTCAGATTTCGTAGGATAAAATCTTTCAAAAATTCGGTTGGCCCAAACCCAAGTTCGGCTGGCCGACCACAGGGTTCGGTTGGTCCAATATGCCTAAAATCTGATAGATCATAGTTGATGTATACTTGACCGATCCCAGCTCGGGTTGGTCGAACATGCCGCAGAAAAATCTTATTTAGATCTGATTTTTGCCTGAATAGTATAGCGTTGGCCTAAGGTAGTTAGGCTGACTGAACCAAATGTCAGGCTGGCCTAACTAAAGTGTATTTTACATAAAAGATGATAATTATAATGCATGTATGAAATACACCTAACCTATGGTTATTCTAAGGTTATACTACCTGTGGTTGACTCATACAAAGTGTTTCGATCTTCGAACCATGAATGATCTTGACTTGAGATATTGAGTCTTCTTCTTAGACGCTTGATTGAGTTGATAACTTGTCTTCGATGGAGATTGCGATCCTTATAGGACTACGAAATTTGACAAACTATAATGTGCTAGAGTATAAGCACTTACACTTTCTTTCTTTGAGGTAGTCGGTTATTGGATCCATCCAGGTCGACTTTAAATTTATTGGGAGGAATGTGTCCAGACTGGGCTCATTGACACTTGGTTCGGTTAGGAACTCGATCGGGATTGGTTTGTACCCGACCCCTAGGACAGGCCGACCAAATCCACCTTGGCCTCCGACTACATGTCTACACTGGTTCTGGATAATCCAACCTTATTTGAGGAAGATTCATCCGAAGCCTTCTCTAGAGATCACGAAAGTCATCCGTGACATGATCGGAATCCCGAGATCTTCTCCAAGGATCTCGGGGGATTCTTCTACTTGATAGGGTGATCTTCCCTACGTCACCGCCTCATCTAAACTATAAATAGAAGCACCTCCAATGGTGAAAGGTACGCACAATCTTTAGCTTTAAACCCCCAATACTTGACTAGACCCAAACTCCTATCTTGACTTAGGCATCAGAGGGTCCCCTGCTCTAGCCTGGTTCTCCTTTATCCGTTTCTTATGCAGGTAAGCAGGTTCAAAAGGAGCTAACTAGATTTCTACATTAACAATAATAAATCCTTTTTGGCTATGAATCTTGTCCACAACCGGGCTAGGCAATAAGTATTGAGACCTCGAGTCCCCAAAAATTCCAAATCCCACAAAGCAGAGACCACATGCTAGTGTGGGTGGAGAAGGGTGTCTAACCTAGTCCTTCTTTGTTACTAAGGCCCTTACTTGGATCTATAGCCCGAGAGGTCTCCAGCTACTTGATTCACTGTGATTTAGTGGAATGTAGATTCTGAGATTAGCAGCTAGCGTGGAATCCAGGACAATAAGTCAAAATGTGAAACTTATTGTCACAATGTCAAATTACCAAAATAAGCTTCTTTAAAGAATCCTAACCTGACGCTTGTTGAAAGTGGACCATAAGGCAATTTTCATTTCAAACCATCCAATAATTGTCCAGTTCAAATAAGTTTAACTTTTGGTCATTATGGATCTAACCTATAGCCCATAATTTGGAAAGTTTAATTGAAATTAATTGTAAATCAATGTATGCTATCTCTGCACAATATCTAAATGCTTGAGTACCATCCATCACACTCCACCAAAGTATAAGTGTTTTTCTTTCTGTAACATGAGAATTCAAGGTAGAGTGCTCCTAGTTGCATTGGAACTTGGGGTGTCAATGGGTCAAGCTTGGGCCTAAAAAATCAGAATTTTGAGTAGCCCAGCCTGGAACAGTTCAAAATCTGGGCTCAGACTTTACCCAGGCCTGGCAAGTAAACCATGCCCGGCCCATGACAGCCTTAATTGGGACACAGCCCAATCCATCAATCCGTACGGTTGATCTGTACAGTATACTGCATACATTTCATGGGCTATGGCGTTAAAATATCACAGACCGAATGATATAATTTAAGAGATGCTGGACTAGCTTTAAGAGCCATCCATTTTACAAGCCACTGGAATGAATGTTGAAGATTTATTGACGAAGGTGACTCGATCTGTGAGGTATCCTGGAAAATAAATCGTTCAAATTGTAGATTACGCATGTTTTTCAAAAATAATCTTGACCGTTCATTTGATAGTCCATTGATGGTATGGTTTGACTTGTTAGATTGGTGTGATTTCTACT
The DNA here is from genome assembly GCA_030180095.1 of Magnolia changhungtana. Classification (NCBI taxonomy): domain Eukaryota; kingdom Viridiplantae; phylum Streptophyta; class Magnoliopsida; order Magnoliales; family Magnoliaceae; genus Magnolia; species Magnolia changhungtana. The sequence continues at coordinate 1,694,501 of JASAUF010000324.1, read as the reverse complement.
CGATAGCCTATAAAATTCCTCGTGGACCTAATGGACAGATCAGATCGATTGAGTGGACTGTCCAAGCGTCAGGATTCAACTAAAAGCAGTGTAAGTTTTAATGCTCTGACTGAGAACACTGGATCCAATTCTCTTTATAACACGACCAGGACAGACTGCTACCTCCAGCTCGGACAAAAGGTATCCCTCCCTTACTCTGGTCATCTGTAAAAAGACGACCCTCTCAGAAGGGTAATCAAAAAGCGGTAGCAGCCCTCCTCTTTCCTCATTCCGACCGTTCTCCTCTTTACCCACTTCCCGACAAAAACCCAAAAACAGAAAAACCTTAAAAAATAAATAAAAAATCAGCATTTCGTACAACCCCGATCCTCCCCACACCCATTTCCAACCTTCTCCCCATTTTCTTCATTTCTTCATAGTAATGTGAAAAACCCCAATTTCAAATTTTCTCCACTTCGAATTTGACCTAAATTTCAATTCATTTGGATGGGGAACTGCTGCCGATCTCCGGCTGCCGCAGCTCGCGAGGATGTGAAATCCAACCACCCCGCTCATGATCACGCCCGCAAGCACAAGGACGGCTCTGGCGGCCCCAAGAAGCTCACCGTCTTGAGCGGGATCTCCAAAGAAGGGATCGAGGACAAGTACGTGGTGGACCGTGAGCTGGGCCGCGGCGAGTTTGGTGTTACTTACCTCTGCATCGACCGTGACACCCGTGAGCTCCTTGCCTGCAAGTCCATCCTCAAGCGGAAGCTGCGGACGGCAGTCGATGTCGAGGATGTGAGGAGAGAGGTGGCCATCATGAACCACCTTCCCAAGGACTCGAGCATTGTGAGCTTGAAGGAGGCCCGTGAAGATGACAACGCGGTCCACCTTGTGATGGAGCTCTGCGAGGGTGGGGAGCTGTTTGATAGGATTGTGGCCCGTGGGCATTACTCGGAGCGGGCTGCTGCAGCTGTCACTCGGACAATCGTGGAGGTTGTGCAGCTGTGCCACAAGCATGGTGTGATCCATCGGGACCTTAAGCCTGAGAACTTTTTGTTTGCGAACAAGAAGGAGAATTCACCTTTGAAGGCAATCGACTTCGGGCTGTCCATATTCTTTAAACCAGGTGAGTCTTGGATCTTTGTTTGTCAATCAGATTTCTTGTTTTGAATTCAAAATAACCATGAATAGATTATCAATCTCACTGACCCTTTATTTCCCTATGCTATTTAGGATCGTTACATTATTTTAAGATGATTTGTGCTTGCTATAGGACAGCTACTGCCTATGGCAAGTATGAATTTGATGACGAGGGGCATACTTGGAAGCAGTTATGGAATGACAACTGCTTTTTTTGTTGTTTGTCTTTTGGAATTCGTTGATTAGAGATGTAGAAAACAATGGCAGTAAGACCAAAGATGCTCTCTTAATCCCATGATCACTAGTATATAGAAAACAACTTAATAAAATAAAAAAGAGAGAAAATACAACTGTTCATTAAGGCAGTGGATAGTGGATACATATTATATTAACAACAGCAAGAGAAAAATACTGGAGATGCCTTCCTCTCTAACACATCTCTGAGGGCATACAATCTAATACGAAAAGCAGAATGCCATTGATTGGGATGTTATGCCACTTGTAAGATGATCCCTTGTGCTATCATGTGGGCATTTTGCAAATAATGCAATAGGAGAATCATTGAGACCTTTTGTTGCCCTTGTCTCACTTGAAGGAGGGCATCAAGTTCCTCATAAGTTGGGGGCTAAACTTTAATGTTCCCTGAGTTATGAGGGTTTAATCTCCTTTGAGGGTGGTGGAAACTAATGCAGATAGGTGTTCCATGTGAACCGTTTGGAGAGCTGGGCCATATTTACTTGAGTTGCGTTCGACTGATTTGAGTTTGAATTTGTAGTTAGCAGTTTGATAATTTTCATAATTTGTCAACTTGTGAGGGTAGGTTTAGTTCATTTTTCAATTCGGTTGATTTGCAGTTTGGGTTTGCATAGTTTGTTAACTAGTACAATGCTCTACTTAAAGAGAGTTCAATTTAATTTGTAAAGTTGCACCAGAATTTGGCAAAGCCATCTGTTGGCTATAGTCATCACATGGTCATATATCAATCATGAGTGTCCATGTGGTGGATTCTATCATGGTCAAATGGCCTTCACTTTCTCACTTTGGCCATTAATCATTTTTTTTATATACCACTGTTGATTTTAAGATCATATCCGACCTATGTGCATGTGACTACGTGGCTAATCATCATGGGATCCAAGCCCAAAATAATGTTGGTTCCCACTTCCCACCATGTAGATCCACAAGCCTATAAATTGGGCTAGTGAGCTTATCAGGTGGGCCACAATGGTAGAAATAAAGTCATGGCTTATGAAATATTTGCTTAATTTTTTATGGATAATCAACAATTTACTAGAAGGGGTACAGAAGCCAAAGTTCAACAACAGAGAAGCAAAAACAAACTGCCATAATAGTTGCCCAACCCTGATAACAGCCCCAAACACTTGAGATCTAGGCTGTAGTTCGAAGATCATAAAAACAAAACTTAATGCAAGAACACCCTCCTTAGCTAAGAGGTCAGCCTCTCCATTCGCTTTGCGAAGCCCATGGTAAAATGAGATCTGATTTAAAAAATTATCATCAATAACTTCCTCGACTTAATTGACCAGTCTCCATGAGTAACGTCCATCCAAGACCTAGGAAATCACATTCTTGGAGTCACCGTTGACCGTCACCAGGGAAATATGCAGGGACACTGTCTTAATTGTCTTTAACAAAGCTACTTCTGCGAAACTTGAATCCGAGCACCAATAGGACCCGAGAACTACCATCATCCAATTGTGGTTGCAGACACAACCCACTAATGCTCGCAGTCCCCGGTTACCTGGAGGGCACTCATCAACATTAGCTTTGACGGCACCAAGAGGGGGAGCTGACCATTTCACTGTGTGTCTCTTCTAATGCTAATGCGGTCCACAGTGAATAGCTTCAACCCCTTGAATCACACCAACCCGAATGGGCAATAATGCAAGTATGTATCAGTCCAAGCTTAATCCTACAACAGGTGGAAGATCTTCCTAGTTGCAGACCCTATAGACAAAATATCCGCTCTAAAAATACAATTGTTTCTTTCAATCTAGAGAGCCCACAACATTTTGTGTGGACCATTTGCCACAATTTACAACCATAAGTGCCCCAAGCCACTGCAGTCTAGTTGGAAATCACCTCCAAAACCTATTTAGGAAACACCAAGGTATCTGGTGGCGGTAATGGCAGCCAGCCACTGTGAAAACTGTTACCGTTACAACCCCATAATAGTTAGTTTTTTAAAGGAAAAAATAAAAAATGTATAAAATCCCAAATATTGAAAGGATACCAAATATGTATATGTTTATGATGGCGTAATAGTTTATTCTTTGGTAAGAATACCATCTCAGCCTGTTTGATGATTTTATGAACCTGATAGGCTTAGATTGACGATAAAACTTCTATATTTAAATTTCTAAATATCTAATATCAATGATTCAATATAAATAAGATTACATGAGCATGAATAATGTTGCTAATTTGATGGATCACTTGAATATCCTCAAGCAATTATAAAGGAAATGAAATGAAATTCAAATTAATAGTATTGCCGATTTGGGGGACCACTCGAATGCCCCCAAATTGACTACAGTTTCATGTAATCTATGACACTCATCTCATTAATGTAGATCCATGGTGTGCCGTAAAGGCCATTACGGGGTCGTAAGGGTTGTTATGGAGCCATAAAGGCTGTTACGTAAAGGTAACGATGGCAACCATTACATGTTTCGGGGCTATAACGGTCTTAATGGAAAAAATGACCCATAATCGCTGTTACATCCCCCGTAACGGTCGGGGCAGATACAAGTTTTTCAGTTTTTTTCTTTTAAATAAAAAAGATACTGTAAAGACCGTTACGGGGGCCATCACACCCTGGTTACGACCGTTATCATAAAGGTCATAAAGGTAATGGTGGTGGCCGTTACGGAATACCTCGTATATATCTCTAAGCATTTGACATCATTCCCCCTAAGTATTTATAAGAAAAAATTGAAACTAAATTAGGATAAATGGCACTGCCAATTTAGGAGACCACTTGAAGCCCTAGATCGGCCCCAATACTCATCCTATAAGCATTTAACATCATTCCTCCCCCCCCCCCCCCCCTAAGTAATTAGAAGAAAAAAATTGAAATTAAATTCGGATGAAAAGTGCTGCTGATATGGGGGACCATTTGAATGCCTCCAAATTAGCCCCAATTTATGCAATCTATGACTCTCATCCCACTAATGCATATCCCTAAGCATTTGACATCAGTCCCTCTAGTGATTTGAAGAAAAGAAAATTGAAATTGACACCTAAAATAGTTGAAATTTAAAAAATTATAAAAAGTAGAAGGCATATGAGAAACTCTGATTTATTGCATGCATGTGTAGATCGAAAGAGTATACATTATTCCAACAATCCACACTTAAAAAAAAATAAATTGAATTTTGGAAATTATGTGAAAAACAATGAAAATAAAAAAATGAAAAAAAAAAGAAAAATTAGAAAGCAATGCCAAATCAACCACAAATCTAGCAAGATCTGGTTGATTGGTGATGTAATGTTGAATCTAAACATTTCTAGCAAGAAAGAACAAAAAAAGGAAGATTTTTTGCCTTTTTTTTGTTTTGTTTTGTTTTTGAATTTCCCCAAATTTGACCCTTGGAGCTTCAATTCTTCTAAAATGATTTGATTTTGTGTTTTAATCTCCAAAGATTGCATAAGAGTAGTTGAAATCAACTTAGAAATACTCCAAGGGCCTATTTGCTTCATCAATGATTACATTGCTTACAATATTGAGTTCGCGTATGCAGCATTTTCACAAACACATGGACTACACCTTCAAATTCTCACTGTATGTAAAACAACAGCAGCGGTTTTACCAGTATTTCATCAAACACCTTGTAGGTAACATCAAAATCAAGAAAAAAAGGGTATTTATTTCATATACATACCTTCCATGCCACCAGCTGACACTTCGTTGAGTCATTTCATCAAACACTTGGTGAGCAACATCAATATCAAAGTAACCGAGTCACCGAATTGTTTCGATCTGAGTTCGATTCGAGTTGGGGTTCGATCCGAGTCGAGTTGAGTCGAGCTCGGGCAAGCTCGAACTTGGTTCGAAATTTTTTCAAGCTCAAAAAATTAGCTCGACTCGGTTCGAACTCGAACCGAGCCGAATCGAGCTTTTTCGAGCCGAGTCGAGTGAGCTAACCGAGCTAACTTAGTTCTTGTACAGCCTTAGCGTTGAGGAAATCCCATGCCAAATGTGGGATCTGGATTTCCCAATCTGTAGTCTGATATCCAACAAATTTTGTGCCATCCCATACTAAGTGGCCAGAATAGAGCGAAGAAGAGAAGGAGAGCAATTACTTAACGTCCACATCCACTTTGCCAACAACGCAATGTTGCTAACCTGGATGTTTATGATACCTAACCAGCCATCTTTCCTTGGCTTGCACACTTGATCCCGTGCAACGGGGTGATGTTTGTGTGCATCTTCTGAATCATTCCAGAGGAACTGCTTCTGGATGGCGTCAATTTTTTTCTCCGCTTTAACCGAACATCTCAAGGCACCCGTCATTAAGATAAGGAGGGGGGAGAGCACCGACTTGATTAACAACACTTCCACCCATAAACAAAAATCCGCACTAACAGGATGTGAGATTACATTGCTATTTCTCAATCAACTCCACTCCAAACTGCCACCCCCAGCCTTCCTTTTCATGCTAGAACCTGCATGCGCTTCAGCGCGATCTCTGCCACCTTGCAACCAATGGCCCTCATGATGGAGTTAACCAAATTGATCTCCACATCAATTCTAGAGATGCTACTTTGGTCATATTCACCCTCAACCCAGCTAGTTTTTAAGATGGGAAGCCATATTGTTTGCACACTGCATATGAGAGATATTAATAGCTGGATTGCCTAAATTTACCCCTCCAATAAGCTGAGTTGCAGATCCCATTTACAACACTCTTGATGCAGGACATGAAATTCAAATATGATTTGTAAGATTTTCAGGCTTTAGATCACACTAGTTCAGAAACAATTACACAAAATTCCATATCCTACACAAAGTTCAAGCACTCAATCAAGGGAAATTTATGTAAGCCCAGGCCTACACAAGCTAGGGCTGGATTAATCAACATTATAGACCAAACAATAATTAGAGGAGGGTAAATTCATCCACAAATGCACAAAAATAGTTCCCCAATCAAGGGATTCATAGATTTCAATTCGGGGAACCCTAAGGTTGAAGAAAGGGCATAAAGTTAAGGATTTGAGTAATTTAGGGTTAGGGATTTGGGTGAAAGAGGGGTGAAAGAGAGGAGAGACGAACTAGAGAAGCACCATATGCGTGGATAACGGTGATTGCCCAGCCGCACGTGCGCTGGAGGTGTCCTTTACGTGTGTGGGCCCACAAATCAGAAAACGGCCAGCTTGGCCCTGGTCAGTCAGGGGTGGGCCACAAAACCCCCAAGTTTCGTGATGATCCGACGATTGGTTTGTGCGTAGTGCTTTGCTGAAGTTTCAGCCCTCCTATAGGGCTAGATTTCAGAAATCTGTTGTAGAAGAGAAACGTCTGCAAAATACTGATGGATTTGCAGGGAGGATGGCTGTCGAAGAAGGGAAATATAGAAGGTAGAAGGTGGGGGTGAATCGAGATGAGTGTGGTTTCGCACCACGGTAGTCAGCCCTTCGAGGAAGGGAGGGTTTCACACCCAATTGGATTTCCCCAACTCAAAAACTTAGAGAAGCGGAAAAATACGCAGGAATTTTATTAATCTTTCAATGACCATAAAAGATTACAAGGGGTGCCTATTTATAATAAGATCCTATACCCCAAAACTCGCGCCATGTGCGCAACCTATTACTTGGAGACGAAGTAATAAAAAATAACAACTAATCAAAGCAATTTAAACCGTCCATGATATTCCTAATAACAATAATAAGAAAAACCCAAAGTACTAGATTAATTAGAATAGTGGGCCACGATCATGAGAACCCATGGTGGGATTCACATGACTATCGGGTCCACTCTAATGAACCAAAACGCAGTCCTCTAACTAGGATGCCCTCCCTAGACGTTGTCATCGATTCAAATCGATGATGAGGCCCTCCTCCTCCTTGTGTACGTGCGTAAGGGAGGCGTGCGTGTGCGCGTGATTTCCCCATCAACTTTGGACAGTGCTTCATCTACAATGGAAACAAAAATGGGGATAGTCTATAGAGGGTCACCTTCTCTCTTTCACCTTTGAAAAATCCTTTGGCTATACTATTGATAAGAATGAAAAATGAAGATGAAGAAATGCATGCTTTGATCCATTTCCTCCATCTCTATCTAAAGAGAAAAGCCTAGGAGATCAAGAACATTGAGGAGAAATCTCTAGTTGACACAATCACAAGCCTTGGCTATGTCAATTTGAAGGATTCAGGTCCTGAGGCCATTTCCTACTATATTCATCATCCACCTCCTTAGTGATGAACGACACATCTAGAATTGATTGCACCCAGATAAATGCATTTGAAACCACCGAGCCAATCACCTTCTTCATTTTAGCGGAAAGGACCATAGCCACAATCTTATAAATACTACTGATGAGCAGGGTGTCCCGTATCCGTTGCAATATGGCCGTATCGGCCGATACGTAACGGTAACGGCCGACACCGTTACGCGATACGGGGTCGAAACGGGCGCCCCCCCGATTTTGTGAGAGTAACGGCCATTACGTCCAATAACGGCTGTTACGGGCTAAAGAAAATAGGAAAAAAAAAACGTACTTTCTTCTTCTTCTTCTTCTTCTTCTTCTCCTTCTTCTTCTGGACTGCTGCGGCTGCGGGCGAGGTTGCGGCTGCGGCCTGCTTCTTCTTCTTCCCCCCGACTCGGAACTGAGTTCGGGTCGGGACGGGCCATTTTCTTCGGCCCGAAGCTGAGTTCGGGACGTGTTTGGATATGTCCCAGTTCGGCCCGACTCGGCACGAAACCCGACTCGACCTGGCCCAACTCGGTCAAGTGGTGTGTGTGTGTGTGTGTGTATATATATATATATATATATATATATATATATATATATATATATATATTTCAAAACCCTACCCGTCCCTTTCCCCTTTACCCTTTTGGGATAGTTCACCGCCCATCTTTGAAGTGACAGTGACTCATCCACCTCACAGATGTATAACTTGAAAGGCCTAGATTCATCCAACTACAGAAATGAATTATAATGTCCTGACTAGTTCGATTTTTTGTGGAGTATATAGTTCAACTATCTAAACCGTTGATCGAGGGCCTTGTAATGGGACGTGGATTACCTGCCAAAGCCCTTCCCATGAACTTGCTATAAGGTCCGAAACTGGCCCAAACTCGGCCTGAACTCGCCCGATTGTTGACCGGGCCAGGTTCGGGAGGGACGTGTTGGCCCAGTGACCGGGCCGGGCTGGGTCTGGCTGGCGACCGGGCCGGGCCGGGTTTAGCCCAGTTTGACTCGGATCGACCCGTGTACACCCCTAATTATATCTACACCGTTCATCTATTTTTAGAGATCATTTTAGAGCATTACCCAAAAAATGAATCATATCCAAAGATCGTCTAGACCACACCAAAAATAACAGTGGAAATAATGATTTTCACCGTTAAACAATTCGTAGGGCCCACCATAACGTTTATTTTCCATCCAATCTGTTCGTAAGGTCAAAAAGACCTGAATGAAGTGTAAAAACAAATTTCATATTGATCCAAAACTTCTGTGATCCCAATAAGGGTTTCAATGGTAGACGTTCAATCCCCCACTGCTTTTTGCAGTGTGGTCCACTTGATAATTAGATCTGTATTATTTTTCGTGTCAAGCCTTAAGACGAGCTCGTCAAATGAATGGACGGTTTAGATATAACACATACCTCATGATCAAACCCATAGGAATTGCTGACGTCAAATGAATGGACTGCGTACGAGTTATGCAGCACGCTTTTATTGCACGAGTTAATAAATGGCCCACGTGCCACGTGGGCCCCACGATGATGTATGTATTTTATCCATGCCGTCCATCCATTTTGCCACATCATTTTAGGTCATGATCCAAAAAATTAGTAAGATCCAAATCTCGGGTGGACCACCGCATAGGAAACAGTGGTTATAGAATGCTCACCATTAAAAATTTCTTAGGGTCCATTGTAATGTTTATTTTCCATCTAACCTGTTAATAGGGTCACACCGACGTGGATGAAGGGAAAACACACATGTTAGCTTGATCTAAAACTTTTGTTGCCCCCAATAAATTTTTAATGGTGGACGTTTAATTATTGTTGTTTCTTATGGTGCGGTCCACCCTACTTCATTTTTGGGCTCATGCTCTAAAATTATTTGGCAAAATGGATGGACGGTGTGGATATAACACATTCATCACGAGTGGGGCCCTAAAAACTTTGACACTCGTGTGCTACGCTTAACAATCCGAGTCCCACCTAATTCAGGCCCTTAAAAAATTGTACACAAGACATGTATTAACTTAAAATCTACCAATTAAATTATGGACTGTAATTGCTAACTCACAATGCCAAAATCAAATTGTTTGAATAGTTATAATTGTTAATTTGTGGACGCTTATTTTTTAAAATAGGGCCTTTTGATTTTTTTCATGATTCACTATCCAATAAATGTCCACCAATTCATAAGTGGGATAATGCCAATAAATTGCATGAATTTGAGGCTGATTTGGGGCATGGATTGGTCCTCCAAGTCAGCCCCAAATTGGCAACGCCATCTACCTGAATTTAATTTCATTTTTTTAAAGAACTATTGGGAGAAATGATATCAAATTGTTAAGTATATAAATTAGATATTTAGAAAATTAAATATATGAATTTTGTAGTCAAATTCAGGTTATCTGGTTCATAAATTCATCAGATAGTCCGATACAACTTCTCACCAAAGAGTGGACCGTTACACCACCATAAACTTGTTCCAATTTATAAATGAATGCATATTTGGAATGCTTAGAATATTTCGGATTTAATCCATCTTTTTTTTTTAAAATTTTTTTGGGAAAAAAAAAGGAACTGTGACGGGCCGTTATGCCCCCGTATCGCCGTTACACCCCCATATCCGTATCAGTATTGGAGGGTACCGTTACGCCAACCGATACTGATACGGGATACCTTATTGATGAGGCTAATAGGTTTGTAATTGGATACAAATTCTGCATCATCATGTTTCGAAAATAGATAGATGAATGAAGCTTCCATGTCCTTGTAGAAAGATGCATTTCCATGAAACTCTTTAAAAACTTCGGCACATTTACCGACAAAAAAACTTCCAGAATATCATGCTTCATGACTGCCCAACGTTTCTGGAAGAATATGAGAGGGGACCTGTCCAGCCTGGGTGCCCGTCGCCCTTAGTTTCAAATACCGCTTCTTCGAACTCTGCCTCTAAAAACTTTCTTTCCAGATCTGAAGCCTTTTCAGGAGACAGTGCCTCAAAGCTCAGACCACCCAGCAATGGTCTAGTCACGAACTCTTACACAAAACTATTCTGAGACGAGCTGATAAAGAGATCTCAGATCATCTCCTTCTCAAGCGTCTGAGACCCATAACTAATAGCAGAGATCCAATTATCACATCTTCTGGTGCTACCAGCTTTTTTGGGGAAATAGGCAGATACAATCCCCCTCCTTCAGCCATTTATCGTGCGACCTGTCTCTAAAGATTTTCAGAGGTAGTCACTTCCCTAAGGCATTGCTCATCAGACAAACACTGAGATTTGATGAATCGAAGCGGAATGAACCATCCTGGGAAAAAATGTAGAAGGGGAAAACTATCACTTCTTTTTTATTTTATTTATCTTCTTTTTGTTGTGTTTCAATATAATGGGCCATAATCTATCAAATCATGCTTGACTTGTGTTCGATTAATAAAGGCTTGTCTGGTTGACTTCAGCAGGTCAAGTCGACAGACAACATCCTTATCAAAGAATGGTTTGACACTATTGAATACATGTGAAGAACCTTAAAAAAATCATAGATTCCAATGTTTTAATTTTTTCCAATTTTCCTGACAAATTTTTAATTTTTTTGGGTCATCAAAGAAATTCAGCTGATATGGGATACGGGTCTGTATTGTTGGATATGCCCTGTATTCTGATTGTTTTGGGCCCTGTTGATATGCCCCATGGTACCAATATTCAAAACCTCATGTGTGCTAATATGGACAGATTATGAGTGACAGTTTTAGGGACAGAAATTGGACAACTCTGGCTGCATTTATAGGTGGGCTTTGGGCTGATTTAATTGGGACTGTCTGTAGACAGATCAGGGATGGGGTTGGGCAGATCTTTAAACATGATTTAGGCTATAATAGTGGTTGGTACGGGTTGGTTCTTTAGTGGACAGTTTTAAGATTAAGTTGGACAGGTACAACTACAAGTAGCTGTTTTGGGGAATTGGTTGGACAGATTTGGGGTGTGGACTGGCGGTAGGAGTGATTAGAGGGCATGGGTTTAAGGCCAGTTGCACGCTTTCTGTCTGGATTTAGGTTCAGATTTGCAGATTATTTTGTGCCTAGAATTACTTTTATTGGGTCTTATTTGCAGGTTGTATTTGCGCTGGAGATGTAATGGTGCTTGAGGGCATGGTCTAGAGTTCAGGGAAGAAGGTGAAATAGGGCCAATGGATTAAATTCGAATGAGTTTTATGCTGTGTTTAGGGCTTGGGGTTCAAAACGTAGGGAGTTTCGGATTAATTTTTTTGGGATTGAAAACAGGGGCTGTTTTCAGGGTTATTGAGGGTGCATCAGTGGCTGATGTTGGCTAGAAGTCGTACTTTTGGCTAGATTTTGGGGGCTGGAAATAGTTGAGAACCAGAATTAGGGTGTGGGAGATGCGGATGGCCTGGAGTTGGGATTTGAGGGAGTGTAGGGTTGAGATTTCTGATAGGGACAGATTTGGTGGAAATAATAAAAGAGAAACACAGATATCCCGAGAAATTCACTCCGATGCCAAAATAATGCTTGCTAGAATTGACAGAAATGAATTGCAGGAATCTGAAATTAATGTACCAGATTTTAGAAGCACACCAATCATAAAACAAGAGGTTAACTATGTGAAATTGCTCCACACTAACCTAATGCATCACACCCTAGAGCTTATAAAGGTATCACACCAATAGAAAAATGTTTTTTTTTTGGTTGTTGTTGTTGTTGCAGGAAACATGAAAGAAGCAATTTTATTCACTTGAAAATTCATCATCTGTTTTTACACAGGATCTCTAAGCCTTTTTGTAGGCTGAGATACACACTTGGAAATTTAATGGTAAAAAACCAACGTTAAAAGCATACTGGTTGCATACTAAATGTAGAAAGCAAAGAAATAACCCTATTGGCTAAACATTCCTGAAAATATGCAAACTCAAAAGGTGTAAAGGGTCCAAACTAATCAACTTCTGTAAAACATCATTTGGTTGGTTGGTGTGAGTATTTGTGCTCTTTTCGACATGTATGATTTCAGAGTAATGGTTGGGCTGGATGGTAAGGGTTGGTCGCCCTTGATCTTTCTGTATCTTGATTGATCATTGTTAATACTCTTGGTGTACCTTACCTTATATATTTTCTAAGGATTGAACTCTCCCTTGCCTATGTTTTCAGGACAATCTCCCCCTTCCTATTACCATTCCAGCCTTCCATAAACAACCTCCTTTGCCCCCTAGTAATAATGGCATTAATTGTAATTTGTTTTGATTTTAGTCACACGTTGGGTGACTTTTGTTAGTCACACGTTGGGTGTAATTTTGTTAGTCACACGTTGGGTGACTTTTGTTGAAGTGGATGGAATGTCTTCATGCGTATGAGATTCACCTCGTCCATCAGGTGCTCCACCCTGTGTTTGGATCAGGGTCCAAATATTAGGCCGATTCATAACTCAGGTGGGCTATACCATGGGAAACAGCCGAGATGGGGACACCCACCATTAAAATCATCCAAATTGTGTGTGGGGTCCACCATAGTGTATATATGCCATTGAATCTATTCAAATTATTCACCCCAGGTATTAAAAAATGGTTATGTAATGGCTGTTAGGTATGGTAACGTGGGAACCGTTACGCGATAGGGGGCTGTAATGACCATTATGGAAAAAAAATGGTTCATTGCCTGCAATGGCCGTTATGGAAAAAATGGTCCATAATAGCCGTTACACAGTTACGGGTTCAATACGGTTTTTTACAGGAAAATAAAAGCCGTAACGGCCATTACGGCCCATATCATAATGGTAATTGCGAGGCCTGTAACGGCCAGTGTTACTGTTATTTAATACCTTGGATGCTAGTATCGGTATCGTTACATGTATCCTTGGTTGGGGATACAGAAACCATGTATCGATGTCGCCGATATTATTGCCGATACTCGGATATGTATCGCTGACTAAGGGAAACATGGGAAATGTTGGAAAATTTTGGTGAAACTTCAAGAGATAATAAAATACACATATTTGCGTATTTAAGAGTTGAATTTTTTTTTTAAAAGACACATACACAATAAGTTTCCATTTAATAGGGGCCTAAATTGCATATGCTATCGTAGAAAATCTAGTAACCATAATAAGTTCATATAATACAAATGCAGGTAGCAAACAATAATTAAGACCAATGTTTGAAATATTGGTATTGCGCAATGTATCATACCCTTGGGATATAGATACATATCGGTTTTCACATGGGATATATTGTTTATAGCGGATAATTTATTGCACTTTCTAGGAAACATGGGGAAACATTGAGAAAATGGTTGAATTTTTTAATGAAACTTCAGGAATTGTTAAAAAAGACATTAATATACACTTTTACATCATAACATCTCAAAAAAAAGTGCACATAATAGGTTTCCTTTGTATAGGGTCCTAAGCTATGCATTGTTTATTTGAAAACTAAGGCAGCTATATTCAAATATTTCTTTTGAAGACACGGTTTCATTGCCCCTTTTAAGGTGAGACTATTCCCTGCGGATGCACGCAATCACCAACAACCCCATGTATCGGGTAATGCGGAGGAGGGCAAGGTGTTCGGTATTGGTATCGGTATCGGTGGGCGTAACGGTGCCCATCGTTACCGATACGGATGTCTCGTATCAGCCGATACGGGTCCTGTATAGGTGTAGATTTATTTATTTATTTTTTATTTCATCAAAAAATTATGAAAAAATATAGATTAAATCTGGAATATTCTAAATATTCCAAATATGCATTCATTTGTAATTTGGAACATGTTTATGGTGGTGTAATGGTCCACTCTTTGGTGAGAAGCTGTATCGGACAGTCTGATGAATTTATGAACTAGACAACCTGTATTTGACTGCAAAACTCATATATTTAATTTTCTAACTATCTACTATCAATGATAGATATATTAGAATGAATGTAATATTAAAATATCTTACATGTGTAGGTGTTTGCAATTATTTTTCATAATTTATTCTATTTCTATATTAAGTTATTAACATACCTGAGGAGGAGTGAAGTCTCTACTCTAGAGTCTAGACTAGAGTCCAGACTTGCATAAATTACGATGTTCATTCTATTTTAAAGTCTTCATTCTTCAATATGTTAGAGACTTCTCCTCCTATCCTGTTCCTGTGGCTGTGATTCTTGTCCTGTCATCCTCAAGTCAAGAATATTAAAAAAAAAAATTAGTAGTGTCTGATATACTCCCTTGCAACTTGATTAAGGATTACTTGATTGGTTGTCGGGGGAGTTATTTTAAATACAAGTTTGGCAGTGTCAAGTGTGTGCTTGCAATAATACTGCTGCAAATACTTACCTTAATACAAATATATACTTACAATTACCATAATAAAATTCACAAGTCACCACCAAAAGGAAAATCTGCTTTTTTGTGATTGCTCGACCTCCACATCATCGTCATCGTCATCATCATCATCATCATCCTCAGGCTGAGGCTATCCAATAGGTGGAGGTGCTGCATATCCATAATATCCAGTGTCAGAAGGAAATACTTGGTCAACGAAACCAGAGGATGACTGATCTTGACTAGGCAACGACTTCAACCTCGAGTAAGGATATCCGCCAGTGCCCATTGAATAGCCATACTGGTGCCTGTACTCAGGCTATTGAGAATCTTGAGATTGAGAGTGTCTGTGATGAGTAACTTGGATTTGGATCTGGATATCTATAATCATATGGATATGGATTGGGAAGACTACTCCAACATGAATGTGATGGAACAGGCTCAGTATAACTATAATCATAATCCAATTGGCCATAAGAATATTCATCATAATGCCTAGGACCATGGGCCTACTGATGTTTCGGACCTCCCGTACCCAGTGCACCACTAGACCTACCCTCCTGCTGGCTGTATCCTGACTCAATACACTCATAAGTACAACCTTGTATACTACCTTGTCGATGTTTATCAGCCTCGCGATCTGTAGACGGCTGTATGGTGTGCTGAGCAACACTAGGGGCAGGGGCGTCATCATCACCATCATTCGACACGGTCACGCTACCATTGCTTGTACTCTTCCGTTGATCTTAATCCTTGGCATAGAAGTTGCCCCTCTTTTTGGGTCCAATACAGTTGCACGATTCTCTTGTTGCGCTGCACGTATTAGTGGGTCATCAATTTTCAATTCTTCACTATCCTCTTCAATTTGCTTTTCCTTTGTTTCCAACCAAGGTAGAAGCGGGTTGTCCTCATCATAAATATTGTCCAAGTTTATTGGAAAGTAGTCTGTATCATCGGTGCCTGTAATGCTCCTATGATGTCGTCGCATTCTTAGCTTCATAATGTAGTGCATGGAGATAAGTCTATTCAACGTCCTAGTCTATAATCTATTTCTATTCTTTGAATGAATAAGTGCAAAGCAACTCCAATTCCTTTCGCAGCTAGAAGCAGATGTTGTCTGGCTCAAAACTTTTACTGCAATTTTTCGGAGAGCCTTCGTACTCTCTAAAATTCATCCACCATTCGGCTGGTTGCAACCTAGATACTGCATGCTGTACAAGAGCATCTCCAAAGATACCCAGGCGATTTCTAAATATATCTAATTCATTCAACACCTTTATTTGCATATCTAAGTCAGACTTAATCTCTTTATCACATTTTTTAGCCCGACACTAACTTCATTATCCGCAACAAATGATTGAGAATATCTGTACCTAGGATTTAGGTAGTAACCTGCTGCATGAAGATCGCGATGGAGTTGTCTTGTCCATCTCTTGTGGATCATCTTCCAATAAGACTCCCAGCTTCTACAATTACGTTGAATTGCCAACTTCGCCTTATCCATGGCGTCGTATAGGAAGCCTATGGCAGGTGCTTCGTCGGTTTCAATATGACGGAGTACCCTCATTAGTGGCTCCATCACCTTTAGGATTAACTTGACCCTCTTCTAATATTTGTTGTCCCGTATGGTATTCACAACTTCAATCGGTGTCCTGATGTCTTCTGCCCATGTTTTGTGTTGAGCCAATCTCGGAAAGCGAACATCTCACTCAACTCTCCTTATGCTGGTGTAAATTCTCTAATGCTATAAAATTTGTTTCGAATCTAGTCGCTGCAGGCCGTAGCAACTCTCTTCCTTTCGTGAACTTCCTCATTATTGCGACTACTTGATTATGGTTGTAAATAAACGTCGTCACTTCTCTTGCCCTTTCGACCATTTCCTTAACATCCTTCTTCTTTCCAATATTTTCCAATATAAGATCATTACAATGGGCAGCACATGGTGACAAAAAAATATGTGGTTTCTTTTTCATCAACTTATGTCCTGCAAGCTTATATGATGCTTCATTATCTGTCACAATCTACACCACATTCTCCTCTCCAATTTCATCCACAACTTTATCTATTAGTCTAAAAATATAATCAAAATTTTTTGTTGTGGCTGAGGCATCAATTGACTTGCGGTATATAGTTCCCAAGTGACAGTACACCACGAAGTTGATTATGCTGCGTCTGGTTGGGCCAGTCCAACCATCGCACATGATCGTGCATCCTCTGGCCTGCCATATAGGTTTAAAGGTAGCCATGTATGCTTTCACATCCGCATACTCTGCATTCGTCCATTTCCCTCTAATATCCCTAGCCGTGGGAGCTTTAATTCCTTCACCTGCTTCTGCTGCTGCATCAATTACCACCTGCCAATATGGAGAATTGGCCGCGTTAGGAGGTATGTTGGCATGTATAAATAACTTTGCTGCTACCCTACCTATCAACGGAAGTTCTACTCCACATTTGTTTTATCTTCTTTTGTTTAGTTGATTCTTTCCTAAACAGGATTGGATCAATAGAAGGTCTCCTAGGCTTATTTACTTCTTCATCTAAATGTATAGGGGCATCATGTGAAGATGCCTCTCGTCGGCTCTCAAACATATGTTGTTACCCACCAAACCTACCCCCCACCCCCACCCCCACCTGCAGAAGCAGTCGCACTCCCAGTTGCACTCCCACTCCCCCCTTCCTGTATCACGTATTGACCCACTTATGCCAAACATGCGGACACAAGCTCTCTCCTAGCTATAGTTAATTCCCAATCCGAATTTTCATCAGAATCAATAATATCTTCATCACGAACGTCCATATATTCAGGACCAAACACCTCCTGTTGGGCCGCATCCAAAATTTCATCTTTTTTCTTTTGTCCAGCAGCACCTTTACCCTTCGACTCATCCAGACTGGCTTGCATTAAAATCATTATCTCTTTTGGTACTCTAGTACATCCCGCAACTTGACCCTTTCGATGTACCAAATGTTATTTGAGACGCGTAATTCTACCAGTTACTAGTCTCTCACAATAGTTGCACTTCATTTGGTGCCTAGTACCCTCTGACAATGTTGCTATTCAATATCCTCACTTGTTGGCCAGACCCAGACATTTCCTTAGGTAGATTAGATATGACCTATGTCTATGTGAGATTGTGAGTCTACTTGATTATCTAAATTTGTATACAATTTTTCCTTTTTATAGGAGAATGAATGAATTAATTTAAATCTCAAAAACCTAATGTAAATATATTAATAATAGAAAGTTTGAACTTCGGAATCTAATCAATAAAGATGATTTTATGTTCTATACCCTGAGAAGCTCCAAAACCTGTCCAAAATAAGAAAATATAAACATAAAGTCACTAATTCGAAAATAGAAAAAAATATAAAATCACAACAATAATCTGTTAAATAGACATTAATATGTTCTACTATGATTAACACATCATATTCTACCATTAAAACAACAATACATTGAATAAAAAATGATTTTTCAAATTTTTTTTAAAAATGGCCGAAAATAGTACGTAAATTGAAAAAATATAAAAAAATATAAAATCACAACTATAATCTGTTAAATAGACATTAATATGTTCTACTATGATCAACACATCATATTCTACCATTAAAACAACAATACATTGAATAAAAAATGATTTTTCGAATTTTAAAAAAATGGCTGAAAGTAGTGTGTAAATAGAAAAAATAAAATAAAATCACAACCATAATCTGTTAAATGGATATTAATATGTTCTATTATGATTAACGCATCAAATTCTACCATTGAAACAACAATACATTGAATAAAAAATGATTTTTCGAATTTAAAAAAAGGTTGAAAATAGTGCGTAAATAGAAAAAAATAGAAAAAAATATAAAATCACGACCATAATCTGTTAAATGGACATTAATATGTTCTACTATGATTAACACATCATATTCTACTATTAAAACAACAATACATTGAATAAAAAATGATTTTTCGAATTAAAAAAAAAATGGCCGAAAATAGTACATTAAATAGAAAAAAAAAAAATATAAAATCACAACCATAATCTGTTAAATGGACATTAATATGTTCTACTATGATTAACACATTATATTTTACCACTAAAACAATAACACATTGAATAAGAAATGATTCTTCGAATTTAAAGAAAAGACGGGAAATAGTGCGAAAATAGAAAAACATATAAAAAAAATGTAAAATCACAACCATAATCTGTTAAATGGACATTAATATATTCTACTATGATTAACACATCATATTCTACCATTAAAACAACAACACATTGAAGAAAAAATGATTTTTCGAATTTAAAAAAAAAAGAAGACCGAAAATAGTGTGTAAATAGAAAGAAAATATAAAAAAAATATAAAATCACAACAATAATCTGTTAAATGGACATTAATATGTTATATTAAGATTAACACATCATATTTTACCATTAAAACAACAACACATTGAATAAAAAATGATTTTTCGAATTAAAAAAAATTGCCAAAAATAGTGTGTAAATAGAAAAAAAATATAAAATCACAATAATAATTTGTTAAATGGGCATTAATATGTTCTACTATGGTTAATACATCATATTCTACCATTAAAACAATAATACATTGAATAAAAAATGATTTTTCGAATTTTAAAAAAGGCCAAAAATCGAAAAAAATATAAAATCACGACAATAATTTGTTAAATGGACATTAATATGTTATATTATGATTAACACATCATATTCTACCATTAAAACAACAATACATCGAATAAAAAGTATGAATACCTATTTTTGAAGAATTTCTGGAAAATGGCGCACGGAGCTTCGAATCAAGAAAATTCTTAATATAACCTATTTTGATCCTTAAATAGGGATAAGACCAGATAACTTCTGGTCTCATCCAAACTCCCATCCTTTCCTATAAATAGGATAAAGCTCTCGTCTAAACATATGAAAATAACAAGAGTAAAAAGGAGGAATAGTGGTACATAGAAATTTGTTCATTTAGCTTGTCCTTGGGACGATCTAAACCATAGATCGTGATCCGGGGCCATCTATATCGTAGAATCAGAGGGGTGATTAGACCCATCTGCTCCAGTAGTGGTTAGGTGGACCGCTAGATCTGGACCGTTAATCTTCAGCTTTGTGGAGGTTCCATATCGTGTAGACCGTCAGATCTTGAGGGCTCACACTTCCGCAACTACTAACACTAGAGCTAAGGGTGGTCGGAATTTGCAATAGAATGATTTAGGAAGAATTTGGAAGAGAAAAGTATCAATAAAAGTGAAAAATCGGAGCTTAAAAAGAAAAAAATTAGCCATTTTTTGACCGTTACGCCCTAACCATTACTGGGCAGTAACGGCTGTTACGATTACAAAAACAGGGGGGTGGCCGTTACGACCCCTTAACGCGTAACGGTGTCGACTGTTACCGTTACGTATCGGCCGATACGGCCAATACGTAACCAATACCGAACACCCTGGTGGAGGGTAGTCGAACTCACACCTATAGGGAGCAAATCCACGGCGATGGCCACTCGCCCAAACCTCGTTTTAATTGTGGGAATTCAATCCCTATTGTGTGGTCCACCAAGGATTTGGATTTGCCTCATTTTTTGGATCATGCCCTAAAATGAGTTGGCAAAAAGGATGGACAACGTACCCAACGAGGTTTGGGCGAATGGTCTTCACCGTAGGTTTGCTCCCTATAGGCGAGGGTTCGATTCCCCTCCTTGGCTTTACCCAATACACGTGGTTGTGGGTGATTGCGTGTATCCGCATGGATTAGTCTCACTTCAAAAATGAGGTGGGGACACCGTGTTTTCAAAAAAAAGAAAAAGAAAAAAGGAAGGATGGACAACATGGATATACAACAAATGCATCAAGAATTCAAGGTGGGTCCTATGTTCAGGGCGTCATTCACTAACGGTCCACCCAAGGTTTAAATCTGCTTGTTTTTTTGGATCATGCTTTAAAGTGAGCTGGCAAAATAGATTGACGACACTAGTGGTCCACCTTAGATATGGATCTACTTCATTTTTGGACCATGCCTTAAAATGATTTGATAAAATGGATGGATGTCATTGATATACAATACATACATCGTGGTGGGCCCTATGGACATGGCCGTAAAAATTGTCCATGAGGCATACATTAACTCAAAATTAATAAATTAAATTATGGCACTATTGTTGCTATGTCACAATTCCAAAATTAAATTATTTAAATGATTTTCACCGTTAATTTGCAAACACTTGTTTTTCCGAAATAGGATCATTTGATATTTTTCATTCATCACTGTTCAATAAATATCCACCAATCCATTAGTGAGATAAGTGCCAATAGATTGCATGAATTTAACGTTGATTTAGGGCATCAAATGGTCCACCAAATCAGCTCTAAATTGACAATACTATTTACTTGAATATAATTTCAAATTTTTTCTTAAGATTTATGGGGAAAAATTATATTAATTTGTTAGATATATGAATTATATAATTGGACATAAAAGTCCCTAGATTGTATGGTGAAATAAAATGTACACAAGTCACAAGGTATGTAATACACCAATACTTACAAATATGAGATATTTTGGTATTAGATTCATTCTAATTAATTCATATTGATATTATATAGTTAGATAATTAAATATAAAATATGTATAGCCAATACCAGGTCGTCTGGTTCATAAATTCATCAGACAGTCCGATACAGCTTCTCACCAAAGAGTGGACCGTTACACCACCATAACCATGTTCCAGTTTATAAATGAATGCATATTTGGAATGCTTAGAATATTCCGGATTTAATCCATATTTTTTCATTTTTTTTGGTAAAAATAAAATAAAATTGCACCGTTACAAGCCGTTACGCCCCCATATCGCCGATACACCCCCGTATCCGTATCGGTATTGGTGGGCACCGTTACGCCAACCGATACCGATACGGAATACCTTGGTTTGAAGACATGTATGAAATCACATCCAATTCATTCAAAAGCATAAGATATAGTAGAAAGTAATATTTAGAGTGATGGGCATCCAAAGGTGGATCCACATGATTGACTTCAAAATTTCAAACGGCTCAAGTAGATAAGATAATCACATACATAACATATATGAATCTTCACGTGCATCTCTTAACATCCTTTCCAGTCTGTAAATTCAGCCGATTCACTTATCAGGTGGACCCCACACTTGAAATCAATGGACAAACAACGGTATGATATAGTGTGAAAGTGTGAAAGTGCAACCTGCCTAATATGTGGTCCACTTGAATTTATATCTTTCTCATTTTCAGGCTCATGGCCTAAAATGATTTAGAAAAATAGATGGATGGCGTGGATAAAACAAATACATCATGGTGGCCCTCATAGAGAACTGTCCAGAAGCCACCTCGCTATTGACAACGTTAGTAGGCAATCCACGGGATGCGGATTTAGGCCGCCATCCTGCGTTGGGATGCTAGGTGGGACCCACTGTGATTTTTGTGAGAAATCCACCCCGTTCATCCATTTTGAGAGCTCATTTTAGGACATACGACAAAAAATGAAGTGGATCCAAAACTCAAGTTGGCTACACGAGGAAACAATGGGGATTTAGTGACCACCGTTGAAACATTCACATGGCCACAAAAGTTTCGTATCAGGCTAAATTTTGTACTTTCACTTCATGCTAGTGGGAATGATCTTATGAATGGTTTGGATGGCATATAAACATCAAGGTGGAACCCATGAAGGTTTCAATGGTAAGAAACTCGTTCCCCAGTTTTCCCTCTTGTGTGGCTCACTTGAGTTTTGAATTCGCCTCATTTTTGGTCCAAGGTCCTAAAATGAGCTCTCAAAACAGAAGAACGGGGTGGATTTCTCACAAACATCATGGTGGGCCCCACCTATCATTCCAGCGTAAGAACTTTCTGTGGAAGGCTTTCGCAAGAAATCCGCATCCGACCTGGTGGGGGTAGTACCCAATCCGTAGGCAATGGAATAGGGATTTGGGTGGGACCTTGATTGTGGCCCCACCATGATGTGTGTTGTATCCACATTGTTCATCTAGGTCTTTGTGACCTTACCAACAGGTTGGATGGCAAATCAACATTTCGGTGGACCCCATGAATTTTAATGTTGGGGATTCAATCACTACTGTTTCCCATGTTATTGTCCACCTAAGATTCGGATATGCTTCATTTTTAGGATCATACCCTAAAATAAGCTTGCAAAATGAACGGACAGTGTGGATGTAAGGCACATACATCACAGTGGGCCCCACAGGGAACCACCAAGGATCAACCCAATTTGTGCGCGGAACCAGTGATCCGAGGATCCACCCAAACCACGTAGATGGAGTAGTGATGTGGGCGGGACCCTGATTGTGGGCCCCACCATGATGTATGTGTTGTATCCACACCGTCCGTCCATTTGGAGAGATCATTTTAGGGTATGAGCCAAAGAATAAGGCTGATCTAAAGCTCAAGTGGACCCCACCACAGAAAACAGTGGGGACAGTGATGGCCATCATTGAAATTTGAAACCATTTCTGGGGGGCCCACCATGATGTTTATTTGAGATCCAACCTGTTCATAAGTTCAGACAGATAGATATGGTCGAAGGGAAAGCACAAATATTAGCTTGATCGAAAACTTTTGTGGCCTCGAAGAAGTTTTTAATGGTAGGCATTAAATCCCTGCTGTTTTATGTGGTAGTGTCCACTTGAGCTTTGGATTTGCCTCATTCTTTGTCTCGTGACCTAAAATGATCTCTCCAAATGGATAGACGACATGGATATATAATACATACATCAAGGTGGGCCCCACTGAAAGGGCCGCACCGTCTTTCCTGCAACCGGGTTGCACTGAATCCACTCTCCCTTAAGGGGTGTGGATTAGGTGTTACCTGGGTAACAACTTAGTGGGTGTCAACCTTACCATAGGGCCCACCTTGATGATATGTTGTATATCTAATATGTGCATTCGTTTTTCCAACCCATTTTAGGTTGTGGTCCCAAACATTAAGCACATCCAAATCTCAGGTGGACCCCATCACATGAAACAGTGATGATTAAATGCTCATCATTAAAAACTTCCAAGGCCCAGTCGAGATTTGGATCTGCTTACACTTTGGGGTAACGTCCTTGAATAATCGAAAAAAAAAAAAAACGAATGAGTGGCGTGAATATGAAACACATTCATCAAGATGGGCCCCACACGGTAAGGTTAACACCCACTAAGCTATTATCCACATAACAACAAATTCGCTTCCTAAGTTGAGAGACCGAGAGAGAGTTTGAGAGTCTTTCGACTTGCTTCTCCGTTAAAGATGGCCGAGAGATCGTAATGGCGCAATCTATCCCAAATTCTCGCTGGAAATCATAACATTGACAAATCCCAACCCAAATCCCCATCATCCTCAATGAAAATATGGTTTCCCTCCAAAATAATTATATTCGAAGGGAAAAAGGTTTTAGGGATTTTCTTACATGATCCGGCATGTCAATCGCGTCCCACCAAATCCAGACAAAAGCAACCCCGTCAGGAAGATCACAAAGGTAAGATAAATTTTTTTCTATAATTTTTTTTCTTTGATATCGGTGATGTCAGCCGATATTTTGCGATATCTTCCGATGTATTGTACGATACGCATGAGTTTATCAATTTTTCTTTATTTTTTTATTTTTTTGAATTTCTAGGGGGTTTCATATCACTAGACTGTGATACCGATAATATCGGCCGATAGTATGGATATTGCGAACACTGATTAAGACATCTAAAAAGTAAAGGAACCAAAAAAACATTGGCCATCCCTCGTACCCAATTGGAGTTACGAGGCAGATCGAAGTTGTCATCTATGTCTTGATAAGGGCCTAAAATCATGTGTTGTCTTAATAGGGGCCTAAAAAGTAACGGAACTAAAAAACATTGGCCATCCATTTAATAAGGGCCTAAAAGTATGTGCTGTCGTAGAAAATTAGTGCAATAGTAACCACAATAAGTTCATATAATACAAATGCAAGTGCCAAACAGTAACTAAGACATTTGAGAAGTAAAGGAACTAAAAAACTTTAGCTATCCCTCATACCAACGTAGAGTTACGAGGTAGATCGAAGTCGTTATCTCTACTCGGTCTACCATAATATGGCTACTCAACGTATTAATAGTACTGTGACCATATCATCGTCTACTCGGACTGGTGGAGGTACTCACGAATCTCTAGAACTCATCCTCGAATTGTACGGGTACTCCCGAACGTGGGTGCTGTGTGATGGCAATCGATTGTGGCCAAGTAGGGTCTTGAGGGAACCAAATGACTTCAACCCCGACTCTCGGATGGTATCGAGCCTAGTCATATGATGGGTACTTCGATATATCCCTTCATACCCATAACTGTAACTGCTCTCCGTTAGCCGCCTGTATCCGTGGCTGGACGACTGTGACTGAGTGTCGTAGTCAGCATACTCACAATCGTAATATCCCTTGTGTGCATAAGGTTGGATGGAAGTGGAGCTCCCTTGCTCTGAACTGATATCATGGATGACAAGTTGCCTACAAGAGACTCCTTGGTGCGTGTGATTTTCTTCTTTCCACCCTTCTGATGTTGGAAATGTTGACTGTGTGCTGTTGCTCAACTTATCGAAGGAGCCGTTTTGAGTTCTTTGGTCGCTCACGACTTGGTCAAGGTCAATACCAAGAGTTGCACAACAAGAATCAGAGATCAAGGCCCCTTGCACAACAAGAATTAGAGAACATTTTCATTTTTGTGTAGTGTTAGCTTCTCATTATGTAATCTTTTCATCATATGCAATGAAAATGCTTTGATCATCTTGCAATTTATCTTGGAAGACTAAAAAATTGGGTGAGAGGAGGTGCCTAACCCCTTCTCCCCTCATAACCAGGCTTTTTTTTTTTTTCCACAAAATGCCAGTAGACCACTTGATCGGAGTCACGTTTGTTTCATTACCATGTATTTCTAGTTTTCTACACATACCCATTTGCAAGAGCTAGTGGAGATGCCATACATATAATCGTACACTAGTGATTTGAGTTGACGACTCATATTTGGCGAGAATACAGTGGGTCATGCCAAATCTATTGATGCCTTGGCATGAGTGTGTTTATGGGGTTTTTAGGATACATGGTTAAAACATTGACGCTATCCTTGCTGTCAGTTCTTTGGTTGATTTGGAGGGGAGCATAATAATGGGGCTTTGAATAATAGAGCAGAATCCTTTTTTTAAGAGGTAAATTGAGTGGAATCTACAGAGGTAGGTTTTCAGAAGGGCTAGGGGGCAATGTTTGTAGTATTGATATCATTACAAGTTTTGCTGGTTGGGGATACGGAAACAAGTATCGATATCGTTGATAATGTTGCCAATTCTCAAAAATGTATCGCCGAGTGAGGGAAGCACTGGGGAAACATGGGGAAAACGGTGGAATTTTTCAATAAAACTTTAGGAGATGCTACAATATTTGCATATTTAGAAGTAAAAAAAATTTGCTGAAAGTATGCATGTCACGGAGATAGCAACGACGAGCGGAGATAGCAACGACGAGTGGAGATAGCATTCATGGAGATAGCAACGATGAGCGGAGATAGTTCAGGGAGAAGTGATGCAACTAGTAGTAAGGGTGGTGAATATGGTGCCTCCACGGATCAGAAAACAGAGAACAAACAAGCATGCAGTCATCAGGATGACCTGGTTATCGAATCACAGATGGAAATCCTGGGTGACCATGACGCTAGGCCCAAACTAGAAAACCCCGGGACATTGCAATTGGCCCGGAATAGAAAAAGGAAAGGTAAATCTAATCAACACATCGGAGGTCGAAATGCATACTCAAGCTTCCCCACCCTTTTCGTGAAGGGTTTCCCTGAAGGATGGCCTCCTATTAACTTCGCCAGAGTTTTCGGCCGTGTTGGTGCGATGATGAACGTGGTTAGACCAAGGGATAGGAATAATGCCGACTACAGGGACTTCGCGCTAGTAAGGATGAACTCTGAAGAGGAACTGACTAGGGCTGTATGGATGCTCCATGGCGAAAGCTTTGGAGGGGTTAAACTCTTGGTCCAAAGAGTGAGATTCAGACCGGAACACAAATCAAAAGATGAAACTCCTTTAAAACCAAACCCGATCAAGAAGACATCTCCGAGACGTACACATCAGAAGAAAGACTTATCGTTCAAAGATATCTTACTTCGACCGAAGGAGACGGCATCAGATATTCAATCATCCAATATCAACATCGACAAATCCCATAAGAAGGTGCTTGGAGAGGCTTCAGTGAACGACCACCCACGCACAGACCGGGTGGTGCGTATCTCGCCTTTTGCTATGGATGAATCCAAAAGAAATCTTCAGAACTCAATGGTAGTGACGACTAGAGAAGATGCCTCGATCCCACATATCAGAACCTGGGTAGAAGAAACCTGCGGAATTCGACTAGAACAATATACCATCCGTCCAATAGGACACAAAGAAGTCTGGATAAAGCTTAGTCCAGGAGTTAACCAGGACATCCTCGTCTGCGCTGGAGCGTTGCATTCCGAGGGGCCGATCCTCAGGTTCCAGACCTGGGATGAAGTTTCCCTCTTCGGTATGGAAGATATCTGGATCCTCATATGGTCGGTCCCTCTGGAGTGTTGGTGTGAAGAATTCCTCCTCAACGCAGCAGGTGTTATAGGAAAATTCATCGAACTTGACTTTAAGATGCTCCTAGGTGAAGAGATGGGGGTGATAAGAGCCAGAGTGAGATGGAAGAAGGGAGAGCCGCTTCCCTTACATATCCAGGTGGAGGTGGAAGACACGATTATCTCCTTACCAGTGCAAATGGAGAACAAAAATGACCCCATTCCTCGCTGGAGCAACCTCTGGAGGACCAGGGGGACCGCTTATCGCTCGTCTGCAGCTCCGACAACCATGGAAACTAATGCAGGAGCACTATTCCCTTGCATCGCTGGAGTACAATCCCTCTGCCTCAGTAGTCCTGTAGCCATAGCTGGCTACAGCTATCGTGGGGATAGAGCTTTCCCAGTTCGCTCGACACGTGGCCTCGATAAGGCCTCTCTCCAGTCATCGAGCCCCACACCCACTACCATGTGCCTGATGGAGATATGACCATGTCTCCCTTATGCTGCCAATCCCTTGATAGGCGTGCAGTGGAATAGCCTTCTCATCCAAGGGACACGTGCCTCACCCTCCTCTCGTGCCAACAATTCGGAACTAGGGTGGAGAACGTCAGTAGGCTCGGGGGCCCACACTTGCTTAGCAATGCCTGCTCTCAACAATCCGACCATTCCACCCTTAGACTTCAACCATTCCTCCCATCCGGGGCTCTTTGTCGAACCACCCCACCGACGTGAAAAGTGTGACATTCCTACGTCTTTGGAGGGTGATGACACTCGAGCTACCAGAGTTTCCTGGACAATCCCCCCTCCTCAGCATCAATTGGCTTCGAATTCTTCTCTCGCCCCTCCTTGGAGAGGCCCCCGCGCATCCCCTTTCAATGGATTGAAGCCTTTGACGTGCGAGATTGAAGACCCACCCGAACTGGACTTCCGATCGTGGAACTCGGAGTATCAGGAATCCAGTCCTGTTTCCTCCCCCATCTCTCCAAGTAGCGACTCGCCAGAAAAAGGTCTATCCAATCTCTTCCAAGAGGAAAGCATGGAAGATTGCATAGAAGCTGAGCCTCTACAGATTCGGTCCGGTAATACTCCATAGGTTATGGACTATTCTCTGATGTCGAACAAGAACGCTGACTCTCAGAGGTTTGATCTGATTGATGTCATCCAGGGGAAGAAATGGATTAGGGATGCCATTGGTCATGTGGGAAGATCTCTCGGTTTATTGTTTGGGGACTGCCCAGAAGACTTCGTCACCCTCTTCCAATGTGTCGAGTCTCGCGGTCGACCATTACTAGCAACAAGATCTCCAAGACACCGCCCCTCCAGATCGTGCAGCAATAGAGAACTCCGTAGCCTCTCATCTTCCCTTGGTATTTCTCATGGCTCCAACTCGGGATCAGGGATCACAGGTAAAAGGGGCAGCTGGGTTTCTCTATGAAGATCCTTTCATGGAATGTTAGGGGAGTTGGCTCGATGCAAAAAAGAAGGCTTCTCAAAGCCAAAAGCGATCGTAATAATCCGGATGTTATTTGTTTCCAGGAAACTAAAGTTCAAAATTTCTCTCCTCAACTTTTATGCTCCCTCTGGAAAGCTCAAGATGTCAAATGGGTTGTGCTAAATGCTACTAGTAGTGCGGGAGGCATTCTAGTAGCTCGGAAATCCTTAGCTTGGTCCTTGATTAATAACTGGAATGGAGAGTTCTCTTGGTCGGTGATCCTGAAGCACCCCTTCTCTGATCTCCACCTCCTGATCACCTTAGTGTATGGTCCTACATCCGAAGGCAACAGAGAAGATTTCTGGTCGGAACTGAATGCTACTAGAAGCAAATTCGATAGCCCTTGGTGTGTATGTGGGGACTTTAATATTATAAGATTTGTCGAAGAAAAATCGCACGGTTCCAAATTTTCCTCAGCAATGCGGAAGTTCTCCTCTTGGATTAACGACCACGAGCTTTTGGATCTCCCCCTTCTTGGTTCCGGGTTTACCTGGTCCAACGGCAGGCTGAACTCGACGCTATCCAGACTGGACAGATTCCTTCTTTCCACCGATTGGATCGAAAGCTTCCCCTTAGCGTCCCAATCGGCCCTCCCGAGATCTACTTCTGACCACTGCCCGATTCTCCTCACTGCGGAAGATCAGAGTTGGGGCCCCAAACCTTTCAGGTTTGAAATTTCATGGTTGCAGATTACAAGTTTTTCCCAGCTCATAAAAGACTGGTGGTCGGGTTTCGCAGTAGAAGGCTACGCTGGCTTCAGACTTAGCAGAAAATTGAAGCTTCTAAAAGAGAAGATTAATCATTGGAGAGCCGAGGAGCTAAGCATGAGGGCAAAGGAAATGGATTCACATCTTTCAAATTTGTAGGAAATCGATGTCACGGCAGAAGGTGGCTCTATGACTACAGACCAGTTATCCAACAGAATCCAGATTATCCAAAACATCTCAGCTGGAGTGCTGGAAGATGAAATCACCTGGAAGCAATGATCACGTGCCAAATGGATCAGAGAGGGGGACAAAAACTCCCAAGTTTTTTCACAGCATCGCCAGCGCGCGTCTTAGATTTAACAGAATCAACAGTATTGAGGTGAACGGTGTCCGGATTGAAGACAAAAATCAGATAGGAGAAGAGGCAGTTAGTTACTTCAATGACCTTCTCAAGGCAGACGAGTGGAAAAGGTTCGGTCTTGAATCCCTGCATTTTCACAGTTTATCAACCTCTGACGCCAATAATCTGGAGGTTCCTTTCTCCCTAGAAGAGTTTAAGGCTGCTGTGGATGAACTGGGTGGCGACAGGGCTCCCGGCCCAGACGGGTTCCCAATCCTTTTCTTTCAAATCTTCTGGGAAGTGATTCAAAGTGACATCATGGACTTTATCAATGAATTTTTCGAAAGAGGGCACCTCTCTAAAGGGATTGAAGCCTTGTTCATTGCTTTGTTTCCTAAACTTCTGGGTGCAGGAAGCTTCAAGGAATTCAGACCGATCAGTTTGATCGGCAACCCTTACAAGATTCTTGCTAAAGTCTTGGTCAATCGATTAAAGCAGGTGGTTGGGAAAGCGATATCAGAAAATCAAAGTGCGTTCATCCCGGGCAGACAAATCATCGACTGCGCCCTAGTTGCTAATGAATGTCTCCATTCTAGCCTCAGATTTGGATCAAAGTGCATCCTATGCAAGCTCGATATGGAGAAGGCATACGACCACGTCGACTGGGGCTTTCTTCAGTACATGCTTACTCACATGGGTTTTGATGAGAAGCGGAAAGGCTGGATTAGGGAGTTCGTTGGGTCAGCTTATTTTTCGGTCCTCCTCAATGGTTCTCCCAAAGGCTTTTTTAAAATCTCCAGGGGGCTTCGTCAGGGGGACCCGCTGTCGCCCTTCCTCTATGAGCCCTTCCTCTTTCTCATAGTTGGTGAGGCTTTATCCAAAATGTTAGCCAAAGGTTAGACAAAAGGTATCCTTAGCGGATTCAGAATCGAAGGTATGGCCAGCCCGGTTTCTCATATCCAATTTGCGGACGAGACGCTCCTTTTCAGCGAAGCTAACCAGGAGATGGTGGGCAACATGCGCACAACAATCAAATGTTTCGAGGCGGTGTTTGGGCTGAGAGTTAACATGGCAAAGAGAGATTTTTGGGGTGAACAGGGACTAATGAGATCATATTTTATGCTGAATTTTTTAATTGTTCTAGCGGAAATCTCCCAACCTCTTTTGTGGGCCTCTTGCTGTGTTCTGGAAAGCCACCAGAATTCCTTTGGGACAAGGTCATTAACAGATTTGATCATCATTTAGCTAGATGGAAGTGCAGATATTTATCTTTTGGCGGCCGCATCACCCTCATCAAGTCGGTTTTATCCAATCTTCCATTATATTTTATGTCTTTATTCAGATGTCCTGCTTCGGTTTTGGCGATTTTGGAAAAATCTAGACGTGATTTCTTTTGGCATGGGTTAGACGACAAGAAGAAATTCCATCTGGTTGATTGGAAGGAGGTGTGTAAGCACACCCATGCAGGAGCTGGGATCAAATCTCTCAAGACAATGAACAGGGCTTTGTTAGGCAAATGGGTGTGGAGAGTTGGAACTGAAAAGGGAACCTTGTGGAACAACTTATTCAAAAGCAAGTATGGCTGCTCTGTGGGTGGATGGTCCAAAGACTTCTCCTTATACAAGACCTCCACCCTATGGAGGGGAATCCTTTCCATGAAGAAAGAGATCCTCAGAAATATCAGCTTTGTCATTGGTAACGGTGAAAATATTTGATTCTAGGAAGATGATAGATGGTTGGGGGATCTAGCCCTTAAAACGGAATTTCCAAACATACATCGCATTGCCCCAAACCAAGACATTTCGGTTGCTGAGTGTATCTCCTTATCTGGTGGGAACTTGGAATGGAATCTAAGAATGTAGAAGAAACTTACAGGACTGGGAGATTGCTCAGTATGCGGCCCACCTTCATCACATTTCTAATAGCAAGCCGGACCTCATATCTGAAGATAAGCTTCGTTGGAGGGTAGATAAATCGGGTATTTTCTCTATCAAGTCTTTTTACAAATCTTTGGACAACCCCCTCTCTAGTGGTTGAATCTATGACCAACCATATCTGGCGGTACCCGGCTCCTCCTAAGATAGTCTTCTTTGGGTGGCTGGTTGGCAAGAACAAAGTGCTTACGGTTGATAACTTAAAGAGGAGGGGGATGATCCTCCCTAATGTTTGCCTTTGTGCATGGCTGAAGAAGAGACGTCGAACCATTTGTTCGTTCATTGCTCTTACATCAACTAGATTTGGGCTCACATCTTAACCTCTTTTGGAACCACTTGGTGTTTTCCTAACTCCACCAGTTCACTCCTGAAGGCTTGGCACGGTGCCAGACTTGGCTATCAGTGATCCCTAATCTGGAGATTAGCCCTTCTAGTTGTTTGGTGGACCGTGTGGGAAGAGAGAAATGGAAGATGCTTTGGAGATGAGTCTAATTCGGCGGAGTGTTGCATGCGCAAAATCAAGCAGCTTATTGTAGAATGGGCCGTTAACGTAGACAATCTTAAGGGCTGTAATCTTGTTTTTCTAGGAGCGTAGTCGATCCGCTTTCTCAGCAGATCTGCTCCTTTCTCTTTTGTTTCCCTTTCCCTGAAATACAAATCTCGACTCTTCAAAAATAAAAATAAAAGCAACTAATTGTCTAACGCCCTTTCAAGTGGGAGCTTATTACATTATTCAAAATTTTGCAGTGGAAAATAAATAAAGCTAAATGTAATGCTATCCTTCTTTATTTAGAATAATCTTCCATAGAGCGATCATTACCCGCATCTTTGCTCTGTGCTTCACCTGTAATGTTTGTATGGTTGGAGAGGGTCAATGCCCTACTCATAGTGGTGGTTATCCTTTAAGATTAACAATAATTCAAGAGATTCATAAGAATAATGTAAGGGTTTCGATACATCTCGTACTCCACCACTACGAGTGGTATTGGTATACGCAACCAATCTACATGAATGTATGCCTA
Organism: Magnolia changhungtana; assembly: GCA_030180095.1. Lineage (NCBI taxonomy): Eukaryota > Viridiplantae > Streptophyta > Magnoliopsida > Magnoliales > Magnoliaceae > Magnolia > Magnolia changhungtana. The sequence continues at coordinate 1,661,537 of JASAUF010000324.1, read as the reverse complement.
ACATAGTATGTATGGTCTATCATACGTAGCGATCATCACAATATGGAATATAATTCATAGAAAACCCGGCTCACCCCGCCTCCCATACTACACCACACATGAATCGAATGATTTATGTGACACGATTTGATCATGGACCGACTATTTGCGACATCCAATCTCAGAAATGATGTAACACGCATTGCGGATTACTTACATCGATTTGTGCACCACTAAAAATCCATAGAATTTCGCGTTGATCAAGAGGGTCACTACTTAAAGCGCATTACGTCCATGATAAAATATATGAATCACTAGATGTGAGACCTCCACTCCAACACATCACTTGCATCAATAGGGAAATAAATCGAACCATGAGAGTTTTGAAATTCCAAGACATATGCTTAAGCCATAAAGGGAGGTAGCACAAGGTTAACCTAACAAAGGAGAAGAGTAGCATTAGGCTAACTCAACAAAAATAAGGGTAGAGGAGCAAAAGCCAATTCAATATAGAGTGGAAATACGCGTTGCTCTCAAAATTGGCAAAGGGCAAGGCTTGTATCCATCACCCTACAGGAATTCATAAAAATCACGCATAATTAAAATCATACCTTAACCATAATTCTCACAGGGATAAATATTCATAATGTTCTATTAATCAATGGGATAAAAATCATAGTAATACGAAGGTATGCAAAAAATAAGACAAATCATGTATATATAAACTCGAATTAGTGTAAGTTTAAAGGAATACCTCACCTTAGCCTTAGATGTAAACCCGAAGTAGATCTCGATGTAGGAGGGCTTCTACATGAGCCACGATGTCGCTCAAGGAAGAGGGAGACAACATGTGTGGGGAAGGAAGAAAAGGCACGGGCGTCTAGGCTTGGACGTCTCTCTCTCTCTCTCTCTCTCTCTCTCTCTCTCTCTCTCTCTCTCTTTCTCTCTTCCTCTCTTTCTCTTTCTCTCTTCCTTGGACGTGAGAGGGTGGTGGGCGTGGGATTTCGAATGGATAAGGGATGCACGCACTCTTTTATAAAGGGTTTCTCAAATTGAGTTTCTCATCCCACTTGAATTGGGTTTCTCCAATTTGTCTCTTCTGGCGATCTTTCTTTAAATCTAATTTGTTCACGTGACGGGGACATCGAATAGGGTCAGGATACACAATTTTCTTGGTGATTCGAAATTTAGATTGACTTATCTTGAAAGTTCTTATAGTGGGTGCCAAAACGAACCTAATCCCAATTAACGGTTCACACTTAATGATTAGGGTCCAATTTTGAGAGAAATGTGTAGTCAGGATAGGCAAACGGTTGGACAAAAATTGGTGGTTGATCGATGATGGAAAATGCCTAAATTTGAAATTTCACCCTTTGCACCAAAAGGAAGGAATTGGAGTCAAGACGGTCATAATTCAGTGGTGTAGGATCATAGATCGGGGTCTAAATTTTGTATGATCTCATAGTCATATGAAGCCAAAGTGTAGTCCAAATTTGAATTGCGATTGACCGTGTAATGTGGGTCAATCGAAAGCTGCAGATTTAGGAAGAGTTGGTAAGCCTAAAATGGCTAACTTCGTGCTTAAGGAAAAGCCTACCAAGGTGGGGTTCTTACATTTTACAATTGGTCCATGTAATGTGTAATCCGCTATGACTACTCACAATATTTCCTCACTCGATGGACACTAAAATCAACGATTAAGGGGCTGATTTGTCAATTGGGCCACTTTTACAATGATCCAAGGGCTAAAATTTGATGTGTATGGTTAATTTGTGTTACATAGGCATGGTATAAAATTTTACATCAAACGGATCATGAAAACCCTGTGATCTAGAATTCAAGGGTTTAGGTTATTGACATTTTCGTAATTATTGCTGATCTGAGAGTTTTGGAAAATCTAGCAATTCTTACAAAAGAACTTATATATAAATCATTACAAATAAAGAGTTATTCACCAAATAAGTTAAAATTATCATTACATATATCAAACAACATGATGGATGGTTAGATGACATGTCAAAAATAGAAAACCTTGAAAGTTAGTACTCTGACGATGTAGGTAGGTGGATGTACGGTCAGTTTCATAAACAGATGAACACAAAGTGGGTTTTTGGATTGATCAAGAGGTAAAACATGTATACCATTAGATTTAAGTTACTTGTTCACATATGTAAGTTCCTTAGATTGTAGTTCTGATGGTGGGTTAATCATATTCATAAGTGGTGAACAAGATAAATGGATCAGAATCTCAATTTGATATGTGTACGAGCAGATGCAGAGATCAAGTAGTTAGTTTACTATGATCGGGTGGTCCAAACTCAAAGTGGACGGTCAGATATCTTTACATAGTGGTGAATAGTTGACTGAACAGTTAGTTATGATGTACAAGTGGGAATACTTGGACATATGATGATCTTGTCTTAAAATCAACGGTCGGATGACTTGATCAATGGGTGAAGATTATTCCCAATGGTCATATTTAGGTTAGAGAATAGATGTAAGGTTATGATAGGTTAAATTGGTGACATACTCGTGTATTTACTAAATTAAATTTCATGGTAACACTCAAGAACTTTCAATACTCGAGTATTGAAAAGTTCAGGGTGTCACACCCCATGTGCATAAGGTGTAATGGAAGTGGAGCTCCCTTGCTTTGAACCTATATCCACAAGTGACAAGCTGTGTGCAAGAGACTCCTCGGTGCGTGCCGCTTTCTTCCGATGCTGGAAATGCCGACTAGCGGTGCTGCTTTCAGCGAGGATGGTGGACAAGATCCATGGTCTTCGTCTTGAGTGGCATGGTTAAAGTAGGCCTCCTTAGTGAATTAACCAACAGATCGTTGACTTTAACCCGTCGTGTAACCCTCACCATTGCCGCCTTCACCCTCGCCTCGACTGCCAGTATTGCCACCACTCCACTGGATTAGCCTCCATCCCCTCCCTCACTACCACCATTGTCGTCATCATTTCCATCACCACCATCAAATGGGGATGAAGTCTCATCATCGCTCAATATGACCTAATGACGGGGAGGGGGCTATGAAGGTGCCTTGCCACTCCCATAAGAACATACTAGACTCCTCATCAATGCATCGTAGGTGTTTGCCTCAGCCCTCTGGTCGTTGACTACCCAGTTGATGTTAATACCAAGAGATGCTGCTCCTTGGCTACCTTTAGAGCATGGTTTTCTTTTGCATCATCTAAATCAGTTGACTTGATCCACTCATAAAGTGGGTCCCTCCATGTCTTGATCTGCTTGTAGCTGCCTATCTTTCAACTTCATATTATGATGGTAGTATACGAGCTTTTGCAGCTTTTCATATCCTAGTTTGTTCTTTTTGTTGGTGTGTACGAGTGAACACGTGCTCTAATTCCTCTGCACGATGAAGAGGAAATAGTCTGGGCAATAACACGAATGACCAATAATTGCAGTGCAGGTACCTCGCCTTCGTACATCGCCCACCACTTACCTACATATCCATCAGAAGCATGTTTTACTTTAAACGGGCAAATGTAGTTAATTATAAACCTACTACTTAAGTAATCAAACGCACCCATAACATTACTAAAATGTGACAACTATGAACAAAGATTCCCAAATCACCATTTTTTTTTTTTTTTTGAATGATGATTTGAATTTATTTCAAAAAGGCCAAAAGCCTAAATAATACTGAGAGAGAGAGAGAGAGAGAGAGAGAGAGAGAGAGAGAGAGAGAGAGAGAGAGAGAGAGAGAGAAGGAAAAAAACAAAATTACAAATATGCCCAACTATCAAAAAGTTGATATGCCCCAATCGCACTTGATTCTATATCCATCTTACATGCCTCCGCGGAACCTCCTTTACGATTTCTAAAACATTGATCGTTCCTTTCCCTCTACAGAACCTAAATCCGAGCAAGAAGAAAAAAACGCCATATCTTCTTTCCTGTCTTCCCTTTGCCTCCTCCATGCCAAGATCGAAAAAAAGAAACAATTGAATCTAGCATAACCTAGTGAATTCCAAATTTAACAAGAAAACCATCCCACACTTTCTTGGCAAACTCACAATTAATAAAAAGATGATGCACTAATTCTTCATCTCGAAAACACATTTGACACACGTTTGGAAGAATCATACTTCTCTTGTGCAAATTGTTAATTGTGCCAAAGCAGCTACTGTTGGAGGAGCCCCGTATCGCCATAGATAAGCTATGTGGCTAACCTCGGCAAACAAATATCCCATCACTAATTCTTCGGTAAAAGGATTTCATTGAAAAGTTACCGAACTTTTCCACTAATCATATCATTGATTCCCTTCGAAAAAATACCAGGCGAACCTCGCTCAAAACTACCAACAAACACAATCATTCCTCTACTTCTTCATTTAAGTTTCTCTTACAAGGAGGAGCCCAAATAACATCCTCTCCATGGAAAGAAAAGCATTTAGCCATTGACAAATTTTCCTGTAATGATATGTTAGCTAAGAGAGGGAACCTCTCCCTCAACTTTATATCTCCTAGCCAAACATCCTCCTAAAATCTAATCCTCTCACCATTACCTAAGGAAAACCCCACTCCTTTCCAAATCTTATCTTAATCACCCATATTTGTAGAGAGACTTTAATAAAATAAATTGGTTTTACCATTACCGAAATTTACTCAATTTGCATTACTTGGTTCTCGAAATCTACTTTTTGCTTCAAGTTAGGGAACAACGTTTCATAAACGTAGTGGATGACCATCGTTAATCCATGATCCTCTTATAGTTGACGTTTGTAATGGAACTCAGGGTTCGGGCAATGTCGTCAAAATCATTATCCTATCGTAAATCGTAATAGGGGTTGAATTGTATAAAATAAAAAATGGTATGATTTTTTATTATTATGATTTTCTTAAAATTTTGGAAAAAGAATATGAAAAATATTAATAAATAAGAAAACAAAATAAAAATACTCATCAATTATCCTTTTACCATTAATATTCCATGTCATGATTGTGTTCAAGGATGTCTCATCTTTCCTTTGTTTTTTTTGTTCAAGAAATTTCCCTTAAAAAGATGAGGATCCTCTATTAATTTCTCGTTACCTTTCTTGAATGTAGAATCATGTTGAAAAAGCAGCATTTGATTTCTAACTATTATTCCACAATACAAGTTAGCGTGATCCTTCCCATCTATAAAAATATTCCAGATAAGTCATACATCAATTTGGTGTTTTGACTAGTTAAGAAGTAAGAAAGCAAATAAAAAGGCTCCATGATTTAACGTTGAAAAGAATATATATCATTTAATCTCTTATAAAGAACAAAATAAAATAATTTTCCTTTTCTAGACGGTTCTCATAAGCTTGTACATGGACCCCATCGGAGGCCACGTCTTATTATCCTCGGCCTTAAGGACCTTGTAAATCGGTTGTAGGATGGCAACAATGCTGTGAACTCTGTCCTAAAAGGAATCACTAAGCACCGTTCTTGCAATCCTGTGCACTCTGAGTTTGTCTCTGATTCCACTCAAAATATCTCTTAGATCTACACAAACCCCCAAGCCCCGCTCTATACTTGTACAAGTTGTCGAGTGTATTAAAGTTCATGACGAATCTTGTCGCACCCGGTTTGACAATATCCCCCTACCTAACAACGCTTGCACATCGTAGCTAACAACCATGAGTGACTATATATGAAGTTCGTTATCCTTCTTATTATCTCAATGGTGTTCTTGACTGCCTCCCTTCGACCTATCGCCTTGAGCATTGGATCAATGCAATGAGCCACACATGCGGTCCAATTGATATTGTACTTCTTCATCAACTTCGTCCTTGCCTTGATGAACGCACTACCGTTGTCCATTACAACTTGAACCACATTCTTTAACCCTACCTTTCTGATCACTCACTTCAAATGGTTTTATATATAAGAATGATCCTATATTTGGGCGGATGCATTAACAGACTTGAGAAAAACAGATTGCCTTGTACAATACACCATGAAGTTGATAATGGACAACTTTGTGGGTCCTGTCCACCCATTGCACATAACCGACACTTCATATGTTTCCCAAATTGGCTTGAGTTCATATTACCACGTGCATCTCCTTGTACTCCCGATCGAGGTAAACCCCTAAGATCTCCTATGGTATTGGAGGCTTCATGCCTATCTCCTTGTACCCACCCAATGCCCCTTACTCCTTTTCTTGACGACATTTGACCTTCTGCTATCTGCATACAAATACAACAAAAAATAACATCCATTCATTACACAATAATTGCTTAGATGTCATTAAACCAATTAACAAGTAATACATATTAACCATTGGCTTGCGTCCTGTCCACCCATTCTACATGATCGTCACTTCGCATGTTTCCTAGTTCAGCTTGAGTTCATATTACCCAAACTTGCATTTCCTTGTACTCCCGATCGTGGTAGACCCCCAAGATCTCCTAAGGCATTGGAGGCTTCATGCCTATCTCCTCGTACCCACCCAATACCCCTTGCTCCTTCGTTTCTCAACAACATCTGACTTTCTGCCATTTGCATACAAATACAACAAATAATAACATCCATTAACAATACAATAATCACTTAAATCTCATTAAACCAATTAACAAGTAATACATCAATTCATGCATGCATGCAAGTAAACATTTATCTATACATTATGCATCTATGCATAAATAAGCACATAAACACAATGCACATGCATAATGATCCATCCAATCCAACCATCCATACATCCAACCATCTAACCATCCAACCGTCCATCCATCCTACCATCCATCCGTCCATCCAATCATTCATCCAATCATTCATCCAACCATTCATCCAACCATACAACCATCGAACCATACAACCATCCATCCAATCATCCAACCATCCATCCAATAATCCAATCATCCAACCATCCATCCATCCAACCATCAATCCATTCAACCCAACCATCCAACCATCAATCCATCTATCTAATCATGCATCCCATCCATCTAACCATCCTACCAACCATACAACCATACAACCATCCATGTACACACACACACACACACATCCATGATCCATCCATCCAAGCATTCATGCATACATACACACATAACCATGCATCCATACAAAAAAAATTTCCAACGGAACCAAATGTTGAATAAATTACAAGATTATGCAGTTTTTTTTTTTTTTTAAATTTATTGTTATTATTATTTTTTTAATAATTAAAAAATTGAAAAACCAAAAGATTAGTAGATTACTTTGATAAACTTTTGACCATAAAAATGAAAAAAATGATAATAAAACAGCAATCTAAAATGAATAAGTTGATTTTTTATTTTATTTTATTTATTTATTTATTATTATTATTTTAATTTAGGAAATATAAATAAGTAACTATTTTTTTTTTTTTTCCTGAAAAGTAAGAGAACATCATGAATCGGTAGATCAACTCATCATGATCATATAAAAAATTTGGGCTCCAATCACTTATTTTCGGCAATAAAATGGGGAAAAATAGGATTTTCCCCAATTTCCCCAAATAGGGAAAAAAACCGATCCTCCAAATCGCTTGATTTTCCAACCAAATCCATATCAATACATGCAGTGTTTGAAATATCAGTATCGCGTTACATATCACTTCCTTGGGATACAGATATGTATCGGTTATCTCATGGGATATATCGTTTGTATTGAGTAATTTATCGTACTTTTTTGGGAAACATGGGGAAACATTGGGAAATTGGTTGAATTTTTCAATGGAACTTCAAGGATTGTTAAAAAAGACCTTAGTACACACTTTTAAATCATAATATCCCAAAAAAGAAGTGCACATAATAGGTTTCCTTTGTATAGGGTCATAAGCTATGCGCTGTCTAACTGCACTAATGCAACTATATTCAAATTGAATGCATAGCATTTATATTGTATGTGATCATTTCATTAAACACTCCTATATATTTTGAAATTAGTCTCAATTGACAACTGGTTGAAGGGAAATTTTGAAAAAAAATATTTTAATAATTTTTAATTAAAAAATGATTTTTATTTTCTGAAAATTGACAAGGACTTGACAAATTAATAGACTAGCCATCGTACATGGTTGGTTTCATATTTGGAGTGCACATTGCAAACAATTTGAGAGAAATTAGGAACATTTTGAATTTTCTCCAATCTTCCCCAAATCAGACCACCTACACTCAAAATTTGAAATTAGAGTGTACGTGATGATCATTTCATCAAATACTCCTAAATATTTCAAAATTAGCCTCAATTGATAGTTGGTTGAAGGAAAATTTCGGAAAAAAACATGGAGATAATGAAGAACCAATGGATATTGAAATCAAAGCTTCAACTCCATGAGTTTTCATGCAAAACATGAAGAACCAGTGGATTTATAACCATTTGACATTGACTTAACATAATTTTAACAAAAAAAAAAAAAAGGATCAGAAATTGGAAATGCTCACTGGATTGAACATGTGAAATATATCAGAACTACCTGTTCGTTTCGTATCGCACAGGTGGGATACAAGATATATCGTGGGATATATCGGCCGATATTTAAAACGTTGAATACATGAGAATCATGCGTAAACATGGATTCCAAGTTAAATTCATGTGAAAATATAAGAAAACAGACCATTACCCCAACTGATACTTTGAATGACAATTTCGCCCCCAAATATGAGCTTCAATCCATAGAGAATCAAAATGAATTGCCAATTTTCACCCCAGAGTGAGATCTGAAAAAAAATAAAATCCAAGATTCCTTGAATTTTCTTTTCTTTTTTCCCCCCTCCGGTTTTTGGTTATTTATGCACGAGAGCTGCTATCGATTCCAGAAATCAACTGGTATCAGTAAAATTATCACTGATACTACTGACGTTTGGAATTTATACAAATGGAGTTTGGGCAAGATATCGGTGATGTGAAAAAAATATCAATATTTGCGATATTTTGCTGAAACTTGGAAATCTGTAGATGCATTTAAGCGTCGGTATCGCCGACCTAGGGAAACTGATAATATTACTAATATTATTGATAATATTGCCGATATTAGGAATAATGTTAGGGGTAGGTAATTACATGGGCTCTGGGGACCCACTTTTCTATCAATCAGAGTGATGAAATGGGAGGGTTATTTGACATTGGCACATTGAATCTTGTTTTATGATTCTCTATTGAAGTTCAATTATCACTAGAAAGGTAAATTTTAATGTTAGTATTGGAAGAGAAAGAAAACTGAAGCACAATATATTGGTCTTGTATATAGAGAAACATGTAAAATTAACTTGGATATTTATTGAAAAATTACTATGACAACTAACTCTAATATTCATATAATGGTTAGGTTAGGTATCCTATTCCGAATGCTTATATTATGATCAATATATTTTGAGTAAATCCATACTGATATATAGACACACGCACACATGCACCCATCACGCACCACACGCACATGCGCAGATGCACAAACACACACACACACACAAACACATTGTATGCTCCCACACACGCACACACATGCGCACACACGCACATACACACAAACAAACTGTATGCATGCACACCCACCCACCTATTCAGAATGCTTACATTATCATCAATATATTTGAGCAAATCCATACTGATATTTAGACACACACATGCGCATGCACACACTCTGCCCCCATGTGCGCACACACACAAACACAATGTATGCACGCGTGCGCACCCACACACACAAGCACACTGTATGCATGCACACCCACCCATCCACCCATCCACGGCTTTTTCAGCTGGGTTTTTTTGCACACGCGCGCATGCACACACAAAAACACACATTGTATGCACTCATAGCTCTTAGTACTTAAGCTTCTGCTATATATTTCACATGCAAGATTGGGCCGACAGTGTGGTATGCCCATACATTGATTTGTGATGCAATACTATTATGTTCTCCAAACTCCAATAGCATCATCTTGGTTTTGAATATTTTCAGTTGGAGGCATCGAATTTTTGATGTCCTTAGTGGCAACCGACTTTCCATAAATGTAGCAAAGAGAAATTCCTTGATGCCTATAACCTTCACAATGGTAAAGATTAAAAATTACATAATGCTTTGCCTTCTTTCTAGGCTGTTTGTGAGAGATGATTCTCATCATCTCTTCGCTGCTCAGTTTTGTATTACTTGCTCTCTTTGAGTTAATAGCAGTGTTTCCAGTATTGACAATATTATTGATAAAATTGCCAATATTATCAGTATTGCCAGGTCAGTGACATCAAAACTCTTGGAAATGTAAAAAAGTTCAAATATCGCTGATATTTTTGATAATATAGGTGATACTTAGGGATATTATCGGTATTAGAAATACTTTGAAAAGAATTCGTTATGAAAGTTCCCTGGTATTGGCGATACCATTGTTAATATCCTTGATACTAGCGATAAATCCTCGATACTAGGAAAACATCCGTAAATAGGCAAAAATTGAAATTAGGAAAAATTTCCAATAGCTAATAAAATCTCCATTTTTTTGGGGGATTGTGTTTTTTCTGGAATTCTGTTCCTTTTAAGTGATTTCAATTTTCTCGAATTTTATTGAATGAAAGTTTGGATTTGTGGAGAAATCTCAACTCAAAACGAAGATGGGCTGTAACTCAAAAGTGATGAAAAATCCATTGAAACTTCAATTTTTTAATTTTTATTTTTCTTCAATTGTTGGCATGGATTGCAATGGAAATTCATGTATATGCATGATTCTCATCATTGACATGGATTTGAGGCGAAAAATTTAACGTTTAGGTGAAAAGGGGGGAAAATGGGGGAAATCTTAATTTTTCCTTTTTTATATTGGAAAATATGCGTTCTTCACTCTTAATTAATATGAAAATTTTATATATTAATTAGTGTTGGCCAATCTATTTATATATTTATTTGATACCAATTTTTTTCAACAATCCATGGTTAGGCCCCTATAAAATGGAAAGTTATTATGTATAGGCCCCTATAAAATGGATACGTATTAGGTATAGTTGTATTTTTGCTATATTTTGATTCCTACATGTGTAAAAATGTGTCCTTTAACATCTCTTGAAGTTTCACTAAAAAAATCCACGTTTTCACCATTGTTACCCTAATGTTTCCCCCAGATTGCGATATTTTTCTGAGTATCAGCAATAATGTCAGCTATACTGATACATGTTTCTGTATCCCAATCATTGATACATGTAACAATATCGATACTCTGAACGCTTGCTAATAGTAATAAAAGTCGTTTCCTTTCAGAAGAATTATTTAGATTGAGAAATGAAAAATAGTAGTGGGATAACATTCTTATTCATAATACAGTTTATATGCATATTCATCACACACACACACACACACACACACACACACGTAAAAAGCTTCACACTAGGTTTAACTAGCATTTTCTTATTGCTTCGTTTTGTTGACAGTTTGTTTAGTTAATCCTTTTTTCTAAAGGAAGGTTCTACCTTTCTTAATAATGGTATGTACATATTTCAGAATATCTTCAGAAAACAAAAAGCTTTGGAATATCTTCTACATGTTTGAAAGTGGCTGTGGATAATTGTTGAGAGGTGATCTGATTTTGAAAAGTTAGGATTGCTGCAGAATAGTTACTTGTACATTTCTCAGTCTATACATGCCCAAATAGCTGTGTGAGAAGGCTATGATGAAGACAGCGACGACGACGATGATGAATTTTTCAGTATGAAAGTTGAACCTTATCACAAACTGGCATCGTATCTAATAATTATATTCTAAACATTTCAGGTGAAAGGTTCTCTGAAATTGTTGGAAGTCCATATTACATGGCTCCAGAAGTACTCAAGCGGAACTATGGACCTGAAATAGATATATGGAGTGCAGGAGTCATTCTTTACATTTTATTATGTGGGGTCCCACCATTTTGGGCTGGTAAGGTTCTCTCATCTTATATTCCTTTAACCTGCTTGCGGTTCATTGTTCCGAATTTGTGATTCACATGTTTGTAGGATTGCTATGGATACTAGATTGAGCTTAATCTTTCTATTTCTTTTCCAGTAACATGGTTGCTTCCCAGCTGAAACAGATATATGGTTTTAAAATGCAGAGTCAGAACAAGGTGTTGCACTGGCCATTCTTCGTGGACACATTGATTTTAAACGGGATCCATGGCCAAGCATTTCAGAGAATGCTAAGAATCTGGTTCGACAGATGTTGGAGCCTGACCCAAAGCTTAGGTTAACTGCAAAACAAGTGCTCGGTATTATGCATCTCTTTCACATTTAAATTCCAAAGTTATACTTGCTAGCTTGCGATAGGACTTTAAACAGACATTTTATTGAAAAACAAGAAATAAAAACCATTAAGAAATACCCTTCCAAATTAAAAAAAAAAAAAAAAACCTTTAAGAAATAGGGAATGAATTCCCAATACAAATAGCCTCTTGATTAGTCCCCTCACAAGACAATTGGCAACTTTAATTGCCTCCCTCTCAACACGAGTAAACTAAATGTTTAACTTATGAGCCAACGTCTCAAATCTCACTAACTAAGAAAAGATTATTCCAAGGCTTAGGTTGCCTACAACATCAGAGGAATCCCCTTCCACGATCAAGGGTCTGGGGAGATCTTTAGCAAATGCTCTCAGCCCTCTTCACCCTTCCACGATCAAAGGTCCATGGAGATCTTTAGCAAATACTCTCAGCCCTCTTCACCCTTCCACGATCAAAGGAGGGATCTTTAAAAAATACTCTCCGTCCTCTCTTGATCCTGGGGAAATCTTTAACAAATACTCTGTCCTCTTTGACTGATCGATCAAGAGAGTCTACAAAGGTAGCTTTTCAACTCCCAACTATAGTTGCACAAAGTGTGAAGCGAAGCAGCAATAGATTCGGGTGCAGGAGGGGGTAGTGTCTCTTTCAAAATGTAAACGTATAAGTAGGTAGGATAATGGGGACATCTCGCACACGCGCATGCCCCCTTACGCACGTACGCAAGGAGGGCCCCACCTTCGATTTGGGTCGATGACGACATCCATGGACGGCCTCCTAGTTAGAGGACTGTGTTTTGGTTCCTTGGGGTGGACCCGATTATCATGTGGATCCCATCATTGGATCTCATGATTGTGGCCACTACCCTAGGTGACCTAGGACTTTGAGTTTTGCTTATTACCGTTATTAGGAATATCATGAACTGTTTAGATTGCATTGATTAATTGTTATTTTTGATTACTTTGTCTTTAAGTAATAGTACACGCACATGGCGCGACTTTTGGGGTATAAGTTTTTCATATAAATAGGCAACCCCTTGTAGGTTTTTTTTTTTTCATTGAAGATGATTAATAAAATTCTGCAGTTTCCTGCTTCTCTAATTCTCTGAGTTGTGGAAACCTAATTGGGTGCGAAACCCTCCCTTCTTCGAAGGGCTAACTACCTGGTGCGAAGCCACACCCATCCCAAATCGCCCCCATCTCCTACCCTCCATATTCCTCATCTCCTACAGTCATACCCTCATCAAATCCACTCACGTTTGCAGCTAATCTTTTCCCTACAACAGGTTGTCAGAATCTGGCCCTACAGGAGGGCTGAAACTTTGGCGGAGCACTGCGTTCAACCCGATCATCCGTTTGACCTAAAATTTGGAGGGAAGGTGGCCCAACCCTTGCTGACCAGGCCCTAGCTGACCAATTCCAGAATCGTGGGCCCCACACACGTGCGTCAGGCCGGTTTGCTGTCTACACACGCGGGCTGATCACAGGTTCCCTCTTGTCTCTATTTCACTCCTCTCTCGCCTTGTTTCTAGAACCCTAACCCTAGATCATCTCAAATCCCCAAGTTCTATTCCACTTTTTCCACCCTAGGGTTTCCCAAATTGAAACATGTGAATCCCTTGGATTGGGAAAATATTCCTATGCATGTGTGGATGAATCTGCTATCCTTTGAGCATTGTTTGGTATATAACTTTAATTGATCCAACCCTAGCATATGTAGGCCTGGACCCACAGAGATTCCCCTTGCTTGAGTGCTTGACTTTATGTGGGATGTGGAATTTTGTGTGATTGTTTTGAACTAGTATGATCTAAAGCTTGGAATCTCACATATCATGTTTAAATTTTCATGTCCTGCATCAAATTTGGTATCGAAGCTTAGGTTTTTCATAGGGGATTGCATTGCATGTTTAGGGTTTAGTCCACCCTCGTTTATTTTGCATTAAATTTCATCATATGGGGTTGTTTAGGACCCATCATTCACAACATAAATTGCTGAATTTTTTATTGTTAGAAATTCCCCAATTTTCATTGCTGAATTTTCTATTGTTAGAAATTCTCCAATTTTCATTGTTGAATTTTCTGTTAACAAACTATTTGGACAGTTATGTTGCTGGAAATTTAGGAGCATTGCATAGTTTCCCTCATATAGTCCTATGGGAGCATTTAGTCCCATTTAGATGCATATAGTTGCATTAGAGGACCTTTGAGTTGAGTAGGTAGTTGTATGCCCACACGTACTGGTCGCAATTTTGGGTCGCACCCTGCACGGCTGTTTGAGTCTTTGGGTAGGCGCTTGGAATAACGTATTGACCAATGTTGAGATCAGCTTAATGTGCGCATTACCCAACTAGAGACCTTCGCCTGGGCAAACCCCGCCATTGGGGAAGATGCCTAATCTCAAGCAAGTGGTCAGGAGGAAAGACAAGGGAATGGGGGTGACCAAAGAAACAGACATGGGCACGCACCCGTGCACTCATGCTTATGACCCATGTGCGCAACTCCTCGAGGGAGTTAGAGTAGAGACCCCTACGTTTAATGGCCATTTGGGCCCTAAAGCTTTTCTAGTTTGGTTGGCGGATATGGACCACTATTTTGAATGGTACGACATGTCGGATGCTCGTCGAGTCCGATTTGCCAAGATAAAGCTTATGGGCCAAGCAAAGAGGTTTTAGGTTACTGTGGAGCGAAAGAAAGAGAGGTTGAGGGAACCCCCAATAATCCATTGGGGAGAAATGAAAGAAACTCTTAAGGAAAAATACCTCCTATTCTCTTATCACTTGAGGTTGGTGAAGGAATCGAAGTCCAAGTCTAAGCCTCTCCATATTCTAAATACCAAAGACTTTGAGCGAGAGATTGAGTCGGATTCGATGGTGTACGTCCTTGTGGCTAGGGAAAGTGCACTAGAAGCTAGTGCAGAGTTAACCACTGAGGCCATTCCGGAAGTGTCCGAGTTTCGTGATGTCTTTCTCGATGATCTACCGGATGAGCTTCCCCCTATGAGGGATATACAACACGCCATTGATTTAGTCCCTGGGGTGACTCTACCAAACCTATCTGAGGTGGTCAATATGAGTCTGGGAAATTTGCTCAGGTGTTTAATGGGGGAGCACACCAGGACGTGGGACACTGCACTACTTATCGTCGAGTTTGCATTTAATAGTTCTATCAATAGATCCACAGGTTTAAGTCCTTTTGAAGTCGTTACTGGTTATAAACCTAGGAAGCCTATTGAGCTTGTCCCTATGTCCCTGTCTCATAGGCCATCAGAGTCTGCAGAGTACTTTGCACATCACATTCATTCATTGCATCAAGAAATTAGGTGAAAGATCAATACTAGTAATGAACATTACAAAATTTCTGCTGACCAATATAAACGATTCAAGGAATTCAATGTAGGGGACTTTGTGATGGTCCGCATTAAGCCGGAGTGGTATCCTCAGGGAGCCGTTCGTAAATTACACGTGCGTAGCGCTGGACCATTTAAAATTATAAAACGAAACGGTCTCAATGCGTATGCGGTAGATCTTCCACATTCCATGGGAATTAGTTCCACATTCAATTTGCAGGATCTAGTTGCATTTCAGAGGACCACTGATACATTATCCAGCTTGTCACCTAACCATCCTGATTCCCTAGACCTTTCCCTTGATCCATGGCCCCCCTCCCGACCCATCTTCCCAACCTCTACCTCCGCTACTTACCCTTCCCACACCCAGAGAGGAGATAGAGGATATTTTGGACCATCAGATAATATCGACGTCAGACGGCGGATTGCAAAAGTTTATGGTCAAGTGGAAGTCACGTCCAGCTTCAGACAGTACGTGGCTTACTGAGGAGGAGCTTCAGAGACTTGATCCTGACATTTTGAAGCGGTTCAGGAGTTCTGTTTTGCCAGTGGCGAAATCTTCGCAGCCGGGGAGAGTTGATGGGGACATCTCGTGTACACGTACCTCCCCTTACGCACGTACGAAAGGAGGGTCCCGCATTCGATCTGGATCGATGATGACATCCATGGAGAGCTTCCTAGTTAGAGGACTGTGTTTTAGTTCCTTGGGGTGGACCCGATCATCATGTGGATCCCATCATTGGATCTCATGATCGTGGCCTACTACCCTAGGTGACCTCGGACTTTGAGTTTTGCTTATTGCCGTTATTAGGAACTTCATGAACGGTTTAGATTGTATTGATTAGTTGTTATTTTTGATTACTTCGTCTTTAAGTAATAGTATGCGCACATGGCGCGACTTTTGGGGTATATGTTTTTCTTATAAATAGGCAACCCCTTGTAAAGATTTTTTCCGTTGAAGATGATTGATAAAATTCTGCGTTTTCCTGCTTCTCTAATTCTCTGAGTCGTGGAAACCTAATTGGGTGCGAAACCTTCCCTTCTTCGAAGGGCTAACTACCGTGGTGCGAAGCTACACCCATCCCAAATCGCCCCCATCTCCTACCCTCCATATTCCTCATCTCCTACAGCCATCCCTCATCAAATCCACCCACGTTTGCAGCTAATCTTTCCCCTACAGCAGATTTTCAGAATCTGGCCATGCAGGAGGGCTGAAACTTCGGCGGAGCTCTTTGTTCAAACCAATCATCCGTTTGGCTTGAAATTTGGAGGGAAGGTGGCCCAACCTTGATCGACCAGGCCCTAGCTGACCGATTCCAGAATCGTGGGCCCCACACATGTGTGGGCCGCCATCCACGCACGTGCTTCAGGCCGTTTTGCTGTCCACATGCGTGGGCTGATCACAGGTTCCCTCTCGTCCCTATTTCACTCTTCTCTCGCCTTGTTTCTAAAACCCTAACCCTAGATCATCTCAAATCCCCAAGTTCTATTCCACTGTTTCAACCCTAGGGTTTCTCGAATTGAAACATGTGAATCCCTTGGATTAGGGAAATATTCCTATGCATGTGTGGATGAATCTACTATCCTTTGAGCATTGTTTGGTCTATAACTTTAATTGATCCAGCCCTAGCATGTGTAGGCCTGGACCTGCAGAGATTCCCCTTGATCGAGTGCTTGACTTTATGTGGGATGTGAAATTTTGTGTTATTGTTTTGAACTAGTATGATCTAAAGTCTGGAATCTCACAGATCATGTTTAAATTTTCATGTCTTCATCATAGGAAGTGGGAGCAAGAGCGAGAGTCTGAAGTGGGGATTCAAAGTGGGATTGACACCTAGTTCGAAGGATTTTGGAACTAAGCACCCAACTACTCTCGAGAAAGACAGCCCTTTATTATTAGTATCCTGAAACCCTATTGTGGGACCTTCCACCTTGGCTAGCCTTGGGCGTTTGGGGCTCACAATTCACCACAATGGAAAAATGGGTTGCTAATAGTCACACCCGAACCAACTCTATGAAACTGCCTTCTGATCGCTTATTAACTTTTTCAATGTGGTTCCCAATGCTGTCAAAGATACTGCCTGTTCATTACAATAAGGCGAATTTAAGCACTGGCCTTGTAATCTTTCCTCTGATCTTGACAGGGCCCTGACCCCGACTTCGGAACACTTCAAATTGTCTTTTGAGACAACCAAGATATTACAAAGAGGTTTAAGAAGTAAGCCCACATCTTTCGGGCCATTAAACAATGAATGAAGAGGCACCAATTCTGTTTCCTGCTTACACATAAAAAGCACATGCTTGGAAGGCCATGCGCTCTATGCTAGAGCTGGAGGTAGTTCAAATTGCAAATTTAATATCTTGTCCACCATGGTGGTAGCGAACCAACAAAGCCAAACCTCCACATAGAGATGCAAGCCTACTTCCTTGGTCAAGATGTTTAAGAAAGGTTATGTGAAGAAATCTCCCTTACACATATTCCTCTCTACCCAAAATACAAAGGCCAAGTCCTGAGCAGTTTTGCTGTGGGTGTTCTAAAAACTATTTCACCAAAACCTCTTTACAACTCAAGACAAAATATAGTCTCAGGAAGTTCATTATGAGCTGTTATAATGCACTCACTTGGAGGCTTATCATTGCCTCAAAGTTTCTCAAAATAAGCTTGAGATTAAGTGCTTGAGACTCTGAAATCTCTCACCAAACTACTATTTGCAAGATTAACTTGAAGGTTCATCATTGCCTCGAAGTGTCTAAAAATAAGCTTGAGATTAAGGGCTTGAGACTCTGAAGCCTCCCTTAGAATAATACATTGGGATATCACATCATGCACAATATCGATAATGTCAGCCAATATTTCAGCCTATACCATCCATACATAAAACAATGCACAAAGATGTACTGTATCTGTTATGTAACGGGTGTAATGGCAGTTACATAACGGTAACAGTTCGGGCTGTTATGCGTTACAAGATCTTAATGGTCCGCTCCAAAACATCAGACTGTAACAGTCCCGAAACGTCCGTAGCGGCTGTTACAGGACTGTAACAGTTCGTTATGGTAAATAGCATACTAAAAAAAAAAAAAAACCCTATTATTTTATTTTTATTTTCCTGAAGAAGGAAAAAAAAAACCCCTAGCGCACCTGGGATGGGACTCTTCTTCTTCTTCAAGGATAAAGAAAAGAAAAGGGAATTTTACAAAAAAAAACTACCTAATTAATATGGAATTTACATTCTGGTACATTTTTCAAAAAGCCGCCTCGTAAATCGAGAGGGCTGGGGAAAAAGAGAATTGGGCTAGGGGTCTGAAAATGGCCTTCTCCTCTCTAAGTAGAGAAGAAAGGGATTGCTAGCTGGAAGGCGAAGACCGGATTTGAGATTCCAACAAGGTTATCCTCGATGGCCTTCTGGTCGTGGGCCAGTGATCGCTAACAAGGAATTGGGCCGATGGCATATGGAATACTGCATCTTGGGGAATGGGACTTCTCATTCTTTGCTAGACAACTCAAATTTGAGAGGGAGAAGCTCTCCCCATTTCATGGCCGTCAAGGAGTCCTCGGCAAAGCTCCAACCATATATTAAGGGTAAGGGCATTTGGGGGGGGGGGGGGGGGAGTCGATCACTCACAACAAAGGGAACTCCAAGGAAGCCGTTCGTCACCACAACATCCCTCCGGTTTTGGACTTTGCAACCAATGTTTTAAATATTGGCAGATATATCCCACAATATATCTTATATCCCACCTGTGCGATACGAAACGTATAGGTACTGTTGATATTTCTCACATGTTCAATCCGGTGAGCATTTCCAATTTCTGATTCAGTTTTTTTTTTTTTGGTTAAAATTATGTTAAGTCGGTGTCAAACGGTTATAAATCCATTGATTCTTCATGTTTTACATGAAAAATCATGGAGTTGAAGCTTTGATTTCAATATCCATTGGTTCTTCATTATCTCCATGTTTTTTTATTTTCCTTGAAATTTTCCTTCAACCAACTATCAATTGAGACTCATTTTGAAATATTTATTAGTATTTGATGAAATGATCATCACATACATTTTAATTTTGAAATTTCAGTGTTGGTGGTCTAGTTTGGGGAAGATTGGAGAAAATTCAAAATTTTCCTAATTTCTCTCAAATTGCTTGCGATGTTGCACTCCAAACATGAAACCAAGCATGTATGATGGCTAGTCTATTGATTTGTCAAGTACTTGTCAATTTTCGGAAAATAAAAATTATTTTTTAATTAAAAATTATTAAAATATTTTTTTTTTCTTTGAAATTTCCCTTCAACTAGTTGTCAATTGAGATTAATTTCAAAGTATTTAGGAGTGTTTGATGAAATGATCACATACAATCTAAATGCTATGCATTCAATTTGAATATATAGTTGCATTAGTTCAGTTAGACAGCGCATAGCTTAGGACCCTATACAAAGAAAACCTGTTATGTGTACTTTTTTAGGATATTATGATTTAAAAGTGTGTATTGAGGTCTTTTTTTTTTTTTTTTTCTTTAAAAAAAAATAAAAAATCCTTGAAGTTCCATTGAAAAATTCAACCATTTTCTCAATGTTTCTCCATGTTTCCCAAAAAAGTGCGATAAATTATCCGATACAAATGATATATCTCATGCGATAACTGATATGTATCTGTATTCCAAGAAAGCGATACGTAATGCGATACCGATATTTCAAACACTTTTTGCTACTTTTCCTATCCTATTCGTTTCTAAAATCTCTGTTGATTGGGACAAATATATGTTGAATCGCATTTTCCGGAAGAAAGGAAAAATCAAAGAAATCGTCCTGCCTCTGATAAGAGGATCAACTGCTTGCTGAGGGTTTGCTTTCGTTTGCTTGGGTTTTGTACAAGAAGCCTCGACAACGATCTCCTCTTTCCACAATGCATGTTTCAATGGGCAACATAAAACGGTTCAAAAAGCTCGAGTAAAGCCCCAACCTCGGCCTCTCAGAAGGGGGATTCGTCTCCTACATTTCCGACCTCCCATCCAGTCAGAAGTAGGAAGGTTCCCTTGTCGACCTTGGGAGGCTAATGTTCAAAGAAGTGGTTTTAGGGACACCTCATCTTTCTCCTTTGCCCTCATACTATTCCCCTCGCACGTGCACATCTTTCTTTGAGGGCTAGATCATCTCTGTTGATCAAGCAATGATTACAAAAGGCTTTGCTGCTTTCATAGTCATTCACCTCCCCTTCTGACGTTCATCAGTGGCTGGCATCTAGGTGTAACTTGCTGGTCGGATCTTACGATCTCATGCCCCTTTTGGAGATGGACTTCCTCCTCAACCTCCAACTAGGAACTACCCTGGATTTCATCCTCTTGGCCGGAGCCCTCCACTAGCACAACCTCATGACCTCCATCTATAAATGGGAGAACTTCTCCCCCTTTGGTTCTAGAGAAGTCTAGGCTCTCTTATTAGGCGTCCTGATTGAAATTTGGAATTACAAATTCCTTCTGGCCATAGGTTCTTGTGTTCGACCTGACAATAGAATCGGGGTGGGAGCTAAGATTTTCCAGAATCAAGATCAGAAAGAAAAATCGGATTACATTTCCTTCCTCGATGATCATCAAATCAGGGTTTGTTTTGCTTAAATTTTTTATTTTGTTGGAGCTACCTATTGTCTCTTAGGTTAGTAATCATGGCGGTCTCATGCCTCTGACGATCAGCCTCGATGAAGGAGGACATCCCCTCCCATACTCCACAGGACCACGGGTTGCTCCGATGCAACATGTCGACCATCCCTCTCCCACGTGCATCAACACCGCACACTTTTTGGTGCCTTCCTCGAGCTTGGGTGCGCATCCCCTTCGAGAACACATGTCATCTACCTTCATCTCAACCCCCATTCCTCCTACGAAATCCTAGCCATAGAATTTCAACACATGCATTTCTTGTGTGAACTACGACTTGCTGATTTTGCACACTTCTGCAGAGACCATGTGTGATTTCCCTCATCATGTTGCCTTTACAGGTGGCACCTCCACAGAGCCTGTTGTTGGGATGTAGATATCTCCTCCGCTGTCTCTCGATTTGTCTGGCGTCAGCGATGTTGACATCCTTTCGCTCTCTTCCTATTATTTCGATGCACGGGCACGTGACGTCACCCTCTGACCGAATGCTATCACGTTTTTCTGTAGCCTCAGTTGCTGAGAGTTTCGAGGATGAGGAAGGGAGTGATGTGGACTTTCCTCAACCCTACTCTCCCTCGTCCTTGATCCCTACGTTTCTCCCCTTCCTAGTACGAATAATGAAGTTGGCCACTCCCTTCTTTCCTCTCTTGTGATGGATCCACATGTCCCTCTCTATCTCCGTCATCTTTGATAGATCGGCACATCCTCTCCAACAATCTAGTTTCTTCCCACTTCAATAGTTTCCTCCTAGAAACCCACCCTTCCTCTTCCCGCAAACTCTCAGCTTCCTTCCTTTACCCCTCCATGGAATGGGCTTTGGTCCCTGCCCAAAATTCAGTCTCCTTTTACCCTTTCGTTATGGATATTTCTCATATTCAAATTGTTTCATGCTCTCTGTTAATCCATATTCAGATTTTGGAAGCATCCCTGAAAGGCTCCTTTTTTGCTTTAGTTGTTCTCATAAACCCCTCCTTTGGTTTCAAATGGATTTTCTCCTCTGTTTATGGTCCTTCCTCTGCCTCTTGTCACCTCCTCTTAGATGACCTAAAATTCCATCAGGTCTATATGGGATTTTCCCTGGTGCATCGGAGGAGATTTTAACGTCACTTGTTTTACATTTGAAAAAACTTATGGTAATCAGATATATCCAAGAACATGAGGCTCTTCTCTGATTTTTTTTTTTTTTTTTTGGGTAACAACCTCATTGACCTTCTTCTTCAAGATGTTAAGTTCACATGGTCGAATGGTTAATTCCAATTTTGTCATATCGCATATGCGATTGCACAATTACATATGCGGTTGCATATAAAATTTCGTTAATTTTTTTTCGAAAAATTTAAAAAAATTAGAAAACATGAAAAAAAGAAAGTAGGGAAAACTTTCCTAAGTTAATAGATAACTAATTTTATATGTTTAAAATACATTTGAGTGAAATAAAACTAATTAAACATCAAGTCATCAACATTCGATAATATAATTAACAAATATCAATTAACACTCGGTAAGTAAACAAAATGAAGAAGCTATTTATTCATTATTGATTGTATAAAATGAAAATATAATTTACAAGTCAATAAGTCATACACTAAGTTACTAACAAAATATACATTGATCTATTTGCCATTGCATTTGATCACCACCACCATCGTCATCATCGCTATCATCATTTGAGTCATCTCATTCTTCCACATACACTTCTTCTTCTTCTTCTGTTTCTTCATCATCTGTATGTACTAATACTTCATCAACATCCAATGGTGGACCGTTAGCCTGATCATCATCTCCTCCTATCTCCTCATTCTCTTTTACCGGTTGACTGCTATTACTTACCTCCCCTCCATTGCCTTCGAACGAAAGTAAAAGTACCTTATCCAGCTGTCGATCCGTATGCGACATCTTTAACTTGCGCCGATGATAAGTCCTCGCCACCAATTACCAGGTTCTCCGTCTTTACGAGGCACTCGTTATCTGCATTCACCTCATCTAAGCATATACAGTAAAAAAAACCAGGCTTATCTTTTCTAGTTTGGAATCGTTCTCGCAATTTCTGATTGTATTGGACAAAGACCAAGTCATTGAGGTTCTTTTGCTCAAGGAAATTCCTTTTCTTGGTGTGTGTCTGCATGAAAGAAAGTGCATTTGGCATTAGCTATTTACCTAATTAACTTACAATTACAAGCTGAAGTTACAATTACCAAACTGTAAGTCTGTAACATATTAACATATTAACATTTTCATTTCAAACTTACCGCCTTGAACGTGCTCTCATTGCACTCGTAATCACTGGCAAAACACGTGAGTCCAAGAATCCTCATGGCCAGCTTCTTTAGAGCTGGATCCTTCCTGTTCTGGTTCACTCCATAGGCAACCCACCAGTCAACTGAGAAAAACAGTTTAAGTAGGTTAAACTTTGTAAATTAGCTTGTAAAAAACTATTTGTAATAGAGCTGAGACATTCATACTACTTATTGGGCGATTTCCTTATCCAATGCCTGATGATGATATCCCTTGACAATATTCCCCCACTCTTTGTATAGAAGTCCAATAGAACTGAGATCTTGTCCCATTCTTATCTATTTGGAATCATTCTTTCCAGCATATTAATAAAAATAACCATATGTATAGTAAGTGCTTTTGCCAGATCGGGAGAAGTGAATAAACATGCTGGATTAAGGATGTAGGCAACCGAATACAATGGAGATGATATTGGGCTGCCCCACCTTCTATTTATAATATTTATAATGGGCTTGTAATCACGCTTTCTATAGTTAAATTGATCCATGATCTTATTTATTGTGCTCTCTATCGCTTCATATATGTAACCCATTGGAGGCAACTCATCCCCGTCCACGAATTACAACACAATGACTAAGGGCTCGGATGCTTTTAGCGCATTTACTACTTGAGTTCAAAAACTTTGCGAAAGGATTGTTTGTTGAGCCTGTTTCCTTAGCCTTTTTTAACTATGGGCCACTTGTAAAATCGGCCGACACCACAAAGCTTCCGAGTTCCTTTTTTTTTTTTTTTTGCATGTAATCTTTGTAGTGTTAAGAAGGTTGCAGTGAAACGGGTGATTGTTGGACGTAGTAAGTTACCCACAATATGTTTTCCCATTCAACTGAGAAGAAGGGCGTGTTTGTACATAAAGACCGTGATTCTTCTAGTCCCTGGAATTATTTTTTAAAATAACCTACCTATATCTTCTAATATCAGATCAACATAATGGGCCGCCTAGGGGGTCCAAAATAAATGGCATCTCTTCTCCATAAGAAGATGACTGACAGTTACATATGATGCTGCGTTTTCTGTAATTACCTGGACAACGTATTCCTTACCTATTTCCTCAACTACACTATCTATAATTTAAACAAGCAATCTCCAGTATGCGAATGGCCTGATGCATCCATGGACTTCAAGAGCATTGTCCCAACTGGTCAATTCACTAGAAAGTTAATGAGAGACTGATCGGATCTATCGGTCCATTCATCGGCTATAAGTGAACACCCATACGTTTTCCACGATTCCTTATATTCAGCTGTAAAGGATCATGTATAATGAAGTTTGGCTTTAAGGCACGTCTCCCTCATTTCATGATATGAAGGAGGTTTAAGCTCAGGTCCAAATTGACATATAGCCTTAACCATAAATTTGAAGCTTATCGATTTAACTGTGTTGAAAGCAATGTCGATTTGGTAAAACCACTTTGTGATATATTGAATATTGGTTTTTCTATCTTTTTGTTTATACCGGTTTTTAAAGTTATTTGAGCCGGCCCTTTGTCCGATCTCCTTTGGTTGACTACATCTTCGCAGTGTGGTCTACACCATCTATATATGGGCCTATGCCCTTGGGCTCTTTTCGACGCCGTTGGTTGTCTAGATCAACTTGGGGGGGGGGGAGATTCTATTGACGTAAGACATTATCACATCTCTTTTTTGATTGTATATCTATATACTCCATGATCTCCCTACGGATTTCTGGAGTATTTTTATTGCATGCTCTTGCATTTGACCCTGGTAAATGTGTAAGGTGTCACTTGTGCTGCGCAATGCTACTAGAACCCACATACCCACATAACTCACATATTATGTGAGTCTTATCTATAGCACTACGATAGTACCCATACTTGCAAAAACTAAAACTAAGAACTAAACTAAACCAATGTAAAGAGTTAAGACTAAAGAGATGGGGAGAGAGAGAGAGAGAGAGAGAGAGAGAGAGAGAGAGAGAGAGAGAGAGAGAGTTACAGACACTAGTAGTTGAAGAAAGGGGAGAGGGCGGGGTGAGTTACGCTTAAACTAGTAGCGAGAAAGAGAGAGAAAGAAAAGGAGAGAGAGGGAGTTGGAGTTACACTTATAGTAGAAAAGGAGAGAGAGAGAGAGAGAGAGAGAGAGAGAGAGAGAGAGAGAGAGAGAGAGAGAGAGAGAGAGAGAGTTACACTTACACTAGTAGTTGAAGAAAGGGGAGAGGGCGGGGGTGAGTTATGCTTAAACTAGTAGCAGAGAGAAAGAGAGAGAGAAAAAAGGAGAAAGAGAGGGAGTTGGAGTTACACTTATAGTAGAAAAGGAGAGAGAGAGAGAGAGAGAGAGAGAGAGAGAGAGAGAGAGAGAGAGAGAGAGAGAGAGAGAGAGAGAGAGACACAAATGACACAATCTAAAATTCGGAAATATATTCTTGTCTTGACTCTTGAATGTTGTAGACTTGTAGTAGAATGCAGATTCTTGCCTTCTTTGAACTCTTGCTTGATTTTTGAAATTTGAATATTGACTTGTAAGTTGTAAACTTGTAATTTGTAGAATGTAAAAATAAAAAAATGCTTTGCTTGACTCGTCTCTAGATTTAAATGTAGAGAAACAGAGAGAGATTCAAATTTCAATAGAAATGATCAAATGAATGTATAAATTGTAGAGAATGAGAATGAATGAATGTAGAAATGTAGATTGAAGAAATGAGAATGAATGAATGTAGAATTGTAGATTGAAAAAAATGAGAATGGATAAATATAGATTGTAGATTGTAGAAATGAGAATCTAGATGTAGAACTAGAAAATGAAATGAGAGAATGTTAGTATGTAACTAATAAGAGAATGTAGAAAATGAAATGAATGATAATAGATAGATGTAGAACTAGAAAATGAAATGAGAGAATGTATCTAGAAGCTTAAAAATAAAAAAATGAAGTGAAATGAGAGAATGTAAATTACTATATTGTACTAATAACTAATAGTAATTAGTAAGAAATGAAATGAGAGAATGGAAATTACCTAATTTATACTAATATCTAATAGTAATTACTAATTAGTAAAAAAAATGTAGAAAATGAAATGAATGAAATGAGAGGATGAAGAAAATGAAATGAGAGAATGTAGAACCACGTAATGCGAGACTTGGAATTCAATGTCTTCTTTATTTTTCTGATGTAGGATGATGGAAACTATACTAGGATGCAAGATGAGAGATCAGTTACACATTAATTTCAACAATCAACATGTAAAATCAAGCATATCCACATAATCTATTTGGAAATTCAGATTTATAACATGAAGATCCTAGGTTATCACATACGCGGTGCACAAAAATATAAAATAATTCAAGAGTGGCCCCACTTGGATGTAGGGACTTCCAATCTAGCATGGGTAGTGCAACAACTACGTGGATAGATGATGATGCAAGCAAAATTCTGGTTTGGGGAAAGTTTCACGAAAAAAATTCAGATTTTCACGAGGGTTTTGGATTCATGGATGGAGATTTAGGAATGGGGTTTCTAGGGATTCGAAGGATTTAGGGATTAGGGAGGTTTGGAGAGAAATCAAAGAGGGAAAACACCAAACAGGGGCCCACACGTGGCTACTCGTATGGACGCGTGTGCATGCGTGCGGGTGCACGTGCAGGTCCACACGTGGATTGGTAAAAGGAATGAGTGAGAGGATGGATTGGATAGGGTTTTGATGGGTTGAGAAGGTTGTAAGTGGAGGGGAAGGAGGAAGATGAGAAAAAGAGAATACCTTGTTGGAGAAGAGAGAGGAATGTACATTGGGGAATCCAAAAGCGTCTACCCTTCCACAAATCAATTGGGAGGGGGAGCGTTTCTCACAAACCCTAAAAAATGAGGAAAATTCCTTCACATAGAGAGCCTCTCTCTCTCTCTCTCTATATCTTTTCTTCTCAACATCTCTACTAGGCTTGCATGTCCACCCCTCCCGTGCTTTTATAATAAAAATTTGGAATAATGACAACTATGTAACTCACTTGAGTGAAATGTCCCGTCATCCAAAATAAGGAAGCTAAAACACTTATTATCAATCTCAACCATTAAATAAATTCTAAAAAAAGCAAAAAATATAAATGAAGCAAGATCAGAGTCTAAGGGGCACAGATCTGAAAGATCTAATAGCCCAATGGCCTGATCGACAAGATCCAATGGTCAGATCGACACGAAATAAAAATTCTATGACTAAAATGGTCTCCTAAGCAGCGCCACATGTATCATCCCAAAGTGGGGTCTTTCTAATGCACGTCCAATGCATGTGGGGTCTTTAAAATGGCTCGACAGGCCCCATCTGGAACTTGTCTCCCATCCAGAAAGAAAGCTGCGCTGATGTGGGTGGTTGTCTCCGTCTCTGGTACACCTGAGTAGGTCCTCTGATGTCCCGATCATCTTCTATCTTGAATCTTGATTCTTGATTAAAACTTGAAAAAAGTTGGAGCTTGGGCCTTGGAGACTTGGAACTTGAGATTTGAAATATTGAGAATGTAAGAGAATATGAGAGATTTGAAAGTATGAGAGTAGATGAGAGTTTTGAGTGAATGAAACTTGCATATAGAGGGCACTTGAAGGCCTTTTTATAGGAAAAAAGTCCGGATTTTGCCCAAAAAAAAAAAAAACCAACGGTCAGATTTTTTTACGGTTAGGCGAATATGCGATCGCATACACTGCATATGTGATCGTATATTCTTGCATATGCAATATATGCGATCGTACATATGCATTGATCGCATATGCCATGACTGCATATGCGATCAATGCATAAATATGCGCATATGCGATCACATATTTGCATATGCGATCGCACATGACAACACTGGTCAATCCCCTCCCATCCAATCCCACCTCGATAGATTCTTAGTCTCCACCGAATGGTTGGAATCCTTCCCATTAGTCACCCAGCATGGTCTCCCTCATCCTATCTTTGATCATTGTCCCATTCTCCTTGAATATGTGGAAGAGAGTTGGGGTCCAAAGTTGTTTAGATTCGAGTTGTCCTAGTTCGAATCCAAGGGTTTCTCTGATCTTATCTTCTCTTGGTGGAATTCTTTTAAGATTTCTGGTAGCACAAGCGTCATCCTAAGTCTCAAACCGAATGTACTTAAGTCCAACCTGATAAAGTGGAGGAAGGAGACTTAGGTGAATCTCGACGCTGCTGCAACTAATTGCCTTTTGACCATCCAATCTTTTAACACTTAGGAAGAATCCTCCTCCCTCTTCGTTGATAACAGAGCTGTAACCTGTAAGAGAGATCCTCAAAGTGGAAAATGTGAGAATTTCCCTTTAGCAAGAATCCAAATGGCGTCAACACTCAAGAGTTACTTGGCTGAAAGGAGGAGATAGCAACACAACTTTCTTCCACGCCATTGCTAGTGCAAGAGCTCGCTCCAACGAGATTGGTTCTATCACTGTTAGTGTTTTTAAGTTAGAAGAACAAAGCTAGGTATCAGTCACATAATTTCTTTCTATTCATCTTTACTCTCTTTTGAGAATTATTCGAGACCCACTCTGGATAACTTGGAGATCCCTTAGCTCGCTGCCATCAACTCCAATGGCCTTGAAAGTGCCTTCTCCGAAGAAGAAATCAAACAGGCTATCTTTTCTTTGGCTAGTGAGAAATATCCAAACTTAGATGGCTACCCGGCATTTTTTATCTTAAAAAATTCTGGGACCTAAGCGCGACATCTTTGCATTCATCTCTGAATTCCATAGCTCTGGACATACTTCTCGTGCGATGGGAGCCTCTTTCTTTGCTCTCATCCCTAAAATTGAAGAGGCCTCGGGTCTCAAAGATTTTAGGCCTATCAGTCTCTTAGGGGTCCCTTACAAAATTTTGGCTAAAATCTTAACGTCCAGATTACACCCTGTTTGTTCTCTCCACCATTAAATTTGAACCTCGGGGGGCCTTTCTTGCTAATAGACAAATTTTGGATTGCGCTTTACTAGCCCATGAATGCTTTAGACTCTCGTCACAAATCCGGAATTGGGGGAGTTGTCTACAAATTAGATCTAGAAAAGGCCTTCAACCACATAGATTGGACCTACCTAGATTACGTGCTGGGAAGATTTGATTTTGGTAGGAAATGAAGTGGGTGGATTTCTGCTTGCCTATCCTCAACTACTTTCTTTGTCCTCTTTAATGGGTCCCCCAAAGTCTTTTTTCAAGCTCTAGGGGCCTAAGGCAGGGGACCTTCTCTCCCCTCTCCTCTTCGTCATAACTGCTAATGGCCTTAGCCACATGTTATCCAAAGGGGCCTCTTTTGGTTATTTCAAGGGGTTCAGTCTCGCCCCTTCTTATCCCCCCATCACCCACACCCAATTTGCATACTACACGTTGCTTTTCTATGAAGCTTATGATTATGCTGTTTTTTGCTTTACGCTTGCTCATTAGATGCTTCGAATCCATCTCAGGCCTCAAAGTTGATCTTTATAAAAGTGAGTTGCTGGGAATTAATATTTCTAATTACAGTTTTCTTCCTTTGCAGATTTCCTTGGTTGCAAATCTAGATCCTTCCCTTCTAAATACCTTGGCCTGCCTCTCTGTATTGGAAAACTCCCCATCCATCTTTGGGATGTTGTTCTTGAAAGAATGAATAGGAAGCTTGCCCCATTGGAAAAACAGATAACTCTCGATGGGAGGCCGCCTTACTCTTATCATATTCTCCCTCTCTAATCTTCCATCCTACTTCATATCTCTCTTCCGATGCCCCAAGTCCATTATTCACAAGATTGAGAAAATCAGGAGAGATTTCCTTTGGAATGGGAACTCCCCCCATCCCAAATTTCACCTCCTCAGCTGGTTCGAGGCGTGTAAACTATACACTGAGGGGTTGGGATCAATGTTGTCATATCAATCGCACAATCGCATATGCGGTCGCATATATATATATATATATATATATATATATATATATATATAATTTTTTCAAAAAATTGAAAAAAATCTGAAAAATAAGGGGAAAATAAGAAAAAAATGAAAAAACATAAGAAAGTAAGGGGAACTTTCCTAAGTTAATAGATAAATAATTTTATATGCCCTTGCACTACATTTAAGTAAAATAAAACCAATTAAACAATGAATTAAACAATAAGTCATCACCGTTTGACAATATGGTTAACAAATATCATTCAATAGTCAACGGCAACACACTTGGTAAGTAAACAAAAATGAAGAAGCTATTTATTTATTATTGATCTATTATAAATTTATAACAAAATAATACTAAATGATAAATGCTACTATATACATTGATCTAATTGCCATTGTGGCATTTGATCACCACCACCACCGTCATCATCCGAGTCATCTCATTCTTCCACATACACTTTTTCTTCTTTTGTTTCTTCATCATCTGTATGTACTAATATGTCATCAACATCCAATGGTGGATTTTCAGCATGATCATCCTCATCTCCTTTTATTTCCTCAATTTCTTCCTCGAGTCGATTGCTACTATTCACCCCCGACGCCCCCTATCATTTGCCTTTGAGTGGAAGTATAAGTACCTTCTTCAGGTGTTGATCTGTATGCGGCTTCTTCAACTTGCGCATATGTCAGGTTCGGGTCCTCCATCTCTACGAGCCACTCGTTATCTGCATTCAACTCATCTAAGCAGATAGGGTAAAAGAAACCAGGCTTTTCTTTCCTAGTGATTCCTTTTCTTGGTGTGAATTTGCATGAAAGAAAATGCATTTGGCATTAGCTATTTAGTTAATTAGCTTACATTTTCATTTTAAACTTACCACCTCGAATGTGCTCAAGTTGCGCTCGCAACTGCTGGCAAAACACGTGATACCAAGAATCCTCGTAACTAGCTTTTTTAGAACTGGTTCCTTCCTGTTCGGGTCCACTCCATAGGCAACCCACCAGTGATGGAGACATCATGCACACACCCCCTCTATGCCCGTATTCGATGAGGAGGCAGGCCCCACTTTCGATTTAGATCGACGACGACATCTTTGAAGTGCCTCATAATTAGGGGGCTTCGTTATGGAGCTTTGGAGTGGACCCGATCATCACATAGATTCTACCATCGGATCTCATGATCATGGCCCACAACTTTAGATGATATAGGATTTTGAGTTTTGATTACTTTTGTTATTAGAAACCTCATGAACGGCTTTGATTGCTTAGATTAGTATTTATTTGCTTTAAGCTTTGGTAGTAGTGTTCGCACATGGCACAAGGGTACTTTTGTCATTTTTCTTTGGGTTTATGGTTTTCTTATAAATATAGTTATCCCATGTAGGTATTGCAATGATGCTCATAAATAAAAATTCTTGCGTTTTCTTCTTCTTTCTTTGGGTTGAAGAAATCGAATTGGGTGCGAAGCCCTCCCTTCCTCGAAGGGCTAACTACCGTGGTGCGAAATCACCTTCGATCCAAACCATCTCCATCCTCTTAAACACCAATTCCATCACCCTCAACACCCCTCCCATTACCAGATTCACCTCTTTTCGCATCCAAGTTTTCTCCTATAGCAGTGTACAAGCAGATTTTAGATTTCGGCCCATCTGAGGGGCTGAAACTTCGGCGGAGTACTACGCTCAAACCGTGCATCGGATCGACGCAAAACTTGGTATGGAACTTGTCATCTCTGGCCGATCCCAGCCTAGGAGGTGCTTCTCGATTTTGTGGGTCCCACGCACGTGCGGACAATCCATCACGCACGTGCGTTCAGGCCCCCTGGCTGTCCAGCGTGCGTAACCTTCCCACGTGGTCTCTTCCCTTTTATTTCCTTCTTTTTTGACTTTAAAAACTCCTTTATCTAAATCCCTAACCCTAAAAAGTCCCAAATCCCAATTATCCCCAATTTTCAAACCCTAGATTTTCCCCCAAATTGGAACTTAGTGAATTTCTTGAGTTGGGAATAATCCTTTGCAAGAATGGATGGTTCTTATACTCCCTTGGGCTTGTTTGGCTTATAATTTTATTGGATCCAGCCCTAAAGTTGTGTAGGCTTGGACCCCCATAGATTTCCCTTTTTGAATGTTTGATAGTATGTAGGATGTGGAATTTTGTGATTATTTAAAATTGGTATAATCTCAAGCTTGATCTCTTGCATTCCATATTTAATTTCATATCTTGCATCAACCAGTCAGCTGAGAAGAACAATTTGAGTAGGTTAGACCAGTGTTTAAATTATCGGCGATAATATTGAATTATCGCCGATATTTTTGGTATCACTGGCCCGTTGAAACCAAGAACCCCAGATTTCGTTTCTCTTGGATATCGGCGACATTTCGTCGATTTTTCAGATTTCGCCGATTTTTTTTCCAAAATTTCACCGACAAAATCGAGCCGTAAATAGTAAAAAAGAAAATTAGAATTTAGAATTACCACTTTCCGGAAAATCGAGAAGTGATTGGACTGTAGATCGACAGTGTGGTCTTTAAAAGTATGAAATAACCCATAAAATCCGGGATTTCGATGAGGTTTTTTTCTAATCTTGTTGGGATTTACATCGATAGTTGAATCTAGTTGCGAGCAGTGTTCGAAATATCGATACTATTGGCCGATATATCGGCCGATATTATCGTTATCGCACCCATGCGAGACGATACACCCCCGATAACCCCCGGAAGATACTAAAAAATCCCAAATTCAGATGTCGGCCGATATATCGTCTATATCGCACGATATTTTGACGATATCGCGCGATTTCCTCGAAAAAATCAAAAAATAAAATCGAAACTATCATTATCCGAAAAAATCGGAAAAAAAAAAACAAGAAATTGGATTTCGGTACCTGTACAAGAGATCGTTATCATTGAAAGCTTCCATTTGGTGGGCCATTCCAATCGAAGCTTCTTTCGTAGGTTAGTGCAAGCAAAATCTTTGATTTGGGAGAGAAATCCGTCAAAATCTGAAGAAATCCGAGTATTTGGGCGACATCGGGGGAAATCCTCGTCGAAATCTGGAGAATCTTCGCCGAAATCCGAAGATTTGGGCGATTTTAGGGTTGGAATCCGAAGATTTGAGAGATTTTAGGGCCGGAACCCTCTCTGCTTCGAAAAAAAAGGCATCCGGCCCTTTTTTTTGGAATAGGGTGGCGTACCGCACACCACCGACTGGTGTGTTTTCGTCGTCACCGAGTTCTGTGGGTCCCATCATGACGTATGCATTATATCCAAACCGTTCATCCATTTGGCGAGCTCGTCATAAGGCTTGAGCCAAAAAATAAGACAGATCCAAAGATCAAGTGGACCACATTGAAAAAAGTAGTGGAAGATTAAAGGTCTACCATTGAAACCCTTTTGGGGTCACAAAAGTTTTGGATCGATATGATATTTGTTTTTCCTCCTCATCCAGATTTGTGTGACTTAATGAATGGATTGGATGAAAAATAAACATTATGGTGGGCCCTACAAATGTTTTAACGGTGAGGATCAGTCCCCACAACTATTTGTGGTGTGGTCCATTTGAGCTTTGGATATTACTCATTTAATCTAAAATGACCTCTCCAGATGCATGAACGGTATAGATATAATAAAACATTACTGTGGGGCCCATTTAACTTTGAATAGGATGAGCGCCTGCGAAGGACGCGAATTCCCTGCGAAAGACTTTCGCATTGAAATCGGACTACGTACTGAGTTACTCAGTATGCTCTTATCGTACTGAGTAAACTCAGTTGGGCCCACCGCGAATGCATGTGGTTTATCCACACCGTCCATTCGTTTTTCCAGATCATTTTATGGGTTCAACCCAAAATTGATGCATATACAAAGCTCAAGTGGGCCATACCACTGGAAAAAGTGAAAATATTGATTTCAACGGTTGAAATTTTTCTAAGGCCCCCATTGATGTTTATTTGTCATCCAACCTGTTCATAAGATCAGAAAGACATGGATGAAGGGAAAACACAAATATCAGCTTGATCTAAAACCTCTGTTGTCCCCAAGAATTTTTCAATAGTAGATGTTCAATTCACACATTTTCCAGTGGTGTGGTCCTTTTGAGGTTTGGATATTCTCCAATTTTGGGATAAAGCCCTAAAATTATGTGTTAAAAGAGATGGACGGAGTGGATACAATGCATGAGTGACACTGGGGCCCACAAAGTTTACCCAGTATGCTTATCGTACTGAGTAACTCAGTACGCAATCCGCTTCCTTCGCATTAAGTTCCTGCGCTGGGAAGTAAGGTGGGGCCATTGTGATGTTTGTGAGAAATCCTATCCGTTCATCCGTTTTGTGAGTTTATTTTAGGACACGATGCCAAAAATGAACCATTTCCAAAGCTCAAGTGGGCCGAAAACATGATAATTGAATGTCCACAGTTGAAATATTCATGGGCCATGAAAGTTTTGAATCATGCTAATATTTGTGATGTCAGTTCATCCCTGTAGGAATGAAGTTATTAACGGTATGGATGGCATGTAAACATCACTATCGAACTCAGGTAGGTTTCAACGGTAGGAACTTCCCTAACCACATTTTCCTTTAGCACGGCCCACTCGAGCTTTATATACGGTTCATTTTTGGCATAGTCCTGAAATGAACTCACAAAACTAATGGAAGGGGAGGATTTCTCACAAACATCACAGTGGGCCCAATCTGGGTTCCTAGCACAGGAACTCCCTGCGAAAGGCTTTCACAGGAAATCCGCGTGCATATGGGGTGGGAACTATGTAGTGAGTAAACTCTGTGGGGCCACTATAATTCATGTCTTTTATCCGCTCCGTCCATCCATTTTACCATATAATTTTATGATTTCAGCCCAAAAAGTGAAGCATATCCAAAGTTCAAGTGGCCCACTAATGGTCAATCACCATTGTTTCCTATGATATGGTCTACCTGATTATTGGATCTACTTAAATTTTTGTATAATGTCTTAAAATGATATAGAAAAATAGATAGACGGGGTGGATATAGGATATAGTTGTCTTAGTTCAATCGGACAGCGCAGAGCTTAGGACCCTCTACAAAGGAAACCTATTATGTGTCATTCTTTTTTGAGATTTTATGATTTAAAAGTGTATAAGGAGGTCTTTTTTAACAATCCCCAAAGTTTCATTAAAAAATTTAACCATTTTTCCAATGTTTCCCCATTTTTCCCAAAAAGTGCGATAAACTATGCGATACAAACGATATATCCCGTGCGATAACCGATACGTATCTGTATCCCAAGGGTGCGATACATTGTGCGATACCAATATTTCGAACATTGGTTGCGAGATTGAAGATACTTTCGAGATTCCAAGATTACTACGGCTGTGCTGAAGAACTTGTGTGTCGACAAGGTTTTGAAAGAGTGGTTTTCGAAACCCTCTTTCCAAGCTCTTTCCTTATAGCTTAATTTTTAACGATAATTAAAATGTGTGTTTGATGCTACTAAAAAGCAAGGGTCACCGCCATTTTGCGTCGAAACAAAACTAATAGAATATGTAACTTTTAAGTTATTTTACAGTGTGAGTTTCACATAACATAATAAGATTGGTTCACGACCATTTTATATACAAAATTAATAGTTAAAATAAAACTTTAGAAAAAGAAGCCGCGATGGCTAGGTAGTGGATTAGGTGCGTCCCATTCTCACCTAAGATGATGCGGCCCACCATGATGTATTTGCCCATCCATTTTTCAGAACATTTTAGGGCATGAGCCCAGACATGAAGAAGATCTAAATCTTAGATGGACCATACAACAGTGGTGATTGAATGCCATACCATTAAAAACTTCTTAGGGCCCACCTTATGTTTCCATAATGTTTATTTGCCATCCAACCTATTGATAAGGTCACATAAATATGGATGAAGGGAAAAAACATATCTACTTGATCCAAAACTTTTGTGGCCCATTAATGTTCATCACCATTGTTTCCAATGAATGATAAGGTCCTCTTGAGAATTAGATCTACTTCATGTTGTCAGAAGATGTCTTAAATCTTCTGTCCGTGATGCTCGACCAGTCGAGGGATTGGCTCGACTAGTCGAAGGTCCCTTAGATTGGTCGAAGCCCGTTCGACTCGAAGTCCAGTGACGATGTATTTAGAGTTCCGAGGTGCTCGACCAGTAGAGGGACTGGCTCGATTAGTCGAAGGTCCCTTCGACTGGTCTTCGACTAGTCGAGGGTTATGCAGATGGTGCGCAGTTTATGTGCGGACTGCATAAATTTGAGGTGGTTTCTAGGGAGGAGCGTAAGTGGGGTTTCCCCATCTATAGATAGGAGTCTCCAGTGCCTTTATAAAGTATTCTAAGGCTTCCTAAAGGTATTCCAAGGGTTTGTAAAAGGGTTCTAGGGTTTTCAAAGGGTGTAGCAAGGGTGAGATTCGAGCTTGTTCGAATCGGGTAAGTCCTCTCTTTGTAATTTCTATTTTCATAGTGAAGATCTGTCGCGTTGTGCTATGGTTTTTTTTCGAAAGGGTTTTCTACGTTAAATCTTTGTGTTCTCTTGTGATTGCTTGGTGCTCTTGGATTGCCATCCTAGGTCTATATCCGTGTGATTCCGCAGCACAAACCCCAACAAGTGGTATCAGAGCAATCGTTGGATCACAGATCTGAATCTGCAGGATTAACAATAATGGGAAGCACTAGGTATGATATTGAGTAGTACTTAGGTAAAAATAACTTTGAGTTATGGAAGATCAAGATGATCAGCTCCTTAACCAAGCAAGGCGAGGATGGTGCTCTTGAGGCGAGAAAGTCTAGTATGACTGATGATGAATGGAATACTCTTGATAAGGCCTTATCCTCAATCCGTTTATGTCTCACGGATGAGGTTCTCTATAATGTTTCAAGGGAGAAAACTACGGCTAGTTTATGAGCGAAGTTAGAAGATATCTATGAGAAAAAATTCTTTGAAAATCACCTACACTTGAAGCGGCAGTGGTATAACTTTAAGATGACAGAGGGGGGAGATCTAGAGGCCCACATCAGCAACTTTAATAAATTAGTTTGCAAATTGTTGGATATGGAGGAAGTGATCAAAGATGAAGAACAAGCATGTATGTTGCTGAATTCTCTTCCGGCATCGTATGAGTCATTCAAGGACACTGCGCACCATAAATAAAACCTTGAGTGTCGACGCTATTATCTTAGCCCTTTAAGGGAAGGCTATGAGAAAGCTAAACGGCGACATAGGGACATCTTCTGATGTACTGATTACGAGAGGCAGGAATTTTGAGCTAGATACAGGATCTTTAAGACCTAGATCCAAATCCAAGGGCAAGGGTAAAGGAAAACTAAAGTGCTGGAACTGTGGGATGTCCGAACATATGAAGAAGGATTGTACCAATCCTAAAGCGAAAAAAGGAAATTCAGCGGCTTCTTCCAAGGAGGCCAATGTTGTCACATCTGATGAAGAGACAAGTGGTGGTGATGTATCGTCTGTGTCCATGATTGGAGACTTGCACGACAATCATGGAGATGAGTGGATCCTCGACACAGGAGCGTCATATCACATGACTCCTCATCGGAGTTGGTTTGCCAGTTACAGAGAATGCGACAGTGGACAGGTCTTTTTGGGCAATGACAATGCCTGTAATGTTGTGGCTATTGGTACAGTGAGCATCAAGATGTTTAAAGTTTGATTTCTCTCGGTGCACTCGAGGCTATAGGGTACAAGTTCACTGGTATTGATGGTGTCCTTAAAGTTTCAAAAGGGGCACTCGTGGTTATGAGGGCGCAAAGGTACGAAAACCTTTATAGGTTGATCGGAAGCACTTCAAAGGGTGGAGCGGTAGCAACTATTGCAGATTCCATGTCTCGACATGTGTGGCATGCTCTTTTGGGCCACATGAACGAGCGGGGCATGAAGGTACTTTTTGATCGATGTTTGATTTCAGCTTTTAAAAATTCTGATTTAGATATATGCGAGCATTGTATATATGGTAAACAATCTAGATTGTCTTTTAAATCAGGAAAACATGTATGTAAGGGAGTACTTGATTATATGCATTCTGACGTATGGGGGCCATCGTCAAAAGTTTCCATTGGTGGGTCATTATGGTTTGTTTCATTCATTGACAACTACTCCAGGAAAGTTTGGGTTTCATGAAACGTAAATCCGAAGTTTTCACTATATTCAAATAATGGAAGGTAATGGTGGAAAAACAGTCGGCGAAAAATAAAGGTTTTAAAGACTGACAATGGTGGAGAATTCACTTCCACTGAGTTTAATGATTATTGCAAGGATGAAAGGATTATCAGGCACAACACAGTTCACCAAACGCTCGAGCAAAACGGTGTAGTTGAGCAAATGAATCGAACTCTCCTTAAGAGGGCCAGATGCATGTTAAGTAATGCTGCGTTGGGCAAAGACCTATGGACAGAGGCCGTTAACACGACTTGTTATTTGGTGAACTGGTCTCCTTCAATGGCAATTGAATGTAAAATTCCAGAGGAAGTATGAAGTGGTCATAAGATTGACTACTCAGATTTGCGCATATTTGGCTGTGAGGCTTACTCTCATGTACCGTCAGTTAAGAGAGATAAGCTAGACCATAGAGCCAAAAAGTATAGTTTTGTTGGCTATGGTGTTGGTGTGTAAGGTTACAGGTTATTCGACAAGGTCACACGCAAGGTCATCACTAGCCATGACGTCAGATTTGATGAAAGCTCTCTATTCCGCAAGAATGATTAAGAGGAGCAAGATGAACTAGAAAGGTTGATCGTAGACGTCCAGATGGATATAGATGATACTCAGGCAGAGGCAGATGCGCCAACAGAGGTACAAGATCAGGTGGAGCAACCACCTGTGAGAAGAAACCCATCGCGTGATCGCAGGTTACCGGCAAGATATAGAGATGACTCTAATATTGCATATGCCCTCGT
The DNA here is from genome assembly GCA_030180095.1 of Magnolia changhungtana. Taxonomy (NCBI): domain Eukaryota; kingdom Viridiplantae; phylum Streptophyta; class Magnoliopsida; order Magnoliales; family Magnoliaceae; genus Magnolia; species Magnolia changhungtana. The sequence continues at coordinate 1,622,318 of JASAUF010000324.1, read as the reverse complement.
TACAGATGAGGGGGACCCATCTACTATTTAGGAGGCTTTCGGTGAGCCTGATGCAGAAAAATGGAAGGCGGTTATGGACAATGAGATGGACTCATTGCACAAAAACACACATGGGAGCTGGTGGAGCTTCTAGTGGGCCGAAAAGCGATCGGATGCAAATAGTTATTCAAAAGAAAACAGAATAGATACAAAGCTAGATTGGTAGCGAAGAGTTATGCTCAGAGAGAAGGAATCGACTTCACAGAGATATTCGCGCCGGTGGTTAAGCAGGTGTCTATTAGATTCGTGTTGGTGCTGGTTGCCCAATACGATCTCGAGTTGGAACAGATGGATATCAAAACTGCGTTCCTGCACGGGGAGTTGGAAGAGCAGATCTACATGAAGCAACCAAAAGGCTATGAAGTTAAAGGGGCAGAGAAAAAAGATTGTAGGTTAATGAGGTCATTGTACGACTTGAAATAGTCGCCTAGGTTGTGGTATAAAAAATTTGATTATTTCATGTTGAGTCAAAAATTTACTCGGAGTGAATACGATCACTATATCTATTACAAGATACTGAGTGATGACAGATTCATCATCCTAATATTGTATGTTGATGATATGTTGATTGCTAGTCATTATATGTCTGAAATTAACGTACTGAAGACTCAGTTATCAGGGACATTCAAGATGAAAGATCTGGGGGCTGCAAAGAGGGTCTCGGCATAGCTATTCATAAAGACATGAAGAAGATCAGGCTTTGGTTATCACAGACAGAATACCTTGAAAAGGTGTTGATCAAGTATGGGATGGACTAAGCAAAGCTGGTGAGCGTTCCTCACACCGCTCACTTCAAGTTTTTCTCAGAACGATGTCCTAAATCAAATGAGGAAAAACAGGTTATATCTCATGTGCCTTATTCGAATGCGGTTGGCATTTTAATGTATGCTATGGTCTGTACGAGACCAGATATTTCACAGGCAGTCGGTGTTGTGAGCAGATACATGTCAAACCCCGACAAGCAACATTGGGAAGCGGTGAAATGACTACTTCGATACATTTGAGGTACGAAAGACTATGTCTTAACTTTTGAGCAGACGGACAAAATTGGTAGGGTATGTCGATTCAGACTACGCAGGTAGTTTGGATTCCAAGAAGTCTACTTCTGGTTACACGTTTGTACTAGCAGGTGGAGCAATCAGTTGAATATTGAAGCTTCAGTCTGTGGTGCCTCTTTTCACTACTGAAGCAGAATACGTGGCAGTGACGGAAGCGTTTAAAGAAGGTATTTAGCTTAGAGGCATGATAAATCAGTTGAGACTTCAGCAAGAGGCCGTGCCGGTTAACTGTGATAGCGAGAGCGTCATCAATTTGGCTAAAAATTCTGTTTATCACTCACGTACTAAACATATTGATGTTCGTCACCACTTTATCCGACAGGTGCTTGAGGAAGGAGGCATAACCATGGAAAAGATTCACACCAGCGTGAATCCAGCGGACGTGCTCACCAAGGTCTTTCCTACAGTGAAGTTCAAGTTCTGTGCAACTTCTCTGGGCTTGGCGATGGCGTAAAAGAAGGACAGAGTGTGTACGAGAAGCGTTGATTGAAGCTATGATGCGATGCAGAGATAAGAGAAGAGGTTAAAAAACTACACGATTGAAGATTGAAGACATGGTGGAGATTGTTGTCAGAAGATGTCTTAAATCTTCTGTCCGTGATGCTCGACCAGTCAAGGGACTGGCTTGACTAGTTGAAGGTCCCTTCGACTAGTCGAAGCCTGTTCGACTCAAAGTCTAGTGAGGATGTATTTAGAGTTTCGAGGTGCTCGACCAGTCGAGGGACTGGCTCGACTAGTCAAAGATCCCTTCGACTGGTTGAAGACCTCCTTCGACTAGTCAGGGGTTATGCAGACGGTGCGTGGTTTATGCGTGAACTACGTAAATTTAAGGCGGTTTCTAGGGAGGAGCATAAGTGGGGTTTCCCCATCTATAAATAGGAGTCCCTAGGGCCTTTCTAAAGTATTCTAAGGCTTCCTAAAGGTATTCCAAGGGTTTCTAAAAGGGTTCTAGGGTTTTCAAAGGGTGTAGTAAGGGTGAGATTCGAGCTTGTTCGAATCAGGTTAGTCCTCTCTCTTTGTAATTTCTATTTTCATAGTGAAGATCTGTCACTTTGTGCCATGGTTTTTTCCCGAAAGGGTTTTCCACGTTAAATCTTTGTGTTCTCTTGTGATTGCTTGGTGCTCTTGGATTGCTATCCTAGATCCATATATGTGTGATTCCGCAGCACAAACCCCAACACTTCATTGTTAGGCTCATGCCCTAAAAGGGTCTTGCAAAACAGATGGATATGGAATACATCCATCAAGGTAGGCCCTGCGGTAAGGGCCAGAGTCTTGGGTGAGGCCGACCCTGCATTTTATCAACTACCAATGGTTGGATGCATGGATGGGATGGGATGGCTGGTTTGATGGATGGACAGATGGATGTTTGGATGGATAGATGGGATGGATGGATGGATGAATGTTTGAATGATTGGATGGGATGGGATGGGATGGTTGGATGTATGGATAAATAGTTAGATGCATGAATGAGCTGGGATGGTTGGATGGATGAATGGATGGATAGATGTGATGGATGGATGGGCGGATGAATGTTTGAATGATTGGATGGGATGGATGGATGGACGGATGAATGTTTGAATGATTGGATGGGATGGATGGATGGACGTATCAATGGATGGGTGGGATGGTGGATGTTTTGATGAATAGATGGGATGAATGTTTGGATGGATGGATGGATGGATGTTTGGATGGATAGATGGGATGGATGTTTGGATGATTGGGTGGATGTTTAGATGCTTGGATGGGATGGTTGGATGAATAAATGGGATGGCTATTTGGATGATTTGATGGATGGGATGTTTGGATTGTTGGATAGATATGATGGATGGATGGATGGACGTTTGATGGATAAATGGAATGGGTGGATGATTTAATGTGATGGATGGATGGATGAGGTTGATGGATGAATGTTTGGATGATTGGATGGGATGGTTGGATGAATGGGATAGTTGGATGGATGGATGGATGGTTGGTTGGTTTGGATGAGATGAATGGATGGATGGGTGTTTGGATGGTTGGATGGATGGAAAACGTGGATATACAATACATACATAAACGTGGGGTCTAGAAATGTGTGCTTTTTTTTAGTCATTTATTTTTATATGTTTTAATTATTTTATGTGAGCTGCATTTGTATTATATAAATTCATTTTAGTTACTATTAGAGTGATTTCTTCCGGCAGCGCATGCTTTTAGATTTCCATTACAAGAAAACTTATTATGTATGCATTCTTTTTGTAATTTTTTTATTCCTAAATATGAAAATATGTGTATTTAGGCATGTCCTAAAGTTTCACTGAAAATTTCCACATTTTTTCCTATGTTCCCCCATTTTTCCTAGCATTTCTGGTTATCGGCGATATTATTGACGATAACGATATTTTATCTTTATCTTCGGCCAGTGAAACTTGTATCGATACCAACAACTTGAACACTAGGTTAGACTTTGTAGATTACATTGTAAAAAAAACTATTTGTAAGAGAGTTGAGACATTCATATTAATTACTGGGCAATTTCATTGTCCGATGCTTGATGATGATATCCCTTGAGAATATGCCCTCACTCTTTGTATAAAAGTCCAGTAGAGCTGAGTTCTTGTCCTGCTCTTCTCTATTTGGAGTCATTCTTTCCAATATATCAATAAATCACCATATGTATAGTAAGTGCTTCTATTGGATCAGGAGAAGCGAATAACAAGCTAGTTTAAGTATATAAGCAACCAAATACAATGGAGATGACATTTGGCTGCTCCATTTTCTATCTATAGTATATTTATTTGGCTTGTAATCACGCTTTCTATAGTTAAATTGTTCCATAATCTCATTTCTCGTCTTCTTTATCGCATCATATATGTAACCCATTGGAGGTGTCTCAACTCTCATCCCCGTCCACCAATCACAACATAATGACTAATGGCTCGGATGCTTTTAGCACATTTACTACTTGAGTCCAAAAACTTTGCAAAATGATTGTTTGTTGAACCTGTTTCCCTTCAGCCTTCTTTGACGAAGGCCCACTCGTAAAATTAGCCGACACTACAAAGCTTCTAAGTTTAGATTTTTTTGCATGTAATCCTTGTATTATTAAGAAGGCTGTAGCGAAACAGGTGACCGCTGGACGTAGCAAGTTACCCCCAATGTGTTTTCTCATTCAACTGAGAAGAAGGGCGTGCTTGTACATAAAGATCATGATTCTTCTAGGCCTCGCAATCACATTTTAAAAATAACCTACCTATATCTTTTAATATCAGATCAATACAATGGGCTACACAGGGGGTCCAAAATAAACGACGCCTCTTCTCCATAAGAAGACAACCGACAGCTACATATAAGGCTGCGTTGTCTATAATTACCTGTATAACGTATTATTCACTTATTTCCTCAACTACATTATCTAGTAAGCTAAACAAGTATTCTCCAGTATGCGAATGACCTAATGTATCCAAGGACTTCAAGAACGTTGTCCCAGTTGGACAATTTACCAGAAAGTTAATGAGAGACCAACCAGATCTATGCATGGGCCATTTGCCCCAACCCCTTTGGTCGGCCACATCCTCGGGGTGTGGTTTACACCATCTATCTATGGGCCCATGCCCTAGAGCTCTTTTTGAAGCCGTTGGTGGTGGTCTAGACCGCCTCGTCGAAGTAGGGGAACTAGGACTAGCTTCATCTACATCAACCACGTTTATATCTTCGTACGTGTCTTGTTCCATATATTCCTCCTGACGTAGGGCACTATCGCATCACTTTCTCGATTGTTTATTCATGATCTTCCTTCGGATTTCTGAAGTATTTTTTTCACATGCTTTTGCATTTGACCTCGATAATTGTGCAAGGTGTTGATTGTGCCGTGCAATGCCACCAGAACCCACATACCCACACAACCCACATATTCTGTGAGTCTCATTCGTAACACTACGATGACGCCCATACTTCCAACCCAGGTCATTCAACTTGGGTTTCAAGGAGAAAGATTGGGAAGAAGACATGGTGTGGTGTGTGTATTGATTCTTCTTGTTATAACTTGAAAGTTGTAAACTAGTAAAAAGTAAAGACTAAAGAGATGAGAGAGAGAGAGAGAGAGAGAGAGAGAGAGAGAGAGTTACACAATTACAAAATCTAAAATTCGGAAATATATTCTTCACTTCTTGTCTTCACTCTTGAGTCTTGAGTGACTCTTGAATGTTGTAGACTTGTAGTCTTCTACTCTTGTTGCTCTTGTAGAACGTAAATTCTTGCCTTAACTCTTACTTAATTGTAGTCTTCTACTCTTGTTGTAGACAAGAAGTTGTAACCTGTAACAAACTAAAAATAAAAAATGTTTTGAGTCTCTTGATTCCTAAATGTAAAGAAAGAGAGATAGAAAGAGAGAGTGTGTGTATGAATATGAATGAATATTATGTAATGTAACTAGAGAATGAATATAATAAATCAGAGAATGTAGAAAATAAAATGAATGGGAATTATGAGATGTAGAAAATGAAATGATATCTATAAGAAACTAGAAAGAGATAGATGTAGAAAATGAAACGTGAATGTGAGACTTGACTTGGAATTCAATTTCGATGTATTCTTGTTTGCTTTACTTTCTTGAATCTTGATTGAAACTTGAAAGAAATATGGAGCTTGGGCCTTGGAGGCTTTGAATTCGAGAGTTGAAAGATGGTGTAGAAATCGCAAATGCCACTGTCGCTTATGCGATTTTTGCTCCAGTGTGCGCATATGCGTTCGCATATGCGAATGTGAGGTCACACATGATAACCATGGCTGGGATAAGAGTCCTTGTCGACGTTAACTCTGCCCCATTAGGTAAAGGCTTTGGTGTTTTAACACTAAGGTAGGAAGGATGTGGAGGGAATTTGTTGCTGCCAAGTATGGAGTGGAGGATGGTGGCTGGTTTTTTAAACCATCCTCCCTTTACAAGGCCTCTACTTCTTGGAAAGCTATTTCTGCTCTAAGGAATTCCTTTTCTCTAGGGCTCTCTTTCAGCCTGGGTAATGGCTCAAATATCAGATTTCGGTTAGATGGTTCTCAAATAGACCATTAGTTGACATCTTTCCCAATTTGGCCAATTCCTTCTCCAACATTTCTGCTTTTGTTGCAGATTGTTTCTTTCTCCTTGGCTTTGGAGCTTGGTGCCCTCCCTATAGGAGAGACCTCTTCGATGCAGAGATTGAAGACTCTCCTCCTGTTGTAGGGGATTCAAGCTTCACTAACTCAAGATGATAGCTCTCCTGGTCTCTCTTGCTCTAGGATCTTCACCATAAAGACCTTCTACACGTCTCTCCTCCCTGCAAAGTTCAATTCTTCCCTTCTTCTAGACTTACAAGGCTCCTCCGAAAGTGGCTGCTTTCACTTGGTTGCTTGCCAGAGGAAGAACCCTGACTACAGACAACCTTCAGAAACGTGTTCTGATTCTCCCTGATGCCTGTCCTCTTCGCTTTAGTTCGCAAGAGTCCATTCCCCATCTCTTCATTCATTGCCCCTTCTCGATGGCAATATGAAATTCTATTTGTGTTAAGTTCTCAGTGCAATGGGTTCCTTCAACCTCCATTCCCTCCTTCCTTTATGAGTGGCACTTCTCGATCTGGACAACGATTCTACTTCGCTGTGGAGGCTTTCTGGGTTGACTACCTTTCGGGCTATTTAGTGTGAAAGGAACCTTACTGCTTCCGCAACTCCTTGCCTTCTGTGGTTGCTGCTCTCATCTTCAGGGACGTTCAGGAATGGTCTTCCTATCTCTCTCTCTCTCAAAGGCAACCACCTTCTCCCCACTCTCTTGGCGTGGCTCTTGTAGATTGAGGCTCTTGGCCTGGTTTAGTCGCGAGTTGTATAGGTTCTTCAGGGTTTTTCTTTTTGTTTGTTGCTTAAGCTTTCTAAGTTTTTTTGTTTGCCCCCCTTGGGCTCCTATGTTTGTCCCTGTTTTTCTCTTTTAATATATTGCATCCTTAAAAAAAAAAAACCAATATATCTATCATTCCACTACCTACCATCGCGACTGTGTTGCGAGCAAATGGGCTGGTGGCTCAGGTGGGCCCCATTGTGATGTTTATGTAAAATCCACCCAACCACCAAGTGTGTCACCGGATGTTAGGCTACGGGCCCAAAATTCAACTCCATCTGTTAATCAGCTGGGCCGCATGATTGGAAACATTATATAGGGCAACGCTCACCCTCCAAATTGTTTCCATTGGTGTGGCCCAAGTGAATCATGGATTGGTATGAATTTTGGGCCCAACGCTCACCCAACCCACCCGCACGTGCGCGGGTTCCTATCCGCACGTGTGTGGGGCTCACGAAACTGGAAATGGCCAGCTAGGGGTTGGTCGGCCAGGGGAGGTCCACCCTCACGCCAAGTTTCACGTTGATCCGAGGTCCGGTGTGTGCGTGGTGCTCTGCCGAAGTTTTGGCCCCCTAGTGGGCTAGAATCTGAAAATTTGCTGTAGAGGAGAATTTGGGTGCAAAGAAAAGATAAATCTGAAGATGGGAAGGTTGTAGGAGATGATGGATGTGGGGTGTAGGAAGTAGGGACGATTTAGGATGGTTGTGGCTTCGCACCACGGTAGTTAGCCCTTTGAGGAAGGGAGGGTTTCGCACCCAATTAGCTTCTTCAACTCCGAATAATAGAGAAGAAATAACGCAGAATTTTATTCATAAACTTCAATGGAAAAAACCTACATTGGGTTGCCTATTTATAAGAAAACCCTAAAACCCAAAAGCTGCACCATGTGCGCACACTATTACTTGGAGATAAAGTAACAAAAATAGCAACTAATTAATGCAATCAAAACTGTTCATGAGGTTTCTAATCACGATAATAACCAAAACTCAAAATCCTAGATCATCTAGGGTAGTAGGCCACGATCATGAGATCCAATGGTGGAATCCACATGATGATCGGGTTCACTCCAATGCTCCATAGCACGGCCCCCTAACTAAGAGGTCCTCCATATATGTCGTTGTCAATCCATATCGATAGTGGGGCCTTTCTCCTCCTTGAGTATGTGCATAGGGTGGGGGCATGTGCATGCGCATGATGTCCTCATCAAAGGCTCTAATCTGAGCATCTTCCGCCACTTAATCTTTGTATTTTGCTGAACTTTCTTTAGGTTTGGGGAAAGTTAGATATTTCAAATTTTCTTTTATTGGTGAGAAATAGCTCTACAGATGTGGCCCATTATAAGTAATTTTCTCTGTTAAGTTTGGTTGGTGTCAGTGTTTTAAGTATCGAAGATATCGATCGATATAGCCCACGATATATCCAATGTTTTAAATATCAACGATATCGGCCAATATATCCAACGATATATATTGTATCCCACCTTTCTGATACGAAACGCACAGTTAGTGCCAATATATCCTCCACGTTCGATCTAGTGAGCATTTTCAATTTTTGATCTCCTTTTTTTTTATATTAAAATTATGTTAAATTAGTGTCGAATGGTTACAAATTCATTGGTTTTTATGTTTTGCATGAAAAGTCAGGGAGTTGGAGCTTTGATTTCGATATCCATTGGTTCTTCATGTTCTTGACTTTTATTTATTTATTTATTTATTTTTTTTAATATAGAAATTTTACTTCAACCAGCTGTCAATTGAGACTAGTTTCGAAGTATTTAGGAATATTTGATGAAATGATCATCACATACACTCTAATTTCGAAATTTGAGTTGGTACGATTTGGGGAAAATTGCGTGCAATGTTGCACTCCAAACATGAAATCAAGCATGTATAGGGCCGGTTACTAATTTGTTATGTCCTTGTCAATTTTCGGAAGATAAAAATCATTTTTAATTAAAAATTAATAAAAATATTAAAATATTAAATTTATTTTGAAATTTTCCTTTAACCAATTGTCAATTGAGAATAATTTCGAAATATTTAGGAATGTTTGATGAAATGATCATCACATACATTTTAAATGTTATACATTCAATTTGAATATAGTTGCATTTGTTGAGTCAGACAACGCATGGCTTAGGACCCTATACAAAGGAAACTTTTTATGTGCACTTCTTCTTTGACATGTTATGATTTAAAAGTGTAGATTAAGGTCTTTTTAAAATCCTTGAAATTTCATTGAAAAATTCAACCATTTTCCCAATGTTTCCCAAAAAGTGCGATAAATTACACGATATAAATGATATACCCCATGCGATAACCGATATGTATTTGTATCCCAAGGGTGTGATATGTAACGCGATACCGATATTTCGAACACTGGATATATCTTGTATCCCACCTGTCCAATATGGAATGCATGAGTAGTGGGATATACCCCACATGTTCGATTTGGTGATTATTTTTTATTTTTGATCCTTTTTTCCTTGTAAATCATTGTTAAATCAGTTTCAAATTGTTATAAAGCATGAAAAATCATGGATTGGGAACTTTGATTTCGAGATTTGGAGGAGATGGGTTGAGTTGCGGAAAATTGAAAACAAAAAATCAAAATTTTGCAATTTCTCGCAAATTGGTTGCAATCTATGTCCAAACATAAAATCAAACATGTTTGTAACCTGAGTTACTGAAAATTAAAAATAAAAATCAAAATTTTGTAATTTCTCGCAAATCGGTTGCAATCTATGTCCAAACATAAAATCAAACATGTATGTAACCTGATCTAGTGATTCTTGTTTTGCTTTTGAATGTATTGCTTGTATTTCCACGTCTTCTTACATTTATAAATTATATGAATCGACTTTGAATATGGTTGCATCAATTCAGTTAGACAACGCATAGATCATGACCCCATACAAACAAAACCTACCATGTGCACTTGTTTTTTGTAATGTTTTGATTTATAAGTGTGTATTGATGTCTTTTTAAACAATCACTGAAGTTTCATTGAAAAATTTAACCAATTTTCCATTGTTTCCCCATGTTTCCAACAACAACGATAATACAGTATGCGAAACAACTGATATATCCAATGCGATAATCAATACGTATCCATATCCCAAGGGTGCGATACGTAACACGATACCGATATTTTGAACACTGGTTAGTGTATAATATGAAGATTTACCAACTTAGATGGAGGCCAAAGGCTGGTCATGTCTTCATTCTTGGCATCCATGTTTGAAGGGGAAATCAAACACACAAGGGAAAAACTTTTTAACTTTAACGTGCATTTAAAAAACAACATATATCGATGAACATGATCAATTGATGGCATTGTTTACTTCAAAACTCCCAAACACACTTGCTCTTTAATTCTTGCCACAAACAACTTCCTGATGCAGGCTGAACATGGGCCCACAATCCGTGGGCTAGGCCCTGTCCCATTAAGCAAAAGCCCAAGCCCAAGCTCTATAGTTGGCCCATTGATAAGGAGGCCCAAGCCTCCTATCTAAGTAGGTAGCTAACAAACTCAATTAGCTAGCTATGCAACAATCAATCAGTCAAACTTCTTAATTGCATTCTTATCCCTTAGGCATTTCTTTTATTACTTTTTCATTTTTGTAATAAGTCATTGGTTGCCAATGACATTATGAATCTTCTTTATATGTACGTCTTTGAGCATATATAAGGGCCTAGCATGGGTATTATAAAGGCACATTTGAATTGAATCAAATTTCAACAATTGTTCTCTTTTACTTTGTTTGTAGTTCTTGTGCTTAGCTTAGAAGTGCCTATGCTCGGGTGGGTCCTCCCCATCAGCTGTTTGTGCTAGTTTGTATTAGAGCAGGTTCCAACGGCTGGGTTGAAGTTCTGGATCAATACCAATCTTAATACTTTGTCTCCAGGTTCTTTAATCATACATTTTTACATATCACCCCCCACCCAATTCACATTTTTCTTTTCTTTTACATACCTAAAAGTTTAATCGACAAGAGGAGACTGCTGAAACTTTGGCAGTCATGTAACCCCCAAAATCAGCCCAATTCCAACCCAGTAAAGCTCAAAAGAATTAGCCCCATTCCTTGTTGAAGAGCAAAGATATTCTGATGCGACTCATAGATATGAGTTATATTCTTCTCGCTTGAATATCTATCTCAAGTTTTTTCACACTGCCTTGGCTGTGCTGAAAAAATTAATGTTCGCACTAATATGAGGCTCCATACTTCCCTAACAAGGCTCTAATCTGAGCATCTTCTGCCACCTAATCTTTGTATTTTGCTGAACTTTCTTTAGGTTTGGGGGAAGTTAGATATTTCAAAATTTCTTTTGTTAGTGAGAAATACCTCTACGGATGTGGCCCATTATAAGTAATTTTCTCCATTAAGTTTGGTTGGTGTCAATGTTTTAAGTGTCAACAATATCAACCGATATATCCCACGATATATCTTGCATCTCACTTGTGCGATACGAAACACACAAGTAGTGGGATAGATCCCACATGTTCAATTTGGTGAGTATTTTCGATCTCTTTTTTTTTTTTTTTTTTTTTTGTAAATCATTGTTAAATCAGTCTCAAATTGTTATAAATCTATGATTTTTCATGTTTTGCATGAAAAATCATGGATTGGGAGCTTCGATTTAGAGTTTTGGAGGAGTGGGCCGAGTTGCGGAAAATTGAAAAAAAAAAAAAAAAAAAAACAAAATTTGGCAATTTCTCACAAATCGGTTGCAATCTATGTCCAAACATAAAATTAAACATGTATGTAACTTGATCTAGTGATTCTTATTTTGCTTTTGAATGTATTACTTGTTTTCTACACGTCTTCTTACATTTATAAATTATATGAATAGACTTTGAATATAGTTGCATCAATTCAGTTGGACAACATATAGATTAGGACCTCACATATTATATGAATAGACTTTGAATATGTGCACTTGTTTTTTTGTAATGTTTTAATTTATAAGTGTGTATTGATGTCTTTTTTAACAATCACTGAAGTTTCATTGAAAAATTCAACTCATTTTCCATTGTTTCCCCATGTTTCTAACAACAACAATAATACAATATGCGATACAACAGATATATCCCATGCGATAATCAATACGTATCCGTATCCCAAGGGTGTGATACTAACGCGATACCGATATTTTGAACACTGGTTGGTGTATAATATGAAGATTTACCAACTTAGATGGAGGCCAAAGACCAGTCTTGTCTTCATTCTTGGCATCCATATTTGAAGGGGAAATCAAACACACAAGGGAAAAACTTTTTAACTTTAACGTGCATTTAAAAAACAACGTATATCGATGAACATGATCAATTGATGGTATTGCTTGCTTCAAAACTCCCACACACACTTGCTCTTTAATTCTTGCCACAAACAACTTCCCGATGCAGGCCGAACATGGGCCCACAATCCATGGGCTACGCCCAGGCCCATTAAGCATAAGCCCAAGCTCTATAGTTGGCCCATTGATAAGGAGGCCCTAGCCTCCTATTTAGGCAGGTAGCTAGCAAAATCAATTAGCTAGCTATGCAATGATCAATCAATCAAACTTCTTAATTGCATTCTTATCCCTTAGGCATCTCTTTTATTACTTTTTCTATTTTTGTAATAAATCGTTGGTTGTCAATGACATTATGAATCTTCCTTATACGTACGTCTTTGAGCATATATAAGGGCCTAGCATGAGTATTATAAAGGCACATTTGAATTGATTCAAATTTCAACAATTCTCTTTTACTTTGTTTGTAGTTCTCATGCTTAGCTTAGAGGTGCCTATGCTTGGGTGGGTCCCAATGGCTGGGTTGAAGTCCTGGATCAATTGCAATCTTGATATTTTGTTTCCAGGTTCTTTAATCATACCTTTTTGCATTCCCCCCTTTCTTTTCTTTTACATTCCTAAAAGTTTAATTGACAAGGGGAGACCCTGCTGAAACATCGGTAGCCATCTAACCCCCAAAATCAGCCCTATTCCAGCTCATTAAAACCCAAAAATCAGCCCCATTCCAACCCAGTAAAACCCAAAAGAATTATCTCCATTCGAACCCCCCAACCCCCACCACCACCACCACCACCACACACACACACACACAAACACACAAAAACCCCATTCCCGCCCATTAAAACTCCCCAATTCAGCCATGTTCCAGCCCATTAATACCCTCAAAATCAGCCTCATTCTAGCCCATTAATACTCCCAAAATGAGCCTCATTTCAGCCCATTAAAATAAAATAAAAATTCAGCCGTATTCCAACCCGTTAAAAGTGAAAATAAAAAAGAAGAAGAAAAAAGAGAGCCATATTCTAATCTAAATCCAGCCCCCATTACAACCTATTAGAAGTCCAAAATCTCAAACCATTAACGGTCCCAATCCGCCTTATTTCAATCCTTTAAAGCCTAAAATTTCAGTTTATTAACAATGTTTTGTTCCTTAAAAAAAAAAAAAAAAAAAAAAAAAACTACCATATATTCTGTCCTTTACTTTACTAGCATCAACCCCTGATACAATGTTTAGCCATGGTGGTCACATCAATCGAGAGAGACTTTCTGATCAACAACAAGATAATTGCACTGGTCCTTGGGAGTCTGTTTATGACTTCATACAATGGTTCTTTGCAGAGAGAACCCATGATGCCTCGATAGAGATGCCCAAGAAAGTACAAGTTGAAGTTCCAGAGTTCACGGGTCGTCTTGATGCAAATGCATTTGTCGACTGGATTACAATGCTTGAAGATTATTTTGCATGGTATGACATGGATGATGTCCGATGAGTGACCCTTTGTCTATGTCAAGCTAAAGGGCCTAACAAGAATTTAGTGACGAAGCATTGGCAACAACGATCTCATTATGGGTCGTCCTGGTATCACCAATTGGGCTAACATGAGAGAGAAATTGGAAGGTAAATATCTGCCTTCAGAATACATGGATATTCTTCTTTAGGAGTTCTTTGCGTTCAAACAGAGAACTTTATTGGTGGATGACTGCACTGAGAAGTTTAATGAGCTTTCTGTTCATCGTATGTTTACAGAGATGGACTACATAACGGCTAACCACTATTGGGCAGGGTTATGCCAAGAAATCCAGTTCAAGATTGTCCTGTATGATTTTGAGTTAGTTGATGATGTTCATTAGAACGCTCGACGAGTTGAACAACAAGTGTAGCCCCATACTCTTTAACACTTCTAGTTGCGGAACCTTCTGTGAAAAAGGGTCCAAATCCACATCTTAACCGGACTCCACCACAAGGTTATCGGCCATCTTCCTACCCTTTTCAACTACACCCACAGGTATGGACTTCGCTTGTAAGGCAATCACAACCTTTGCAATGCCCTTTGCCACAAAATTCATACCAAAGGCAATCAACGCTACAAGGACATAACACCATAGGGTGAGGCCCTAATCATAATCCTCTTCTTAGGCGAGAACGATGGAGTATGAACTATTGTCACTGCGGACAAATATGACACTTTTTTAATGAGTGTTTGCAAGCCAGAAACCTTCATTACTACGGTAATGAGGACTCCTACCACCTAGACGACCGTGAGTATTATGACGAGCACATTGGGATAGAACGATTGTATGTAGAAACTAGAACCTCCATCACAGCCAAAGGACGCCCCCCCCCCCCTTGAGATTACGGTCGAAGCTGAGGTTAAAGGTTCTTCTTTTATTATACACTGCCTCCTTACCACCATTGAGGAAGAATGGTGGTAGGTCATTGCTTTTCGTACGTGGGTAAAAGCCAGTGTTGGTTATGTAACATGATCATCAATGGTGGCAGTGCAGTGAACATCGTATCTCAAGAGGTGATTGATAAGCTCAAGTTGCCAACTAAAAGGCATCCAAAACCATATAAGGCTGCGTGGATTGATTATACTGTCATTCCCTTGACGCGAAAGTATTTGGTGCGCTTTAAAATTGGCATCTATAAGAATGACATATGGTGTAACATAATTTCAATGAATGTTCACCCACATCCTTCTTGGTTAATCTTGGCTCTTTAACCGAAAAGTATTAAGCGACGGTGAGACTAACACGCATTTGTTCCTATGGCGAGGTCATCGTATCCATCTTCGCCCGTTGCAGCCTACATCGCCTCCTTTATCTACACTCGCATCGTTGACATCGGCTACTCTTTCTAACTCCTGTATTCTTACAAGGCGAAAGTTCAAGGAAGAAAGCAAGGAGAAAGGTGTAATGTTCGCTCTAGTCACAAAACAAGTGCAGGAGCCGAGTGCTAATCAAGATGAGTCTCTTCCTAATGAAGTCAAATTCATGCTCCATGACTTCCAAGATTTGGTCTCTAATAATCTTCTTGAGGAGTTGCTTCCACTATGGGATATCTAGCTCGTCATAAATTTGGTTCCCCTACCTATAGAGTCGAAATCAAATGTAGAAGCTAATGGCTTCATCCACCATATGCAGCAGGTGCATGGTGCTCTTAAGTAATGAAAGTCAAGCAACGTGAAGAAGCGGGCAATGTTGTCAAATCGCATAAAGCCATCAGCCTGGGCGGATCGCTTATGCCATCTCATAATCACATAAGCGATCACTTAGTCCGATGGTTTTTATTTTTATTTTTTGAAAATAAAAAAATAAAAAATGGTAAAAAATAGAAAAATATTCTAAAAAATTGAGAAAATTGTGTATAATTACTGCAAGTGATTGGATTGGGTTTATTTACCTATTTCATTGTAGTTTGACTATTAGGCCATGTATATGTTGAGTTAAAACAAATTTAAATAATCAACAAGTTACACTAAGAAGGAATTAATTATTGGAAACTACAAATATAGAAATTGTATTGATAACTTGAATCTTGATGCATTGATGCATACAATACAAGTTACAACTTACAACTTATTACAATCTACTTGACTATTGGTCATTATGCCATGGCATACTAAAGTATCCCATGATTATGCAATTATGCCATTGCCATAATCATGGCACACTTCCTGCATGGCATATGCGACCATGGCATAAGCGATCTGAGCCATGGTATGCGATTATGATCGCATATGACAACATTGGAAGTAGGACATCATTTTGTCAAATTTGCAGAAGGCGACATGGTTATGGTCCATATTCATCCGGAATAGTTACTCCCCGGATCCTCAAAGAAATTTTATCCTTGTAATGCGAGACTATTCAAAATCATAAAGAAGATTAGTGTCAATGTTTATGTTTTAGATCACCCACTAAATTTACCTATTAGTCATACTTTCAATGTGGAAGATCTGAGCCATGGTATGCGATTATGCGATCGCATATGACAAAATTGGAAGCAGGACACCGTTTTGTCAAAATTGCAGAAGGTGACATGGTTACGGTACATATTCATCGCAAATAGTTACTCTTTGGATCCTCAAAGAAGTTTTATCCTTGTAATGCAGGCCCGTTCAAAATCATAAGGAAGATTAGTGTCAATGCTTATGTTTTAGATCACCCACCAAATTTACCTATTAGTCATACTTTCAATGTGGAAGATCTTTCTATATATTGTGGGCACCATATTGATGATGGTATCAAGGAACAAGCTATCACACTTCCAACCATTTTACCACCTACAAACACGATCATCGATGTTTTCAATTACCAAATCATCTCCACATGCTAAGGTGTTATAAGTTTTTCGTCCATTGGCAAGGACGACCTCCTGAACTTTATGAACAATATCGGGCCATCAACTCACTGGAGTGGAGTTCTTTTAAGCCGGGGAGAATTATTGTAGGCTGAATATGGGATCACGATCCATGGGCCAGACCTAGGCACATTAAGCCTAAGCCCAAGCCCAAGCCCAAGCCCAAGCTCTGTGGTTGGCCCATTAATAAGGATGCCCAAGCCTCCTATTTAGTTAGCTAGCTAGCTATGCAATAATCAATCAGTCAAACTTTTTAATTGCATTCTTATCCCTTAGGCATCTCTTTTATTACTTTTCCATTTTTGTAATAAGTCATTCTTTGTCAATGACATTGTGAATCTTCCGTATATGTACGCTTCAAAGCTTATATATAAGGGCCTAGCATGAGTATTATAAAGGCACCTTTGAATTGAATCAAATTTCAGCAATTATTCTCTTCTACTTTGTTTGTGGTTCTCGTGCTTAGTTTGGAGGTGCCTACGCTTGGGCGGATCCTCCCCATTAGCTGGCTATGCCACTTACACGCATACATTTGCTCTTTAGTTTTTACCACTAGGCACAAACAACTTCCACACATACCTTCATCTTCAAATCTGATCATAGATCTAACCATAGACGCATGATGCCCACTTTGGTCCATCATAATGGTTATGTATGAAAGTGGGCCTCACATGTGTTGATGGGGCATGATTATACAACCCACCATGCAATGATGCGAGAGGATTTGTGTAGATCAGCCTCCAAGCACTTCAAAAATCCACCTTAAAGAGATAGAAGAAGAAAGAGAAGAATGTGGAAGATGAGAAGAGGAAGCATGGGCCAACAATATGGGTTAATAGTTGCATTCAGAGGAATTTGACTAAGTGGAACCACTTTGACACAATTTGGCCCACATCTCTTGGGCTTTTCTTATTCATGGCTACGGGGATTGTCGTTGCCTTGCACATACATTCATACATTCTAAATAAATGTGGATCCAAACAACCTGCTTGCCCTCTAAAAATCGTGGGCATCTCACCAGCTGCTGCTACCACCCAACCCTCACCTTGCTGAGTCACTTGCGCCTGTTGCATTGCCATGACCGTGAGGTTGACCCGATATGAAAAATGCTCTTCTCTGTAGGATTGCATGCTGGCCCACAGTCCTCTTCTTAGACTTTTTGTGTCTTCATCAACATCATCATTGTAGCTTTCATCATTATTAATAATCTAATCAAGATCTGGAACTTTCAAACTGATAACTCATCATTTTTCTCGTGAAAATTCTTCTCCCTTTGCTTCTATGGATTTTCTCCACTATTTTCAACAAGTCTTTCTTATCTGCATTCAGAGACCCTTGTGTCTCCCCTTGTACGCCAGGTGTTCTTTGATGCGTGTGATTCCTTCAGAGATCACGGCCTAATTGTAGTTATATTTAACTTTGTGCTTATCTTCCCTCATTTTTCTCTCCGTGCAATTATACAACATTGTGAAGTTTCTCTGCACATGGCAACATTTTTCAAATTTCTTTCTTCACACGTACTCATATTATAGTCAGGTGTCAATATGGAAAATCATTCAAATACCATTATAAATAAGTTTGTAATCTAAGAAACATAATAGAAAAACAATTATAGTAATAAAAAAAGAGTAAAAAATCACTATCGGCAACCCCTGATGCAAAAAAAAAAAAAAAAACAGAAGAAGAAGAAGAAGAAAAAGCACACTGATTGGATGATCATAACCATCTAATGAATAGCATGAAAGATGGACAAAACAAGCAGACAAAAGCATAGTTCTATCATCATCTTGAAACAGAAATTCAATAGTCCTTGCAAATTTTGAATGATGGTGAATCACATTGTGAGTGAGGGGTCTCCTGCTTATTAGATGAGCTGGTAGAGACGGTGTAGTGTGTGTGAGTGATCCAGGGTTTAATCCCTAGTAGTGTTACTGTTACTTTTCAACAAAAAAAAAAAAAAAAAAACACTAAGGGATAGAGGGAGGGCTTCAACAATTAGATGAAGCAAATGATTGATTAGGCATATTTTTCTTTATATGACTTGACTGTCCATTTTATAGACAATTGATCGGATTATTTGAATTGTTCAATCCTTGTGATCTTTTTTGGCATGGCGGTCTGCAAAATATGTGTCGGACCTAATGAAGAACGAAAATTATCCTTGTGTCTTGAGTGCAACTACGAGCTTCATAACATATATTGGGTGTGTCTAGGTATCTGTTGTGTTCACGCGGGGGGGGGGGGGTGTGTGTGTGTGTGTGTCTAGATGGGAGATTCCCCATTTCTTTCTTGCTTTCGAGTTGATGTGTGTTTTTGGGCAGGTGGGGAGGATTAGAATTTTTGTTTGTGTGAGTGTATGCACGTGCGTGATTGGGAGAGTCCCAATTTCATTCTTGGGTTATGGGACAGAATCTGTGCGCATGCGTGATGCCTGTGTGTGCGTGCACGCACGTGTGCATTGGTACTCTCAATTTCTTTCTTGGGTTTTGGGCTGGTGTGTGTTGTTTTATTTATTTATTTATTTTGGGGGAGGGGAGAGGTCAAGGAGTAGGGTCAAAATATTAGTGTGGGTGCATGTGTGTGTGAATGCATGAATTGGGAGAGTGCCAATTTCGTTCTTGGGTTTTGAGCTGGTAAGTTGTAGATGTTTCTTGCTTTTAGTGATTTGGAAATCATGCGACAATCTATCAAGAATGTGTGTGCGCATGCGCATTCATGCTTGTGTAATGCAGGGGCATTTTCACACTGGGCTCGAGTGGGGTTGCCTATGGGATGCAGGGGCACACTCGGGGTGGGCGGGGCCCACGGGGGAGGTTTCGTGTTCGAAACTCCTTACCGGAGGTGATTAATGCACATTTCGCACTGGGCTCGAGTGGGGTAGCCTGTGGGATGCGGGGACACACTCGGGGTGGGCAGCCTGTGTGAAGCTGTACCCATGTGATTTGGGGCCCACGAGGGGGGTTTGGACGACGTCCTAACGCATGAGATGTGGGGCCTGGGCTATGAGATAAATGGATTAATTTGCCATGCTCTAACAGTTCGAGCTTTTAGAGCAAATGGTTAATTGTCCTGCATCAAATTGGTATCAGAGCGGGAGGTCTCGTGTTCGAGACTCCTCACCGGGGGTGATTAATGCAGGGGCATTTTCACACTGGGCTCGGGTGGGGTCACCTGTGGGATGCATGGGCACTCGGGGTAGGCAGAGCCCACGGGGGAAGTCTTGTGTTCGAGACTTCTCACCAGGGGTGATTAATGTGTATTTCACACTGGGCTCGAGTGGGGTAGCTTGTGGGATGCGGGGACACTCGGGGTGAGCAGCCTGTGTGAGGTGGTACCCATGTGATTTGGGGCCTACGAGGGGGGTTCGGCCAAGGTCCTAACCCATGAGATGTGGGGCCTGGGCTATTATGAGATAAAGGGATTAATTCGCCATGCTCTAACAGTTCGAGCTTTTAGAGCAAGTGGTTAATTGTCTTGCATCATTGTGTGCGTGCATGCGTGAATTTCTAAGGGAGAGTCCCAATTTTGAGCTTGGATTTTAGTCTGCTAAGTTGCTGATGTTACTTTCAGTGATCTAGAGGAGATCATACATCCATGCGACAATCTATCAAGGGTGACGAGATCATACAGCCATATACATCACCAATTCACAATACACGGCACCAGTTGTGAATGGGTGATGTATATGAAGTTTTGTAATCTCATTAGGTGTTCTTTATTTCGTGGTTTATATTGCAAGAAGAACAATTTCATACACACAAGCCATTTCTCCAAATGATCATTTATTCGCTTGGTCATTTCTGTTAATTGTCATCCACGATCTGCTTGCTTAACAAATCTTATCGACCTTTTTTTATTTTTTATTTTTCACTTGAGGAACCTGTTTTCCTGTGATGCTCCTGTTTTGTCCCTTGTAGAGCATCCATGGCTCCAGAATGCAAATAAAGCTCCAAATGTTCCTCTTGGAGATGTTGTCAAGTCCAGACTTAAGCAGTTTTCAATGATGAACAGATTCAAAAGGACGGCTCTGAGGGTCAGTTGACTGTTCCTGTTGTGTACTTTTTATTCTCAATGTTTTGGCGGTTTTGAATTTATATTTGAAACTTGATTACCGGCGGTTCTTGCTAATAGGTTATTGCAGAGCATTTATCAATCGAAGAAGTTGAAGACCTCAAAGAAATGTTCAGGATGATGGACACAGATAATGACAGTGCCGTTTCCTTTGAGGAACTGAAAGCTGGAATTCAGAAATCTGGTTACCAGCTTGCAGAGTCTGAACTACAGACGCTTGCAGAAGCAGTAAGTACATCCAATCCTTTATGCATGTTGCGTTCATGCATTTCCTGGTTGTCCTGTGTAATGGAGTGTAGATCATATGGTATTTATCTCTGCTTCGAGAATGTGACTGGCTTTAAAGAAAGTTTGTTCTATCTGTAGGTCTGTTGATTGTTCAAAGGTAGCTATGGTAAACTTTATAGGAGCTGAGCACTCTTTTTCACATTTAGCATTGATGTCACACTGGCAGTCAGCACCTTCAAAGAGGTTCCCTTGTCTCAGTTTGTTAGCTAAGAGTCTTTTTAAAATGTCCAGCCACGTAAAGATGGGAGTATCTGACCATTCCTGGACGAGAATGGGTCCAATCTGTTATGACTGCATTCTCATTTTGGGGTGGACTTTGTAGATTGCAACATTTAGCTTCCCAACTGCATTGTGCACCGATGTGCCAATTTGATTCCACTTCAACAAAGTGCATGTTTGATTTTCAAAATACACCGTAAATGAAACGTAAATGAGTAATTATTACTTTTTATACTTGATTGGAAGAGGAATTGAGTCTGTAATTTGGCCACGAAAACCGTGGCGCAAAGACATTATCATACTGAAATTATAGGAGCTGAGCACTCTTTTTCACATTTAGCACTGATGTCACACTGGCAGTCAGCACCTTCAAAGAGGTTCCCTCGTCTCAGTTTGTTAGCTACGAGTCTTTTTAAAATGTCCAGCCACGTAAGGATGGGAGTATCTGACCAGTCCTGGACGAGAATGGGTCCAATCTGTTATGACGGCATTCTCATCTTGGGGTGGACTTGGTCAAGATGTTCCGTTGCGGTATCAGTGGATGTAACGGTGCCCACTGTTACCGATACGGATATGCCCCATATCGGCCGATACAGGGCCATAATGGCCAATACGGGGTGTGTAATGGTGCAAAAAAAAAAAAAAAAATTGGTCAAAAAATTATGGAAAAATATCCATTAAATCTGGAATATTCTAAATATTCCAAATACGCATTCATTTATAATTTGGAACATGTTTATGGTGGTGTAACGGTCCAATCTTTGGTGAGAATGCTATATCGGGTTGTCTGATGGATTTATGAACCTGACAACCTGGAATTAACTGCAAACCTTTTATATTTAGTTTTCTAACTATATAATATCTATATAAATTTACTATAATGAATGTAATACCAAAACATCTTATATTTTCAAGTTTTCCTTTTATTTATAGTGCTAGTGCATTGTATACTTTATGACTTACATACATTTCATTTCAATATATAGAGTTTAGGGACTTTTGTATCCTACTATGTAATTCATATATCTAACAATTTGATATCATTTTCCTCAATAGATCTTTTAAAAAATTTAGAATTAAATTGGGGTAAATAGTGTTGTCAATTCAGGGCTGATTTGGGGACCGTTTGATGCCCTAAACTAGCCTCAAATTAATGCAATCTGTTGGCACTTATCCCACTAATGGATTGGTGGACATTTATTGGACAGTGAAAAATGAAAAATATCAAATGGTCCTATTTCAAAAAACAAGTGTCTGCAAAATAATAGTGAAAATTGTTCAAACAATTTAATTTTGGGATTGTGACTTAGCAACAATGGTCCCAAAATTTAATTGGTTAATTTTGAGTTGATATATACCTCATGTATAAATTTTTAGGGCCATGTATGTGGGGTTCACTCGATTATGTATTATATATACATGTCATCCATCCGTTTTGTCAACTCATTTAAGGGTATTGAAAAAAAATGAGGTAAATCCAGATCTCAGGTGGACCACTAGTGGGCCAGGCTGGCCACCTCGATGTATTTGTATATCCATGCCGTCAATCGGTTTTGCCAACTTATTTTAAGGCATGGTCCAAAAATTCAAGTAGATCTAAATCTTCAGTGAACCACTAGTGAGCATGCCTTTAAAAGTGGGGCCCACCTCAATGCATTTGTTGTATATCCATGTGGTCCATCCTTTTTGCCCACTTATATCAGGGCATGGACAAAAAAATGAGGCTGATCCAAATCTTAGGTGGATCACAAAATAAAGATTTAATTCCCACCATCAAAAATTTCTTAACACATTTTATTTTGGGATCAATATGTTATTTGTGTTCTCCCTTCATTAAGGTGAAGGTCCATATGACCTCATCAACAGGTTGGATGGAAAATAAACATTATAATGGGCCCTAAGAAGATTTTAACAGTGGGCATTCAATCCCAACTGCATGGTCCAATTGAGATTTTGATCCCTTCATTTCAAGGATCATGCCTTAAAATGAACCTGAAAAATTATGGATGGCATGGATTTACTATACATAATTCAAGGTCGGCCCCACCCTACGTAATAAAATAGTGCGTGTGCACTATGCAGCGTGCACTGCAGAGTATAAAAAATAAATAAACAAAAAAAAAAAAAAAGCTGTGAGTCCATTCGTTTTCTCTGGAAAAAGAAAAGAAGAGAGGGAAATGAAAAGAAAATAGGGAAAGAAGAGGGGACCAAAACGAGAGAGAGAGAGAGAGAGAGAGAGAGAGAGAGAGAGAGAGAGAGAGAGAGAGAGAGAGCCGATGCAAAGAATCACAAGGCAAAGGCAACAGCAACAAAGAACGCCGCAATAGCAACAGCAGCCCAATAATAATAATAATAATGAGAAGAAGAAGAAGAAGAAGAAGAAAGGGGGAAAAAAAGGTATGTTTTTTTTTTTTTTTTTTTTTCTTTGAGGTTATGGCTTGTAACGTTTGTTACGATACCGTAACAGCCATTACGAACCCAAAAAGCAGAGGTGCCCCGTTTCGGGGCCGTATCGCGTAACGATTGATACTGTTACTGTTATGTATTGGCCGTTACGGCCGAAACCTAACCGATTTTGAATACCATGGACTTGGTAGATTGCAACATCTTCCCAACTACATTGTGCACCGATGTGCCAATTTGATTCCACTTCAACAAAGGGCACGTTTGATTTTCAAAATACACCATAAATGAGTAATTATTACTTTTTACACTTGATTGGAAGAGGAATTGAGTCTGTAATTTGGCCACGAAAACCGTGGCGCAAAGATGTTATCATACCGAAATTATGGTGGTAAATTTTGTGGGGCCCATCGTTATGCATGTGTCTAATCCATGCCGTCCATATGTTCTACATGCTCATTTTAGGGCATGAGCAAAAAAAAAAAAAAAGGCAGATGTAAAGCTCAAGTGGACCACACCACAGGAAGCAAAGGAGATTTGAGTGCCAACCGTTGAAATTTTAAATGAGCCTAGTGCCCACCACAGGGATGTGTACCTGCCATCCAACCTGTTCATAACGTCACACAGACATGGATGAAGGGACAGCACAAAAATATGCTTGATCCAAAACTTTTGTGGCCCCAACGAAGAAATGAACGGTAAGCATTCAATTCCCCCTGTTTTCTGTGGTGTGGTCCACCTAAGCTTTGGATCTGCCTCATTTTTGGGCTCCTGCCCTAAAATGAGAGGGAAAAACAAATGGACGGCCCGGATCAAGGACATACATAACAGTGGCCCCCACAGATTTTAGTGGAAAAATTCCTCCTTTCCTCGGTTCCAGCGAAGAAGCTTTCCCAACGAGCTTTCTGTCAACATCAAGTCAAATGTCAGGGAGTTACTGTTGAACTTAAATACAAGGGTAAATAATAATTACCCATTTACACCTTATTTACCCTGTGAGTTGAAAAGCAAAACAGGCCCAAAATGTGCATGTTATGTGCCTTAGTCAATTCCATTCTCATTCTGGCGTACATCCAAACAGGCCCTAAACTACCTGAAATACAGGATCGATGTAGGGTATAATGAAACATCCTTGAAATTAGTTGGTGTCAGAATATACTAGCCAGAAACATTACTGGTTGCAGAGTAAAACCATCAGTTTTTCATGCATTCTTTGTTTTAGTTTCTCTCTTCAATCCACACTTGCCACCATGATCATCATTGTGAGGTAGCACAGATTCTTTTACAATACTTGTCTGGATTACAATACTTGTCTGGATTAGATGGTAATTGTGGTTCTACCAGCAACCATGTAGTTGGGCTCTTTTTTATTCTTATTTTTAATTTTTTGTCTACATTTATCATGTGGGTTCCATCCTGAATGAGTCATGCCCCAAAAATCATCATCTGACAATCCTACCCACAAGTTGGTAGATTTTTCCTTGTTGATTGTAGACCATTAACTTAACCATCCATTTGCAGGCCACCAATCAAACAGTTAAGATCATCCACTGAAGAAGATTTTTTGGGTATGGCCTCTCTAACAAGAGGCTAACCAAATGAAATCTGGATCACCAAAAAATGGGTCTCGCATGTTTAGTTGCTTGGTCTAACTAGAGATACCAGTTCATGCAGGTCGTGCCTCATATTTTCTTTTACACAAATACAGTGATTACTAAGCCTTCTTCTCAAGATGAAATATAGTAGATTTTGTGTATTTTGTGACAGTTTAGAGTCCTTTTGAAAAAGTCTGCCTTTCTTCATTGACAATTGCCCATTATATAGGTAGATTACAAGCTATTTAGGGAAGAAATACAAGCTGATCTTCAGCCCCTACCATATATACATCTATCTAAATATACTTGTCTGACTAATATATCCTAATTAATGAAGGAATAAATCAGATAATCACATATCACCAAAGTCAGTAGATATTAGTCAGAATCATCTGTTTAGATATTTAGTCAGAATCAGCTATTAGTCAGAATCTATCTTGTAGATATTAGTCAGAATCATATGTAAATCAGAATCAAGAAGTCAGAATCAAATCAGAAAATCAGAATCAGAATCAGAATCAGAATCAGAAATTCAGTAATCTTGTGTGTAGATTGATATTTCCTTTGACATCCCCCTCAAATTGATCTTTGGTAAATCGACAAGCATCAATTTGCTAACGAAAAATGATGGCGCCGACGTGGCATGGCTTTTGTGAAGATATCGGCGATCCGCAAAGTTGTGGAGATATGTGGAAGAGTGATGACTTGATGATCATAGGCTTCCCTCGATTGAGTGACAGTCAACCTCGATGTGCTTGGTGCGTTCGTGATAGACTGCGTTTGCGGCAATTTGGATGGCACTAGTGTTGTCAGCATGGAGTGGAGTAGGATGTACGGGAATGAAATTGAGCTCTGTGAGGAGACCACGCAGCCAAATGATCTCGGAGCATGCTGCAGACATGGCTCGGTACTCGGCCTCAGTAGATGATTTGGAGACGTGGTCCTGCTTCTTGCATTTCCAAGAGATAAGGGCATCACCAAGAAACATACACCAGCCGGTAGTAGATTTCCTGGTGTCTGGGCAGCCAGCCCAGTCAGCGTCACTATAGGCTTGTAGCTGAAGTGAAGAACCGGAAGGGAAGAATAAGCCACGAGTAGGTGTCCCAAGAATGTAGCGAATTATGCGGCGGACGGCGATAGATGGAGATGCCTCGGTGCTTGCATGAATTTGCTTGACGGTGATGAACAAAGATAAGAGATGTCCGGTCGGGTAATGGTTAGATAGATAAGACTACCAACCAACTTCCGATAGGTAGTAGGATCCTCAAGAAGCTCCCCTTCGTCACGTCGATATTTCACATTAAGTTCCATGGGGTGTCAACCGAAGTAGCGTTGGTGAGACCGGCTAGTCGAACCGATCTTGACTATACTTGTCTTGATGCAAGAGGAGACCGTGCGGTGATGATGCACCTCTAAACCCAAGAAATAGGTAAGTTGGCCAAGATCTTTCATGTGAAATGTGGAATTCAACAAAGTCTGAACCACAGAGATTGCCTCCAAGTCAGAGCCAGTGATGACGATATCGTCCACATAAACAAGGAGGACGACGATACCTGTGGATGTCCTTTGTAGAAAAAGAGAGGAGTCATACTGACTTTGAGTGAAAGAAAAACTAAGCAAAGTAGATCGAAACTTCTCAAACCATACTCTTGGTGCCTGCTTCAAACCATACAAAGAACGTTTCAGTTTGCAAACATCATTAGGTGAGGAAGTGGGCATACCAGAGGGAAGTTTCAAGTAAACGTCTTCCTTGAGATCACCGTGGAGAAATGCGTTCTTAACATCCATTTGATGTAAGGGCCAGGATTGGGATGCAGCAAGAGCGAGTATAGTTCGGACAGTGGTCATTTTGGCGACCGGTGCAAAGGTCTCATCATAGTCGAGACCATATTCTTGTTTGTTGCCAAGTGCCACTAACCGAGCTTTGTAACGATCTATGGACCCATCGAAATTAAGCTTGATAGAAAACACGAACTTACTGCCAAGGGGTTTCACGGAGGAGGGACATGGAATAACATCCCAGGTTTGGTTTTCTTCAAGTGCGAGAAGTTCGGTTTCAATTGCTTTTCGCCAACACTCATGCTCCATTGCTGTTTATAAGATGAAGGAAGAGAAATAGACGACAAAGTGGTTGTGAAGGATGAAGGAGAAGAGAAACCAAACCTATCCGGGGTCTACGAACCCGAGTACCGAGTCGGAGAGAGGGAGGTGCAGTCTTTGAAACAGAGCAAGCGGTCGGGAAGAAGCTTGAGGGGGCTCAGGAGGTGCTGAAGGTTGGTGGGAAGTGGTGGTGGAGCGTCGTCGATACACTAGGAGAGGTTTAGAAGGGACTGGATCTGCAAGAGAGTTAGGAAACATAGGCAAAACAGAAAATGAAGGAGAAACATGATCCTGATGGGTAGAAAAGAAATATTGATTTTCGAAAAAAATCACATTTCTAGAAACTCGAATGCGACACAGATTTGGATCATAGCAAAGAAAACCTTTCTGTTGTACTGAATATCCTAGAAAAGCACATTTAATTGACTGAGCCGTAAGTTTTGTGCGTTCATGTGCAGGAAGATGAACATAACAGACACAACCAAAGGTACGAAGGTTAGAATAAGTTGGAGGGTGACCAAATAACCTGGTGAAAGGTGAGTCATGGTTCAATATGGGAGAAGGCAATCTGTTAATGAGATGGACAGCAGTGGAAAGAGCTTCACACCAAAATCGAGAGGGCGTGGAAGATTCTAACAAGAGTGCGAACCACATCAAGAAGGTGACGGTTCTTCCTTTCAGCCACTCCATTTTGTTGAGGTGTCGAAGGGCAAGACCGTTGAGAGATGATGCCATGATTCTGTAGGAAGTCCTGAAACAAATGAGACATATACTCACCCCCATTGTCAGAACGAAGGATTTTGACATGGGCCGAAAATTGTGTCTGAATATATGCATGAAAAATCTTAAAAATCAAAAATACTTCGTCTTTGGAATGAAGGAAATAAATCCATGTGAAACGACTATAGTCGTCAATAAAAGTGACAAAGTATTTGTAATTAGCATGCGAAGTGACTGGTGCCATACCCCACACATCACTATGTATCAGATCGAAAGGTTTGACAACATGCGGTGTGTGAAAAGGAAAGGGTAGAGTTTTACTTTTGCCAAGTCTGCAAGAATTGCAATCAAACTGAACAACACTAAGAGATGGTGTTTCATTATTCCCAAGAAAACCAGATTTCAATAAAGCATGAAGTACATTAGAGTTTGGATGTCCGAGACGTTTATGCCACGCTCGGTAATCAACATGAGCGAAATACAAGCGACAAAAAGGCAAAGAAAAAGAAGACAAAGGAAATTGAAGAGGAAAAAGACGTCCCACTTTAGGCCCCTCGCGATCATCCGCCCGACTGTTGATCTGCACAACACAACCAGATTTAGAAAACTCTACTTTACAATCATTATCAACTAACTGACCGACAGACACAAGATTGGTGGTAAGACCAGGAGATACGAAGACATCAGTGAGAGAGGAGGAAACATCACCAGTGGCCGTGATAGGTAAATGATTGCCATCAAGTATGAATTTTGAGATTTCCAAAATATTTGTTTACATTGGCAAGAGAAGCAAGATTGTTTGTCATATGATGGGAAGCCCTAAATCAAAGTACCAAGGAGATGATGTAGTGAAGGGTTACCCGAGAGTCCTAAAGTCGAAAATGCGAAATGATCATTTGTTGAATCATGTCGGGGTCACGGTTGGACCGAAACGGGAGCAGGAGCAGAGAGCACTTTGTGTTGTATTCACCAAACTACCCGCACTAGAAGAGCCAACCGAGACAAGATATGCCGTCTCCGATTTCTTGGGGGTCGAGTTGGGCATTCCTTGATGATATGGCCATCCTTTTTGCAATAGTTGTAGAATTTTCGGGGACGCTTTGCGATAATGACCAAATCCTTACAGCAATGTAAGCACCGAATGGTGCTCATATCCCTCGCTTCGTGGCCCGCCTTGTCCGCATAGGCTACAGGAACGTATGTAGATCGTCGTTGTTCCATGGTGGTTTGAGTGAGAAGGCGCTGTTCCTCGCGAAGAAGATCATTTAGGCATGTATCCAAGGAGGGGACAGATTCTCGGTTCATAAGATTGGATCTGGTGCCTTCAAATTCGACCTTAGTTTCATTAGAAATTGATCCCTCCGAGTAGTTTCATGGACAGATTGAACAGAACTAAGACCTTCGGATGGTAAGTCAAAGATAAACTATATCGGTGTATTCACCAAAGATTAGTGAATCTAGAGTAAAAATCGAGAGATAGAAAGACTATCCCGTTGGAGAGTGGCCAATTCATGTTCAAGCCGGAAACGACGAGCGGTGTTTTGTTGATTTGTAGACCTTCTTCGTGTATGTCCACATCCGAGTCATGCCCTGAGAAGATCGAAGGTTCAAGATGATGTTGGGTTCAACGGATCCCAAAATCCATGCCATAACTTGTGCGTCCTTGACTTCCCACTTGGCGTGTCGGTCTTTGTCTTTGTCTTTGTCAGGAGCTGGGTTCTGCCATCAACATGTCCCCACAGCCTCCTTACCTTTGACGAAAATCCTGAAATGAAACGCCCAAGCAGTAGTAGTTCTTGCCATTGAAACGAATCAAAGAAACATCGACTTATCGGAAGACATGAGGTCAACATAACTAGAACAAGAATAACCGAGACTAAGAAACTTGAGAGCACGAGACAAATGGAAATTTAGAGCTATAGCTCTGATACCATGACAGTTTAGAGTCCTTTTGAAAAAGTCTGCCTTTCTTCATTGACAATTGCCCATTATATAGGTAGATTACAAGCTATTTAGGGAAGAAATACAAGCTGATCTTCAGCCCCTACCATATATACATCTATCTAAATATACTGTACAGCTAATATATCCTAATTAATGAAGGAATAAATCTGTATAACTGTCATATCAGTCAAAGCTGTAGATATTAGCTGTAAATCTGCTGTAGATATTAGCTGTAAATCTGCTATTAGCTGTAAATCTGCTGTAGATATTAGCTGTAAATCTGCTGTAAATCTGTAAATCTGCAAAGCTGTAAATCTGTAAATCTGTAAAGCTGTAAATCTGTAAATCTGTAAATCTGTAAATCTGTAAAGCTGTAAATCTGCTGTGTAGATTGATATTTCCTTTGACATTTTGCCTATCTGTATTGCTTTGAGTTGCCTGCTTTTCTTAATGGAACTTTGTCCAATAGACCTTGGTTGTGCAAATTCTGCATGGTTTTGTCAAATAGTTTAGTGCTTGCCAATAGCTAGAGAAAAGAGTTTAATGCTCGAGTATAGCTCTCCCAGCAGATCCTGACCATGTGAATGTTTCCAATTCTGAAACAGGTAGATACCAATGGTAAAGGAGCATTAGACTATGAAGAATTTGTTGCAGTGTTCCTTCATTTCCAAAGGATGGCCAACGATGAGCATCTCCGCAAGGCTTTCTCACACTTTGATAAAGATGGCAGTGGTTATATTGAGCTTGATGAGCTTAGGGAAGCCTTGGTGGAAGATGGCGCTGCTGATGGTTCAGATGTGGCCAATGACATCTTCCAAGAAGTAGACACTGACAAGGTGAAACATGGAATATCTATAAATAAACTAAAATAAAGTAGTCATTTTGGATACAGCTGCTGATGCCCTATCCTTTCTACCATTTAAAATTTCAAATATTAGTACGAGAGATGAGGTTTGCTAGAGTATAGAGATCCCATGTCTGCTATTTAAGAGGTTAGGATTCTGGCCATTGGATCTAGCCATCTAGGTCATCTTTCATGATGTAAACCGTTTATATGATGGGCCTCACCTTGAATAAGGGATAGCAAAAATATGAAATCGTACATTGGAATATTTGACCCTTTGACCATTTGACTATTTTCCTTCAAATATGTAGTCTCCAAACCTTTGAATGATCAAATGCTTAAACATTAGGTCTGGGATATTTTTTGTATATCCCACATCTATAGTGGGGCATATTGTATAGATGGTTTGGATCATTAAGAAAGACCCCGATTCTGATGGCTGAAGTGCACCATATCGTGTGTCAATAGTTAGGGATGTATTTAGCAAACCTGGAAGAGGGAGATGTGTTTGCACTGGCCTTTGGTAGTTGCCATATAAATCGTTTAGGAATCTATATTTAGAGCCATCAGATTAGGACATGGTAAAGACATCCTTTGGTGGTGACCTTGGCATGTTTTTGTACAATCGGGTCCATTCATATGACCCTAGGAAGGATGTCGTGTATATGAAAACAGACTGCACCTATTAGAATTTCCTATCCATCGATCAGTGGCCATTAAAACAACATAGAACAGAACTAGTTGTCACGGGAAAAGTGATGAATAAGATTATCTTATAAGTTTGGTTTTTGAAACACAAGCAACCCTTATTAGGGAAATCAGGTTGCATACTGAGTTACTCAGTATGCTCTTATTGTACTGAGTAAACTCAGTTGGGCCCACCGTGAATGTATGTAGTTTATCCACACCGTCCATCCATTTTCCAGCTCATTTAAGGGGTTGAGCCCGAAATTGAAGCATATCCAAAGCTCAACTGGATCATACCACAGGAAACAGTGAGAATAATGATTTCCACCGTTGAAACCTTACTGGGCCCCACAGTGATGTTCATTTGTTATCCATCCTGTTCATAAGATCATACAGACATGGCTGAAGGGAAAACACAAATATAAGCTTGATCCAAAACTTCTGTGGCCCCCAAGAAATTTTCAACGGTAGATGTTCAATTCACACTGTTTCCTGTGGTGTGGTCCATTTGAACTTTGGATATGCTTCATTTTTGGGCTCAAGCCCTAAAATTATCTGGTAAAATGGATGGACGGAGTGGATAAAATACATAAATCATGGTGAACCTCACAGAATTTACTCAGTACGCTAAGCGTACTGAGTTACTCGGTACGCAATCCGCTTCCCTTATTAGGGTCCAGTAGATGGTGGGCCCAATTGATCATTCAACTTGCTGTGTGCACCATGCATCATGCGTTTTCCTGCTTGTATGTTTAGAGGAATGCTTATACGGCATGTGTTTTGTGGAATTCGATCACAAGCCTGCCAATACATCTCTATTGTACACATGGCACTGGTGTACGATGATCAGCGTTGTCATATGTGATTGCATAAGCGATTATGCCAGCACATATGCCACGGTGGCATATGCAATTATTGTGCCATTGGGGCTCGTGCAGTCATACAGAGAAGTATGCGGCCGCATAAGCCATAGTTATGCAGTTACTGCATTGCGCACATAGTATGCTATGGCATAGCCTCTCAACGGTTAGATTCCTGACCGTTTGGACTCTTTTTTTTTTTGCCTTATTTTCTCCACCCACCCCCCCCCCCCCTCTCTCTCTCTCTCTCTCTCTCTAGTCTCTTACTATCTTACTCTCTCTTACACTTTATTACTTCATTCTCTCTTTAAATGACATCAACAAGATTTATATGTTTTTTTTTTTTCCAACATTTTTTAGTATATGCATTCATTTGAGTAGTTAGTTGATTTGCTATGGTCTAATGGTCTAATAAAACTATATAAGAAAAACAATTCCCTTCACTGATAGTATTTCTACATAAATTTTCGTAAACTTTTTTGTTATACTTTTTTCATCGTTCCTTGAATTTTCCGAAGGTTTGGTTGGCTGTGCCATCGCATATACGATTATGCCATTGCATAAGCGCTCAGCCCCCTTGAGTCGCACTGGATCGCTTATGCCATTTGACAACATTGATGATGATCAGGACCACCTATTTTGTTGTACAGTAAGTTAATGGACCATATTCCCAAATCAATGGGGGATGGGGATTGAACTGTGTAACCATCTGAAACAAGGGACAGTTTGCTCAAGAAAGAGCATTGGTCCAAACTCAATAAGAAAAACTAATGAGACTAATAGCTGAGAGTTGTCCAACCGCCCGCATTTTTGGCCTACAACAGTCGGCGTGGTGGCCCACCAGATCATCTGTCCGAATCGCCATACACATTCACCATGACTGTGCTGAGGAAACTGCACAGAACTATGACGTTTGTGTGTGTGATGATAACATTCCTCTGTTTATCAAGTGATCATTGTGTTTGTTTCCTGTACCTGGTAAACTTGTTGAAGAAGTGCTTATGTTCCTCGTTACAAACACAGGATGGACGGATCAACTATGATGAATTCGTGGCGATGATGAAAACAGGAACAGATTGGAGAAAGGCTTCTCGACATTACTCGAGAGGGAGATTTAACAGTCTCAGCATAAGACTGATGAAGGATGGGTCCCTAAACTTGGCCAGTGAGGGTTGATACTAGTGAAGTTAGGTTTCATTCATCTATGATCATTCCACGTGTGAAGCTGACTTGTTTATTCTTAATTATTTTGGGCAGGTGTTTGATTAGGTGGCCCTCTTTTGATTGGCTTGCAAGTATCATCGAGGTGTGAATGCATGTGATCGCCTCTGTCAATGTTTATGGGTAATGTCAATCCACTTCCACTTCAGGATGTTGGTGCCTAAGAATTCTGGAACGCATGATTTGGTTGCCTTACGATGATTGATATCTTCAATTTGTAGAGAAAAAGAAAAAGAAAAAGAAAAAAAGAAAGAGAGAGATCATATATGATGGTTCTTTCAGTGATTAGGATGCTAAGGCCGCGTTTGGATGTTCAATTGAATTTAATTGCAGGATTTCAGCTCAGTAAGTGACAAAGGCGGGGTTAGCCCTGCTCTGCTCTTTTCCCTCCCAAATTGTGATTACTACGACTTTAAGTTGCAACCTGAAGTGCAGGGAACTGCAATTAGGGTTCTAGTTATCACTACAAGAATGCCTTCCTAATTTGGTCATTTCTTATATGAATATGAAGGAATTGCAATTCAGTTAAATTGAGAATCCAAATGTGCACAATAAATGAGGTCAAGCAACTTGTAGAGGGGAGAGCGAGTGCCCTTCCTAGGTGTCTTACATGTTCCTGTCTTCTTTCGTTTCCATTTTCTGTAGCACTGTATTCTTCTCAACCAATGCATATGAGGGCCATTATCCTTGGGTCTGGTTTGAACCCATCCATTGGTGTTCGAAATTGTAGTTAGCTTGTTAGGCAGTCAGAACATGAGATGGAAACGGGGGGCATTGACCCTGACTTGGATTTTAAAAAAGCAACCACTATTATATTATATACACTGGAAAGGAAATGTTGTCTGCTCAAAGGATACTATTAGATAAAAGAAAATATTAAATCTACCAAGTACACTCCACAAGCGAACAGCTTTTGGTAAGCAAGACGAAAGGAAATAAATAATATTTAACAGTAAAATTAGATTTGTGATATGCATGCTGGTGGTTTAATATGATTATTCTAGATATATCCGGTAATTCGGTACCACTTTGCAGAATTAGGATGTCTTCAACTCTTTTGAGATCCCTTTGTGTGCATCTTTGCAGGATTCTCTGGTTGCGTTTCATGTTGAGGCTCACCTCAAGTCCTTTCCTTGTTATGTGTATGGTACTGTGGAAACAGACAGGCTGGTATCACCGGCAGATAAGTTACCACTGACCCAAAGAGGGAAGGGGTATTCATACAGACATATAAGCTAACTATCACACTCATTTATGTAACAAACACCCTTTGGAGAATTGAGAGCACATTTTCAGACAATTCAGGACGAAACAGTGCTATGCTCTCTAGTGTACAGATGGGTGAAAGCAGGCTCCAACTCTTGCAACTTGACATAGTCAGAATGTATAGCACATTTTGAATGGGCCCATGCATTTTTGCACGTCTTGTCGGGTCCCAATGGCGCAACTTTGGTATTCTTCTATCGACATCGAGTCTATGAAACGAGCCTGCCCACCTATCCAACGGCATCCTTAATACCCCCTCACTCATTTAGAGATGACTTTATTGGGAGAAATTCGAGGACATTTGGATTCACTCATTTTGGATTAATGAACCCTGGGCGTAGACACTAATCAACCTCACATGCCTAAACACTTACTTTCCATTGAGAGGGCCCCACACCATGTGCTAAGAGCGGATTAGGTGCGGCCCCAGCCTCACGCAAGAGGGTTCGACCCTTACCGTGGGGCCCACCTTGATGTATGTATTCTACATCCACACCATCCATTCCCTTTGGTAAATAATTTAGCGCACAAGCCCAAAAATGTAAAAGATCCAAATCTCAGGTGGACATCATCACAGGAAACAGCCGTGATTGAATGCCTTACCATGCCCTACCATTAAAAACTTGCTAAGGCCCACCGTAATATTTTCATAATGTTTATTTGGCATCTAACCTATTGATAAGGTCACATAAACCTATATGAAGGGTAAAAAATAAAAATAAATATTAGCTTGGTCCATAACTTGTGTGGCCCATTAATGGTCAATCACCTCTATTTCCAATGGTATGGACACCTGAGAATTGGATCTGTACTAAAATGATCTGGCAAAATGGATGCGTGGATATAGAATACATACATCAAGATGGGCCCCACGGTAAGGGTTGCACCGTCTTGGGTGAGGACGGGGCACACCTAATCTGGCATCAGGCTCCCAAGGGACAGGGTCATGCGCCCAGGCGTATAACTATTCCAGCATCTGCGCTAGGGTGTAGATTATTTCCCTTTATCTATTGTCCAATGATAACAAGTGCCGTGGCTTGAGACCGGTACTTCACTTGGCCTAAATCCTTTTACCCGGATGCAAGCTTACTGTAGCATTTTTGCTAGGCATGGAGGATCCTGTCCCCAGATGGTGGGCTCTAGAGGGTTGATTTCTGCTTCATCTCTGGCATGTGAGACCTAGGGCATTGCTGGATTGACTACACTTGCGTATGCCAATGCTATCACGAGTCTCCCTAGCCTTATTGATGAACTTTGAAGGTGAAAAACTGTAGATTATGTCGATGCTATTCCGTACCATATGATAGATTAGTTTACTCTACTTTTAGATTTTAATTAAGTTTTATTTATTTATTTTAAATTTTTATTTTTATTTTTAATTTTTTAATTTTTTTTAGAGATGTAATTAAGGGCCTATGCCAAACCAGAATCTGAAATATCACTTGCTCCCAATTAAAGAATGCTACTCGACACAACATATTTTGGGTGTATGTATTGCATATCACAGCAATGAAGTCGGTAGTCATTAACATCAATTCAGCATCAAAGCTCAACTAAGCAAAGACATTTTGATATGAAAATCGTGACTCCATGGGGGATGGAAAGATGAACTCCCAAAATCTCTATTTCTATCCTCCTTATTTCACCTTATGCACCCAAAATACAGTTGCTGAGTGGCATTTTTGGTACCAATCATGATACAAATGTCCTCCCTTCATCTTTAAGGTAAAAACCAAGGAAAGCATTCTATATGCATGTACATATAGCTTACGTGCTGTTGGAGCACAAAAATATGAACAAATCTGTTAACAAGGCCTTGATTGCACAATCACGCAATAGGGATGAGTTGCGTGACCGTGCAATGGGCAACTGCCGCTAGAATAACCAGTTTGGGGGGCAGGCTACCCAAATTAGGCAGATAATAACTAGTTTTTTTTTTTTTTTTTTTTTTTTTTTGGGGGGGGGGTAGGTGGAGAACCTGTTGCACGACCGTGCAATAAGAATGTGATGCGCTACCGCACAACATCACTCTGTTGTGCGATTTGGTGGTTAACACATATGGAGGCCTATAAATATCCCTTCCCCATCTCATTTGATCCATTCACAAGTGAGGAGCTTCAGAGAGATCAATGAATCTTTGTGAGTCTTCAAGAGTTCAGAGTTGCAGCATTTAAGTATCCTGCAGTGTGGCATGGGAGAAGCGAAGAGGAGGAGGGAGATGCAAGGAGCAGTGCAAAAGCCTATTGGTCGGTCGCGCAACAGGGACTGCTTGCACGGACGATCAACAGGAGTCCTCAATATATGTATTGGGCGATTATGTCTTCTCGCAAGATCCATAATATCCCCCGATTCGATCTCTTATGCATATTATTCCGCTTACATTGGTGTGAAGTAAGGATTTTGAACCCACGTAACTCTTTTATTTTTGCAATGGACACTATACAAGTTGAGATGCTGTCTAAATCATTATTAAACCGTCTTTTCATTACATTGATTAAATGTACTTTGTTTTAGAATCAAGAAAAATATGAGGGATGTAATAAGAATTTAGATTAATAAAGTAAGTGATGATGTTCATTATTTGATTTTTCTTTGTTATTATTGAATGTGAATATTCTAATTCTCGATACTTGTTTCTGGTCAAAACAAAATGACAAATTTACTAGGTATCAAACCTAGAGTTTTTAGTTGGAATATCTATGTTTAATATTAATAATACGATAATTAAAAGAATATTTATCATCAATCGGTGTTGTAATGGCGCCAAAATGACGACTCTCAACGGGAACATTGCCTTCATCTCCAAAACGAAGTGCACTCCGATTTAACTCAAATAACTGATAGATTGTTTTGTCATTCAGCTACTTTACTTTCAATAGTCAGAATGACTTCTCTTTTGATCAACGTGATTTTCTACTTCACGCCCAATGGATTTGCCATTGATTATGTCGGCAACATGAGATCACTGCCCAGGAGTCCCACAAAGAAAGTTCAGTCGGTCGCGATCGGAAACGAAAAATTGCAGGTGATGTCGGGGATAATTTCGACAACGCAAGAGAATGATGAAAAAAGGACAATGGTAACAGCTAGGAGGGCGAAGGCCCGGTCTTCTCTAACAAGATGTCCAATCCCGTTGTGGGCGGTTAGAGAGCCAGTTTCATACAATGCAATGAGATGAAACCCTACGCTTGCTTTGCCCTCGCTTTATTCCAGGCAAACCAAGACTACTCTCTTTGCTCTAAAGAACTTTTTCACCCTTCCGGCCATAGCTTTACAGCCTACTTAGAAAGAAAAGGGGAAGTCTCCCTTAACAAATGAGCTATCATCCCCAAAATCTGCCACGATGGTCTAATGAGTATCCATGCCAGGCATGCCCCGGTCAAATTCGCTAGAATCACCAAGAACCTATGAAAGTATTAATAGATCCAATGGAGGCTCTTTCTCTTTGAACTCCCCCATGCAACTTACCCATTCTCTCCTTCGATGTCCGAACAATGAAGAGTAGAGAGGCAACTGTTTTCATGTCCGGAACAAGACAAACCCAACCGCTATCTATGAACGAACGCCTAGCCGAGATGGCTCGTGCACAGACTGTTTTGATGGAGGAATATAGAAACCTCAGAGAGGCGTTGACGATACTGGCTCGTAATGTAGCCCAACTTACTGACCCTCCCATGATGGTTGCAATAAACAGGAACGAGCAGCTACCAGAAGGAATGCAGCCACCAAGAGCAGGATCGCATGGGTCAACACCCGTTATTCATACAATAACTCAAGATGAAATCCAACAAGTGGTGGCTAAAGCTATCCGAATGGAAAGAGATAGAAAGCATATAGGGAGATTCCGTTTCTGAACGCCATACCCCCATGAAGTCGAAGTTGTATTATTCCCAGCAAACTTCCAGTATCCAGATTTTCAGAAGTTTAATGGAGATGGATTGTTGGAGTAACACCTGATGCATTTCATCACGATCTTGGGCAACTTATCTGTGGTCTCGTAATACTGTTTGCCGTTGTCTGGATCATCACTGACAGAAAAGCCTTCAGGTGGTATTCGGGTCTAGCACAAGAATTTATATGCACGTGGGATCAAATGCAAGATGTCTTTATAGAAAATTTCTTTTCATCTGATAGAGACATTAGCTTAACTGAATTGGCTTCCTGCAACAACGAGAAGGTGAGCCAGTACAAAAGTTCATTAACCGGTGGAAGACTCTAAGTACATCATGTCAACAACTCCTAGAAGAAACAGAGTAAGTCAAAATGTGCCCGACTTCCATGAAAACATGAGTTGTATTCGGCTTAACGAGCGCCGATATATGGACTTTCCACGATCACGCCACTATATCTCATGCGCTCGAAGCCATAATCAGGAAAATGCTCACTTTTTAGATAGAGACGACGTGTCGAGGTCCGAATAGGGTATCGGCAAATGTCGCCCACAAAGAAAGAAAGAGGGAAGACCCCCGTGTCAGGAAAAGAGATGACAAAAGAGAGGGTAGGAACCGTTATATGGGCTAGGCAACCGATAAACGACCTAGGTGATACGATGATCACGAGAGGTATATATTTATATATATATATATATATATATATATTTAAAAAGAAGATGTGCTCCCCATGATGAATCACTTGTTAGCTGTAGGGACGATCGAATTACCCTAGCCAAAACACTCGGAAGATGTAAGAAAAAAGACAAAAAAGAACTACTGTCATTATCATCGCATACTCAACCACTCAACCAAAAATTATTACACTATTAAAAATATACTTTAAAAAATAATGAATCGATGCGAGAGAGAAAAGTAAAGAGCAAGGTACAAAGGCGACAACAAGCATACTGTTTATGTGGGACACATTTCATTTGCATATGCTTTAGTGCGAACGTAATAAGACAACCAAAAGAGAAAGGACCAATGTAACGACCTGAAAATTTCCGTACATTGGGTCGAGTACCACCTCGACCAGAAATCACGTAGGATTAAATCCTTTAGAAATTTAACAAAGTTAACTAAGTACTAAACTCAATTAGCCATGAAATCCGTTAGGATCGCTTTAAATACGATCTGCAAGACCCAAAAATTGCAGAATCATTGACACTAGGTTACCCTAAAGTTTAGAACCAAACTCATTTCCCGTCTGCTCTCGGGAATGAAACGAAACTTCGTATTAGGTCTAGATCGTACATCGAGTCCGATTAACCCGAAGCTAAGGAACTAGGACCGCCCCACTGGGCTTAACAATCATCTCGAAAATCAGCTTTATCCGATGTTCCACGGCCATTCGTTTCGAATCGGAGCGAGGTAGTGTGAAAAATACTATTCATATCCAAAAATAAATATCTGGAATAGTGATCTGGCATCATTCGTTGACGCGTCAAGATAAGCAACCCGACCGTCAGAATCAGACCAAATTACACCCTCGGATTAAGAAAAATTTCAGGAACATTTACATGTACTTGGAATTTCTGATCGTGGCCCACTGACCGTCGAACTGAAAGTGGTCCGCCACGTGCGATCTGGGAATCCGATCGAGTCAAAAACGTAAT
The DNA here is from genome assembly GCA_030180095.1 of Magnolia changhungtana. Taxonomy (NCBI): domain Eukaryota; kingdom Viridiplantae; phylum Streptophyta; class Magnoliopsida; order Magnoliales; family Magnoliaceae; genus Magnolia; species Magnolia changhungtana. The sequence continues at coordinate 1,581,953 of JASAUF010000324.1, read as the reverse complement.
CCCACGTAGATCCATCGATGGTGAGCTTAAGTCTGACGTTTGGTTCAAAGAGGGCCACCGAACTTCCCTTTTGAAATGCCGGAAAAGCGACGACGAATATCCTATATAAGCAATACCCCATGAACCTAAGTCTATTTTCGTAATGTTTGTGGCTATAAAAGGGGCTTAGAACAGCCCCTCTCACAGCCATACGAATTTTGGAGGAAACCCTAGAGAGAGAGAGAAAAGAGAGAGAAAGACTTGGAGATCGTTGCCGATCTTCCTCCTCCTTCTTTGGCTTGTTGCACGGCCTACACCGCCTTATTCTAGACGTTTTCCCGGCGTTTTCCGCCTCATTTGAAGGTAAGAAAACCTAACCCTAGGTCTGATTTGAGGTGGAATCGAGGTAGGATGTATACCGACTAACCGATTCCGCTCTTTAGGCTAGAAATCGTCCGTAGACGGAAGATCCATTACCCTTGCTGATTCGTTCCGTTTCCAAAGGCAAAGGTGAGGACTTTAAGCTTATAAGTTACGGTTTTCAACACTTTCAATGTCAGATAATGGTAGATTCATGATCTGCTTACAATTGCACATGTACAAAGTGCTTTCTGTTTCCTGTTTTGATTAACGGTGTGAAATATGGAATTTCACATATTCTAAGTATACGTAGAAATACCGTATACGTATTTTTTTTGGATAAATGCTTGACATGTTTATTTAATGTTTAATTATATAACATATGAATAAAATACTAGTTTGGCGAAAGGAATCGCCAAAATATATGTTTACTTGTAAATGCGCCGTATGTCGAAATTACGTATTGTAGAAATACCGTATACGTATTTCTTTTGGAATAATGTTTGACATATGTATTTAATGTATGATTATACAATACATGATTAAAATACTAGCTTGGCGAAAGGAATCGCCGAAATCTATGTTCCTTTGTAAACACTATGTATGTTGAAATTGGGTATACGTGGAAGTACCCTATACGTATAAAAGTTGCTGATGTGATTGACATGTTTAATTGCTGTATGAATATGATGTATATGTATAAAATACTAGTTTGGTAAAGGGACAACCCTAGTACACACTTCCCTAGCATACGTCATGTATGTCGAAATATTGCATTCCAAGTGTTGGTGAATTCACTTGTGAGTGTAAGTGCTTAAGTGTTAGAATCTTAGGTAGGTGCTGAGATGGGATTCTCGGCTACCTTAGAGTCACATATGACACTCTCCATGTGGTTGTTCACTCTAACCACTCGCCTACGAAATATAAGTATTTGTATCCCTATTTACATAATGCTTTATAACATGCTTTGAACATGCCTTGTGACTTATTTAGTAACATGCTTCATGATATGCTTTATATTATGCGTGCTAGCGTTCTTGATTTACCATGTTATCATGCCATATTTCACATGTTATGGTTACGATTTGACTGAGCTTGGGACTATGTTCATAGTCCAGGCATCCGGTATCAGACTTGAAGATGTGGTTGGAATTCGTTCCGCCACGCATGATGTGTTGGCGAACCCGTGTCGTACTTCGGTTGACGATAGTGGTTGGCCACACGAGGTGCTTCTGCGCCTCATATCGCCCAACTTGTTGTGCGCTCGAGCCAGCCGAACACGTCAAGTAAACCGTGTGCCTTATGTATGTTCACCATGTTTGGTCACAAATGCTTGAACCTAGGGTACCAAACTTACCAGTGATAATCCCGTTAACCATGGTACCTCGATCCGCTAAGACTCATGAGCCGGGCATGGTGGTATGGGACACCGTGGTCGAGCTGTCGGCCTACGCTGGGGCTACGTGCCTCCCCGTAGTGACCAGTGAGTAACTCAACTCGTGAGCCGATTATGGTGGTATGAGACACTATATTCGCGCTGTCGGCCTACATTGATAAGGTGATGGGGGAGTGGTGCAACCTTTGTGCGTAATGTACCACAGCACCCTTTGTAGTGACCGTGAGCATACTCGAAGTTGCGCGCGTGCCTTAGGGTTCGCCGCGATATATAGAGTATGAACTAGGCCTGTTTACGTATAGTTGTATCGTGATGAATCGTTTAAGGGGTGATGGGGAGTGGTGCAACCTTTGTGCGTAATGCCCACAGCGTACCTCTGCAGTGACCTAGAAAACACACCATCGTCTGATATTAACTAGGACTGACGACCCTAGATTGGATCATGTTTGGATATGATACAAGGGAGGTACCTTAGTTTTCCAATCCTGCTGTTTGAAACGAACTAATTAAAAACTCGGTAATCATACTCATCATGCATTGCATGTCCCTGGAAGATGTGGAGTACTGTGGGATGTAAGCATGCGCGAACGTGAGATGGTGTCGCTTGAGGGAGTTATGTCGGAGAGGGCATCCATCATACCTGCATTCATACTTGCATTAATCAGAGTAACTAGGAGTGTTTGATTTACTGCTTTATCATTACTGCTTGACTGTATTGATAACATGATAACTTATGTCTTATCGTTCCACTGAGTTAGCTACTCACTCCCACGTTACGGACTGCGGTGTTGCGCACACCAACCGGACTGCCTCGTGTTTAGGCGACCGGACTATTCTCGGAGGCGAGTTCCCGATTATGACGAGGACCAGGAGGAGTTCTCGTATATGCAGTTCGCTGGCGGCTTCGACTAGGCTGCCGGGACTGATGGGATTTACAGGGATTGTATCTAGTTTATTTTGACATTTTGTTTATATAAACAGACATGTATATTGTGACTCAGAAGGATTCATACTCTGGATAATGAATCGTTTATTTTGTTTCTTTACATACATATATATACAGTTCAGTCTTCCGCTTGCTTTTATACAACTGATCTGGAGTATGAATTACTGCTTTGGTATAATCTCATTCATGCTTACTGCTCTAACACGGACAACATTCAAATATCATTAAACATGTTGCATAAGTGATGCGTTGGAACTCGGGAGTTGAGTTACACTCGACCCCCGATTTTCAGGGCGTTACAACTAAACAGGAGGAACGCGTGTCGCATGCGCACACTAGTCAGAACGATGTAAGTTGCAATGTAATTGCGATTAAATCAATGATAGAGCTGGCTGGTTCCCCGTTGGAAAGCACCTATAAGGCAGCAGTAGTTACATTACGCATAAGGAGAAAAGTAGCTAGCCCCTCATGAAAGCAAGACTTGTAACAATGCAGGACATGGCTCTAAGAAATCTACAGTATAAGGATCCTCGCATGATAAAGAAGATCAAAGAGACGGAATACTATGTGGTGATGCCCCATTGGCTGGTAAATTGACTTATGACGTCGTGAGCCACTTAAAGATGATCCCTGCTTGGCTAAGTATATATGACGCGTTATGTCTATGGACTTTCGGCAAACACTGATTCAGGCACTGTAGGATGACACATAAGGAAGGCACTACTCATCAAAATGGAAAGTACAAAGGTAGAAAAAGATGACTATATGGTGCGAGGCGTTATATCTAAAGAAATGAAGGTGGTTGACTCATGTCTAACCACATGTCCGTTATCACGTTATCTAATGAGGACCTAACGTTAGGTGAGAAGGATCATAATAGACTGCTAATGATTGCCGGCTACATCCTCGAGAAGCAAGTCAAGTATCTAATGCTGGATAATGGCTCCTCAGTAAACTTGTTACGCTGACCATGCTCAGTAAGCTGGGATATCGTCGTTCGCATATGCGCACCAATGGAATGATGATTCAAGGGTTTAATCAAGATGGCCAAAGAGCACTGAAAAAAAATCATGTTTGTACTAGAAATTGGAGACCTAGTCACAAACGTTGTTTGCCATGTGATCGATGAAGTGACAACATATAATATGCTTTTGGGGTGACCATAGATGCACCTGTACAGTATCGTCCTGTCCACATTACATCAATGCTTCAAGTACTGTTGAAATGGCATTCAATATAAAATCATAGCAGACGCAAGTTATTACGACAAATTTACCATAGAAGAAGACAAAAGACTGGGTAGAGAAAATCCGTAGCAGAAAAATAGTGAGGCCCAAGTACTAGAAAGAAAAGTCACGTAGGTGAAAGTGTCTGAGGTAAAGGGCAGGGGACAACCGAAAGTTTGAGAGTCATGCGTGACATCTGGTAAGAAAAAGAAATTTTACTTTGTCTCGAGGCGTTTAAGACAGTCGCGACAACCTCCTTTGGTGCTATTGTCGCCAAAATAGATGGAGACTTTGCAATCGAAATACATGGTACCTGTGCCACGATTGGAAAGGAGTAAACCGTTTCTCGCTATGCCGAACATGTTCTGTGTACAACCCAGTTCCACTAACCCGAGGCCAATAATGTTTTATGCTTCACCGAGAAAGTAAACAGAGGAATAAATAAATGAATCAACGACTAGCGACAAGCTCCTGTCAGAAGATCTGAAAAGATATAGTCTAGTAAGTAGAAAGATTATGCAAGGTAGCTAGGGTTCGACTGAGATGAACCAACCTAATTGGATAATGGTAAAGGCATTCAAATCTCGATTAGTGTGCATGAAAGAAAATGAGAAAAATTTCACGGACTAGGGTCATCCTCGACATGTGCGCAAGTGAACATGACCCACTCATGCCAGGCAATCAGTAGGGAAATAAATCTAGAGACAGGTGAAAGTAGCAAGGAAGAAGTGAAACACCTTGAGATAACACCCATACAAATAGAAGGAGGATAGCCGACCATCGATGAACTGTGAGAAATAAACATGAGAACATAAGACGAACCTCAGAATACATACATAAGCGCTGGCTTGCTAGAAGAAGAGGTAGACCAGTATGTTGAATTATTGAAAAGGAATACAAATGTGTTCGCTTGGACATACGCATAAATGCCTGGCTTAGAACCAATGATAGTAATAAACCATCTTAACATTTCTAAAGATAAGAAGTCAATCAAGCATGCACAAAAACACTTCCATCCCAACTTAATACTGTTAATAGAGGAAAAGGTAAACAAATTTATTAAAGTAGGTTTCATAAGGGAAGTATCCCATGTGTCCTGGTAAAGAAAAAGAGCGGGCATATTAGATTATGCATTGACTTCAGAGTTTTAAATGAAGCATGCCCAAAAGATAATTTCTCATTGCATATAATAAAATTGTTGATCGAACAGTACAATGAAGTACACAGTTATGGCCTTCATGGACAAGTATGCTGGGTATAATTTGATATGTATGGCACCAGAAGATGAAGATGCTACAACATTTAAAACATCTATCATGCCCCAAACTTGGGAACCGGGCTCACAAAATTTTTAGCTGCGAAATCTGGTGCCGACAGCCTCCATAGTATCCCATTCTTTACTCCCAGCTCCTATACACCAGGTTCCGATCTTGGGATCTTATAAGGAGGATTTTTAAGGTGAAGTTTTTTTTTCCTTCTTTTATATGTAAAAGAGCTAACCACAAGTGTTCCCAAATCACAAAAACATCATCACCACATATCCCACTAATATAATCTTTGAGTACAATGCTGAAAGGTTAATACATGATATAACAAAACTCCAAAAGATCGAGCACATGCTCTTGCCTCAATGCTGCTATGGTCTAGTTAACATGCACGTAACGAACATGCATAAGCTTACTACAAAGCTTAGAAAGTGTGTATGTGTGTGTGCCAAGCATACAAATGTCAGAGTAAGCAAAATGGTGGAGGTCAAACTAGCTAGTCCATAAATACCTTTGCCCCTATCTAGGCTATGCGATGCAAAGGCCAAATGTCATATGTTGAGGATGTAATACAATATGTAAATTCTAATGTCTAATCCACATCTCAATACTGTTCTCATCTGGAATCATTGGGGTCTAGTACACTCTGATACTGGCTTGCCACCCCATCATGCACATGACATAATGAGTGGAAGAGACCTCACTATCCGGCTCGTCAGTGATTTATCAATCCCCACTCGGCTCACCAATAGCGGACCCATTTCACGAGTTGGTCAGACTTGACCTAGCATGTAGCCCCCTTCACTCGGGCAGGTAAGGTCACACTCCCTTCCAACTGACCACGACACAGTAGGAGACATGGCCTACTGGTATTTAGCACTTAGGTAATCATGTTATCCACTCGGTCTTGACGTTGGAGCATCCTATTGGCCTACATGGTTTAGAGACTTTCACCTAAGGACATCCTACGTGTCCTGTAATGTAACTAGATTTCTGATGTCCATACTCAAGCTGCCAATCACGATAATCCTGTGGTGGCCACAACCTTGATGTCACTAGGGTGTGAATGCAAATGCATCATGCAATGCGTAAATGCATGAGGCCATCATCCGAGTCTTACAACCATGTCATGCAAGTCGTGCATACATGAAAGGTGGGCCCATCTCTTATGGGTCCCCTGAAAATTCTTAAAAGTTGTAAAGTCGTTAATGCGGCCTTGTCACGCATAGGCAAGCCAAAAATCATGAATTAGCCATCATCCAGGTCATGCACACATGATGCGAATGTGATATGATAACATACGATCATATCCACTATATATGATGTAAGGCTCGTATCCTAGTCTGTACCATTCCTTAGACTCCTGCGATCCTCCTCGTTGAATTCTGGCCACTAGCGACCTGTAGACGACATTTACGTGCGACCTTAAGTTGCATCCCATAGATCTGAGTCGACTCGACTCGAAACTTGTACCCTAGTGATAGCACCATCATAGCGGTTCTAACGCCGCGTCTTGCGCACTAATACGATACTTAGGCTAGGAGTTGTGGGCCTGCGTATATCTCGAGGACGCTGTGCATTACGAATTTTGAGAGATTTCAAAGAATCTCTACCCACCTTTCACATCAATCAATCAAATACACATCCCATTACTAGCCATGCTTTTTTTCTCCCTAAGACAAACAACCACCTCCCAAAAGTCAATATAGTCGATGCTTCTCATGTCACCTTTCTTACACAACCCATACCTTCCCATCACTCCATCACATCTCCCTTACACAACAACCCATCCTCTCTTTCTCATTCTCTACCCATTCCCTACGCAACTAAGGAGAGAGACCATCCAAGCATTTCAAGGAGAGAAAAGAACCAAGTGTGTGGCCCACTTCCTATCCTAAATCTCTTATCCCAATCCTTCAACCTTCATCATCCTCCATCAAAGAAGAAGCCAATGAGCTAAGCATGCCAAAGATTGAAGAAGAAGATCCAACGGTGGGTGAACCTTAAGTTTAGATGTGGATTGTGTTCATGGGACAAGTGAGGCCTACTAATTGATGGTAGAGACCCCATTTTGGGCCCCAGGTGTGGCCAATTGCCCACCATGATGCATATATGAATTCCCTGATGGGGCCATTCTCCATAGACCCCATCATGATATTTATTTTTATTGTAAGAAGGTCATCTATACCTTGCATTTGATTGGTGGGAAAGAGATGTCCACCATTGATTTTGATGATTTGAGGGCCCACATATGGTAGTACCCATTTGATGTATGCTTTGTATCATGTATAGGGAGGGCTCATAGTGGCGGAGCCCCTCCCCTCCACACGTTCTCTCTCTCTCTCTCTCTCTCTCTCTCTCTCTCTCTCTCTCTCTCTCTCTCCCCCTTTCTTTGATCATGGACTGCCTTGATGTACGCCTGATTGAATGATCCAAACCGTCCAACAGGTGGGATGGCCTTGCTGTCCACCTTGCTGGACTGTCAGTCTGGTTGGGCCATTTGAATGATGGGAAAATACCAATATCGGCTTGATCTCTAGCCGTGTGGACCCCACATGGACCCCACTGTGATGTATGGGTTTTATCCTCACCGTCCATCCCTTGTTTACCCAGGAAATGGGGCAGGCGGGCCACCTTCTGCTGGACATTTTGCTGTCCAGCAGTAAGCCCTGATGCAGAAGGCAAAACATAAATGTCGACTGGATTTTTAGCTTTACAGCTCACGTGGTAGACCCCGCCTTGATGTATGCTTTGTGTCCCCACCGTCCCTGTGGTGGGACCACTTCAGACGCGGGCCAGATGGGCCAGGTGCATCGTCCAGCCTGTTGTCTAGCAGCAGGCCTGGACACAGGCAGAAAACACATATTAGCTTGATTCGAAATTCTGGTGGGCCACTCATGTGGACCCCACCTTGCTGCACGTGTGTATCCACTGTGTCCATTCAAGCTTCCAATCATCCCAGGCCATGGGCCTGGGAATGAGATAGATTCAAATCTCACGTGGAGCACAACACTGGACAAATCCATTGGCTAGGATCTTCTAGTCGTAGGCCTGCTGTGACTGTATGTGTTTCATCCATTTCAACCATCCACGTGCATGGACCGCACCGTGGTGCACATGTGTACAGTGTATCTAGGCCCTCCATCCAATCTTCGAATTTATCACGCCGTGGGCCTAGATACGAGCTAGATCCCAATCTCAATTAGACTGCACCACAGCTGCGGCAGGGCCTGCCTGTCTGTCTAGCGGTAGCAGGCCCACTTGGACTGGCTATTTGTGCCAGCGGCCCACTCCTTGGTGGTCCACATCCAGCGGGACCCACATGGTGTATGTGATTTATCTAGGTCGTCTAAGAGCTGGACATCCAGCAGGCCCAAATGGGCTGGACGCTTAGCCATTGGGGCCCACCTTGTATGCATGTGTTTTCCAGATCGTCCAGTAGGCCCAAGTGGTCCCGCTAGGCTGACCCCCCCCCCCCCCCCTCTCAGGCCCACTATGATGTATGTGTTGTATATCCACGCTATCTATTCATTTCGAGAGCGTGTGGGCTGCCCCATGAGGCCCACTCTAATGTATGTGTTACACACATTATCCACCCATTTTTCCTAGGCCATGGGCTGCCTTGTAAGGCCCGCCTTGATGTATATGATACACACGCTGTCCATCTATTTTTCCTAGATAGTACTAGGGCCTTGGCCCCATTGCGAGTTAGATCCCAATCCCCAAATGGGCCACATTATAGGAACAATGGTGGTTAAAGGTCCACCGTTGTAGACCTCCCTAGGGCCCATTGTAAGCCCACTCCCCATCTTTCTTATTGGGCCAACCCAAATCATTGGGCCCCCATTTGTGCTAGTGATACCCGTCCTACCCTTGTTGGGTTAATCCAATCCATTGGGCCCCCTTTGATGATTATATTACACACCTTTTCTTATTAGGCTAACCCAAACCATTGGGCCCCATTGATACTAGTGCCTTCAAACCATACCTTGTCCAAAATTTGGAGCCCACCTTGTGTACGTATTGGGCCCATAGGAGAGCCCAGTTTATTGTATGATAGAGAGGGTGAGGAATCCCACTTGTTGTACATAGTTTCACCCTCTTATCTCACTGTGTTGTATACCCATTCGACACGCCCCATGGGGCTCGTCCCTGATGTAAGTATGACATCTAAGCCATCCATTGCTCTAGGAGTGTGCATCATCACCCCTTGACGTAGATGGAAGAATATGTGGTATCAGATTTGGTATAACCATTGTCGAATCTTACCTTGATATATGGACTAGATCCACCATCCTTCTATAGAACCCAGCTGGCGTTCAGGCCGATTATTAACTCCTATGTTTGATAACATGCTAGCATACTTAGTCTAGTAGGACACACTGAAATCATGCTTAGTATTACATCATGATACATGCCCATACACATCATTTGTATGCCTATTATGAGGAATGATTGATCATAGCATATGCCAATGGGCAAAGATGTTTTTGGGACTCCCTGGGAGACGGAGTGCCCCACATGATTGTGTGGTATGCGCATGTTTGATGCATGACTGGATGATATGATTCATGCATCTCGCATTTGTGTGACATGATTGTTGTACGCCCTAGTGACATCAGGGCTGTGACCTCCACGGGCATATATGGATGGCAGGATTGGGTACCTGAAATATTTGGTTCTAGTATTGGGGCACTATGGATGTCCTTGGGTGAAAGTCCCTAAACCCTTATGGTACCAAAGGTTGCTCCAACATCAAGACCGAGTGGATACATGAGCACCTAAGTGCCAAATACTAGTAGGCCACGTCTCCTACTATGTCATGGTGTGTTGGAAGGGGGTGTGGCCTTATCCACCTGAGGCATAGGGAGCAAAGTTAGGTTGAGTTTGACCAGCTTGAAAATGGGTCTGCTGCTGACGAGCAGGGTAGATATCAGCTGACTACTGGCCAGGCGGGTAGTGAGGTCTCTTACGCTCACTTGGCTGTGCGCCTAAGGGAGGGGCAGTCCATGTGAAGTGCACTAGACCTCGGTGATATTCTAGAGATGAGCTATATTGATACGTGGATTCAGACGAGGATTGGTATGCTTGAGTTGCATCTCACATATGACATTTGGCCATGTAGGCCTTGCATCATATAACCTTGGTATGACTGATAACATTCATGGACTTACTAGCATATTTCCGCATTACTCTGATATTTCATACTTAGTATATACCTTAGGCACACACTTACATCATCCTCTAAGCTTTCTATAAGCTTATGCACAATCTTTGTGTGTAGGTGACGCTAGGACGTCATAACAGGACTAAGTCAGGAGCGTGCTGCTAAGTTTCTAGAGCCTTGATATCGATATTGTATTTCCCTTTATGTATTATACTCAAAGTTTTTGATATAGTGGATATGTGGTTATGTTTGTTGTTTGCATTTGGGTTATGCTTCTGGTTATGCTTCTTATGAAATAAATTAATGTTGAAAATCTTCCTTGTAGGATCCAAGGATCGGAACCTGGAATATGGGTGCTAGGAGCCAAGAATGGGGCACTACGGAGGCTGTCAGCACAGGATTTGGCAATCAAAATTTTGTGAGCCTAGTCCCCGAGTTTGGGGCATGACACATGAGGTGTGTAATACCATATAAAGCATAAAGTAAGGCTAAGTCAATATAAAACAATATTAACTCAAATGTAAAAGTAATGCTACACTTAACATAAAATAGTGTCACATTAATATAAAGAAAGCACAATGTCAACATAAAGGAAGTGTTATCGCAATCATAAGTGTAAACATTGCATAAATCACTAGGGTAATACTACATAAATTATCAAGGAAGTATTGTACCAACACACATGTAAAATATCGCACCACTGATAATGGAAATTCATCGTTCATAACGGATAGAACTTACTTGGAAACTAAGTTTATTGACTTAAGTTGCCCACTCAACAAGCCCTCACCTAAGCAGCGAAAACATACAACCATCAACATCCAAATGGGGTAACAAATTGTAAGATCCACAAATAATCATAGTGGGCCCGAAATGGTCATCAAAGTGGGCCCTACAACTACCCTAAGCAAGACCCAAGAGGGTAGCCCGTAACCAACCAAACACATGCCTAGAATGGGCTTAATACATGCAATGTGTGGAACCTAAATGGTAGTTCAATGGTGGAAACACGACACAAACCACAGGGTTGGCCCATGGTACGACCACTACATACAAATCCAGGCAGGCCTGATGGGCAGCCACAACATGAACAACAAGATAACCCATGGTGTGGGTATCATTTATTCACTAAAGAGGACCCACAATTAAGTTGTAAATAAAATCACTATGGGCTTCGCAAATCTAATATGGATATGACTAGGTGGGTCCACTCAAATCTACCCTTAATGGGCCCGCATGCTCCTACATAAGGCCTATAGTCGAAAGGCCCACTCATAGTGAGCCATGTGGGCACATAAAGAGTCTAAGATGGGTGCTGGTCGTAGCTTCTAATTACAACCTAAGCATGCTCATAACAACTTAGAAAGGCATGACATGTGGGGTTCACCAACAATCATGGTGGGTCCCTTAAATGACACTAAAGTGGGGATTATAACGCCCTAAAGCAGGGCCCACAAGGCGGCCTATTAGAATCTCAAACATGCCCTATAAATGGGCTAGCAATGAAAGAATGTGGTGAATGTAACATACATAAACCAAGGTGGGGGCTACTGTGGGACATGCCTATCATGGGTTGTCAAGTGGATGGATAGCTCGACTACATAATACATGCACCGGGTCAGGGTCCACGGTGGGTCCCATTAAGGGTGTGGGTTGCAATTAAACTTTATAGTAGTTCCCAGGAATGTTCTAATGGAGACATCGAATGGCCATATTTTCTTTGGTGCGGCCTGCTTGAGGGTCTGATCGGCCTCATATCTCATGACCTAAACTAATATGAAAAACATATATATGGTATGGATAAAATAGATACATCATGGCGGGTTGTGGATAAAATACAAACATCATGGTGGGTCCTGGGAAGGTCTCAATGGTGGACACCATTGTCCCTCTCTTCCTTGAGGTGTGACCCACCTGAGATATGGATTGGCCTCATTTTTAGGCCCCATCCTAAAATGAACTGGAGGCAAGATGGGTGGCATGGATCAAATAGATACATCGGGGTTATGAGACCTGTATCTTAGCCCGTACCATTCCATATGCCTCTGCAGTCCTCCCGGTCGAATTTCGGTGACCCGCGATCTATTATCGGCATTTGCATGCGATCCTGAGTCGTATCTCGTATATCAGAGTCGGCTCGACTTGAAACTTGTACCCTTGCAACTGCACTGTCATTGTGGTTCCGACGCCGCATATTATGTGCCGAGGCTGGGCCCACGTTCAGTTCAAGGAAAATGCCGTGCATTGCAAATACCGAGGGAATCTCTACGATATATCACATCAATCCATCAATCAAATGTCAAGTATAACACCCATCCCCAAGTACAACCACCCTCCCCAAAGTCAACTCTCTCTCTTACAACCAAGTACAACCATCCATCAGTCACCATCCCTCTCTCCCATCACTTCTCTCCCATCACCTCTCTCTGTCATTCTCTTTCTCATTCTCCAAGCAACCCATGTCTATGCAAGCTCCATGAGAGAGCTTTGTGTGGCCCATTTCCTATCTCCCATCCCCACCATCCAAAACCAATCTCGACCGTTGAATCTCATCCATTGGAGCTCTAGAATGCTTTGATGGAAGGAGAAGTCCATGATCAAAGGTGGGTGATTTTGTTAGATTTAATGATTTGAGGGCCCACAATTGTGGGACCCATCTTGATGTATGCATTATAAAGGGAGGGCCCATAGTGTTGGGCTCCCTCCCCTCCCACAACCATTCTCTCTCTCTCTCTCTCTATCTCTCTCTCTTTCTTCTCTCTTTTCCCTTTTTTTATGTTGTTGTGTGGCTCACCTGATGATGAATGTAGTATTCTGACCGTCCATCCAGTGGGACGTCCCCGCTGTCCAACTGGGCCCCACTTTGCTGTCCATTCGGACATGCCATAGACGAAGGGAATCACAAATATCAATTGGATTCCTAGCTTCGCGGCCTCACTGGCATGTGAGAAATCCACATTGTTCATCCGTTTTGAGTGCCTAGGGAGCCTTGACTGTTTAAACATACGGGCCCACCTGGACAGGCCCTAGTTTCATCCAAACCGTTTGCAGGTGGGGCCCACCTTAAATATGTGTGATCCAGGCCATCCATCAGCGGCCCCGGTTTGATTGGGTCCAGCTGCTGGAGCCGGCACCGTCCAACCTCCAGTAGGCGTGGACGTCTGGAAAACATAAATATCTACTTGTTGAAGCTTGTGGGTCCCACACGTGTGGACCCACCTCATATCATATATCTGGGCCGTCCATCTGTTGGATGGCTAGCAGCAAACTGCTGGCCATTGACGTTAGCAAAATTTGTGGGCCCCCTTAATGTATATGTTTTATACCCTTCCCATCTATTCATTCTGGGCAGGACATGGGACCCACCCACATGTGCTGCATGTGTGGGGTGGGGCCCATCTTGATATATATACATATATTGTATTCAAGCCGTCCGTCATCAAACATCTAGGCCCTGGACGTTTAAATAGCAACATCATAAAAAAAATAAAATAATATATATAATATTATATATATACATCATATATTATTATGATGGTCCCACATGGGACCCACTTGATTTATGTGTTTCATCCCTACCACGTGGGGCCTACCTAGATGAAAGCAGATTGGCTGGAGTACCCTGCACTAGCTATATAGTTGCTGTATTGAAACAACAAGTTCTATGGGTCCCACCGGCTATCTCCACTGTCTAGATGGCTGGACGGTGGGACCCACCTCTAATCTCTCGACCCCACGTCGTCCATCCTTCATCCTGGTCAGGGAGATACAAAGCTCTAATGGACCGCACCATCGTTAGATGGTGAGGATTGATGTTCATCAATGAAAGCTTGGGCCCACCATGATGTTTGTTTGCCACCAACTAGAGGGTTGTGAGATCCACTGTGTACCCATGTGATGCACGTGTGGCATCTCCATCGTCCAGCTGGGATGGTGGGACCCACCTTGGTGTGTGTGTTTTATACGCACCATCCATCTGGATGGTGGCCCATTGCTGACTGACGTCAGTCAGTTACGTGGGTTACCATGATGTATGTTCTGTAGCCACGCCGTCCGTTCAGGACATGGCCCACCCCACACGTGTGGGTGGGACCCACCTTAGTGTATTTATTCTATATCCATCCCATCATCTATTCTGGACGAACCCCTCTGCGATGTATGTGCCTCTCCACACCGTCCGTCTGGACAGCGTGGGGCACCCCATGATGTATGCGTTTCATCTATGCCGTTCGTCCATTAGTATTGGATGTGGGATGAGACCCACCGTATACCCACTCCGTCCACCTATCAGGACGATGGTGTGGACCCCACTATGATGTTTATGTCTTATACACACCATCCGTCTGATGGGTCCACCTTGATTTGTTTTAGCCTCGCCATCCAATCCGTTCGACTTGTAGCCCACCTGATAGTGTGTTGTACATCCATGTTATTCATCTGGTGGGGCCATTTGGAAGGTGCAGGCCCACTTGCTGGTTGTGCAAGGCCCACCTACTACGAGGCCCTTGTATGAGGCCCAATGCGATATACTATGAGGCCCACTTGATATATTTGTGGCCCATCCATGAGGCCCACCTTGATATATTTGTGGCCCATCCATGAGGCCCACCTTGATGTATTTATGACCCATCCATGAAGCCCACCTTGATGTATTTATGGCCCATCCATGGGGTCCACCTAGATGAATTTGTGGCCCATTGATACAACCTACTTGAGGTATATGAGGCCCATTGGTAAGGCCCATTGTGGTGTATTTATGGCCCACGTACCGAGGCCCATTGTGACGCATATGTGGCCCATAAATGAGGCCCAATGTGATGTATTCGAGGCCCATGGGTGAGGCCCAATGTGATGTATTCAAGGCCCATGGGCGAGGCCCAATGTGATGTATTCGAGGCCCATGAGTGAGTATTTGAGGCCCATGGGTGAGGCCCATTGTGATGTATTTGAGACCTAATATGATGTATTCGAGGCCCAATGTGATGTATTCGAGGCCCATGAGTGAGGCCCATTATGTGATGTATTCGAGGCCTATGAGTGAGGCCCATTATGATATATTCGAGGTTCATGTAATGTGGCCCATAGTGATGTGTATGTAGCCCTTGTATGAGGCCCATTACGATGTATGTTAGGCCTTTGTGTGAGGCCATGTGCCCACTATATGTTTAACCCTATGAAGGCCACTCCTTGGGAGCAATGATTGGTTAAATGTCCACATTAATGGGCAATGATGATTAAATGTCCACGTTGTGACCTTCCCTTGGCCCTTTGTTAGGCCGATTATCGAGGCTGATTCTGATTATCGAGGCCGATTCCGATTGTTGAGGCTGATTTCGATTGTCGAGGCTGATTCCGATTGTTAAGGTCGATTATCGAGGCCGATTCTGATTATCAAGGTCGATTGGCGAGCCGATTCCGATTGTCGAGGCTGATTCTGATTGTTGAGGCCAATTCTGATTATAGAAGCCGATTGTTGAGGCCGATTCCGATTGTCGAGGGTGATTCCGATTGTTGAGGCCGATTCCAATTGTTGAGGCCGATTCCGATTGTTGAGGCCGATTATCGAGGCTGATTCCGATTGTCGAGGCCAATTCTGATTGTTGAGGCTAGTTCCGATTATCGAGGTTGATTTCGATTGTCGTGTCTGATTATATAGGCTGATTATCGATGCTGATTATCGGTGCCGATTGTCGATACCAATTATGAGTATGTGACAACATAGCATCATGATATATGCCCATACGCATCATCTGCATGTTTGTTATGAGATGTGATTGACCATTGCATATGTCATTGGGTAGGTTGCTATGAGACTTCCTAATAGGCGGAGATTGTCTCACATGAGCACAGGGTATGCGAAGGATTGATGCATGACTGGATTGTATGACTCATGCATCTTGCATTGTGTGTTGTGATTACCGTACGCCCTAGAGACATCAGGGTCGTAGCCACCACATGCATGTTATGGATGACCAGATGGGACACCAGAAATCTTTACTAGCATCAGGCCGCCATAGATGGCCTTGGGTGAAAATTTCTAAACCCTCTTGGTACCATAGGATGCCCTAACGTCGAGACTGAGTGGATATATATGAGCGCATGAGGGCCGTATACCAGTAGGCCGCGTCTCCACTATGTCGTGGTCGGTTGGGAGGGGGTGTGGCCTTACCTGCCTGAGGGAGTAGGCATAGCTAGGCTGAGTTTGACTAGCTTGAGGAATGGGACCGCTATCGACGAGCCGGGCCCGATATTAGCAGGTAGATAGTGAGGTCTCTTCCACTTACTCAGTTGTGGCGGCAAGCTAGCATAGAGTGTAATAGACCCCGGTGATTATCTCAGAGATGTACAGTACTAATATGTGGACTTATTGAGTAGGAGTTGCATACTCATTCATTCATTCATTCACTATCCACTCGGGTTGGTGGTGCGTAACTATTTGTTACGTGTACCTTTGTAATGGCCAAGATTTTGGTTGGGGTGCGCGACTAACCTAAGATCAGGAGTCTACCACATTGAGTCTGACTATCGAAATTTATCTATGGGATTGGTTTGGATAGAAGTCCCTTGTGATGAACCCCGTAGCCTGCGATACTACGTACTATCATCCCGACTTCACACTCCAGCTTGGTCATTTCATTCGCATAGCATATTGCATTGCATCCTCGGTACATAGCATTTGGTTTACTGTGCTTCTGTCTTACATAACTTGATTGAGGTTGACAGTATTCGTGGACTCGATATTTGACATTTGGCTTATTATGTTTTTGCATCGCATAGCCTGGATAAGGCTGATAGTATTTATGAACTTGTCAGCATATTACAATATTACTCTGATATTGTACGATTCATGGATTGTCAGTGTTTCTACTTACTCTGATGTTTATATGCTTGGCACGTTTATCGCACACACTTTCACCACCTTCTAAGCTTTCTATAAGCTTATGCACTATGATGCGTGCAGGTGGCGTTAGGTTGCAGCAGAGTGGAGCTTGGAGCATGTAGCTGACTTCTGGAGCTTTGATTATCGATATATTTATTTCTCTTTTAGCATTGTATTCAACTGTTTATATTAGTGGATATGTGATGATGATGTTATCTTTGTGATTTGGGTATACTTGTGGTTATGCTTCTTATGAGACAAATGTACGTTAGAAAATCCTCCTCATAGGATCCCAGGATCGGAATCTGGCGTATGGGCAGTAGGAGGCGAGAATGGGATACTACGGAGGCTGTCGGCACCAGATTCGGGGATTGAGAATTTTGTGAGCCCGGTTTCTGAGTTTGGGGCGTGACAGGGGTGGCCCCACAAGGTGATCCCTGTTGGATAGTGTGCGCGGTGGGTCCCCTTGTATGGCTCCCAAATGCTTTGAATCAAGCTAATAATTGTATCTTCCCTACCTCTTGGCCACATTTGGCTAGGGAACAGGTCATGTGTTGCCCGTGCCACCATTAAATGGCATACAATCCACACGGTGGGCCACATAAAGGTTGTGTAACACCCCAGATTTTTGCCAACCTGGAATTAGACGTCCTTAGGCAATGGGTTGCTCCTAACACCTTATTAACCTATCAGAACTGAATCCCACAGTCTAAAATCGCTTCTGAACCCATTTCCTTCACAAATCCAACCCTTCACGATCTTGTTCTTTCAATTTTCCTAAGTACTTTCACCCTAGATACTATCTTAAACTAGTTAAGTATTATAACTTAGATCACTCTATATACAAACTACGAAGGACTAAGTACCACCTCAGACGAAAATCACTTAGGATTAAATCCTTTAGAAATGAGACAAAGTAACTAAGTGCTAAACTAGATTAGCTACGAAATCCATTTGAATCGCTTTAAATACGATCTGCAAGACCCAAAACTTGTAGAATCACTGACGCTAGGTTACCCTAAAATCTAGGATCAAACTCATTACCCGACTGCTCTCGGGAGCACGTTGAAACTCCGTATCTGATCTGGACCGCACATCGGGAGTTCGAACAATACGAGGTTAAGGACTTAGGACCGCCTCACTAGGCTTGACAACCATCTTGAAAATCAAATCCAGCCGATGTCCCACGGCTGTTCGCTTGAGTCCGGAGCGAGAGAGTGTGAAAACACTTGTTTTCTTTAAAAATATATATCTTGAATAGTAATCTGAGACTCGTCGCTTGTGGATCAGTTTTAAGCAACCAGACCGTCAGAATCTAATCAAATTACACCCTCGGATTAGGAAAAATTTCATACACATTTACATGTACTCGGAATCTCCGATCGAGACCTACTGACTGTCGAACTGAAACTGGTCTGCCACGTGTGATCTGGAAATCTGACTAAAACGAAAACTTAATAGAACGTAGATCCAGCGTTAGTGAGCTTAAGTCCGACCTTTGGCTCAAGGAGGGCCGCTAGAAACCCTCTTATGAGCTGAAACAATGCCGATTTGATTATAATGTAAGTATACCTTGAACATAAGTCTATTTCAGTAAAATTTTGGGCTATATAAGGACCTTAAACCCTCTCTCATGGTAGCCATACGAATTTGAGATTGAGAGAGAGAAAGGAGAGAGAAAGTGTAAGAGTTGTGGGAGGAACTCCCTGCCACTCTTCCCTGCCGCTATTCGAGCTTCACCGCTCCATTTTCACCGCTTTCCCGACGATTCCAGCATCATTTCTAGGTAAGAAACCCTAACCCTAACCTGATTTGGGGCTTGGGTGGTTGTTGGATATGTAGCTAACGTATTTCGTTCCATAGGTTGCCAAATTGCCGAATATGGGAGCTTAGCAAACCTATCAACTCCGTTACGATTCTACGACACAAGGTGCAGACTTTAGGTGTATAGGTTATGGTTTTCAACGCTTTCAATGTCAGATAATGATAGATTCATGATCTGCATGCAATTGCACATGTACAAAGTGCTTTCCGATTTCTGTTTCGATTAAAGATGCAAATTATGGAAATTTACATATTCTAGGTATTCGTAGAAAATACCGTATACGTATATTTTTTGAAAATGTGTTTGACATGATTATTTGTTGTATGAATATATGATATATGGATAAAATACTTATTTGGCGAATGGATTCGCCCAAATACATGTTTTACTAATATACACTATGTATGTACAAATATTGTATTGTAGAAAGTACTGTATACATATGTATTTTAGAGATGTGTTTGCCATGATTATTTATTGTATAAATATACTATATATGAGTAAATTATTTGCTTGGTGAGAAGACTCGCCCTAATACATATTTGCTAACATATACCAAGTATGTGAAATAGTGTATGTTAAGTGTTTGTGGAAATGCTTGTGTGAGCAAGTGTTTGAATGTTGATGCCTTAGGAGGGTGTTGAGATGGGATTCTCAACTACCCTAGCGACTTGTATGATTACCTCCATGAGGTTGATTACTTAAGCCGCTTACTTGCAATACATGTGTTTGTATTCCTATTGATGTAGTGCTTTACAACATGCTTTATATCATGCTTTATAATATGCTTATAACATGCCTACTAGCATGTTTGAATTACTTTGTTTATCATGCTTGAATAACTTTGTTTATCATGCTTTACTCCACATGCTATGGATGACAATTGATTGTGTTTGGGGCTATGATTATAGTCCAGACAATCGGTACCAGATTGGAGATCGTGGTTGAGTTTCATGTCGCCACGTGAGATGCATTCGACGAACTTGAGTCGTACTTCGGTTGGCGATAGTGGTTGGCCAAGTGAAGTACTTATGCACTTCATGTCGTTCAACTTGTTGTGCGCTCGAGCTAGCCGAGCTAGTCAAGTAACCCATCTGTCTAATGTATGTTCACCATGTTTGGTCAGTACTGCCTGAACCTAGGGTACCAAACTTACCAGTGAAAACCCTTTTAACCATGGTACCTCGATCCGCTAAGACTCATGAGCTAGACATGGTGGTATAGGACACCGTGGTCGAGCTGTCGGCCTATGCTAGGGCCACGTGCCTCCCCGTAGTGACCAGTGAGCAACCAAACTCGTGAGCCGATTATGGTGGTATTGGACAATATATTCGTGCTGTCGGCCTACATTGATAAGGTGATGGGGGAGCGGTGTAACCTTTGTGCGTAATGCCACAGCGACTTTTGTAGTAACCTCGAGCATACTCTGAAATCGCAGTGCGCCTTAGGGTTTACCGCGATATATAGAGTATGAACTAGGCCTGTTTCTGTATTGTGATGAATCGTTTAAGGGGTGATGGGGGAGTGGTGTAACCTTTGTGCGTAACAGCCCTGGCAGCCTCTGCAGTGACCTAGAAAACACACCATCGTCTGATATCAACTAGGACTGATGTAACGCCCTGAAAATCGGGGGTCGAACATAAACTCAACTCCCGAGTTCCAGAACATCACTTATGCAACAAAATGAATGATGATTGAATGTTGACTGTATTCGTGCATTGAACATGAGTGAGATTAAGCCAAAACAAAGATATCATACTCCGAGAGGCAGTTAAATTTGCAAGCGGAAGACTGTGATAGATAGATAAAATATATAACTTATGATGAGTCTCCAGAGTGTGATAACATTACCAAATAAATACATGTGCAGTTCTAAAATGTACCAAATGTGAGGAAGTGTAATGCCTCCTATCCCATGTACCATAGCCCCGTCAATACAATATCAGGTCTTCATTGACCTACCTGAGAGATACAGATAGGAGAACTCCTATCATCACAGAAGTAGTCCAGCTCTGCTTCACAAGCATCGCCATCACCTGAAACTCAACAAATCTGGTTGGTGTTGCAAACACCGTCCCGTAACGTGGGAGTGAGTGATCAACTCAGTGGAACAGTAAAGCATAGGTTAACATGTTATCAATTCAACCAAGCAGTAATGATAAAGCAGTACAAATCAAACATTTCTAATTACTCTTGTTAAGTGCGAAAATGAAATGACATGATGCTGTATGCCCTTGCCAAACCACCCTCAAGCGACATCATCTTACGTTCGCGAATGCTTACTCCCTCAGTGCGCCACATCTACAAAGCACATGCGGTGCGATGATGCTCATGATTACCAAGTTTTTATTAGTCCATTTCAAACAGCAGTATTGGGAAACTAAGGTACCTCCCTTGTATCATTCCCAAACATGATCCATTCTAGGGTCGTCAATCCTAGTTAATCTCATACGATATTATGGTTTGAGAGGCGTAGCGAAGGCATCACAAATGGCTCGTCACCCGTCAGGACGGATACAGATCTCACCGTATGCGGCTCAATTGCTGACCGTCAGCTCGAGTACAGGTCTCACCGTACTCGGCTCAATCACTAGCCGTCAGCTCGAATACAGGTCTCACCGTACTCGGCTCAACTCATACTCTAGTTGTCAGAAAGACTCGTCGCCAATCACAGACACTTGGAGTATACTCGAAGATACTACGGAGGACTCGTCGCCGTCGGCACGAGCACAGTCTCACCGTACTCGGCTCTCGCCGTAGTATCGACAATCGAATACGGTGTCCCATACCACCGTATTCGGCTCACGAGTTTGGATGCGCAATGGTCACTACGGGGAGGCACATGGCCCCAGCGTAGGCCGACAGCTCGACCACGGTGTCCCATACCACCATGCCCGGCTCATGCGTCTTAGCGGATCAAGGTACCATGGTTAAAAGGGGGTGTCACTGGTAAGTTTGGTACCCTAGGTTCAAGCAGTAGTGTCCAAACATGGTGAACATACATAAGACAGATCGGGTTACTTGACGAGCTCGGCTAGCTCGAGCGCACAACAAGTTGAACGACATGAAGTGCATAAGCACTTCACGTGGCCAACCACTATCGTCAACTGAAGTACGACTCGGGTTCGTCGAACACATCTCACGTGGCAAATGAATCGCAGCCACGAATTCAATTCTGGTACCGATTGTCTGGACTATAATCATAGTCCCAAACATGATAACTTGCAGATAGATAAAGCAGTAATGGATCAAGATTCAACTCATACAATCAAGGTATGGTATTATCCGTTTAGGGCTGCCAAGGCTGTTACACGCACTCGTTGCTCCGCTCCCCCATCACCCATGACGGATCATATAACGTAAATATAAATTTAAACATATGCATTACATAGTTATAATCATAAAGCAGTTGAGCATGTTATGAATCACAACACAAGCATGAGTTTATACATGTTCAATTCCTAATCACACAACAATCCAAGGAGATCATACACATAGTTAAAAGAGGTTGAGAATCATATCTCAACACCCTTATACATTACAATTTGCTAACTACTACTCATTCAGACATTTCAAGAAACACTTAAACAAACATGCATCAATATACACGACATATGTCGATCACATAGGCATTAGGCCAAATCCTTTCACTAGGGAGTTGCCCCAATCTTAACACGCGTACACCCACGACGGATTGTCATGGCAAGCAGGAATCCAAGTTCCATATTCATTCAGTCATTTCCACAAACACTTGGGCCACACATTTTAGCATATATGGTGTCTATCGGCCGTGGCGTGATTTAGGGCAGATCCTTTCGTCAAAGGGTATCGCCAATACAACAATCATGAATCCATGATAATTAGTCATGGCGAAACACGAATGAGGATTCTATACTCATTCAGTCATTTTCACAAACACTTAGAATACACTAATACAACATACATGGTGTATGTTAGCAAAACATGTATTAGGGCTATCCTTTAGCCAAGTGAGTATTTTATCCATGTATAATATATTACTACAGCAAATAATCATGATAAATGCATCTCCAAAATTTATACGTATACAGTATTTTCTAGAATACGCATTTTCAACATACATACTGTATGCAAGCAAACATGTATTACAGCGATTCCCTTCGCCAAGCAATTATTTTATACGCACATAATATATTTATACGACGATTAATCATGACAAACACATCGCTAAAATATACATGTATACGGTACTTCTTACAATACCGTATTTCTACATACATAGTATTTATTAGTAAACATGTATTTAGGCGAATCCTTTCGCCAAATAAGTATTTTATCCATACGTCATTTATCCATACGACAAATAAACATGTCAAACACATTTCCATAAAAAATACGTATACGGTATTTTATACGAATACCTAGAGTATGTGAAATTCTAAATTCTACAATTCTAATCGAAACTGAAAACGGAAAGCACTTTGTACATGTGTAATTGCATGCAGATCATGAATCTATCATTATCTGACATTGAAAGCGTTGAAAACCATAACCTATACACCTAAAGTCCGCACCTTTTGTCGTAGAATCGCAACGGATCGACAAGGGTTGAGGAGCTTCCGTATTCGGGAGTTTTCTAGCCTAAAGAGTGAAATCGGTTAGCTATTTCATAACCTGTATCCTATACACCTCAAAACAGGTCTAGGGTTAGGGTTTATTACCTTAAAACGGAGTCGGTATCGCCGAAAAAGCGTCGGGAAAGAGGCGGTGCAGCCCGTGGAGCGGCAGGGAACGATAGTAGGGAGATCCTCCCACTTCTCCCTCACTTTCTCTCTTTTCCCTCTCTCAAATCCAAATTCGTATGGCTGGAATGGGAGAGGGTTTAAGGTCCTTATATAGTCTCAAAACTCACCGAAATAGACTCCTGTTCAAGGGTTACTGCTAATATAGGTGTTTCGTCACTTTTCCAGCTCAAAAGAGAGGTTCTGGTGGCCCTCCTTGAGCCAAACGTCAGACTTAAGCTTACCACACATGGATCAATGTGGGATTACGTTTTCGACTCGATCGGATTTCCAGATCGCACGTGGCGGACCACTTTCAGTTCAACGGTCAGTAGGCCACGATCCGAAATTCCAAGTACATGTAAATGTTCCTGAAATTTTTCTTAATCCGAGGGTGTAATTTAGTCTCGATTCGACGATGCAGTTGGTTGCTTAATACGATGCATTTAATGGTGCCGATCACTATTCCAGATATTTATTTTGTAAAGGGAATAGTATTTTTCACACTCCCTCGCTCCGGATCCAAACGAATGGCTGTGGGACATCGGCTGGACCTGATTTTTGAGATGATAGTCAAGCTCAGCGAGGCGGTCCTAAGTCCTTAACTTTGTATTGTTCAGACTCCCGATGTGCGGTCCAGATCAGATACGAACTTTTGAGATGCTCCCGAGAGTAGCCGGGTAATGAGTTTGATTCTAGATTTTAGGGCAACCTAGCGTCAATGATTCTACAAGTTTTGGGTCTTGCAGATCGTATTTAAAGCGATTCAAACGGATTTCGTAGCTAATCTGGTTTCACCCTAGTTACTTTGTCTCATTTCTAAAGGATTTAGTCCTAAGTGATTTCTGGTCGAGGTGGTACTCAGGCCTTTGGAGTTTGTATATGAGGTGATCCAAGTTATGATACTTAACTAGTTTAAGATAGTGTCTAGGGTAAAAGTTCTTAGAAAAATTGGAAGATCAAGGTGGTGAAGGGTGAGATTTGTGAAGGAAATGGGTTCAAAGGCGGCTTTAGACTTTGGGATTCAGTTCTGACAAGTTAATGAAGTATTAGGATCGACCCATTGCCTAAGGACGTCTAATCCCAGGTTGGCAAAAATCCGGGGCGTTACAATCTACCCCCCTTAAAACAAAATTTCGTCCCCGAAATTGGCTAAGGGTAATAAGGGAAGATTTCTATTATTTCATTTGCCTAAGACTTATTGGTTCCAAGTTTCTACGCGTGGTAGGGTATGTACTAGTTGGTTCATTTTAGTCTACCCCCCTTAAAACTTATTTCTTTATCCATTTCTCATACCCGGAAGGTTTGCTACAATTAATTTATTTCTTTACCTATCTGGAGTCTCGACGACAATCCCCAATTATTTAGAGTAAGATAGCTGTTTTCATTGTTTGACCAGCACGGAGAGACGGTTATAGTAGGCTTGATCCCGATACATCGATCATCTACCTGACTAGGGTAGAAGGCTCGTTGTATCCCCTCCTAGCCCTGGTGAATCCTAGTCTTACGCTCGGTCAAAAACAAGAGTCCATTGTCGCCCAGATTAAGAATTGGGTCAAGCCGCGAATGTTTCGCGATTTGTATATTTCAAGAACTCAGTAGAGACCGATCACTCTAAAAACGTAGGGAATGTCCATTATTGAAAGGTTCAAATTGTTTATTCTAAGGTTGCCCTTTAGGTCTTAGTCTAAGAGAGTCCTCATTATTATCTATGTCCAAGGAAATGGTGAATCAAATCTTACTAGGGCAGACTAGGGCTTCTATAATGTTCGTATTCAACGAGCACCGTTTCGATCCTGGGCCAGTGGGGTAGGGTCCACCGCGTTTCCGCTGCGCCACCCAGATCAAAGAGGCGTAACAGGCGACCTAACTAGATTAGGCTCATAATGTTCTACCCCCTTTAAAATTTTAGTTTCACCCTCAAGGCTCAAGAGCTATGCCCTGATCTGTATGTCGGAACAAGGTGTAAATCCTTGACATGAAATGGGAAATACATTGGTCTGCCTTTCATCGACGATGTGTACGATGACATTGATACCTATGGGGATCGATAGGAGCTAAAAAATGATGGGTAATGTGGTTGATGTCAGGGGCAGGTGTGAGTGTGTGGCAAGATGCCTAATTCTACCAAGGGGTTTTTGTCGTGGTCCATACTTATCCTATTTAATGATGTCTGGCTTAACAGGCAGGCTATCTTTCTACGTTCATAAGCACAATATATATGCCGACATGGCATGCAATTTGGGACCTAATTCCTAACTGTCTGTTGCCCATTTGGGCAATTCCTTAGGCCTAAAAGACAAAGTCTCTATCAACTATATACTCCTAACACCTTTCAAGGACAAAATTATAAACTTTTAGTTGTAAATGGTCGGGCCAACACGGAAAGAAAATTGTGTAGTGGGTCTGAGTCGGTTAAGCCGAATAACTAAGTCTATTGTTCAATTGGCTTAGCATAATTAATTAGTCTTTTACTTTCCTTAGCCTAACCAGTAGTCTAGTCTTAATTTAGGAGTAGGGAGAATCCATAGGTGAGTCCAAAGTCTATGCTTATACACTAGATGACTTTACATCATTTCTAATACAGGAGGGGTTTAGCACTTAGGGTCCCGATACGGTCAGGTCTGTCGAAAACTAGGAGCACCGCCCTAGGTCCAAAACTCTAAGAGTCTATTTGTCAAACAACCATTTACTCTAAAAGCTTAAGCTATCAGAGTGTGGTGGGTTAATGTGTATCAAGGGACTTTATCACTGCATCACTACTTGGCCAATGGTCTTAAGTTGTATTAAAATGGGACTGTATTGCTAATCCCACTTCAGGATTGGGAATGGCATATTTGGCAGGAGGGTGGGCGGGGATTAAAATTACTTTATAAGCTTTGGAAAATGAGGATTGTGTTGGAAAGTGTGAGATGGGATTTCCATATCCCACGATGAGGAATTTCTAAGTGTAATTTGAAAGAAAATTTCGGGATTTAAGTTTAACTGCCTACACTCCAAATATGGTATTGGAAAACATGGGATGCACCAATCTAGGAACCATACCCTACACGTACATTTATTATTACTTATACAATTCTATCCACCTGAAACTCACCTAATGCAGTTTGGCCGAACGGACCCTAAACGTTCTCAAATACCTAAAACATTCTACCAACTACTACACCTATCAACAGGAAAACATAACCACCCTAAGATAGTAGCCCATGCAAACTACAAGACAACATATGGATGAGCTCGGATAGAGCCATGGAAAATGAGGATAAGGGAAGGAGAGAGAGAGAGAGAAAGGGCTGGAGGTTTGGTTCTCCACAGATGTGAGCCTCAACAGATGTTGTAAAGGCCCCAAAGACAGCGAATGGAGAAGGAAAATGGAAAAGTAAGATGGCTTAGGGAGCTTGCACAATTTTAGAGCTTCAAGGGGGCGTGTAGGCGTCCAAATGAGAGAAACAGAGAGGAAATGGAGGAGAAGACTACTGTGGACGATGGGAATGGGTAGGTTGTGGTCGAAATCAACAGGGAGGACGATTGGAAAGGCGATTTGCGAGAGAGGGCAGTAATGTAAGAGGGAAAAACGGCTTGGAGGGGTGGTTTGTGAAGGAAGTAGGGTTTCGGGAGGGTTTCGATGGATGGGACATACATCAGGGGGGTCCCACAGCCCCCAAACCCAATCGACCAGAGCCGCGGGCCCGGCCCATCAAAAAAAATCGGCGAGGCCTCGCCGACCTGGCGAGGGCCTCGCCAAAAATTTTTGCAATTTTTGAAATGGGACCCCACGGTTGTGATCCTCCAGTCCCCTGGGCCCCAAAAATCACTGGGTCCCACCTTGGATCCCTCCGGAAGTGCTCCGTTTGGCCCCCCGACCCCGATTCGCTCTATTTCGGGTAGTTTCGGGCAAACTGGACATATCTTGCAATCCAGAATGAGTTATCTGACGTAAAATATATGAATTTGGGGTAGGACGAGCTAATGAAGCCAACCAACCCAGCTATGCAGGGTTGCGAAGCCCAGAATTGCGAAAAACCCCTCCGATTGACGGTCGTTTCCCCGTTTCAATTTCGTTTACTAAAAATAGTGGTTTTAGTTTAATTACTCTTCATCCATTAGGCTGTAGGAGTTGTGCCCAATGCGAAAAGAGCTTAGAATAATTAGGAGAACGGTTTGGTGAAGCCAAATAGGACACTTATTATTTTTGGCTGAGAACCCTGCACACTAGTAGACATCACGACCTTACAGTATGTCGCGACTTCTAGGAGTTCTAGTTGTAGTTTGTTTCTGATTTCTTTCCCATTACTTGGTATTCCTATTTAAAGGGTTGTGAACTCAATTTTTTGTAGTCATTTATTAATCAATTCAAATTAATTAGAATTTATTCCTACTTTCTGCTTTTCTTTTCTCGTGGATTTGGGAAGTCTCTGTGAGGAGTCCAGAGAAGCTCCGAGGATTCGGAGTAGTTATCCTCATCACGTTTATCCTGTATTCTATCTATTTTCAACGGTTAGGGTGAGGTGGATTGTAATCTAGACTCTTTAATAGACGGCCTAGGAATATTATAGGGTCGACCCGTGCGACCAAGGGTTAATACGTACTCGATTTCGGCGTTTGCTTTCAGCGAACTAGCCGTTGGATGGAACAGGGATGCCTAAGAGTGTTTCTACATTCCGTCGCTCCCTCCTAAGTCAGAGTGCGTCGTGTGACCATAACCCAGGTCCGGTTTAATCTAAATCATGCTCTGATACCATCTTGTAACGCC
This sequence comes from Magnolia changhungtana, assembly GCA_030180095.1. Lineage (NCBI taxonomy): Eukaryota > Viridiplantae > Streptophyta > Magnoliopsida > Magnoliales > Magnoliaceae > Magnolia > Magnolia changhungtana. Next base: position 1,553,396 of record JASAUF010000324.1, on the reverse strand, counting down.
CTGAAAATCGGGGGTCGAACATAAACTCAACTCCCGAGTTCCAGAACATCACTTATGCAAAAAAATGAATGATGATTGAATGTTGACTGTATTCGTGCATTGAACATGAGTGAGATTAAGCCAAAACAAACATATCATACTCAGAGACAGTTAAATTTACAAGCGGAAGACATGATAGATAGATAAAATATATAACTTATGATGAGTCTCCGAGTGTGATAACATTACCGTGTTAAATAAATACAAGTGCGGTTCTAAAATGTACCAAATGTGAGGAAGTGTAATGCCTCCTATCCCATGTACCATAGCCCCGTCAATACAATATCGTCTTTATTGACTGCCTCGAGAGATACTGAGATAGGAGAACTCCTCCTATCATCACAGTAGTCCTAGCTCTGCTTCACAAGCATCGCCATCACCAAAACTCAACAAATCTGGTTGGTGTTGCAAACACCGTCCCGTAACGTGGGAGTGAGTGATCAACTCAAGGAACAAGAAAGCATAGGTTAACATGTTATCAATTCAACCAAGCAGTAATGATAAAGCAAGTACAAATCAAACATTTTTAACTACTCTTGTTAAGTGCGAAAATGAAATGACATGATGCTGTATGCCCTTGCCAAACCACCCTCAAGCGACATCATCTTACGTTCGCGAATGCTTACTCCCTCAGTGCGCCACATCTACAAAGCACATGCGGTGCGATGATGCTCATGATTACCAAGTTTTTATTAGTCCATTTCAAACAAGCAGTATTGGGAAACTAAGGTACCTCCCTTGTATCATTCCCAAACATGATCCATTCTAGGGTCGTCAGTCCTAGTTAATCTCATACAATATTATGGTTTGAGAGGCGTAGCGAAGGCATCACAAAGGGCTCGTCACCCGTCAGCACGGATACAGATCTCACCGTATGCGGCTCAATTGCTGACCGTCAGCTCGAGTACAGGTCTCACCGTACTCGGCTCAATCACTAGCCGTCAGCTCGAATACAGGTCTCACCGTACTCGGCTCAACTCATACTCTAGTTGCTGTGAAAGACTCGTCGCCAATCACAGACCTTGGAGTATACTCGAAGATACTACAGAGGACTCGTCGCCCGTCAGCACGAGCACAGGTCTCACCGTACTCGGCTCTCGCCGTAAGTATTGACAGCTCGAATACAGTGTCCCATACCACCGTATTCGGCTCACGAGTTTGGATGCGCAATGGTCACTACGGGGAGGCACATGGCCCCAGCGTAGGCCGACAGCTCGACCACGGTGTCCCATACCACCATGCCCGGCTCATGCGTCTTAGCGGATCAAGGTACCATGGTTAAAAGGGGGTGTCATTGGCAAGTTTGGTACCCTAGGTTCAAGTAGTAGCGTCCAAACATGGTGAACATACATAAGACAAATCGGGTTACTTGACGAGCTCGGCTAGCTCGAGCGCACAACAAGTTGAACGACATGAAGTGCATAAGCACTTCGCGTGGCCAACCACTATCGTCAACCGAAGTACGACTCGGGTTCATCGAACACATCTCACGTGGCAAATGAATCGCAGCCACGAATTCAATTCTGGTACCGATTGTCTGGACTATAATCATAGCCCCAAACATGATAACTTGCAGATAGATAAGCAGTAATGGATCAAGATTCAACTCATACAATCAAGGTATGGTATTATCCGTTTAGAGTCGCTGTGCCGGTACATTGCACGCACTCGTTGCTCCGCTCCCCCATCACCCATGACGGATCATACAACGTAAATATAAATTTAAACATATGCATTACATAGTTATAATCATAAAGCAGTTGAGCATGTTTGAATCACAACACAAGCATGAGTTTATACATGTTCAATTCCTAATCACACAACAATCCAAGGAGATCATACACATAGTTAAAAGAGGTTGAGAATCATATCTCAACACCCTTATACATTACAATTTGCTAACTACTACTCATTCAGACATTTCAAGAAACACTTAAACAAACATGCATCAACATACACGACATATGTCGATCACATAGGCATTAGGCCAAATCCTTTCACTAGGGAGTTGCCCCAATCTTAACACGCGTACACCCACAGCAGATAGTCATGGCAAGCAGGGATCCAAGTTCCATATTCATTCAGTCATTTCCACAAACACTTGGGCCACACATTTTAGCATATATGGTGTCTATCGGCCGTGGCGTGATTTAGGGCAGATCCTTTCGTCAAAAGGGTATCGCCAATACAACAATCATGAATCCATGACAATTAGTCATGACGAGCACGAATGAGGATTCTATACTCATTCAGTCATTTTCACAAACACTTAGAATACACTAATACAACATACATAGTGTATGTTAGCAAAACATGTATTAGGGCTATCCTTTAGCCAAGTGAGTATTTTATCCATGTATAATATATTACTACAGCAAATAATCATGATAAATGCATCTCCAAAATTTATACGTATACAGTATTTTCTAGAATACGCATTTTCAACATACATACTGTATACAAGCAAACATGTATTACTGATTCCCTTCGCCAAGCAATTATTTTATACGCACATAATATATTTATACGACGATTAATCATGACAAACACATCGCTAAAATATACATGTATACGGTACTTCTTACAATACCGTATTTCTACATACATAGTATGTTTATTAGTAAACATGTATTTCGCTAATCCTTTCGCCAAATAAGTATTTTATCCATACGTCATATATCCATACGACAAATAAACATGTCAAACACATTTCCATAAAAAATACGTATACGGTATTTTATATGAATACCTAGAGTATGTGAAATTCCAAATTCTACAATTCTAATCGAAACTGAAAACGGAAAGCACTTTGTACATGTGCAATTGCATGCAGATCATGAATCTATCATTATCTGACATTGAAAGCATTGAAAACCATAACCTATACACCTAAAGTCCGCACCTTTTGTCGTAGAATCGCAACGGATCGACAAGGGTTGAGGAGCTTCCGTATTCAGGAGTTTTCTAGCCTAAAGAGTGAAATCGGTTAGCTATTTCATAACCTGTAGCCTATACCTCAAAACAGGTCTAGGGTTAGGGTTTATTACCTTAAAACGGAGTCGGTATCGCCAGAAAAGCGTCGGGAAAGAGGCGGTGTAGCCCGTGGAGCGGCAGGGAACGATAGTAGGGAGATCCTCCCACTTCTCCCTCACTTTCTCTCTCTTTTCCCTCTCTCAAATCCAAATTCGTATGGCTGGAATGAGAGAGGGTTTAAGGTCCTTATATAGTCTTAAAACTCACCGAAATAGACTCCTGTTCAAGGGTTACTGCTAATATAGGTATTTCGTCACTTTTCCAGCTCAAAAGAGAGGTTCTGGTGGCCCTCCTTGAGCCAAACGTCAGACTTAAGCTTACCACACATGGATCAATGTGGGATTACGTTTTCGACTCGATCGGATTCCCAGATCGCACGTGGCGAACCACTTTCAGTTCAACGGTCAGTGGGCCACGATCCGAAATTCCAAGTACATGTAAATGTTCCTGAAATTTTTCTTAATCCGAGGGTGTAATTTAGTCTGATTCTGACGGTCTGGTTGCTTAATACTGATGCGCAAGCGAATGGTGCCAGATCACTATTCCAGATATTTATTTTGTAAAGGGAATAGTGTTTTTCACACTCCCTCGCTCCGGATCCAAACGAATGGCCGTGGGACATCGGCTGGACCTGATTTTTGAGATGATAGTCAAGCCCAGCGAGGCGGTCCTAAGTCCTTAACTTTGTATTGTTTGGACTCCCGATGTGCGGTCCAGATCAGATACGAACTTTTGAGATGCTCCCGAGAGTAGCCGGGTAATGAGTTTAATCCTAGATTTTAGGGCAACCTAGCGTCAATGATTCTACAAGTTTTGGGTCTTGCAGATCATATTTAAAGCGATTCAAACGGATTTCGTAGCTAATCTGGTTTCACCCTAGTTACTTTGTCTCATTTCTAAAGGATTTAGTCCTAAGTGATTTCTGGTTGAGGTGATACTCAGGCCTTTGGAGTTTGTATATGAGGTGATCTAAGTTATGATACTTAACTAGTTTAAGATAGTGTCTAGGGTAAAAGTTCTTAGAAAAATTGGAAGATCAAGGTGGTGAAGGGTGAGATTTGTGAAGGAAATGGGTTCAAAGGCAGCTTTAGACTTTGGGATTCAGTTCTGACAAGTTAATGAAGTATTAGGATCGACCCATTGCCTAAGGATGTCTAATCCCAGGCTGGCAAAAATCCGGGGCGTTACAATTGACGACCCTAGAATGGATCATGTTTGGGAATGATACAAGGGAGGTACCTTAGTTTTCCAATCCTGCTGTTTGAAATGGACTAATTAAAAACTCAGTAATCATGCTCATCATGCATTGCATGTGCCTGGAAGATGTGGAACACTGTGGGATGAAAGCATGCTGCGAGCGTGAGATGGTGTCGCATGAGGGAGTATGTCGGTGAGGGCATCCATCATACCTGCATTCATACTTACATTAATAAGAGTAGCTAGGAGTGTTTGATTTTACTGCTTTATCATTACTGCTTGACTGAGTCGATAACATGTTAGCCTATGCTTTATTGTTCCACTGAGTTAGCTACTCACTCCCACGTTACGGGATGGTGTTTGCAACACCAACCAGATTTGTTGAGTTTCAGGTGATGGCGATGCTTATGAAGCAGAGCCGGACTACTTCTATGATGATGAGGAGGAGTTCTCCTATCTGTATCTCTCTGATAGGTCTATGAAGACCTGATATTGTATTGACGGGGCTATGGTATTTGGGATAGGAGACATTACACTTCCTCACATTAGGTATATTTTAGAACTGTACTTGTAATTAACCAACCTGGTAACTTTATCACTCTGGAGACTCACCACTGTTTTTATATTATATATATCTATCACAGTCTTCCGCTTGCAATTTAATTGTCTCTGGAGTATGATATGTTGTTTTGGCTTATTCTCACTCATGTTCAATGCACCAATACAATCAACATTCAATCATCATTCATTTTGTTGCATAAGTGATGTTCCGGAACTCGGGAGTTGAGTTTATGCTCGACCACTGATTTTCGGGATGTTACAGGTTGCAATGGTGGATATCATTGTCCCCACTGTTTCTAGTGGTGTGGGCTTGTCTAATCATGTGTAGGCCCCACTCCACACCCCGAGTGGGCGTCCGCCCGCCCAAGATGTTGACTGGATGTCTCAATTTCCTTTATTATATATATGCTTGGTTTTGGTCACACCATCAAAGTGGCCCCCACAAGGATGATATACTCCATTCACTACATAGGCTAGCTCGAGGGGAGCCCAATGGTACTGATTGGGACTAGTTTGTATAAACAGGGACCCCACACCAGGCCTTGGGAGGTTCCAACAGCAGGATTTTGTTTTCCTCCGTGTGGCCCACTTGAGACTCGAATTTGTCTCATCTTTCGGCCTATGTCCTAAAATGATTTGAAGAAGTCGGTGGATGGATCAGATTAGATATATACATCAAGATGGGTCCCACATGTGAGATCCAAAATTTTCCAAGAATGGTTCCTGCCCACATGCGTGGCATTCATTAAATTATTATTATTATTATTATTATATTTGTTTTATATTTTGCATACACTATTAAGGTGGGCCCCAAGTGGATGATTTAATCCATCCACTGTCTTGGTCAACTCAAGTGAGATCCAATAGACTTTGGTTTGGGTTGATTTGGATGATTAGGGACTCCACGATGGGCCCTAGAAGGTTTTAACAGATAGGCACTATCCCCCTTACTATGACGCACCCGAGGTTCAGATCTACCTCAGATTTTGGCCCATGGCCTAAAATTATCTATAGAAGATGGTAGACAGTGTGGATTAAACACATACGTCATGGTGGGGTCCATGAGTGGGGCAGCTGGAGGGGCTTTCACCCTCATGTCACTAGGCAGTAACGCCCTAGTGACACCTTCTTTTCTTTTTGTTTTTTCTTTCTTCCTTCATGTGTTTTTGTTTTGTGATATGTGAAGTCCATGAGTGGATAATCCATTTTGTCCATTATGTCGGCCAGCTCTCCGTGGACCAAAGGAGTCCAATGTTGGGTAGGTTCCATCACACACACACACACACACACAACAATAGGCCTTTGAAAGTTCCAACAATGGGACTTTGTTTCCCTTGGTGCGGTCCATTCGGGATTTGGATCTGTCTCATTTTTTGAATCATTGCCTAAAATAATATGGAGAAGGGGGTGAATAGCGTGGATAAAACATATATGTTGATTGTCAAATATTGCATATTTACCCCAGTTTATATAAGTGCTAAAATGATTAAAACACACTTTTGTTATCAAATTTCGTATAGTCAAGACAACTTGGCAATAGATCTTTAAGACCGGTCCAAGATCAAGAGAAGATCAAGCTCAAGACTGGTACATTCTCAAAAGAAGATTAAGCTAAAAATCAACTGATATTCAAGTATAAGATCAAGCTCAAAAATCAAGATGAAGTCCGTAATCAAGTTCAAGACAAAAAAGTTCAGAATTTTCATATATCTCAGGTAGTATAAAACCCTAGAAAGGCTTTAGGATTAGATACTTTCAAAAATTATTTAAATTGAGTTTTTATACTTGTGTTTGCTTGAAATTTGACTAGCTTAAGGTTTGGTTCGACTAGTCTGAGTTTTCTGGTCTAGTCCAAATTCAAGTCGAAGTAAAACCATTTTCTGGTTGCAAATTCAACTGATCGAATTTTTGATTCGACTAGTCGAAGCTTGACCTTCGACCAGCCCGAGATAATTCAACTCAAAGTCCAGCAATAAACAACTTTTCGGATCTTCGACCAGTCGAAGACCAAATTCGACTAGTCGAACAGAGCTCTTTGACTAGTCGGACTGGTCCTCGGGCTAGTCGAAGTTTAGATAGATCTGAAATCCGTTGAACTGGATCCGGTATTCTTCGACTAGTCGAAGACTGCCTAGGGCTAGTCGAATATTCAAATTCTTTGCCTATAAATTGAGTTCCTCTCTTAATCCGAAATATCCATTATTATTATTAAAATCCTTTTGCAAGAGAGAGAGAAGCTCAAGTTATTAGCAAACTATTTGAACAGTATTTATAAATTTTATTTATAGCTTTTGTTTAATTCCCTTAATTTCAGATATTTCTATTCTGATTCTAAAGAAAGTAAACTATACTATTCTTTTGAGATTTAAGAGAATTAACTCAAGTAGGCATTGGTTTGAACTTAATTAAAATCAATAGAACCCTAGAACCTCTTCTATCTGACCGAACATTGAACAATAGACATTCAAGAAAGTAGTTCTTCGGCTACAACTTCTGATACATCTTCTACGATGAAGATAAGTATACCTTCTTATTCTTTATTTTGGTTTTTTTAAGATAGGCAAAAAATTTCAGTGTAGGTTTTGTCCCAGATAACTTGAAAATCTCAGTGAGGGGTTTGATTGTGATAGTCCGATAAAATCACAAGAATTGTATTAGGTTTTATTGTGACCCTGGGGAAACCTTTTTCATAATAAAAGTCAAAATTACGTGGAGAGTAATTTTAGGAGTGGAGTAGGTGTGACTGTTTTCGAATAGTTGTTGACACACTGAACAACTATAATTCTTTGTATTATGTAGTGAATGCCTTTACTTTTTTATGTGGTGAATGGTTGTAATTTATTTTCAGTTAAAGTGGTGAATGTTATAATAATTACTTTTATTTACTCTTGCAAAGTTTGAGGTTTTGATTTAAAAGAAATTCGTGAAATAAGGTTATCCTGCCTAAAACTTTAGGTGAAGGTTGTTCTACGAATTATTTGGAATTGAGATATTTAATTTATTTACATATTCAGCGCTTATTTCGATTATTTGGCATAGTTTTATTCACCCCCTCTACGACTTCTTAAGCTCTCCTTTTCAAGTGATATTAGAGAGTGTTGCTCTATTTTTTTTAAAGATTAATCTCCTTGAGTTAGATCCAAAAACTTTATTATGACAAATATCGATAGCTTGTCTATTACCAGGCCACTGTTGAGGGTCAAATATTGCATATTAAGAGCTTGGATTGAAAAAGGGTGCTAAAAGCATTGATTTGATGCTCAAGAATCACTAAGGAAAGGGATAGATCTTAGGAGACCAAGATTGAAGAATTCTTATGCCAAAGATCCAAGAAAACCGAGTGAGGAATGAAGAGAACAAAGATTTGAAGTGAAAAAAAGGAATCTTTAAATCGTCCTCAAAAAGCATATTCTGAAACTCTGGGTCATTTTATGAAATTACGTAGAGTGAAGTTTATTTTGAGAAACTGCACAAATTAAAGTCTATTTTAGCAAACTGCGTAAATTTGAGGCGATTTATAGAGTTTTCCAACTAGGTGCAAAAGTTAGTGTTCCACAACTATAAATAGGACTCCCTAGGATGTTCATAGGCATCTTTTAAGGTTTAAGGAGTGGAGCAAAAAGGTGGAGAAGCCGTAGCCAAGAGTTTTTCTTCTTTCTTAGTTGTTTTCATGTTTTTCTTAAAAGACTTTGGTCCAATCATATGTCTATACTTGGCTAAACCTTTTAGCTAGGGCTAAGAGGTGAAGCTTGTAGCATGATGGGATGTTTTTATTATTTTGATTCATGCTTATGTTGAACTCCATGGATCTAATTTGATATTTAAGGAATACTTTCAGTTTTTAATGGTTTATTGTGACTTAAATTATAGTAGTTCTGCAATAGCTTTGAGTATCTTCTTTTCCTGTTTTAAGATTGTAAAATTAGTAAGTCCTGTTGTTCACCATCGTCCCTTAGGCATGGTAGGGTGATGGAATCCTTCCTAATCTTCACAATTCTCCTGCTTTGAGATTATGGGATTGGTAAATCTTGCTGTTTGCCATTGTCTCCTGGGCATGGTTTGGTGGTGGAATCCCTGCCAATTATCATAATTCTCCTTCATTGATAATTAGGTCAATGAAAGTTCAGATTTAGTTTTATTGATATATTTTCCATTTGGATAGGATAGAACTCTAATTCTAATTGTGTTACTTGAATCAAGTAAGAGGGCTCCCTGATCACTGCAAGTGGATCCTTAGCACCCTAGTTCCCACCTTTAAATTCTTAGTTTTAATTACTCTATTCACAATTACCCTCTTAAATACTTCAGTATTAGTTTCACATCTTCTTCTAGTTCTACTTCTAGTTAATTTAAGAAACATATAAGTTTCAGTCCCTGTGGATTCGACCTTGGTCTTATTGAGATTATTATTACATCGTGACCCTGTACTTGGGGTTGTGAACAAGTTTTTGGCACCATTGTCGGGGATCGGCGGTTGCGTTTTCTGGATTTGATTAGTTTTGGGATTAGGTTAAGATTATGATTTATGTACTTTCTATTTTTAGGTTAGGGTTCTTTCTAATTTGTTTCTAGAAACTAACTTTTCTTTCTATTTTTAGATTTAGAAACTTTCCTAATTTGTTTTTAGAAACTAACTTTTTTTCTATTTCCATATTTAAAAACTTTCTTAATTTATTTTTAGAAACTAACTTTTCTTTCTATTTCCATATTTAGAAACTTTCCTAATTTATTTTTAGAAACTAACTTTTCTTTCAATTTCTAGATTTAGAAACTTTCCCAATTTGTTTTTAGAAACTAACTTTTCTTTCAATTTCTAGATTTAGAAACTTTCCTAATTTGTTTTTAGATTTTTTATTTTTATTTTTTTAGAAACTGATTTATTTTTAGGACTAACTTTTTGTTTTATTTTTAGGTTAGGATTTTTTCTGATTTTTTTTTAAAAAAACTAACATTGTTTTCTTTTTTGTAAGATCTTAACACAGAACTTTCCAAACCGTTAAACTCCTTTAACTTCTCCTCTACTTACTTTCCGTATTGCTGTAGGATTTTTCTTTTATTCTATTTTAGGATTAGGGTTTCCCCATGTATATGCAAGAATGGGAACGTCAATATGCTGAGCTAGTTTTAGAGAATGCGAGAAATTGTGAAGGGCTGTCAGATGATTATGTTTAGAAACAACCTATGTCTCTAAATTTTTCTAAAACCATCATTGAGAACCAACCTGAATACAATATTCCACCAGTTAAGAAGTTCTTACGTGATCATAAGCTGGAGAATAATTACACCCCACAGATTAAGAAAACAGTACGTGATTGTTAGGGTTATCATAATTATGGGAGTGAGAATTATTATCACCCATTAGACAAGAAGAAAATAATGAGAGATTATATTATGGGTGATAATATGTATCAACAACCATCAGATTCTCCCATCTATGACCCGTATGGCTATAATTAGTGGAAACATCAATATTGGAAAGATGAACCAGCAATACATCATAGTGATAATTCTCTTGGGTCTTCTACCTTTGAAATCTAACAAGAAACGATCCAAGAGGATTCACTTTTAGGTTACACAAATGATTTTGCTGGCATTAGAAAAACGATAGAAGCGCTTGCATCACGCCTCGATAAGCTAATGGAGGCTAGTTCACCCCAGCCTCAAACCAATCCAATTTTTCATTCCCATCTCCCTACTTATGATCGGTGAAAACATTAATATTGGAGAGATGAACCAACAATTGATTATAGTGACTATTCTCTTGGATCCCCTACCTTTGAAATCTAACCAGGAACGATTCAAGAGGATTCACATTTGAATTTCACAGATTATTAAGAATAGTTCAACCAACTTGTCGCAGGCATGATGAAATCATTGGAAGCGATTGAATTGCGCCTCGATGAGATTGAAGAGGCTAGGTTATCACAATCTCAACCCCATCTAGAAACACAACGCATGGAAAGTGATCCTAACTCGCTTGTGGAGAGTACTAAAATTGAGAATGAAGAGTTGGATTGTGTTAACGAGCATACGACTCAATTTTTTGAAGAGTCGATCTCGATGACTGTCCAAAGGAATGATCAACAGACATGGGTGTCTTTTAAATATAATGATACTGACACGCTCCAGTCATATAACACACTTGTCTTCAATGAGGAGGAAGAGGCTAGTTTAAACCTAAGAAAATAGTGTGATGAAAGTGATCTCATCCCACTTGTGAAGTGTACTGAATTGGAAGACGATAAGTATTGGGATGAGAATCATGAGTTTACAGCCCAAGATTCACTGGAATAGATTTCAATTATGGTTCAGGAAAGTGATCACAAGATACAGGACATTGTCAACTATAATGATCTACTCTACCCATCTGACACGTTTGAATTACATATGGAGGAAGAGTCCCTTCCAAGTGAACTGCATGACTCTTTTGAGGCGTGTGTAAACCACTCCCTTGATTTAGATTATAATATGATTAGAGAGATGGACAAGTTTCCCGAGATGACTCTGGAATTTGAAACCAATCAGTTAAGGCCACCTTCTGAGTCATCAACATTTGACGATATAATGCCTTTACTGAGTAGTAACAATGAATAGAGTCTTCACATCAATACGCCTACTGATCGACAATCTATCTATACAGGGCATGACGAGATGTATCCAGTGACAATTGACTCTCACCAAGGTAAAGAGTAAGAGATCATATTTCCCTTCTATTCTAAGAGAAGACGAAGGATTCATTGGGCATATCATCATAGACCTCAATATGGAAAATGAGCCTCTCTCAATTGACTATCTCAACTCTCTGAAAGATTGCTTAGTATATTTTACAAATTTAAATGATCCCATAATAAAAGAAATAAGGGATGTCTTGCAAAACAATACCTCGATGGTTGTTACTGACCGAGAGAACTTATTCTGAAGCCCCTCCTTCCACAGATCTTGAATGTTTACCATTAAGGGAGGAGGAGATGAAAGTTGAACCAAAGCTTGAAACTTCAAAATATGTTGAGACTACATCACCTATTAATAATTTCTCTGAATTTTATCTACTTGTAGTCTCTGATTCACCACTTTGCGCTAACTCTAAAACTTTTTATGTCTCAGGTGAATCATATGTACTTTGGACACCTCAGGAGATTAAAAGGAAACTTTATGCTGAGGTCCATAAATTTCTCTAAAAAATCATGCTCCAGGGCATCTAAGCCTATTGCAAAAAGGGCTTTTGGATGATCTTATTATGAAACCTACTGAGAAATTTATCAATATACTGGCCAGAGGAGGAACCTTGTGGTATGACTAAGTAGCTTTCCCCTGTTTTCCTAGTTAGATTTATTGCTTTCAAAGAATTTAGGATTATGATAGTTTGCTTTTCGCCGTTTAAGATAGTTTTTTTGGTTGTTTAGGAATGTTTGCTTTCTGATGGTTTAATTCTTGTGCTAACCCATCTCCACATTGAGATATTTTGAAAAAAAAACCCTCAGAATTCCTTCTTTAGGTACTACCTTTCCACCTCTTCCATTTTCTTTTCATTGTCTCATTTGCATTGAATGCTTATCTCTTTTACATTGAGGACAATGTAGATTTTAGGGTGAGAGGTGTGGATTAGGCAGGCTAATCAGTTATTTTCTTAGTCTTTAGGCGAAGTTATGAAAATTGAGAATTTTTTTTAAATTTCTACAAATTTAAGTGATTTCGAAGTTAATTTATGAGTTAAATTACACGATACTTAATGTTGATGCCTTATGTCTCTTAGATCTTAGTCACTTGGGAGATCTCAAAATTAAGTTAAGTCATTGATCCTCGATTAGAAGTTTTAAACATTGATTGAGTCATGATTTCACATATCACATCTACCTTACACATTAAAGTGTCAGTTTGATATTGAATTGTTAACTTGATGATTATTAAGCATGGAAGGAACCAACCTGGTGAATTTGTCCATCATGTTCAATGGGAAGAATTGAAAAGAAAGAAAAAGAAAATACCTAGCTAAAAAAAATTATCGTTGAAAAGGGCTACCTATTAAAGATCTTTAAAAATGTTGACATAACGTGAAAGCCATCGATAGAAAAATCAAAGCTGGAGGAATAAAAGAGGAAACTAAAAGATGAACTATAAGGCGAGTTTCGGTTTAGGTTTTGGTTGTCCTGAATGCTCTTTTAATTATCAATGTTATCATGAAAGTGACGAATTGAACCTTTGATTGTGATAAGTCTAAACTTCATTATACACTCATAGAACTCAATGTTTAGAATTGTTCTAATTAGAGGATTAATGCTTTGAACTTGATTATGAAACTTACCAAATGCTAGAGTTTAGGAGAATATAATGCACAACATTGATGTATTTTAGAATTCTATTATCTGGATTGTTTTTTTAACCACTTGAGCTTATAGAAATTATCTTACGGTTCTCGAAATATTTTTTGCATTCTTTTCTTGGGACTAGTAAAATGCTGGTTGGGGATTGTGTTGAGGGTCAAATAATGTATATTATCCCCATTTATATCTTGGTTTTATGAACATGATAATGCTTAATGTTCTATTTTACTCATGTTTGTGTTACAAGGTGAATTTAAGAGCTTGGATTAAAAAGGGTACTAAAAGCATTGATTTGATGCTTAAGAATCACCAAGGCAAGGGATAAATCTTAGGAGACCAAGATTGAAGAATTCACATGCCAAAGATCCAAGAAAACTAAGTGAGGAATGAGGAAAATCAAATATTTGAAGTGAAGAAAAGGAATCCTGAAATCATCCTGAAAAAGCATATTCTGAAACTCTAGGTCATTTGTGAAATCGCGCAAAGTGAAGTCTATTTTGAAAAACTGCACAGAGTGAAGTCTATTTTAGCAAACTGTGTAAATTTGAGGCAGTTTGTAGAGTTTTCCAACTAGGTGCAAAAGTTGGAGTTTCACAACTATAAATCGGACTCCCTAGGATGTTCCTAAGCATCTTCTAGGGTTTAAGGAGTAGAGCAAAAGGGTGGGGAAGTCGTCGCCAAGAGTTTTTCTTCTTCTTCATTAGTTGTTTTCATGTTTTCTTAAGAGATTTTGGTCCAATCATGTCTATGGTTGGCTAAACCTCTTAGTTAGGGATAAGAGGTGAAGCTTGTAGCATGATGAGATATTTCTATTGCTTTGATTCATGTTTATGTTGAACTTATGGATTATAATTTGATATTTAAGGAATACTTTCAGTTTTTAATGGTTTATTGTGACTGAAATTATAGTAGATCTGCAATAGCTTGGAGTATCTTCCTTTTCTGATTTGAAATTGTGAAATTAGTAAGTCCTGTTGTTCACCATCACCCTTAGGCATGGTAGGGTGATGGAATCCTTCGTAATCTTCACAATTCTCCTTCTTTGAGATTATGAGATTGGTAAATCCTATTATTTGCCATTGTCTCCTGGGCATGGTTTGGTGATAAAATTCCTACCAATTATCATAGTTCTTTTTCATTGAGAATTAGGTCAATGAAAGTTCAGATTTGGTTTTATTGATGTATTTTTCAATTAGATATGATATGACTCCAATTCTAATTGTGTTGCTTGAATCAAGCAAGAGGGCTCCCTGATCACTACATGTGAATCCTAGCACCCTAGTTCCCACCTTTAAATTCTTAATTTTAATTGCTCTATTCATAATTATACTCTCAAATACTTCAGAATTAGTTTCACATCTTCTTCTAGTTCTACTTCTAGTTATTTTTAGAAAAGTACAAGTTTCAGTCCCCGTGGATTCGACCTCGGTCATACCAAGATTATTACTACATCTTGACCCTACACTTGGGGTTGTGAACAACCACCTCCTTTTGATGTCTCTAATTATTCATATTGGAAAGCCAGGATAAGGGTCTTCCTCAAATCCTTAGATGAAAGTGTGTGGCAAGCCACTGTAACTAAGTGGATCCCTCCTATCATGGAAGTAACAACCGATGAAGGAACCATATTAATGAAAGAAACCACATTTTCTTTTTGGACTACAATTCAGAAAAGTGAAAGCAATGCAAATACAAAGGCCTTAAATGTAATAACTTGCTCTTTATTACCTGATGAATTCAAAAGAATTATTTCATGCGATACAGCTAAGTAAGCATGAGACATTCTCGAAATGACACATAAAGGAACCACTATAGTCAAGAAATCAAAAATTCAAATCCTCACAACCAAATTTGAGGAGATTCATATGGAAGAAAATGAGTCTTTTATGGCCTTCTATATGAAACTGAATGACATAGTGAATTCCATGTGGGGGCTTGGAGATAGAATCCCTGAAAGCAAGCTTTGCGCAAAAAATACTGCAATCATTACCTGATAGGTTCAATTCAAAGGTGACTACTATACAAGAGTTAAGGGATACTGATGTTATGAAGGTTGAGGAGTTTGTAAGGCTCGTATCCTAGTACCGTATCATTCCTTAGACTCCCGCGATCCTCCCCGTCGAATTCCAATGATTCGCGACCTGTAGATAGTAGTTGCGCATGATCCTAAGTCGCATCCGGTAGATTGGAGTTGACTTGACTCGAAACTTGTATCCTTGCGACCTCACCATTGCTGCGGTTCCAACGCCGCATCTCGTGCACCAATGTGATACCAAAGCCAGGAGTTGTGGGCCCGCATATATCTCGAGGAAACACCGGACGTTGCGAATTTTGATAGATTTTAGAGAATCTTTATCCATCTTTCACATCACTAGTTAAGTACACCATCATTTCAAACCCATGCCTTTCTTTCTCCCAAAGGGAAGCAAGCCATCCCCAAAGTCAACTCTCATGTCACTCCTCTCTTACACACCTATCACTCTCTTACACACTCATTGCTCTTTCAATCCATCACATCCCCTTTCTCTCTCATTTCTCTGCCATTTCTAAGTAACCAAGAGAGGAGAGAATCGTCCAAGGAGAGAAGAGCTAAGGAGAAGCCAAGTGCTAGGCCATTTCCTACCCCAAATCCCACCATCCAACCCTTCAATTTTCATCATCTTCCATTGAAAAGGAAGCCTAGGAGCTAAGGAAGCCAAAGAACCAAGAAAAAATGAAATAGGTGGGTGAACTTTACGTTTATATGTGGATTGTGTTCATGGGACAAGTGGGGCCTACTGATTGATGGTAGGGACCCCATTTTGGGCCTTAGGTGTGGCCAATGGCCCACCATGATGCATATATGAATCCCATGATGGGGCCATTCTCCATGGACCTCATCATGATCTTTTTTTTTTTTTTTTTTTTGTAAGAAGGTCATCTAGACCTTGCATTTGATTGGTGGGAAAGGGACATCCACCATTGATTTTAATGATTTAAGGGCCCGCATGTGGTGGGACCCATTTGTTATATACTTTGTATCATGTATAGGGAGGCTCATAGTGGCGGAGCCCCTCCCCTCCACACGTTCTCTCTCTCTCTCTCTCTCTCTCTCTCTCTCTCTCTCCCTCTCCCTCTCTTTCTCTCCCCTGTTGATGGCCCATATGATGCATGTATCCTATCTACGTTGTCCATCTAGCAGGACCACATGGCTGTCCATAAGTGGGACCGGCCCACCTTGCTTCCCAGACTGGGCCTGCATAACCAGCCAGTCACACAGGCCTAATCGTAGGGAAAACCACAAAGATCAGCTCAGTCTAGGGTCGTGTGGCCCACCTATGTGGACCCTACCATGATGTATATATTTGTACCCAGTCGTCCAGTGTACAGGGCCCACTTATCTGCCTGTTTTTAGGCCTGCATGACCAGCCAGTCACACAGGCCTGGATGAAGGAAACACAAATATCCGCTTAATCTTTGAGTAGGGTGGCCCACCTACGTTGATCCCACCTTGATGTATGTGTGTAGTATCCACACCATCGACCTGGAGAGATCATCTTAGGACGTGAGTCCACCAGTTGGACAGGCCCAGCAACAGAAATTTGCCCGGGCGTTGGTCCACCTTGATGCATCTGTTCTATCCTCATAGCCCTCCCGATGGGCGGATGTGGGGTTGGCCCACTTTCTGGATGGCCCACGTCTAGTGGGGCCCACTGAGATATATGGGTTTTACCCACACACTCTACAGGGCTGACCCAAGGTGCAGGCAGGTCCAATTTCTTGCTGGACGCCTGCTATGATATATGTTTCATCCATGCTATTCATCCATTTTGTGGCCCACCTAGACGGGTTCCACCCTCCTGGTGGACCATCTACAGGTGGGGCCCACCTCATGTAAGTGTTTCATCAAGCCATCCAGTAGCTGGACCGCCCAACAGGGCCAGGGCACTACTGGACTGACCGTGCAGCAACAGGCCCACTTTGATGTATGTATTTTATATCGTGTCGACCATCTATGGGTGGGGCCCATTTGTGATGTGTAAGGCCCACCATGTACATGGGTTTCAGCCAGGCTGTCCATCTGTGGACGCCCCAACAGGGGCAGCAACCCAATTTGGCTAAAGCCCAAAGTGGCCCACCGTGCTGTATATGTGTTATCTCCATGCTGTCCATCCGTTTCAGGGCCCATTCCCCGGGCCCACTCTTAGGAGGAGGCCCAGAACTAAATTGAGCAGATCCAAAGATCAAGTGGACGCCCACCAACAATTGCAGAACTTGGGGCGTCCCACCATGGGCTGTATTGTGAGGCCCACTATGATGTACGTGTTAAATGCAAACCATTCATCCATGTTTAGGGCCATGGGCCCCATTGTCTTGAGAGGCCCACCCTACGTATGTGCCCAATCATGGGTTGCCTTAGGCAGGCCCACCAATGATATATGTGTTATATACATGTTGTTCATCCATTCTTAGGGTCATGGGCTGCCTTATGCAGGCCCACCATGATGTATGTATGTTACACACACTGTCCATTTATTATTAGGGCCGTGGGCCCCATTGCCTTGTGAGGCCCACCATGAGTTATGTGTATATGCATGCGGTCCATCCATTCTTAGGGTCATGGGCTGCCTTATGCAGGCCCACCTTGATGTATATATTAAACACATAATGCCCACCATGTTGGGGGCTGCCTTGCGAGGCCCACTATGATGTATGTGTTACACACACTATCCACCCATTTTTCCTAGGCCATGAGCTATTTCATGAGGCCCACGGTGATGTATGTGCTATAAGTATGCTTCCCATCCATTCTTACCAGTTATCATAGGGCCATGGGCCCCATTGTAAGTTAGCTTCCAAGCCCAAATGGGCCGCACTATAGGAATAGTGGTGGTTAAATGTCCACCATTGTAAACCTCTCTTAGGCCCATTGTTAAGCCCATTTCCACCTTACCTTGTTGGGCTATCCCAAATCGTTGGGCCCACATTGATGTAGTGATTTTCACCTTACCTTGTTGGGCTATACCAATCCGTTGGGCCCACATTAGTGTAGTCATTTCCACCTTACCTTGTTGGGCTATCCCAAATCGTTGGGCCCCCATTGATAATTATGCTTTCCCCCATATCCCGTAGGATTACCCAAACCTTGAAGCCCATCTTGTGTTCATACCAGGCCTTCCATAGGAAATGTAGTCCACTTAAATACATGTGTTTACTTAAGCTTAGTGATCAAAACCCAAGGCCTACTTAGATGATGAGCGGGCTATCCGATCCGTTTGTAAGGACACAGTCCTGAAAGTGCCCTGGTTTGTCAATTAGTGTGAGTGTTGAGTCAGCTAGACAAAGAAGCTCCATAGGAAGATCAATCAACTGTCTGCATCAACCAGATGTGGGCTCGAACTCGCCACAGGTAAATCTAAGCCTCACATCCCATGTCCCAAAACACCAGGTAATTAAAACCCTTAAAACAAATTAGAGCATCATAGGTTTTTGAGTTAGAAAGCTTTTTTAAAATTTCGAAAATCTCTAAGTTTTTTAGCTCTGACGATTTTATCGATATACTGATCGATATTATTGTCCTGTGCTGTCGATGTCCTCAATGCCTAAATGATATCATCGAAATGAGGACAAAATATGTCCAGCAACCACATACTCATCTGGACGGAATTATCGATGTATCGATACACCTATCAATATTCAAATCTCGAGTCTATCGAAGTTGACTCGATACAATCGACAATAGAGAAAATGAGTCCCAATTTTTACTAAGAAAAATCATAAGATCGTCAATATATCAAGGCCATCCTCGATATCATCGGAATTCAAATCTCGATGATATCGGAAGGCCTTCGATGATATCGGTCTTGGACTCACAAATATCCAGCAAATATTTTAGGATAATTTATCTTTAATCGAGGGTCACTCGAGAGAATCGATATTCAAATATCGATGATATCGATATAGTATCGATTGCATCGAACAAGGACATAAACTGTCCAGCAAGCTTAATAGAAAATCTGTTGGATTTATCGATGCATCGACATTGCTATTGTCGACATTCAAATTTCGATGATTTCGAAGGTCCCTCGATCATTCCTTTGAACCTGAAATATTTTAAGGCTAGTCTCTCTCATTTTCAAATATCGAGGAATTGATCCTCATCTCGATGAAATCGGAGTTCGAAATTCGATGACATCGACACTTGTTTTGATTCCATCGACTAGCTGGAAAAAGGTTTCAAAAGCATATGACATTGAGTTTGTGTCATCGAGCGGCCCGTCGATACAATCGAGAGTATACGCTCGATGATATCGAACTTTGTCATAAATGTGACCATTTTATATCCGTTGGAACCTTTTGCCTATATAAAGAGGACTAGTCTATTGTTGCTAGTAGAGAAAGAAGAGAGTGCTTTTGAGTGTCTAACCTTAGATCATATACCCAAACCTCTTTCTCTCATTAAAGTTCATCCTCCAATCTACCCTCACCATTGATATTCAATAGAGTGGATTGGGGAATGAACTTCCACATTCAAGGATCCTCCAAGTACCATCTTAATGGCAAACCATTGAGCTGGGATGCCTTGAATGCATGAATGATTGGAATTACTCTATCTTCCTTATATGAAAATATTTAAGAGAGTAGGATTTCATCATAACCTTGACCCAACCCGTCGCCATGTATTGGTATATCATCTGAGTTGTGGATCAAGGAAGCAAAAGATTCTTCATCAACAAAGGAGGATATCTTCGACAACGTGTTAAAAGGGACTCATCTGCTTATCTGTAAGTTATTAGAGTCCATAGGACCCTTGTGATCATTCCTTTGTTGGATTGGGTCTAAGGTATTTCTCACCCCTTGCAAGTCCTCTAGGAGGCCTCTGCCGAGAGTGTACGTAGTGGGTGCGTTGTGTTGACCCTTGCTCTGTGGAGAGCATAAATAGTTAGGGTCTTGTGGAAGATCCTTGGCCAGTGTGCCTAAAAGTGGGTGCGTTGTGTTGACCCTTGCTCGTGAGAGCATAAACAGTCAGCCTAGGTGTAGGTTGTAAAGGTTAAAGGTGAACCTGATTTAAAACCTTGGGTTTGGGGTGAACCATGTGAAATCTCCTTAGTGAAATCTGGTACACTCAAGGGTTGAGTGCGGTTACCGGGAGTGGAGTAGACAAGTAGTCGAGCCACTATAAAATGACTGTGTTTGAGATTGTTATTGTCTTCCATTTGCTCATGTGATTTCTTAAATACTTTCATATCTAATTATTTGAGATCAGACCTCACACACACTCACAGTCATATCCATCATAAACTAGTTTGCATATTATTCATCTCTCAAATAGTTTGTGATTAGATCCTCTACCAGGCTTGGAAGCTAGTAGAGTTACTCTTGAGTAATCCTAATATATGCTTGTTGTTAGGATTATTGTGATAGGATTTTAAATCGGTATAAAATTATTAAAAGGTCTTATTCACCCCCCTTTAGGACATATTGGCATATTCCTACTTCAACTAAAGAGGTCTTCACTGCAATTTTAATTGGTATCAGAGAGGGTCTCTCTTTAAGGGCTTCATCGCCTAGGGAGTGATCTTGACTGAAGTTGGAAATATGGCCAAAGGAGAGGGCTCATCAGTCTCTAGACCTCCAGTATTTGATGGATCAAATTATGCATACTGGAAGGCTAGAATGCACTACTTTCTGAGATCTTTGGATCATGATATTTGGGATATAGTTGAAAGAGGATATGTGCCACCATATGAACCAATAGTGCTTGATAATGGCACAACTATCACCAAACTGAAGTCTAAAGAAAAGTGGACAACCTTCGATAAAGAAAACCAAACTGCTGAGGCTAAAGCTATGAATGTTATCTATTGTGCTGTGTCCCAAGATATTTTTAATCAAATCAGTATGTGTGGGACATCCAAGGAAGCTTGGGATTTGTTAGAAATAATCCATGAAGGAACAAGCACTGTGAAGAGATCAAAACTGCAACTCCTGACGTCACAGTTCGAAAGTCTCAGAATGGAAGAGCATGAGACCTTTATGGAGTTTTTCACAAAACTAAATATCATTTGTAACTCCATGAGTGGACTAGGTGAGGAAGTTTCGGTACAAAAAATCTGTAGGAGAATTCTAAGATCACTACCAAAATGGTTCAACCCTAAAGTAACAACCATTGAAGAATGTATGAACATAGATGAAATGAAAGTAGAAGAACTGGTAGGTTCCCTACAAACATTTGAACTACACTTCAAACAAACCCAAAAATCCAAAAATACTGTCCTCAAAACTTCAAAGAAAACAACAAATGAGGGCATTGAAAGGTGAAGAGAAAATGAAGATGAGAAAGTGGCCTTGTTGGCTCAACGATTCAGAAATTTCTTTCAGAGAAATCATGGCCATCCATTTAAAGGAAGAAAGAAGGACAACAGACCTTCTACAGGTAAATTTGCTAAAAATGAAATAGTGGTGAAGGTCGCTTTAGTTGAAGTAAGAATATACCTATATGTCCTAGAGGGGGGTGAATAGGAATTTTAAAGTTTTTATGATTTATTTAAAATCCTATTACACTAATCCTAATCAGCAAGCACATATTAGGATTACTCAAAAGTAACTCTACTGGCATCCAAGCCCGATAGAGGATCTAATCATAAACTATTTAAGAAGTAGATAATATGCAAACTAGTTTATGATGGATATGACTGTGTATGTGTGTGAGGTGTGATCTCAGATATTCAGATATGGAAGTATAAAAGTAAATCACACATTTAAAAAAATAACAATCTCAAACACAGTCATTTTTATAGTGGTTCGACGATCAGTCTACTCCACTCCCGACAGACGCACTCAACACTTGAGTGTGCAGGATTTCACTAAGGAGGTTTCATAGTGGTTCACCTCAAACCTAAGGTTTTAAATTAGGTTCACCTTCAACCTTTACAACCTATACTGAGGCTGACTGTTTATGCTCTCATGAGCAAGGGTCAACACAACGCACCCACTTTTACGTACACTGGCCAAGGATCTTCCATAAGACCCTACCGGAGATTTTACACGGTTTACCCCAAACCCGAGGTTTTACATGGTTCACCTCATACCTAAAGTTTTGACTGGTTGACCATCAATCAGATGTTTATACTCTCCACAGAGCAAGGGTCCACACAACGCACCCAACACGTACACTCCCGCCGAAGGCTTCCTACGAGGGCTTCAAAAGGTGAGAAACACCTAAGACCCAATCCTAAAAAGGAATGATCACAAATGTCCTCTGGACTCTAGATACTTACAGATAAGTGGATGAGTCCCATTAGCACGTTGACGAAGATCTCCTCCTTTGTTAATGTAGAGTCTTCGGTCTCCTTGATCCGCAACTCAAAAGATGTACCAATGCATGACGATGGGTTGGGTCAAGGTTATGATGAAATCCTACTCTCAAAACATTTTCCTAAAAGGAAGATAGAGTGATTTCAATAATTTATACATTCAAGGCATCCCAGCTTAATGATTTACCATTAAGGTAATAGCAGGAGGATCCTTAAATGTGGAAGTTCATTCCCCAATCCACTCTATTGAATATCAATGGTGAGGGTGGATTGGAGGATGAACTCCCTTAAGAGAAAGGGCTTTGGGTATAAGATCTAAGTTTAAACACTCAAAAGCTCTCTCTTCTTTCTCTCACAACAACAATAGACAAGTCCTCTTTATATAGGCAAAAGGTTTCAACGGATATAAAACGGTCACATTTATGATAGAGTTTAATATCATCGAGCAGGTTCGATATCATTGAGCGGATACTCTCGATAGCATCGATGGTCTGCTCGATGACTCTCAATGTCATATGCTTTTGAAACCTTTTGCCAGCTGGTCGATGAATCGAAATGATTGTCGATGTCATTGAATTTCGAACTCTGATTCCATCGATGAGAGATTCAATCCATCGACACTTGAAAAATGAGAGAGACTTGCCTTGAAATATTTCAGGGTTTCATGAGTGATCGAGGGACCTTCGAGATCATCGGAATTTGGATATCGATGATATCGATAGCTGTGTGGATACATCGGTAAATCAAAAGAATTTTTCATAAAGCTTGCTGGAAAGTTTATGTCATTTTCCATAAAGCTTGCTGGAAAGTTTATGTCCATGTTCGATGCAATCGATATGGCATTGATATCATCGATATTTGAATATCGATTATATCGAGAGACCCCCGATCATAGGTAAAACATCCTGAAATATGTTGTTGGAGAACTTGATGCCCAAGATCGATATCATCGAGAGCCTGTCGATATCATTGAGGTTTGAACTTTGATGGTATCGAGGAGGCTTCAATATATTAAAGCCTATATGATATTCTTAAGAAAAACAGGGGCACCGGAATTCTGCCTGTCGATACTATCGAGTCACTTCCAATAGACTCGAAATTTGAATAACGATGATATCGATAGGTGTATCGATACATCAATAATTTCATCCAGATATGTATAAGGTTGCTGGACATATTTGGTCCTCTTTTCGATGGTATCGATGAAGCATCGAGGACTTGACAGCGCAGATCGATCATATCGAGTTGTGTATCGATAAAATCGACCTATTTTAAAAATGTTTTCTTACCCAAAAAATCCTATGATATTCTAACAGTTTTTTAAGGGTTTTAGTATACCTGGTGATTTAGAATAAGGGATGTGAGGCTCAGATTTACCTGTGGCGAGCTTGTACACATCCGGTTGAGGTAGACGCTTGAAATGATCTTCTTATCAGGCTCTGTAGTCAAACTAACTCAACACTCATGCTAATTGACAAACCAGGGCACTTTAAAAAAAGGCCAAAGAACTACAATGCTATGCCTGTCAAAAGTTTGGACATCTATCTACTGAATGCCCAAACAGAAAAACCAAGGGCAAAGCAATAGCTGCCACATGGGATGATACAGAAGAGTCAAACTCAGAATCTAGCGACTTAGAGAGTGATGGAGACCAGAAATCTTTGAAAATTCTTATGGTCTCCACTACTCCAATCTTTCCCAGTGAAACTGAGAATGAGGAAGAACCGCAAGTCACTGAATCATTTCCATCAGAAAATGAAGAAACTGAAAAGGAAGAAGAAGAAGAACATAATAAACTACAAGATGCTTACAATCAACTTTATATCCATAGCATCAACATTGTTAGAAGACTTGGAATATCTGAAAATAAAAAGGAATTACTGCAAAAAGATTTGGATAAAACTCTGAAAATTAATACACATCTAATTAATGACTTACAACAATATCATTCATATAATGATAGACTTGAAAGAATCAACACCTTCCTTAAAACTAAGTCTGAAAAACTAAACAAACAGGTTGAGCAATTAAAAGATAAAAACATGCTCCTTTAAAATGAAAATCATACACTCTTGTTTGACTTAGAAGAGTCCAAAAAAATCGCTAAGGTAAATTATAAGTTTTCTCAGAGTGGTGAGAAGTTAGAAAAACTCTTAGGTATGAGAAGACCTGGAGAGGACAAGAGCGGTTTAGGACATGAAAATTTTAAATCTAAATATAGAAATACAGCTCAAAAGGCTGAAAAAGCTGCTGCTTCAGGAAGCAACATAAGAAACATTCCTGTTTGTCATATATGTGGTGATTCTGGACATTACAAGTTTGAATGCATATTTTCTAGGACTCAATATAATTCTGGAAAATTCAAACCAACCAGAGAAATACAAAATGTCAGGAGTCCACCTAGGGATATGAACAGAAGAAACACACACACATCACCATTTAGAATGACAAACGAGAAAATTGAATCTACCATAGTTAAAAACCCTGTCACAAAATGGATAGCAAAATAAAAGAAAAATTGCCTTGTTACTCACTCAAATCATACATCAGGCAATGATACTAAGTGTTACCTGGATAGCCACCTATGGAGACGGAAGCACCGCTAAAGTAATCGGACAAGGAATTATTAAAAGAATAGATCTGCTCAAAGATCTATTCTTTTTGCTTTTTGCATAAAAGGATTAATGCATAATCTTTTAAGCATTTCTCAAATATGTGACAATGAGCATGTGGTTACATTCAACAAAGAAAAATGCGAAATCCTAAACATCTCAGGAAAAACAATGATGAAGGGTTCTCGCACAAATAACCAATGCTATGTCATCGAAGGTAAAGGAAAGGATGATCCCTATGCCTGGAAATATCGAGCATAAAAGAACTACTCCAGATCATGCATCAAGATCTGGATATTTACTGAAATGATGTAATTTTTCTGAGCTCCAAAATGCTATATCTAAGGTCCCTCACCTCAATCCTTTTGTACATAAACATTGTGATGTTTATAATTTTGGGTTGTACAAAACTTGTGCAAAATTTTGCTATGTATACTGATCAATTCAAAGATTATTTCATTATACAGGAAACTTTGTCAAAATGCTGAAAAATTGAAAAATATATACCTTCGATATGTCCGTCGATCGGTCACGATTAAATCAATCAAGGACGATATCATCGAGATCTCTTCAGAATTTGAAAAGTCACGTAATCGAAAATGTTATCGAAGATATCATCGATAAAATCGAATAGGGCATATTGATATCATTGAAACAATGATCGATAATATCGAACCTCACCACCCGATAAAAGGCCGATGAGCAGGAAAAATCATTTCTTGGCCTTCCTGCTCGATTTTCTCTGGGGTTCTTTTCCATGGCTCTCATTGTAGGTCAACCGCATGATATCTAAAGTGTTCGAACTTAGGAAATCTCTAACACATATTCTTGATTCCTCAAAGTATACCTTGTTGTGTTGAGATCTTCCCTTTTAAGGAAATTTTTTGGTCAGTTGACAAGATTCTCAAAAACCTCTCTCCTTCAATGCTTTCTTCCAAGCTGTCCTAATGAGTATGGAAAAAGGAAAGGCCCTAATCATCTGTGAATCATCTCGGCCTAGTAGAAAGAAAATTGTAGCTTCAAGAGGAAAGAGCAGGAAGCAGTCGTCACATAAAGAAACTCTGGCTGAAGTGCCAGCATCGCCAGATACTGTTGTAAATCCTCATCCACACATTCTTGAAAAATATTCTGGGAGGCGTCTGGTGTGTGAGTGTATGGTTGACAGGAACTATATAAAACCCTACAATATAGTAGCTCTGTTAGAGGCAATCGACTGGCTTCCTCTTCTTGATTTTGGGGGAGCATGCCACAATGAGTGGACCTATCGGTTCTTTGTATATTGTCGCTCTCCAACACTAGAACCACCATCGTTTACTATCACAGTTGGAGATGATAGTGTTGAGATTACTGTAGAATCCATTGCTTGCATTCTCGACTTAACCCTCTCCCCAGTTGGATTATCTAACCTTGATCTCGAAAATCCTATCACTCGGTCTTCAGTTACTAAATTCCTGTGTCAAGGTTGAGATATCCCATGGTATCAGGGAAATGCCCTAAAAGTAAAATATTTGCACCCTCGATATCGTGTCTTGCATAAGATATTTTGTTCAAATGCTTATCGTCGTGGACCAAATCGCTCTGATCTTACTGGATTCATGACCATGATCATATACTGTGTTGCCATTGGAGTCAAACTTTGTCTGCCTACCTTGATCCTCCACCAAATAGCAAGCGTCATCCATCAGTCCAGAGCCGTATACTTACCCTTTCCTCACATCATCCATGAAATTTGTGATAAAATTGGTATCCCTCAAACAAGTGATCCTGTACGTCCTCTTCAACACTTTAACAAGGTCAATATACGAAAATTGGAACTTAAGTTTCACGAGTATAAGGATGAGGATTATGAGAAGGCTATTCATGAAGATGAAGAAATGGGGGAAGGCACTACTCCAACTGGTGTAGATCCAGTAAAGTCACAGTATGTTCCTGAACCAAGTGGTTTGGCTCCAACTCAGCGTGTCAAGTTCCACCAAGACAAAGTTGGTGCGATGCAGCGTGGTTTAGATTGGATAGAAGACAAGTTAGGGGGACATGATACGAGATTTTTCACACTTGAAAAGATGATGTCTAGCATCTAACAGTCAGTCCAGCAATTAATTGACTTGTTTACCTGTCGCAGAGATGATGCAGCACCATCATTATTAGCTCGTAGTATCAATGGTCTTCATGCCATCTCAACACTCTGATTCTCAGTGCAACATTGGACATGGATATCTTTTTGATTGCCTTGAATTTTTATGTGTGTATGAGATGGCTAATCAATTGACAAATCTGACAATTTTTTTTTATGTTGCTGCCCATGATGGGGACTTGTTCTCTTTTGATTTTAACGTTTTACTATTGCCAACCTTGGGTAGTATATGTTTTTTTTTTTTGGATATTGTGGGCCATGGCTAATTATAATTCTCACACCTTAATTGCCCTGTTTTATCTCATGATCTTTGCAAATGGTATGTGATGCATTTGATGTTGTGTTTATCTCACTACCTTACTTGGTATGCTCTGCATACATTGGATCCAAATATGAGATGTCTAAATTCATTGCTTTAATCATTATTCATCTATCTTTTCTATGTATGCTTTCTGAATGGTGGTTCTCCCTAAAACTTCAAACTTCAGTCAATATCAACTGCTATATTTATCTTTGTCAAGGACTGACAAAAATGGGGAGAACAAATCAAACACCCCCAAAGGAAAATTGTATATCTTTCTATGAATGGTGTTGCAGGTGTTAGGGGGAGCGGCTGCACCAAGATAGGGGGAGCAACTTCTAAATGTTTGTGTATATGAACTAGATAACAATGTACAATTGTATAAAGTTCATGTACATGCAATTTAGGGTGTCAGTATAGAAGTTGTTCTAGGGTGTTTTGATATTTTGTCACATAATTGACAAAGGGGGAGATTGAAAGTGCCCTTGTTTGTCAATTAGCATGAGTGTTGAGTCAGCTAGACAGAGAAGCTCCATAGGAAGATCAATCAACTGTCTACCTCAACCAGATGTGGGACCAAACTCGCCACAGGTAAATCTAAGCCTCACATCCCATGTCCCAAAACACCAGGTAATTAAAACCCTTAAAACAAATTAGAACATCATAGGGTTTTGAGTTAGAAAACTTTTTCAAATTTTAGAAAATCTCTAAGTTTTCTAGTTCTGACGATTTTATCAATATAATGATCGATATTATCGTCCTGCGCTGTCGATGTCCTCGATGCCTAAACAATATCATCGAAATGAGGACAAAATATGTCCAGCAACCACATACTCATCTGGACGGAATTATCAATGTATCGATATACCTATCAATATCATCGATATTCAAATCTCGAGTTTATTGAAGTTGACTCGATACAATCGACAGTAGAGAAAACGAGTCCCCATTTTTACTAGGAAAAATTATAAGATCGTCGATATATCGAGGTCATCCTCGATATCATCGGAATTCAAATCGCGATGATATCGGAAGGCCTTCGATGATATCGGTCTTGAACTCACAAATATCCGGCAAATATTTCAGGATAATTTATCTTTAATCGAGGGTCACTCGATAGAATCGATATTCAAATATCGATGATATCGATACAGTATCGATTGCATCGAACAAAGACATAAACTGTCCAGCAAGCTTAATAGAAAATCCGTTGGATTTATTGATGCATCGACATTGCTATCGTCGACATTCAAATTTTGATGATTTCGAAAGTCCCTCGATCATTCCTTTGAACTTGAAATATTTCAAGGCTAGTCTCTCTCATTTTCAAATATCGAGGAATCGATCCTCGTCTCGATGAAATCGGAGTTCAAAATTCGATGACATCGACACTTGTTTTGATTCCATCGACCAGCTGGCAAAAAGTTTCAAAAGCGTATGACATTGAGTTTGTGTCATCAAGCGGCCCGTCGATACAATCAAGAGTATACGCTCGATGATATCGAACCCGCTCGATGATATCGAACTCTATTATAAATGTGACCGTTTTATATCCGTTGGAACCTTTTGCCTATATAAAGAAGACTAGTTTATTGTTGCTAGTATAGAAAGAAGAGAGTGCTTTTGAGTGTCTAATCTTAGATCATATACCCAAACCCCTTTCTCTCATGAAAGTTCATCCTCCAATCTACCCTCACCATTGATATTCAATAGAGTGGATTGGGGAATGAACTTCCGCATTCAAGGATCCTCCAGGTACCATCTTAATGGCAAATCATTGAGCCGGGATGCCTTGAATGCATGAATGATTGGAATTACTCTATCTTCCTTATATGAAAATATTTAAGAGAGTAGGATTTCATCATAACCTTGACCCAACCCATCGCCATGTATTGGTACATCATCTGAGTTGCAGATCAAGGAAGCAGAAGATTCTTCATCAACAAAGGAGGAGATCTTTGACAACGTGCTAAAAGGGACTTATCTGCTTATCTATAAGTTATTAGAGTCTAGAGGACCCTTGTGATCATTCCTTTGTCGGATTGGGTCTAAGGTGTTTCTCACCACTTGCAAATCCTCTAGGAGGCCTCTGGTGGGAGTGTACGTAGTGGGTATGTTGTGTTGACCCTTGCTCTGTGGAAAGCATAAACAGTTAAGGTCTTATGGAAGATCCTTGGCAAATGTGCCTAAAGTGGGTGCGTTGTGTTGACCCTTGCTCGTGAGAGCATAAACAGTTAGGGTCTTATGGAAGATCCTAGGCCAGTGTGCTTAAAAGTGGGTGTTCTGTTTTGACCCTTTCTTGTGAGAGCATAAACAGTCAGCCTAGGTGTAGGTTGTAAAGGTTAAAGGTGAACTTGATTTAAAACATTGGGTTTGGGGTGAACCGTGTGAAACCTCCTTAGTGAAATCCGGTACACTCAAGAGCTGAGTGCGGTTACCGAGAGTGGAGTAGACAAGTAGTTGAATCACTATAAAAATGACTGTGTTTGAGATTGTTATTGTCTTCCATTTGCTCATATGATTTCCTTAAATACTTTCATATCTGATTATCTGAGATCACACCTCACACACACTCACAGTCATATCCATCATAAACTAGTTTGCATATTGTTCATTTTCTCAAATAGTTTGTGATTGGATCCTCTACCGAGCTTGGAAGCCAGTAGAGTTACTCTTGAGTAATCCTAATATATGCTTGTTGTTAGGATTAGTGTGATAGGATTTTAAATCAGTATAAAGTTATTAAAAAGTCCTATTCACCCCCCTCTAGGACATATTGACATATTCCTACTTCAACTAAAGCGGTCTTCACCGCAATTTCAAGTCCTAGATGTTTGGACCCCACCAAAGCCCACCTTGTATTCCTATCGGGGCCCCATAGGAAGCCCAGTTTACTACATGATAGAGAAGGTGAGGAAGCCCAGTTGTTGTACTTAAGATTCATCCTCTTAACTCACCTTGTTATATACCCGCTTGACTCACCCTGTGAAATGTGTTCTACCCTCATAACCAATTGTTAGGAATTCGATGTTATGTATGCATCATCCACATTGACCATTTACCTTTTTGGGACGAGTGTGAGGCCCATCCTTGATGTATTATGTCATCTAAGCCATCCACTATCTGTAGGAGAGTACATCATCACCCCTTGTTGTAGGTGGAAGAATATGTTATATCAGATTTGGTATACCCACTGTATAAAGCCTATATCGATGTATGGGTTAGATTCGTTATCCTTCTAGTAGACCCCGTCTTAGGTTATATGATATGCTAGTACCTTGAATAAGTTATGATGTCTAACATGGACCATTCCATATAGACTTCTATACATTTTGGGGGGTGTATCGTTCAACCCCTATTCTTGTAAGTGACATACTGGTTAAGACCGATCATCGCTTGCTATATTTGATAATCATGCTAGTGTACTTAGTCTAGTAAGACATACAGAGAACATGCGTAGTATATCATCATGATACATGCCCATACACATCATTTGTATGCATGATATGAGCATGATATGAGGAGTGATTGATCATAGTATATGCCATTGGGCTGAGATGTTTATGGGACTTCCTTTGAAACGGAGTTGTCCCACATGATCACGTGGTACACGCAGGATTGATGTATGACTACATGGTATGACTCATGCATCTTGCATTTATATGACATGATCACTTGGCGTCCTAGCGATATCAGGGCTATATCCTCCACAGGTATATCGTGGGTGGTCAGATGGAACATCGAAAATGTTTGGTTCTAGCACTTGGGCACTTTGGATGTCCTTGGATGAAAGTTCTTAAACCCCTTGGCAGTGGGGATGCTCCAATGTCTAGACTGAGTGGATACATGAGTGGCTAAGTGCCAAATACCAGTAGACCATGTCGTGGTCGGTTGGAAGGGGCTGTGACCTTGCCCGATCGGATGAAGGGGGCTTAGCTAGGTTGAGTTTGACTAGCTTGGGAAATGGGTCCCCTATCTGTAACGCACTGAAATTAGAGGGTCGAGTAGCAACTCAACTCTTGAGTTTCAAAACATCACTTATGCAACATAGATAATGACGATTAAATGTTGTCTGTGTTAGTGCAATAAACATGAGTGAGATTATACCAAACTAGTAATTCATACTCCAGATTAATTGTATAAAGGCAAGCGGAAGACTGAAACTGTATATAATTGTATGTAAAAGAAATAAAACCATCACAATCTTCAGAGTATGAACCCAACTGAGTCACCATATACATGTATCTGTTTTACGATCAAAATGTCAAAAGTACAACTAGAGAAGTAAGCCCTGCAAGTCCCGTCGATCCAAGCAGTCTAGGCAAAGCCACCAGAATACTGCATATACGAGAACTCGTCCTGGTCCTCGTCGTAGTTCGGCTCAACCTCCTGAGCGTGATTACCGAGTTGTTATTAGTCCATTTCAAACAGCAGGATTGGGAAACTAAGGTACCTTCCTTGTATCATTCCCAAACATGATCCATTCTAGGGTCGTCAAACCTAATAATCTCATAAGATAGTGTGGTTCTAGGGCTCTGCAAATGCTGCCAGGGCTGTTACACGTAATTGTTACACCACTCCCCCATCACCTTTTTAACGGTTCATCACTAAATTGATACAGGCCTAGTTCATACTCTATACACCGCGACAAAACTCGTCACTTCACTGCAAATTCAGAGTATGCTCGAGGTCACTACAAAGGGCTCGTCACCAATTAGTATAGGCCAACAGCTCGAATACAGTGTCCCATACCACCGTATTCAGCTCACGAGTCAAGGTTGCTCATTGGTCACTACGGGGAGGCACGTGGCCCCAGTGTAGGCCGACAGCTCGACCACGGTGTCCCATACCACCATGCCCGGCTCATGAGTCTTAGCGGATCAAGGTACCATGGTTAACGAGATTTCACTGGTAAGTTTGGTACCCTAGGTTCAAGTAGTAGCGTCCAAACATGGTGAACATATATTAGACAGATCGAGTTACTTGACAAGCCTGAATAGCTTGAGCGCATAATCAACTGAACAACATGAAGTGCATAAGCACTTCGCATGGCCTAACCACTGTCGCCAACCGAAGTACGACTCAGGTTTGTCAGACACGCCCTTCGTGGTGAAATGAATCTCAACCACGAACTCAAGTCTGGTACCGATTGTCTGGACTATAATCATAGTCCCAAACGCAATCAATCCTTATTCAAAGCATGTGGAGTAAAGCATAATAAACAAAGTAATTCAAGCATGTTAACAAACATGTCATAAAGCATGTTACAAAGCACAATGTAAACAAGAAATACAAACACGTATATTTCATAGTAAGCGATTAAATTAAACACCCAATCATAGAGGAAATCATATACATGTCTAAGGTAGTTGAGAATCCCATCTCAACACTCACCTAAAGCACCATCTGCCAAGCACTTACTCTCACAAGCATTTTCACAAACACTTAGAATACACTATTTCAACATACATAGTGTATATTAGCAAAACATGTTTTAGGGCGAGCCCTTTTGCCAAGCAAGTATTTTACACATATATAATATGTTCATACAACAAATAATCATGGCAAACACATTTCCAAAATTTATACGTATACGGTACTTTCAACAAATACTAGGAATACAATATATTCAACATATTTATTGTATAACCGAAAAGCGAAACGGACAACACTTTGTACATGTGCAATTACATACAGATCATGAATCTATCATTATCTGACATTGAAAGCGTTGAAAACTATAACCTATGCACTTAAAGTCCTCACCTTTTATCATAGAATCGTAACAAATCCGATAGGTTTGCTAAGCTTTCGTATTCGGCAGTTTGGTAACCTATAGAACGAAATAGGTTAGCTATTTCATAACCTGCAACCATTAAACCCCAAAATAGATTACGGTTAGGGTTTCTTACCTAGAAATTGAAAGTGCTAAGCTATATGCCCTAGAGGGGGGGGGGGGGGTGAATAGGGCAATGCGAAATAAAACTTAAAACAGTGGAATAATTAAATATATAAATAACAATGCTGAAATAATAACAATCTCAAAGCACATGAAATATGAGAATGATACTAAATCTTGTTCTAAGGACAACCTTACACCAAAAATCAATGGCTTATGGTAGGACAACCTTATTTCTAGAACAATCTAGCAATCACAAATGATATGGAAAATAAATCAAGAATAACTTACAGAAATAAATCCTAAGTTATTACACCATTCAACCACACTTGCTTAAAATGAAAATTACAACATTCATCCACAAAAGTAATCCACAATACTGAAGAAATAAATGAATAAAGAAATCAAGCACATCCACAACACAACGATATATAGTGGTTCGCCTGTGTGTTCACCAACTGTTAGCCAACAGCCACACAGAATGCTACTCCACTCCTAATATCCTCACATAGGGGATATTAGCATGCACTCTCAAAATAGGTTTTCATAGGTTCACCAAAAACCTTCACAATTGTGTCTTTTTATCTCGGGCTTACACAATCCAAAAACCCCCACAATTTGAGTTTTCTGGCTCTCCTCAGATAACCAATACAATGAGATTTTTCTGGCAAATCTTAAACAAAATCAGAGAAAGTAAATTACAAAGTAAAATACCTGGATCTCCTTTTGAAGTAGTCCAGTAGAACCAATCGGAGTAGATGTATGATACGTCGTTCAATGTCCAATACTCACTTAAAGAATGGTTCTATGTCTAATTGATTTTAGATTAAATCAAGAAGAGTAAGGTCTATTTGATTTTGATCCGAGAAGAAGGAATATCACAAGTTCCTCTTTTCTAAATGAGATTGGAATGTGGATCAAAATCACAATAGAATAATGCTAACAAAAGGAATATTAAATATGCACAATAACTTAAAAAATAATCACAACTTATCTCAGAGTTTAGCCTTAAATCGCTTGAATTGAATGGAATGGAATGTAAACTCTGAAATTCGTGCATTATTTATAGCCTGAAAGATCCCATCTTCGACTGGCCTTAGGATCCCTAGGACCGGTCGTAGCATCAAAGATTTAGAAAGATTTTCGCGGGATAAGATTAGTTGTACTCACGACTGGTCTTAGGTAACCTACAACCAGTCCTGGACCACCTACGACTGGTCGTGAGTCACCTACGACTGGTCGTGAGACTCGAGATAGGTAGCTGGAGTTCGAGTCGTAGGACTACCACCGGTCGAAGGATGAGTCGTAGGACTTCCCAGGACTGGTCGAAGCAAGTCCAGGACTGGTCGAAGGATAACCAGGAAAATCTAAAAATCTGTAACAACCTAGGACTGGTCCTGAGAAACCTAAGACAGGTCGTAGCAGACCTAGGACTGGTCTTAAGATCTCTAGGACTGGTCTTAGAACAGTCACACTAAGTATATTAAAATATTCAGATTATGTATCCAGAATGACCTATAATACAGACCAACCTAAGGTCAATCTAAGGTCAAACAAACCTTGAAGTGAGATGGACATTGAAGTCTTGAAGGTCTGTATTCTCAGATGATCTTGAAGTAGAAACTTGAATCGAGTTAACGGCATTCTAGAGCTTGGTACATTCTTGACTTGTCTTGATGAAGTCTTCTAATCTTGAACTTGTTAGAAGCAAACTTGAAGTCTTCTATTCTTGTAGACTTCATTCATGACATGTCTTGCAAACATTCTTCATTTATGATCTTATCTTGAAAACATTCTTCATTCAGGATCTTGTCTTGAAGCAGTGTGTAGTCGTCTTGAAGCAGTGTGTAGTCACAAACAAGAAACACAAGAAGTACAAGACATATAGGTTTTGAGACTCACAAATTTGACAACCAAAGGGATATGAAATCATAGCACTAACAAAAACGAGGTCAAAATCACCGGGAAAGCAATTAGACTTGAGTGGTTAAGCTTGTAGAACGGCAGGGGAAAGTAGTAGGGAGCTTCTCCCACTTCTCTCACACTTTCTCTCTCTTTTCTCACTTCTCTCTTAGGGTTTCTCTCAAATTCGTATGGCTGAATGAGAGAGGGTTCTAAGCTCCTTATATAGCCTAAAACTACTCCAAAATAGACTTAAGGTCAAGGTATACTTAGGTTATAACCAAAGTGAGCCTGTTCCAGCTCAACGGAGCACTTCTGGCGGCCCCCCTTGAGCCAAAGGTCGGACTTAAGCTCACCAATACTGGATCTAAGTGGAGTTAAGTTTTTGTTTCAGTCGGATTCCCAGATCACGCGTGGTGGACCAGTTTCAGTTCAACGGTCAGTAAAACTCGATCAGAGATTTCAAGTACACTGCCATGTATAAGAAATTTTTCCTGATCCAAGGGTCTATTTGGGTCAGATTCTGACGGTCAGGTTGCTTACAAATTGTCCACAAGTAACAAGTCTCAGATTACTATTTGAGATATTTATTTATAAAGAAAACCAAGTGTTCTCACACTCCTCTCTCCAGACTCAAGCGAACAGTCGTGGTACACAATCTGGATTTGATCTCCGAGATGGTTATCAAGCCCAGCGAGGCGGTCCTAAGTCTATAACTTCGTATCATTCGGACTTTCGATGTGCGGTTCAGATATGATACGAAGTTTCAATGTGCTCCCGAGAGCAGTCGGGTAATGAGTTTGATCCTAGATTTTAGGGTAACCTAGCTTCAATGATTCTACAAGTTTTGGGTCTTGCAGATCTTATTTAAAGTGATTCAAATGGATTTCATGGCTAATCTAGTTTAGCACTTAGTTAACTTTGTCAAATATCTAAAGGATTTGATCCTAAGTGATTTCTGCCTGAGGTGGTACTTGGGCCATTGTCTGGAATTTTTCGAGTCGTTACAATCTACCCCCCTTAATGAAAAATTTCGTCCTCAAAATTAGTACATTTTCGTACTCCTCGAGGAGTTGAGGGTAGTTCTTTCGGATCTCGGCTTCTGTCTCCCATGTAGTTTTCTCCTCTGTATGATGCGTCCACAGTACCTTCACGAGTAAAATTACTTTGATACACAGTACCTGCTCCTTCCTGTCAAGGATACGTGTCGGGCGCAACACATATGTAGCATCCTCGCCCAACTATACCTGCTCCCATCTGATAATGTGTGAAGGATCAGGAACGTACTTCTTCAGCATAGATACATGAAATACATTATGTACAGCTGCAAGTGGTGTGGGCAAAGCGAGACGATATGCCACAACACCCTCTCGATCAAGGATCTGAAACGGACTGATGAACCTCGGTGTGAGCTAACCCTTCTTCCCAAACCGAAGGACTCCCTTCATAGGGGAAACTCTGAGGAATACGTGATCGCCGACCTCGAACTCAAGCCGTCGCCGCCTCGTATCGGCGTAACTCTTCTACCTGCTCTGCGCTGTAAGAAGTCGATGCCTGATAATGTCGATCTTCTCTGAGGTCTCCTGTACCGACTCTGGCCCAATCAAACTGTGCTCGCCAACCTCAGCCCAGCAATGCGGTGCTCTGTAAGGACGACCATACAAGGCCACATATGGAGCCATGCCAATATTCGCCTGGAAGTTGTTGTTGTATGTGAACTCTGCATAAGGAAGACAGTCATCCCAACTGTCCTTGAAGTCCAAGACATAGGCCCGCAACATATCCTCCAAAATCTGGTTCACCAACTTGTCTGCCCGTCAGTCTGAGAGTGAAACACAGTACTGAACTTCAATTTCACACACATCGCTTCCTGGATACGAGTCCAGAAGATAGACGTGAACCGCGCGTCTCTGTCCGACATGATCTCTAGGGAAACTCCATGTAGGCGCACAATCTCTCTGATGTACAGCCTAGCCAGCTCGTCTACAAAGTTCGTGACTCTGATAGGGAGGAAATGGGCCGATTTGGTCAACCGATCCACGATCACCAAGATGGAATCGTGTCCCTTCCTCATCTTCGGCAGCCCCGATATGAAATCCATGGAAATGAAGTCCCAATTCCATTCAGCTATGGGCATGGGCTGAAGCAGTCTAAGAGGTTGGCGATGTTCTGCCTTGACCTGCTGGCACGTCAGACAACGAGAAACATACTCTGCTATGTAGGTCTTGATGCTGTCCCACCAATAAGACCGTCTCATATCCTGGTACATCTTCGTGCTACCAGGGTGCATCGTAAGCTTCGATTTGTGGGCAGTCTCGAGGAGCTCTTATCGCAAGTCATGAATATCAGGAACACATAAGCGGCCACGGTATCGTAGACCCCCCATCTAGGCCAACTCTCCACTCGGAGTCCTCGGCGTCGCTATCTTGCTCTCGAAGCTTAGACAGCTGCTCATCACCCTTCTGGGCCTCGATAATCCTATCATCAATAAGTGGCCGTACCCGAACGTGCGCGACACACTCAAATGGCTCCTCCATGGTGAGTTTCTGCTCGAAGTCCCGCACGAACTCCAACATATCCCACTCTGCTATCATCAGCGGAGCCGCAAATGCAATAGCCTTCTTGCGGCTCAACTGATCCGCCACAAGGTTGGCCTTGCCAGGATGGTAGGAGACCTCGAACTTGAAGTCCTTCAAGATTTCCATCCATCTGCGCTGCCTCATATTCAAGTCTCCCTGCGTGAATATATACTTAAGGCTCTTGTGGTCGCAGAAAAGCTCAAACTCCTCTCCGTAGAGGTACTGTCTCCAGAGCTTCAATGCAAAGATGACAGCTGCTAACTCAAAGTCGTGTGTAGGGTAATTCTCCTCTTGCTTCCTTAATTGTCTCGAGGCATACGCAATCACCATGTCCTCTGCATAAGGACACAACCCAAACCAACGTGAGATGCGTTAGTGTATATCGTGTACTTAACCCCTTGCTTTGGCAATACTAGCACAGGGGCGGACGTCAGTCTGTCCTTCAGCTCCTGAAAAGCTGCTTTTACCTTCTCATTTTAGGAGAACTTCAACTCCTTACGCGTCAACTGTGACAATAGCCTGGAAATCTTTGAGAAGTCTCGAATGAAGCGTCGATAATACCTTGCCAGGCCAAGAAAACTCCTCACCTCGGTAACCGAGCCAGGATGCTTCCAATCCTGAATCGCGGCTACCTTAGCAAGGTCCACTGCTATCCCATCCTTGGACACCACATGTCCCAGGAACTTGACTTCTTCCTGTCAGAAGTCGCACTTCTTATACTGCGCAAACAACTGGTTCTTCCTCAAGGCATCCAACACCGCTCTCAGGTGCACCTCGTGCTCTTCCCGAATTGTGGAATATATCAGGATGTCATCAATGACTATGATGATGAATAGGTATAAGAATGGCCGAAATACCCTATTAATCAAGTCCATGAACACGGTCGGTGCGTTCGTAAGACCGAACGACATCACTAGGAACTCGTAATGCCCAAAATAGGTCCTGAAAGCTGTCTTCTGCACGTCTTCATCTCTGACGCGCAACTGGTGGTACCCTGACTGCAAATCAATCTTCGAGAAATACTTTGCCCCTTCAACTGATCAAACAGATCATCTATCTTGGGCAAAGGATATTTGTTCTTCACGGTGACCTGGTTCAACTTATGGTAATCAATACACAACCGTATTGAGCCATCTTTCTTCTTCACAAACAGCACAGGTGCTCCCCAGGGAGACACACTAGGTCGTATAAAGCCCTTCTCTACCAGCCCATCAATCTGTTTCTGCAGTTCCTCCATCTCACACGGAGGCATGTGATACGTCGGTAAAGAGATGGGTGTCGCACTGGGCGTAAGATTAATGGTAAAGTCGATCTCGCACCGAGGTGAAAACCCAGGAATCGGTGCAAACACGTCCGCAAAAGCCTGAACTACATGCGTATCCTCAAGCATCAGAACATTAACAGCCTCTAATGAAGAAGTGTAACATCTCAAGCGAGTAGCGTGACTGACCTGAACAGGAAAAGTAAAGGCCGTGCCATGAAGTCCATAGGCTGTCACCACCCTAGTCTCGCAATCGATCTCTGCTCGCATCTCAGTGAGCCAATCCATACCGAAGATAACGTCGTAATGGAATAGGGGGACGACGATCAGGTCAACTAGTATCATTCTGCCACCCAAGTCTATTGGGCAGCCCTCACACATACGAGTAACTTCTGATGAAGTCCCTGTAGCAGTGATAACCCTCACTCCTCTCGTAGGAGCAGTAACTAAACCCAGTCGCTTGACTGCTGTGCATGAAAGCATAGAGGTAGTGGACTCAATGTCCACTAATAAGAAGACAGGAGTAACTTGGACGTGTACAGTGATCTCGAAGGCCATAGGCGCTGAAGGTGCAGTCTCTGGTTCCTTTGCTATAAGCCCATGAACACGCGCCTACTGCGATCTGTTAGGCTGAGGTACCATGGGCCATTGAGGCAGCCGGAAGCGAGGTGCAGGTGGTCTGAAGGACGGATGTGCAGGTGCCATTCGAAGTGGTGGAGTCGATAGGGCCTATGGGCGAGACTGACCAATCATCTGCGGCGGAGAGAACCCGCTATCCCTCATACGCGTAAAACATCTCCTAGCAGGATGACCCTGTTCCCGCAGTATGTACAGGTCACAACAGGGCGCCTCATCGCAGCCACTGGCGCTGCGATCCTGGGAGGCGAATCAGCACGAGGCCTCTTGCCAAGGAAAGGCCTGCTCAGCATATCCGGTCGTGGCCTAGGCACCATAGGGCCAAGAGAGCGTGTCAAGCAGTCCACATCCTGCTCTGCCTAAATGGAGATATGAATAATCTCCGCATAGGATGGTATACGGACACAACACATCTTCGACCAGATGTCAAGTCGCAAGCCCTCAGAGAAGCGTCGAATTCGCATCGGCTCATCAGCAAGTATAGTCGGGACAAAGTGGCCCAGCTCTGTAAAGCGATGCTCATACTCAGTGACTGTCATGCATCCCTGTCTGAGGCACAAAAACTCATTCTCCCTATCATGTCGGTAGGCCTGAGGGTAATATTTCTCGTGGAAATGGAACTCAAATGCTGCCCAGGTCCACACATATCCCACTGCAACGGTCTGCAGTATATTGTCCTACCATAAGCTAGCCTCCTTCTCGAACATGAAGGTGGCCAACTCAACCTTTATAGCCTCAGAATAATGCAGCATCTTCAGTATCTTCGAGATGCGGTCTAACCAGTACTCAGCCTCCTCGGGTCTATGAGAACTCGTAAAAGTCGGAGGCCTCAAGCGCTAAAATCGATCGAGTAAACTGCGAGTATTCACGTCTCCCGTATGGTACGCAACAGGTGTGGGCAAAGGCATATCCTCAGCCTGAGCAAGAGGCTCTGTAGGCTCAGCAGGACGTGTAAATGGCGAAGGTGGAGTCGCACGCCCACCCTGAGATGATAAGACTGCAAGAAGCTGCTGGTGTTGCTGCTGCATCAGCATCATCATCTGCTCAAACCTTTCAGTAGGTGGAGCAGCCTGCGGTTCATACGACGTCGAAGAGGATGCCCGGTTCTGCTAGCGAACCGGTGTATAAGTTGGCAATCCACCAGTAGGACCAGCAGAAGGCTGATCTGAGCCAGAACCCGGGTCCGTAGGACCACCTCTGCAAGGAGTCTGGTCCATCGAGTCAGTGAGCAAGAGGGGTGTCGTGCTCCTCGTAAACCTCCATGACATGCCCTATACAACATAGGGTACATCGCATGTGAGATAAAGCATGACAACACAATACATAATAACTTAAGCATTCCACACACTTCATAGCAAAAGAGGTTATATGCATTTCATTACTAAAATTGTCATAATACATGGAATACAGAGTTACATGAATCATGACAGAAGATGCAGGGGAGCTAATACAACCAACCTTCAACTACTACAAAAACATACTACTAACTACTACATCCATCAACATGAAAACATAAACCGCCTAAAACGGTAAGCAAAATAAACTACAAACAACAACATGGATGACTAGGCATCCGAGTCAGGCGATGGGGGAGGAGCATCCTTGTCCTGTACACAAAACAGGATATTCTTCAATGTGCGAGACACCTTCTTAAAACTTCGCTTCATGAAGGCTTCGGTCACCTCAAGCTTGGCTCGGGTCTCACCAAGATCGGCTCGAACCTTTCCAATCTCTTGCCGCAGGGCGGCTTGGTTCTCCTCAATGAGAACCATACGAGCATCCCTCGCAGCTTGAGCAGCGTCCGGCTCTGGTGCTCCAGGAGGAGAACTCTCCTCAGTATACTGAGCCTCTTCTTCTTCTTCCTGTATCTCATCACCGCTTCCTTCTTCGCTTCCTGCCTCAAGGTCAATACTCTCCTCACCTGAGCTATCCGACTCATCTCCAGACTCGTCGAGTCGGGCTTGCCGTTGTCGAGGGCCGATCTTCATGTTGTTAAGCGTAGCCTCACTTATGACTCGGACTGGCGCAAGGTCTTCCATGTTAAGCCTATAGCTGACATCCCGAGCCATCTTGCATATCAGGCGGCCAAATGGGAGCGAGAGGTCGTTCCTGACAGATCGAATGACCTGAACTATCTGGAATAGGACGAACGTGAGCAAGTATAAGTTGTCTCTATGTCCAATCCTATATAGGAAGTCCACCATCAACCGAGTACACTCCGTGCGGTTACCCGACCGTGGATACACATTATATGTGAAAATGTGGTGAAACAAACGGAAGTCATCTGTCAACTTCGACGACAAAAGACAGTTTCCTCGCGTCTAAGAAACCCATCGACTACAAAGGTATCGCGTACGGCGATCCCTTTCTCGCACACTCTGAAAGAAGTTGTCATTAGGAAGCACTTCACCACGTGAGATGTTCATGATCCACGCCATCTCAACCACAGTAATTATGCGCCTTATGCCCCTCACAGAGATCGTGAATTGAAGAGGCTCCAACGAGGGGTCTACGATATGGGTGTAGAAGGCACGAACCGTGTTCTCGTATGCAGGAGACTCACCTTCAAATATAGGACCCATTCAATGTCCACCAAGCGATCCATCATCGGGTGTAGCCGAAACATCCTCTCATCCACATGAGCTTCAAACACAATCTTACGGTCAGCAAAACGACCGTATTCGAAGCTTATCGAAAAGGCATTTCTGATCGAAAGTTGGGGATCTAGGTCTCGCTTCGACCTATACTCCCGAACTGTGCTAGGGTTGGCTTCATCGTCCACTTCTCTCCTCGAACGGGTTGGACGGCTAGGCCCAGCTTCATCTGTAGCGGTCTTCCTTTTCCCCATAAGAGAAAGGATGGCGGAGACGGAGAAATGGCCGAAACAATGGAGAAGAAAGCCATGGAAAGTGACGATAAGAGAGAGAAAGGGATGCTCTCCCTACTTCTCCATGAACTTGGGTCTCAACAGTGGTTGTAGAGGCCCAAACAACCAGGGTTTAAGAAGAAAAATGAAAAGATGAAGTGGGTAGGGGGTGTGTACGAATTTGAGACAAAATGGAGAGTGTATGGGCTGAAATGAGAGAGAAATGGAGAGGATAGGGAGGTAGGGTTGCTGTGAACGAAGGAGAGGGGTGGGTTGTGACAGAAAATAAGATTTTTGCCGATTGGAAGGGAGAGTTGAGAGAGAGGCAGCAATTTAGTGGGCTTGAAAGGGTAGAAATGAGGAGAGGGGGGGGGGGCAAACAGAATAGAAATAGGGGCCCCCACGAGATTTCACGACCCCACACATGTCCTGGGGTCGGGCCGACCCTGACCAGACTCGGCCCGACTAGACCCGATGGACCTGACTGCGGTCGACCGCGGTTCCGCCGCAGTCCAATGGGCCGGGAATGGCACCACCGCGGTAGGGCAGTGTTCACCACCCTTCCAAGGTGCTAAAGACACCCTGGGTCTATCCTGGGTCCCTCTGGATTAGTGCAGGGAGGCCCACGACTCCGTTCGTTCCAAATTCGGGTAGTTTCGAGAAGTCTCTAATCTAAACTGACATCTATTGAGTTTTAACAGCTGGGGTTGGGTGGATTGTGATCTACACCCATCAATAGACAGCCTAGAAGTGTTTTGGGATTGACTCGTGCGACCAGGGTTGGGTACAGACTCAATTTCGGTATTCATTTTTGTGAACTTTGTTGTTGGACGAAACTGGGATGCCTAAGACTGTTACTACATTATTCTCGCACCCTCCTATGTCAAAAGCCATCAACGTACATCGTGGGAACATAACTTAGGTCTAGTTTAATCAAAATCATGCTCTGATACCAACTTGTAACTCCCTGAAATTCAAGGGTCTATTAGCAACTCAACTCTCGAGTTCCAAAACATCACTTATGCAACATAGATAAAATGATTAAATGTTGTCTGTGTTAGTGCAATAAACATGAGTGAGATTATACCAAACTAGTAATTTTTCATACTCCAAATCAATTGTATAAAGGCAAGCGGAAGACTGAAACTGTATATAATTGTATGTAAAAGAAACAAAACCATCACAATCTCCAGAGTATGAACCCAACTGAGTCACCATATACATGTATCTGTTTTACGATCAAAATGTCAAAAGTACAACTAGAGAAGTAAGCCCTGTAAGTCCCGTCGATCCAGGCAGTCTAGGCAAAGCCACCAGAATACTGCATATACGAGAACTTGTCCTAGTCCTTGTCGTAGTCCGGCTCAACCTCCTGAGTCGTCACCTCATCTGTACCTAAGACAGAGTCTGGTTGGTGTGTACAACATTGTCCCGTAACGTGGGAGTGAGTAGCTAACTCAGTGGAACAATAAAGCATAGGTTAACATGTTATCAATGCAGTCAAGCAGTAATGATAAAACGGTACAATCGAACAATCCTAACTACTCTTATTAATGCAGGTATGAATGCAGTCATGATGCATGCCCTCACCGACATACTCCCTTATGCGACATCATCTTACGTTCGCGGCATGCGTTCATTCCTCAGTGCTCCACATCTTCCAAGTACATGCAATGCGATGATGAGCATGATTACCGAGTTGTTATTAGTCCATTTCAAACAGCAGGATTGGGAAACTAAGGTACCTTCCTTGTATCATTCCCAAACATGATCCATTCTAGGGTCGTCAAACCTAAATAATCTCATACGATAGTGTGGTTTTAGGGCGCTGTAAAGGTTGCCAGGGCTGTTACACGTAATTGTTACACCACTCCCCCATCACCTTTTAACGATTCATTACTAAATTGATACAGGCCTAGTTCATACTCTATACACCACGGAAAAACTCGTCGCCTCACCGCAAATTCAAAGTATGCTCGAGGTCACTACAAAGGGCTTGTCACAAATCGGTGTAGGCCTACAGCTCGAATACAGTGTCCCATACCACCGTATTCGGCTCATGAGTCAAGGTTGCTCACTAGTCACTACGGGGAGGCATGTGGCCCCAGCGTAGCCCGACAGCTCAACCACGGTGTCCCATACCACCATGCCCGACTCATGAGTCTTAGCGGATCAAGGTACCATGGTTAACGGGATTTCACTGATAAGTTTGGTACCCTAGGTTCAAGCAGTAACGTCCAAACATG
The DNA here is from genome assembly GCA_030180095.1 of Magnolia changhungtana. NCBI lineage: Eukaryota > Viridiplantae > Streptophyta > Magnoliopsida > Magnoliales > Magnoliaceae > Magnolia > Magnolia changhungtana. The sequence continues at coordinate 1,508,513 of JASAUF010000324.1, read as the reverse complement.
GTGAACATACATTAGACAGATCGGGTTACTTGACGAGCCTGACTAGCTTGAGGGCACAATCAACTGAACGACATGAAGTGCATAAGCACTTCGCGTGGCCTAACCACTGTCGCCAACTGAAGTATGACTCGGGTTCATTAGACACGCCCTTCTTGGCGAAATGAATCTCAACCACGAACTCAAGTGTGATGCCGATTGTCTGGACTATAATCATAGTCCCAAACGCAATCAATCCTTACTTAAAGCATGTGGAGTAAAGCATAATAAACAAAATAATTCAAGCATGTTAACAAACATGTCATAAAGCATGTTACAAAGCACAATGTAAACAAGAAATACAAACACGTATATTTCAAAGTAAGCGATTAAATTAAACACCCAATCATAGAGGAAATCATATACGTGTCTAAGGTAGTTGAGAATCCCATCTCAACACTCACATAAAGCACCATTTGCCAAGCACTTACTCTCACAAGCATTTTCACAAACACTTAGAATACACTTTCAACATACATAGTGTATATTAGCAAAATATGTTTTAGGTTGAGCCCTTTTGCCAAGCAAGTATTTTACACAAATATAATATGTTCATACAACAAATAATCATGGCAAACACATTTCTAAAATTTATACGTATACGGTACTTTCAACAAATACTAGGAATACAGTATATTCAACATATTTATCATATAACCGAAAAGCGAAACAGACAGCACTTTGTACATGTGCAAGTACATACAGATCATGAATCTATCATTATCTGACATTGAAAGCATTGAAAACCATAATATATACACCTAAAGTCCTCACCTTTTATCGTATAATCGTAACAAATCCGATAGGTTTGCTAAGCTTTCGTATTCGGCAGTTTGGTAACCTATAGAACGAAATATGTTAGCTATTTCATAACCTACAACCATTACAACCCCAAAACAGATTAGGGTTAGGGTTTCTTACCTAGAAACGAGGCCAAAATCACCGGGAAAGCGATTAGACTTGAGTGGTTAAGCTTGTAGAACGGCAGGGGAAAGTAGTAGGGAGCTTCTCTCACTTCTCTCACACTTTCTCTCCCTTTTCTCACTTCCCTCTCTTAGGATTTCTCTCAAATTCGTTTGGTTGAATGAGCGAGGGTTCTAAGGTCCTTATATAGCCTAAAACTACTCCAAAATAGACTTAAGGTCAAGGTATACTTGGGTTATAACTAAAGTGAGCTTATTCCAGCTCAACGGAGCACTTCTGGCAGCCCCCCTTGAGCCAAAGGTCAGACTTAAGCTCACCAATATTGGATCTAGGTAGAGTTAAGTTTTCGTTTCAATTAGATTCCCAGATCACGTGTGGCGGATCAGTTTCAGTTCAACGGTCAGTGAAACTCGATCAGAGATTTCAAGTACATTGCCATGTATAAGAAATTTTTCCTGATCCGAGGATGTATTTGGGTCAGATTCTGACGGTCAGGTTGCTTATAAATTGTCCGCAAGTAACAAGTCTCAGATTACTATTTGAGATATTTATTTATAAGGAAAACCAAGTGTTCTCATACTCCTCTCTCCGGACTTAAGCGAACAGCCGTGGTACACAATCTGGATTTGATCTCCGAGATGGTTATCAAGCCCAGCGAGGTGGTCCTAAGTCTATAACTTCGTATCATTCGGACTTTCGATGTGCAGTTCAGATATGATACGGAGTTTCAATGTGCTCTCGAGAGCAGTCGGGTAATGAGTTTGATCCTAGATTTTAGGGTAACCTAGCTTCAATGATTCTACAAGTTTTGGGTCTTGTAGATCTTATTTAAAGTGATTCAAATGGATTTCATGGCTAATCTAGTTTAGCACTTAGTTAACTTTGTCAAATATCTAAAGGATTTGATCCTAAGCAATTTCTGCCCGAGGTGGTACTTGGGCTATTGTCCGAAATTTTTCGAGTCGTTACAATCTACCCCCCTTAATGAAAAATTTTATCCTCAAAATTAGTACCTTTTCGTACTCCTCGAGGAGCTGAGGGTAGTTCTTTCGGATCTCGACTTTTGTCTCCCACGTAGCTTCCTCCTCTGTATGATGCGTCCACAGTACCTTCACGAGTGAAATCACTTTGCTACATAGTACTTGCTCCTTCCTGTCAAGGATACGTGTCGGGCGCAGCACATATGTAGCATCCTCGCCCAACTGTACCTGCTCCCATATGATAATCTGTGAAGGATCAGGAACGTACTTATTCAGCATAGATACATGAAATACGTTATGTACAGCTGCAAGTGGTGTGGGCAAAGCGAGACGATATGCCATAGTACCCACTCGATCAAGGATCTGAAACAGACTGATGAACCTCGGTGTGAGCTTCCCCTTCTTCCCAAATCGAAGGACTCCCTTCATAGGGGAAACTCTGAGGAATACATGATCGTCGACCTCGAACTCAAGTCATCGCTGCCTCGTATCGGCGTAACTCTTTTGCCTGCTCTGCGCTGTAAGAAGTCGACGCCTGATAATGTCGATCTTCTCTGAGGTCACCTGTACCAACTCCGGCCCAATCAAACTGCGCTTGCCAACCTCAGCCCAACAATGCGGTGCTCTGCAAGGACGACCATATAAGGCCTCATATGGAGCCATGCCAATACTCGCCTGGAAGCTGTTGTTGTACACAAACTTTGCATAAGGAAGACAGTCATCCCATCTGTCCTTGAAGTCTAAGACACATGCCTGCAACATATCCTCCAAAATCTGGTTCACCCGCTCTGTCTGCCCGTCAGTCTGAGGGTGAAACGCAGTACTGAACTTCAATTTCACATACATCGCTTCTTGGATACGAGTCCAGAAGGTAGACGTGAACCGCGCGTCTCTGTCCGACACGATCTCTAGGGAAACTCCATGTAGACGCACAATCTCTCTGATGTACAGCCTAGCCAGCTCGTCTACAAAGTTCGTGACTCTGATAGGGAGGAAATGGGCCGATTTGGTCAATCGATCCACAATCACCAAGATGGAATCGTGTCCTTTCCTCATCTTCGGCAGCCCAGATATGAAATCCATGGAAATGAAGTCCCACTTCCATTCAGCTATGGGCATGGGCTGAAGCAGTCTGGGAGGTTGGCGATGTTCTGCCTTGACCTGCTGGCACACCAGATAACGAGAAACATACTCTGCTATGTGGGTCTTGATGCTGTCCCACCAATAAGACCGTCTCATGTCCTGGTACATCTTCGTGCTACCAGGGTGCATCGCAAGCTTCGATTTGTGAGCAGTCTCGAGGAGCTCCTATCGCAAGTCATGAATATCAGGAATGCATAAGCAGACACAGTATCGTAAACCCACATCAGTGCCAACTCTCCACTCGGAGTCCTCGGCATCGCTAGCTTACTCTTGAAGCTCAGACAACCGCTCATTGCCCTTCTGGGCCTCGATAATCCTATCATCAATAAGTGGCCGCACCCGAACGTGCGCGACACACTCAAATGGCTCCTCCACGGTGAGTTTCTGCTTGAAGTCCCGCACGAACTCTAACATATCCAACTCTATTATCATCAGCGGAGCCGCAAATGCAATAGCCTTCTTGCGGCTCAACGCATCCGCCACAAGGTTGGCCTTGCCAGGATGGTAGGAGACCCCGAACTTGAAGTCCTTCAAGATTTCCATCCATCTGCGCTGCCTCATATTCAAGTCTCACTATTGAATATATACTTAAGGCTCTTATGGTCGGAGAAAAGCTCGAACTCCTCTCCGTAGAGGTAATATCTCTAGAGCTTGAATGCAAAGATAACAGCTGCTAACTCAAGGTCGTGTGTAGGGTAATTCTCCTCGTGCTTCCTTAATTGTCTCGAGGCATACGCAATCACCCTGTTCTTCTGCATAAGGACACAACCCAAACCAACGCGAGACGCGTCAGTGTATATCGTATACTTAACCCCTTGCTTTGACAATACTAGCACAGGGGCGGACGTCAGTCTATCCTTTAGCTCCTGAAAAGCTGCTTTTGCCTTCTCATTCCAAGCGAACTTCAAATCCTTACACGTCAACTGTGACAACGGCCTGGTAATCTTCGAGAAGTCTCGAATGAAGCGTCGATAATACCCTATCCAGCCAAGAAAACTCCTCACCTCGGTAACCAAGCCAGGCTGCTTCCAATCCTGAACCGCGGCTACCTTAGCAAGGTCCACCGCTATACTATCCTTGGACACCACATGTCTCAGGAACTTGACTTCTTCCTGCCAGAAGTCGCACTTCTTATACTGCGTAAACAACTGGTTCTTCCTCAAGGCATCCAATACCACTCTCAAGTGCACCTCGTGCTCTTCCCGACTCGTGGAATATATCAGGATGTCATCAATGAATATGATGACGAATCGGTATAAGAATGGTCGAAATAATCATGGCAAACACATTTTCAAAATTTATACGTATATGGTACTTTCAACAAATGCTAGGAATATAGTATATTCAACATATTTATCGTATAACCGAAAAGTGAAACGGACAGCACTTTGTACATGTGCAATTACATACAGATCATGAATCTATCATTATCTGATATTGAAAGCGTTGAAAATCATAACCTATACACCTAAAGTCCTCACCTTTTATCGTAGAATCGTAACAAATCCGATAGGTTTGCTAAGCTTTCGTATTCGACAGTTTGGTAACCTATAGAATGAAATAGGTTAGCTATTTCATAACCTACAACTATTACAACCCCAAAACAGATTAGGGTTAGGGTTTTTTACCTAGAAACGAGGTCAAAATTGTAGGGAAAGTGATTAGACTTGAGTGGTTAAGCTTGTAGAACAGCAGGGGAAAGTAGTAGGGAGCTTCTCCCACTTCTCTCACACTTTCTCTCTCTTCTCTCACTTCTCTCTTAGGGTTTCTCTCAAATTTGTATGGCTGAATGAGAGAGGGTTCTAAAGTCCTTATATAGCCTAAAACTACTCCAAAATAGACTTAAGGTCAAGGTATACTTGGGTTATAACCAAAGTGAGCCTATTCCAGCTCAACGGAGCACTTCTGGTGGCCCCCCTTGAGCCAAATGTCGGACTTAAGCTCACCAATACTGGATCTAGGTGGAGTTAAGTTTTCGTTTCAGTCGGATTCTCAGATCACGTGTGGCGGACTAGTTTCAGTTCAACGGTCAGTGAAACTCGATCAGAGATTTCAAGTACACTGCCTTGTATATGAAATTTTTCCTGATCTGAGGGTGTATTTGGGTCAGATTCTAACGGTCAAGTTGCTTACAAATTGTCCGCAAGTAACAAGTCTCAGATTACTATTTGAGATATTTATTTATAAAGAAAACTAAGTGTTCTCACACTCCTCGCTTCAGACTCAAGCGAACAGCCGTGGTACACAATTTGGATTTGATCTCCGAGATGGTTATCAAGCCCAGCGAGGCGGTCCTAAGTCTATAACTTCATATCATTTGGACTTTCGATGTGCAGTACAGATCTGATACGGAGTTTCAATGTGCTCCCGAGAGCAGTCGGGTAATGAGTTTGATCCTAGATTTTAGGGTAACCTAGCGTCAATGATTCTACAAGTTTTGGGTCTTGCAGATCGTATTTAAAGTGATTCAAACAGATTTCATGGCTAATCTAGTTTAGCACTTAGTTAACTTTTTCAAATTTCTAAAGGATTTGATCCTAAGCGATTTCTGCCTGAGGTGGTACTCGGGCCATTGTCCGGAATTTTTCGAGTCGTTATACTATCGATGAGTCGGGTAAATATTGCTAGACTACTGGCCAGACAGATAGTGAGGTCTCTTCCACTCACCTGGTTGCGTGCGATAGGGCGACAATCTGGTGTGGAGTGTACTAGACCCTAGTGATATCCCAGAGATGTACGGTACCGATATTGTGATGCCCCGACGCTGTTATACACGTCGGCGGGCACACATAGGCAGACGTTGATGTGGGCGGGGCATAAGGGCCTGGGCGAGCTGTAAGTGTTATGGTCTCATGGTCTTATGCTCTTTTGATTGTCAAATTTTGTGGTGCCAAAACTTCTTGTGTGTGCCACAACTTCTATCTGTGTGTCTTGTGTTTATAAGTTGATATATATGTGATTCAAGACGACATCACAATGGTTCAAGACATGTACGGTACTCGACTTCAAGAAATGTAAAGTTATGTACTATGTTCTCTTCCGTATGCATCAATGTTCAGAACTACATCGATAAGAAGAGTGTTTGTTCAAGACACAAGTACATTTCAAGACTCAAGTACAAATCAAGTTGAAACTTATATTCATGCTGTAGAAGATCTCAATCTCAAGCTACATCAAGTAGAGGTCTCAAGCTTCAAAAGTTAAACCATCATCTGAAAGAATGATGTTCAATGTTCATACTCCATGTTCCAGGTATGATAGACCTTAGTTTGACCTTAGGGTAGGTCATTTTGGATACATAAGTCATGATAAATCTTTATACATGAATTTGGTCTGTTCTAAGACTAGTCTTAGACCTTGTTTGACCAGTCCAAGAAATTCCACGACCAGTCCTAATTTGTTAAAGATTTTCAGAATTTTTTGGTTATTCTTCGACCAGTCCTGGAGATTGTTCGACCGGTCGTAGGGTTGTCTCGACTCGTCCTTCGACCAATCCTAGAATTATGGCTCAAACTCTAGCAGCCATATCTGGTTTCCTACGACCAGTCCTGGGTCAGCTTCGACCAGTCGGAGGTGGTCTACGACCAGTCGAAGGGTCCCCACGACCGGTCGTAGAACTGATTTTTCAGATCGCTCTTAAAATTTCAAAATGCCGTTGGAGCTACGACCAGTCGAAGGTTCCTAAGACCATTAGTAGACGCGATCTTTGCTTCTATAAATTGAGTATGAATTTCAGAGTTTCATATCGATTAAATTGAGAAATTCAAGCCTCCACTTTGAGATAAGTTGTGTTCATTTTAAGCTAATTTGTTCATATTTAATATTCTTTTTGTTAGCTTTTTTTATTTGATTTTATTCTTAAATTCCAATCTTATTTGAAAAAGAGGAATTGCTGTATTCTTTATTCATTAGAATCAAAATCAAATAGTGCTACGCCCAATTTGATTTAATTTAAAATCAATTAGAAACTAGAACCATTTCTTAAGTGAGTATTGGACATTAAACGTTGATTCAAATTTCTACTCTCATTGGTTCTACCGAGCTGCTACAAAAGAAGAAATCCAGGGATTTTACATTTGTTGTAAATTCCTTTGTTGTGGTTTTGTTTGAGATTCACCAGAAAAATCTCATTGTGTTGGTTATCTGAAGAGAGCCAGAAAACTCAGAAAGTGTGGGTTTTTGGATTGTGTAAGCCCAAGTTAAAAAGACACAATTGTGAAGGTTTTGGGTGAACCTGTAAAACCTGTTTAATAGTGAACGCTAATATCCCCTACATGAGGATATTAGGAGTGGAGTAGCAAGCTGTGTGGCTATTGTTTAACAGTTGGTGAACACACAGGCGAACCACTATATATCGGTGTGTTTTGTGATTTGAATGCTCTTTTAATTTTCATATCTTTAATTATTCAGATTCATGGAATGTATATGTGAATGTGAATGTTGTAATCTTTACATTTCAAGCAAAGTGGGGAATGTTGTAATAGTTTAGAATTTATTTCTTACTATTTCCTTTATTTTCTTTCTATTTGAGTTTTGATATTCAACTTGTTCTAGTAAGGTTGTCCTGCCATAAACCCTTAGTTTTTATGGTGCAAAGGTTGTCCTTAGAACAATGTTAGTATCAAGCTCTTTATTTAAGATTGCTTTACATTTTAGTCTTTGATTTATTTAAAGTATTGTTCTTTATTTTTATAAGGCTATCGTATTTCAATTCCACCATTAAATTTTATTTTGGCACAGTCCTATTCACCCCCCCTCTAGGACATATAGCTTGGCCTTTTCACGAGCTACTAGTGGTTGGCAGGCTACTGTACATACAGTGGGGCGAAGCCTTGTCCCACATCTGAAGCGTTGTGGTGGTTATATGTGGACTTACTGAGTAGGAGTTGTGTACTCAACATTTTACTTATTCATTCATTCATTCACTATCTACTCAGGCTGGTGGTGCGCAATTAGATCATTTGTGTACCATCGCAATGGCCATGATTCCGGCTGGGTACGCGACCAACTTGAGATCAGGAGTTTACCAACTTGAGCCTAATTATCCAAATTTAGGTATGGGAGTGGCTTGGATAGAAGTTTATGGTGATGGACCCTGCAGCTTGTGATTCCACGTACTACCATCCCAACTTCACACTCCAACTTGGTTATCTCTTTTGCACTACATATTGCAATGCATCCATAGCATATGACATTTGGTTTACTATGTTTCTGCATCACACGACTTAGATAAGGTTGATGGTATTCGTGGACTCGTCAGGAATTTCATATTACAATGCATCCTCACATATGACATTTGGCTTACTATGACTCTGCATTACATGACCGATCTACATTGCATTCTCTAGATAAGGTCGATGGTAATTATGGACTTGCCAGTATTTCCACTTACTCTGATATTGTATGATTTATGGACTTGTTAATATTTCTGCTTACGCTGATATTGTATGCTTAGCACATGCATTGCACACACAAACACACCACCCTCTGAGCTTCTTAGTAAGCTTATGCCCAATCGTTGCGTGCAGGTGACGTTAAGTCGCAGTAACATTGAGGCAGGAGCACGTGCCAGAGCTTTGGAGTTTTATTTCATATATGTATTTCTCTTTCAACATTGTAATCTAATGTTTATATTAGTGGATATGTGGTGATGATGTTTCCTTTGTGATTTGGGTACACTTATGGTTATGCTCCTTTATAAAAAAAATTTACACTGAAAATCCTCCTTGTATGATCCCTAGATCAGAACCTGGCGTATGGGCGCTAGGAGTCAAAAATGGGGTACTACGGAGGTTGTCGGCACCGGATTCAACGATCAAGAATTCTGTGAGCCTGATTTTTTAGTTTGGGGCATGATAGAAGTTAGTATCAGAGCATAACTTGGGAATACCTGAGGATAAACATCACATATCTACTGATAACTACCCTTCACTATATGATTGTTGAGAACTTAGAATTATTAGGTCTCCGAGTTCGAATAACTTAGAAACCTTCTGATATAGCTCCTTACCATGTGTGCATTCGAGAGTGCTCAAGGCTATTAGGTCCCTTGTCCCTTCCTATAGGACATTGCGCCTGAGAGAGTGAGCCGAGCAGCTCTCGTGTCCGAGACCAGTGCAGCCCCGACCGTATTAGTGAGTGCGGATTAGCTTCAGCAGATGTGCAGGCGATGATCACGATTCTTCAGGGGCAGAGTAGGAAACCCTCGGATGCACCCGCCTAGACTGTGCAGGAGCGCGCGAGCTCCCTTCTAGGCGAATTCAGGAAGTTCAATCCCTTGCATTTCTAGGGAGAACCCGACTCGTCAGTAGTGGAGGGATGAAGATCTGAGGTGGAGAAGATCTTTGATACCATAAGGTGTACCACCTAGCAGCGGGTTCCGTTAGTAGTATTTATTCTCCAGAGCAAGGATGAGCACTGGTGGATATCGGTCGCCTGCGTGGTAGGGGTCAAGTTCGAGTGGACTTGGGAGGACTTTGTAGACCGGTTCAACCGAAAGTTTTTCCCAGAGCACGTCCGTCAGTAGTGCACACTTGAGTTTGAGACTCTTGTGTAGGGGGACATGTCAATGTCTCAGTATGAGGCCCAATTCATCACATTATCAAGATTTATACCATACCTGGTAGTTGATGAGGAGCGGAAGGCCCGCGGTTTCGAGTGTAGCTTGCGTCGTGGCCTTCGAAGTCATGTCGTTGGACACATGCTACCGACATTTGAGCAGGTCGTATAGTGGGCCCTGATATATGAGGCGGAATGGGCCGATTCCCAGCGGGTCTATGACCAGAGAGGAGACCGAAAGAGGAAGGCCCCCTCTGGTAGCTCCCAGCAGTAGCGTCGACGGCTGTAAAGGCATAGGAATAGTCCATCCTTTCGACCACCAGCAACACCTTCGACACCACCACTGAGACCGTTCTCAAGTGTTTGCTTCGAATGTGGTGGGACGGGGCATTGTAGGTATGAGTGTCCTCGTCCTCAACAGTAGCTTCCACAGCAGCAGTAGCGACGGTCCCGCCTAAACCCCAGCAGTAGTCGTAGCAGTAACGACCACAGAGGGGACATACACCTCCCCATCAGGCCCCGAGCAAAATTTATGCAACCCTACAGGACGCTCAGTCGTCAGGAGGAGTCGTGGCGATTCATGCGACCAGGTCCTGGGACCGTCTTGTTAGAATAGTCATCGATGAGATTGTGAGGGTGCATAGTATCCCAGTTTCAATCATTTTTTACCAGGATTCGAGGTTCATTAGGGGTCATCAGAGTGTAGATGAGGCATCTTGGGAGCGAGAGGCTGAGATTCAAGAGCACTATCCTCATCTCTTTGATAATTGATTGTATAATGTATTGTATTGCTGATATATATGATGCTATGTTTCGTCTTCCCTTATGAGTTGTGCCTAGTTGCGTGATAGTGTAAATTTCGAGGACGAAATTTTTATTAGGAGGGGAGAGCTGTAAGGTGAAATTGCGGTAATGACCGCACTAGTAGAAGTAGGAAGAGGTCAAAGTGTCCTAGAGGGGGTGAATAAGACTTTACAAAATTTTATAATAATTTAAAATCCCATTATCATAATCCTGATTGAACAAACAACTATCAAAAGGACCTATCTTAACTCCAATAGCTTCCAAGCTAAATAGAGGATCCAATCGTAAGACTATCCAGTATTTAAATAGTACGCAATCTTAGTTTATGATGAATGAACGATGTGATTGTGTGTGCGTGTGTGGGATGTGATTCTTATCAGTTCTAAATAATCATGTTAGCATGCTTTATGAGAACATTCAAAGTAAACACAAATAGTAAGGCAAAAATATCAATCCCAAACAAAGTCGTTTATAGTGGTTCGGCTACGTGCCTACTCCACTTCCAGTAGACACACTCAACCCTTGAGTGTACCGGATCTCACTAACGAAGGTTTTAAATCAAGTTCATCTCTAATCTTTACAACCTACACAAGGTCGACTTTAAGATCTACACAAGTAACCTAGACATGTCTCCATGAGGCACAAGTTTATGCCCCACATAGGAGCAAGGTTCAACACATAGTACCCGAGTTTTATGCTCTACACACGAGCAAAGGATCCACACAAGGATCCTAACCTTTTAGGCCACACAGGTCAAGGATCCACACAAGGAACCTAACTTTTAGGTCACACAGGCCAAGGATCTACACAAGGATCCTAAGTTTTAGGCCATACAGGCCAAGGATCCACACAAGGAACCTAACTTTTAGGCCACACATGCCAAGGACCTACACTACGGACCTAAGTTTATGCTCTACAAGAGCAGGGGTCAACACACAGCACCTACACGTACTCTCCCGTTGGAGGCCTCCTATGAGGACTTGAAAGGGGTGAGAATCACCTGTGACCCAATCCTTCACAAAGGAATAATCAGCAGGGTCTCTAGACTCTAATGACTTACAGATAAGTAGATGAGCCCCATTAAACGCGTTGATGAGGATCTCCTCCTTTGATGATGAAGAATCTTCAGCTCCCTTGAACCGCAACACTGATGATGCTCCAATGTATGGCGACAGGTTAGGTTAAGGTTATGTTGGTAATTACTACATTAAATGATAATCATTGAAGACACAAAGTAATTCCAAGATCTTAGGCATTCAAGGGATCCCAGCTCAATGATTTTCTATTAAGGTGGTAGCTGGAGGATCCTTGAATGTAGAAGTTCATTCCTCAATCCACTTTATTGAATATCAATGAAGAGGGTGGATTGAAGGATGAACTCCCATGAGAAAAAGGGCTTAGGGTAGATGATATGAAGTTACTCTCTCAAAGCTCTCTCTATTTTTCTCAATACAACAACTAAGAACAAGCTCTCCTTAAATAGACAAAAGGTTCCAATAGTAATAAAGATGTCAGATTTTGACAGAGTTCGATATCATCGGGCCTGCTTCGATGTCATCAAAAGTATATTTTCGATGCTATCGAAGCAAGGTTCGATGATACGAACTCCACTAAAGTATTTACCTGAAACTTTTTGCCAGAGGATCGATGTGATCGAGTGTGCGTCGATGTCATCGGAGTTTGAATTCCGATTTCATTGACAATCTGTTCGATACATCATCATTTTCACATGATTTTCAAAAGAGCTTGCTAGACAATCTTTGATCCATTTCGATGATATCGATTAGACATCGATTTCATCGCTATTTGAATTTTGATCATATCAAGACATCATTGATTCCTTGGTCATTCCCATATGGTTTCCTTTATAAGATTACTGGAATAGTTATGTCTAGATTCGATCTCATCGATATACCTTCGATATCATCGAGATTTGAAATCCGATGACATCAAGTAGGGTCTTGAGTCCTCGATCTTTTTAGGTGATTTTTCTTTGAGGCTCGTTGGACAAAAACTTGACCGAATTCGATGATATCGAACTCTTCTCGATATCATCAATGTTTGAATTCATATGATATTGACAATGGTTCGATTACTTGAGCAGTGTTAGGATATTTTCCAAAAGTAGTTGGACAAGGCTCAAGGTAATTCAATATCATTGATCCTCATTCAATTTGATCGATATTTGAATGTCAATATTATCAAAAAAAATTTCGATTTATTGAACATATTGTCCGAAATACTTTGTGGTTGCTGGACATAGAATGGCCTAATTCGATGATATCGATTGGTTGTTGATATCATCGATCATGAGTGTTCGATGTCATTGATGAGTACTCGATATCATCGAATACAGTCTAAAAAACTTGGAAGATTTTCCTGTTCTGAAATTCAAGTTTACAGAGATATGATCCTAGGTTGTTCTAATGTTTTAAAAGGCTTCATATACCTGAGTGTTTTGGGACATGGGATGTGAGGCTTAATTTACCTTTGACAGGCTTAGAGTGCGCATCCAGTTGAGGCAATGACTTGAACGATCTTCTTTGGGGATCACTTGACGCATTGTGTAACACCCCGGATTTTTGCCAACCTGGAATTAGACGTCCTTAGGCAATGGGTTGCTCCTAACACCTTATTAACATATCAGAACTGAATCCCACAGTCTAAGTTCGCTTCTGAACCCATTTCCTTCACAAATCCAACCCTTCACTAACTTGTTCTTTCAATTTTTCAAAGCACCTTCGCCCTAGACACTATCTTAAACTAGCTAAGTAGTATAACTTGGATTACTTTAGATACAAACTGCAAAGGACTAAATACTACCTCAGACGGAAATCACTTAGGATTAAATCCTTTAGAAATTTGACAAAGTTAACTAAGTGCTAAGCTAGATTAGCCATGAAATCCATTTGAATCGCTTTAAATACGATCTGCAAGAGCCAAAACTTGTAGAATCATTGACGCTAGGTTATCCTAAAATCTAGGATCAAACTCATTACTCGACTGCTCTCGGGAGCACGTTGAAACTCCGTATCTAATCTGGACCGCACGTCGGAAGTCCGATTAACATGAAGTTAAGGAATTAGGACCGCCTTCCTGGACTTGACAACCATCTCAGAAATCAAATCCAGCCGATGTCCCACGGCTGTTCGCTTGAGTCCGGAGCGAGAGAGTGTGAAAACACTTGTTTTCTTTAAAAATAAATATCTTGAATAGTAAGGTGAGGACTTTAGGTGTATAGGTTGCGGTTTTCAATGCTTTCAATGTCAGATAATGGTAGATTCATGATCTGCATGCAATTGTACATGTACAAAGTGCTTTCCGTTTTCTGTTTCGATTAAAATTGTAGAATTTGGAAATTCACATACTCTAGGTATTCGTATAAAATACCGTATACGTATTTTTTTTGGAAATTTGTTTAACATGTTTATTTGACGTATGGATATATGACGTATGGATAAAATACTTATTTGGCGAAAGGATTCGCCTAAATACATGTTTACTAATAAACACTATGTATGTAGAAATACGGTATTGTAAGAAGTACCGTATACATGTATATTTTAGTGATGTGTTTGTCATGATTAATTGTCATATAAATATATTATGTGCGTATAAAACATTTGCTTGGCGAAGGGAATCGCCGTAATACATGTTTGCTTGTATACACTATGTATGTTGAAAATGCGTATTCTAGAAAATACTGTATACGTATAAATATTGGGAGATGAATTTATCATGATTATTTGCTGTAGTAATATATTATACATGGATAAAATACCCACTTGGCTAAGGGATAGCCCTAATACATGTTTTACTAACATACACCATGTATGTTGTAATAGTGTATTCTAAGTGTTTGTGAAAATGATTGAATGAGTACCGAATTCTCATTCGTACTCGCCATGACTAGTTGTCATGGATTCATGATTGTTGTATTGGCGATACCCCTTTTGACGAAAGGATTTGCCCTAAATCACGCCACGGCCAATATACACCACATATGCTAAAATGTGTGGCCCAAGTGTTTGTGGAAATGACTGAATGAATATGGAACTTGGATTCCTGCTTGCCATGAATTCCGTCGTGGGTGTACGCGTGTTATGATTGGGGCAACTCCCTAGGGAAAAGATTTGGCCTAATGCCTATGTGATCGACATATGTCATGTATGTTGATGTATGTTTGTTTAAGTGTTTCTTGGAATGTCTGAATGAGTAGTAGTTAGCAAATTGTAATGTATAAGGGTGTTGAGATGTGATTCTCAACCTCTTTTAACTATGTGTATGATCTCCTTGGATTGTTGTGTGATTAGGAATTGAACATGTATAAACTCATGCTTGTGTTGTGATTCATAACATGCTCAACTGCTTATGATTATAACTATGTACTGCATATGTTTAAATTTATATTTACGTTGTATGATCCGTCATGGGTGATGGGGAGCGAGCAACGAGTGCGTGCTGGCATTGACCACAGCGACCCTAAACGGATAATACCATACCTTGATTGTATGAGTGGAATCTTGATCCATTCTTGCTTTATCTATCTCGCAAGTTATCATGTTTGGGGCTATGATTATAGTCCGGACAATCGGTACCAGACTGAATTCGTGGTTGCGATTCATTTGCCACGTGAGATGTGTTCGACGAACCCGAGTCGTACTTCGGTTAGCGATAGTGGTTGGCCACGCGAAGTGCTTATGCACTTCATGTCGTTCAACTTGTTGTGCGCTCGAGCTAGCCGAGCTCGTCAAGTAACCCGATCTATCTTTTGTATGTTCACCATGTTTGGTCGCTACTACTTGAACCTAGGGTACCAAACTTACCAGTGAAATCCCTTTTAACCATGGTACCTCGATCCGCTAAGACTCATGAGCCGGGCATGGTGGTATGGGACACCGTGGTCGAGCTGTCGGCCTACACTGGGGCCACGTGCCTCCCCGTAGTGACCAGTGAGCAACTAGACTCGTGAGCCGATTATGGTGGTATGGGACACTATATTCGAGCTGTCGATACTTATGGCGAGAGCCGAGTATGGTGAAACCTGTACTCGTGCTGACGGGCGATGAGTCCTCTGTAGTATCTTCGAGTATACTCCAAGGTCTGTGATTGGCGACGAGTCTTTCACAGCAACTGGAGTATGAGTTGAGCCGAGTACGGTGAGACCTGTATTCGAGCTGACGGCTAGTGATTGAGCCGAGTACGGTGAGACCATACTCGAGCTGACGGTCAAGAATTGAGCCGCATACGGTGAGATCTGTATCCGTGCTGACGGGTGACGAGCCCTTTGTGATGCCTTCGCTATGCCTCTCAAACCATAATATCGTATGAGATTAACTAGGACTGACGACCCTAGAATGGATCATGTTTGAGAATGATACAAGGGAGGTACCTTAGTTTCCTAATACTGCTGTTTGAAATGGACTAATAATAACTCGGTAATCATGATCATCATCGCACCGCATGTGCTTAGTAGATGTGGCGCACTGAGGGAGTTAAGCATTGGCGAACGTTAGATGATGTCGCATGAGGGTGGTTTGGCAAGGGCATACAGCATCATGTCATTTCATTCTCGCACTTAATAATAGTAGTTAGAATTGTTTGATTTGTACTGCTTTATCATTACTGCTGGATTGAATTGATAACATGTTAACCTATGCTTTACTGTCCCACTGAGTCGATCACTCACTCCCACGTTACGGGACAGTGTTGTACACACCAACCAGATTTGTTGAATTTCAGATGATGGCGATGCTTATGAAGCAGAGCCGGACTACTTCTATGGTGATGAGGAGTTCTCCTATCATGTAACTCTCTGACGGGTCTCTGAAGACCTGGTACTGCATTGACGGGGCTATGGTACTTGGGATAGAAGATATTACACTTACACATTTGGTATATTTTAGAACTGTACTTATACTTATTTAACCTAGTAATGTTATCACACTCTGGAGACTCATCACAGTTTATATATTTTATCTATCTATCATCGTTTTCCGCTTGTAATTTAACTGTCTCTGGAGTATGATATGCTGTTTTGGCTTAATCTCACTCATGTTCAATGCACAAATACAGTCAACATTCAATCATCATTCATTTTGTTGCATAAGTGAGGTTCTGGAACTCGGGAGTTGAGTTTATGCTCGACCCCCGATTTTCAGGGCGTTACAAGTTGGTATCAGAGCATGATTTGGATTAAACCGGACATGGGTTATGGTCACACGACGCGCACTGATACACTCTGACTTAGGAGGGAGCGACGAAACGTAGAAATTGACTTAGGATTTTTCAAATTTGCCGAACGGCGAAACCGACCGAAATCGACCACTGAGATTGGGCCGTACACACCCATGATTACGCGGAACAATCCTGAATCACTTCTAGGCTGTCAGTCGACGGGTTTGAGTCGTTCCTTAGAGACGAATGTTCTTAGGTTATGGGTCAATTATAACATCAAAGCCGAAAACCCCTTTTTACCCAATTTCTTCAAAATCTCTCCTTGCACCACTTCATTCTTTAAATTTTTTTTCATCCTTTCATACCAGATATAAATTCTAATGTATAAATGATGACGAGTAATACGTAAACAAAAATTTACTATAAATAATAAGTATATGTATATATTGGACCTTTGACAATTCAAAATTTAGAATATAACCAATTAAATAGGTTATTTGGATAGATTAGCTCGTTCTACCCCAAAATCATATATTATATGTCAGATAACTCATTCCAGATTGCAAGATACGTCCGATTTGACCCAAAACGACTCGAAACGGAGTCGTGGGCCACACGCGTCAATCCGGGGGGACCCGGGACTGACCCGAGGTACCATTGGCCCCTTGGGAGGGTGGAGAACACCACCGAGCTGTGGCGGTGCAGTGACGGACAAGTTGGACCACGGTGAAACCGCGGTTACCGCGGTGGACCACGGTCCAGGGGCCCGGGCGGGCCGCAGTTCATTGGCTAGCCCGTTTTCGGCCACAATTTTTCTGCAATTTTGGTCCAACTTCAAAAAGTCATATATCCCTCGTTATAACTCTGATTAAGGTGATTCAAAATCCAGATTTAAACTTGATAAGTCTAGTTTCATATAAAAATAAGTGAAAAATATAATAAAATATTTAATATAGTTAAATATGGATCGTTGTGTCAATTGTCCGAAAGTTATTAGTTTGGACAGCTGCTACTTCTCGAATTTTTAGAATTTTTCTACAACACAAAATCTAATGAAATTTGGTGGAGATGAAGTATACTTGATGATGAACTACTAAAAAAATAATTAAAATAATAGACTAACTAGAAATGCTAAAAAAAGGTGTAGAACTTCCCTAGGCCCGTATAGTGCCTACCAAATTTTTTGGGGGACCCCTTTTTCACGTCATTTTTGCCCCCTCTCTCTCAAACGCCCCTCCAAGCCCACTTTTCTCTTTTGAATTGCTGTTTTACCTCTCAAACCTTCCCTCTAATCACTCATTTCATCATTTCCTGTCCAACTCATCCTCTTCCAACGTTTACAACATAACCTACTCCCTACCCTCTACATTCTCTTTCTTTTGATCACTTACATGCCCCATTTGGAGCTCAAATTCGGGTAAGCTCTCAACCCATCCCATCTATTCATTTTCCTTCTTCAAACCCTATCTATTGGGCCTCTACGATGTCTGTTGAGACTCCAATCCGTAGATAACCAAAAACTCCAAATTTCCATTTCCCCTTATCCTCATTTTCCATGGCTCTATCCGAGCGTGTACGGCCATTTTCTTGGAGGCCTAATCATCCATACTATGTTTGGAATATAGGCAGTTAAACGTAAATCCCATATTTTTCTTTTCAAATTATACTTAGAAATTCCTCATCCTGGGATTTGGAAATCCCATCCCACACTTTTCCAACACCAGGCTCATTTTCCAAAGCCTATAAAAATTAATCCCCACCCACCCTCCTACCAACCATGCCACT
Source organism: Magnolia changhungtana (assembly GCA_030180095.1). NCBI lineage: Eukaryota > Viridiplantae > Streptophyta > Magnoliopsida > Magnoliales > Magnoliaceae > Magnolia > Magnolia changhungtana. Next base: position 1,490,106 of record JASAUF010000324.1, on the reverse strand, counting down.
GCCAATCCTGAAGTCGGATTAGCAATGCAGTTCCATTTAGTACAACTTAAGATCGCTGGCCAAGTAGGCCTTTAGAATTTGGACATAGAGCGGTGCTCCTAGATTTCGACAGACTTGACAGTATAGAAAACCCAATAAATGAATAATGTGAGCCCTAGGACCTTCATAGCTAGTATAAACAGGTGTGTAGTGCTCAAGCATAATTAAATTCAAGTTCGGGCAACTCAATTCCACTTAGACAACTTTAACCCTAAGCGATAACCAATTCCTTGTATTAGAAACCATCTAGCGTAAGTCGGCTTGATTAGATTGGAGCGAGACCCCGTTCCTTCGTTAAATCCCCTTGGTATTTATAGGCTTCTTTAACAAATCTTAGGAAGCTTGTTTAATGTAGAACCTATTCACGCCCAGAGAAAACTTATAGATCCCTTGGATTTAATGTTAGGTCAAATCAACATAACCCTTAGAATTGCCTTCTCAAGGACTTAGTACAATCAGGAACACGGGGCAGAGACACTACCTATAAGCGAGGTATTCGCGGTTTGAATCGAATTCTCAATCCTGGTGGTGACCAATGAACTCTATGCTCTGATCAAGCAGAAGGTCGGGATCAACTAGGATTAAGAACTGATACGACAATTTTCTGTCTTCGCGAGGCAGAAGGTCCATGTATCCGATTCTGACCCACTACACAACTTTCCTTCCGTGTTGGCTTGACCACTTACAACCAAAAGTTTATAACTTTGTCTTTGAGAAGTGTAAGAATATATAGCCAATAGAAATATTTCCTTTTAGGCCTAAGGAATTTTCCAAGTGAGCAACAGACAGTTAAGAATCAGGTCCCAAATCACATGTCATATCGGCATACATATTGTGCTTATGAACGTAGAAAGATAAATACCTTAGTACACATTGTCGATGAAAGTCAGATTAATGTATTTCCCATTTCATGTCAAGGATAGATCCTAAACTACACCTTGTTCCGATACACGGAGCAGGACATAAATCTTGAGCCTTGAGGATGAAAATAAAATTTTAAGGGGGGTAGACTAAAATGAACCAGACTAGTATATTCCTTATCACGCGTAGGAACTTGAAATCAATAGAACTTAGACAAAAGAAATGATTAAATCTTTTTTATTACCCTTAGCCAATTTCGGGGACGAAATTTTGTTTTAAGGGGGGTAGATTGTAACACCCCGGATTTTTGCCAACCTGGAATTAGACGTCCTTAGGCAATGGGTTGCTCCTAACACCTTATTAACCTATCAGAACTGAATCCCACAGTCTAAGATCGCTTCTAAACCATTTCCTTCACAAATCCAACCCTTCACTACCTTGTTCTTTCAATTTTTCAAAGCACCTTTGCCCTAGACACTATCTTAAACTAGCTAAGTAGTATAACTTGGATTACTTTAGATACAAACTGCAAAGGACTAAATACTACCTCAGGCGGAAATCACTTAGGATTAAATCCTTTAGAAATTTGACAAAGTTAACTAAGTGCTAAGCTAGATTAGCCATGAAATCCATTTGAATCGCTTTAAATACGATCTGCAAGACCTAAAACTTGTAGAATCATTGACGCTAGGTTACCCTAAAATCTAGGATCAAACTCATTACTCGACTGCTCTCGGGAGCACGTTGAAACTCCGTATCTGATCTGGACCGCACGTCGGAAGTCCGATTAACATGAAGTTAAGGAATTAGGACCGCCTTCCTGGACTTGACAACCATCTCAGAAATCAAATCCAGCCGATGTCCCACGGCTGTTCGCTTGAGTCCGGAGCGAGAGAGTGTGAAAACACTTGTTTTCTTTAAAAATAAATATCTTGAATAGTAATCTGAGACTCATTGCTTGCGGATCAGTTTTAAGCAACCAGACCGTCAGAATCTGACCAAATTACACCCTCGGATCAGGAAAAATTTCATACACATTTACATGTACTCGGAATCTCCGATCGAGATCCGCTGACCGTTGAACTGAAACTGGTCCGCCACGCGTGATCTGGAATCCCGACCGAAACGAAAATTTAATAGAATGTAGATCCAGCGTTAGTGAGCTTAAGTCCGACCTTTGGCTCAAGGAGGCCCGCCAGAAGTCCTCCGTTGAGCTGAAAAAGTTCCGCTTTGGCTATAACCTAGGTGAACCTTGTCCAGAAGTCTATTTTGGTAAATTTTTGGGCTATATAAGGACCTTAAACCCTCTCTCATGGCAGCCATACGAATTTGGATTTGAGAGGGAGAAAAGAGAGAGAAAGTGTGGGAGATGTGGGAGGAATTCCCTGCTGCTGTTCCCTGCCGCTATTCGGGCTCCACCGCCTGATTCTCATCGCTTTTTCGGCGATTTCGGCGTCGTTTCTAGGTAAGAAACCCTAACCCTAACCTGATTTGGGGCTTGGGTGGTTATAGGTTATGAAATAGCTAACGTATTTCGTTCCATAGGTTGCCAAACTGCCGAATACAGGAGCTTAGCAAACCTATCAACTCCGTTACGATTCTACGACAAAAGGTGAGGACTTTAGGTGTATAGGTTGCGGTTTTCAATGCTTTCAATGTCAGATAATGGTAGATTCATGATCTGCATGCAATTGCACATGTACAAAGTGCTTTCCGTTTTCTGTTTCGATTAAAATTGTAGAATTTGGAAATTCACATACTCTAGGTATTCGTATAAAATACCGTATACGTATTTTTTTTGGAAATTTGTTTGACATGTTTATTTGACGTATGGATATATGACGTATGGATAAAATACTTATTTGGCGAAAGGATTCGCCTAAATACATGTTTACTAATAAACACTATGTATGTAGAAATACGGTATTGTAAGAAGTACCGTATACATGTATATTTTAGTGATGTGTTTGTCATGATTAATTGTCATATAAATATATTATGTGCGTATAAAACATTTGCTTGGCGAAGGGAATCGCTGTAATACATGTTTGCTTGTATACACTATGTATGTTGAAAATGCATATTCTAGAAAATACTGTATACGTATAAATATTGGGAGATGAATTTATCATGATTATTTGTTGTAGTAATATATTATACATGGATAAAATACCCACTTGGCTAAGGGATAGCCCTAATACATGTTTTACTAACATACACCATGTATGTTATAATAGTGTATTCTAAGTGTTTGTGAAAATGATTGAATGAGTACCAAATTCTCATTCGTACTCGCCATGACTAGTTGTCATGGATTCATGATTGTTGTATTGGCGATACCCCTTTTGACAAAAGGATTTGCCCTAAATCATGCCACGGCCAATATACACCACATGCTAAAATGTGTGGCCCAAGTGTTTGTGGAAATGACTGAATGAATATGGAACTTGGATTCCTGCTTGCCATGAATTCCATCGTGGGTGTACGCGTGTTATGATTGGGGCAACTCCCTAGGGAAAAGATTTGGCCTAATGCCTATGTGATCGACATATGTCATGTATGTTGATGTATGTTTGTTTAAGTGTTTCTTGGAATGTCTGAATGAGTAGTAGTTAGCAAATTGTAATGTATAAGGGTGTTGAGATGTGATTCTCAACCTCTTTTAACTATGTGTATGATCTCCTTGGATTGTTGTGTGATTAGGAATTGAACATGTATAAACTCATGCTTGTGTTGTGATTCATAACATGCTCAACTGCTTATGATTATAACTATGTAATGCATATGTTTAAATCTATATTTACGTTGTATGATCCGTCATGGGTGATGGGGGAGCGGAGCAACGAGTGCGTGCAACAAATGACCCTACAGCTTAAAAGGGATAATACCATACCTTGATTGTATGAGTGGAATCTTGATCCATTACTGCTTTATCTATCTGCAAGTTATCATGTTTGGGGCTATGATTATAGTCCAGACAATCGGTACCAGAATTGAATTCGTGGCTGCGATTCATTTGCCACGTGAGATGTGTTCGACGAACCCGAGTCGTACTTCGGTTAGCGATAGTGGTTGGCCACGCGAAGTGCTTATGCACTTCATGTAGTTTAACTTGTTGTGCGCTCGAGCTAGCCGAGCTCGTCAAGTAACCCGATCTGTCTTATGTATGTTCACCATGTTTGGTCGCTACTACTTGAACCTAGGGTACCAAACTTACCAGTGAAATCCCTTTTAACCATGGTACCTCGATCCGCTAAGACTCATGAGCCGGGCATGGTGGTATGGGACACCGTGGTCGAGCTGTCGGCCTACGCTGGGGCCACGTGCCTCCCGGTAGTGACCAGTGAGCAACTAGACTCGTGAGCCGATTATGGTGGTATGAGACACTATATTCGAGTCCGATATACTTACGAGAGCCGAGTATGGTGAGACTTGTACTTGTGCTGACGGGCGACGAGTCCTCTGTAGTATCTTCGAGTATACTCCAAGGTCTGTGATTGGCGACGAGTCTTTCACAGCAACTGGAGTATGAGTTGAGCCGAGTACGGTGAGACCTGTATTCGAGCTGACGGCTAGTGATTGAGCCGAGTACGGTGAGACCAGTACTCGAGCCGACGGTCAGCAATTGAGCCGCATACGGTGAGATCTGTATCCGTGCTGACTGGTGACGAGCCCTTTGTGATGCCTTCGCTACGCCTCTCAAACCATAATATCGTATGAGATTAACTAGGACTGACGACCCCAGAATGGATCATGTTTGGGAATGATACAAGGGAGGTACCTTAGTTTCCCAATACTGCTGTTTGAAATGGACTAATAATAACTCGGTAATCATGATCATCATCGCACCGCATGTGCTTAGTAGATGTGGCACACTGAGGGAGTTAAGCATTCGCGAACGTAAGATGATGTCGCATGAGGGTGGTTTGGCAAGGGCATACAGCATCATGTCATTTCATTCTCGCACTTAATAATAGTAGTTAGAATTGTTTGATTTGTACTGCTTTATCATTACTGCTTAATTGAATTGATAACATGTTAACCTATGCTTTACTGTTCCACTGAGTCGATCACTCACTCCCACGTTACGGGACGGTGTTGTACACACCAACCATATTTGTTGAATTTCAGATAATGGCGATGCTTATGAAGCAGAGCCGGACTACTTCTATGGTGATGAGGAGGAGTTCTCCTATCATGTAACTCTCTGACGGGTCTCTGAAGACCTGGTACTGCATTGACGGGGCTATGGTACTTGGGATAGAAGATATTACACTTACACATTTGGTATATTTTAGAACTGTACTTGTACTTATTTAACCTAGTAATGTTATCACACTCTGGAGACTCATCACAGTTTATATATTTTATCTATCTATCATCGTCTTCCGCTTGCAATTTAACTGTCTCTGGAGTATGATATGCTGTTTTGGCTTAATCTCACTCATGTTCAATGCGCAAATACAGTCAACATTCAATCATCATTCATTTTGTTGCATAAGTGAGGTTCTGGAACTCGGGAGTTGAGTTTATGCTCGACCCCCGATTTTCAGGGCGTTACACATTGACTCAATCCTCACGCTAATTGACAAACTAGGGCACTTTTAATCTCCCCCTTTGTCAATTACGTGACAAAACACCAGAAATCATAGAACAACACCTAAACCAACATCCTAATTTGTGTGTACATGAACTTTACACAATTTTCAAATATGCTATTTGAGTTCACACAATTTCGACTTAAGTAGTTGCTCCCCCTATCTTCTTTGCAGCTGCTCCCCCTGTCACCTGTATCACCATGCTTTAAAAAAAAACATATCATACATGTATTCTCATGGTGGGATTTGTTCTCCCCCCTTTTGTCAGTCATTAACAAAGGTGAGTAAATAATAAATCAAATGACTGAAGTTGGCAATTAATGAACTGGGGGAATCAAGGCAAAGGAGAGCTGAGATTTCTCAAAAGCAGATAGCAACATATCTTTAAAAAGTTAGAAATCACCAACCAGCTCACAACCTCTATGGATATACAATAATTATCAGAAAAGCAATCACCATTTATACCATGCATTCCATAGATAAGTAGAATAAGATTCAAATAGATGATCAGTGAATAATGTGAGCAAATGGATATATATATATATATATATATATATATATATATATATATATATATTTACATTCAGCCATCAAAATATCCAAAAGAAACTGCCCAAGCTTGGCAATAATTAAGCATAAAAAAAAACCATCCAAATATTAAGCCCAACCATGGGCACATGAAAACACAAGTATTTTCCTCATTTAGAGGACAATCACAAAACACAACAACTAATGACGAAAAAGAACCTTGTTAGACTTTCCAATGTTAGCTGGCCACCACATACACTCACATGAACGTAGGGAATTCAAAAAGATACCCATGCCCTTACGTATAGATGAGTAATCGGTGTATGTGATGGCATGAGAGCTATTGACACTATGGTGCTGGGGTCAATGAGGATGGTGCTGTGTCATCTCGATCAGATCAACGAGCTGCTGGACCATGTGTAAGTGCTATAGTCTATATCCCTATCGGTTGTCAAATTTGTGATGCTAAAATCACTGTTATATATCTTGGATAAGTGAAGCTCTCTCATAGATCAACATTCATGTACAAGCAAAGATCACAACAAGCAAGCTCACAAGTACAAAGATCAATCTTGACTGCATGTACTGCACACAAGATAAGTCTCAAGAATGTATGATTCACGAAGTGTACAAGGCAGTTCATAAAGAACTCAAGAGACTTTCAAGGCTGAGCTACATCAAGATTTCAAGATTGAACTACATCAGATTGAACTACATCAAGACTTAAACTTCAAGGTCACTTGTTCCTAATGTTTCAATGTCCTTACTTCTAATTGAGGTTTGATTGACCATAGGTTGACCTTAGGAGTAGGCCATTTTGGATACATAAGTCATATGTATATGTCACTTGAGTTTGGGCTGTCCGAAGACTTATCCTAGGCTTTCTTCGACTAGTCCTAGCCTTGTTCACTACCTAAGAATTTCCTCGATCAGTCGTAAGGTTGTTACAAAATTCGGATATTTTCAATTAGCCTTCGACCAGTCTAGGAATCTCTTCGACCAGTCAAAGGAACAGTGTCGACTGCATCATCGACCGGTCGAATATCTTCAACTCAAAGTCCAACGATTATTTACAGGGTCTTCGACCAGTTGAAGGAGACCTTCGACCAGTCGTAGAACGGTCAAAGCTTATCACGCCCGATTTTTTTCAAATCTGTTACTTCTTCGACTAGTCGAAGAGCTCCCTAGACCAGTCGAAGACGCGATCTGCTCACCTATAAATTGAGCACGAATCTGAGAAGAATGAGGGAATTAATCAAGCTATTCAAGCCAATTTTCGTCAAACTTCTGAGTGATAATTCAGTGCTCCATCTAAGCTAAGTGTGCTTATTTTATATTCTCTTTCTTTAGCTTTATTTAATTGATTTTATTTCTGCTATTCCAATCTAATTTGATAAGAGGAATTATTATTCCCTTTCTTTGGAATCAAAATCAATTAAGGCAAGCCCTAGTTGGTTTAATTTAAAATCTATTAGAACTAGAACCATTGTAATTGAGTACTGGACATTGAACTTGGACATTCAATCATTTACTCTGATTTGGTTCTACCGGGTTGCTACAACGAAGGAGATAATCAGGTATTTTACATTTAATTGTAAATTCCTTTCTGTTTTGGTTTCTTTTAAGATTTGCCAGAAAAATCTTGTTGTATTGGTTATCTGAGGAGAGCCAGGAAAACTCGGATGTGGGGTTTTTTAATTGTGTAAGCCCACAGACAAAGACACAATTGTAAAGGTTTTGGGTGAACCTGTGAAAACCTATTTTGTTAGTGAAAGCTAATATCCCCTGTGTGAGGATATTAGGAGTGGAGTAGCATTCTGTGTGGCTGTTGTTTAATAGTTTGTGAGCACACAGGCGAACCACTATAATCCCTTGTGTTGTGATTGAATGATTTACATTTATAATCTTTAATTATTTATTTGTGGGATGTATGTATGGTGGTGAATGTTGTAATCATTTAATTCAAGCATTGTGGGAATTTTGTAATAATTTAGAATTTACTTTCTACTATTCCTTTATCTGGTTGAAATTCAGTTTCCTTTAGAGTTGTTCCAGTAAGGTTGCCCTGCCATTTTTATGGTGTATGGCTGTCCCTAGAACAATACATTTGTGATTACAATTTATTTCAGTTTGTGCTTACTTCTGTATTCCTCTTTGGTTTGAGATTTGATACAAAGATCTTTCTAGAAATAAGGTTGTCCTACCATAAACTCTGGTTTTTGGTGAAAGGTTGTCCTTAGAACAACATTTGTATCAACCTCTCAAGATCAAAATTTTGAGGTTGTTTTACTTTCCTACATTATGATTTATTTTGGCTATCATATTCTTTTTAATTCCGCTATTATAAGTTTTATTTGGCATAGTCTTATTCACCCCCCCCCCCTCCTCTAGGACATATAGCTAGGCCTTTTCACCATGTGCTGCACTCCAGACACCATTTTTTCCAAAGCCAAGAACCACTCATCATGCTTTTCCAGCTTGTCCTCTATTTGAGTCATTCAACGCAATGTTGCCCCGACCCTATCTTGATGAAATTTGAATAGTTGGGTTTGTGCGGAATCGGTTGGAGTTGGAACTAGCTGAGGCTCTTGTGGATCTCCTCTTCTTGGCGCTGCTCCTTCTCCCATCTCTCCTTTCCATGAATTTCTTCCTCAGGCTGGCCTTCCGTATATGGATGAACTTAAGGTCCATCTTTCGAATATTGACCTTGTTGAAATGCTGTAATGGACGCTCAAGATCGTCTATCATGGGAAGATAGATTGTATCGCATAACACATGAATGATGTGAGGAAAAGGTAGATGGACTTCTCTGGACATGTGGATGACACTCGCTAATTGGTGAATAATCAAAGTAGGCAATCATAACTTGATACCAGTTGCAACATAGTACATGACTATGACCATGAACCTGGTAAGATCAAATGTATTCGTTCCTTTAGGGTACGCATTTGTGGAGAATATACCGTGCATGACTCGGTACTTAGGGTTCATATATTTGGCTTTCAATGCATTCCCTTGGTACCACGGGATATCTCTTTCTTGTCATAGGAATTTTGTGATCCTAGAGTGAGTGATTGGGTCCTCAAGATCAAGATCAGACATGCCGACTGGAGACAAGGTAAGACCTAAAATGTTAGCAATGGATTCTATAGTAATTTCAGCGTTTTCATCTCCGATAGTGACAATAATGGATGGTGGATCTAGAAGTGGAGAATGACAATATGCAAGAAAACGGTAGGTCCTCTCATTATGACACGGACCTCCAAAATCTAGAATGGACAGCCAATCGATCGCAACCAACAGGGGTTCCAAATTGAAGGGTTTGATGCCCTCCCTGTCAACCCTTCATTCATGCACCAGGTGCCTCCCAATGTATTTTTCAAGAATATGTGGAGGAGGGCCTACAACAGCAGGTGGGGATGCTGATGCAGCAGCCGGAGCACCATGCGACGTTTCTCGAGTAGTGGTGCTCCGTTGGTGTGTTGAGGACCTCTGAACCGGTGCCTTAGCCCTATCCTTAGGGGCTAGGGTTTTCTGCCTAGTAGGTCTGGAGGATTCCCCTATGGTAGGTGCTTTTCCTTTGTCTTTACTCATTTGGACAACCAACAACTAAAAAGGAATGACAAAGGAAAGGATTTTGATAAAAGACTGAAAGCTATGAGCACCCACAAGAGGTTTCCCAACTGAAATCTGTCAACCAATCTAGAAAGACCCAAAATACTAAAGTATACCTTGAGGGATTAAGAGGATGTGCAAGAAATTATTGGATTTGAGTGATGCTAGACTACTTACTATGGAAAGGGGAAAAGAGTGACCGGAGAAGATGAACCGCGAAGAGAGAAGTGAAAAGTAGAATTTTCTTGCTTGCCCACTTTTTATCGGGCGGTGAACTTCGGTATCATCAAAGTTGGATTCAATGATATTGACATGCCTCATTCGATTTTATCGAAAAGGAGTTCGATAATTGACAATTCGGATTGACGTTTCTGATTCTGAGAGGTCGTCGATGATATCGATGTGTTTTCGATAATATCGAAAACTCATTCGATATGACGACTAACTTATTGAGGATAAGAACAAGTCATTTTATCTCCAGACTTCGATATGCATATCATAAAGTATTTTTATATAAACTTGTATACACAACAAAAATTTTTCAAAAAGTCGTGACACTAAAATTATAAACATCAGCCATGCTTATACACGAAAAGAGTTTTTGAGGTATAGAAACCTTAGATATATCATGATAATTGTTTCGAATGCATCATTTCACACATCCACCCAAGTCTAGATGCCATGACCTGGACTTGTTTTTCATGCTCAATTGTTACTGGGCATATGGATCAACCTTTCCATTGCCTTTGATGACATAGCAGTGGTCACTGGTGCGAAGACCCTCCGTAACTGGTTTTCCTGATAAGTCTAGGATCTTGCAATTTAGCTTGTCAAATGTAACCACATGCTTGTTGTCACATATTTGAGAGATGCTTAAAAGATTGTGAGTTAGTCCTTTTATGCAAAAAGCATTCTCATTTTTTATCTCCATTCCTTCTATGGTTCCATGCCCTACTACCTTAGCGGTGCTTCCATCACCATAAGTAACTATCCCATTATCAAGATTTGAGTAATTTGAGAGAAGAGATTTGTCACCCGTGACATGTCTTGAGCACCCGCTATCTAGGTATCACTTAGTATTATTGCTTGTTATATGATTTGAGTGAATGAGAAGGTAATTTTTGTTTTCTTTCACTACCCATTTTGTGACAGGTTTCCTTAAGGATGTGTCCTTTACTTTGTCAGGAACTTGTCTGAGTACATTAGGTAACTGAATCATTTTTCCTTGTTTTATTAGTTCATTTGTTTTCTGATTCAGTTGAGCCACTTGATTCAATAGCTCCTCCATTCTCTTCGTCATTCTGGGTGGAGATGGATGTGTCTTACCTCTTGCCATATTGTTTGCTGGACTCTTAGCATTTTATACTGTTCTTCTAGTTGGTCTGTATTTACCAAAATGATTCAGACCGAAATTGGATTACGTCCACCTAGGAGCAATACATTCAATTTTAAAATGGCCTGAGTCTCCACATGAATGACAAACAGGAGTAGCTTTTGTTTTACTTCTTGATGCAGCTAATTTCTCAATCATTGGTGCTGCATTTTTGGGACTTGATTTGACTTTTTCATATCCCAATCCACTCTTGTCTTTTCCAGGTCTCCCAATCCCTAAGAGTCTTTCTAATTTTTCACTACTTTGGGAGAATTTGTAATTCAGTTCAACAAACTTCCTATATTGTTTTGCATCAAACCTAAGTATGTGATTTTCATTCTTAAGATGCATATTTTCATCTTTTAATAGTTTAATTTGTTTAGTCAGTTTTAAAGAGTCAGATTTGAGAGATAAATTGATTCTTTCCATCTTATCATTTTCAGAGTGGTATTGCTGAAGATCATTAATCAAGTGTGTATTGATCTCTAAAGTTTTATCTAGATCCATTTGTAGCAATTTATTTTTAGTTTCATTCATCCCAAGTCTTTTAAGGATATGGATGTTATGTGTATAAAGCTGATTATAGACATCCTGTAATTTATCCTTGTCTTCCTCTTCTTCTTCTTTCTTATCATATGATGGAAATGTCTCTTCAATTCGAGGTTCATTAATTTCATCGATTATCACTGGAATGTTTGTAGATGTGGAGGCCATGAGTATTTTCAAAGACTTTTGGTCTCCATCACTCTCTAAATCACTGAAGTCTGAGTTTGATTCTTCAGTGTCATCCCAAGTGGTAGCCATGGCCTTTCCTTTGGTTTTTCTGTTGGGGCATTCAGTGGACAAACTTCCAAATTTCCTACAGTTGTAACACTGAGGTTCTCTAGACTTTTTGGAAGGTTTGCCTATATTGTGCTTGTTGTCCATCTGTTTGCCTTTGTATGGCTGGCCACGATTTTTGTTGAATTTTTTTTTTTGAACCTTTGAGCTAAGACAGCTACTTCCTCATCCTCATTATCCTTTTCAGTTTCCTCTTCCTCATTAGTGGTGTGCTTTGAAGTTTTGAGGATAATATTTTTAGGTTTAGGAGTTTGCTTGAAGTATAGTTCAAATGTTTGTAGGGAACCTACTAGTTCTTCTACTTTCATTTCATCCATGTTTCTACAATCTTTAATGGTTGTAACTTTCGAGTTGAACCGTTCCAGTAAGGATCTGAGAATTCTCCTACAGATTTTTGGGACCGAAACTTTTTCTCCTAATCCACCCATGGAATTGCAGATGATGTTTAGTTTTGTGAAAAATTCCATGAAGGTCTCATGCTCTTCCATTCTGAGACTTTCAAACTGTGATGTGAGGAGCTGCAGTTTGGATCTTTTTACTGTGCTGGTTCCCTCATGAGTTGTTTCCAACAAGTCCCATGCTTCTTTAGAAGTTCCACACATACTGATCTGATTAAAGACTTATTAAGACATAGTGTAATAAATGGCATTCATTGCTTTTGCCTCTGTAGTCTATTTTTCTTTGTCATGAGTAGACCACAACTCTTCGAATTTCAGTTTGGATATGGTTGTGCCATCATCACGTACTTCCTGATCGGTTGGAGGCACATATCCATTTTTAACAATGTCCCAAACATCATACTACAAAGATCTCAGAAAGTAATCCATCCTAGTCTTCGAGTAAGCATAGTTTGACCAATCAAATACAGGAGGTCTAATTACAGATGGGCCCTCTCCTTTAGCCATATTTCCAACTTTAGTCAAGATTTCTCTCTAGGTGGTTAAGCCCTTAAGAGAGACCCACTTTGATACCAATTGAAATTGTGCTAATGACCACACTAGTAGTAGGAATAGGTCAAAGTGTCCTAGAGGGGGGTGAATTGGACTTTATAAAATTTTATGATGATTTAAAATCCCATTATCATAATCCTAATTGAACAAACAACTATCAAAATGACCCCAATTTAACTCTAATGGCTTCCAAGCATAATAGAGGATCCAATCATAAGACTATCCAGTATTTAAACAGTATGCAATTTTAGTCTATGATGAATGAACGATGTGATTGTGTGTGTGTGTGTCTGTGTGTGTGGGATGTGATTCTTATCAGTTCTAAATAATCATGTTAGCATGCTTTATGAGAACATTCAAAGTAAACACAAATAGTAAGGCGAAAATATTAATCCCAAACATAGTCGTTTATGGTGGTTCCGCTACGTGCATACTCCACTTCCAGTGGACACACTCAACCCTTGAGTGTACCGGATCTCACTAACGAAAGTTTTAAATCAGGTTCACCTCTAACCTTCACAACCTATACAAGGTCGACTCTAGGACCTACACAAGGAACCTAGACATGTCTCTAAAAGACTATGCCCCACACAGGAGCAAGGGTCAACACACAGCACCCGAGTTTTATGCTCTACATACGAGCAAAGGATCCACACAAGGAACCTAACCTTTTAGGCCACACAGGCCAAGGATCTACACAAGGAACCTAACTTTTAGGCCACACAGGCCAAGGATCCACACAAGGAACCTAACTTTTAGGCCACACAAGCCAAGGATCCACACAAAGAACCTAACTTTTAGGCCACATAGGCTAAGGACTTATATTAAGTACCTAAGTTTATGCTCTACAAGAGCAAGGGTCAACATACAGCACCCACACGTACTCTCCCGTCAAAGACCTCCTATGAGGACTTAAAAGGGGTGAGAATCACTTGTGACCTAATCCTACACAAAGGAATGATTAGCACGGTCTCTAGAATCTAAGGACTTACAAATAAGTGGATGAGCCCCATTAAGCACGTCGATGAAGATCTCCTCCTTTGATGACAAAGAATCTTCAGCTCCCTTGAACCCGTAACACTAATGATGCCCCAATGTATGACGACAGGTTGGATCAAGGTCATGTTGGTAATTACTCTATTAAATGATTATAATTGAAAAGGCAGTAATTCTAAGATCTTAGACATTTAAGGGATCCCAGCTTAATGATTTTCCATTAAGGTGGTAGCTGGAAGATCCTTGAATGCGAAAGTTCATTCTCCAATCCACTCTGTTGAATATCAATGATGAGGGTGGATTAAAGGATGAACTCCCATGAGAAAAAGGGCTTAGGGTAAATGATATGAAGTTACTCTCTCAAAGCTCTCTCTATTTTTCTCAATACAGCAACCAAGAACAAGCTCTCCTTAAATAGACAAAAGGTTCCAACGGTAATAAAGATGTCAGATTTTAACAGAGTTCGATATCATCATGCCTGCTTTGATATTATCAAAAGTATACTTTCGATGCTATTGAAGCAAGGTTCAATGATACAAACTCTACTAAAGTATATACCTGAAAGTTTTTGCCAGAGGATCAATGCGATCGAGCGTGCATCGATGTCATCGGAGTTTGAATTTCGATTTCATCGACAATCTGTTTGATACATCGATCATTTCTACATGATTTGCAAAAGAGCTTGCTGGACATTCTTTGATCCATTTCAATGATATCGATCAGACATCGATTTCATCGCTATTTGAAGTTCGATCATATCGAGACATCATCTTTTCCTCGATCATTCCCATATGGTGTACCTTGCAAGATTGTTGGAATAGTTTTGTCCAAATTTGATCTCATCGATATACCTTCGATATCATCGAGATTTGAAATCCGATGACATCGAGTAGGGTCTCGAGTCCTAGATGTTTTTAGGTGATTTTCCTTTGAGGCTCGCTGGATAAAAACTTGACCGAATTTGATGATATCGAACTCATCTATCATCGACGTTTGAATTCAGATGATATTGACGATGGTTCAATTACTCAAGTAAGGTTAGGATATTTTCCAAAAGTTGCTGGACAAAGCTCAAGGTAATTCGATATCATCGATCCTCATTCGATTTAATCGATATTTGAATGTCGATATTATCGAAATGTTTTTTAATTTATCGAACATATTATCCAAAATACTTTGTGATTGTTGGACATAAAATGGCCTAATTTGATGATATCATTGGTTGTCAATATCATCATCGTGAGTGTTTGATGCAATTGATGAGTACTTAATATCATCGAAAATAGTCTAAAAAACCTGAAAGATTTTCCTGTTATGAAATTCAAGTTTACAGACATATGATCCTAGGTTGTTTTAATATTTTTAAAGGCTTCATATACTTGAGTATTTTGGGACATGGGATATGAGGCTTAATATACCTTTGGCAGGCTCGAAGTGTGCATTCAGTTGAGGCAATGACTTGAACGGTCTTCTTTGGGGCTCACTTGACACATTGACTCAATCCTCACGCTAATTGACAAACCAGGGCACTTTCATAAGGCCCGTATCCTAGTACCGTACCATTCCTTAAGACTCCCGCGATCCTCCCCGTCGAATTCGGCAACCTGCGACCTATAGACATCAATTGCTCATGACCATAAATTGCAACTCATAGAACTAAGTCGACTTGACTAGAAACTTGTATCCTTACGACAGCACCATCACCGAGGTTTCAACGCCGCGTTTTGTGCACCAATGTAATACCCGCGCTAGGAGTTGTGGGCCCGCGTATATCTTGAGGAAACGTCGCATGTTGCGAATTCGAGAGATTCCAAAGAATCTCTACCCATATTTCACATCACTAGTCAAGTACACCATCATTTCAAACCCATGCCTTCTTTCTCCCCAAGGCAAGCAAGTCATCCCCAAAGTTAACGCTCATGTCACTCCTCTCTTACACACCCATCACATCCCCTTTCTCTCTCGTTTCTCTACCATTTTCAAGCAACCAGGAGAGAAGAGCTAAGGAGAAGCCCAGTGCTAGGCCATTTCTTCCCCAAATCCCACCATTCAACCCTTCAATTTTCATCATCCTCCAATGAAAAGGAAGCCTAGGAGCTAAAGAAGCCAAAGAACCAAGAAGAAGTGAAATAAGTGGGTGAACCTTAGGTTTAGATGTGGATTGTGTTCATGGGACAAGTGGGGCCTACCGATTGATGGTAGGGACCCCATTTTGGGCCCTAGGCATGGCCAATGGCCTACCATGATGCATATATGAATCCCATTATGGGGCCATTCTCCATGGACCCCATCATGATCTTTATTTTTTTTATTGTAAGAAGGCCATCTAGACCTTACATTTGATTGGTGGGAAAGGGACGTCCACCATTGATTTTAATGATTTAAGGGTCCACATGTGGTGGGACCCATTTGATATATGCTTTGTATCATGTATAGGGAGGGCTCTTTGTAATGCCCTGAAATTCGAGGGTCGAGTAGTAACTCAACTCTCGAGTTCCAAAACATCACTTATGCAACATAGATAATGGTGATTAAATGTTGTCTGTGTTAGTGCAATAAACATGAGTGAGATTATACCAAAACAGTAATTCATACTCCAGATCAATTATATAAAGGCAAGCGGAAGACTGAAACTGTATAAATATGTATGTAAATGTAACGCCCCGGATTTTTGCCAACCTGGGATTAGACGTCCTTAGGCAATGGGTCGATCCTAATACCTCATTAACTTGTCAAAACTGAATCCCAAAGTCTAAAGCCGCCTTTGAACTCATTTCCTTCACAAATCTCACCCTTCATCACCTTGATCTTCCAATTTTTCTAAGAACTTTCACCCTAGACACTATCTTAAACTAGCTAAGTAGTATAACTTGGATCACTTTATATACAAACTACAAAGGCCTGAGTACCACCTCAACCAGAAATTACTTAGGACTAAATCCTTTAGAAATGAGACAAAGTAAATAGGTGTGAAACCAGATTAGCTACGAAATCCATTTGAATCGCTTTAAATACGATCTGCAAGACCCAAAACTTGTAGAATCATTAACGCTAGGTGACCCTAAAATCTAGGATCAATCTCATTACCCGGCTGCTCTCGGGAGCACATCGAAACTCCGTATCAGATCTGAACCGCACGTCGGAAGTCCGAATAACTCGAAGTTAAGGAATTAGGACCGCCTCACTGGGCTCGACAACCATCTCGGAAATCAAGTCCAGACAATGTCCCATGGCCATTCGATCGTGTCCGGAGCGAGGAAGTGTGAAAACCACCATTTCCTTTACAAAATAAATATCTTGAATAGTGATCTGGCATCATTTGTTTGTGAATCAGTATTAAGCAACCAGACCATCAGAATCTGACCAAATTACACCCTCGGATCAGGAAAAATTTCATACACATTTACATGTACTCGGAATCTCCGATCGAGATCCGCTGACCGTTGAACTGAAACTGGTCCGCCACGCGTGATGTGGAATCCCGACCGAAATGAAAACTTAATAGAACGTAGATCTAGCGTTAGTGAGCTTAAGTCCAACCTTTGGCTCAAGGAGGCCGGCCAGAAGTCCTCCGTTGAGCTGAAACAGGTCCGCTTTGGTTATAACATAAGTATACTTTGACCTGGAGTCTGTTTTGGGGAATTCTTAGGCTATATAAGGACCTTAAACCCTCTCTCATGGCAGCCATACGAATTTGAGATTGAGAGAGAGAAAAGAGAGAGAAAGTGAGGGAGAAGTGGGAGCTTCTCCCTGCCCTACTTCCCTGCTGCTCCACGGGCTGCACCGCCTCTTTCCAGACGCTTTCCCGGTGATACCGACTCCGTTTTAAGGTAATAAACCCTAACCCTAGACCTGTTTTGAGGTGTATAGGCTACAGGTTATGAAATGGCTAACCTGTTTCATTCTCTAGGTTGCCAAACTCCCGTATACGGAAGCTTAGCGAACCTATCAACTCCGTTACGATTCTACGACAAAAGGTGCGGACTTTAGGTGTATAGGTTATGGTTTTCAACGCTTTCAATGTCAGATAATGATAGATTCATGATCTGCATGCAATTGTACATGTACAAAGTGCTTTCCGTTTTCAGTTTCGATTAGAATTGTAGAATTTAGAATTTCACATATCTAGGTATTCGTATAAAATACCGTATATGTATTTTTTATGGAAATGTGTTTGACATATTTATTTGTCGTATGGATATATGACGTATGGATAAAATACTTATTTGGCGAAAGGATTCGCCTAAATACATGTTTACTAATAAACACTATGTATGTAGAAATACGGTATTGTAAGAAGTACCGTATACATGTATATTTTAGCGATGTGTTTGTCATGATTAATTGTCGTATAAATATATTATGTGCGTATAAAATATTTGCTTGGCGAAGGGAATCGCCATAATACATGTTTTCTTGTATACATTATGTATGTTGAAAATGCGTATTCTAGAAAATACTGTATACGTATAAATTTTGGAGATGCATTTATCATGATTATTTGCTGTAGTAATATATTATACATGGATAAAATACTCACTTGGCAAAAGGATAGCCCTAATACATGTTTTGCTAACATACATCATGTATGTTGTAATAGTGTATTCTAAGTGTTTGTGAAAATGACTGAATGAGTATAGAATCCTCTTTCATGCTCGCCATGACTAATTGTCATGGATTCATGATTGTTGTATTGGCGATACCCTTTTGACGAAAGGATTTGCCCTAAATCACGCCACGACCAATATACACTATATATGCTAAAAATGTGTGGCCCAAGTGTTCGTGGAAATGACTGAATGAATATGGAACTTGGATTCCTGCTTGCCATGACTATCCGTCGTGGGTGTACGCGTGTTATGATTGGGGCAACTCCCTAGTGAAAGGATTTGGCCTAATGCCTATGTGATCGACATATGTCATGTATGTTGATGTATGTTTGTTTAAGTGTTTTTAGAAATGTTTGAATGAGTAGTAGTTAGCAAATTGTAATGTATAAGGGTGTTGAGATATGATTCTCAACCTCTTTTAACTATGTGTATGATCTCCTTGGATTGTTGTGTGATTAGGAATTGAACATGTATAAATTCATGCTTGTGTTATGATTCATAACATGCTCAACTGCTTTATGATTATAACTATGTAATGCATATATTTAAATTTATATTTACGTTTTATGATCCGTCATGGGTGATGGGGGAGCAGAGCAACGAGTGCATGCAACAGCCCTGGCAGCCCTAAACGGATAATACCATACCTTGATAGTATGAGTTAAATCTTGATCCATTACTGCTTTATCTATCTGCAAGTTATCATGTTTGGGGCTATAATTGTAGTCCAGACAATCGGTACCAGAATTAAATTCGTGGCTGTGATTCATTTGCCACGTGAGATGTGTTCGACGAACCTGAGTCATACTTCGGTTGGCGATAGTGGTTGGCCACGCGAAGTGCTTATGCATTTCATGTCGTTCAACTTGTTGTGCGCTCGAGCTAGCCGAGCTCGTCAAGTAACTCGATCTGTCTAATGTATGTTCACCATGTTTGGATGCTACTGCTTGAACCTAGGGTACCAAACTTACCAGTGAAATCCCTTTTAACCATAGTACCTCGATCCGCTAAGACTCATAAGCCGGGCATGGTGGTATGGGACACCGTGGTCGAGCTGTCGGCCTACGCTGGGGCCACGTGCCTCCCTGTAGTGACCAGTGAGCAACCAGACTATTGAGCCGATTATGGTGGTATGGGACACTATATTCGAGCTGTCGATACTTACGGCGAGAGCCGAGTACGGTGAGACCTGTACTCGTACTGACGGGCGACGAGTCCTCTGTAGTATCTTCGAGTATACTCCAAGGTCTATGATTGGCGACGAATCTTTCACAGCAAGTAGAGTATGAGTTGAGCCGAGTATGGTGAGACCTGTACTCGAGTTGACGGCTAGTGATTGAGCCGAGTACGGTGAGACCTGTACTCGAGCTGACTGTCAACAATTGAGCCGCATACGGTGAGATCTGTATCCGTGCTGACGGGTGACGAGCCCTTTGTGATGCCTTCGCTACGCCTCTCAAATTATAAATCGTATGAGATTAACTAGGACTGACGACCCTAGAATGGATCATGTTTGGGAATGATACAAGGGAGGTACCTTAGTTTCCCAATACTGCTGTTTGAAATGAACTAATAATTACTCGGTAATCATGCTCATCATTGCACTGCATGTGCCTAGTAGATGTGGAGCACTGAGGTATGGACGCATTCGCGAACGTAAGATGATGTCGCATGAGGGTGGTTTGGCAAGGGCATTCATCATGTCATTTCATACTTGCATTAATAAGAGTACTTAGCATTGTTTGATTTTACTGCTTTATCATTACTGCTTGACTGAGTCGATAACATGTTAACCTATGCTTTATTGTTCCACTGAGTTGATCACTCACTCCCACGTTACGGGACGGTGTTTTGAACACCCACCAGACATTGTCTGATTGCAGATGGCTACGCTACTCCTGAAGCAGAGTCGGACTACTACTATGATGTCGAGGAGGAGTTCTCCTACATGTAACTCTCTGACAGGTCTCTGAAGACCTGGTACTGTATTGACGGGGCTATGGTACATGGGATAGAAGACATTACACTTACACATTGGTATAATTTGAACTGTACTTGTAATTTATAACCTGGTAATGTTATCACGCTCTGGAGACTGACCACAGATTTTATATATATTATATATCTATCACAGTCTTCCGCTTGCTAATTTATTGTCTCTGGAGTATGATATTCTATTTTGTCTTAATATCACTCATGTTCAATGCACAAATACAGTCAACATTCAATCATCATTCATTTTGTTGCATAAGTGATGTTCTCGAACTCGGGAGTTGAGTTTATGCTCGACCCCCGATTTTCAGGGTGTTACAAGTTGGTATCAAAGCATGATTTGGATTAAACCGGACCTGGGTTATGGTCACACAACCCACTCTGACTTAAGAGGGAGCGACGGAATGTAGAAACAGTCATGGGTATCCTGACTTCACCAATTGGCAAAGTTCGCTGAAAATAAACGCCGAAATCGAGTCCGTATTAACCCTTGGTCGCACGGGTCGACCTTAAAATGTTCCTAGGCCGTCTATAGATAATTCTAGATTACAATCCACCTCACCCCAACCATTGACAATCGGTAGAATTAGGATAGGCGTGATAAGGATAACTACTCCGAATCCTCGGAACTTCTCTGGACTCCTCGCAGAGACTTCTCGAATCCATGAGGAAAGAAAGCAGAAACTAGAAATAAATTCTAATAAATCCAAAATTGATTAATGAATGAAGAAAAATGAGTTTACAACCCTTTAAATGGGAATACCAAGTAATGGGAAGGAAATCAGAAACAAACTACAACTAAAACTCCTAGGTTGTGATGTCTACTAGTGCGCAAGGCTTTCAGCCAAAAATAGTAAGTGTCCTATTTGACTTCACCAAACCATTCTCCTAATTATTCTAAGCTCTTTACGCGATGAGCGCAACTCCTAAAGCCCAACAGATGAAGAGTAATCAAACAAAAATTACTATTTTAGTAAAATGAAATTAAAACAGGGAAATGACTGTCAATCAGAGGCTTTTTTCGTAATTTCGGGCTGCGCAACGCAGCATAGCTGGGTTGGTTGGCTTCATTAGCTCGTTCTACCCCAAATGCATATATTTTACATCAGATAACTCATTCTGGATTGCAAGATATTTCCGGTTTACCCGAAACGACTCGAAACGGAGTCGGGGGGCCACACACGTCAATCCGGAGGCAAACCAAGTGGACCCAGGGTGCATTTGGCACCTTGGGATGGTAGGGGACACAACCCCACTACGGCGGTACGGCGCTGGGTAAGGCGGACTGCGGTGGAACCGCGGTCACCGCGGCACGCCGAGGTCGGGTTGGGTCGGGCTGGTCGGGCCGGGTCTGGTCATGGTCGGCCTGACCCCCTGGCACGTGTGGTGCGTACCGAATTGCTGGGGGACCCCTATTTTACGTCGTTTTACCCCCCCTCTCTCTAACGCCCCTCCAAGCCCACCTTCCTCTTCGACTTGCTGTTTTCCCTCTCAACCCTTCCCTCTAATCACTCATTTCATCATTTCCGACCACAATCCATCCATCTCCATCAGTTACAACAATCCCTACCCCTCTACCCTCTCCGTTCTCTCTCATTTGGGCTTTTACATGCCCCATTTGTGACTCAAAATCATGTAGCCTTCTAACCTATCTCATTTCTCCCTTTTACCTTCTTCATTCCCTACCTTTTTGGCCTTTACAATCCCTGTTGAGGCTCAAGTCCATGGAGAACCAAAACTCCATTTCCCATTTCCTTTATCCTCATTTTCCATGGCTCTATCCGAGCTCATCCATATGTTGTCTTGTAGTTTGCATGGGCTACTATCTTAGGGTGGTTATGTTTTCCTGTTGATAGGTGTAGTAGTTGGTAGAATGTTTTAGGTATTTGAGAACGTTTAGGGTCCGTTCGGCCAAATTACATTAAGTAAGTTTACGGTGGATAGAATTGTAAAAGTAATAATAAATGTGTATGTACGGTATGGCCCTTAGATTGGGTGTATCCTATGTCTTCCGACACCATGTTTAGAATGTACGCAATTAAGAGTAAATTCCAAGAATTCCTTTCCAATAACACTTAGAAATTTTCCCATCGTGGGATATGGAAAATCCCATCTCACGTTTTTCCAACACCAGGCTCATTTTTCAAGGCCTATAAAATTAATCCCCTCCCACCCTCCTACCAACCATGTCACACCCAATCCTAAGGTAGGATTAGTAATGCGGTCCCATTTAATACAACTTAAGGCCACTGGCCAAATTGTGTTGAAGTGATAAAGTCCCTTGATATACATTAGCCCACCACACTCTGATAGCTTAAGCTTTTGGAGTAAATGGTTGTTTGATAGATAGGCCCATAGAGTTTGGACCTAGAGCAGTGCTTCGACAGACCTGACAGTATAGGAAATCCAACCAATTGAGAACGTAAACTCTAGAACCCCCTTAGTTGGTTTAAGCATAGGTGAAGTGCCCAAGCATAGCTACATTCATGTTCGGGCAACTCAATTCCAAATGAACAAATAATTTTCTTTATTAGAAATGATATAAAATCATCTGGTGTATAAGCATAGACTTTAGATTACAACTGGTGGATTACCGCTACTCATCAGTTGAGCCTAGGCTGCTGATTAGGCTAAGAAATTTAAACGACAAAAAATGCTAAGATAATTGAGTGATATACTTAGTGAGTCGGTTTGATTAGGTAGGAGCGAGACCCCGTTCCTTTGTTGAAATCCTCTTGATACTCATAGGCTCCTTTAATAACTCATAGGAAGGTTGTATGACATAGAAACTATTCACGCTCATAGAAAACTTATATATCCATTGGATTTAATGTTAGATCAAATCAATACACCCTCAGAATTGCCTTCTCAAGGACTTACTACAATCGGGAACACGGGGCAGAGAAACTACACATTAGCGAGGTATTCGCGGTTTGAATCGAATTCTCAATCCTGGTAGTGACCAACGAACCCTATGCTCTGATCAAGCAGAAGGTCGGGATCAGCTAGGATTAAGGACTGATACGACGATTTTCTGTCTTCGCGAGGCAGAAGGTCTATGTATCCGGCTCAGACCCACTACACAATTTTCTTTCCGTGTTGGCCCAACCATTTACAACTAAAAGTTTATAATTTTATCCTTGAAAAGTGTTAGGAGTATATAGCTGGTAGAGACTATGTCTTTTAGGCCTAAGGAATTGCCCAAATGGGCAACAGACAGTTAGGAATTAGGTCCCAAATCGCATGCCATGTCGGCATACGTATTGTGCTTATGAACGTAAAAAGATAGCCTGCCTATTAAGCTAGACATGATTAAATAGGATAAGTCTGGACCGCGACAAAATTCCTTGGTAGAATTAGGCATCTCGCCACAAACTCACACCTGACCCCGAATCAACCACAATACCCTTCATCTTTAGCTCCTTTCTATGACCATAGGTATCAATGCCATAATACACATCATTGATGAAAAGAAGACCAACGTAGTGGGAGATCGCATCCCATTTCATGTCAAGGATAGGTCTTAAATTACACCTTGTTCCGATGTACGGAGCAGGATATAAACCTTGAGCCTTGAGGGTAAAAATAAAATTTTAAGGGGGGTAGACTAAAATGAACCAGGCTAGTATATACCCTACCACTCGTAGGAACTCGAAATCAATAAGTCTTAAGCAAATGAAATAATAGAAATCTTTCCTTATTACCCTTAGGCAATTTCGGGGACGAAATTTTGTTTTAAGGGGGGTAGATTGTAACGCCTCGGATTTTTGCCAATATGGGATTAGACGTCCTTAGGCAATGGGTCGATCCTAATACCTCATTAACTTGTCAGAACTGAATCTCAAAGTCTAAAGCCGCCTTTGAACTCATTTCCTTCACAAATCTCACCCTTCATCACCTTGATCTTCCAATTTTTCTAAGAACTTTCACCCTAGACACTATCTTAAACTAGCTAAGTAGTATAACTTGGATCACTTTATATACAAACTACAAAGGCCTGAGTACCACCTCGACCAAAAATCACTTAGGACTAAATCCTTTAGAAATGAGACAAAGTAACTAGGTGTGAAACTAGATTAGCTACGAAATCCGTTTGAATCGTTTTAAATACGATCTGCAAGACCCAAAACTTATAGAATCATTGACGCTAGGTTACCCTAAAATCTAGGATCAATCTCATTACCCGGCTGCTCTCGGGAGCACATCGAAACTCCGTATCAGATCTGGACCGCATGTCGGAAGTCCGAATAACTCGAAGTTAAGGAATTAGGACCGCCTCACTGGGCTCGACAACCATCTCGGAAATCAAGTCCAGACAATGTCCCATGGCCATTCGATCGTGTCCGGAGCGAGGGAGCTTGAAAACCACCATTTCCTTTACAAAATAAATATCTTGAATAGTGATTTGGCATCATTTGTTTGCATATCAGTATTAAGCAACCAGATCGTCAGAATCTGACCAAATTACACCCTCGGATCAGGAAAAATTTCATACACATTTACATGTACTCGGAATCTCCGATCGAGATCCGCTGACCGTTGAACTGAAACTGGTCCGCCACGCGTGATGTGGAATCCCGACCGAAATGAAAACTTAATAGAACGTAGAACTAGCGTTAGTGAGCTTAAGTCCAACCTTTGGCTCAAGGAGGCCGGCCAGAAGTCCTCCGTTGAGCTGAAACAGGTCCGCTTTGGTTATAACATAAGTATACTTTGACCTAGAGTCTGTTTTGGAGAATTCTTAGGCTATATAAAGACCTTAAACCCTCTCTCATGGCAGCAATATGAATTTGAGATTGAGAGAGAGAAAAGAGAGAGAAAGTGAGGGAGAAGTGGGAGCTTCTCCCTGCCCTACTTCCCTGCCGCTCCACAAGCTGCACCGCCTCTTCTAGACGCTTTTCCGGCGATACCGACTCCATTTTAAGGTAATAAACCCTAACCCTAGACCTGTTTTGAGGTGTATAGGCTACAGGTTATGAAATAGCTAACCTGTTTCGTTCTCTAGGTTGCCAAACTCCCGTATACGGAAGCTTAGCGAACCTATCAACTTTGTTACGATTCTACGACAAAAGGTGCGGACTTTAGGTGTATAGGTCATGGTTTTCAACGCTTTCAATGTCAGATAATGATAGATTCATGATCTGCATGCAATTGCACATGTACAAAGTACTTTCCGTTTTCAGTTTCGATTAGAATTGTAGAATTTGGAATTTCACATATCTAGGTATTCGTATAAAATATCGTATACGTATTTTTTATGAAAATGTGTTTGACATGTTTATTTGTCGTATGGATATATGACGTATGGATAAAATACTTATTTGGCGAAAGGATTCGCCTAAATACATGTTTACTAATAAACACTATGTATGTAGAAATACGTTATTGTAAGAAGTACCGTATACATGTATATTTTAGCGATGTGTTTGTCATGATTAATTATCGTATAAATATATTATGTGCGTATAAAATATTTGCTTGGCGAAGGGAATCGCCATAATACATGTTTTCTTGTATACATTATGTATGTTGAAAATGTGTATTCTAGAAAATACTGTATACGTATAAATTTTGGAGATGCATTTATCATGATTATTTGCTGTAGTAATATATTATATATGGATAAAATACTCACTTGGCAAAAGGATAGCCCTAATACATGTTTTGCTAACATACGCCATGTATGTTGTAATAGTGTATTCTAAGTGTTTGTGAAAATGACTGAATGAGTATAGAATCCTCATTCGTGCTCGCCATGACTAATTGTCATGGATTCATGATTGTTGTATTGGCGATACCCTTTTGAAGAAAGGATTTGCCCTAAATCACGCCACGGCCAATATACACTATATATGCTAAAAATGTGTGGCCCAAGTGTTCGTGGAAATGACTGAATGAATATGGAACTTGGATTCCTGCTTGCCATGACTATCCGTCGTGGGTGTATGCGTGTTATGATTGGGGCAACTCCCTAGTGAAAGGATTTGGCCTAATGCCTATGTGATCGACATATGTCATATATGTTGATGTATGTTTGTTTAAGTGTTTCTAGAAATGTCTGAATGAGTAGTAGTTAGCAAATTGTAATGTATAAGGGTGTTGAGATATGATTCTCAACCTTTTTAACTATGTGTATGATCTCCTTGGATTGTTGTGTGATTAGGAATTGAACATGTATAAACTCATGCTTGTGCTGTGATTCATAATATGCTCAACTGCTTTATGATTATAACTATGTAATGCATATGTTTAAATTTATATTTACGTTGTATGATCCGTCATGGGTGATGGGGGAGCGGAGCAACGAGTGCGTGCAACAGCCCTGGCAGCCCTAAACGGATAATACCATAACTTGATAGTATGAGTTAAATCTTGATCCATTACTGCTTTATCTATCTGCAAGTTATCATGTTTGGGGCTATAATTGTAGTCCAGACAATCGGTACCAGAATTGAATTCGTGGCTGTGATTCATTTACCACGTGAGATGTGTTCGACGAACCCGAGTCGTACTTCGGTTGGCGATATTGGTTGGCCACGCGAAGTGCTTATGCATTTCATGTCATTCAACTTGTTGTGCGCTCGAGCTAGCCGAGCTCGTCGAGTAGCCCGATCTGTCTAATGTATGTTCACCATGTTTGGACGCTACTGCTTGAACCTAGGGTACCAAACTTACCAGTGAAATCCGTTTTAACCATGGTACCTCGATCCGCTAAGACTCATGAGCCTGGCATGGTGGTATGGGATACCGTGGTCGAGCTGTCGGCCTACGCTGGGGCCACGTGCCTCCCCGTAGTGATCAGTGAGCAACCAGACTCGTGAGCCGATTATGGTGGTATGGGACACTATATTCGAGCTGTCGATACTTACGGAGAGAGCCGAGTACGGTGAGACCTGTACTCGTGCTGACGGGCGACGAGTCCTCTGTAGTATCTTAGAGTATACTCCAAGGTCTGTGATTGGCGACGAGTCTTTTACAGCAACTAGAGTATGAGTTGAGCCGAGTACGGTGAGACTTGTACTCGAGCTGACGGCTAGTGATTGAGCCGAGTACGGTGAGATCTGTACTCGAGCTGGCGGTCAACAATTGAGCCGCATACGGTGAGATCTGTATCCGTGCTGACGGGTGACGAGCCCTTTGTGATGCCTTCGCTATGCCTCTCAAATCAGAATATCGTATGAGATTAACTAGGACTGATGACCCTAGAATGGATCATGTTTGGGAATGATACAAGGGAGGTACCTTAGTTTCCCAATACTGCTGTTTAAAATGAACTAATAATTACTCGGTAATCATGCTCATCATCGCACTGCATGTGTCTAGTAGATGTGGAGCACTGAGGGATGGACGCATTTGCGAACGTAAGATGATGTCGCATGAGGGTGGTTTAGCAAGGGCATTCATCATGTCATTTCATACTTGCATTAATAAGAGTAGTTAGCATTGTTTGATTTTACTGCTTTATCATTACTGCTTGACTGAGTCGATAACATGTTAACCTATGCTTTATTGTTCCACTGAGTTGATCACTCACTCCCACGTTACGGGACGGTGTTTCGAACACCCACCAGACATTGTCTGATTGCAGATGGCTACGCTACTCCTGAAGCAGAGCCGGACTACTACTATGATATCGAGGAGGAGTTCTCCTACATGTAACTCTCTGACAGGTCTCTGAAGACCTGGTACTGTATTGACGGGGCTATGGTACATGGGATAGAAGACATTACACTTACACATTGGTATAATTTGAACTGTACTTGTAATTTATAACCTGGTAATGTTATCACGCTCTGGAGACTCACCACAGATTTTATATATTTTATATATCTATCACAGTCTTCCGCTTGCTAATTTATTGTCTCTGGAGTATGATATTCTGTTTTGGCTTAATCTCACTCATGTTCAATATACAAATACAGTCAACATTCAATCATCATTCATTTTGTTGCATAAGTGATGTTCTCGAACTCGGGAGTTGAGTTTATGCTCGACCCCCGATTTTCAGGGCGTTACAGTAAAAGAAACAAAACCATCTCAATCTCCAGAGTATGAACCCATCTAAGTCACCATATACATATATCTGTTTTATGAACAAAATGTCAAAAGTACCTCTAAGAAAATAAGTCCTGTAAATCTCGTCGATCAGGCAGTCTAGTCAAAGCCACCAGCAAACTGTATAAATGAGAACTCGTCCTGGTCCTCGTCATAGTCCGGCTCAGCCTCCCGAGTCGTCACCTCATCTGTACCTAAGACAGAGTTTGGTTGGTGTGTACAACATCGTCCCGTAACGTGGGAGTGAGTAGCTAATTCAGTGGAACAATAAAGCATAGGTTAACATGATATCAATTCAATCAAGCAGTAATGATAAAGTAGTACAATCAAACACTCCTAACTACTCTTATTAATGCAAGTATGAATGCAGTCATGATGCATGCCCTCACCACACACTCCCTCGTGCGACACCATCTTACGTTCGCGGCATGCTTGTATTCCTCAGTGCTCCACATCTTCCAGGCACATGCAATGCAATGATGAGCATGATTGCCGAGTTGTTATTAGTCCATTTCAAACAGCAGTATTGGAAAACTAAGGTACCTCCCTTGTATCATTTCCAAACATGATCCATTCTAGGGTCGTCAGTCCTAGTAAATCTCATATGATAATGTGTTTCTAGGTCACTGCAAAGGCTGTCAGGGCTATTACGCACAATGGTTACACCACTCCCCCATCACCTCTTTAACGGTTCATCACTAAATTGATACAGGCCTAGTTCATACTCTATACACCGCCGCAAAACTCGTCGCCTCACCGTAAATTCAGAGTATACTTGAAGTCACTACAAAGAGCTCGTCACCAATCAGTGTAGGCCGACAGCATGAATATAGTGTCCTATACAATCATAATCGGCTCACGAGTCTGGGTGCTCACTGGTCACTACGGGGAGGCACGTGGCCCCAGCGTAGGCCGATTGCTTGACCACGGTGTCCCACACCACCATGGTTAACAGGATCGAGGTACCATGGTTAACAGGATTCCACTGGTAAGTTTGGTACCCTAGGTTCTAGCAGTAGCGTCCAAACATGGTGAACATACATTAAACATATCGATTTACTTGACGAGCCTGACTAGCTAGAGCACATGATCAACTGAACAACATGAAGTGCATAAGCACTTCGTGTGGCCCAACCACTGTCGCCAACTGAAGTACGACTCGGGTTCGTCAAACACATCCTACGTGGCAAAATGAATCTCAACCACGATCTCAAGTCTGGTACCGATTGTCTGGACTACAAACATAGTCCCAAACTCAATCAATCCTTATTTAGAGCATGTACAGTAAAGCATATTAAACGAAGTAATTCAAGCATATTAAGAAGCATATCATAAAGCATGTTATAAAGCACCATATAAACAGGAATACAAACACATGTATTTCATAAGTAAGTGGTTAAAGTAAACAACCAACATGGAGGAAATCATACACATCTCTAAGGTAGTTGAGAATCCCATCTCAACACCTACCTAAGACACCATCATCCAAACACTTACTCTCACAAGCATTTTCACAAACACTTAGAATACACTGTTTCAACATACATAGTGTACATTAGCAAAACATGTATTAGGGCGAGTTCTTTTGCCAGATAAGTATTTTATCCATATATAATATATTCATATAGCAAATAATCATGGAAAACACATTTCCAAAATTTATACGTATACGGTACTTTCTACAAATACCTAGAATATGTAAAATTCCATATTCTTCGTCTCTAAACGAAACGGAAAACACATAGCACTTTGTACATGTGCAATTGCATGCAGATCATGAATCTATCATTATCTGACATTGAAAGCGTTGAAAACCATAACCTATACACCTAAAGTCCTTACCTTTTACCGTAGAATCGTAACGAATACGATAGGTTTGCTAAGCTTCCGTATTCGGCAGTTTGGTAACCTATAGAATGAAATAGGTTAGCTATTTCGTAATCTACAACCTTCACAACCCCAAAACATATTAGGGTTAGGGTTTCTTACCTAGAAACGAAGTTGGAATCGCCGGGAAAGCGATGAGAATGGGGTGGTGCAGCTTGTGTAGCGGCAGGGGACAGTAGTAGGGAGTTTCTCACACTTCTCTCACTCCTCTCTCTTTTCTCTCTTCTTTCTCTAGGGTTTTTTCTCAAATTCGTATGGCTGTGAGAGAGAGGGTTCTAAGGTCCTTATATAGCCTAAAAACACTCCAAAATATACTTATGGTCAATGTATACTTGGGTTATAACCAAAGTAACCTAGTTTCAGCTTAACGGAGGACTTCTGGCGGGCCTCCTTGGGCCAAAGGTCGGACTTAAGCTCACCAACCTTGGATCAAGGTGGAGTTAAGTTTTCGTTTCCGTTGGATTCCCATATCATGCGTGCGGACCAGTTTCAGTTCAACGGTCAGCGGATCTCGATCTGAAATTCCAAGTACATGGATATGTTTATGAAATTTTTCCTGATCCGAGGGTGTATTTGGGTCAGATTCTGACAGTCTGGTTACTTACAAAATGTCTGCAAGTAACAAGTCTCAGATTATTATTTGAGATATTTATTTATAAAGAAAACCTAATGTTTTCACACTCCTCGCTCTGGACTCAAGCGAACAGCCGTGGGACACTGTCTGGATTTTATTTCCCAGATGGTTGTCAAGCCCAGCGAGGCGGTCCTAAGTCCTTAACTTCGTATTATTCGGACTCCTGATGTACCATCCAGATTTGATATGGAGTTTCAAAGTTCTCCCGAGAGCAGTCGGGTAATGAGTTTGATCCTAGACTTTAGGGTAACCTAGCGTCAATGATTCTACAAGTTTTGGGTCTTACAGATCGTATTTAAAGTGATTCAGATGGATTTCATGGATAATCTAGTTTAACACTTAGTTAACTTTGTCAATTTTCTAAAGGATTTAATCCTAAGTGATTTCTGGTCGAGGTGGTACTCGGGTCATTGTACGGAAATTTTCGAGTCGTTACAATCTACCCCCCTTAATGAAAAATTTTGTCCTCGAAATTAGTACATTTTCGTACTCCTCGAGGAGCTGAGGGTAGTTCTTTCGGATCTCCGCTTATGTCTCCCACGTAGCTTCCTCCTTTGTATGATGTGTCCACAGTACCTTCACGAGTAGAATCACCTTGCAGCGCAGTACCTGCTCCTTTCTGTCAAGGATACGTGTCGGGCACAGCACATATGTAGCATCCTCGCTCAACTGTACCTGCTCCCAACTGATGATGTATGAAGGATCAGGAACATACTTCTTCAGCATAGATACATGAAATACGTTATGTACAGCTGCAAGTGGTGTGGGTAAAGCGAGACGATATATCACAACACCCACTCGATCAAGGATCTGAAACGGACTGATGAACCTCGGAGTGAGCTTCCCCTTCTTCCCAAACAGAAGGACTCCCTTCATAGGGGAAACTCGGAGGAATACATGATCTCCGACCTCGAACTCAAGCGGTCGTTGCCTCGTATCGGCGTAACTCTTCAGCCTGCTCTGCGCTGTAAGAAGTCCAAGCCTGATAATGTCGATCTTCTCTGAGGTCGTCTGTACCAACTCCGGCCCAATCAAACTGCGCTCGCCAACCTCAGCCCAGCAATGCGATGCTCTGTAAGGACGACTATACAAGGCCTCATATGGAGCCATGCCAATACTCACCTGGAAGCTGTTGTTGTACGCGAACTCTGCATAAGGAAGACAGTCATCCTAACTGTTCTTGAAGTCCAAGACACATGCCCGCAACATATCCTCCAAGATCTAGTTCACCCGCTCTATCTGCCCGTCGGTCTAAGGGTGAAACGCAGCACTGAACTTCAATTTCATACCCATCGCTTCCTGGATACACGTCCAGAAGATAGACGTGAACCACGCATCTCTGTCCGACACGATCTCTAGGGGAACTCCATGCAGACGCACAATCTCTCTGATGTATAGCCTAGCCAGCTCTTCTGCAGAGTTCGTGACTCTGAAAGGAAGAAAATAGGTCGATTTGGTCAACCGGTCCACAATCACCCAGATGGAATCGTGTCCCTTCCTCATCTTCGGCAGCCCCGATATGAAATTCATGGAAATAAAGTTCCACTTCCATTCAGCTATAGGCATGGGCTGAAGCAGTCCAGGAGGTCGGCGATGTTCTGCCTTGACCTGCTGGCACATCAGACAATGAGAAACATACTCTGCTATGTGGGTCTTCATGCCATCTCACCAATAAGACTGTCTCATGTCCTGATACATTTTCATGTTACCAGGGTGCATCACAAGCTTCGATTTGTGGGCAGTCTCGAGGAGCTCCTGTCGCAAGTCATTAATATCAGGAACACATAAGCAGCCATGGTATCGTAAACCCCCATCTGTGCCAACTCTCCACTTGGAGTCCTCGGCGTCGCTAGTTTGTTCTCGAAGCTCAGACAACCACTCATCGCCCTTCTGGGCCTCGATGATCTTATCATCAATAAGTGGCTGCACCTGAATGTGGGCGACACGCTCAAATTGCTCCTCCACAGTGAGTTTCTGCTTGGTCCCGCACGAACTCTAGCATATCCCACTCTACTATCATCAGTGGAGCCGTAAATGCAATCGCCTTCTTGCGGCTAAACGCATCTGCCACAAGGTTGGCCTTACCAGGATGGTAGGAGACCTCGAACTTGAAGTCCTTCAAGGTTTCCATCCATCTGCGCTGCCTCAGATTCAAGTCTCGCTGCGTGAATATATACTTAAGGCTCTTATGGTCGCAGAAAAGCTCAAACTCCTCTTCGTAGAGGTAATGTCTCCAGAACTTCAATGCAAAGATGACAGCTGCTAACTCAAGGTTGTGTGTAGGGTAATTCTCCTCGTGCTTCCTTAATTGTCTCGAGGCATACACAATCACCCTGTCCTTCTGCATAAGAACACAACCCAAACCAACGAGAGACGCGTCAGTGTATATCGTGTACTTAACCCCTTGCTCTGGCAATACTAGTACAGGGGCAGACGCCAGTCTATCTTTTAGCTCCTGAAAAGCTGCTTCTGCCTTCTCATTCCAGGCGAACTTCAAATCCTTACACGTCAACTGTGACAACGGCCTAGCAATCTTTGAGAAGTCCCAAAAGAGTCGATAGTACCCTGCCAGGCTAAGAAAACTCCTCACCTCGGTAACCGAGCCAAGCTGCTTCTAATCCTGAACCGTGGCTACCTTAGCAAGGTCCACAGCTATCCCATCCTTGGACACCACATGTCCCAGGAACTTGACTTCTTCCTGCCAAAAGTTGCACTTCTTATACTGCGCAAATAACTGGTTCTTCCTCAAGGCATCCAACACCGCTCTCAGGTGCATCTCGTGCTCTTCTCGACTCGTGGAATATATCAGAATGTCATCAATGAATACGATGACGAATCGCTATAAGAATGGCCGAAATACCCTATTCATCAAGTCCATGAACACGGCCGGTGCGTTCGTAAGACTGAACGACATCACTAGGAACTCGTAATGTCCAAAACAGGTCCTGAAAGTTGTCTTCTGCACATCTTCATCTCTGACGCGCAACTGGTGGTACCCTGACTGCAAGTCAATCTTCGAGAAATACTTTGCCTCTTTCAATTGATCAAACAAATCATTTATCCTGGGCAAAGGATACTTGTTCTTCACGGTGACCTGGTTCAGCCTACGGTAATCAATACACAATCATAGTGAGCCATCCTTCATCTTCACAAACAGTACAGGTGCTCCCCAGGGAGACACATTAGGTCGTATAAAGCCCTTCTCGACTAGCCCGTCAATCTGTTTCCGCAGTTCCACCATCTCACATGGAGGCATGCGATATGTCGGTAAAGAGATGGGTGTCGCACCGGGCGTAAGATCAATGGTGAAGTCGATCTCTCGCCGAGGTGGCAACCCAGGTATCGGTGCAAAAACATCCACAAAAGCCTGAACTACAGGCGTATCCTCAAGCATTGGAACATTAATAACCTCTAATTAAGATGAGTAACATCGCAACCGAGTAGCGTGACTGACCTGAATAGGAAAAGTAAAGGCCATGCCATCAAGTCCATAGGCAGTCACCACCCTAGTCTCGTAGTCGATCTCGGCTCGCATCTCAGTTAGCCAATCCATACCGAAGATAACGTCGTAATGGAATAGGGGGATGACGATCAGGTCAACTAGTATCACTCTGCCACCCAAGTCTATCGGGGAACCCTCACACATACGAGTAACTTCAGAGCAAGTCCTTGTAGCAGTGATAACCCTCACTCCTCTCGTAGGAGCAGTAACTAAACTCAGTCGCTTGACTGCCGTGCATGAAACCACAGAGGTAGTGGACCCAGTGTCCACCAATAAGAAGACGGGAGTACCTTGGACGTGTGCAGTGACCTCAAAGGCCATAGGCGTAGAAGGTGCAGTCTCTGGTTCCTCTGCTATAAGCGCATGAATACGCGCCTGCTGCGGCTAGTTAGGCTGAGGTACCATGGGCCGTTGAGGAGGCCGGAAACGAGGTGTAGGTGGTCTGAAGGACGGATGTGCAGGTGTCATCCGAAGTGGTGGAGTCGATATAGCCTGTGGGCGAGAATGACCAATCATCTGCAGCGGAGAGAACCCGCTATCCCTCATCTGCGTAAAAAAACTCCTAATAAGATGACCCTGTTTCCCGCAGTATGTACAGGTCACGATAGGGCACCTCATTGGAGCCACTGGCACTGCGATCCTGGGAGGTGAATCAGCATGAGGCCTCTTGCCTAGGAAAGGCCTGCCATTGAAAAGGCCAAGCTATAAGTCCTAGAGGGGGGGTGAATAGGACTATGCCAAATTTATAAATAAATCAGCGGAACTAAAGTAAATCAATACCCTTACAATAATGAATCAATTCACAATGCTAAATATAAATCACCTTGATAAATAATTATTGAGAGATTGATACAAATTCAGTTCTAAGGACAACCTTACACCATAATAAACAAGGGCTTATGGTAGGACAACCTTATTTCTAGAACCTCTTTTGAATCAAGAACTCAATGTTAATATATGTAAATGAAATAGCAAGGAATTGATTACAACAATCCCCACACTTGCTTGAAAATGTAAATAGTTACAACATTCACATCCACTTGTACATTCCACACAATCGAATGATAAAAGATATGAAAATTAAGCAAGCATTCAATCCACAAGACAAAGAGTTATAGTGGTTCGCCTGTGTGTACACCAACTGTTTTACAACAGCCACACAGAATGCTACTCCACTCCTAATATCCTCACACAGGGGATATTAGCGTTCACTATCAAATAGGTTTTCTCAGGTTCACCAAAAACCTTTACAATTGTGTCTTTTTCACTTGGGCTTACACAAATCAAAAACCCTTTTTTCTCGAGTTTTCGGTTTTCCTCAGACAACCAATACAATGAGATTTTTCTGGCTCAATCTCAAACAAAACCAATACAATGAGATTTTTCTGGCTTAACCTCAAACAAAACCAAAAATAAATGAATTTTATAGAAATGTAAAATACCTGAATTTCTCCTTTAGCAGCCCGGTAGAACCAATCGGAGTAGATGAATGAATATCAAAGTTCAATTTCCAATACTCACATTCAAGGTTCTAAATTCTAATCGATTTTAGATTTTAACTTGTTGGGCGTAGCTATATTTGATTTTGATTCCAAGAAGAAGGAATAAGATAATTCCTCTTTTCAAATAAGATTGGAATAGAGAAACAAAATCAAATTAAATAAGCTAGCAAAAAGGAATATTAAATAAGCACAATTTAGCTTAAAATAAACACGACTTATCTCGAGTGATTACTTGAAAATTCTTGAAATGGAATGGAGTTGAGGATGTAAAAACTCAATTTCGTGTTCAATTTATAGAAGAAAAAATCGTTCCTACGACCGGGTCTTAGAAACCTAGGGTAGGTCGTAGCTCTAACAATTTTTGAAAAATTGAGCGATCTTTGAAAGCCGTTCCACGACCGGTCGTGAGTACCCTACGACCCGGTCGTGGGTCACCTACGACCGGTCGTAGGACCATGAAATAAGTTCTTTGGATTTTCGGTCGTAGCTCCACGGCCCGATCGTGGACAAGTCGAAGCCAACCTACGACCGGTCGAAGGACTTCCAGATCGGTCGTGGGCGTACCAAAAATTCGAAAAATCTTCAACTAATTAGGACTGATCGTGGAATTTCTTGGACTAGTCGAACCAATGCTAGGGGACCCGGTCGAACAAGAGCTAGGACCGGTCTTGGAATAGAC
Source organism: Magnolia changhungtana (assembly GCA_030180095.1). Taxonomy (NCBI): domain Eukaryota; kingdom Viridiplantae; phylum Streptophyta; class Magnoliopsida; order Magnoliales; family Magnoliaceae; genus Magnolia; species Magnolia changhungtana. Next base: position 1,453,446 of record JASAUF010000324.1, on the reverse strand, counting down.
CAAACTTATGTTAAATAAACATTTGATTTATGTATCCAAAATGACCTACTTAAAGGGTCAACCTAAGGTCATTCAAACCTGAATCAAGTCGAATGGACATTGAACTTCAACCATTCAACGAATGTAGATTGTTTGAACCAATATCAGGCTTGAAATCTTGAACAATATCAGGCTTGAAATCTTGAACAATATCAGGCTTGAAATCTTGAACTTTGACATCATGAGCTTTGACATCTTGAGCTTCAACTTGTAGCTTTTTGAACTTTAACATCTTGTGCTTCAACTTGTAGCATCTTGAAGTATTTAAGCAGTGTCTTGAATAAAAATCATCATACCAGCACAAGACACAGATAGATGTTTTGACACATCAAAATTTGACAACCAAAGGAGTATGAGATCATAACCCTTACAATCTCCCCCTTTGTCAAATTTGTGACAAAACACCCAAGTAATAATATTTTCAAGAGACATAAGAGGTGAGAAACATGCACAGATGCACAAATGATAAGCAATGTTTAGACATGATAAGCAATAATCATTTTCCCATAACTCTTGAGAAGTTTAACTCCCCCTGAGTAATAGAAGCACATAGATAAGTTTAACATCAAAATGACATCTTTAACATCAAAATGACATCAAAATGACAAAGTTCACCAAACTTCTCCCCCTTTTTGTCACAAAATGACAAAGGAAGAAGAACAGTAATGAAATTAGTAGTTGAAGCAAGAGAAAATTGTCCATAACCAACAAAAAGGTTTTGAGATGCAAGCTAATATCAGTAAATATTACAGACCAAAAAAAAATTCAGTCAGAACCAGAAGAGGGTGCAGGATTAGATGGATCAATTTTGTGTAAACCCTTAGCAATTCGCCTCATATATATACGCATATAAGAAAATTGTGTGTCTTGAGTAACACGAATTTGAGCCACCTGCTCTTGAAGAGAATTCAATCTTTCATCAAAATCAGAAGGCTGAAAATCAGGATCATCAGCCGAGTCTGACTCAAGCTCTTCAAATAAGTCATCCATATTCACGTCTTCAGGAAGATCACTAGCTTCAGCATTACCTGCTTCACCACCACTGCTACCAGCATCCACTTGGCCTCTAGCCAAATCTAAAGTCATCTTATTAAGATTGGAATTATTAAAAGGGAGATGGTGGATGGGTTTTTCTCTAGTAGGCATAGCTATGAGCATATGATTTGCTAACATAGTCAATAAATAACCAAAGGGTATATCACTATGTCCAGGATGGTGACGCGACAGAATAATGGAATGACAGATTAAAGAAGGGAGGCATATTTTTGCACCAGAGACAACAGAATGCAAAACACGAACCATAAAAGCAGTGAGTTCGGTTTTATTACCAGAACGTGGATAAAGATTTGAAATGAATATCTTATGAAGTACTCACGTATGCAGGTAACAAATACCTTGAGGGAAGTGTATGACCTTTATGAGTCCAATGAACATCCATATTACATAAATCTCTAGTAAGCATTCGTCGTTCAGATTCTGAGAGACTATCATGTAAAATATTAATTGGAATGCTTTCATCATTGATAGGTATTTTCATAATATCTGCAATCAAATGTCGATCTGCTACAAACATACCTTCTTGAGTATCAACTTTAAAAGTTAAATTCTCAAGAGAAAAATCACGATACATGCAAACATGGATTGGGCAATGGACTGGTATGCGGCTCCACCCCAATGTAAGATGTTATCCCATCCCACGATTCCAACAAAGAAGGAATACCAAAAGAAGCAATGTGATTGACATTAACATGACGTTCAACAATTACATTACGCATACGCAAATCTCGAGCATCAGTAGGATCATTTTCGGAGAACGAAGATGACGTTGAACAATAGAAGCTGATCTAGAAGAAGATGGACCTCGAGTAGTTTTCTTTTTACCTCTAGCATCCATATTCAAAGAAGGAATTCAAGGAAACAACAAGATGCAAGATAGAAGTAATGAGATTTAGATAGAACAGATTTTTCAAGATAAAACCCCAAATCTTGCAATGAATGATCAAATAGATTCCACAAACATGAGTTTTGAATCACTAAAAGCAAGAATCTACAAAAGAAATGTAAAAGAATCACTAACCTTGAAGAACAATGAAGATGGGTTGGGGCAGCCGTAGCTAGAAGCGTTGGAGAGAAATGAAAAAATGAAGAAGAAGACAAAAATCCCCAATTTTAAGTGAAATCCCGTGCTTTACGACAGTGTCGTGTACGTGTTCGACCGATGCGTAGTACACGACCGTCGTGTATTCTCACGACAGGTCGAGTACGACAAAATTTGTAATTTTTTTTCTTATTTTTTTTAAATAATTTCAAATTTAAGCAAATAAAACATCAAACTTATGTACATTATGATACACAAAATCATGCAAACTCAATTTAAATTGCACATACCGAGATCAAACTTTAATTTATTAAACCTGCTTTTGTCGAGCGGTTTAGTGAAAATGTCCGCAAGTTGAATCTCGGTTGGAATGTAATCCAAATATATTAATTTTTCTTCCACTAATTCACGAATGTAATGAAATCTAATGTCAATATGCTTAGTACGTGAATCTTTGAATCGATTTTTAGAGATATTTATTGCCTTTGGAATTATCACAAAATAAAATCATAGAATCTTGAGTAATTCCATAATCGCTTAACATTCGTTTCATCCAAACAAGTTGAGTACATGCATTTCCAGCAGCAATGTATTCAGCCTCAGCAGTTGATAGCGATATAGAACTTTGCTTCTTGCTAAACCAAGAGACAAGACAATTTCCAATGTAGAAACAACCACCACTGGTTGATTTCCTATCATCAATGTTTCCAGCCCAGTCAGCATCTGCGTACCCGGCTAATTGAACATTAGTCTCATGTGGATACCAGAGACCCAATTTAGTAGAACTTGCAACATAACGCATAATCCGCTTAACAGCAGTTAAGTGAGATTCTTTAGGATTTGATTGATAACGAGCACAAATACCAACACTCAAAGCAATATCTGGTCTACTAGCAGTTAGATAAAGTAAACTACCAATTAAACTACGATACAATTTAGGATCCACATCATTACCTGTAGAGTCTTTTGAGAGTCTTACAGTTGTACTCATAGGAGTATCAAAATTTTTACCTTTCTCAAATCCAAATTTCTTAATTAAACTCTGAGCATATTTGGTTTGAGAAATAAAAATTCCATCAGGTTGTTGTTTTACTTGCAATCCTAGGAAATAGTTTAATTCTCCAACCATGCTCATTTCAAATTTAGACTTCATCAAATCTGCAAACTCAACAGTCATGTTAGTACAGGTTGATCCATAAATAATATCATCAACATATATTTGAACTATTAGAATATCATCGTTATGTTTCTTAACAAAAAGCGTCTTATCAACACACCCCATCTGAAAATTATGACTCAGTAAAAACTTAGTCAGTTTTTCGTACCATGCTCTGGGAGCTTGTTTCAGACCATAGAGAGCTTTCTTAAGACGATACACATGATCAGTAAATTTAGGATCTTCAAACCCTGTAGGTTGTTCAACATATACCTCTTCATATAAATCACCATTCGAAAGGCACTCTTTACATCCATTTGATAAATTTTAATTTTCCTAAAACATGCAATGGAGATAAAAAGTCTGATTGACTCAAGACGAGCTACAGGGGCAAATGTTTCATTATAGTCAATTCCTTCAATTTGTGTATATCCCTGTACAACTAGTCTTGCTTTATTTCGAATAATATTTCCAAGCTCATCAGATTTGTTTTTGAAAATCCATTTTGTTCCAATAATATGTTTATCTTTAGGTCTAGGAACAAGTTGCCAGACATCATTTCTGACAAACTGATTAAGTTCTTCTTGCATCGCAAGAATCCAATTTTCATCAGAAAGTGCTTCTTTTACGTTACCTGGTTCAATCTGGGATGTAAAGCATACGTAGTTACATATGTCCTCTAATTGTCTACGAGTGCGCACACCAGTGAGAGGGTTTCCAAGTATTTGAGAGGTTGGATGATCTTTAACAGTCCTTAATTCAGGATTAGTTTCACTTGATGAAATTTCTTGTTTTTCAAGTATAAGAACTTCATCATTATCTAAACTAGGGACAGGTGTCTTCAAAAGATCGTCAATCACAACATTTATTGACTCTTGAATCACACCGGTCCTGTTGTTCAGAACACGATAAGCACGATTTGTTTAAAGAATAACCTAAAAGATCCCTTCATCACTTTTAGTGTTGAATTTTCCCAAATTTTCACGGTCACACAAAATATAGCACTTCTTTGCAAAAACTTCGAAAATATTTGATGAAGGCTTTTTCTCAAACCACATTTCATAAGCCGTTTTATTATTAGATTTACAAATATAAACACGGTTAATAATGTAGCAGTGTATTCACCGCTTCAAATTTCGAGATTCTTAGGAAGCTTCATGCTATTTAACATAACACTTCCCATTTCTTGAATCACTCTATTCTTCCTCTCGACAATTCCATTTTGTTGAGGAGTTTTAGGTGCGAGAGAATTCATGTGATATTCCCCGATCGCTACAAAATTTCTCAAAACCGCTATTTTCGAATCGGATCCATGATCACTACGGATCTTGCCGACTTGAGAACATTTTTCGGTTTGAATCCGTTTATAATCTTTTTCACTTCATCAAGGGTTTCGATTTATCTTTCAAGAATGAAACCCAAGTGTATCTTGTATAATCATCTACAATAACTAAGATGTACTTTTGCCACCTCGACTTTCCGTTCTTGTTGGTCCTATTAGATCCATATGGAGAAGCTCGAGTGGTCTTGTGGTGTTATTGGAGTTCACCTTTTTGTGAGAGCTCCTAGTTTGTTTACCATACTGGCATTCACCACAGATCTTATCTACTTTTTGCATTTTAGGTAGACCTTTAATTAGTTCACTTTTGCTCAATCTGTATAAATTTCGGTAGTGTACATGTCCAAGGCGTTTATGCCATAAATCTGTCTCATTGGTATGGACCATGTAGCACGTTTGATTAGATGAGCTACCATTGCTTACTATATAGCGTTTTCAGAAGTTCTGCGACACACTTAATATTACGAACCCTTTTCATTTGTAATCTCACAACCTTGATTAGAAAATTTAACATTATGGTTGTTATCGCATATTTGAGATATGCTCAACAGGTTGTGTTTTAAACCTTCAACATATAACACATTTTTAAATAAGGGAAGGTTATAGAGTTGGCAAGACCTTTGCCAATTATCTTACAGATTGCTACCATCACCAAATGTGACTGACCCATCAGTCATATCTTTGAGATCAGTGAATAGAGCTTTGTCGCCTGTCATATGTCTGGAGCATCCACTGTCTAGGTACCATTTTGAATGGCTTGTAGCTTTGAAAGCAGTGTGAGCAACCAAACAAGTAACCTTGGGAACCCATTTCAGTACTGTTTTGGGTTTAGGAGAATAATTGGTCTTCTTTTGTTTATAGTTATAAGAGTGACCTACTGAGTTAGATTTTAATAGCTCCTTAAGTAAATCAATAATTTTTTCAGCTAGCGGGTTTCGAATCTGATTTTTGAAATTTATATAGCTGCTTTTGTGTTTTTGAAAGGTTTTTGTATTTTTAGAAACAACTTGATTAGTACCTTTTCCTTTTGAGTTAGAAGTCTCTCCTTTCACAAAAATGGAAGGAGCATTCTTCTGTTTAGGAGATGTGTTTTTATCAAAGCCCAACCCGGATCGATCACCACATTTTCTTGATCCGGATAATAATTTCTCTAATTTTGGATCACCTTGGGCATATCTCCATGTGTCCTTCAAACTCAAAAGAGAAGATACTTCATTTTTAAGTTTCTCATTTTCAGATTTCAAATTTTCAATTAGAGAGGTTTTGAATTCTAGATCACACTTTGATTTTTCAAAACAATCTGAAATTTGAGATTTTTCTAAAACAAGGGTTTCAAAACATTCTTTAAGTTTAAAAAACTTTTCTTTTTGAAGTTTAAGTTTGACAGCAATTTTACAACTTTCCTTATATAAGGCATTATAAGCATCTTGAAGATCTTCATCATTTTCATGATCACTATCCAAATTTTCTTCACTTGTAGAATCATCGTGATCTGAAAAGGTAAACTTGGCTAGAGTCATAAGGGCCTTAAGTTCACTGCCCGACTCAGTTTCTGAATTTTCTGATTCAGAAGAGGCTTCAGAATCAGACGATTCATCCCAAGTAGCCAACATACCCTTCCTTTTGGATCTATCCTTTTTAGGACATTTGTTTGCTAAATGCCCATATTCTTGTGATTGTAACATTGACTATCTTTCAATGATTTCCAAGTTTTAGACTTAGGTTTAGAACGTTTCTTTTCATTTGCCTTTTGAAAGTCGACTCTTTTCTTACTTTTGAAAATCTTATAAAACTTTTTCGCCAAAAGGGCTATATCATCTTCAGACTTTTCTGAATCTGAATTTTCTTGAGTAATACTTTTAGATGACTTCAAAGCAATAGACTTACCTTTAGGAGCTTTAAAACTTAATTCATAGGTTTGCAAAGAACCAACTAATTCTTCTACCTTCATATTGTCCGTATCACGAAGTTCCCTGGATTGCGGTTACCTTTGAATTGAACCGTTCGGAAGAGAGCGTAGTATTTTTGCACACACTTTACTTTCTCGAGATCTTTTCGCCAAGACCCCACATAGAGTTTACAATGTCATTCAATCTAGTGTAAAAGTCCATAAACATTTCATTTTCCTCCATATGAATTTCTTCAAATTTAGTTGTGAGGAGTTGGACTTTAGATTTCTTGACAATTGATGTACCTTCGTGTGTCATTTCTAAAATATCCCAGGCTTGCTTTGCAGTATCACAGATATGATTCTTTTGAACTCATCCTATGATAGTGCGCAAGTGATTGCATTTAGTGCTTTAGCATTAGCACTACTCTCATTTTTCTGAAGTGTGGTCCATTGGAAATATGGTGTAATTTTCATAGATTTTAAACCATCAACACCAGTTACTTCCATGGTAGGAGGATTCCATTCAGTCACTGTGGCTAGCCACACACTTTCATCCATTGATTTGAGGAAGATTCTCATTCTGGCTTTCCAATAGGCATAGTTGGAGCCATCAAAAGGTGGAGGCCTAGTAACTGAAAGGCTATCAAAATTCGACATCTTTTTATATAGCTTAGATCGTTAGCTCAGGAAATAAATCCAAATAAAAAGCAACAAAAATGAGCTATTAGGCTTTGATACCACTTGAAAAGGCCAAGCTATAAGTCCTAGAGGGGGGGTGAATAGGACTATGCCAAATTTATAAATAAATCAGCGGAACTAAAGTAAATCAATACCCTTACAATAATGAATCAATTCACAATGCTAAATATAAATCACCTTGATAAATAATTATTGAGAGATTGATACAAATTCAGTTCTAAGGACAACCTTACACCATAATAAACAAGGGCTTATGGTAGGACAACCTTATTTCTAGAACCTCTTTTGAATCAAGAACTCAATGTTAATATATGTAAATGAAATAGCAAGGAATTGATTACAACAATCCCCACACTTGCTTGAAAATGTAAATAGTTACAACATTCACATCCACTTGTACATTCCACACAATCGAATGATAAAAGATATGAAAATTAAGCAAGCATTCAATCCACAAGACAAAGAGTTATAGTGGTTCGCTTTGTGTGTACACCAACCTGTTTTACAACAACCACACGAATGCTACTCCACTCCTAATATCCTCACACAGGGGATATTAGCGTTCACTATCAAATAGGTTTTCTCAGGTTCACCAAAAACCTTTACAATTGTGTCTTTTTCACTTGGGCTTACACAAATCAAAAACCCCTTTTTCTGAGTTTTCTGGTTTTCCTCAGACAACCAATACAATGAGATTTTTCTGGCTCAATCTCAAACAAAACCAATACAATGAGATTTTTCTGGCTTAACCTCAAACAAAACCAAAAATAAATGAATTTTACAGAAATGTAAAATACCTGAATTTCTCCTTTAGCAGCCCGGTAGAACCAATCGGAGTAGATGAATGAATATCAAAGTTCAATTTCCAATACTCACATTCAAGGTTCTAAATTCTAATAGATTTTAGATTTTAACTTGTTGGGCGTAGCTATATTTGATTTTGATTCCAAGAAGAAGGAATAAGATAATTCCTCTTTTCAAATAAGATTGGAATAGAGAAACAAAATCAAATTAAATAAGCTAGCAAAAAGGAATATTAAATAAGCACAATTTAGCTTAAAATAAACACAGACTTATCTCAGAGTGATTACTTGAAAATTCTTGAAATGGAATGGAGTTGAGGATGTAAAAACTCTGAATTTCGTGTTCAATTTATAGAAGAAAAAATCGTTCCTACGACTGGTCTTAGAAACCTAGGACTGGTCGTAGCTCTAACAGATTTTTGAAAATTGAGCGTGATCTTTGAAAGCCGTTCCACGACTGGTCGTGAGTACCCTACGACTGGTCGTGGGTCACCTACGACCGGTCGTGATACCTACGACCGGTCGTAGGACCATGAAATAAGTTCTTTGGATTTTCGGTCGTAGCTCCACGGCCGATCGTGGACAAGTCGAAGCCAACCTACGACCGGTCGAAGGACTTCAGATCGGTCGTGGGCGTACCAAAAATTCCGAAAAATCTTCAACTAATTAGGGCCGATCGTGGAATTTCTTGGACTAGTCGAACCAATGCTAGGGCCCGGTCGAACAAGAGCTAGGATTTGGTCTTGGAATAGACCAAACTTATGTTAAATAAACATTTGATTTATGTATCCAAAATGACCTACTTAAAGGGTCAACCTAAGGTCATTCAAACTGAATCAAGTCGAATGGACATTGAACTTCAACCATTCAACGAATGTAGATTGTTTGAACCAATATCAGGCTTGAAATCTTGAACAATATCAGGCTTGAAATCTTGAACAATATCAGGCTTGAAATCTTGAACTTTGACATCATGAGCTTTGACATCTTGAGCTTCAACTTGTAGCTTTTTGAACTTTAACATCTTGTGCTTCAACTTGTAGCATCTTGAAGTATTTAAGCAGTGTCTTGAATAAAAATCATCATACCAGCACAAGACACAGATAGATGTTTTGACACATCAAAATTTGACAACCAAAGGAGTATGAGATCATAACCCTTACAGCCATGAACATCAGGTCATGGTCTCGTAACCATAGCACCATGGGAGCGTGTCAAGCGGTCCACATCCTATTCCGCTTAGATGGACATATGAATCAACTCTGCATAAGATGTTATGCGTACACAGCACATCTTTGACAGGATGTCAGGTCACAATCCCTTAGTGAAGCGTCGAATCTGCATCGGCTCATTAGCAAGTATAGTCGGGACAAAGCGGCCCAACTCTGTGAAATGATGCTCGTACTCCGTGACTGTCATGCCTCCCTGTTTAAGGCACAGAAACTCATTCTCCCTCTCGTGTCGGTAGGCTTGAGGGTAATATTTCTCGTGGAAATGGAACTCGAACGCTGCTCAGGTCCACACATATCCCACTGCGACGGTCCATAGTATACTGTCCTATTATAAGCTAACCTCCTTTTCGAACATGAAGGCGGCCAACTCAACCTGTTTAGCCTCAGAACAATGTAGCATCTTCAGTATCTTTGAGACGCGGTCCAAATAATACTCAGCCTCCTCGGGTCTGTGAGAACCCATAAAAGTCAGAGTCCTCAAGCGCTGAAATCGCTCGAGTAGACCGTGAGTACCCACGTCTCCCGTAGGGTACGCAATAGGTGTGGGCAGAGGCACATCCCCAAACTGAGCAGGAGGCCCGGCAGTCTCAGTAGGGCGTGCAGATGTCGAAGGTGGAGTCGCACTCCCACCTTGAGACAAGGCCTCAGAATAATGGACATAAGCTGCCGTGCTGTTGCTGTTGCTGCATCTACTACTGATGCATCATCAACATCAACTGCTCAAACCTATCAGTAGGTGGAGCAGCCTGCGATTCATATGACATCGAAGAGGATGCCCGGTTTTGGTCGCGAACCGGGGGTGTTGATCAGGGTCGAATATTGCATATCAGACCCCAGCAATTGCCTAATTTTATCTACATGATAAGGCCTAACATCGGATTTTAATTATATTTTTGTTACAGGAGGAAATTAGGAGCGTGTATTGAAAATTAATGTTAAAAGCATGGATTTGATATTCCGAAGTCACCAGAGCACGGGATGAACCTCAGAAGACCAATAATGAAGATTTTACACGCTTAGGATCGGAGGAAAGCAAGCCAAAGGGGCCCGAAAGGGGTCCAGAATGCAAGATCACATGTTTTCCGCCATCCGATCAAACTCGAAACTTCATACATGTGATGAGGGCCGTAAAACAACCGTACATATTAAATTTTAGCCCTTGCAGATCCCGGGAAGTGGTCCAACGGACAGATCAGCCCAGTAATCGTCAATTTGGGACCCACCTGATATCTGGAACTGCCTCAAATTGAATTTTGGTGGTTGAAATTATATGAAGTAAAGGATGGACGGGTCAGATTTCTCATAAACATTATAGTGGACCCCATACATGATGCATGTACACTAGGCATCATGACCACCGCCATGCACCGGACAGCCCAGACGGTCAGCGCGGGGGCTGACCCGCGCCCGTCTTCAAAACAGCTCTCCGCGTTCCAGCGTCCCGCGGAACCGACTGCGGTCTTCGGTTGTGGACCCCACATGTCGTCCAAATGAACAATCCAAGCCGTTCATCCACTTCCTGGGGCGGCCGTTGCCCACGCCTAGGTGGAAGTTTGGTCGCATACACGTCTACGCTCGTGAATCGTCAGCAAACGCAGGATGGACGGCGGAACGAAAGATCAAGTGGGCCGCAATTATTTCACTCCAAACTGACCCTTTTTGAACGGTTTTTCGAGCTGAATCTAATAGACGGCGTGGATTTATTGAAGCAATGATGGAGTGGGCCCCACCAGAACGGACAGCGATCGCGTCCCTGTTTCCACGTTCGCGTAACCCGGATGCTGGCCGTTTTTACGAAGGACAGTGGGCCCCGTACGTCAACCCTCCGGACGATCCGAGCCTTCCATCGCGTATAGGGCCATGAATACTACAAAACCATGCTGATAGTTCACTCCCATGAGTACACACGTGCGTGATACAGAGGCCACAAAAGGGCTACCCGGCGACGTTTAAATCTGATTTTTTTGAGATTTCTTCTGTGGGCCACGTTAATGGACCTTTAAAACCATCCATTCTTGACTAAAATTTCGTCCTGAATCCAATGGACGGGGTGGATTTTTCAGAAAACACCTCTGTGGGGCCCACCAATCACGGCTGCGAAAAATTACACTTCGAGTCTGTCTACGACTCTGCCACCGATTCCAGCCATCCAGTAGCTATAAAAATGAAGTTTTGGACGTGGGAAAGGCATTCATATCCAGGGAATTCGAGAACCAGAGCCAGGGAGAGAAGAAAGAGAAGGAGGAAGAGAGAGAGATCGATTGGTTTGGTGTTTTGATTTTATGAATTTTATTTAATATTTTTTATGGATTTTATGGGTCACTAATCTCTCAGCTAGGGCTAAGATGAAGCCCCTAATTTTATCAGCTCTTGTATTGGTTGATTTACTTTGAATTTTAATTAATTTGTTTCTTTCTCTGAGTGGGCTTTATGGGTTTAAATTCCATACTTCTCCATCTATGAACTTGATCAAAGTATATATATGGATGTTGTTTGGATGCTTATTACAGGTGCTTGTGTCTGATCAAGAACAGGTTTCCTATAGAGGAAGAAACAGGGTGCTTTAATGAATGTACATTCCATGTGCTCGATCAAGGACATGGGATATGTTGTTCATGGCATTGCTTAAAGGAATTAGACAAAGTCTGTGTGCCGATTTAGGACACAGATTGTGCTTTCTCTAATAAGTGGTATCAATCTAGATCAAGCTGAATCAACAGACAAAACAAGGGTTAGGATAATTAGGGGTGGATTCGAAAGTCCTAGTGCTTTCTCTCTGATTGAATTTTCTTCCCTGTTCTTAATTGTTTTTCCTAAAATCGTGCTTAGTAGTTTAGTTCATTATTCATTGGATTAGTTAAGAAGAATCATAGATTTGAATTGTGACAACCAGTCCTCGTGGGAATGATCTCGTAATACATACCATATTTGCATCTGATTCGTATACTTGCGAGTTTATAAATCATTTAAATCGTGTTGGTTTAAATAAAACATCAAGTTTTTGGCGCCGTTGCCGGGGACTGTTTCGTTCCAAATTGAATTTAGGATTTCTCTTATCATAATTCATAGCTTAGGATTTTACTAACTTAGGTTAAAGTTTTTATTTTATTTTTATTTTAGTTTTAGAAATTAACCGTTGCTTAGGATTTTTCTATCATTAATTTAGGAAACCTAATTTGGTTTTTTTGTTTACAGGAATTGAGGAAGGAAGCTACTAAGTGAAGGAGGAACATCTTAAATTTTCTGACAATCATTCATCTCCTATTACGGGTTCTTTCTTCCCATTCTTACTTACATAGTTTTAACTTGTTTTAAAATCTCATAGTTCTAGATCTAGTTTTATTTCTCTTAGGTTGCTTTTTAGTTTAGTTTTCTTTCTTAAATTACAATAACATAGTTTATGCTAGGACGTAGATCTCTGAATATAGAACTAGCACCATTTGATCCTGAAATAGAAAGAACACTGCGTGAAGGATTGAGAAATAATTCTGTTGAAATGGCAAATGAGACTGAAGTTAAGGCTCTTAAAGATTATTCAGCTCCTGTCCAATTTAATGCGCCTTCATGCATAGTGTTGCCAACCACTACGGCAGCACACTTTGAACTGAAACCTGGAGATATACAATTGTTGCCATCCTTTTATGGATTGGACAAGGAGGACCCATATCATCATGTGAAAGAATTCTTAGACATTTGCTCCACTTTTAAGTTCCAAAACTTCTCAGACGATTCGATCCATCTACGCCTGTTTCCCTTTTCTTTGAAGGATAAGGCGAAGGCATGGTTGAATTCTCTAGAAGTTGGATCTATCACAACATGGGACCAACTGTTTAAGAAGTTCTTAAACAAGTTCTTCCCCGTTCACAAAACCAATGCCCTCCGTAGAGAAATTACTAACTTCACACAAAAAGAGGGCGAGCACTTTCATGAATGTTGGGAAAGATGGAAGGACTTGCTTCTTAAATGTCCTCACCATGGTTTTGAGAAGTGGCAACAAGTTCAATACTTCTATGACGGTCTGACACGCCAGAACCGTCGCATGGTTGATGCCACCAGTGGAGGGTCATTCATGACCAAAAGTGAAGTCGAAGCGTGGAACTTCTTTGAAACCTTGTGCGAAAATTCCCAAAGAATGGGACTATTCAAATAGAGGTGACAGAAGTCCCCAACCACAAAAGAGAGGTGGTATATATGAGATAGGAGTCGTGCCAGAGCTGTGCTCCAAGCTTGATAACTTAACAAAGAAAGTTGATGCTCTGGTATTAAATAATGGACCTCCACAAACAGCTCAAGTGGAGGCATGTGCCACATGTTCTAGTCCTGCCCAGTCTTGTCCATCTGGGGCAGCATCCCCAGAACTTCTCTCTGAACAAGTTCATGCTATGAACACTTTTCAAAAACCTAGGAATGATCCTTACTCGAACACATACAACCCAGGGTGGGCTAGGCATCCAAATTTTTCTTGGGCAAAAGGACCACATCAAGGAGGACCATCTGGAAATCCTCCCATGCAACCGCACCTCCAAGTTGGCAGTCAACAAATTTCGCAATATCAACAACTGCCTACACAATCAAGGAACCCATCTCTTGAGGATACACTCCATCTTTTCATGCAGAGTTCTCTCCAATTCCAAAAAGACACCCAACAAACCTTACTTGCCAACCAGCAAAGCTTACATGCAAACGCACAATCCATTGCTAAGCTAGAAATACAAATGGGTCAACTAGCTGCCACATTGAGTGAGAGAGAGAAGGGCAAGTTCCCTAGCCAACCTGAGGCTAACCCAAAGGGACAGTATGAGATTGGCTCTAATTCCAACCAAGGGCAATATCATGAGCAAGCCAAATCAATCATTACCCTTTGGTCAGGCAAGCAGATTGATAACATAATAGAGATGCCTGGGGATGATTCAAATTCTAAAACAGAAGATCAAGATGAAGCAGAGGGACACACCAATGCATCCAAAGTCCAAAAGCCCTCTGACTCTCCAAGAGCCACTAATGTGCCACCTTACAACGTCTGGCACCAATAAAGAAAAGAAATAATTTTGATGAAATCTTGGATGTGTTTCAAAAAGTGCAAGTCAACATCCCGTTGCTTGACGCTATTAAACAAGTCCCTGCTTACGCTAAGTTTCTGAAAGATCTATGCACTCAAAAGCGTAAGCAGAATGTTCATAAGAAGGTCTTCATTGCAGAGCAGCTCAGCTCCATGATTCAACATAACACTCCTCCTAAATTTAGGGATCCAGGAGCTCCCACCATTTCTTGCGGCATAGGAGATCATAAGATTGGGAAGGCATTACTTGATTTGGGGGCGAGCGTTAATTTGTTACCTTATTCGGTTTATGAGCAGCTAGGACTTGGCGAGTTGAAACCGACTAAGGTAACATTACAACTAGCTGATAGATCTGTCAAGGTGCCCCGGGTTGTTATTGAAGACGTGTTAATCCAGGTTGATAAATTCTATTTTTCAGTGGATTTCATAGTTATTGATACTCAGCCTGTCCAGAATCTTCATAGTCAGATCCCAGTCATTTTGGGTCGTCCATTTTTGGCCACATCTAATGCTATTATAAATTGCCAGAATGGAGTTATGAAATTGTCTTTTGGTAACATGAATATTAAACTCAATGTTTTTAATGCAGGCCAACAATCCGCAGATTTGGATGACATATCTGAAGTGGACATGATCGAGAGTCTAGTGCAGGACTCCTTCCGTACATCTTTTGAAGATCCTCTTGAGACCTGCTTAGCACAATCTGGCATGGACTTTGACATCGATAGTCCCATCCATGAAGTCAATGCACTGCTCGACGCTACTCCTATCTTGGAGACTGAAAAATGGAAAGCGAAAGTAGAACCTCTTCATCCCTCTGAGACGCCTCCTGACAGCACAGTTTATAACTCTGAGAAGACAAAGGCGAGCAGGCTGCTTAATTTTCTTAGAGCATATAAGGCAGCAATTGAAAGGAAGATAGCGAAAATACGGGGAGTGTGCCCTACTGTATGTATGGATCATGCTGTGGAAATGTCGCGTGAACTGCAAAGGAAGCGTGATCCTCACATGGAAGAAGTCGTGCGAGCAGAAGTTCTTAAATTATTTGACGACAATGTCAGTTACCTCCTTGCAGATAGCACAGCTCATGGGAACTCACATCACTTGTCTGGGATCGGTTAATCAAGGTATTGAGGTAATTTCTTTGGCGGACCCTGGTTATAAAGATTATTTCATTCATGGTCCGTTCTTGTCTGGCTGAAGACGTTAAACTTAGCGCTCCTGGGAGGCAACCCAGTCTTTTGTTTGATTATTTTCATTTTTCTAGTTAGTTCCATCAA
This sequence comes from Magnolia changhungtana, assembly GCA_030180095.1. Lineage (NCBI taxonomy): Eukaryota > Viridiplantae > Streptophyta > Magnoliopsida > Magnoliales > Magnoliaceae > Magnolia > Magnolia changhungtana. Next base: position 1,437,850 of record JASAUF010000324.1, on the reverse strand, counting down.
TGTTTGTGGGTAACATTACTGCAAACCCTCACGAGACTACAACTCGTCCACTAGGGGTAACCTAGGGGTTTAAAGGCTTGTTGCATGCGCTAAATGCAATCGAGAGCACCTGCGAAAGTGGTATAGGTAGGATTCTCTTTTATTTATTTTATTTTATTTTATTTTATTTTATTTTTATATTTGCTTATGTTGATTTCTCTCTTGAGCTAACCTGTTTTACGATGATATTTTTCCTGAGGACGCCTCTTGATTCTCCGTCCAGGTACTATCTTTCCATCACTCCTCTTTTAATTTCGTTGTCCCATGTGCATTGCATGTTTATTTCTTTTACATTGAGGACAATGTAGATTTTAGGTTGAGGGTGGGGGAGATTAGGTTACCTAATCAGTATTTTCTTGGTCTTGAGCAAAATTTGTGAAAATTTTAAAATTTTTTCTGGAATTTCTATTGAATTCAAAGTGATTTTGAAGGATAGTTGTGATTTTAACATTATAAGATATGTGATGTTGGTAACTTATAACTCTTGGATTTGGCCACCTGCTTGATTTCACAATCAATTTTGAATTGTTAATCCATGATTAGAAATGGTAAACATTGATTGAGCCATGATTTCACATATCACATCTCGCTTACACATTAAGTTTTCGGTTCGACAACTGAATGATTAACTTGGTAAAAAGAAGAATTAAAAGGCTAAATCTTCACCATAGGTTTGCTCCCTATAGGTGGAGATTTGATTCTCCATAGTTGACATATGAAAAAAAAAAAGGAGTTATGTGACAAGTTTTCGCCATAGGTTTACTCCCTATAGGTGAGAATTTGATTCCCCTCATTTGTGTTACTGCTCATAAAGAAAATCAAAATCTGGTAAAACGCAAAGTTAATCTGTGAGATAAGTGTTTGTTTCAAGCTTGGTTGTCACGAATTACTAATGATATCATGAAATTGACAATTGGATCTCTTACTGATTGTAAGTCGAGATTATACTTTACACTCATGGAACTCAATGTTTAGGAATGTTCTAATTGATAGATTAATAATTTGAAATTAATTATGAAATCTGCCGAGAGCTTGCTTCCAGGAGAAAATTCTACTTACCATTCATGAATCTTAGAATTTTCACATCTCAACTATCTGTTCACTTGTCACTTGGGTTTTACAGGAATTGTCTTTTATTTCTGAAATTAATTTTCGCATGTCTTGCTCGGGACTAGCAAAATACTGGTTGGGGGTTGTGATCAGGGTCGAATATTGCATATCAGACCCCAGCAATTGCCTAATTTTATCTATATGATAAGGCCTAACATCGGATTTTAATTATATTTTTGTTACAGGAGGAAATTAGGAGCGTGTATTGAAAATTAATGTTAAAAGCATGGATTTGATATTCCGAAGTCACCAGAGCACGGGATGAACCTCAGAAGACCAATAATGAAGATTTTACACGCCTAGGATCGGAGGAAAGCAAGCCAAAGGGGCCCGAAAGGGGTCCAGAATGTAAGATCACATGTTTTCCGCCATCCGATCAAACTCGAAACTTCATACATGTGATGAGGGCCGTAAAACAACCGTACATATTAAATTTCAGCCCTTGCAGATCTCGGGAAGTGGTCCAACGGACAGATCAGCCCAGTAATCGTCAATTTGGGACCCACCTGATATCTGGAACTGCCTCAAATTGAATTTTGGTGGTTGAAATTATATGAAGTAAAGGATGGACGGGTCAGATTTCTCATAAACATTATAGTGGACCCCATACATGATGCATGTACACCAGGCATCATGACCACCGCCGTGCACCGGACTGCCCGGACGGTCAGCGCGGGCGCTGACCCGCGCCCGTCTTCAAAACAGCTCTCTGCCTTCCAGCGTCCCGCGGAACCGACTGCGGTCTTCGGTTGTAGACCCCACACGTCGTCCAAATGAACAATCCAAGCCGTTCATCCACTTCCTGGGGCGGCCGTTGCCCACGCCTAGGTGGAAGTTTGGTCGCATACACGTCTACGCTCGTGAATCGTCAGCAAACACAGGATGGACGGCGGAACGAAAGATCAAGTGGGCCTCACTTATTTCACTCCAAACTGACCCTTTTTGAACGGTTTTTCGAGCTGAATCTAATAGACGGCGTGGATTTATTGAAGCAACGATGGAGTGGGCCCCACCAGAACGGACAGCGATCGCGTCCCTGTTTCCGCGTCCGCGTAACCCGGCCGCTGGCCGTTTTTGCGAAGGACAGTAGGCCCCGTACGTCAACCCTCCGGACGATCCAAGCCATCCATCGCGTAGAGGGCCATGAATACTACAAAACCATGCTGATAGTTCACTCCCATGCATACACACGTGCGTGATACAGAGGCCACAAAAGGGCTACCCGGCGACATTCAAATCTGATTTTTTTGAGATTTCTTCTATGGGCCACGTTAATGGACCTTCAAAACTACCCATTCTTGACTGAAATTTCGTCCTGAATCCAATGGACAGGGTGGATTTTCCAGAAAACACCTCTATGGGCCCCACCGATCACAGCTGCGAAAAATTGCGCTTCGAGTCCGTCTACGACTCTGCCACCGATTCCAGCCATCCAACAGCTATAAAAAGGAAGTTTTGGACGTGGGAAAGGCATTCATATCCAGGGAATTCGAGATCCAGAGCCAGGGAGAGAAGAAAGAGAAGGAGGAAGAGAGAGAGATCGATTGGTTTGGTGTTTTGATTTTATGAATTTTATTTAATATTTTTTATGGATTCTATGTGTCACTAATCTCTCAGCTAGGGTTGAGATGAAGCCCCTAATTTGATCAGCTCTTGTATTGGTTGATTTACTTTGAATTTTAATTAATTTGTTTCTTTCTCTGAGTGGGCTTTATGGGTTTAAATTCCATACTTCTCCATCTATGAACTTGATCAAAGTATATATATGGATGTTGTTTGGATGCTTATTACAGGTGCTTGTGTCTGATCAAGAACAGGTTTCCTATAGAGGAAGAAACAGGGTGCTTTAATGAATGTACATTCCATGTGCCCGATCAAGGACATGGGATATGTTGTTCATGGCATTGCTTAAAGGAATTAGACAGTCTGTATGCCCGATTTAGGACACAGATTGTGCTTTCTCTAATAAGTGGTATCAATCTAGATCAAGCTGAATCAACAGACAAAACAAGGGTTAGGATAATTAGGGGTGGATTCGAAAGTCCTAGTGCTTTCTCTCTGATTGAATTTTCTTCCCTGTTCTTAATTGTTTTTCCTAAAATCGTGCTTAGTAGTTTAGTTCATTATTCATTGGATTAGTTAAGAAGAATCATAGATTTGAATTATGACAACCAGTCCTCGTGGGAACGATCTCGTAACACGTACCATATTTGCATCTGATTCGTATACTTGCGAGTTTATAAATCATTTAAATCGTGTTGGTTTAAATAAAACATCAGGTGTATAAGGTAGTAAACCACCAGTAGGACCAGCAGAAGGCTGATCTGAGCCAGAACCTGGGCCCGTAGGACCACCCCTGCGGGAAGGAGTCTAGTCCATTGAGTTAGTGAGCAAGAGGGGTGTCGTGCTCCTCATAGATCTTCGTGGCATGCCCTATACAACATAGGGTACATCGCTTGTGAGATAAAGCATAGCACACAATACGTAATCACTTAAGCATTCCACACACATCATAGCAAAAGAGGTTGTATGCATTTCATTACCAAAATTGTCATAATACATGGGATACAGAGTTACATGAATCATGACAGAAGATGCAGAGGAGCTTGTACAACCAAGCTTCAACTACCACAAAAACATACAACTAACTACTATATCCATCAACATGAAAACATAAACCACCTAATGCAGTAGCCAAAACAACTACAAACAACAACTTGGATGACTAGGCATCTGAGTCAGGCAATGGAGGAGGAGCATCCTTGTCCTGCACACAGCACAGGATAGTCTTCAATGTGTAAGACACCTTCTTAAAACTTCTCTTCATGTAGGCTTCGGTCACCTCAAGCTTGGCTCGGGTCTCACCAAGCTCAGCCCGAACCTGTCCAATCTCTTACCGCAGGGCAGCCTGGTTCTCCTCAATGCGAACCATACGAGCATCCCTCGCAGCCTAAGCAGCGTCCGGCTCTGGTGTTCTAGGAGGAGAGCTCTCATCAGTATCCCGAGCCTCATCTTCCTCTTCCTGTATCTCATCACCACCTCCTTCCTCGCTTCTTGCCTCAAGGTCAATACTCTCCTCACCTGCGCTATCCGACTCATCTCCAAACTCATCGAGTCGGGCTTGCCGTTGTTGAGGGCCGATCTTCATATTGTTAAGCGTAGCCTCACTTATGACCCAGACGAGCGCAAGGTCTTTCATGTTAATCCGATAGCCGACATCATGAGCCATCTTGCATATCAGGCGGCCAAATGGGAGCGAGAGGTCATTCCTAACAGATCGAACAACCTGAACTATATAAAATAGGACGAATGTGGGTAGGCATAAGTTGTCCCCATGTCCAATCCTGTATAGGAAGTCCACATCAACCGCGTACACTCTATGCGGTTACCCGACCGCGGATACACATTATATGTGAAAATGTGGTGGAGCAAATAGAAGTTATCTATCAACTTCGATGACGAAAGACAGTTTCCTCGTGTCCAAGAAACCCGTCAACCACAGAGGTATCACGTACGTCGATCCCTTTCTCGCGCAGTCCTAGAGAAGTTGTCATTAGGAAGCACTTCACCACGTGGGATGTTCATGATCCACGCCATCTCAACCACAATAATTGTGCGCCTTATGCCCCTCACAGAGACCGTGAACTGAAGAGGCTCCAACGATAGGTCTACGATATGGGCGTAGAAGGCACGAACCGTGTTCTCACATGCAGGAGACTTGCCTTCAAATATAGGCCCCCATTCAATGTCCACTAAGCGTCCATCATCGGGTGGAGTCCAAACATTCTCTCATCCACGTGAGCTTCAAACATAATCTTACGGTCAGCAAAATGACCATATTTGAAGCCTATCGGAAAGGCATCTCTGATCGAAAGTTGGGGATCTAGGTCCCGCTTCGACCTATACTCCTGAACCATGCTAGGGTTGGCTTCATCGTCCACGTCTCTCCTCGAACAGGTTGGACGGCTAGGTCCAACTTCATATGCAGTAGTCTTCCTTTTCCCCATAAGAGAAAGGATGGCGGAGATGGAGAAAATGGCCAAACGATGGCGAAGAAAGCCATGGAAAGTGAAGATAAGAGAGAGAAAGGGATGTTCTCCTTGCTTCACCATGAGCTTGGGTCTCAACAGTGGTTGTAGAGGCCCAAACGACCTAGGTTTAAGAAGAAAGAAGAAGAAATGAAGTGGGGTAGGGGGTGTGCACGATTTTTGAGATGAAAGGGGGAGTGTGTGGGCTGAAATGAGAGAGAAATGGAGAGGATAGGGAGGTAGGGTTGCTGTGAACGAAGGAGAGGGGTGGGTTGTGACTGAAAATAAGATTTTTGATGATTGAAAAGGAGAGGTGAGAGAGAAACAACAATTTGGAGGGCTTGGAAGGGTGGAAATGAGGAGAGGGGGGCTGACGGAATAAAAATAGGGGCCCCTACACGATTTTGTGGGCCCCACACATGTCTGGGGGTCGGGCCGACCCTAACCAGACCCGGCCCAACCAGACCCAGGCGTAGCACCACCGCGGTAGGGCAGTGTTCACCATCCTCCCAAGGTGCCAAAGACACCCTGGGTCCCCTCGGATTGCATCGTGTGGCCCCCAATTCCGTTTCGAGTCGTTTTAGGTCCTTTCGAGTACATTCTGATACATAACGATATTTTACCAAATTTCAACTGCTGGGATTGGGTGGATTGCGATCTAGACCCGTCATTGACGGCCTAGAAGTGTTTTAAGGTCGACCCGTAAGACCAGGGTTGAGTACAGACTTGATTTTGGCGTTCGTTTTAATGAACTTTGTCGTTGTACGAAACTGGGATGCCTAAGACTGTTACTACATTATTCTCGCACCCTCCTATGTCAAAAGCCGTCAGCGTACGTCGTGGGAACATAACTCAGGTCCGGTTTAATCAAAACCATGCTCTGATACCAACTTGTAATGCCCTAAAATTCGAGGGTTGAGTAGCAACTCAACTCTTGAGTTCCAAAACATCACTTATGCAACATAGATAATGACGATTAAATGTTGTCTGTGTTAGTGCAATAAACATGAGTGAGATTATACCAAAACAGTAATTCATACTCCAGATCAATTGTATAAAGGCAAGCGGAAGACTGAAACTGTATATATATGTATGTAAAAGAAACAAAACCATTTCAATCTCCAAAGTATGAACCCATCTGAGTCACCATATACATATATCTATTTTATGAACAAAATGTCAAAAGTACAACTAAGAAAAAAAGTCCTGTAAATCCCGTTGATCAGACAGTCTAGTCAAAGCCACCAGCAAACTGCATAAATGAGAACTCGTCCTAGTCCTTGTCATAGTCCGGCTCAGCCTCCTGAGTCGTCACCTCATCTAGTTGGTGTGTACAACACCATCCCGTAACGTGGGAGTGAGTAGCTAACTCAGTGGAATAATAAAGCATAGGTTAATATGTTATTAATTCAATCAAGTAGTAATGATAAAGTAGTACAATTAAACACTCCTAACTACTCTTATTAATGCAAGTATGAATGTAGTCATGATGCATGCCCTCACTACACACTCCCTCGTGCGACACCATCTTACGTTCGCGGCATGCTTGCATTCCTCAGTGCTCCACATCTTCCAGGCACATGTAATGCGATGATGAGCATGATTACCGAGTTGTTATTAGTCCATTTCAAACAGCAGTATTGGGAAACTAAGGTACCCCCCTTGTATAATTCCCAAACATGATCCATTCTAGGGTCGTCAGTCTTAGTAAATCTCATACGATAATGTGTTTCTAGGTCGCTGCAAAGGCTGTCAGGGCTGTTACTCATAATGTTACACCACCCCCCATCACCTCTTTAACGGTTCATCACTAAATTGATACAGGCCTAGTTCATACTCTATACACCGCAACAAAACTCGTCGCCACACCGCAAATTCAGAGTATACTCAAGGTCACTACAAAAGGCTCGTCACCAATCAGTGTAGGCCGTCAGCTCGAATATAGTGTCCCATACCACCATAATCGGCTCACGAGTCTGGTTGCTTACTGGTCACTATAGGGAGGTACGTGGCCCCAGTGTAGCCGACAGCTCGACCACGGTGTCCCATACCACCATGCCCGTCTCATGAGTCTTAGCGGATCAAGGTACCATGGTTAACGGGATTTCACTGGTAAGTTTGGTACCCTAGGTTCAAGCAGTAGCGTCCAAACATGGTGAACATACATTAGACATATCGGGTTACTTGACGAGCCTGACTAGCTCGAGCGCACAATCAACTGAACGACATGAAGTGCATAAGCACTTCGCGTGGCCTAACCACTATTGCTAATTGAAGTACGACTCAGGTTCGTCAAACACATCCTACGTGGTGAAATAAATCTTAACCACGATCTCAAGTCTGGTACCGATTGTCTAGACTACAAACATAGTCCCAAACTCAATCAATCCTTATTTAGAGCATGTAGAGTAAAGCATATTAAACGAAGTAATTCAAGCATATTAAGAAGCATTTCATAAAGCATGTTACAAAGCACCATATAAACAGGAATACAAACACATGTATTTCATAAGTAAGCAGTTAAAGTAAACAACCAACATGGAGGAAATCATACACTTCTCTAAGGTAGTTGAGAATCCCATCTCAACACCTACCTAAGACACCATCATCCAAACACTTACTCTCTCAAGCATTTTCACAAACACTTAGAATACACTATTTCAACATACATAGTGTACATTAGCAAAACATGTATTAGGGCGAGTCCTTTCGCTAGATAAGTATTTTATCCATATATAATATATTCATATAGCAAATAATCATGGAAAACACATTTTCAAAATTTATACGTATACGGTACTTTCTACAAATACCTAGAATATGTAAAATTCCATATTCTTCGTCTCTAATCGAAACGGAAAAAAGACCACTTTGTACATGTGCAATTACATGTAGATCATGAATCTATCATTATCTGACATTGAAAGCATTGAAAACCATAACCTATACACCTAAAGTCCTCACCTTTTACTGTAGAATCGTAACGAATATGATAGGTTTGCTAAGCTTCCGTATTCGACAGTTTGGTAACTTATAGAATGAAATAGGTTAACTATTTCATAACCTACAACCTTCACAACCCCAAAACAGATTAGGCTTAGGGTTTCTTACCTAGAAATGAAGTTGGAATCGCTGGGAAAGCGATGAGAATGGGGTGGTGCAGCTTGTGTAGCGGCAGGGGATAGTAGTGGGGAGTTTCTCCCACTTCTCTCACTCCTCTCTCTTTTCTCTCTTCTCTCTCTAGGGTTTTTTCTCAAATTCGTATGGCTGTGAGAGAGAGGGTTCTAAGGTCCTTATATAGCCTAAAAACACTCCAAAATAGACTTATGGTTAAGGTATACTTGGGTTATAACCAAAGTAACCTAGTTTCAGCTTAACAGAGGACTTCTGGCGGGCCTCCTTGAGCCAAAGGTCGGACTTAAGCTCACCAACCTTGGATCTAGGTGGAGTCAAGTTTTCATTTTCGTTGGATTCCCAGATCATGCGTGGCAGACCAGTTTTAGTTCAACGGTCAGCGGATCTCGATCTGAAATTCCAAGTACATGGATATGTTTATGAAATTTTTCCTGATCCGAGGGTGTATTTGGGTCAGATTCTGACGGTCTGGTTGCTTACAAAATGTCCACAAGTAACAAGTCTCAGATTACTATTTGAGATATTTATTTATAAAGAAAACCTAGTGTTTTCACACTCCTCGCTCCGGACTCAAGCGAACAGCCATGGGACACTGTTTGGATTTGATTTTCAAGATGGTTTTTCAAGCCCAGTGAGGCGGTCCTAAGTCCTAAACTTTGTATTATTCGGACTCCCGATGTGCGGTCCAGATTTGATACGGAGTTTCAAAGTGCTCCCGAGAGCAGTCGGGTAATGAGTTTGATCCTAGACTTTAGGGTAACCTAGCATCAATGATTCTATAAGTTTTGGGTCTTGCAGATCGTATTTAAAAGTGATTCAAACGGATTTCATGAATAATCTAGTTTAATACTTAGTTAACTTTGTCAATTTTCTAAAGGATTTAATCCTAAGTGATTTCTGGTCAGGGTGGTACTCGGGCCATTGTACGGAAATTTTTGAGTCGTTACACTCTTAGTGGTGGAGCCCCTCCCTCCACATGTTCTCTCTCTCTCTCTCTCTCTCTCTCTCT